>CM060964.1:262126174-263461174 GCA_030765045.1 Tenodera sinensis
AACAATTCGATATGTTGCACTCACATGACTTGCTCTACCGATTTGTTTACAAAGTGTTCTTCCATAATCGTATTCCTCTAAGTCAGCGATGTCCAAAGTGTGCGAAAGAGGGGAGGTTGGATTTACCTCCTTGCATTTTATGCGGGCTTTGCCACTCCTTAACTCACGGACTTGTATTGTGTTACAGTGGTGGTTTTGTTACATGTGCATTGCGTATGATTTACGAAAGTAATTTCAAATCTGATACGATAAACATCTGTTCATTAGTAATTTGTTTGGCACTACTTTCATTTAAGAAACCCATAATATTCGGCGACAAAGTCGAAGTGCATAGCCTTAGGAGATACATCAAGTGATCGTCGCGCAACATATTAACATATTGCGACACAGACTCTTAGTATAGTTCATTTTGGAGAAACTCTGTTCACAAATATATGTAGAGCTATACTCACTCTTATACACACTATTCTTGCAAATGCTTATTTCTCTATTGCATTTCGACCGATATGAGCATTTTCAGAAAGTATTTTATAGCTAATTTTGTTGCAGGTGCAAGATGACTATGGGAATACAGCAGGCTTCAAGCTATAGTGAAATGTTGTAAGAGCTGGTTGCTATGCGATGCCTTTGAAATTCCGAACGAATAACATGTTCCTATTTGGGAAAAGTATTGGCAAATTCACTCAAATAATAAAGAGTATCTCGAAAATGGTTCACTCAGGGGAAAAAAAAAAAAAAAAAAAAAAAAAAAAAAAAAAAAAAAAAAAAAACGTATTTCACATAAATTTTGTGTTTTAATGAGATCCACATTTTTTATTTACTGTCTGTTACTGTTTGCCATTTATACACAATCATCCAGAATGAAGAGATCTTCTGAAGAAGACACTCCCATAAATTCAACTCATAACTTAGAAATTGCCTTGGAATTGCTTGTGTGTGTCCGTCAATGGATACTGACTGTCTTGTTGTATTTGTACGCGTCACAATCAAGAGCTGATTCACCCTCCGACTGAAAGAGTAGAGTGGGGAATAGCCGCTAATTATGTGTCTCCAAAGAGAGGAGGATGGACATAGCTGAGCTTAGTACTTAATGGAGAAATGTTTATTCTACATTTACATATTCCATTGTAAATATAAGAAGAATACACCAAGCTAAAGCGATAAGATTTTTTGAGCAGCAGATTCCTTTGTGCTTGTTTTGAAATCCCACGCTATTTGCATGACCACGAGAAGAAAGTAATAGCAACTTTCCGCTTAAGAAATGTATCCGAACGTTCTAATCAATAACAAAGAGTATGTCAAAAATGGCCAGTGACACACATAAATTGTGTGTTTTAACGAGTTCTAAATTACCATAATTCACCAATTATGCCAGTCACTGAAAATGAGGACTTCACGGGCTACTCTCAGAAAATTCAAGATATATTTTATTTTTATACGACATCTTAAACTAATGATATTTAATCAAAGTGATTAGAGCCATTTTTGAGAAATTAAACAATAGTGGAAATTGTTCAATGTAATGAGAAGTATGGGGTGGAGTTAGTATCGCAGCCTTGGAAGACACTCAACTTTAGGACAGTCTCCCCAGTGTTAATAGATAACCTATTATCTAGAACAGTGATATTCAACCCAAGGGTACGCGAACAGTCTTACTCTTAGGGAGTACATAAAATGTAATTTAATCCTTCTTTATGTAGTATTAAATGAGTTACAAATATTACAATCGATTGTAGATATGGTTATGTATAATTCGAATTAAGGATACCTCTGGGGTTAGGCTTGGGGGTGCAGGTTGAAATGGAAAGTTGTCTTTTGGGGTACCTGCAGAAGAAAGATTGTATATTACTGATCTAGGGTACTATTTTAGAGAATGAACTGAATTTTTAGGACGGATGCAGTACTATTTTTACACTTGACTAATGAAACAAAAGCACATTTTCTTTATCTAAAGTAAATCTATGATTCTTAATGCAATGCCTAGAGTTGTATTGAAATATAAGGGGTCTAAAATTTAAAAAAAAAAAAAAAATCTAATTAGTATGCCTGATAAATAAAACCCTTTGCATTAAAATAAAGCTTATTTAGTTGGAAATCTGTGATAAAAATTTCACCACATTATACCAAGAACTTTCAGAAATAATGGAGCCTATGTGTAGAAGATTATTAGTTCTTCAGAAATTGCAGTTAAACCAGATGAGAAAGTCTAAACCGTTATACAGAATAATTTTCAATAATAATTTTAATTTATTTACGATTGTATCTATGAAACTTTTACCAAAATGAGCGGAAGATCTGAATTACTCATATGAAAGTAAAACCTCAATTTGGAAAGAAAGAAAGAAAAAAAAATCCACGAAATTCATCATTTCGATTTCCCTTTAACACAAAGTTTCGTACTTAACCGACTTTTTGTTTTTGAGCAATGCTGCTGACAGATACACACGCGCGCACGAAAGTGCGTATGGGTGCCTCAAAACCTACTTCCGATGAAATGTCAATGTAATATTTTTGGGTGGAATACTATACTTTCTCTGTCTACTAGATACGAGTGGTAGAGAAATTAATACGCTTTTCTAAAAAGAATTTACACAAACGTGGATAGAGAAGGTCACGCGAATGTAGCGTACCAAATATTTTAGTATCTGACGCAGGCAGAAGTACAAGTAAGAACAGGGTAAAGAGGGATAAAAAGGGTAGGATAAGGGAGAAGAAATGAGGGTGAAAACGAAAGGGAAGGAGAAGCTGTTATCGTATTCTTTTTAATATCGGGTAGGGCGATGTCCATTTGTTGCTCGGCTAAGTACTCTCTGTGAAGCACGGCAGGCACTAATGAGGCCCGTTGAGTAACTTTGGTAAGGCCCTGTACATGTGGAGTGGACCGCGTGAAGGGTCCTCCGTCGAGTATCCTTGCGGCACCGAGTCAACGATCTCTCTCCTTGCCCGCCTTCATTTGTTTCCTTAATTCCTAAATGTGGCAGAGAGGCTAAGTGCTACATGCCTCTTCAAGACTAAACAGATTAGCACACTTCTTGGCCGAGGAATCGCATCTTCCTATCATAACTTCCCAACTATTTCCTTCTGTAAGGAATATCGCCTGCGGAGATTTCCTTTCCCCTTTACTTATCACAAAATCTAAATAACAACATGTTAATACAAAAAGTTTTGTATATTTCTGCACACTAATTTTAAAAACCTAGATAAAATAAATTTCTATACATTATTTACTTTCTGATTAGGTGATCATTAATCTGTAGCTGGTGAAATAAGGATAACAATTAATTATATTAATTTATGTTCACAATCTCTCTTCTCCCATGGTATAAATCATTCATGGGTAATTGAATTTAATCGAGCTTATTTACCTATTGACAGAATATTACAATGCATAACATAGGCTGCAGTAAGACAATACTCACTTCATTGTTTCCAAATATTCGTTGATATTATATAAACAAAGCTCCACCAAACATTATTATTCGAAATGTTAAGTAATGGTGAATTTTACGTAAGGCCTTAGTAATCAATTTACTTTTCGTAGAGATACTCTATATACATTAATACCTTTAACTACTGCAATTAAAGTTAAATAATTTTAAAACAAAACTTCCTGTGCTTTTACAGAAAAGCATTTTACAGGGTCTTGCATAAGTAACTGGACATAAACCTACTTATGAAAGACCCAATATATCCACTAATTCGACAGAAGCCCATCTTGCAAACAGATTACACCTATTTAAGCCCTTTAAGCTATTTTATCTCTATAGTTCACAAGTTTGAAACTAGCATTTCACTCTGCGCAGTGCTAGCTGATTTAGACGGTGCAATTTTCAAAAACAGAACAATATCTGTGATGCTAATACTTAGTGTCCTTTAGGGCACTTAACTTTAAGCGATTTGACTTGTGTTTGGGAAGGAATGACAGCGACATCAGAGAGACCGAAAGGCAATCGCTTTATTGAGGGTCTTAACGCGCCAGCCCGCCTCGGTAGCGTGATGGTTAGCGTGTCTGCCTCACTTTCAAGAGGTCGCGAGTTCGAATCTTGCTTAGGGTAAGTTACCCGGGTAAGGTTTTTGGCTGGCCGTGGCGCAGTTGGTAGAGCACCTGTCTGCTGTGCTAGGGGTCCTGGGTTCGATTCCCTGCAGGGGGTAGGAATTTTTCTCCTGGCCAGATTATTCCTCATATTTCCTTGAGTCTGGAAGCATGAATGAAAGTGTGTGTGTGTGTGTGTGTGTGTGTGTGTGTGTGTGTGTGAATCCAACGTATAAAAACTCCCAAAGACCGAAAAACCCACTGTTAAACGAGTAACACCATTTTCCAATAGGCAAGGCTGCCGATATGGCCTCTGAGTTAAAGGCGGGATATAAATGGGGGAGGGAAGAAAACGCTCCGAGAAGAAATAAACTATTCAAAACTTCAACGATCACAAACGGTGCTTAAGATCACTTTGGGCCTACACAATCCAATTTTTGAAACGCACAACATATTATCCAGTTAAACTTAAAACCCAATTTCAGTTTCGTACTGTATTGTTAGTTGGTTAAAGCACTGAACATCATTGGCCAGAATTTCAGAAATGCCAAAGAAATGTTTTATATTTGTTCCTTATTTAAAGTTATGCAAGTGTGAGAAACTTTAACGAAACCACAGAAATAGTTAACAATAAAGAGAGAGAATTCTTGAACGATAACTTTATTGCATTGGTATCTTATTTTACAACCGATTTTAAAGTTGCTGTTCCTACTAAGTGCCTACCGCTAGGCTAATAGTTATTACAATTTCTGTTTTATGAGTATGAAAAGACGCTACAAAGTAGGTTAACCAACACGAAAGGGCCACAATCTACATGAACCTCTTATCTCTGGTGTTTTACATATTAACAGAAAGGCAGCTCGTTTAATTGGAAGTTTCAACGTTTGTTTTAAAGAAAAGTCTTTGAAGAAATTGAAACTTAAAGACACTGTGTAACCATTTTTAGCCCATAGAGTCCGGAAGAGGAAGGTTGTCTAATACAGCAAAAACAAAAATGTTATCGTTGTCCCCTTATTGATTTACTGTCCGTTATAAACAGCAAATACTCTCACTTATTTATTCAATAAACATGTCTTCAAGAAGAACCTCTTTTCTCATTCGGCGCCTACTTAGCTTTAATTGTGCCATTCCATTCTTTATCTCTCCACGTGAATTGCTTCAAGCTGGCCAAGAAACTGGCTCTCTATATTTAATACTTATGTATGTACAACGAGAAATTCAAACGACCCGTCTGGAGCTACTTCTAGTCTCTTGGTGTAGATTGGATGCATATAGGGATTCCAGACTACTCTTCCACACTTTAAAAAACCTGTTGTGTTGCACTCACATAACTTTCTCTACTCCTGTACTAACCATTCTTACAAACTCTCATTCCTATACTTCTTCGTGGCAGTTGAGGTAAACATTTGCAGAAATTATCTTATTATCTTCTTGTAGATACACGGAGAATATGGGAATTTGAGCGATAGTCATATCTTTTAAAACCTTCAAATTCCGTTCTCTTTGCACGGCCAACAGATAAAACGTGAAGAACCACCTTCCATTTGAGAAAGGTTTATTGCAAAACTCACAAAAATAAGCAATATCTCCGAAATGGTTCACTCTACAAAAAAATGTATTTGGACATATATTGTGTTTTAGCAAGATCGACATTTTTGTACAGTAAGATTTTGTCTATCTCCTACGGTTTGGCAGTTATGCAAAAGTCATAAGAATAAACAGGAGTACATGGGTTATATCCAAAAAATTCAAAATATACATTTCATTTCCCATAAAATTATCTTAAATACATGGCATTTTAGTCAAAATCGTTAGAGCCATTTTCGAGGAAATCAAAATTTTCGAAAAATTGTCCATTTAAAGGGTAGTTTAGGTTGGAGGAATTTTCTTCCAATTCTTCGTGTCCCATCCTTAAAAAATGTTAAACTTGAATACCAAATTTGGTTTCTAACCGACTTTTCGTTTTTGAGTTATACTGCCCACACACTGACAGACACACAGACACACACATAGTATACTATACACACGCATACCACACACCACACGCATACACGCACACCACAAAAACACACACGCGCGCGCGCGCGCACCACACATCGCAAGCAAATCTTCTTCTATGGATGCTTTTTTTTTTTTTTTGGATTCAGGGGGCCTCAAAACATATATTTCCGGTGAAATTTAGACATCGAAATTTTGGGTGGAATGCAATACTTCCTCTATTTATACGTAGTAGAGAAAGTAAAAATATGTTACATTCACATGACTTTCACTACCAATTCTTCAACAAACTGTTCCTATTCTTCTACTTCATGTTAATTGAGATAAAGGTTTCCAGAAATGGTTTTATTTTGTTTCCTTGCACAAGGGGAATAAGGGAATACAATAGGCTTAAGCAAGTCACATGATCCAAGGCGATCGCTATGATATGCCTTTGAAATGTCCTTTTTGCATTACCGCGAATGACAAAACTAATTGTAGAAGTGGTATAAAGTTTTCACAATTCCAACATTAAATAAATAAGATCAGAGAAATGCCATAAACTTTTTATATTCCATAAATTATGCGATTTAACGACATCTACAAGTTTTATGCAGTAAGTGTTTGTGTACCTCTTACTGTTTACAAGCTGTAAAAATTTATTCTGGATAAAGATGACTACCAGGCTATTCCTAGAAAATTCAAGAGACACATTTTGTTTGCTTTGCAAATATGTGGCATTTTAATCAAAATCGTCACAGTCGTTTTAGAGAAAATGTAAAATTTTGTTGAAAATCGTTCTTCCTTGGAAGATTGTAAATTCCAATTCCAATTTGGTATTTAACCAATTTCTCGTTTTTGGTTAAGGTATTCACAAACACCTACACACACACACACACACACACACACACACACACACACACACACACATACACACACACGCGCGCGCATAGATACAGAGACAGACCTTATTTTTCTAAATATTCTTTCTCGTCTTCAGGGAGTCTCAAAACGTGAGACCTCCGTGAATTCTCGGAGTTGAAGTATTTGGTGTAATGTAGTGCTTCCTCTATTTACTAGGTAAGTAATAGACAAAATTAAAATTCTAGCAGAAAAATTAACGTACAGAAAACTCGATTTTAATTGCAGAAAGAACAAACGATATTGCAGTTTTTCAAATATTTTCAGTTTATAAGTTCTGTAATTTTTGGGAAGTACTAATAACATTTCAACATGTTCGTTCGTGAAGTTTAGAATGTGAAGTGTGTTTTTGAAGCATTTAGTACAGCATTTTGTTTTGGTGCAATATCTGAAAATTTTTTATGTGGTGAAGGGAAAGAATTGTCAATTCCTTTTCAAAAATAAAGTGGAGAACAATTAAAATATCTGGACGCATAAATTGCAATATAATGTTTCTGTGTTTGTTAAGGTGACTATTTTCTCTCCATTAATTTGGCTGCTACAATTTTCTAAATTGGAGGCGAATATTTTCTGGAGTCAGTGCGTATTTTCCAAAGGATAAGCTTCCTATTGGTCTCATGGTAGCATATATACCTAGAATTTAAAATCATGACTTCAATTATATCCCTAATTCGTAGAGTTAAACCAGTAATAAGTGATGAAAATGGCGATGAAACAAATACTAATATGTATGAAAGCTTACAATCTTCTAATGTCTCCACTCAGCAACTAATCCTCAGAAGCCGCTTGGAAAACAAAAGTTATCGCCTCCCCTGTTTTCTGTTAAGGAGCTTTAAAATACCGTGGTAGATTGCGGAGTTGTTTGAATTATTTTCCTCTAGTGTGGCATAAATATTTTCAAAATTGATGCGATACATCCGGTAAACATTTTGCAACTCAGAGCTTCGGATTGAGGTCAAATGAGTAGACCACCACAATACCCGATATAGAACGTCTCCATGCCGGTCGTGGTCACGAGTATTTTTATAACTTGTGCATAAGAATTAGCCAGGTATGCAATAAGCTGAGGTACTTATGGAGTGAGCCGTTGGCCTTTAGAATAGATTAAAGGGCTCAAGGTATGGACACTAACCTTATTTGGAGTTCTTATTGTCACCAGGGTCCGAATCCCCCTCCCGAGTGCCCTGTTTCAAAGTGTTTGCTCTGCCTCTAAATTACATTCCTCGTGTAGCACCCGGTATTTTCTGTCAGCTAAATATTAATAAATAAAATGGAGCACAAAAGATTGTTTGCACCACAAGTTGTCTAAACTTTTCCAAATAACAAGCTGAAATTATCATTGAAAATGTTGTACCCAACTCTATATAATAAAACAAAATGTATTTTCTTCTTAATATATAGCATAGGTCATTATTACTTTTTAAAACAACAAAAATAAAAATAGGTATTTATTGAACTTCACGAAAACTTAGCAAGTATATTAAAATAATCGGGGAGCTGATCATCTCCTACCCTGCAGTACTGCGCTTCATTCATGACGCCTGTGGTGGGCAGAGATGGAGGACGCAGCGGAGGGGCGGTAGGCCTTGGTGTGAAAAGAGCTGTAGCACTGCGGGGTTAATTAGCTTAAAATGTAACTAAAAATTTGATATCATCTTCATGAGCAAGTTTGTTTTAGGCATGTGGCGTGTAACGATAAACCTAGTGAAGATGTTCTTGACTTTCCACCGCTGTTTTGGTCTTTCTTGGTCCCTGTGACCAGTTGGAGCACACTGAAATGCCAATTTTGGCATTCTCATCAAATTGTTTTGCCATTCCCGTTGGTACTCCAAGGTTTTCGCATTCCTTTGGTGATCCAATCTGGTGACTCCCAACAGTAATCGCAAGAAACGCATTTGGGCTACTTCAAGTTAATGTGAATTTCCGTTATTTAAAACCCAAATTTCACTTCCGTGTAAGCAATATTATGCCTTATTTATTATATCAAACCTTTTTATTCTTCTTCAAATTGTTTATTAAGAATGAGGAATATTACAGAAGTAACAAAAATAGTGAAAAATGGTTTGTTTTGGAATTATTTGGTAGGCATATTAGATGCATTATACAGGTGATGTACAGCTGAATTATATCTCTATGACCTCACCATTTTAACACACTATACCGGGTGGAAGGGAAGTCATTACATTAATTTAAACAAGTAATGGATCTCGGTATTTGGAACCCATTTTGTATCTTACGTTTTTGTCTGTGACCATTTCCTAAGGAGATATTTTAGTTTTGTCATAAACAACCTGGCAACACAGCAGATTATGTAGGGATCACTTTCTCTAGCTCAGTACATAAACAAACTTCCTAACGCTGTGTCTATAGAACATAAACAGATACCGTACCTTGTCCTTCTGTGTTGCCTGTGCGAGTGTATGCCAATCACAAGCGTTAGCTCCCAGAACATTAGGCGAAAGCGAAAATGCATAACCTATTTACATCCACAAACCAGGTCAATTCCGTGACCAACCTGAACGCAATGTTGTCGACATGCAACACGTCTGAAGGAGCTGCTCGTAGTATTCCTTCATGTCTTTTAAGTGATTAATTATTTCGAAACCCTGTGTGATGTCCCATAATTACTGCCAAAGCTATGTCAGAAATAAGCTACTCTACGCATCTTACAAGTAACAAACTGTTATCTTCGTACATTCTTGTGGAATTACACATCCAGTTTGGAACAAAAACCATTTATTTTTTCGAAATCGGCTGATCAAAGAATAAAATGCCATTCGACTTTTTTGTTTGTAATACTTCTATGAAGCATATATTAGAAGGAGTGTAATGACTTCCCTTCCACCTGTATTTTAATTACTTAATTAGTGTCTTGCTAAGCTCCAAGAAAACTACAACTATTGCTCGTGAGTGGTTCCTGGTGTCTTTATAGTTACAACTACAGCTTAGTTCTACACGCAGAAATGAATGATACAGTAATGACAACAGAGCATACACACCAATGATGAAAAGAGCGTGAATTTTAGTGTTACTAAATACTACAAGCCTTACACTTTACTTCTGTGTTATTTTTATATATCATATAGCAATTTAAATGTCCACTTGTAAGCCTAGATTCCTAGAAAATTCGAGAGAAGAAAATAAGCTTTGTCAACCTTAAACTGAATAAACCATTCAAAAACTGACTTCAGTAGTCTTCAAATATGAAATTTGCTGCAGAAAATCAGAAAAAATGGATTATCATTATATACTTCTTCTTTTTCTGATTACCCTTCCCTTATGTAGGACTTACACCCCCTAGGACTTACAAGCCAGTGCCTAAGGTCAGACGCCTGTCGGGGAGCACAGGAAACTCTGGACTGTACAGTGTGAAGACCTGAAAGCAGGTGGTCAGCCAAGCATCAGGTATGAAATGCAGGTGAAATCGATAATAGGAAAGGTGATAACGGAGCAATTGGTTAAATGAGTAACGGGGAAAACCGGAGAACCCGGAGAAAACTCGACCTGACGCCGCTTCGGGTCATTATATACACTAAATGTTTTTAAAGCAGGATCAACTCGGAAACAGTGTTTTAGCGTTATAATATCTAGTCTTTTCTGGGGTTTTCATTTGTGGGAACATTCTCATTTTTCAAACTGTTCCACACGGTGTACTTTTCGGTGTAAACGAAAACTATGTATGCGTGCTTATTAACATAAGGAAAAAAATAGGTGTTGAATTTTTGTTAACTTGCTTAGCTGTGACCTTATCAAACAATAATATTCATATCGTGTACTTTGTTAGCAAAAATTGAGATCTCGTAAGGGACATTTATTTTCTCATGAAAAGTAGCATAGTTAAAAAGACATCTGCCAAAAGAAATGCCAATGAAACATTACGTGCCCTCATACTTGAACTTTACAATCTATAAATTCATAATATAAGACAATAGCACCATATACAAGAGTGAGTTTATTCCCCGCAAAATAAAAATCCTGCAAGTAAAGCGAGACCGTTTCGGTTGTTTATACTGTTATTGTCTATTATCACGGACTACACACGCTTGTTCAACTGCTTCTCAGCTCACGTCTTCACTGAGAGACAGAACACGTCACTGGCCTCTCTATGATCAGAATTGCGCCGTCTCGTTCTGCAACTGTTTTATCGCACGAAGGGTTATCTACTTTCGCCGATGCCCGATGAAGTGGGCCACCTGGTACATTGAATTCTAATTTCTGTATTAAATGATATAACATTTTAAAACTAAGACATGGGCTTCTTTATTTATTTAGCAATCTAACTGTATTTAAGTTTGCCTGAAAATGTATAATAATAAGTATAACAATAAAATATAGAATATAATAATATCTATATACCTATAATAGCTATGGTGAACACGGAACAATATGCTATAATTAGGCAGCATAATTAAAATTAATATGTCAGAAGAAAAAATGGAATTATTGTAATAGACAATAGACTATTACAATCAGTACGCCAACAAATTAAGTGCTGTTAGTACCATATACATGATTTGTAAAAATCACTACTGAGTCTTTCATAACATGTTGTAAAATAGAATATCAATTGATAACTTTTACTGCTTTTGTATTTACCCCTCCAAATTACAAAGTCACTGGTTACTGTCCAAGTGTTCGAAATAGAAATCCTGTCACAGAAATTCTATTTCTATTATAAACTTTTTGAATTGGTGCTGGAGGAACATAATTTAAGTTCACAAAATTAATATTTCTCAATAATTTACAAACGAAAAGACCTCTGTAATGATTTTAAGAGGTTTTGCATAACAAGTTCTGTACTGCAATACGATTATAAGAAATATTCATTGTAGATTATAATAAATAGTTTGTTCAATAACTTTTGTGATCTCTTTAAAAATCATAATAACTTGCGATCTTGTTATTCTTTGTAATTTTCTTCCGTAACATGTTGTGCATTCTGGAACTTTATGGTCAACCTAAAATGTCTGCCAGCTGCTCCTATTGGAACATATATATATATATATATATATATATATATATATATATATATATATATATATATATATATGGAAGGCATAAGATTCAGGCCAAAGGCAAATCAGAAAGAAGTCCAATAACTCCTACGGAAAACATATTAAGTAAACTGTCTAGAGGAGGAAGACATTGCCACATGAACATGCATATGAAGTATCCATCCGTGCTTTAGTCTGCGGGAACACAGTGGATAAAATATTTACCACGCAGGTCTACACAACCAGACCTCGAACCTGTATCCTCCACATTTGCGGTTGGTTGGGACCGATGTTCTAACCAGCTGCGCACCAGAGGTGACTGAAATTTATCTTCCGTAACAGATACGTTCCCCAGTTAGAATAGCCTTCCACAGAATAAATTTCAGATTGCAATGACGCGAAACGAAGAGAAATGTCCGCTAAACCTCTGTATGGAACTACCAATGCGACAAATATGCTTATGCACTAACAGAAGCATTAATACACAATTGGATTTATGTTACTAAGTGTGAATATAATGAATATAGTTCGTATTAGGCAAAATGTTACTGAATGTATCTAATGGTGTTTTGAGTTATTTGGATCAGATGGAACCAGTTTTATTTATTATCATTTTATTCATTCATTCATTCATTCATTCATTCATTCTTTATTCTATCATTCTATCATTCATTCATTCATTCTATCATTCATTCATTCATTCATTCACTCATTCATTCTAGCACTCATTCGTTCGTTCATTTATTTTACTTATTTAGGTCCACCTATTTTAATTTTTAAACCAACCTCAAACTTCTTCAATTTATTTTCAATCTTTTACTACATCCAGAGAACTCTTGATGTTGAACGCTACTACGAAATCCCTTACACCTGAATATGGCCATCTTTTGTAATATACTGTTTGTACTTGCTAAGGATCCAGCAAGTAGTAGTAGTAGTAGTAGTAGTAGTAGTAGTAGTAGTAGTAGTAGTAGTAGTAGTAGTAGTAGTAGTAGTAGTAGTAGTAGTAGTAGTAGTAGTAGTAGTAGGAGTAGTAGTAGGAGTAGTAGTAGTAGTAGTAGTAGCAGTAGTAGTAGTAGTAGTAGTAGCGGTAGTAGTAGTAGTAGTAGTAGCAGTAGTAGTAGTAGCGGTAGTAGTAGTAGTAGTAGTAGTAGTAGTAGTAGTAGTAGTAGTAGTAGTAGTCGTCGTCGTTTTTTTTTTTTTTTTTTTTTTTTTTTTTTGTTTCGGCAGGGAAAAATCCCTCATGGACGCTACCTTAGCGAGTTGGACTCTAACCAAGTAAAAAACCCTGCCCCGTCACATGCCATTCTGGGACTGCTTGTGGCATTACTTCAGAAATGGCAGTTGTCTAATCGTTCTAAACTATTTGTAATTGTCTATCCTCGGCTTCTTTGATCTTCAATATTGATTCACATAGTGATTTTACAATGGCCCATGTTTCTCTCTTTTCCATAATCTTTTCTCCCAGATTATCAGCTGTTAACTGGAAACCTAATTTCCGCTGGGCGTCATTTCTCTGCAAATCCCATTGTTTACAGTGGAAGATGGTGTGTTCCACAGTGTCCACTTGTGTACAATATTTGCATAAGTCATCTTCGGTTTTCCCCATCCTCTTGGCATAATATCTGAATCTCCCATGTCCCGTCAAGACCTGCGTCAGGAAGTAATCCAGCTGCCGATGTTTACAATTTAGCCATTTATTAATGTCGGGAATGATTTTCTTTGTCCACTGCCCTACTATCGTAGTCTCTTGCCATCGTCTTTGCCACTTCTCAATTATTCCCATTCTGATGTTCATCTTCTCATGCTTAGAGAGTGGGCCACCTACCTCATGTATGATTCTTCTTTCTTCCACTTTTAAATCTATAGGGATAGACCCAGTTATTACCTGTAAGACTCTAGTTGATATAGTCCTATACCCAAAGGCTATTCTCAGAAGCATCTTTCGTTGTACCTTGTCCATGAGGTTCTTATAAATCCCTTTTTGAAGCACAGGACACCACAGAGGTGCAGCGTATAGCAGCACTGAATATATTGCACTGCATAGCAACTCCCTTTTCATGGAACTCGGACCTCCAATATTGGGCATCAGCCTAGACAATGCTGATGCTTTCTGCTCGGCTTTTTTGGTAATTGTCCTAATATGTTCTCCAAAATTTCCACCATCACCTAACGTTACACCCAAATAACGTACTGCTTTACTGGGTGTAATCACGGTACCTCCAACAGTGAAAAACACTTCCTTGCGCTTCCTGGGACCTTTTAGAATCACAGCTTCAGTTTTTTGTCCTGCCAAATCTAGTCTGTTGGTCTTCATCCATGTCTGTATGCGTCTCAAGGATTCGTTAGCTCTAAACATCAATTCTTCTTCATCGATAGCAGTTACAACGAGCGCCAGATCATCAGCAAAGCCTATAGTATATGCTCCCGTTGTCAATTTGAGCCGCAGTACCCCATCATATAAAATATTCCATAATGTGGGTCTCAATACGGAGCCCTGTGGTACTCCCGCCGTTACTTGCATTTTATCCTTCTGATGTAACTGAATATATCTGTTATCAAAATATTGTCGTATTATATTAATAAGATATAATGATATTTTTCTTCGCTGCAATTCAGTGATTATTACACTCCAAGTTGCAGTATTAAATGCGTTTCTCACATCTAGTGTGATTACGCATACCCATTTATCTTCGGTCTTATTTCTGATTTCCATTATTGATTCCATTGCTTGGATAGTGGACTTTCCTTTCCTGAAGCCATGCTGATGATCTGATAATCCCTCCCCCTGGACAATCTCCTTGTCGAGCCTTATCCTTATTAGCCTTTCATATAGCTTACTCATTGTATTCAAGAGACATAATGGTCTAAAAGCTGATGGGTCTTGCGGCATCTTCCCTCCTTTTAACAGGAGGACAAGCTTGGCCACTTTCCATTCATCTGGAAACTTCTGTTTAATTAGTAAAGTGTTTAAGACACTTAAAACCCATTCCGGAGCTATTTCTACAGTAAGCTTGACAGCTTCTGGGGGAATACCATCCAGGCCTGGTGCTTTACCTGATTTCATATTTTTTGCTGCATTCTGCAATTCTTGCAGAGTAAATGGCATTACCTCATTACTCCTTATACTATTCCCTAATTTATCCTTCCTACTCGGGAATAAATGCTCAGCCACTGTTCTTCTCCTTTCTCTTGTTAATTCAATTGGCATCCTGCTTGTCAACTGTCCTGTAACCAATTTGTAACCTGCTCCCCAAATGTCTTGGTCAAGTTCGTCACACAATTTCTGCCAATGTTTGTTTTTGGCTTCTTTAATGAGTTTACCTAATACATTTCTACTTTCTTTATATTTTACTCTCAGTTCCTCTGCGTCTTGACCTCCACAGAGCCTTCTGTTGAGTCTTGTCAGCTTACGCCTACTCTGAATACATTTCTTTCTCTGTTCATCAATCTGACTGTTCCACCAGTATGGGAGTTGCGACCTTCCCTTCCTATCTTTACTTATTTGACTAGCCATTGAGTAGTAGTAGTAGTAGCAGTAGTAGTAGTAGCAGTAGTAGTAGTAATAGTAGTAGCAATAGTAGTAGCAGTAGTAGCAGCAGTAGTAGCAGTAGTAGTAGTAGTAGTAGTAGTAGTAGTAGCAGTAGTAGTAGTACTAGTAGTAGCAGTAGTAATAGTAGTAGTAGCAGTAGTAATAGTAGTAGTAGTAGCAGTAGTAGTAGTAGCAGTAGTAGCAGTAGTAATAGTAGTAGTAGTAGTAGCAGCAGTAGTAGCAGTAGTAGCAGCAGCAGTAGTAATAGTAGTAGTAGTAGTAGCAGTAGTAGTAGTAGCAGTAGTAGCAGTAGTAGTAGTAGTAGTAGTAGTAGTAGTAGTAGTAGTAGTAGTAGTAGTAGTAGTAGTAGTAATAGTAGTAGCAGCAGCAGTACTAGTAGTAGCAGTAGTAGTAGTAGTAGTAGCAATGGTAGTAGCAGTAGTAGCAGCAGTAGTAGTAGTAGTAGTAATAGCATTTATTATTATTATTATTATTATTATTATTATTATTATTATTATTATTATTATTATTATTATTATTATTATTATTATTATTATTATTATTATTATTATTATTATTATTATTATTATTATTATTATTATTATTATTATTATTATTATTATTATTATTATTATTATTATTATTATTATTATTATTATTATTATTATTATTATTATTATTATTATTATTATTATTATTATTATTATTATTATTATTATTATTATTATTATTATTATTATTATTATTATTATTATTATTATTATTATTATTATTATTATTATTATTATTATTATTGTTATTATTATTGTTATTGTTATTTTATTATTGTTATTATTATTATTGTTGTTGTTATTACTTTATTATTATTATTATTATTATTATTATTATTATTATTATTATTATTATTATTATTATTATTATTATTATTATTATTATTATTATTATTATTATTATTATTATTATTATTATTATTATTATTATTATTATTATTATTATTATTATTATTATTATCGTTATCGTTATCGTTATCGTTATCGTTATCGTTATCATCATCATCATTATTATTATTATTATTATTATTATTATTATTATTATTATTATTATTATTATTATTATTATTATTATTATTATTATTATTATTATTATTATTATTATTATTATTATTATTATTACTATGTTTGGTTTTAAGAATGTTGCTTGGGCAATATGATATATTGTATTGCTATATATGTGTGATAAAGTGCATTACTAGAGAACCAAGATATTCTTTAAAAAGAAGAGTTAAAGTCGGATGTGTGTTTTACACACGTGTATTGCGCACTATTGTATGCATAACAGTGTGTTTTATTATTTTGAATGAGTTAGTAATAAAAAAAAAAGGATTTCTAATGAACCTACCCATAATCACTTCGGATATCCGGTAACAAATTCCACCAATTCAAGATCTATAACAAATGCGAGTTACAGAGATGCTATAATTTCATGAAAAATGAAGGCTACGATAGGAGTAGCTGGTCAAAACAAAATCCAATCAGAGGCTTGCCACTCATTGCGATGTTGTATAGTTAAACATACTGTGAAATCACGCTATAAAGCTGGTGATATAAATATCACTTGCACCCACAAAATTTATTTCCATAACAGGAAAGAGAATAGCAGTGGTCAGGTATCAGCCTACCATTAAGTTTTGTGTCGACGTAAGTGTCAATTCACTTCCCGCCGTGGTACATGCTGCATATTACAGCCCCCAAACTTATGTTGGTAAATGTGGATTAGCTTGGAAGTGAATTTCTCACATTTAAAGCAGCCATAGACAGCACGAATTTCACGGTTACTAATGTTATCATAATCTCACTGTGACTAACACATATTCTCTAAATGGTTGGCAGGTTGCATGACCTTTACTATTATCGGGGTTTGCCCTCTCCTGTATTAAAGGCCGAATGGATCTTAAACATATCGGCCAATTCGACAATTCTTGTGTTGTGACCGAGAGTCTCCATAAAGGGAGATTTTACTTCATGCATGGCGTCAGGGTGTGTGTGTGTTTGTGTGTATGTGTGTGTGTCTTTGTGTGTGTTTGTGTGTGTTTGTGTGTGTGTGTGTGTGTGTGTGTGTGTGTGTGTATGTGTGTGTGTGTGTGTGTGTGTGTGTGTGTGTGTACCAGGTTAGTGTGCCACCCCTTATTACTTTCTCTACTAGTAAGTAGTGGAAGTGTTGTATTGCACCCAAAAATTTGATGAGTTTTCACCGCAATGTATGTTTGGAGAGCTCCTGAATCCAAAGAAAGCATTTTTAGGAAAGGTCCGCGCGCGCGCGCGCGCGCGCGCGCGTGTGTGTGTGTGTGTGTGTGTGTGTCAGTCTATCGACAGCATAACTCAAAAACAAAAAGTCGGTTAAAAACCAAAGTTGAAATTTAAGTCCAATGTCTTTCAAGGATGCGACACGAAGATTTTGGAGAAAATTGCTCTATCCTAAACTACCCTTTACATGGAAAATGTTGATTTTCTTGAAAATGGCTCTATCGATTTTGATTAAAATGCCACATGTTTAAGATATTTTATGACAAATGAAATGTATATTTTGAATTTTCTGGTTATAGCTTATGTAGTCCTGTTTACTGTGGATGACTTTTGAATAGCTCGTAAACCGTAAGAATGAGGCAAAATCTTATTGCACAGAAAATATAGATCTAGCTAAAATACACAATCTGTGTCCAAATAATTTTTTTTTTTTTTTTTTTTTTTTTTTTTTTTTGGTGGCGTGAACCATTTCAAAGATATTCCTTGTTATTTGTGTCAGTTTCGGAAAACAAACTATCGTGAAATGCAACATCGTTATTCATTTTTTATATGTTAACCGTGCAAAGATAACGGGATCTCAAAGCTTTAAAAGATTTGACTATCGTTCAAAGCCTACTATATTCTCATATTCCCCTTGTACCTACAAGAAAATAAGCAATAAGACAATTGTTTATCTCAGAAACATGTA
The DNA here is from genome assembly GCA_030765045.1 of Tenodera sinensis. Taxonomy (NCBI): domain Eukaryota; kingdom Metazoa; phylum Arthropoda; class Insecta; order Mantodea; family Mantidae; genus Tenodera; species Tenodera sinensis. The sequence continues at coordinate 262,144,623 of CM060964.1, forward strand.
GAACATATAGCAAGGAAAGCTTGTTAGAATGGTTAGCGCAAGAGCAGAGAAAGTCATGTGAAAGCACCATAGCAGATTTTTTTAAGCTAGTCCACCCATCAAACGGCATGTGCACTTTGGTCCATTTTTGCGCTTACTAAAACGTATTGCTTGACGTTCTTACACAGACGAATGCGCAAAATTTAGGGGAACAGCGGTTTAAGAGACAGAATGTACTCCTCGCAAAGGTACACCTCAAAAACATACGACTCGTTAACTAAGAACGAATTCCAGGTTTCCAGCCGATTTTACCAACACATAACGTAAGTCAGTAAAAGCCTCTGATAAAATAGACCTATAATGAATACATTAACATCAACTAGAAATAAAATGGTGGTTTCTTGTACTTAGAGCCTGGGTTGGTTGCAAGAAATTAGGGTGCACACCGTTCTCGCCTTGGACCTGTACAGTCAAAACGCACATGTTATTAAATAACGGTTTATTTAAATTTTGACGTATACTACGTCTCGTACCTCCCAAATAACATGCATAATAGCTTTTTCCATTTAAGTAGTAATATTAAAACGCCCAGCAAAGGGTTAAAACTGTCTTAAAGGGCTAAGTTAGGCACGAAAAGTCGCGAGGTGGCAATGGCATAGCGCCTGGTATGCTGGTTCTGGCGTAGAACTCCGAATGTGCTTTCAGTCAAGCGTCCAAATAGATGGATATAACTATAACTGTGTCCTGTGCGCTAACCTCAAGGACATGGGTTCGCATCTCGGCGTTGTAGATTTGTTTTTCCTGCTCATCAAAACTTGGAAACGGAATTCAATGATCTAATGTTGAAGTCCTTGAAGGTTTAGGACATTGTAATTTGATCCGTTTTTGGTTGTCTGCATTTTGTAATAGAATAGGTATAATGGCCGCGGCCCCATTGGCCTAGCATGATGCAGTGTTATTATGAACACCGACTCCCTCCATTCTCCACGTTTATGCTGTCACACGATATTTTGTGACAGTCCTTCACGATGTAGGTATTCGACAGACGAGAACACTGATATGCTTTTAATCCACGGAGAAGTAAGAGTCAAGTACATCAGCATCTATACCATAAAATGGAACGAAAACAATTATGAATTAAAATAATAGCAGCTTTAAACACAATACTTGTTCAACCAATAGTATTAGTGAATATTACACGGTAAAAAATTAGTACATGTAGGGGATTAGAGCTGCCTCTACAGCACACGGATTACTTACGAATCGTGTGCTCGTTCCAACTGAGCTACCTAGAACTTCAGGAACAAATATTCCATTTAACATGTACCTATAGGTTAAATACTTGAATAGAATCTTAGCACAGAGGCTGATGTTTTCATGTTATATAATAAAATGTGTATTTCATAAAATGGAACATAAGGGGCAGCTGGCTCACTTGGTACATATATACAAACAATTGATATTTGTATTCAGAAGACATCAAAACATGTATTTCCGATGAAATTAATTAATCAAGCTTTTGGGTGTAGTGCAGTGCTTGCTCGGGGGTAAAGTAATCCTAAAGACTGTCTTATTATTCTGCCGTTGCTTGCATTACGAGTATTTTTCACAAGAGTGGCCATATTCAAATGGAAAGAAATCGATAGTGACTCCTTAACGTAAATAATTAGTTTTGAAAGTTTCCTGACCTGCCCCTTCTTGTCAAACTGCTGCATTTTTCAGACGGCTGCGTGATGTATGAGCGATTCCACAGTCGCGTGCGTGCTTTTAACTTTCTCTTCCCTTCATCCAAGGTATAAGAATCGATGTTGCAGTTTCACCACAGCTTATATAATCGGAGATAATCTGCATAAAGGCAGATTTCAGAAATATAAAATCGGAGTAGGATGGCTCAAGCTGTGCCTGAGACCCGCTATCGGGAGGTCCCGGGTTCGACCTACCATGACTTTTCCTCTTCGTCATTTCCTCACATTTTGTTTTCCTCTTCAAATGCCATTGCAGGGCAGGCGAAGTAGACAGTGATGTGCGGCGTACATTGTGATTGTATTTTTGGGAGAGAACACTTTCCTCCCTGGCAGGAACTTTCCCCTGGATCTATCCGTGAGGATATTGGGAGACATCGATGAGGTACCCTGAATGTTCAATCTTGAAACGTTAGAGACTCCGCTACATTGCACCTTCTACCTATAGTTGCTGCTATAGTTTACACTTTGGCCTCAATTCCTCCTCCCGGAGACGATGAAGTAAATGAGACAGGGTTTTAGGTGCCGTCAAACCACTTACCCTGAAGAAACTCCTCAAATAGATACTTCATTTCAGCAAGTTTGAATACCTGAAAGCCTTCGTTCTGGTCTTCGGAGAAATATCTAACTAGATAAAATATTCCGAAATAGGTGCTAATATTTATCTGTTGCATATGCATTTCCAGGAAATTTAGTATAATTTAAAACAATTAACAATCCAGGTTCAAAAACACGGTTTCAAAATGTGAAAATGTTTCAAATTATTCATAAAGCAAACTATGGTAGTGAAAATTGTTAATGTGTATATAAAGTGAAAGTTTAATTTTAAGTATAATTACTGTCAATGCATTTATGTCACTAGGCCAATGTATCATTTTTAGAAAATACATTTCCCAACAAACAACACAACAGCAGTAATGTATACAGTTTCCATAGGGGGCGTTTTATGCCCCAAGCAACACTTATCTAGTACACGCTCTAAAATATTTTGAAAACTGTTAAACTTAAGAGATATGAATGTCTGTCTAATGTACTAATTATGGGGAGAACATAAATATTTCGAACGGGCTGTGCGGTGTTTTGCCAGTCCGTGCCCACGTCTACGGTGCTCGATGTCATCTGCCGCTATCATAAAACGGGGGGGATTGTAGGTTTAAGAGCGCTCTACTTCGTGGTCATAAGCGCCCTTAAAAGACAGTTCATGGCAATAGCCAGGTATAAACTTCAATAAAAAATAAAATTCCTCTGAAACGAAAAATATATAAATATACTAAACAGTAGCAAAAGCCAAAATTAAAATAAGGTTATAAATGTGCCAAAAGAATATAAAAACTTGGATATCTAAAACTTCAAATTCTCAATTTCACATTGCACTGCGCTAAAAACTTAAAAACTCTATCAACCACTGTTTTGTCGTCCGCTAAGACCTCTGCATGTCTGCCAGGCAGCTGCAGAAAATCTCGAAGGTGCGCTAGAGAGGAATACTAGCAGCACCACGTAAAGGACTGACAAACGTGACAGTTTGCGTGGATTTTCTTGTACACTTTGTTTTAAGTTACCCCAAATATAGAAATCGCTTATTGGAGCTCTGAGAAAGCTTTCTACGCTAATGCCACATCATACGCCAAGTTTTTCGTCATAAAGGGTTACTTTATGAACAATATTAGGTTGGCAGTTGACGTCCGTACATACGTGAATACAATTTTGCTTCCTTTTAGAGAATTAACAGGCAGGGAGCGTGATTTTGCCTTTTTTCATACGGCCAATCTTTCGATGGGAACAATTGAAAGTGTGTTTCAGGACAGAATTATTAGTAGAGATTTGTGGCCCCCTCGGGACCCTGACCTACCCCACTGTGATTTCTATCTTTATCTCTATGCTAAAGCATAAAGTGTACAAGACAAACCCACACACCCTGGAAGAATTAAAACAAAATATCACTCAGGAAATTGTCAGCATTTCTCAACGTGAACTACGGCGAGTGATGGATAGTTTCCTAAAGTGGTGCCAAAGGTATATGGACAACGACGGTGGCAGTTTCAGCATCTCGTTTCATAAAGTTGGCAAGTAAAGCTTTTAAAAGTAGTTTTTAAAATGTTGTATGGTTTCATCCACGCCTATGATAGCGGCAGACGACGAGTGCCGAGAACGCGGACAGGCAAAACGCCACGCAGTCATTGCTCTTCCTGTGTAAGCTGAATATACACATAAATATCACAAAATGTGATTGCTTGTTACAAATATTGCTCATTTTTTATTATGCTGCATATTGGGTGAGAGGTTGATCTAGCGGGAAATAATTTAAAACTTCAAGTTCAAATATGCAAATTAATTTTGTTCTTAAACTTCTGAGAAGTAACCAAATATAATGATCTCTGTCTTAGCGATGTGAAGGTACATACAGGGTGTTCATGAACACCGAAATAACTCGAGAGATGGTAGATGTGACTGATAAGTAATTTATGATAGGGAATGTATATTCCGTGGCTAAACATATCGCAGTTATATGGCATTAAACATATTGATATCAGACGTTGCTACGTCGGCGTTAAAGCAAAACCTGATGAAAAGCTGGTTTAGTACGTCCTCTTAGTATGAGTATAGAAATATCGATTTTCAGCAACTCATCAGCCTTCTCAAGATTTAATGCCATGAAACTCTCTCAAATCTTGCACTAATCACTTGCCAATGCGACACTGAACAATGATTACTTGCGCTATTAGCTACTCTAGAGACGTTTTTAACTGTTCTTGTGGCTTAATTTGTAACGCCAAAAGCTGTTGCCCAGGAGGTCATGGGTGTTCTTCTGTGATACAGTTATCGTTTTCCCCCCATCCTATTCTTATTCCATATGAAGAAGAGCATTAACACTACTATAATTTCCTTGATTCGACTCTCGGTTAAAGTACGACAATCGTTCTTTTGCCGCTGTCAACTTTACCATGAAAATTCAGGTCACCATCTCGAACAGTTTTATAAAATGACGTAAAGTTTTAGATGTTTTCACGCTTTCTTTCATCCTTTAAATCACTCCCCAATTTGAAGCACAGCATACGAACATTCAACTTTTTGTTAGCAATTAATTGAACTAACATTTGTAATAAAAATGGATAAATTGAAACAGAATTTAAAATCTAGACCAAAGCTTCATCAACATGCTCTACTCAAAAGAAAGGGGGGGGGGGAGCAGTTAAGGAGTTTGGGACTTGAAAACAATTATGACCTTACAGTCGGACGCTGTCATAATCATTGCGCTAGAGCGGTACACTCTAAAACAAGGTTTTATCTTACTGTAACCTGTTGTGCTTAAGCAGTAAACCTGGTTGTTATTATTTTGGTGTCAGTGAACTGATGTGAATATCTAGTGTATAGAAAGAAATGTTGTCTTAATTGTGCGATTTTAACTTACCATTTTAAATGTTTTGAGTGCCACACTTTTCATACCCAACCAACACGAGAGGGGTACATCTAGGGGCTGGTGTGGATGGTCCTTGGGAAGTATGTCTTTCACTACTGGGGTGATTTCTTTCCGTACGCTTCCCCTTTCGCCGTTCAACTAGGCCTCACCTTCATCAATAACCTAGTGCCTTTTAGTCGGACTTGAATTCAAACCAAAATATTGGTTCATCCAAAGAATTAGATAAACTTTGAAACCAGAGAAATGGCTGGTGTCTTTGAGAGAATACTGCAGTATAGGGCAGGCCGATGCACTCTGTGTTAATCGCAATGGGCGTGCGTTCCAACATTTGCTTTGAATAGTAAAGCTGTCATTAACTGTAAACAATGAGATGTTGGTGTTTTGTTTATACGTTCTATGTTTGTTTCTTGGATTATGATTGTGTGCCTTACTAAGATAAGTGCAATACTAATTTGCATTGTTGATTTTGCCGTAAATACTTAAATTGGGTGGGAGGCAGTAATCTATGACTTTAACTCGTCTAGCGCTCAAACGAAGCACCGCAGCAAAAAACTTTCCTTAACAAAAAGTGTTTAAAATAATGTTATCTATCAGGTCCCAAAGTGTGTCGATCTAATTTTGGGAAACACCTATATATACCCATCAACGAAAGAGACAGAAAGAATGAGAGAGAGAGCAAAATTAGGATGTTCCCACCCATAATTCAAATCAAAACTATAGAGATCTCTGGTACGTTTAAGCTGTGCTAAACCACACAATTTACCATTGAAGTTACCAAGAAGTTCTCTAAAGAATTATTCACAGCCTCGAATCTTTTACTGTGGCAACAGTGAACACAATTAACAGAAACAGAAACTCGCTACTCCATTTTGAGAAACTCTTTAGCAGTCACAGTGTATTTCTTCAGGAAATTCCAACAAAAAATGAAGTTGCAATATCCGATTCCATACCCACTTAAATATTGCAGACATGTTGTACTGGTGGAGGAAGATGTTTTGTCTGCAAGGAAGAGGAAGAGGAAGCTACTGTTGCACAAAGGTTTCGGGCCTCTTAATTGACCAGCTAAAACATACATGGTTTTCCTTTTCTTTCTTTCTTTTTTTTTTCTTTTTTTTTTAAGTTAGTTATCCTTCATAATAAATGGAGTGAATTATGTTGTTTACAACACTCCTCTTATGGTCTAAGATAGTGGTGTTAATGGACAGAACACGAAGTTAACCCAACTGTCTGTTTTGTTCTTTGGTTTGCCTACTATCAAGGAGCACTGTGTCGCCGACCACCGGTAACACACCATGGTGGATGGGCAATGACACCGAGGGTCAAAAATTGGCATCCATCGGGGGAACCTCGCTCCACCGAACGATGAGTAGACCCATTATAGGTTGCGCGTTCGTTCTTGACGAATGACCTTGAGCAGAAATCCAATGAGTGAGCCTACCCTTAATAAACAGGTCAGCAAATGTTTATGCTACGATAACAGACACCTCTGTTTTCCTCTGTCGCGTTTGTGTATACAGTCGACTGCAGAAGTTTTGTGCGGTACGGATGTATGTATGCATGCAACGAAAATAGCAATTCAGACGAGGGAGAGATGCCGGGAATAGAATAAATGCAAGAAAGTTAAGTGGAAACAGTTATAGAGGTATAGTGTATAATACGTGTGGCTGATATTACTGCAAGTGTCATAAATTGATTTGTAGTGTTGTACTACTTCAGCTCAGAAGCATGCGCGTCATCTCACTGCAGACTGTACCTCCTCTCTCTCGTTCCCGCAAAAGCTGAGTAGAGACTCGCATTCAACTTTTCATATAAAATTTTCATTCGTCAAGAAGTAACGCGCGACCTATACCTGGAGGCACCCAGTAGGTGATGTTCGTTATCCCCGATAGTAGGATGACAATGATTATGGCGACAGCGGGGCGACACCTACAGCTTTTAGCGTGGACTAGGAATTATCCTAATTGTGAAGGCTTTGTTTGTAATCTACCAGCTACGGGAATAGGTACTATTTTTACTTTCTCTACTGGTAAGTAGGGGACGTATTGTATTCCACCCAAAAATTCGATGTCGAGATTGCACCGGAAATATATGTTTTGAGACCCACTGAATCCAAAAAAAAGCATTTTTAGTAAAAGGTCCGTGTGTGTGTCTGTGTATGTCTGTGTGTGTCTGTGTGTCTGTGGACAGCATAACTCAAAAACGAAAAGTCGGTTAAAAACCAAAGTTGGTATTTAAGTTTAATGTCTTTCAAGAATGCGACACGACGATTTTGAAGAAAATAGCCCCAAACTACCCTTTACATGGAAAATTTTGATTTTCTTGAAAAGGGCTGTAACGATTTTGATTAAAATGTCATATGTTTGAGATATTTTGATGACAAATGAAATGTATATCTTGAATTTTCTGGCTATAGCCCCTGTAGTCGTATTTACTCTGGACGACTTTTGCATAACTGGTAAACCGTTAGAGATAGACCAAATCCTACTGTACAAAAAATGTAGATCTTGCTAAAGTACACAATTTATGTCCGAATAAATTTTCTGAACCATTTCGGAGATATTCCTTGTTATGAGTGTGAGTTTCGTAAAACTTAGAACTTTCGTGAAATGGATCATCGTTGTTCACTTTTTATATGTTAAGTGTGTAAAGACAACTGAATCTCAAAGCTTAAAACATTTGACTATCGCACAAAGCTTACTGTATTCTAACATTCCCCTTGCACCTACAAGGAAATAAGCAATACTTTGTAAAAATGTTTATCTTAACTAACACGAAGAAGATATAGGAATAAGAGTTTGTAAGAATGGTTAGTACAAGAGTAGAGAAAGTCATGTTTGTGCAACACATCAGATTTTTAATTATTCTAATGACACTACTTTTAGTTTGAAATTGGGCAAACACAGCTTTCCTGTGACCTTTTATTTTACTTCTTTTTGTGCACTTAATATTAAGATATATATGGAGAGGAAGTAAAACTGTAAATGTATAAGCTTTTGAACTTGATTCAAAGCAACCTTGGAACAGCCACTCATAAAATACAGACCGTTAGGCTAGAAGTGCAGATATTTTGATAATTGGCACCTTAATATCTATCCACTGATGCCTTTCGCATGGTCATAACTGCGCCGCTAAATTAACAACCCCTGCCGTATAGATTATCCATTTCACTTCAAACCTCTAAGCGTGACCTACTGGCCTAGGTATTGTGAGGTGATTGACCTTGCAGAAAGCATTGGAGTTGGTTCCGGTACACCATCTGTTATCACGAAACGGCCCACTCTGCGTCATGCTTTGTGTATCAGGCCTACTTAGAGGTGCTGACCAACCTAAAAACATACTACCCCTAATAAGTAAAATCATAAGTTCGCAAATTAAGAAAATATTGATGTAGTAATCTTCATTATGCTGTTCTCAATTACCAATCAAAATTTCTGCACTCATACTCCTAACATCCTCTATGTAGCAAGCTATCACGACTTACAACAAAATAGAAATTCTTTTATTACTGGAACATCGGAAAGTGCGTATCACATTATTTCAATTTGTTTTTCTGCTTTTCTTTTTCCTGCATGTTTTTTTTTTTCTCTATTCCAAATATATATATATAGAATAGAGAAAAAAAATATATTTAGAATACAGAAACAAAAAAACAAAACAAAAAAAAATGATATATGATATGATATATTTACGAATTACTCGAATTGCTCTTGCTAGAGAGTGCGCCTTTAGCGCTCCGCCGCGCAGGGTCGTGGGTTCGATTCCCGCCTCGGATTTGGGTGTGTGTGTGTATGTGAAAGTTTTAGTAAGAGAGTAAATGAGCGGGTGCGTGAGTGTAATGGAAATATACATCATCTGAATGGCAAAATGGTCCTTGACGACAAAGGCAAAGAAAGGAGGAAAAAAAAAAAAAAGAAAAGAAAAGAAAAAAAGAAAAGAAAAAAAAACAAAAAGAAAAAGAAAAAAAAAGAGAAAAAAAGAAACGAAAAGAAGAAGAAACCTTCCTGGCACTCTGGGTATCCTGATTATTTTGCTTTTGAATGTTTTGCATTTGTTGTAAATGGGTTGGATAAAACTGATGTGTCATTTATTGAAGTAGTTCAGAGTTTATTGAAATGTGGCCAATTAATAAAAGATTTGGCCTTTATATAGGATGCAGATCTAAACATTTTGAGTTACTCAGTTCCAAAACTAGAAAATTCAATAAATTAGTTGAGTGAAACACTTAAGGATGTGTGGGCTGTTGAAATGAACATCAATTCGTTAACAGAGCTAAAAGTAATAAAATACAAATTTAAAAATTTTGAGAAAATTGTGGTTTTCAAAAATTGTGTAAAGTGGCTCAATTCATGGAGGTATTCAAGTATGTATTTAGAGTGTGTGAATGTTAGTGACATGCCTGACAGCCTGCGATGTAGAAAGATCATTTCCATTTTTACAATGGAATGCATTTCTGATGGATAATTTGGAGAATTTTGTTGTCCACTGTAATTTTAAGGTAACACGCGAGAAGCTTTTATCCATCTACGAATGGTGAGTAATTGTAACAATAATAAATTAATAATTTTCGTTCATTTCTGCGAGTTTAAGTAAAATAATTCAACATTCTTAGTAAATACTTGAACATTGCTATCAAAAATGGAAATAGCACATATAAAAGAAATATTTAAAGTTTCTTTACCACATAAAAGTTCGCTCCCTAGTGATAAGCATATAACTTCCCTTTAATTAATATTGAAGTTGAGTTTTTAACCCTATAGCAGGTACTCGGTGTATTCAGTGTAGGTAAATGCAACTATGCTGATATATCTTCATCACTTATTGCACTAATTTACATTACATTAATCACACATTGCAAAAAGTATTGATAAGCTTATGTTTAGGATTGTTTAATAAATGTATTATAAATGCAAACTGGTTCCAAGCATTAAATATTTGAAAATTGGTCCTCTTCAGGCTCAGGTGAACACATAACCTGACCTAACAATGCAAAATTAGAATTAGAATTAGAATTAGAATTAGAAGATCAACCCGCTATTAAAATTTTAATTTCTGTTGGCACTGTTGTTGTTGTAGTGTTTAACGCCCGCTTTTACTACTACGGCACCGCAGGCGGTGACACTGATGATACATGGAATGAAGATGGAGCACCGGTGGAATGAGATGGCGGGGGAAACCGGAGCACCCGGAGAAAACCCGCCCTGGCGCCGCTTTGTCCACCACAAATACCACATGCGGGTCCCTGGGATCGAACCCGGGCCGCCTAGGTGGTAGGCGAGCGCGCTAACCGCTCGACCACGGCGCCGCCTCTGTTGGTACTGCAATAATCATAGTTGCTACGGCATTTTTCACAAATGACTGCTCTTTTCATAAATGTCCGGCTCTGTGGTGTTGGGGTATCGTGTCTGCCTCACATTCAAGAGGTTTGAGTTCAAATTTTGGTTAGGCTGAGTTATCCGAATAAGAGTTTTATCCGGAGATTTTTCTTATCCTGATAAAACAAATGCCGGTTAATTTTAAGCTTTATGAAACCCGGGCTCATTTGAGCATTATTTCACCCATTCATTCATCGTCCGATGTGACTTAGGAAGCTAAAGGACGTTAAACTTAAAATATTTTTCTAGTATGTTTTCATGCATCTCAGTTTTCGCATCTGCAATTAGATGACTACAATATTTGGCCTTTGTTTTCAGTAGAGAGCAAATGGTAAAACGTCTGTTCTAAGGTTAACAATACTAATTGTTCTTCCAATCTACTAATAGCTTTTTCTTCGTCTTCCAAAACTTGTTCCTTACCGGTTGGCAGTACTGACTGGGGGTATCAGGATCCTACATACAGAGAAAAGAAATGCGGCAAATCAAGAATCATATAAACGTTTAAGTATGTCCATTTGATGACACTTGAGAAAGATCTAAACCTTCAACATGCAATATTTCGAAGACACATTTATCCGACACAAATGCAAATTTCTCTGTAGTAAGCCTTTCTTTCTTAATTTTTCAAATACTGTACACATATTTGCAGTAAGTTCAAGATACAGATTTTATTATTCATGCAAAAATCTTACACAGAGTATTGTCATTCAGTATCCTTAGAGGGCAAATAAAAAATAATGAAAAGCGTTCCATGTGTAGAGAAAGTTTGGAGTGAGGGGAATGAAAATAGTGTTGCTTATTTGGAAGATACTGAACTTAAATTCCATGTTTGGTATCTACGAGTATCCGTCTATTCTCTTTTAGTTATGCTATTCACACACACACACACACACACACACACACACACACACACACACACACACACACACACACACACACACACACACACACACAAGTACCTCTTACTAGATTTTTTTTCGTCAGTGAACATCAAAACATGTATTTTCGGTGAACTCCCGATATCGAACTTTAGGGCGGGACACAATACTTTCTCTATCATGGATATGTTTTAGAAAAGGTAAAAGATCCGATGTGTTACATTCACATGAACTTTCTCTACGCAGTCTTTTTAGAAACTCTTCTTACAAAGGATATTCTTTTATGTACTTCTTGTTTATCGAAATAAACATTTGCAGAAATATTTTCACTACACATTTCGTTTACATACAAGAGGGGCAGTAAGTTGAAGCGACAGAAAGAGCTTTAAAAAGTGGATCGTTCCAAGTTCACTTTTGTTGCCAAAAGGGGAAACAACAATAAAACGAATAACGACTTACCACTTCAAAGAGATATATGTAATTTAAAAATTCAAACGAATGACAAAATATCTCGAAAATCGTTAATGCCTCAAAATGCTTATTTGGCATCAACTCTGTACTATAAAGGTATTTGCATTTTTTGTGTAGTTTATTTTTAGGGCTTAGAAATTGTACACAATTGTACGAAATTAATTTCAAATTAACAGAACTTCAATGCCTATTCGTTGAAAACACGAAGTCGATACGCATTTTATTTGCTATAGAGATATCCTAAATAAACAGAATTTTAATCAATGCCGTTAAAGCCATTTTTGAGAAAATTGAAAACAATGAAAATTGTTCTATGTAAGGGGTTTGAAGTGGAAGGTTTATTGAAAATCTTCGTGTGGTTTCCTCAGAAGACGCTGAACTTGGATGTCATTCATCCGACATTTCGTTTTTGAGTAAGGTGTTCTCAGCCTCTGATACGCAAATTGTTCTTTCTGAAAATAATTGTTTGGATTCAGGTAATCTCTAAATGTAGATTACCGGAGAAATCGGAACATCGAATTTTTGCGTGGAATGCAAAATAGTATAAAAGCAAAATATACCTACGCCAAGAACTTAGGAAATACAGTAGAATCTCGCTAATCCGAAATTCTGTGTAATCAGAACACAAAACCCATAATTTAAAAAAAAAAAAAAAAAATTATAGATGTAGAGAAAGCATTTTCATTACATAACTGACAAACTCATTATTGAAACTACACAAATCGGAACGAAATGTTTATTGCACAAAAATGTTTTGCTGAACTTTGCTAGAGCCAATGCGCCTGTATACTAAATTACTATAGAACAATAGGTATTCGCTAACAATAGCGAAACAAACTAAAGCACCTACGTACCGCCACTATCGCATGCGATCGGCTCTGTCCACATGTCAGAAGAATACATTGTCATTATGTTGTGACGTTGTCATTTCCTCACATCACTATGCTGGATACCTTGTAGCTGCTAATTCTAAAGCTGAATTTATATGTATATATATATATATATATTTTTTTTTTTTTCGAACAATCCGAACATTTCCGAATCTGAACAGACCACACCCCCAATTAATTCGGATTAGCGGGGTTCTACTGTATAACACCAGAGATAAATGACAAACTCTCCAGTTAAATACTGTTTAAATTTACAAAAGTCCAGTTTTGCTTTGAGCACCCCTAATAGAAATAGCGTATTTCCCTGAAATTTTTAAAATCGATTATGTAAAGTACAAGGTAAATAGTTGTTTAATCAGCATCGTAGCAATGCATACATTTTAAGGAAAAGTACATTCTGAGACACTGAGACGGCAGTGCGGGTGAGGTTAGGGGTCAACAGAGAAAAGCGAGTGCAATGCAATTAGGCATATCTGGTGGAGGAGGGACGAGACGGGACGGGCAGGGTGCGTCTGCGCGCTAGGTTGCGTCACGGCCAGCCAGCCTGCCCTGCTTGCTATCCATGGTGCCAGCGTTCCCTACCAGTCAGTTATGGCGGAATCCTGCTTTCAGCTTAGCGCTACACATTAGCCAGCCTTTTACAATCGAGCCAGGAAGCATCCTGCATGGTGTAAAGTCGCCTATCAGGTACGTGAAGAACCCTAGCAAGTGCCTGGTGTTGTCTGTGTGTGCATTCTATCGCCTCTAGGCTCTGCCAAGGATTCGCGAGCGAATTTCGACCAGTTATCGACTTGGCCTGCAGTATTCTCTCCGTTTGGGCGTAGATTCCTTCTGTAGTTTAGAAATTTTTCGCATTACCTGCATGTCGTCATGGAAACCGGATATGACGCTACTAGTGTTTCACGTTTTTGACGGATGACATTTGAGAAACGGTGGGTTTGTTTAACATATGTTTCCGAGTTTGACATCTGTCAAGTTTGAGAGTCCACGTGGTGGCTACAGGCTACACGGCATTTTTCAAAGTAACGTCTGTGCAATTTAGCTTCCAAAATGTGCTGTGATTTTAGTGTCTGCGTGTGTTTTAGAAAAGAAATAGTGATGAATCTGTGATGAAAATAAAATACGACTGTATTTGTGACTTTAGACAACAACAAATTAGTTCCGCTGGGGCGGTCGACTTACAAAATACCCAAACACAAACTTTTTAATGCCTAAATTACTATCAATGGAAGTTAATTTTTTTATATTATCACAGATAAAATTAAGTTTCTTACATTATGCGGACTATAGGTATAGCAAGTAGCATTATGTAACGTTTCCCAAACAAAACATTTCATCTTAAAACAATTCATCAGTTAAGCAGTTTTATGTTTTGTTTCCAAGTTGCTTCTATTATTTTGTCATTTATTCCACGCATTTACGGCGATAAATAATATCAAGTTCTATTGTTTTGTTTTTAAATCACTTTAAACAGCGGCATTGTTATTTTCTTCTGGAAACGTTCAATTTTGCGTTCTTCGCAGTAAATAATACTTCGTAAAACTTATCGTATCACCTACCGCCCCAGAAGTATCATTTTGACACTAAAAAGGCATGAGGCGAGGTTTGTTTGTCATATGTTTTCGAAATCTCATAACATCGGACGTGAGAGCTAATTGGCTCATTAGAGCAACAACACTGTTTCCCATTGGCGCAGATCTTCAGCTTTTTATTTGTTTAGAGTAGCAAGCTAAGTTAGACCGCTTTTCTGCTGAAACGTCACTACGGATACGTAGTGGCTGGTTGCCGGAGTGACAGTTGAACCAGATGTTCGACGATCAGCTGTAATTTCAACCCGCTGATGGGGGAAAAGCGAATTTTACGTCATATACCGCAACGTCATTTTCGAATTCAACGCTAACGCTCTGGCAAATTATTCTATCCGCCGTATTATCGTTCATAAAGTCTTTTTTTAGCATGAAATCTGATCGACAGAAAGCTGTTTACCGGCAGTTGGGATTTGGAAACTGATCCATATTTCCTTTAAAACATGTGTGTAAACGCTATGGAATTCTTTTCTAACGTTCCCGCTGCGCAAACAAACGAATGAAATGAAAACTGTATAGAAAAAATACTATAAAATAACATTTTTGTTTCCTGTTTTACTAGAGAGAATATACAACATTTTAAGGGACGCCGAATTCAGTTTCCTTCACGCTTCCAAAATTATTTGTGTATATTAGAGAAAGATTGCGCAAAGGTTTGTTAAAATATGTAAGCAACGAAATCTAAAAATATTCTCTATTTATTAAATGCGCAATATTACACATGAGTGTAATAATTTAACGATATTGCAATACTGTTTTCATTATTGTTTTACCTCAAATCATACCACGCAAGACATCGTAGAGCCAAATCAATGCCAATTTATTTATTTAATTATTTGCGGCGACATTAGAAAGTATGTTGAAAACAATTATATACGAGTACGTATGGTATCAATAAGTTTATCACGCCATTGTATAACTAAATATTTATGACAACAGAAACAGAAATGTTACTGTTGCTTTGAAAGTAAAAACCATAAATGTTATGTCCGTAGTTTTAAAACTTTTTTTTCTTTTTCATAACGCACCATGGGCTTAGCGGTATTACACTATTTAGAATTAAGCTACAATGTTTAGTTTTTTAAATGTAGCTAGTGCGGAGTAATTTAATAGAGTTGCTGACTGTGTGACAGTAAACATGGTTTTACATCTGAGGTGTAAATACTTGAGAAAAACCCAACACCTCTTGTGTGTAACATTCCACAGGATAATTTCAATATAAATGTCATCTTCACCTTAATTTTATTATAAACAGCTAGGTCGTGCAATGCTGTTTCACAGTAGATAGGATAGAAATAAAACAAATGAATGTAAGAGGATCGCACTATTCATTATCCCCAGTGTTATTGCTAGTTCTAATATATTTGCAAGGGGATCGGCATTGCCCTATCTTACCAATGTTAAAATTAGAATACTTAATGTCTCATTTTCTCAGTATCTATTGCTCACAGCTTGTTGAAACTTTTAATATCGTTTTCATTACACCTTAACAATGGAATAGGCACAGGAATATTGTATTTGTTCAGTTACAACTGTGAAATATATTTTTAAAATTATTTCTTGATTTTAACACCAATTTAGACAAACTTTGTGATAAATTTCTTTTAAGTAATTTATGAAGATAATATTGTGGTAAAGCTTACAACAGTATATAGTAATTTATGTATCAAGTTTCATTGTTCTAGGCTCAATAGTTCCTGAGAAACTGGAGCATTAGCAGAAAAAAATTATTTTGAAGAAAAAAGCATATAAATTAAACAATAGCTTGTATGGAATGTATAATACATATATTCTATACAAGCTCCATGAATTGCAATAGCAACATGTGAAGAGAAAAACATTTCTCTCTAACACACGAAGTTCCAGTATTATAGATTACTTTAGACGAGGTTGTTCATCTAGAACATCTCTGATATTCACCAAATATTGCCTTATTAAATCTAAGTTATTTTACTGGAAAGTCATAATGGTGTGAGTGTTTAAAAAGTTAAATCTTTCTGAATTTATAAGTTCCATAATCTAAGACAGCTACTCTTCATAATGCTATAAGTTTTAATGTGTTTTATTTTATAAATACTGGCAATTTTATTGCATCAATAAGGCACACAAATGTAGTATTTAAATATTACATTTTATGCTTAAAACTTAACGTTTAACATTTATGAACACGTTTATCCTAAACTTATAGTGTCTTTAAACACAGATTGAAACGATATGAATTTCTAGAAAAGAAAAAATATGCTTTGTTGGAATAAAGATTACAACATAGTCCAACAATTGTATTTATAAAAACTGCAGGACTTTGAGATATTAATGAAGTTAAAAACTGGAGTTGTAGAACCACAAACAACAAGCTGTTAGAATGTTAGTTGTATGGTATTGATCTCTCGATTTAAACCTCTTTGTGTAGATTTTTGTGACAACCATTAAAATGCAGGTGTCTATAAAAACAAACAGTTAAATTTAGGGGAAACGATTAGGTTCTGAAATAAATTAAACATTAATAACATTTGAGGTTATATTGAATTTTTTACTAGGAGTAATTGTTATAAATTAAAATAATTGCAGGTAGATAAAACACCATCTTTGTATATTTATTGCAGTATTATTGATTTGATGGTAATCTATGTTTGGTAAAGCTTGCAAAAAGACAAATACGTAGAAAGAAAAATCTAATTCACATCTGCAGAAAATTTTAGTGGAAAATAACCATGCCTAGGGGTTTAAACATTAGGAGTTAATCCGAAATCTGCAGTGGACGGATAACGCTCGCATTTACGTGAATCAAAAGAAAATGATGGGATCAGTTGGTTGTGACATTTCTGTTGACTACAGCTAAAGAGACAATATAGCAGAGAGGTTCACAAGGCTTTGTCCATCAAATCCAATTTCGAGTAACTCGGGCATTAACAAAATTAACTCCTTTGTACTCTCGCATTGTGGAGATTCACTAAGCCGTTACTTATTTTACTTGAAGGTCTCTGGGTAATTAATTCCTTCTGAGCGTTTTTCTTGTATACGTTTTATTTACCTGCAGCGTAAGATCCGTACCCTATTAACCTCATTAAAGCTCGCATATTGTCATATGATTTGTGACGTCACAGTTGTCGCTTAGCACTCCATCCATGCTCGTTACGCGGGTATCCCTTCCGCATAACATGTTGGGAAAAGCAAAGAGCAGCTCTTTAGGTGCTCCTTCTAGCACAACAGTAATGAGTCTATTTTGCGAAATTTCAGAATGCCTATGCACGTAAAATTGTGTTGTAAATTTAAAATAGTATTTCCTATTTTGCGCTACGTCTCTGTCTTCAAAAAATATTTTGCATAACAATCACTCGATTTTTGCGACCATTATGATTTATTTTCATAGTCATTCTAAAAGTTATTCACAGAAGTCCCGTATTTTATCCATTTTCTGTCGATTATTATGTTTAATTACTCATAAGTGGATTGCTGTGCAAAATCACATACCTAAGCGCACATTTTGTAGACTGGTACTACGATAAACTGTTTAAACCAGAACCCAGGATAGTCACAATCGTAGAAATGCTTTGCATAGCGCATCAGGATCACAAAATGACCATTCAACATTCCAAAGTGCACTACACAAAATATAGAGAAAATTATACGCACAACAGGGAACATATTTACAGAAATAGTTAATGTCACAAACTATTTTATTCGAGATAAACTGAATATTTAGCGATTTTCTGGAGTGCATTTCTCTCTATTCCTTGGGTTTTGCGCAGTCATATAATATCGATGAGAACAAATGTGGCCCTATGCGTAGATAAAAGCTATTGAATACAATAGATAAAATATTTTTAGAACTTTATATTCTTAGCTTTCTAAATGAAAACATAAGATTAAAAATGTATAAATTACTCCAGTTCATAAACATACATAACATATGACAAACTTATCATCATCACATTCCATGCATGAATTAACTGTGGTTGAATGTGACAGCACTCAGATTAATCAATTTATTGGTTTATAGAATAAATTGGGAACTACATTTACTCTAGAACTGGGTCTTTGATCATTATTCAAAGAATTTAAGTTCCTAACTGCCATAAGACCAATCTATCTGCTGTAAAATAATGAAGAATTCCAATATGAAAAGCGTACCATTTCCCAAAGTGAAATTAGAATTGATTCTCTTGTGTCACTGTGTAACCAACATGTGAGTGGTATTACGTCTGTACAAGATTCCCCATATTTGTTGCTTAGCCACAAAATCCGTTTGTTTTACTTTGTACAGGACATGCTGCTTCAGACAAAGCTGTAAAGGTTCAAAATTCGTGTGCACTACAGAGAAATTAGTTTTCAAAATATACCAAATTTAACTAGGTGTTTTTCGGAGGGAAAACCATACTTATTGACACTGCACTAATCGTTATATAATTTGCCATGTTTGTATTTTCTGGAACTTAGAAACAACACGTTTTATATTCCACGTTTTATTTCAGGGGTAATAGCAGTTTAGTTTTGGGTTTGCTAAAGTATGACAGTAACTAAACACAAAACTTGTGCACTATTACGTTAACGGTATTTGTTTTGTTCACTAATGCAGTAGGTTCCCAGAGAGAGAGAGAGAGAGGGGGGGAGGGAGGGAGGGAGAGAGAGAGAGAGGGGGAGGGAGGGAAGGGAGGGGAGGGAGGTGAGAAAGAGAATATAAAAGTTCAGTACGACTTAAAACATACACCATTTATTAACTATTACTCTAATATTAAATTGCATAATGAGTGTAATCCAACATCTTCCCCAAAATTTGTAGGCCTATAAAGTTGCTTGAAGAAAAGGACTCTAAGGACGTAACGAGTAGAGAAGTATTGCGACATGTTGCGAGCTATTGTATTCCCAGATGTGTACCCTCAAAGAAACGTGAAGTGAGCTGAGACACGAAGGGTTGTAGGTATTTCACATGTAGCCGTGGAGTGAAAACTTGCAAAGTGACCAAGCAAACTTAACTGTTTTACAAACATGCAAGTATTTGCTAAAAATAACTAATTTACCAACTTTGTTCAAACTTCCTCAGTTAATCCATTCCAAATACTCCTATTTACTTCGTTTGTTCTTTTACCTTTTTGAACACTTCATCAATAATTATCTTACAGCCCAAAGAGAACATACTTCCTTTCGAAATTTAGTCAATGACGTCTTTTTTTCCTTTTCCTCCATTTTCCATCCTCTCTGTATTCCACTCTCGACACTTACCAACATTGTAATGCTTTCAAACTAATAAATTATTCCTATTGTATTCTTTTCTTCGTACAAAGTTTGTGTAATCCATTTTATTTATATATTTTACTTTGTATAGCGCTTACATAAGGTAGAGGAAGTAATGTATTCCATCCAAAAATTCGAAGCCGGTGTTTCATGCAAACTGTAAAGTGTGCGTTTCTCCACTTTTAGAAAAGGCGCATGTCTGTGCGTATGTAAACAACATAACTCAAAAGCCAAAAGCCTGACACACATCAAAGTTTGTACCTACTTAAGTTAACACAGAATTTCGTCATCCCTAATAATGCTCTATGTAGAAAAAATCCTTATTCCTTATTTCATTAGGGGTCTGATAATTTTGAACTAAATGCGAAATATTGTAAACAATTATATTAAAAATAAAGTTTTTGTTTTTAATGCTCTGTGTTATAAAGTCCTCTTCATTTTTATTATATATTAATTTTATTATACATTAGCATAATTATATAATTATCATAAATAGAAAATTATACTCTAGGAAAAGTGCTGATCTCACTGAAACATAATTCATGTGGATCTACACACTCCTTCTAGCATGAGCTGCTTCTGAAATATTGCAGTTGTGAATATGCGTGTTTCTTACATTATTAAATCCAGCGTATTTTGAAATGTTTTAATGGCAATTCTTTTGTTTCATACGATATTGAAACTGGCAGACATTGTCAATAACAGTTCACTGTTGGCTCGCCTCCTGTACGTGAAGTAAAATGAAAAAATGACAATGCAAAGGGAAATGTGACTATTAAATATCAATCCCTTCTTTCGTAATTTTGTTTCTAATATACTTTAACCTCATTAGAAAATATATGGAAGATTAAATTTCTTTTGACTTTCTCTACTACGTACAGAAGTTAAGAAGAGAAAATATTCTACTCCACTGAAAAGTTCAATGCTGAAATTTCACAGAAAATAAATGTTTTGAGGCCCCCCTGAATAAAAAAAAATTAGTCGTCGAAAAGGTCTTCGTGTGTGTGTAAACAGCATAACTCAGAAACGAAATACCGGATGAATATCAAACTAGGTATTAAGTTCAGCATCTTTCTTAGATGAAAAATGAAGATTTTTAAGATAGTCCCTCACCCCAAAATACCTTTTGCTATACATGGAAAGTATAACCATTTTTACAAAAATTCTATGTGTCCAAGATATTTACACGAACATTAAAGGTGCTTACCTTGGATTTTCTAACAATAAGCTGCGAATTCCCCTTACTTCGGAAGTAATTTTGTATAAGTGTAAACTATAAGAAATAGACAAAAATGTATGTAAAGAACCAAAACCGTAGACCTCTTTAAACCACACAACTTAACTTCTATGGCCAACAAACAGTTCCAAGATATTCGTTACTATAGGTTTGAATTTGTCAATACCTTTGTCTTTCCTTCAAATGCTGTCACTATTCAGTTGTTTCTCGCAATGTCAACCAAAGAGTATGAAATCTGAAAGTCGACATATACCCATTAGTTTGAAAACATCTGCCTATAGATTCGGGTTGTTCTATTCTCCTTGAACCCACTTGGAAATGTGAAATGAAACAATTTCTGCAAACGTTTATCTCGATTAACATGATTTAGGGAGGAAAGTAAGCTTTCATAGGAATAGTTTGTAGAAGTTATATTAAAATAAACGACATTGCATAGACAAGCTAATGTGAATCCAACACATATCTTTTATATTAAATTTCAACTGTCGTAGTCAACGTTCCTTCACCTCACCAGGAATATTCGAGAAGTACATGAAACTTGGCTGTGCAGAGTTAATCACATTTTTTACCTTGGGTTGTTCGGATATCTGGTGCTGAGAATTTCGATCAATGTCGTTCACTAAGTCAGTAGGTCACCCCCGCGAGGAGGGGGTGGTTCAACCCTCATATCATCCTCTGGTGGATTTGTATAGTCAGCTGCCTTTGATATTGACAGCAGAAAAATTCCAAAGTCCAGTAAATGTTTCATAAATCAAGACGTTTTAACATTAGCGTCTCTCCAAACAGTACTTAAAGATAAGCTGCAGTAAAATTATTTTATGATGTTCATAGAGTGAGTGAGTGAGTGAGTGTGTCGGGTTTAAGGGCCCGTCGACAACTTGGTCATTAGGGCCCATGTTCATAGATGAAGGTATCTTATTTTGCAGTTTCTCATACTTCTGTAGTGAATCAAAACGTTGTTAAAATTGCATAATTAATTGTTTTCTCTCAATATGTGCTATGTATTTGTACCAAAATTATACATTCAGAAAATTAATCGTTTAAAAATAATTTAAAATAATAATGATTAAAACAATAATTTTCAATAATAAAACGAGAAGAGAAAATAATTAGGAAAAGGTTAGCATTGCGAGTTGAGTAGTTATAACGGTTTTAGTAGCGTCACTGTTTAATTCAGAGCAACGCACACTCTTGTGTGGTTAGTCGAAGCTGAAACATCGTTATTCCTCGGAGCGTCTAAGTGCGTGGAATACATTTAGAACCAATGGACGCACATTTATATCATAGCGAAGCACATTTTTATGCAGTTTTATTTGACTAGTGAATTGTTTTATAATGTACATTGGTCGACAATGTCTCAGTGCAAATAGTGAAAAGACTGGAAACATTTATTAAAAGACGTTATCGCCATAATTAGTGCCATCCTTTCTAAACAAACCCCACGCACACCCAGGGAGAGGAATCTCAGTACTTGACTGGCGGCAAGACATTGGTAGACATTGTTAGACGGTGTGAAGCATTGTTGCTTCAAACTGTCTTGTCAACGTGTGATCTGCAAAACGATAATTCGGTTTCAAATTGTTGCATCGATGACTGGGGCCTTCAGTACCTACTAGGTTTTGAATAAAAAGTGTTTCCGGTGGCACCTAACGAACTGTAGCTCCGGGTTATAACAATAATTTAATGTTATTTATAGTTCAAAGTGCGTAAATAAAAGTGCAGTGCCTATTTGTAATTGAACATTTATTATAAATTGCTAAAGGTAAGATACGTTAAACTGATAATGAAGTGCTTGCTAGTTTTGCGGCTTTCACATTTTGCTTTCTACACTACGTACGTAGACGAAGAATTGTATTCCACCCAAAATTCGATACGGAATCTCGGCATCGAGATTTTACCAGAAATGTCCTTTGGATGCCCTGAACACTAAAACAAGAAAAAAAAAAAAAAAAAAAAAAAAAAAAAAAAAAAAAAAAACATCGGTGTGCGTATTAGAGAGATAGTGATAGAATAGCATAACTCAAAATAGAGATTTCGCATAAATAGCTAACACATTTCATACTTTCGCCAGACGCTATATGAACATGCTAGTAGAGATTTTCAAATATGCACCCCTCAAACCTAAGATAACCTTTACATGGAAAAAGGGGTTTTATTTTTCATATTCCCAAAAATGATACAACTATTGAGTGAAATACCGTAAATTGAGGTTATTTGTGTGACTAGTTAAATGTACCTACATATACCTAGAAATTTTGACAAGTCATTTTCATTCGGAATGAATTGTCTACAATGCTGTGTAAATATAATAAACCACAGGAGATATACAGAAGCTTACTAGAGGAAAAAATATATGTATCGCACACCAATGATTTTCTCTCTCACTCTTAGAAGCGTTTATTCTTCTATCTACTTCATGTTGATTGAGATAGACCATTGCAGAAAAGGTTTTCTTACACAGTTCCTTGTAGGTACAATGGGAGTAAGCTCAAGTGGTGGTCAAATATGTAAGAGCTGGTGGCTATGTTATGGCTTTGAAATTCCTGGAGAAAAAGATACCATTTCCTGTTTGAGTAAAGTAATTAGTATGTTTGAATTTATCAATATCATAAAATCAATACGTATTGATAAATTCAAACTAATAACCAGTAATATCTCGAAAAAACCGTGTTTTACATAAATTGTGTGTTTTAGCGGGATCTAAATTTCTTGTGCATTAAGATTTTGTCTATTAGGATCTACCATTTATGCAAAGATCATTCAGAATTAAGAGGAGTTCAAGAGACTATTCCCAGAAAATTCAAGATATACATTTCATTTTTCGTCAAAATATCTAAAACCATTTTTGAGAAAATAAAAATTTATGAAAAATGTTCCGTGTAAAGAGTATTTTGGGATGGAGAATTTTCTTCAAAATTGTTGTGTGGCATCCAAGAACATGGAAAACGTAAATACCAAGTTCAGTATTTAATCGACTTTTTATTTTGTAGTTATACTTTTGAAAGAAGCACGGACGCAAACATGTAATCCTTCCAATAAAATGGTGTTGCCGGGTCTATTGGCCTTGGTGCAGTCGATGCGTAAACACGGCCAATAAACCGTGAAAGCCTTAGCTCACATATCTACATCTTTTTCTAAAAATGCTTCTTTTGGATTCAGGGAGTCTCAAGACGCCCATATCAAGTTTTTGAGTTAAATGCGACACTTCTCCTACTTATTTACGCAGTAGAGAAAGTGCAAATGTTGCATTATTTTTCATATGCCCCCAAAAGTGGCTATAACAATTTTAATTAAAATACCGTGTTGGGAATATTTACATGACTAATAAAGGGTAGGTATACCTTGAAATTGAATGTCACGTTCTTTGCATTGTGAATATATGCTGTACCATGTTCTGTAACTTATAAACTGTAAGAGAAATACAGAAACGTATTGCATGAAAAATGTAAAGCGCGTTGAAATTTATTTCAAGCAATATGTTGTAGTCTTAGATATTTCCGAAATAGCTTAAACTATCATACGCCATCAATAAAACATATGACAAATATTCTTGTGTAATTGGACATAACTCCTTTTAAGTTATTGAATGTTTATACATGCATTATTGGTTCCCGTTGTTATTTTTCACTGCATTGGTACTTAACGCCTACGGCATTTTGTATTTTATATCATATAAGTAATTATATGTTCTCGTAGAGCTACTTGGTGTCCCCCTGGATAAAACATTATCACTTACACCGCATGTACACAAATTAGCATTACAAATAAGTAAACATCTATTTCTTCTTAAGTGTCTAAAGAATAATGTCCCAGCAGCAAATAATAGGATAATTTATTTCTCTCTCATTCAGTCACACGTCATATGGTATAAAAATATGGAGCAATAACTCAAAATGAAATCTAAATAGAATATTTAGAGCAATCAGATATATTTCGAACTTAGCAACGCAAGACTCATGTAGAGAAGCCTTCCCACAGCATATCGTATAATAATTACGCTACCTAGCCTTTACATATATGAAACTATACTATAGGTAGGTACATGATAAAATACAAATTTCTGATGCAAACAAATTCAGATATACACGACCACAACACAAGAAATAAGATTGACTTGGCTATTACAATGCACAGACTTAGCTACCCAGTTACGCTGCTACAAAATGATATTATAGACTGCCAGTAGAAATTATAAGGTGTGAAAACTACACTAAATTTAAATCTGCTTAACAAACTTATTTAGTTAATGTGTTCTATTCACTGATGAATTTTTATAATAGGTTAAAAGTTCAGTAATTAAAAATTCAATGTTATGCATGTATTTTGTAATGTTTAACATAACTTATGTACTTTGTTTTATATATTCTGACAAATATGGATTTAAAATTATGTATTAGTTTGTAAGTATTTGTATATATTCTAAACAACTGAGGATTTGCTTGTTTTCGGCAATACTCTGTAAAACGTAAGGAATAATAATAATAATAATAATAATAATAATAATAATAATAATAATAATAATAATAATAATAATAATAATAATAATAATAATAATAATAATAATAATAATAATAATAATAATAATAATAATAATAATAATAATAATAATAATAATAATAATAATAATAATAATAAAAATAAAAATATTATTATTATTATTATTATTATTATTATTATTATTATTATTATTATTATTATTATTATTATTATTATTATTATTATTATTATTATTATTATTATTATTATTATTATTATTATTATTATTATTATTATTATTATTATTATTATTATTATTATTATTATTATTATTATTATTATTATTATTATTATTATTATTATTATTATTATTAAAAGTAACATACAAATAAACGATAGTGGACAAGCGAAGTCATATGACACTTTTTGAATCTGCTATCATCTCATTTGAGAATAGCATTTGAAATGCGTTATGTTAAATATGTATGAAAAAGACATCAAATATGCTAATTATAGGATAATAATAGTAGCCACAAGACTTAAGTAATTAACTGAAAATGTAAACCAAAGAATTATAAAATATGTACAGGAAGGGCTGAAAATGCATTAAAAGTATGCATAATGCTAAATTTCAGGCGCATATTGGGGAAATAATCCTAAAAGTGTAAGTTTAGGGAGGTTCGAAATTTTAATATGGATTAATTTTGTGGAGATTTCCACTTAATATTCATTAAATGTGTGAACAACTGCTCTTAAAGCCCTGCATACAAAATTTGAATTCATAAAACCATTATTTTTAAGGTTCCGCTCTTAAACTCCCCCTAATTTTGAAAGTACTTTAACCAATGCTTGGAGGAATGTTACATAGCAAATTTGATTGTCCTAGATCTATCTATGTCGCGTGTTGCCTAAAACTCGTAAATTTCTGAAGCGGTACTAAATTAAACTAGAAGGTAAGGGCATTAACAGGATGTGTTGATAAAATTTAAGTTTGTTTTATTTTTCTTGCTAATACCAGAGAGATATTAGTATTAGAATTTAGTTAGCATATTGTTGAGAAAATATAAAATGCCTAAAATCTTTTCATACAAAGCGAAATTTAAATAAGGAAATTTCGTTAAAAACCTACCTGTTGTATCCTTGAAAGATTTTGAACTTAATTAAAAATGTAACTACTGCAGGCCTGTGACGAGAAAACCTCTGAGAATTGTTCTGCTATTTGGAGGGGAATGAGGAATATTAGCACATGGTAGTTGACGATGATGTTATAAATGCATTAACTACCGTGTTCCTCTCAGGAGAATGTGGCTGTAAGGAATGTGTTTGATATCAACAACTCTGGCGTTTCCTAAGAAAGATTACGCCCTAGAGTTTGAACATATCAACAAGGGTTAATCCTCTTAAAAATACGCTCTTGTGCTAGCAATGCTGGGGTACTGACGTTGCGTTCTTCCTTGTGAGAGGAACACGATATTCATCCTCATATTTTTTATTGAGTTATGCTTTTAACAACACGCGTACTTTTTGTGATTCTAAACAGCTCAAAGCATTTTTTGTGGCGAAATCTCGATATCGAATGCTTAAGTCGAATACAATACTTCCTCTATCATAGATAAGCGGTAGAGAAGAATAACAAACGAATGTTGGAGGAAACATGAACCTGTTTTGATACCCATAATCTGTGGAACAATACAGTTATATGCAGACACACACACATACAAGGAAATCTTCTTAGAATGATGCTCAAGACTCAAGCCCCTTTTATTGTTGAAGTGCGCCATGCTATCTATTGTATGGTTTAGTCCATGGAAGGATTAAGGGTAGAAGATGGCAATAGAAGAACTTTATAGGAGAGAAGAAGATTTCTGGACTTAACACCAGGCTTCAAAGAATCTAAATACGGGATATAACTGCTAGATATTTAAAACTGTCACTTAAGAACAAACATTTTGATGTGTAGTAATAAATTTTAAATCTGTGTGAAATGTCTGTTCATAAAAATTTAAAACACTGTTTGAGATTTAACTACAGACGCTGTTGTTTTGGATCATAGTCGAGATTCTCCAGCATACAATGGCTTCAGAAAATACGTCTCCACCTCAAAATTTAAGAAGAACGAAGAGGAAATTTCTACTTTTAAATTTCAGAAAAAATAACCAATGTTACAAAATACGTATTACGGCTCCTCTCTGGATTTTTTCTTTTATTAGTACCTATTATTACTTTCCTTTTAGTTTAGCGTCCTTTAGCCTGGCATCGGACGATGAAAGAAAGAAATATGTGAAATGATAGTCAACAGAGCACGGGGACCATAAAGCTTAAAGAAAACTCTCCAGGAAAGATCCTTAGACAGGCAACTCATCCTAATCAAGATTCGAACTCAGAACCTCTTAAATGTGTAGTAGACACGCTTCCCCAAGAGCTTTCAAGATTTCCATATGTTTACCAAATTATTTTACCTGTAATTTTAAATGTATTGTTTTCACCATTAATCATGCACAATGAAATCGGCATTGTCCAATATACATAAACATAAATAAAACAATGCATACATAAAAACAGATACCGACATTAAAACTAGAGTATATGTGTATTTCTGGCATAAATTCATCTATATTCTAGAGTAGAAAATGGCTCAGTCTTTAGGCATATGGGTACAACTTTGGTAAAAGTATTTGTGGACAATTTCATAATAGATTCAGGGAACGCATTTAGAACTTTCATGGCCGCGTCGTGGCCGAGTGGTTAGACAAGTCAGCTCTCAGCAAAGCGGTCCGGATTCGTCCCCAAGCGACCACATGTGCGATTACTGGTGGACAAAGCGGCGCAGGGGCGGGTTTCCTCCGATTTCCCCTACCCTCTCATTCCAACGGTGCTCTATCTTCATTCCATCAGTGTCACCGCCTGCTGTGCCGCATGTAGTAAAAGCGGGCGTTAAGCACTATCCCCCCCCCCAAAAAAAAAGAGGTTTGATCTTAAGTTATTTGTGAATGATTTTTAAAAGCTTTTAATATTTGGTGCTAAAATCATTTTATATGCATATGATAGTGCAATAAATATACTTCAAGATATTATAAATATTTCACCTTAAACTCAATCTCAATTTATTTAACAAAATTTATTAATTACTTCATATTATGTGAAGGATAAAGATGTATTAAATGTGCTAATAATTTTAGTATGATATACTAATGTTATTATTTAACTAACTTCTTTTCATCAGAAGTAATACTTCATAATGTTCACCACATATGACTTTAACTAAAAGAGAAACACGTTTTTGAATTATAAATAACCGAGGTATGAATGAGACAGCTCAGTAAAACATTGATAATTCCTGACCTTTTATTCATTTTTTTCCCATCTCTTACAACAAAACTTACCATCAATGCACTTTTGGACATTATGTCAAAAACTTTCTCCCACTAAATCATATAAAATAATTATGTAAATGGTACATATGAAAAAAATTTAAACTCCTTGCAGTGTTCAAAACTATACAAAGGGAATAAAATGAAAATTTTGGTAAAACAAAAAGAAAGAAAACGGCGATATAATTTGTTCTCTCTGAATATTAAAAATGAGAATCCTCTCTGTATTAATTTGACTGCTAGTATTTTCAGACACGAATATTTTCTAGAAATAATATGTGTAAATATCAGCATGTACGTTATAGAGAACCATATAAAATATAATTTTATTATTGTTTTTGAGAATATGTAACAAATACTCATTTTCTGCACCCGCACCAAGGCATCTTTTCTCTGACACACACCACCGGACAATTTATTATCTCGTCTTTTTAACTGAAGTGAAAGTTCCTTTCAAAAATTGCAAAGAATTGGCAAATGATTGTTTTCCATGTTTAACTGAAATAAAAACGTTAAACCTTACTACAGCCTTTTATTTAAAACGCTTAATCCAACTCTATGTATTTCAACTTGGGATTCTTGAGGGCTTTAATTCTAGTGAAATATATGGTGAGATTCTTTCACTTATTTTGAAAGCGTTTGTATTTTAGACTGTTAAAAAATTAAAAAAAAAAACCTAAGACAGTAAAAAAAATCGTAGTTTAATTTTAAAAAAATATGATGTGTTGCACTCACATGACTTTCTCTACTCTTGTACTAACCATTCTTACAAACTCTTATTCCTTCTTCGTGTTAATTGAGATAAACATTTGTACAAATTATCTTATGGCTTATTTCCTTGTAGTTACACGGGAAACATGGGAATACAGTAGGCTTTGAGCGATAATCAAATCTTTTAAAGCTTTGAGATCCCGTTCTCTTTGCACACATAACATATAAAAAAATGAACAACGATGTTCCATTTCACGAAAGTTTCAAGTTTTCCGAAACTGACACAAATAACAAGGAATATCTCCGAAATGGTATACTCGACAAAAAATATATTTAGACATAAATTGTGCGTGTTAGCGAGATCTACATTTTTTGTAGAGTAAGATTTTGTCTATCTCTTGCAGTTTACGAGTTATTCAAAAGTCATCCAGAGTTAACAGGACTACATAGGTTATAGCCAGAAAATTCAAAATATACATTTCATTTGTCATACCAATATCTTAACCATATGGCATTTTAATAAAAATTGTTAGGGCCATTTTCAAGAAAATCAAAATTTTCGAAAAATTTTCCAGGGAGTTTAGGGTGGGGTATTTTCTTCAAAATGTTCATGTCGCATCCTTGAATGACATTAAAGTTACGTATGGTTTTTAACGGCTTTTTCGTTTTTGAGTCATGCTGTCCACAGACTGACTGACAAACTGACACACACGCGCGCGCGCACACAAACACACACACACACACACACACACACACACACACACACACACACACACAAATACATACACGCACGGACCTTTTTCTAAAAATGCTTTTTCTTTTATTCAAGGGACCTCAAAACATATATTTCCAGTGAAATCTCGACATCTAATTTTTGGGTGGAATACAATACTTCCTGTACTTAGTTGTAGAGAAAGTAAAAATCTGTAATGTTTAACTCATTAGAATCGAATTGAAACGTTCTGATTTCTCCACGGCCAGTGTTTCTGTAAGGGAACCGAATGTGCTCTAAACTGTTGAAACGTACCTACGCTATCTAAAAGTGCGATCATATGTATAGGTACTGTGACCTTTAGTAGAAGCAATGTTGAACGTGATGACAAATTCATTGTTTTACTCCGGCAGCGAGCTACGAGTATTAATACTCATCACTATTGTTCACGTTCGTATGTTCCAACGATTATTGGGCACTGGTCAACGTTCTGAAGATGCGGAAGCAAAAACTTGAACTACAGGAACTCGTGAACAAAAGCGGCGGACAAGTATTAAACATTCTAATTCACTGCCAGAGTAATGGACTGAAATTCCAGGGGTAGTTGTGAGGAAGAAATTGTATTTAACGTTGTCATTGGAAATGATGTACAACCACAATGCAATCGTATGCAGCAGCCGTAGCGGTATTCATGTCTTGTCATAAGCATACATGCCTTTAGTAGTGAATGGTTAAAATAGGCTCTATCGGGGGTTGATACCAGAATGTATTTTTTTTCCTGATTAGTCCTTAATGGTTAATCGTATTCTCACCGATGTGCTGGTTTGTTGATGACCTAATTATTACGCTTTCTATTTTAAATTTGTTGCCAAGAATTGAGAATTCGCTCAAGTACTTTTAAGTACCTAGACACCACCTGAGGAATTGAGGTAATTCCCGCTGAAAGTGAGAAAACTTTGGGAAATTGCATAAATGAGCATAACGTAGCCTTAGGGTAGGTACGCTTTCAAAATGTAAAATACACAAAGATACATAAGTTCAAGAAAAGCTTTTACATTTGGAAAACCACTTACATCACAATAAATATTCCCATCTACATGCGTTTATAAGCATCATGTCACTACTGCCGACCAGGCGAGTGCAGTATATAAACATGGCTAATGACAATCTATGGGGAGACTGAACAGGCCTTGGTGTCAACATATAATATTATAGTAGAATATGTGTAGAATGTCAATATGATGTTTATTTTGCTCGATTCTTACTATTTTGTATATTATGATACATCTTAGAATGCATTATAAAATCCCCCTCGCTTCCATCCATTTGCCCCTAACTTGGCAACTGTAAAACTGAAATGTGTGAACCAACATTTGTTCTGCTCGGTGTGGACACGATCCGGAGCCCGGCTACCGTGAGAGTGGACAGTCACTCAGACCATTTCATCCCACCATGCTGCACCCGAACGCCCGTTGACACTTTCGACTCTGAGAGAGACCAAACGGATGAAAGGATGAACGAAATAAGTAATGAATTGAAATGAAAGAAGAGAAAAGGATAATTGAGCAATTGATGGAATGATGGCGAGGGAAACAGGAGAACCTGGAGAAAACCCGCCCCTGCACCGGTTTATCCACCACATATTCCACATGCGGACGCCTAGGTTTGAACCCGGGTCTCTTTGGTGAGAGTCAAGCAGTTTAATCGCGCGGCATAAAACTGGAAAATGAGGGTCAGCTGACTCAACTGGTATACATAGCCTGGTCCATCTCCCTTTAAGTGTATTTTGATATTTGTCAAGGTTGTCTAGATATTTATTAATATTTTTCACCAAGCCGAACACACAGTATCTTTATGCCTGAATTTACTGTTCTGTGGCGAGTGCTTTGTTGTTTTCAAGCTCTTGTAGTTTTGCCCGTTTTTACATCAAGTTACGTAAATGTGGGTCTGCAATCCTTCAGAATGGTCAACTGGAACGCAGAAACTTCACTCTTGATCGCTCAAGTCCACAAAAGAGACGTAAAAATCAAAATAACTTTCGCTTTCCGCATCGCACAGGAATTGACTGTCTACTGCCATGGTAATGTAACTTTCACTGCTAACGTCTTTACTTTCGGGCGCAGTGACGTGCACTCTTATCCAACAGCTCGTGTCACTGTTTTCATAATACAACAGGCACTGTAGACACTACTTAACTTCAGGAACACAACTTCAAAACTCAGTGCAGAAACAGTTCCTATGAATTTTTATGCGATTTATGCTTGCAGTAAAACAGGTTGTAAACTTCGAAGCAATTTCAGCTTGTTTCATGTATTTATTTGTGACTGGTGCAAACTTGATTCAATATTTCAACCGGCTTACTTGAAGTTGTTTCTGTTCGCTGCACTGCATGAATAACATTGCTACTGCCGTTACGACGAGCTCACGCGTTCTAGTAGGTATTAAATCGTGTTACTTTCATCACAGAACCCTAAATTTGAATTGACATCATCTCTTACACTTCAAAAGGATAAGATCGAAGAATAATACTCTGGGTAAAAAAACGTCAATTGTGAATAACTTTATACATATATTTTACTAATTTGTCTAAAACTGTTTGTTGTGATGTTTGTCTTTTAATATTATTCTACGAACCCAACTGACATAAAACAGAGAGTAAATAGAAGTATGCGTTATTAATCGTACTGGAAGTGTGTCCATGAGGGATGTGAAAAACCGTTATTTTTGGATAACGGTTATACGAGTATGCTTAGTAGTCCAGCTACATTAAAGAGGAATCAAGTTATGCGCATTTGTAGTACGTGTGACGGCACAGTGTGAGGAACCGGTTCTGTCCGTCTGCTGTACAGATAAAACGTGCACAACTTCATTCTTTTGGTAGCTACCCTACTAAGCCTAGCTGTAATAATTGTCACGTGTGTGTGTGTGTGTGTGTGTGTGTGTGTGTGTGTGTGTGTGTGTGTGTGTGTGTGTGTGTGTGTGTGTGTGTGTGTCTGCTCAAATAGAAATGAGGCGTTAGGGATATTACGAATAAACTCGACAAAAATCGCCTTTTGCTAAACATTACGCTTCTAAAACTTGACAACTAATCTCATTATCACATTCAAAATGTTGACATTTTAAATTTTCTCCCATAATATATCTTCTCAAGTAAAAGATTCAGGGGAAAAATCTTTACCTTTATACTCAATGCGAAAAAGACCTTTATACGAAATCTCTCATGGTGATACACGAAAACAGCGTGGAGATGTGCTAGGAATACCACTAGAAATGTATTTGAATTCCAGGGCCATAACAATAAGAAATCTAAAATTATTAAAGTTTTTGTTTTCTCGTTTTATTTAAGCGTTTTATATCTATAATGTTACCGCATAACTTTTTCCCCAAACCACAACCAGAAAAGTGACAAAACAAGACTAAATCAACAATACTTACTGTAGGCCTCTGTCAAGAAAAAGTGTGAGGGGTAACTACTGAGTTCCTCTCACGAGAATGTGGCTGTATGGAATGTGTTTGACAACTGTAGCATTTTTTGAGAAACATTGCGGCTACTTTTAACATATCATCAAGCCTTATAGCGTATGCTCTTTTGCTAGCAATGCTGATATACTAACGTTCTGCGATCGCCTTAAAGCCATATTCTACTATAGTAGACTTGGCACTTTATCTACTATAATTGTCTAGCATGGGCTACGGAAAATCCTTCGGTTCCTTTCCTTAAAGTGTTCAGCCCCTTTTAAAGCCCTGTTGTGTTCCCTAATTACCTGGGTAAGTAGACATCAGTGGTGTTGCAACTCTTGCAAGTGAAGTATCGGTCGTTAACGCAAAATGAAAAATCAACCGCCACTGGCGTGTCTACCCTGCCTGGTTCGTCATAAAAGAAGGACGGTTTAGAAAGAGATAGTGGGTGTTTCTTTACTAATAAGCAAGCGCCAAGTTACACCCCGTCTACTATAGTTTATCTCTAAGAGCGTATTTCTAGTTGTACTATGAAAGGTGCTCGTAGCGAGAGTCTCCATTCTGTTGCACGTACCGATGCTCGTGTATGCCTGAGAGTGAAAGCGCTCAGAGGTATTCTACATTTCAAACTTTGCTACTTCTTTGAGAGGATAAATAAATATGTAAGTTAGCAAAGTGTGAAAAATAAGTAAGTAATATGGGATATCTGGAGATCAAGTGTCGCGTAAAATGTCAGTTTAATGCATAACACTGCTATTTATAGTTATTTTAGGAACTTGATTTTCAGAATAATACAAATGCACTTTTGAAAAATGATACATTAATTTGCACCCATTCCTCCGGTAATGCGGGAAGTGGAGCAGATGTTATGGAATGTACTTACGTTGTATGAGATCCCTCTGCTCTTCAGGAAATACACTCGCCGAAGACGTTTTGTTATATGCGTATAGCTACTTCTTTACATTACACTGTACAGCATTGCCTGAGAACTTCGTAGGTGGTAACTGTGATATCATCTGCTGCACAAACTGCCTAGTGCCCACTCTTATGTGATGCGTATGGATATGCCTACCTTCGTGATACAAAGAGGGTGGAGTGCATGCTTCATAATCTGATTGCACAAATGACTTAAATCGATCTCCATTTTAGACAGCGCGCTGAGATTGAATTCCTGAATGCGGAAGGTGAAACGCCTATTCGCATTCATGAAAGGTTGAAGAAGGTTTATAGGGATGAGACAGTGGTTATCAGCAGTATTAGACGATGGCTTCGTCACCGTACGGAAGCTGAACGGTACACACCGTGGAGTGATCGGCAGTGGTTCCAATCGGGATGGGTAGAAAATAACGGTTACTTTAATGTGACGGTTACTTAAGTAACAAATCCAAAGTAACTAGTTACACATTAGCGGTTACAAAAATAACGAATAGAAAGGAACTGGTTATCCAATAACGGTTACTAAGTAACGAAGACTGTAACTTGTTAACGGTTACCGAGTGTGGGTGACATTGTTGGTATCGCTTATCAGCAACTAGTTACCTCAGCTTATTATGAGATGTTAATCTCTTCTGTTAGAGACTGTGATTGGCGTGTGTACCTAATACACCATCTGGCGAGAAAACTGCCTACTAATTACGAGTATCTGCTTTGCTATATACATATATAGAGATTATCTACATACTGTGTGACGTTATACAATAATGTGTGTTTGGGCGTTAATGTTTCTCTTCTCTGTCGACATCGCC
Organism: Tenodera sinensis; assembly: GCA_030765045.1. Taxonomy (NCBI): domain Eukaryota; kingdom Metazoa; phylum Arthropoda; class Insecta; order Mantodea; family Mantidae; genus Tenodera; species Tenodera sinensis. Next base: position 262,179,902 of record CM060964.1, read on the forward strand.
TTTCAAAATGTATTGCCATGTTTTATCTAAAGTCATTGGAGAGTACTTAAGATATTACATGCTTAATCTCAGTCATTTTATGTTGGCAATGATGCAATTTGCTGTATTTGCATCGCATATGTATATTTAGGTTCCCATAATGTTCAGTTGTGTAGGAATGTAGTAGAAACTAGGAATGCATTTGAAGGATGTGATTCTGGTTGAAGTTTTGGGCCACAAATGCAGAACAAATTGTGAGGAATGCGCCAACACGTCAAGAAGCTTCAGGAACATCATGGTGGGTTTGTCCATAAAAGCTATGACGGGTATTCACACCAGTCGCCACACTACTGGCGAGATTGCAAAAACTGGCTGGAACGTGTTGGGTTAGTCACCATACAGCCCTGACCACACACCACCAGACTTCCGTCTGCTCGGGCCAATAAGAGAAAGGGCATCCATCGTGGGCATCGCTTACAATATAAGCAGACCCTAAAACATCCCATGCGCCAATGGCTAACGAACAAGTATCATGATTTTTACTGTACCTATTCGAATGCATGCTCTTATTTTAAAACTGCGAAAAGACAAATTATGTTGCAAAACCATAAATTAATCGTGAATGTTCAAGCTTTAATGCTGCGCAAAATTCATTTACTTTCATTTTAAATTAATAGACTAAAAACTTGAGTATTACTTCCTGACTGCCCGTTATGTTCCGAGATTTTCCCTCTAAATTAAAAATTATTTTGTTGTTTAGCGACACTATCAATTGCCAGGAACATTATCAGCGTCGCCGGTGTGGGCCGGATTTGAACCCGTAACCTTGGGATCAGTAGGACAGCGTCTAACCAACTAAGCCACCCAGACCGACTGTTTTTTTCCCCCTCAAAGGGACATCAAAAGTCCTAACCCGCCAATTTGCAAATTCATGCCCCATTATCTTAGTCCCATTACATCAGACTGAAATTTTTGGGAAATGTATGTAGATGGATGCCATCTAAGTTCAGTCATCAACTTGTATGTAATACGTTTGGTCATTGACGAAGATAGAATTATTTTCTTAAATATATCATCTTTTCATCAAAATTCATTAGCTATTATTAATTTTAAAAGATAAACAACGGTGTTATTAATTTCGAAGTAGATGCACATGCTTTTATCATCACAACATTTAATTCTTTCTGGGAGAACAGGTCACTATACAAGAAAACTTCATTCACAGAAAAAACTATTCAACATAAAAATGGGGAAAACAAACTTTGCATACATTTGCAAAGGAAAAATACACATAGTTTCAGTATGCATAAACTGCCTTACTTAACATTAGTACCAATTTGCAGAGCAAAACTTCCCCCAAAGAATGGGATTAAATTTACCGCTCTACTTCAAAGTGTATGCGAGTTATGATTTTTTTTCTGGTAATAATAATAATAATAATAATAATAATAATAATAATAATAATAATAATAATAATAATAATAATAATAATAATAATAATAATAATAATAATAATAATAATAATAATAATAATAATAATAATAATAACAATAACAATAACAATAATAACAACAACAACAACAACAACAATAATAATAATAATAATAATAATAATAATAATAATAATAATAATAATAATAATAATAATAATAATAATAATAATAATAATAATAATAATAATAATAATAATAATAATAATAATAATAATAATAATAATAATAATAATAATAATAATAATAATAATAATAATAATAATAATAATAATAATAATAATAATAATAATAATAATAATAATAATAATAATAATCCTGAGGCGCAACAGCCCTTTCCGGGCCTAGGCCTACCGCTCAACCGCTGCGTCCCGCACCTCTGCCCTCTATAGGTGTCATGAGTGGGGTGTAGTACTGGAGGTGGGACGTGGTCAGTGCCTCCGTCCCTCTCGGCCGGTTACGTGGTCTTCGCAACCAGGGATCACTACTTCTCAATCAGCAAGATTGAGAGACCTAACGAGGCTGAGTGCAACCCGGACCAGGTCTTCCAGCGAGAGAAAAATATAATTCTTTGGAATTTCCGGCGTTTGGTCTCTCCTGAGCCTGAAAGTGATAACTACGACTACCGTTGCAAACCTATAATCTATATATCTAATCTATATTAGTAAACTTCTTGGAAGTATTGACACTACTGTCGCCGTCAGCAAACAAATGCCAGTTTGCGCAAAAGATGTGCTATTCCGCATGAGCAATGGTATAGAGCCCTGCAATCAACACTGTAAAACAGTAAACAATGAAAGAATCAGTCACTTGTTTGTCGGCAGCAGAGCCACGCGCGTGTTTACAAGAACCTACATGTAAATGTAAGGGAGACCCACACGCCACTGCCTCGAGCTCAAGTCGATGAAATAATCTACGCTTGCAAGCTTCCTTTCAGAGCGCTGTGTATGTTCTGCCGCCCCGCGGGCAGTTTGAGAAGTATCCACGACCCTGTCCGTGAATAACTTGAATTCAATTCGAGTAGGGAACAACCTCTTTAACGATAAAACTCCGCAAGAGAACCTCGTTGGTCTCATGCTCTTTAAAAGTTCCTGTTTTTGAGGTTGTATATATGCATGCTACCGCTGGGAGCAATACAGGTTTAAAATAAATAACTGCTGAATACATAAAATGCGGTGGGCGATCGTTGTTTGTTTTTCTGTGCTCTGCAAATAGCATATTCAGAAGCTACAAATAGTAATCACGGATTGGAGTAAAATATTGCAATTTAACGAAGTAGAGACCGATATACAAACCCAGCTTTTTGTGGTATGCGCTTAAAATTTGAACGAAAAGAGCGTGTGTTATTGGAATCGATATTCAACTTGATGTTTATGAACAACTTCTGTTGTGTTTGTTTTCTTTAATAAAGCCAGACACGCTGATTGCGATCGTAAGCTCTGAGAGAAGATTGGCAATATTAAACACGTTCAACCTCATTGTCTTCGGTTATCTTCTCGCCTATTCCTGAATAAACTTTCAGGTCAATCCTTCTCTCATAACGAATATACCAATGGTTCTTTTCCCTACATTGTTTAAATACCACAACTAATTCTACCAACACTTCCTCACCAGATGAATCCGTTGCTCCAAAGTAATCCGATTTTTTACATATTATAGCAATAAGACTACAAAGAAAAATTGGGAAGGTCATGTGAAGAAATATATAATTGCGGCTACATAAACTAATTGCGTAACCACAGATAAGTTTGGTTTCGAAACCTGGATATTAAGAACACGGGACGATAAATGGCTTGAAGCTAAACAGGCGAGATTTTTAGGCCTCTAATGGGAGTTACGCTTACACATTACATTCCCAATCAGTTTATAGCGGTGAAGCCCTAAATTCAGTCGAGGAAATAAAACAGTTAAGCAAACGGAATGAGCACTTATTCAGAATAGGTGACCAAAGAATACCAAAGGAAGCATATCAATATGTAGACCAGTTGAAGGGAAATATGGGTAGATCGGAAGAGGGATAGAATTGAGGCTCGGAACAGATCCTGGCGGCCTGGTCTTTGCACGCCTGAAGAAGAAACAAGAAGAGAGAGAAAAAAAAAAAAAAAAAAAAAAAAAAAAAGGAAAATTTACCGCAAGAGTGTTATTCACAAATCTCATATGCTGGCTGGAATGGATATAGGTGCAAGTCACAGTTTAAACCAGACAGAAAACTCAAATGAGTACACTGAAGAACTTGGTAAGCATTTTCCTGCAATATTTCACAGAATTGTAGAAGAGTGCTTGGTAATTGCAAGTTCCCTTGCATGTGAGTGAGAAAACTCGCACTTGAGGGTTGAGATGGCGGTTACCGTGCAGCATAATGTGCAGTGAATTTTAGAAAGCGGTCGCCAATCAACTACGGGAATGATATTACATTTTACTGATAGTGTTTTATTGCTAAGAGCAATAACTGTGTTAACTGCGACATGCTTTGATAATCTTCTATATAATAAAAGTGAATTTGTAAATCTTCGTAACCGCAAGACTTCGAAACGGCTGGACCAATTTGGCTAATTCTCTTTTTTTTTTTTTTTTTTTTTTTTTTTTCCCTCCAAATAATCGTTTAAGTGCGAGGAAGGTTCTTATGAAGAAAACATTTGGAAAAATTGCACGGAAAAGCATAAAACTGCATCTATCTTTTTCCCATTCAAATCGTTCCTAGATGTCAATTCTAGGGTAGTGTTGTGAGATATATTAATCGGAGATCGATTTGAGCAATGAATCGATTGAGTGAATCGCTCTCAGACACACTAAAATCGGCTTTGAAGCCTTTACTTGCTGTTTTGTTTTATTGAAATAAAACAAAAGAGAACCAAATCACAATATGAAGAAAATAGAGTTCAAATTTAGTTATAATTTATGAGCGTTTCCTTAAAGTTAATATAAACTACTAGAATGCATCCGGAATTTTGACAATTTCTTTTTCTACGATATAAAGTTTGGCAGCTCTCAATTAGTGCGTGTTATTGTCTTGGTTGTTTTTAAGTCTACACTTCTAAATCGACAAAGTTCCTGTATTTATCTCTGGTTGATTGGTTTATATTGTGTGTTTATACTCAGTTCAAGATTGCGGGCGGAGCAATTTGGGTCGAAGAACTCGACATGCTATAAAGCAAGCTAATTTTCGGTCTAATCGGACTGCACAGCAACATGAAGAGTGCAATTAAATTGAAAGGATATAGGTAATATTACTAAAGTATTGCAGTGTATGAAATAGATAACGCAATTTTGTAAGTAGTTGTTTATGATTATGACATTAAAAATACATAGAAAGTATATTAACGTTATGCAAATGTGTTGTTGATATCACGGTAATTATTTGATAGTCAATAAACAAACTGATTACTCTGAAATACGTTTATATTCAATATTTTTTTTTAAATTACATATTTGTGAGTATATTATCTGTTCTGGTGACCATTACTGAATGTACACTTTATAAGCGACGCCATCACCAGAACTTGACCGAAGAATATAAGTTTGTGGGACTGCCACAGTGCAATGACTTTTGACAGAACGATGTCTGTCGGGTCAGCTAGTATTCAATGAAAGTAACAGAAGGAAAACTTTTCTTTTGATTTGAATAAAAGGAAGAAAGATAGTGTTTTAACTCAAACATTTATGATATGTAACAAAGTAAAAATCAGATCGGTGGACTAGAATTTAACAGCCATAGAGAGAAAAAGATAATGATGTAATTTGCTTGAAATCTATAGAAACTTGAGTGTTTTATAAAATGTTTAAATGCAGGAAAAAGTATCATTGTGATCACTTCATTAGTTTTAGAGAAAGTGATTGTTGATCTTGGTACTCCTGTTGTGCGACTAAGAGCCATCTGCAGATTAAGGGATTAAGCACATGACGAGTTTATGCAATCGCAGGAGCTTAATAAGGTCCCAGCAAGGAAGCTGGCTTCCTTTATGGAGAATACAGGCATTCTGAGAGACTAGACAATTGATCAGTAATGGTCGCATTGCTTAGGTTTTCGATAACCCACCCTGGTATATTTAATATATGATACGATCGTTAATTTATCATTAACTCCCTTAACCCTATATACCATAGATAGCTCGCAGCTACTTACAATAGTAAATACTTTATGTCCCGGGGTTAAGTAACCTTTAGATGGTAATTATTATTTATTTATGGCGACAAACTTACTGCTCGTGTTACTTAAAGCCGGGACATAGAGTACTTACGATTGTAAGTCACCCTTAATTTTTTAGTCGTGATTCCACCTCTTAATCATTTTAGATAAGTTTACACGTATGATAGAGAGAGAGAGAGAGAGGGGGGGAGAGCGAGAGGGAGAGGGAGAGAGAAAACAACCTAACAAGGGAAGGTAAGATAAATGCCAATGTATTTGGTTGATCTTTATATTTTCAAAAATACCTCTAAGGATTTTAATTAAAATACCATACGTTTATGATACATTACAAATAAAATGTAAAACTTGAATGCCTTGCCTGTGAAGCCTTGTTCATTCGTAACAACGTTTGTGCAATTAGTACACATAGGCGACAGACAGAAAATGACAGTTCTTTAAAACATATAATTTATTCCAAATCAACTTTTTGTGGTCTTAGCTATTTTCAACGTATTTAATTTTAACTTTTCAATCATTCGTCATCCTTTGAAGCGCTGCCAGTGTTATATGAATGTAAAATTCAGTGGATTCTCTTTCATGATGGAAATTACGAAGCAATCCACATATGAAGTCGATCTATAGCTGTGAAAAATCAAATCTCACTGTTAAATACCAAGAGAATTGAAACCTATTCTGAAATAGAGTAGGTACCTCTAATTCGCAGTAATGTAAGGATTCCCTTACCGCAGAGATTTTGCTAGTGAGCAACCGTCGTCATTCGGGAAGCAGACTCTGTCTGTCAAAGTGTACTTTATGGTGTTAATATACCTACTGGGGGATTTGCTTGATCGATTACCTATTATATGTTATATGCTTTTGTTATTTTATTTACTAGAGGTTATTTACCCTCAATGCATGTAGGGTCCTCTGAATCCGCAGTGTTGTTGCAGTTCATTCTCTGCATCATTATAGGGAAATAACACTGATTCATTCAGAAATAGAGGTAACTAAGTGAAGAAATGTCACTGAACGAGACAGCTATATAACCAAGATAAACCAACAGATATAAACACGTAACAAATATAATGAATCGAGGAAAAAAGTTCTGGTTATGACTGTAGTGAGTTTTGATCGGCGTCCATTGTGATTTTCATTGCTTCAGTGGTCTAGAGGTGGAGGAGAGCTTGGTCCCGTGCGAATTTTGACATAGATGGATAGCTTTTTCCAGGACCAGGTTTTTGTTGTTGGTTTGGTTGCCTGTTATCAGGGACACAGTAGCTGTGTGGACCAACCGTATGGTCGAACATGTCGCAGATTTTAATCTCTTCACCGCTCTACCTCAGATTGGATACAGATTGCTTCAAATAATATTATTTCTCTGTAACTCTTGCATGCCGTATGTTATAACAGGGAGAGAAATCAGCTGTAGCAATAAAATAGCAATAAAACAGAGAATACTGTATTCCATCCAAAAATGTTATCTCGGGATTTCAAGGGAAATTCAGGTTTTAAGGTCCCCTGAATAAAAAAGAAAAAGCTTTTTACGAAACAAAAGTTCGTGTGTGTGTGTGTGTGTGTGTGTGTGTGTGTGTGTGTGTGTGTGTGTGTGTGTGTGTGTGTGTGTGTGTTTGTGTGTCCGTCTGTCCGTGCGCTGCATTACTCAAGGACGAAAAGTATGTTAAATACCGTTTAAGCTTTTCAACAACCTCACACCACTTCAAACCCCCTTAACATGAAAAATGTTTTGATATGGTTTATTTTCTCAATATGGTTCTAAAAGTTTTGATTAAAATAGCACATAACTAAGATGTTTGCCTGATAAATAGCATGTGTATGTTGAAGCCTGTGAAGTACGTCTCATTATGAATGTCTAACTCGTACAATTGCTGAAATCGCACTCCACAAAAAATGTGGATGTTGTTAAAATACATAATTTATGCCACATAAATTGCTTGTATCGCTAACCATTTCCTATATATCCTGTGTTACGACTTTGAATTTTAAATTACTAATTTCTGTTCAACTCATATGTCGCTATTCGTTTTTTCTCGTAGTCATGTCAAGAGTTTAAAATTTCAAAGCCTGTTGTTTAAAAATCTGACTATTGTATTCTTCCTATACCTAAAGCGAAATGTGTAAACTAGTAATGACAGTTTAGCTCCATTAACAATAAGAAAATGAATGGATAATTTTTTGAACAGTGAATGGAGAAAGTTATATGAATGCAACACATGACCTTTTTATTTATATTGCCCTAAATAGTTTTGTTCTTCCAATGAATGCAGAAGTTCTGGGAGCACTCGTACGTCTGAGTGATTCTTACCGTTCTTTGTATTATGGCTGTCGCAAAATTTGATGGCGGATGGCTTGACACTAAATTCCATCGTAGGTTTGCCATGCCTTGCGGTGTTGTATAGTTAGAGGCGCTGTGAAAACACGCTGTAAAGTCAATCATATATCATTTGCACCCACAAAATTGATTTGCACAACAGGAAAAAGAATACTAATAGTCAGCTATCAGCTGCCATTAAATATTGCGACTACCATGATTTACATTTAGTTTAGTTGTTCTCTCTCTCTCTCTCTCTCTCTCTCTCTCTCTCTCTCTCTCTCTCTCTCTCTCTGCTATCTTAGAGTAGGTACAGAAATATTTTGCACAAAAATGCGATTTTGAGGCTTCACTGCATATACACATCGTGAGGTGAACCCAGAGAAGGCACTTTTTAGAAAAAGGTGTGCATGTTTGTATGTGAACTGCAAATTTGTCTATCCCTAACTACTCCTTTTGTATGAATAAATATATTATTAGTTTCGCATTTTCTCCAAATTGGCTCTAACATTTTTTATTAAAATAATTATATTTGAAATGTTCCTTATACAAATGATTAAATCTACTTGTACCTTTTAGAAATAGACTGTGAAGCGTTTCATACTAACTGAATCTTTTATAGCAGGGAAATCAGCAGAAAGACATCTTAATTCAGAAAGGATTTAGGGCTCATAGAAATAATAATTTCCGTCCAATATTTTTTCCGTGGCTTAGCTGTATTAGAAATATTTCGTGTTGCATTTTTAAGTTTCCAAAGTAAGCTATCTGATGGAATACTTAAATGTCTGCAATTCTTCTTTTTCTTTCTATCGTAAACGCTGGTCACCACGCCAGAGCATTTGGATGTTATTTTCAAATATATGCATGTAATTGAACTTGTATTGTTTAACCTGAATGAACTTCTGAAAAACAGATATCTTGAATAATGTAACAAGGATGGAGTAATATGAAACAGCAACGGATATGTATGTGAATTTATTTTGGGCAAGAAGTTATGTGAGTACTCATAAAGATTTCTATTTTTATCATCGCAAGAGACATTCTAAAGTTGCTGTCTTGAACACATCATTCTCTCCTCCATTAATATTTGAGTAACTTCTCTTTGGATGCAGGTTTTATATCCTGATGAAGTGAGGGTTGCTTAGGGTGCATATCTGTTTTATATATACTCTCATCCGATTTTATATCTTTCTTCCAATAAAGTTTATGCTCTTGTTTGTGACATGGAAGTTAATAACATTTTATTATGGATATTATGTCCTATTTTACTTTGTTTTACGAATGTCGATGTCTTTGAACCTACTAAACAGTAGTTCACTTAATCGATACTTAACAATAAGTACTCGATGAAAGATAATTATTTTAAGCAAATACTTCATTGTCATTCTCTGAGCATATGATTTATTGCCGTCATTAAATTACAACAAGAATCATTGTTAACAGCGTTTTTCAATTATATTTCATTGTATATTGTCTTTAGAGACCCAAAGTGTTTGTGAACGATTTGAGTAAACGTTTCCTTAAAATAACCCCAGAGAATGATATATTTTAAATCTCTTTACTGCTTACGAATAGGAAATTAAGGAAGTGTTGTGTTGCATACAAAAATTCAACATCGGGATTTCAGCAGAAATACAAGTTTTGAGGTCCCCTAAATATAAAACAGCATTTACATAATAAAGATTCGTGAGTGTGCCTCCGTGTGCGCGTGCATCTGTGTATGTGGAAACTAGGAATCTAGGAATGTAGTATCTTCATTTTTCTGGATGACTGGATTCTTAAACAAATTGGCAGATCCGCCATAGTAATTCTTGTAGTATTAAATTCACGACAAAGACAACCATTGTGGTTGTTTCCGTCTCGACCTTATAGGCAGTGTTCACAAGGAAATTAATGCTATTTTAATTGACATGTTTCAGAAGTTCTTTGATGATATGCAGACATAGAGAACATTTGCGGGACGTAACTTTCAAGAAATGAAATGTCCTGGGCTGCACAAAGTGGCACAGTTTGTTTAATGACCTTATTTATCTAGCTCCCTTGTAACATTTATGGTGATATCGAGGACTTTTACTTGAGAAAGGATACGTTGAGCCGTAGGTTTTATTAACATTTATTTTAATGCATTTTGGTATTAAACACATTCATTCATAGTTCCAGGTTTAGTGAAAGAATGATTCTGGCTAAAGGAAAAACCCAGCTCCAGCACGGAATTGAACTGCGACCTCTGAGTTAAGAAGCCCGAATAGTGATCTGTCCATTACAGAAGCACTCAGTGTGATATTCAGTGGCATATTATTGGCATTAATCTCATGTATTAATTACTTTATATAAATAACATAGTTAAACCATTGAATAGTACAGTTTCAGTATCACAAAGGGCCCCCCCCCCACCCCACCCCAAAAAAAACACCGACAACGCTTAGTATGTTGTGTGGGACGGCAAACTGATCGGTGAGAACAAATAGAAGCCCCTGTCCGAAAATGCACGGTTTGGACGCTGTAAGTACGTTCATATTTCGTCAGTAAACCCAACATCGAGCTGTCTACATTAGAAACGGGCTTCGAACTGTGTACCTTCTAGATGATTGCAGAGCTTAAATCGGCGGTGCTGAGCCTCTTGCACATGATCCAATACGTGCGATTGTCTTCGAAGATTTTCGATCGCTCCGTGGACCCGAGCAATAAGGTCCTCTGCTAATGTTACAGGAATGCTATACACCACACTCTTCATACAACTCCCCAGAAAATAGTTAAGAGGTGTCAGATCTGGCGATAGTACTGGCCATAGAACTAGTCCACCCCTACCAACCCATCGATTTGAGTACGCGACATTGAGGTGATTCAGCACATTTACATTAAAGTGTGCTGTAGTTCAAGTCGCCCATTTCAGGAGCTGTGTACTGATACATGTCGCACTGCTGTTAAAAAACGTTACTGTACTGGAAACCACACAGGTAACGCAGTAGGATGTGCACCAAGGACTCTATGGAGGAATTTAGCCATGCACAGGAATGTTATACTCAGGTCGTTCATCCCAGTGCACAGATGGCTAAAGGTTGCATACCTTCCGTATTAAGATAACAAAACGAATGTTCGTCCTCAAACTTCGCCGTTGTTGGTGGTTTTTTAACCTCCTGTATAGTGTGGTTGAAGAATATTGGTGAAATGCAGAAGCTTGCCTTCATTTTGGTATAATCCGAAGTTTAGATAGCCCATAGTCCATTAATCTCTAAAGTACATATAATTATTTTATTTTTAAAAACACTCATTATTTAATACACTCGTATCTATATCATTACCTTTGACTCAGGACAAAAATTGTTGAATGAATATTCATGATTCTGTGTGTTTTTAAAGACAAGTTTTAGTTTTACATTCTAAGAAGAGAGTTTTGTTTTTATATGATAAAAATACGGCAAGGGTAAATCCAAAAGTATTTTCGTGTTCTTCGCCAGAAGATAAGTAACTTATACATAAAAATACTGTTTTCAATTAAATGTTCCAAGCTTATGTTTTAGGGTACCACTCCCAAATTTGTCAGTCATAAAGACTGAAGACCTGGAAAAAATACCTCGTTCAAGGAGGAAATCCTGGCGGTATATGAACCGTGGTCTCCCGTTCAGAATTCGGTGGCCTAACGACCTCGACTACTCAGGTCGGTTTTGGATGCAATGTGCATCAAAGCATGAATTTACAGTAAACGCTCGGTACAGATTTCCTGGGTGGAATCCAATACTTCCTCTACCTACTAGAAACGTGGTAGAGAAAAGTAAAACGTTTAAAATTGGCCTCGTTTTAGTGAATATTAAACGTGCATTGCCCACAAAAGGAAATAACGTCTGTTTCGCAGTGCACGAACTTCACAGTCTCTCGTTAGGAGGACTCTGGGGATGCGTGGTACAGAGTCGCAATAAATACTAAACCATATATCGTCTTCATGACATCTGGCGTATTAATGCAATATCCGTGAAGCGCTTGTTTGGATTGCGAACTCAGCAAGGAAACGAAGGCTCATAAATCGACCCATCTGCCCTGTAGGACATCACATGACTTTACTATCAGATATGTGCAGATACCATCTCCCGCAGCGACATTTCTCATTTATCTCAAACTTAACGATGTAAGAAATGTGTATGATTGTGGGTAGTCTCATGATGTAGTGTCGTATAAAACCTGATTGCTTTTTTATTGAGATAGAATTTTAATTTCGTAACCTTTAGACAGCAAACTAAGAGTCTTCACAAATGCTGTTAATAATATCACAGCAGTCAGCATTATTTACGGGGAGACAGGTGACTGAAATAAGCAAGACTGTACCCATTTCACCTAAGCTATTACATATAAGCTCACCAAACTTCATATGCATGACTTCGTACACAGTATATGTACATTTTGCCTATACTTAATAAGTATTTTTCATAAATCAGATTTTTTATCCTGAGATTATATACAGTGGAATTGTGTGCTCCTTTTCGCAGACGCTGTCAACTTTAGCACAGAAACTCTCAGTAATATGTTCTTTAGTGGGAACTATAATGAATCTAGTAGCTGAATTACAGTTCTCAAAAAATTATAATTGGTTAAAGAATTTGCTAGTACAAACAATGCAGAGTTTATCGAATAATAATATTGATATTATTCAACATACACAGATAATTGTAGGTCAAAATAAGCGGCAGTTTCACTACGTTTGGCCCAATACTTTTAGAGAAGAAGGTACATAAAGCAAAGAAAATATAGTTTTGAGAAAAAGCAATTTCAAATGGAGGCATGGAAAGCATTTGAAGGACTATTAAGTGACCATTCAAGCACATAAATAATATTGCAGCTTCGTAAAGCATATATACATGCCATTCTGCTCAGCTAGATTTGCACATTTCAAACTACCGATATTGTAGACTGCGTCTGTGACCTGGCGGTTAGCATGATACCTTCCAAATCCATATGCTCCCGGGTTCGATTCTTGGCTGGAAGATGAAAACTTTTTTATCCATGGTTATTCCCCATTCTCCCTGGAGTCTGGAAGTATGAGTTAGAGAAAACCCAGTGGAAACACAAATTCAAAGTTGCACAAATAGTAAACGAGTGAATATCTTTCCCTTGGTCCACCTTCCTGAACCAGGTGTTTTTTTTTTCTTTTTCTTTTTTCTTCTTCTTTTTTTTCCCGGGGTTGCCTCAGGTCTCCAGGTGAATGCTGGGAAGGACGATTGCTTCCCCTGAATTTCCCGTCCTTCCATTTCTTTTCATTAATCATTTCATTTACGTTCATCCCGTTGGTTCTTTCAGGGCCGCAAATGTCAGCGAAGGCGTTAGGTGCAGCTTGGCAGGGATGATATACGCACAGGAACTCTTTCCGTCCCTCGTTATCCGTGAGATCCGGGTGATAAAGGGGGGCGATATTTGAGGTTTTGGACCCCTTGCACAGGTCCCCCTGAATTGGCCCCGGAAGACCTAAAGACTTCGAGGTGTTGTCCAACTTGGGAAGCCTTAGGTACCTCTGTTAATGTCTTTGCCGTTAGTCTGGATCTGGTCGCCCGGTGTCTCCTTTTACCTCATCTTTCCTCCCGGGTTACCCCCTTGGGGACATAGATACAGTAAGCCTGGCTTCAGTGCCGAGCCCCTCCGTATATCTCCTATCCAACACTTAACAGCAGCATATGGTGGCTTGTATCCTTACGGGGTCGCGACATGGCCAGCTAGTTCAAGCGCCCCCCCCCCCCTCAAAAAAAAAGAAAAAAAAAAAGACAGAAAAGAAAAAGAAAAAAAAAAGAAAGAAAGAAAAAGAAAAAAGAAAAGAAACAAGACAGCGAATGTCTCTAAAATCATTATTGACTCAAGAAACTTTATTTATGGTCCTTTATGGATTGTAATCAGATGGAAGAGGACTTCATACGCTATTCACAGAATACCTACTCGGAGCATGTTATTCTTTATGCCATCATCTCAAACATACGATATGTTAATACACATCGTGAAAAGTTATTGCTGATAAAATAAGAAATAACGAAAATTTTCCTCGAGAGGTACGTGTTTCGTGAAAATCTTCACGATTTATCCTTGTAACATACTGGGCTTAAGTAGAAGATTTGACCTCTTTCTAAAATGTTTTCTTGGATTCATGAAACCGCAAAATTTATATTTCCGGTGAAAAGCTATATGTCACATGTTTTGGGTAGAATACAATAACTTTGAACACGTATAATATATTTAGTTAACTTGCTTGTTTAAACTGATACTCATGTGTTCACTTATGATCAGTAGGTCTCTGCGCTCTGATGAACGAAATCTCCCGGTAAGCATTCATTTAACCCTTTTAAACCCAATGATTCCAAAGGGAGTCATTCATATGTTACGAACCTTTCAAAGTACTTTAAGTTTTCTTCTGTTATATTCTTGGTATACTTGCTTTAACCGTTAAAACATATGCATTTGAGATGATTTCAATTGCAAAATATTATATTTTTACCATTTTTATTTTAGATTTTGTAATAGAAAGAAGTAAAATCCATACAACCCAGTCAAATGATACCTCATCATCTACGCATCCGTTACACCGATTATTTTACTTGGGCCCTCCCACATCCTTTACCACAGGCACATTTGACTACGGTTGCTGAGACTCGAACCCGCGACCTACAGCTTTCAGTGGATGGCCAGTCCATTTGTCTCGCCGTAACGATCTTGTCTATTCAAGTCAATTGCATGAGGCAATCCCTTATGTGCATATGAAAACTGGTTTTACGAATTAGAGAAAGACCGTCATAAGTAGCAAAAGAATTTGGACTGGAAAGGGTTAATAAGCATTCAAAAGCTGTTCGTGACTAATCTATTGCATTGCTTCGTTGTTTAGAGACAGTTCTAAGTATGAACGGCTTCAATCGTAGCAACTGGATTCCTTTATGCATAGAACACAAATTGCACGTTTCAGTGTTGAGCTTTTGAAGCGCTGGACAGCATAGGATTCTCTCCAGGATGATGCAGCCATGAGTAAAGAGGTATGCATAAAAATCTCCAGTTTGACATATTTGTGGCTGTGGTCCTACCTACGTTGAGCTATCCATCTGGTTTCTTATTTTATTTGATGGTTTCTCTTACATAGACAACAAAAAATCTCTAAAGGATCTGAGTACACATCAAGGGAAAATACCTCCAGAGACTGAGATGAACATTCCAAAACTGCAGCAAGTATTCAGCTTGTTGCTCCTTTACCATCAGTAACAAATTCTGCAGATACCAGTGTTGAAATGTCCCACAGGGAACAACCATCCTTAAGGTTTAAATTACGTTTCCCTGATCGCGTTGTTACTACATCATCAGTTCCCCTAAATTACGACGTCAGTATGTGCTATCTATAGTTGTTTTTGTTGGCTGTACAGAAAAGCTTGGGGAGAAGGAATTGAAACAAAGGTTTGTTGGAAAACAAGTGTTGATGGCAGTTTGTAGCACATTTTGATTAAACTGGCTTGTTGACACAGTATCGCCTTTCCCGGGGAACCCAACCTGAGCTGGAATCACTCACAAGCTCCCCTAAAATCGATTATCGACTTTTGACTTTGAGGAAGGGTTTTGTATTATCTTAAGTTGATTTTCTCCTGCTTCCTGCCAATAGCTTGCTTGCCTCCCCTGCCAGTTCTATTACTAGAACATTACACAAAACATGATTAAATTCAGAGCGTGAAAGTTACAGTTCGACTTTCTTGTGTCTTTTATACTAGAATGGGAGTTGTGAGAGCAAACGGGGAAGACTAAGAGCTGAAACCAAAGCTTCTAGTATTAATAAGATAGGGTCTCTGAGCTATTATCTTCACTTTTCTACCGCTTACCTGTATTAGGTAGAGAGGAAGTGTATTCCACCCAAAAAAACCAAAGTCGAGATTTCGCCGAAAATACGTTGTTTGAAGATCCCTGAATGCCTATATAGATGGGTGGGTGGGTGGAATGATGGATGGACGGACAGGTGGAGGGACGGAGAGGTGGACGGGCGGAGAGGTGGGCGGACGGACATGCGGACAGACAGGTGGACTGAGAGGTGGACGGATAGATGGACGGATAGAGAGATGGTTGGATGGATGGATGGATGGATGGATGGATGGATGGATGGATGGATGGATGGATGGATGGATGGATGGATGGATGGATGGATGGATGGATGGATGGATGGATGGATGGATGGATGGATGGATGGATGGATGGATGGATGGATGGATGGATGGATGGATGGATGGATGGATGGATGGATGGATGGATGGATGGATGGATGGATGGATGGATGGATGGATGGATGGATGGATGGATGGATGGATGGATGGATGGATGGATGGATGGATGGATGGATGGATGGATGGATGGATGGATGGATGGATGGATGGATGGATGGATGGATGGATGGATGGATGGATGGATGGATGGATGGATGGATGGATGGATGGATGGATGGATGGATGGATGGATGGATGGATGGATGGATGGATGGATGGATGGATGGATGGATGGATGGATGGATGGATGGATGGATGGATGGATGGATGGATGGATGGATGGATGGATGGATGGATGGATGGATGGATGGATGGATGGATGGATGGATGGATGGATGGATGGATGGATGGATGGATGGATGGATGGATGGATGGATGGATGGATGGATGGATGGATGGATGGATGGATGGATGGATGGATGGATGGATGGATGGATGGATGGATGGATGGATGGATGGATGGATGGATGGATGGATGGATGGATGGATGGATGGATGGATGGATGGATGGATGGATGGATGGATGGATGGATGGATGGATGGATGGATGGATGGATGGATGGATGGATGGATGGATGGATGGATGGATGGATGGATGGATGGATGGATGGATGGATGGATGGATGGATGGATGGATGGATGGATGGATGGATGGATGGATGGATGGATGGATGGATGGATGGATGGATGGATGGATGGATGGATGGATGGATGGATGGATGGATGGATGGATGGATGGATGGATGGATGGATGGATGGATGGATGGATGGATGGATGGATGGATGGATGGATGGATGGATGGATGGATGGATGGATGGATGGATGGATGGATGGATGGATGGATGGATGGATGGATGGATGGATGGATGGATGGATGGATGGATGGATGGATGGATGGATGGATGGATGGATGGATGGATGGATGGATGGATGGATGGATGGATGGATGGATGGATGGATGGATGGATGGATGGATGGATGGATGGATGGATGGATGGATGGATGGATGGATGGATGGATGGATGGATGGATGGATGGATGGATGGATGGATGGATGGATGGATGGATGGATGGATGGATGGATGGATGGATGGATGGATGGATGGATGGATGGATGGATGGATGGATGGATGGATGGATGGATGGATGGATGGATGGATGGATGGATGGATGGATGGATGGATGGATGGATGGATGGATGGATGGATGGATGGATGGATGGATGGATGGATGGATGGATGGATGGATGGATGGATGGATGGATGGATGGATGGATGGATGGATGGATGGATGGATGGATGGATGGATGGATGGATGGATGGATGGATGGATGGATGGATGGATGGATGGATGGATGGATGGATGGATGGATGGATGGATGGATGGATGGATGGATGGATGGATGGATGGATGGATGGATGGATGGATGGATGGATGGATGGATGGATGGATGGATGGATGGATGGATGGATGGATGGATGGATGGATGGATGGATGGATGGATGGATGGATGGATGGATGGATGGATGGATGGATGGATGGATGGATGGATGGATGGATGGATGGATGGATGGATGGATGGATGGATGGATGGATGGATGGATGGATGGATGGATGGATGGATGGATGGATGGATGGATGGATGGATGGATGGATGGATGGATGGATGGATGGATGGATGGATGGATGGATGGATGGATGGATGGATGGATGGATGGATGGATGGATGGATGGATGGATGGATGGATGGATGGATGGATGGATGGATGGATGGATGGATGGATGGATGGATGGATGGATGGATGGATGGATGGATGGATGGATGGATGGATGGATGGATGGATGGATGGATGGATGGATGGATGGATGGATGGATGGATGGATGGATGGATGGATGGATGGATGGATGGATGGATGGATGGATGGATGGATGGATGGATGGATGGATGGATGGATGGATGGATGGATGGATGGATGGATGGATGGATGGATGGATGGATGGATGGATGGATGGATGGATGGATGGATGGATGGATGGATGGATGGATGGATGGATGGATGGATGGATGGATGGATGGATGGATGGATGGATGGATGGATGGATGGATGGATGGATGGATGGATGGATGGATGGATGGATGGATGGATGGATGGATGGATGGATGGATGGATGGATGGATGGATGGATGGATGGATGGATGGATGGATGGATGGATGGATGGATGGATGGATGGATGGATGGATGGATGGATGGATGGATGGATGGATGGATGGATGGATGGATGGATGGATGGATGGATGGATGGATGGATGGATGGATGGATGGATGGATGGATGGATGGATGGATGGATGGATGGATGGATGGATGGATGGATGGATGGATGGATGGATGGATGGATGGATGGATGGATGGATGGATGGATGGATGGATGGATGGATGGATGGATGGATGGATGGATGGATGGATGGATGGATGGATGGATGGATGGATGGATGGATGGATGGATGGATGGATGGATGGATGGATGGATGGATGGATGGATGGATGGATGGATGGATGGATGGATGGATGGATGGATGGATGGATGGATGGATGGATGGATGGATGGATGGATGGATGGATGGATGGATGGATGGATGGATGGATGGATGGATGGATGGATGGATGGATGGATGGATGGATGGATGGATGGATGGATGGATGGATGGATGGATGGATGGATGGATGGATGGATGGATGGATGGATGGATGGATGGATGGATGGATGGATGGATGGATGGATGGATGGATGGATGGATGGATGGATGGATGGATGGATGGATGGATGGATGGATGGATGGATGGATGGATGGATGGATGGATGGATGGATGGATGGATGGATGGATGGATGGATGGATGGATGGATGGATGGATGGATGGATGGATGGATGGATGGATGGATGGATGGATGGATGGATGGATGGATGGATGGATGGATGGATGGATGGATGGATGGATGGATGGATGGATGGATGGATGGATGGATGGATGGATGGATGGATGGATGGATGGATGGATGGATGGATGGATGGATGGATGGATGGATGGATGGATGGATGGATGGATGGATGGATGGATGGATGGATGGATGGATGGATGGATGGATGGATGGATGGATGGATGGATGGATGGATGGATGGATGGATGGATGGATGGATGGATGGATGGATGGATGGATGGATGGATGGATGGATGGATGGATGGATGGATGGATGGATGGATGGATGGATGGATGGATGGATGGATGGATGGATGGATGGATGGATGGATGGATGGATGGATGGATGGATGGATGGATGGATGGATGGATGGATGGATGGATGGATGGATGGATGGATGGATGGATGGATGGATGGATGGATGGATGGATGGATGGATGGATGGATGGATGGATGGATGGATGGATGGATGGATGGATGGATGGATGGATGGATGGATGGATGGATGGATGGATGGATGGATGGATGGATGGATGGATGGATGGATGGATGGATGGATGGATGGATGGATGGATGGATGGATGGATGGATGGATGGATGGATGGATGGATGGATGGATGGATGGATGGATGGATGGATGGATGGATGGATGGATGGATGGATGGATGGATGGATGGATGGATGGATGGATGGATGGATGGATGGATGGATGGATGGATGGATGGATGGATGGATGGATGGATGGATGGATGGATGGATGGATGGATGGATGGATGGATGGATGGATGGATGGATGGATGGATGGATGGATGGATGGATGGATGGATGGATGGATGGATGGATGGATGGATGGATGGATGGATGGATGGATGGATGGATGGATGGATGGATGGATGGATGGATGGATGGATGGATGGATGGATGGATGGATGGATGGACGGACGGACGGACGGACGGACGGATGGATGGATGGATGGATGGATGGATGGATCGATGGATCGATGGATCGATGGATGTATGGATAGATGGATTTTTCAAGCATTTTTATTTTCTTAAAAATGGCTGTAGCGTCTCAGAAATGGCTGTAATGATTTTGATTAATATATGTCTAAGATGTTTTCATAAAAAATGAAATGAACATCTTGAACATTTTTGGTGATACGACTTTTGCATATTTGAGATAGATACTATCTTACTACTCAAGAAATGTACATAGGTCTCGCTAAAGCAAGCGATTTATGTCAAATCAAATTTGCGTGAGTTAAACGTTTCATTGATATTCCTTGTTATCGGTTTGAATTTTCAAATAATTACACTTTTTCGAATGGAAAATCGATAATCCCCCCCCCCCCCCCGCCTAGTGTTCATGCAAAGAGAGTGACATTTCACGGTCATCACATAGCGACCAAGTCTTAAAATACTTCACTAACGCTTAAGCCTACTCTATTCCCCTATACCCATTGTTCCTACAAGATAATAGGTAACACCATTTCTGCAAACGTTTATCTCAATTAATATAATGTAGATAGAAGAGTAAGTTTTTGTAAACAATTTTTGTTGAACTGGTAGAGAAAGTCATGTGAATGTATCATATCAAAGTTTTCAAATGTAGCTCTACAGAAAACTTGAATAGAACGTTACGGCAAGGTGAAATAATTATGAATTTACATGGTAAACATTTAAGTTTTTGTAATTAAAAAGAATGTGTCCTTAAGTATCCTGTGAGAATGCATTTATAACTTATGTTTCGACTGACACATATTTGGTATGCAAGAACGAATTTATTTACACAAAACGTTGATTAGGCACGGAATATATACACTTTATGGTTAGTAACAAAAGTAAAATATTCTTAGTGCTTTATATTTTGAATTTCACACACGAACATCCTGACTTTAGTGTATAAATGAACCGTTTCATTCTATACAAGCACTTAAACTTGGACATTTATGTTTAGCGTTGTCTATGTAACATATTTCCTTCCCTTTTTCCTTACTTCCTGTATTATCTCTGACACTGTGTTCTTCCTTAGTCTTAATCACTTTCCTACACTACTTGTCCTTTACCATCTTCACATGGTAGTAATAAGAAATTAGACATATTTTTTACATGTTCTTAAAAGCTTCAATTCCAAAATATCTTCTATACTAATCTTTTGACAATATACGCATGCTTAAATATGCACAGAGTAAACATTTACAACTATATCTCTCCCTCGCTCCCTCCCCCCCCCCCCCCACCTCTCTCTCTGGACACATACATACAAGCAAACGTGCGTGCGTACGTATTATGATATGATATGATGTTATGATGATACGATGATGATCATCATCGTAAAAATAATTTAATTTGTCACTAACCACAATATGGGCAACAGACACTGCTAAAATACTTTATACAATTACGTCATGTTAATCATCCTCATACATACTTAAAAATTCTAGAAAATAAAATGAATTGCCTGATAAGCATTTATATAATCTAAATCTAAAACTCTTATATTTGTTTGTTTTATATGAAATAACGTATTATACATTTTGTTCCAAAATAAATGTAACCTATTTGCGTTTTGCTTAGTCTTATAAATCGTATGTATATATATATCTTATCCCGTGATTGTGGATAAGATGTCTTAATAAGCAATTTCTTCGTTATTTATGCATGTGAATTAAAGTATCTACAATATACAAATTACGAATGGTTCCCCCCCCCCCCCATGGGATGGTACAAGCCCGAGGGAGGAGGGGGCAAGCCAGCCTCTGCCGGGGTGCTTCTAACTGGGAAAATGTACCCTGCCACCTGCTCTGTCGTGGCAACGTCCCGGCCGCCCTTAGGATCCATTCATCTTTTCCATGCTCCCGCCAGGGCTTAGGCACAAAAGAACGCCTTTCGTAAGCTCCCCCCGCAAGCTGTCATTGAGTTAAAAGTAAGATTGTCTATTTTACAAAGAAGTAATGGAAATCATGGCTCTATATTTGGTTAAGCATTAATATAAAATTGATTAAGAGGTGGAATCAGGACTGAAAAATTCAATGCCATAGCCGGAATTTGAACCACGGATCTTCCACTTATCCAGCGGCTGCTTTGACCACTAAGCTACCATGGCCAACTTGCCAGTGCGACATTGAAGTCCCTAGCTGATTCGTACTTTTCCCGGGCAGACCACAAGGGAATCTCACATCAGAGATAAATACCCCAAGGGTGACTTACAAATTGTAAGTACTTTATGTCCCGGGTTTTTTAATTAACCTTTAGATGGTAATAATTACCATAAATTGATTGTTAATATTTTCTGACTAACATGTAAGAAGGTCATGCAAATATTCTATTCTCCTCCTTTCTCGATAAAGGGATGTCACTAAAATATTTTGAAGCTCACAACGACTTAAAAAGTATAGTTATTTTGCTCTTATTTGAAAAGAACAACAGGTGAATGCCACGAGTATTATGATTCCATTGTCTTGTAGGGATTAAGCTAACGATTCAACATTCCGCACTACCGCTCCGCCCTTTGGCCCTTTCTTCTGCTCGCTCGCTGTTTCATAGGCAGCTGTGACAAAGGGAGCACCTTGACTGTGTGTTTTGACGGCCTCTGACTTAAAGCCCACCAGTGTATATGCTCCGGTGACTCAACCAATATTGTTTTCTAAGCAGAACGATGTTTTTACTGTACGGTTCGTTAAGCGTGTTTTAAGCAAAAATTTAACAGCAACCTTAATTTAAAAATTCTAAAATCTGAGATTCAGCTCCTATAGGACATCAAAGAAGGTTCCTCGTATTATCTGATAACCCAGAATGTTAAAAGGTCTTATTCTATCATTGGCATTAGGAGCACTTGTATTATATTTCTATGTGGCTTACATTATAGTTTATGTATTTACTTACTTATTTATTTATTTATTCATTCATTCATTCATTCATTCATTCATTCATTCATTCATTCATTCATTCATTCATTCATTCATTCATTCATTCATTCATTCATTCATTCACTCACTCACTCACTCACTTACTCATTTATTCATTTATTCATTCATGCATTTATTTACCTATTTATTTGTTTATTCATACATTCATTGGTTTATTCGTTATTTATTTGTTTTTTACATACATATTTATTTAAATTATTTATTTACACTTCGGTGTCTAATGAAATTTGCCCTGGCCACTTGTTCGTAATATCTTCGACATTACGTTCTTGGTTATATCTTTCACATTCCTCAACTTGTGGAGGCCTTGGCTGTCGAGAGCTACAGTCGCTTCTTATCGTGTTTATTAGAAGAGCGAAATAATAGTAACTTGACGTATAGTCCGTGATAAAACGCAAATAGATTATCTCTCGCGCCTGCAGATATATGAGACGTTGCTGTCCTCAAGATATGATTGCATCTGAACATAGTGTACATACGCTGTCTCGCCGTGTGTGTGCGATAAGCTCGCATAAACAGCTGGGTAGTTTCACAATCTTTCCGATACGCTTCATGGCTTTGCCAGGTAGTACAATCTTCCTCGCTCTCCCTCTTTCACTATTATTATCATCTCTCCACTTCCCAGTTCCACTTTCTACGTTCCACAAAAATGATCCTAAACCTCTTAACTTAGACCGGTCTGAAGACACTAATTTACTTTTACAGTGCTATTATTTGTGAGTTATTTCTCTCTAATAAATATTTTCTTGGTTTCGTTTACTCCTTTACACACATCAGAATGTGTTCCATTTTCTATTTCTCCCATTATGGATATATTTGTTGTATAAGATTGCCTCTGAGTACTCTAAATTTCCATAACCTTAGCCTAAACCATCTTATTGCTTCTCTTTTCTTTTTATTACAAATTTTTACGCACTTTTCTGTTCCTAATTCTGTCTTTATCATTTTGTATTATGCTAATGATCTCATTTCACTACTCCTTGCCCTCAGCCCTTGCTAATCAATGTTCTCGTATCTCTCACTGGCAATTTTCCAAAATCTCTGTATCATTCCATGACTTTGCTACGATATACTCGTATCACCTAACCCAGTTCTCGCTAGGAGTTAGGTTCAAATGTTGTTCTTGGTAAGTTAAACAACTTTTCAAAATGTTGTCTTCTGACAACTGGCTAATGCTACTCCAGTATTTAAATATTTTTTTTCCATCAGCATTCCTCTCATGTTAACGTTTCCAATTTCTAGTGATGACCCTACATTAGCTGTGTTCTGTGGCACAGCAAGCATTAACTTACAAAATGTATTTCAACTTCCATTTCGCAGTGCCCACTTTTTCTGTTTATCCCAATCCCCTTTCCTGTTTAATGTTACCCCCAGGTATATAAAATCTCTCAATGTTTGGATTTCTTTCCTATTTTGTGTATTTTTTCAATTGATTTCCTTTTTTGAACACTAAAATATTTTGACTTATTTTGGTTCATCTTCAGGCCCCACACTCAACAGTCAGGAATATATTTCCAGTTTCAATATAGCATGACAATTCAATTTTTGTTATTGATGCTACCATTAGATCATCAGCGCACATTAATTCTGGTATATGGTTACTATAATTGCGGAATTTATGTAAGAGTTCGTTACCTTCTAATTATTGTATGCACCATTACCTACTCAGTAATGTTTACTTTCTGTATCCGTAAACGGTTATTGTTGTCCATACGCTAATTACGCATGACATAGCACAATCGTGTGACGTAATACCGTTTCAGAAGGTCGGTGATATGGAGGGAAGGGAAGGGCAGGCTTTGTATCTTACAACCACGTAGCTACAGGGTACAACATACATTCCCCTTATCCTGCCACTCCTTCGCTAATAGCAACTTTCTTTTGCCCCTTGCCTCACCTGCCCAACAACTCAAAGCACAGCTGAAAGTTTGGAGCAAGACCTCACTGACGTCACAGATTCAATTGTCTGACACTGCTATATAATATCCCCAGAGAATGACCATAGACTTGAAGTACCTAACACGACAACAACAAAGCGAAACTTCGTTCTTTAAAAGTAACATCGATAAGAAAAAGTAAATCCAATATATGAAAGCAATGTGGTGTATTGTGTATACAGGAATTAGCACAACTACTTCCTATTTACAGCTGTTTGGCTTGGCGCATGGATTTTTTAGAGAATTTCCTTTCGTGGTTTTTGCCAGACAGAAGTGTAACGTTTGGCTGCGTCCAATTCACAATACACGTACCCAGCTGTGGCAGATTTTTCAGTAGAGTCTAACAAAGTTTGATCACATTGCTTTCAAACCATAAAACTTCATAGTTCAAAAGTTAGATGGTGTACTGTCTTTTTCCACACATGTTGCAATATTTCTCTTTTCGTACAGTCAACAGGTACGGCATAGCAGTTCCTTTCCCTTTCTAGTCTTATAGAAGCTTTAAATGTTTAGTTACAGCTTTATCGTGGCTTCGACTAATGATTATATTATGAAATCATATGCATAAAATGACAACATATATAGTGTCTCAGGCCGCGCCGTAGTCGAGTGGTTAGACCATTCGCTTCTCACCAAAGCGGCCCGGGTTCGATTCCAGGCAACCACATGTGGGATTTGTGGTGGACGAAGCAGCGCTGGGGCGGGTTTCCTCCGAGTACTCCGGTTTCCCCGGTTTCCCCCGCCATCTCATTCCACCGATGCTCCATCTTCATTCCATGTATCATCAGTGTCACCGCTTGCGGTGCCGTAGTAGTAAAAGCGGGCGTTAAACACTACAAAATATGTAGTGTCTCAGCGATTAAATTACAAAATAATTATGCATACATAGCTGAAATCGTTAAGAAAACGTTATTATTGTTCTTCCAACGAAAAATGAAAAGTTGAGCTTTTTTACATTATGAGTTGTTATTCCTAAGTTTGATGAGGAAACATACTTTCGAAGCTTAAAGAGTTCTCCCAAACGATGGAGGGTAAGTGACTACAGAGGGAAGATTTGGGAGCTTTATTGGACAAGAAATATTTCCAAGTAAGGACGCTTCCTAACACTCGAACGTTGGAATAGAAAGCCAGCATAATATAGTTATGTTGATGTTATAATATTTTTATTTCATCACTGCATTGAATATTTATTTAACAACCACATGCTAATATTCTCTTATTTCCCTGCGTAGCTCTCCCAAACCACTTCTGTAACTGAAATAATAAACAATGGGGAATCGTAGTCCATGTAATGATCAAATGTACAAGCCCAAACTTTAACGAAAGCAGGAAGATAAATTAATAAAAGCGAGATATTCTGTTGATAAACTGGCCAAAAAGTTTATTATCATGAAGAAAGTTTATTACACGTTGTTAACACTATTAACAAAGTTAAGTTACCTTGGTGCAGCCCAACATGAATACCCCGAAAATCACAAGTATACTCTGGGAACATCTCAAGTTCTAATTTCTGGGATATGCTTCATGAAAATAATTAATATTATTAGTAACTATGTTATATTGTAAATATATATTTCTTTCTGTGTATGTGTGTGTGTTTCTTACTGTCTGTTTACCAGCTCATGGGCCTAGGGGAATGAAGGGGAGAGGAGAGACATTCCACGTAATCAGAGTTTTGTAAACATCCTCTCAAAGGTTGTTCAGCATCAAATATCGTTTATCTGGAAGTGTTTACTGACATAGTACCTCGCTGCATTCTTGCCAGGGACCATAAGCTGGTGAACAGACACATGCCTCTACACCGGTTCATCGATTTCAACCACACTTAGCGCAGATAACCTTTGACACAAGGCGAATATTACTATCTTAGAATTCGAAATTTCACTTCATTTCACAGGATTAATTATTTGTTTCTATGAAATGCCTATAAAAGCTCGCAGAACCATCTATATATCTATCAAACATGTAATTCGAACATTACTAAAATAAGAGTAATATTACTTTCGTTTTCACGGCATCAGAAGTAACAAAGGAACAGCGGATTCGTGTAATTTTCGTTGGTCTGTTCTTCGACATCGATCATGGATTAATAACATAGTTGTATGGTCTTTCTTGGGTTTTCTTAGTAGAATGTGTATGTTGTGTATGTTCCTTTGTGAGATTAAACCAGGTTACATTGGCTTGCAATGCGACCACGTGGGAGTCACTCAGGAACATTAAGGAGAAATCATCACAATTTGGTATCTGTGATTATTCAACAGTGTTTTTCATAATATTTTCTCGACATTTTTATTTTTGGTATTTTTTGTCTGAGAGTTTTATCTAACACTTTAAGTGTGTTGTGTAATATTTTTAAGTATCTCCAAAGAAAGGTAACACTATTGGACAAGTGCAACCTAAGGCTAAATGTCGTAAGGATAAACCGTCAAACTACGAACAATGCCAGGCAATTAATGACAACCTTATTTGTATAAGCCTCAATAGGGTATCAGATAAAACATATTTTAATAGTATTAATGGCTTAGGGGTGTCATTAGGAAGCTAAGTAAACCATTACATTACACTACTATAAATTCTGATTATACAGCAACTATTGAATGAATGGTAACCAAAATGTGTGTTGGCTATATTTTGTGTTTGCGTAAATAAAGCGCGCTTAAAGTTTTGGAAAAGTGATAGATAAGTGCTACCCTACTTCTTAACTCAAAATGTTGTAACTCCTACTTCACGCGCACTTTCCTCCTGCGGTATGTAGTTGTTCAGCAGTTTTGCAGAATGTTTACTCTGTGTTTTCATTTGTGTATTTTATTTATTTTTGTTCTTTTTAGTGTCTTCAGAGCTTTATTTAACTTCTTGTTTAAATGTCTTCTAAGCAATAGTTTTTAAATGTATTACTATAAAGTGCTCCATAATGTTGCAAACCTAACAAAATTCAACTTAATTAATTGGAGTGTATTTTAACTAACAGTTCCTGTATTAGTAGATATCACACCTTTCTCTACCCGTTTACAAGTGTTTGTCCTTTTTCTTCCGTTTAACATCTGCACTAACTTTACATTTTTCTTGCTCTTCTACCTCTAACCATTTAGCTTCATTAGTATGTTCCACAGGATTATCTTTTCCATTAAAAGTGTCATATTATTAGAAAATCTTATGTATTTTACTCTTCTGAACACCGCTTGCCTGGTTATGGAAACATTATAGAAACGTTTCATCAAACTGTAGTCTTACGCCTCTCCCTTTTGTACTTCTCTTTGGCAAATCGTTTATCTCTCTTTATCTGCAATGGTCATAACGGTGGCCTTTTGCCTTTGAAAGATCTTGACAGATCGGCAATGATGTTAACTCAATACAGTTGTCATTTAATTTCTTTGTGTTCTTTTAAATTAGATCACACTATCATGCATACTTAACAATCTGGGTTCTTTCGATCTGTAATATTCCCATTGTCTGACATTGCAAGAATGTGATTAAAATACAAAGAAGCAAGTTAGTAAATCCTCGACTTCCTACGCCGAATCACTGAGTACGTAATAAAAGTACCTACTCTGCTCATCTCATCCTCACTTTACAAACTTAACTATCTCGAGAAAACAAGGCATTTGTACTTAAATTTAGCAACTAATGCACATTATTACTTCTTGGTACTGTATAGATGATCCATATTTTGCAGTAATCTACAAATAATGTAGGTTAGGAATTAAATGTGACGATCGTTGAGAAAACACTGTATGCAGCGATTTCTTACTTTAATGCTCCGATATAATGACATGGAAGAATTAAGATTTCAAAATCTTAATGGGCTTTCCTTATGCGCCTATCAGTTACGGCCGATTGATCAGCACCGAGAGAAAATGCAGTTTTACTGCACCTTCACCAAGCGATCAGGCTGATATTATGCTATTTAAACCATAAATCATACGCGATTTGATTGTAAATTGATGTCGCAAGATAATGTAGGTATCATTAAGAACTTTCTCTACTCCCGCACGCAAGAAGATAATAATAAAAAGTTTAACCGTTATAAATCGGCGATTACGGCATATCCTGTACGGTTACTCTTAATGCCACAATTCCAACTTCTACCATGCTTGACATTTATAAAACCACTCTGCAACATACAGTAACAAATTAATGTAAGGTTTACTAGCCTTGTCTGAAAGGAAAATAATACCAGTCTCTCAGTCAGTGATATCATACAGTGAATTGTCTAGAGTCGTTTCGCTACGAATTTTATATCTTAGTTTAGCATGTGTAAAAGATAAATTTTAGCAATTTTCAAGTTTTATAGCTTCAGATTGTCATATTTTCTGAAGTATAACGGAAAATTAGATATTTTTAAATCAATCCCTATCTACTGAGTAGAACCTCAAATTAGAGACCTTAACGATTGTCAGCTACAGACAATATAAACATATTTTAAAAGAAAATGACAGTGATATTTTAATTAAGGAACCCTGGGACTAAAAAATGACCGAAAAATTATGAATTTGGCGATTTTTAGGTTTATACATATAAATGTTCCAAACCTTCAGTCATCGATTGGTAGTAAAATGTTTTACATTGCGCCATTTTTAAAGGTCTAGCGCAGGCTTATGCCATATGTATTAATTTAATTTCCTCTATTCTGCTTGAATTTTCGGCAGTATTTGAACAAAATATGGGCCAAAATGGGTTCAAAAACAATCAAATTCGGCGGGAAGAAGTGGTTAAGCTATCAATGTGAAGAAAGGGCCTAATAGACAAAAAGAGGGAAGGTGCGACATATTCAGCAGGGCAGCTTTAGGCCAAACAGGTAATGTGACTCATGATCATGATGCATCTGTGTAGAAAAATTGATTTTTCTCGACTTTACATTTTTAGCGCACTATCTGCTCCATGCGCATTAAATTTTCTGCTATATTCCTAGAATTTTTTCTAGCATGTGCTGCACTTATCTGAGTTTAACTTCAGTCATTGGTTTCAAAATCTTCCTGTCAAAGATTGATAGTGTTTATTGGGCAATTAGAGTTTATAAAATAATAAAGCTGTTGTGATACTTTAGTTTTTGATCCAAATGGAGTATTTTGAATATTAGGCATTTTCACATTGTGAATAAATTGGATAATTAATCTCCTAAAAACTATAAAAACAGATTGTGCTGGAACTTTGTGTGATAGCTTATAATATAAACACCCTTAAGTGTGCAAAATATTGATTTCATACCTATAAAAACGTAGAACATTCAAATTGCAGCCCAGTGTCCCTTAAAATCTCCACACAACAAAAAGGATTTTTAATTAGCTATTTATATATCACAGTCTTATATCTATAGGTTTGCATTAAATGCCGATCGGAGCAATTTATTGAACATTGGTATACCAAGCAAACGTAACCAACTCTTAGTCGGTGGCTCGATCAAATATTAGTTCCTAGTAGAATTATTATTATGTATACAGAGAGGTAGAATCAGGTCTGAAAAATTCAATGCCATAGCCGGAATTTAAAGCACGGATTGCCCACACATGGCTTGTGTGTTTAAAACCATCAATAATTCGGTTGGCATAAAAGAACAATTACCACCTAAAAGTATGTGTGTTGTTTGTAACAAGTAGTGCACAAAGTAAAAAGAGAACCTGTTGAAGCAAAAATAGCAGGGAGCAATTTATTTTGGGAAAGTTGTTTCTTTAACATTGCTATCATGAAGCTAAAAGTAAACCTTTACAGCGTATTTAAGAAAATTCCCAAACAGCCTTTGTCAAGAAAGAACTAACTGGGTCCTTTTCATTCGAACTTAGTAACATTCCTTAAGTTAAAGTGCATGTTTATACTTTACGTTAATTTAATATATTGCATGCTTTTATAACGTAATTTTCTTAACAATTTTGATTAAAATAGTATATGTTTAAGGTACTTTCATGACAAATGAACTGTGTACTCTTAAATTTGTGAAGTCGTCTTCATTATAGATTACTTTTCCATGACTTATAAACCGTAAGAGATAGACAAAATCGTACTACACAAAGTCCAGATTTCGTTAAAACAAACAATTTACGCAAAAAACATTTTTTTTCTGGAGTGAACCATTTTTGAGATATTCTGTGTTACTTGTTTGAATGTTTCAATAGTTATACTTTTTCCAAAAAGGGAAGTTACTCCTTTCTTCTTTTTCTTATCTCTTGGCCATGCAAAGAGAACGGAATTTCAAACCCATCCCATAACGACCAACTTTGCTTCTTAAAATATTTGACTATCTGAATACTGTATTCCCCTTGCACCTACAAGAAAATTAGGAATAAGATAATTTCTGCAAATGTTATTTCGATTAACATGAAATAGAGGAATACGCGTTTGTAAGAGCAGATTACACAAAAGCAGAGAAAGTCACGTGAGTGCAACACATCAGAATTTTTTCTTTTGCTCTAAAATTAACTCCGTGTCCCTTTAAAATATACAATTTCTTTGCCACATGTTACATCTGTGATTTTCTTTAATCTTAACCATCACAATAATGAATACTAAGACCAAGGTAGGTATTTTCTTCTTCTGATGCTGTCTATTTTTGCCTCATTAATTGTCTCGGTGTAGGTAGAATCTTGAAGTCTTCGCGTTTATTAAGAAATAGTTGGTTTAGGTAATACATCAGTAAAATATGGCCAAAATTAGAAAATGTTCGGCTTTTAGCAGTTGTATTATATTTGCAACATGTACTCTCATGCTTTTTTTTAATATCAATAATTTTGAAGCTGCCACAAATAGATATTTAATGTGTACTTCACATTTTGGTAAAGACCCGCATTGAACTTGAAACTCCATTTTGCTCGATTCCTTCTTTTCAGTATTTTTCACTATTAAAAATGCTTGGACCAAAGTTTATAACTCATTAGCTTGAAATGTTCAGGAGAACTGCAGAAATTGCGGATTTAAAAATTGTTGTGCATTAGATAAGTATGCTGAATACTTCAGATGAACTTATTGTCCAAAACTCACGTTGAAAAAATTGGAAAAAATTAATATCTGAAAGCATTTTTTTCTCTTAAAATTATTAAAATTAAAAATATGACAGCGGTACAATAAACCGTAGGTTCCAAGGATATTTTCCCATTACCATATGAATGATTAATGATGAATAAAAGCAATATGTTAATAATGCTATGATATGGCTCGTTAAACATCCTTTGTGTGAGTGATATTATTACGAGTAGCAGTGAAAAAGTCAAAGCAACCATTTGGATATTTAAGATGCGTTACTTAATATTATTTATTAAGGTTAACATTAACTTGGTATGTTAATCATGTCCTTTTCTCGTAGAGAATTTATTTTACACACGAGTTAAAATATAGGTTAAAGGTTAAATGTAATTTTAGAAAGCTACATATTGCATCCAACACTTGGGTTACGTATGAGCGCACTTAAGCTCACTGTAAGATGTGCATTTCCTAGTAGGTACTATATTTAACTTGACACAGTAATTGCTTATAACAAGCAGGACAAATAGGTACGGCTTCCTACAACTTTTCTACAGGAAGTGTCTTTTTATGCCTGTTACCCTTCTGCTAGTAGGTATATTAATGCGTGGCCTTCCTATTTCTCTTGACCATCGCCTGGCAACAGCTTTGCATAATATCCTGTGATTACAAAAAGCAAAGCGAAGCTCAACAGGTCGACAAAAACCGGAATATGTTTCGCTGGGCGCCATGTTGGCTGCGTCACAATATTTTGACTACCTAGTAACCCGCTTTGTTGGAGGAACAGCTGAGCGTCGCGTTGCGCAATGCGGCTCGAAATTTTTGGCGCTTGTCCATCCGCCCCTACAGAACGCCTCTTTTTCTATTTGGTGCAACCGCCATTTAGGCGCGACAGTTGTGTTCTTGTTTTTCATCCAAAAAAAAAAAAAAAAAAAAAAAAAAGAACAGCCCTATTCACGGTCAGTAGGACTGCCAATTGTACGTATCCTACGATATCTTTGAATTGTTCTTCTGTTTTGTTGTAATGCGCTTGTACGGCTACGAATACGTCCCTCTTTCCGTTTGCTAATTATTTGTAGTAATAACAGTATATAAATACAGAGAAATGGTAACATTATTGAACAACAATGTTGTAAATTATTATTTTTGACAATAAATCAATGAGTTATTAATTTCAAATTATAAAAATTATTTTGTAACACAAATTTTTAGCAACTAATACCTAAGTTTAAAAAAGGAGAAAATATTGCAATAAAATAGTACTTATGAACATAGAAAGCGGTTGTAATATGACTTCAAAGTATATAAGAGTCATTATTGTTATACAAACTATTATGTGATAATGTATAAAATTGTGTTCTTTTAATGTAAAAGTACTGGAGTGTTGCAAACCTTTAAACTTTTCTATCATTACACTGTATAGTGTGGATCAAGACTGCTACTGTGTTTGACGGCTGTATTTAAAGTGCAAATAAGCACATAGGACCAGTTCTTTTGGTTTTGGATTTATGACAATACAACGGAAATATATTCCGATTTTTTGCACATAATAATATAATCTATTAGAACAATATATTGAATTGATTAATTATGAGTATATTTAATTCAACCGGAATACTTTTTTTGGATAATGTTTTTCAGACAGATACAAGTAGCTATTCCATTACTTTTGCAGTATTAACTTTTAACATGCAAGTCGCGATTGTGGTACTAAATACTAGTTGGGATCTAAGCTACAAGCGACTCAACAGCCCGATACCCTGCAAATGCGTAGTGCCCGACTGCTGTGTTCCCCCCTCTGCTCACAACGGGGTCATGAGTGGGGTGTAGTACAGTAATGTGGGACGTGGTTAGGTCTCGGGTCCCTCATGGCCAGTGAATGCAGTCTTCGCAACCTGGAGTTGCTACTCTTCCCTCAAGTAGCTTTTCAATTGGCACACCCCAGGGACCTCATGAGGCTGAATGCACCCCGAACCAGGTCTCCCAGCGGGAGAAAATCTCCACGTCGGTACCGGGAATCGAACCAGGGCCTTGATTTCAGTCTCCCGTAAGGACTCGGTGGGTACACCCCATACAATTGTATTACTAACATTACTGACATTTTCCATTACTAATTATTATTATTATTATTATTATTATTATTATTATTATTATTATTATTATTATTATTATTATTATTATTATTATTATTATTATTATTATTATTATTATTATTATTATTATTATTATTATTATTATTATTATTATTGTTATTGTTGTTATTGTTGTTATTGTTGTTACTATTGTTATTATTGTTATTATTATTGTTATTATTATTGTTTATTATTATTGTTTATTATTATTATTATTATTATTATTATTATTATTATTATTATTATTATTATTATTATTATTATTATTATTATTATTATTATTATTATTATTATTATTATTATTATTATTATTATTATTATTATTATTATTATTCATTTTTGCTGAGTTTATGTTTGCAGTCTGGAAAGTGTGGACGTTTTACCAGCTGCAACGGAGATTCAGAGAGAGCATTTTCGTGCAATGTTTTTGTGCAACTACATATTTCTGGCTTAAATCAAACGCAGTCACTTGAGCGTTTAAGGGGGGCTTCTGGAGACTAAGTTCAATCTTGTGTCACTGTGTTCCGCTGATTTGTAGAATTAAAGACGGGCGGCAATCTCTTAAAGGTGAAGAAAAGAGTGGCAGAACAGCAACAGTAGTGACTGACGAAAACATCACAAATGCAAACAATGGTTAGGGAAGATCCAAGACTAACCTACAAGGACTAGAACTGGCATTAGGGATTAATTCTCCGAGTGTTTCAACCATACTTCATGAGAACCTTCGTGTACGGGCACATTGTTGCATCATGACAATGCATCCGCTCACATCGCTAATGTGATCAGTAGGACAGCGTGTAACCTACTGAATCACCCAGACCGACACTAGAGGTCTAGGAAGCCTATTTTCATACATTTCATAATTAAAAACAAATGTACTTACATTGAGTTATACCAACAATTCATAGTAAGTATACTTATTTATTTTAATACCCGATTCTGTTATTTTGAAGGGCCGCAGTTCTTGACTGTACAATGGTAGCATGATCAATTGAAGCCTGGTCGAATGGTTGTTTTCAGAAAGATAAAACAGATGTTACTTTGGTGATTATACCAAAGGCAGAAAAAAGGTAGCGTTCTCGTCGTTATCTGCGAATTCCTCAGTTGCTTATAATTTATCTTAGATAATTTAATTGAGCTTTCGAACTCCATCTGTTTGAGACCCTTGGTCTCGAAATATCTACCATGACAAGCGTTCGATAATCTGAATCAAATAACGAAAAAACTATCAGCACTCGTGCTTTTACTGATCACAATTTTTAAAAATACTTTCTTTTAAACAAACAAACAGTATAAAAATAATTACATGAACTTTGCCATTTGACAATAACATTCATTTTTGGAGTTCAGTAACTTGAAAACTAAGAGATATCGAAAAGAATTTTAGAGCCATGTATAAAATGTTTACGTAACTTAATCTTAAAGATTAAATTTATTCCAAAATTGATTGTAAACTTCAGAAAATAGCACTGATTTATCACCATGGCTGCGAAGGTTATATTTCGTAAACTTTCTTACATGAAAATAGTAGCAGGGTGATTTTTTGAGGTTTGTAGCAAATAGCCCTCCATATGACATAATTCAGCAAAGACATAATCGCTGTTCCCCTATATGTTATTATCTACAAACAAAAGAATTACTTTTCCGGTGTAGTTGCATAGGGTAGGAAGTTAATTGCGCACAAAAAAGCCACCCTTCATAAAACACCCCTTACCTTTTTAACCACGTCTACATTTCTTTCCCTTTTTGTTTGTGAAGCCTTTACTTTGAGCTTATGACTTTTCCATCAAGATAAAAATCGGCTGAAATTCTTGCGGCGGGATGAGGAGAAGGAGGGTGGGGGGTGGAGTGCCATTGAAACAGTAATGAAACGCCGTCCGTATTGTTTTCACGTCTAAAGCAACAACGTGGGGACTGCATTGTGTCGACCGCTCCAGCAGCTTGCTTGTTTGTTACTCATGCCTCTTCAGGCCGCGCAAATTAGAGGCATTTACCCCTTACTTACTCCGGGAAAAAACTAATGTTTAGCCAAGAAATGGTGATCCTTATAGCGGCGGTGAAGTAACACAGGCTTTCTCTGCTTATATCGTCACCTACTTAAAACGTTTTCTTTCACAGTAATACCTCTAATGATCCTTTCTTTCCTATATTTCGTGTTTCACTTACGAGAAAAAATATTTCCTTATACTTGCTACCATATTACATCACACTATTCCTTGTTACTTACCGGGTGAGTTGGCACCAGTAACGTGTGAGGTTCGCATTCGGGAGTTCCCGGGTTCGATCTTCAACGACCACTCACCTTAACCTTGGACTTTTCGTGGTTTTCCATGGTCGATATGTGAATGCTGATATGGTGTCTCATCTATTATAGTTTTCTTTCCCCCATTTTCCTTCAAGTTTTAGTTTCATGATTTTTATTAAATTAGAATATGTTTAAGACATTTTCATGAGTAACAAAATGTATATCTTGGATTATCTGAGAATAGCATCTGGAATCGTCTATATTCTGCAGTGGCCCTAATGACCAAGTTGTCGACGGGCCCTTAAACCCGACACACTCACTCACTCACACTTCATTCTGCACAACTGGTGAACCGTAAGAGTGAGACAGAACCTTACTACGCACAAAACATAGATCTTCGTTAAAAACACAATGTATGTCAAGTACAGTTTCCAGAATATTCCGTGTTATAGGTTTTAATTTTCCAATACTTGTACTGTTCTCAAATGGAAAGATCTATTCTTCTCTTCGTCATGCAAAGAGAATGTAATCTCAAAGTCATCACATAGCAACTACCTCTTAAAATATTTGACTTTAAAGGCTACTGTATTCCTCTATTCCCATTGAGCCCAAAGGAAATATTTAATAAAACCATTTCTGCATATATTTATCTTACTTAACATACAGCAGGTGGAAGAATAAGCGTTTGTAAGCATGGTTTGTACAAAAGTGAGTACAGAAAATCATGTGGGTGCAACACATCATATTTTTTTAATATAACTATTCAAATTGCTAATACCAAAGTAGATCAGTAACAGCATAGCCGTTGTTTTAATCATCATAATGTTTTCAATAGTAGATACCTGAGGAAACGGATCATTTAAATCAGAAAATGGCTGTCACAGTAGAAGCTGTTCAAAATTAATATGGAATATATTACTCACAAAGAAACAAACTGACAAAGTTGGACATATTGAAAGAAGCTGCCAAGTTTAGAAATGGTACAAATTTGTAAAACGAATCTTCCTCAAAAGAAAGTTAAAATTTACCTCTCTATTCCAAAGAGTTTGATTGTTGTTTCTCAAAATGCGATACGCAGCACAATTTTACTTTCTCTGCTACGTATAGCAAGGTAAGGTAAAGGTAGGGGACACCTCGCACACCTCGACCTACGCACGCCTATTGTGCTAACAACCCCCCCCCCCAGGAGAGGCAGGGAGTACAGCACACAATACAGTGCAGTAAGCAGGAGAAGTATTCTATTTCATCCAAAAATTCGATACTGAGATGTCACCGGAAATACACGTTTTGTGACCCCTAGATACAAACGAAGCATTTTTAGAAAATGTGTGTGTGTGTTTGTAAGTGTGTGTGTGTGTGTCTGTGTGTGTGTGTGAATTATGAACAGTATAACTCAAAAACCAAAGCTCGGTTAAATACCAAACCGGGTATTTAAGTTCAGTATCTTCCAAGGGTGCGACACGAAGATTTAAACAAAAAAATCCCCCCACCCTCCTTTCTCTGGGAATGTCCTCAGAACTCCTCTTTATTCTGGACGAATTTTACATTATTGGTCAACTCTAAGAGACAATCGAAACCGTACTACACAAGGAATGTAGACTCGTTAAAACACAATTTATGTCTAATACATTCTTTTTTAATTTGCATTGAACCATTTTCTTGTTATTTGTTTGAATTTTCCAACACTTACAGTTTTCTCAATGGGAAGTCGTTATTCCTTGAGGCGTCCGAAATTAAGATAGTACGAAGGGGTAGCACAGATGGAAAGAATAAAATTGTCCAATATTACTGCCGCTCTTACTGCTGATGAGTTCATTATAAACTAATAGAGAGCAAAAATAGAAAATGACAAAAATCAGATAGCAGATAGCACTTGAGGAAAAGGTAGACGATTAGATGCAACTGAAATAAAAAGACCTGAGTTGTTTGCCGTGTAAACGAATACACAAGAGAAACAAAAAGGTATAATTAAATGTAAATCTGTTACAAAAAGCACATGCTTTAAGAAACACTGCAACGTGTTGGCATATCCTGAGACTAATCTCATGCACGGTAATCAAGTTCGATGAATCTCTGGAGATAAAAGGCTAGCCAAGTTGGGACTGACCTTGCCACGACCTTTAATGCGTCTGCAGTCTGGCTCTGTCATTGGCTACGTTATCATTAAAGTCTTCCTCAGTAATAAACCGCCATCCTCCTACAAGAAATGTTGTGCACGGTCTGCTGCATTCTTTGGCATCGGTTCTAGCTGACTGGATTTTAACGTTTATGGCAATATCTTGCCATGCACCAGCCGTAATTCAAATACTTGGCAGGTTTTCGAACGTTTTTCATGCTTCATGTGGTCACGAAATTGAATTATAATCAGCTTAGCCTCTAAATAAGCAGCCATTCTGGTTCCATGATCTTCTGATATCTCGTGTACTATGTAGAAGATGTTTTTGTTAAATTTGATCTCGAATTTGTAAAGCTCGGCTACTCTTTTACCCCTTAAAGCACATTAACAACGTACATAACTGTCACATCTATGGAGATGACCGCGGATAACGTTTGAGGCTTGCATACGGGAAGTCGAGCCGTCCTTCCTAACTGTGGTTTTCTAGCTTTTCTTCAGTCCTAATATAGAAGAAACAGCTTATTGGAATACCCCAAAAACCAACTGTGACATCCCTCCCCCCCCCCCCCACCCCGATTATGGCGCGATCTGGTTATATTTGGTGATATTCCATCTGTTAAGTTGCATTAGTACTGCCAACTGTTCTTACAATATAACAGTGGAAAAGGTACGATCATTCATGATGTTATTGTATCCGTTGTGTTGCCACAGGAGCTCCTGTTTTTGAACACGTCGCAGAGAAGCCAACCAATAGATTTTAAAACAAGATTCTGTTTAGACCACGTATTAATTAATTAATTAATCTGTGGACGCCATTGTATTGTTCATGTGTGCATGGTTTTGTCTTGAATTGTTTTAGAGCAATATATGCAGTTATAGATATTGTTGCTATTTTTATGTTCGCAACACAGTAGTGCATTAAATATATATTACGATATTTAGCGAAGTGATTTTATCCGAAAGTGTTGTTGCAGAACAAGATTTGTCTGTCTGTCTGTCTGTCTGCCTGTCTGTCTGTCTGTCTGTCTATCTATCTGTCTCTCTTTCTCTCTCCAACAAACTGTCTTTCCAAAATTTGGCTGTAGGTGTCGGAATGATACAGTAGATTAACGCGATAGTCAGATTTATTAAAAGCGGATCGCTTTGAAATTTCACACTTCTTGCATGACTATGAGAGAAAGCGAATAGCGTCTTACCACTAGAGAAAGATAAACGTACCTATTTGAAAATGCAAATCAATAATAAAGGTAATCTCAAAAATGGTTATCGCCACAAAAAGATATCACAGGAAATTCACTTTTAAGACAAAAAAAAAAAAAACTTTTAGAAAAAGGTGTGTGTGCGCGCGCGCGCGCGCGTGTGTGTGTATTAGTGAGCAGTATAACTCAAAAACGAAAAGTTGGTTTAATATCAAACTTTGGAAACACGAAGAAAAGCCCACCCCAAACAACTTCGTACATAGAAACAATTTCGGAAATTTTAATCTTAAAAGTAGCGCTAACGATTTTTATTAAAATACAATATGTTTAAAATATATACACGAGGAATAATTTGAATTTCGTGGGAATATTCTCTGAAGTCGTCTTCATTATGAATGACTTATTGGTAAACCGTAATAGGCATACAGATAAAATCGTACTGCACAAAAAGGTAGATGTCGCTAAAGCACAATTTATATCAATTTTTCTTGTGGAGTTAACCATTTAAAAGATATTCCTTGTTGTTGATTTGAGTTTTCAAATGCTTCTCAAATGTGAGCAGTTGTCATGTAAAGAGCATGGAATTTCAAAGTAATCAAGTAGCGACACGCTGACTATATTTTTTCCCATTGATTCGTACAACTAAAGGTGTAAATCTAAATAGCTACGTGGAAGAAGAGTTTACAGAAGAGCGAGAAGAGATAGTCGTGTGAATGTCACGCATCCGATATTTGTAGTAACTTTTGTTTTTAGTGATATTGACTTGCCTCCGAGACATAGATAAAAGTAGTTGACAACTCTATTCATTGGCTGCTATTGCTGAAACCAAATTGAGCGTCGTAAATTCGTCGTTAGGAAGAATGCAATTTCGCTGAGCTCTTCCTGCAATTCTGCGAACCGGCAGAATTCGCGTGTTATAAAATTTCTGTGACGAATCATAAGGCATCAATGATTGATTGGGTGCTGAATGTGCGACATCTGGTGTATGACGGGAAATTTATTTCCTCTACTGATGTTGTATAATGGAGAGGGCAGCTTTATTATCCGAGGCGAGAGGGGTAACTGATACCGAGAGAATGGCTGCAATTAAACAATGCCGGTCCAGATTTTCTAGTGCTAATGTCACCGACTACCTGACCGTCTCGTGCTCATCTGTTGTTGCAATATTACCTTTCTATTTTGCTTTCCACCGCTTCACACATTATCCGAAAGATTTATGCTTCACCAGAAACGTGCTTTCAATACCTACGTGTACTTTTAAAACAGTTCAAACATACGTAGTGAAAAATGGAGTATCTGTACATGTGTCCATCTGAACGCAGTCAATTCTGGCATCAACGAACAGATTTCTTAAACATTTTCGTCCTGTTATACAACATTATGTAGGCAAGTTCAGGTGTGAAGTTTTGAATACGAGGGTTGCTTACTAAGACATGGTATTTTTGGACAATATATACTTGAACACAGCATTTTCAAATCTAAATAATGATTGTCAGCAACAAAATTTATTTGACAAAAAATTCACTTACAAATAAAAGAATAAAGTCATAGAATTCGAAATTGCGAATTACGTAACGTTAGTATCCCAGCATTTTACACAAGAGCGTATGTTTCCTAAGAGGCCTTAGCTTTGTTAATATGTTGAAACTCTAGCCGCAGTCTGTCTCAGAAAACGCTAGAGTTGTTGATGTCAAACATATTCCTTGCAGAGCGCGCCGTGGCCGAGTGGTTAGATCAATCGCCTGCAGCCAAAGTGGCCCGGGTTCGATCCCAGGCGACCGCATATGGGATTTGTTGTTGACAAGGTGGCACAGGGGTGGGCTTCCTTCGGGTTTTCTGGTTTCCCCCGCCACCTCATTCCCCCGGTGCTCCATCTTCATTCCATTATCCAGAAGGATGCCATACATATTGGTTTACTAATATTTTAATAAGAACATTGGTCATCTTAAATGTACCAGATTAAATTTCGCTGCATCAAACAAATTTGAAACGTTTGCTAATGTGATGGAATCAACTACAGTAGTGTTTAGTTTTCTTTGTTTTTTCTTCGAACGAATCCCTTAATTAACATTGAGTTCTTTTACCACCAAGTAGACACGTGCACATTACGGACTACAGATGCCAGTCATTACTGAAATTATTCTGATGGACATTTTTGTCCCCAAGATCAGAGGTAATAATCAAGAGGTGATGCAAACGAGTGGGATGTCGTGGGTACAATTCCCGTGGCCGACCTTCACTGGAAATGCAGGTTGAGAGCTCCTCTGACTTAAAAAAAAAAAGCATAATATTCAGAAAAACGCTCATGTGGGTCTGTGAACAGCGTAATACAATAATAACGAAAAGTCTGTCATATATTATGTATTAAACTTGGTGTTTATGTACAGTATCTTATAGACGCTGAAAAATGTACAAGCACAGTATAGAAGAACACGAAAATGATAAAGATGAGAACGCTTTATTGTTCTGGTACTAACGTTTTCCTCTATTTGTTTTTGACAAGTGCAGGAAAGCAGTTTATCATTTAACATATAAATAGCCTTATTGGCAGTTAATATTTTTGATTTCCACTTATGTTCCTCTCAGGTCTATGAGGTCTCGAAGGACAACAAATGTTGCCTGGTTAATTCCAGCAGATAATAGAATAATACTGACTAAACCCCAGGGCAACAGCCCATGAAGGGCCAAGACTTGCCTCTCATCCGCTGCGTTTCCCAACTCTGCCCACTACATGCGTCATGGGTGGGGTGCAGTACTGGAGGGTGGGGCGTGGTCACCCCCCACCCCGAGCTCTCCCGGCTACTTATACGGCCTTCTCCAAGTTGCTCCTCAATTGGTCCCCCCGGGACTTAACGATGCTGAGTGCACCCTGTGCCAGATCTCCCAGGGGGAAAATCCCCATGCTGGTACCAGGGATGGAACCCGGGTTCTCCGCGCCGGAGACACTTATACCTATTCTTTATCAACACAGTGATTATGTGTTAGGAACGGAAGGCGTTGCAAGCTATTAAAATTACTACGGGGAAACAACTGAGCAGCATTCAGGAGGACGAATTTCTCGCCTGGGAAGACGTCAAATTAGCTCTTGGCTAGAAAACAAAGAACCTTGTATAAAATCTGAAATGACCATCGTAAAGAGGACGCGAAAAATTTAGAGCCTTCCAGAAATAACGTGAAATAACTTGTTTCAACGTTGCACGATGATTCAGCAAAGACTTACTAATGGAGACCGAATAATTACACGTTAGTGTATTATTTAAATTAGCAAAATTAATTTCATGATATCACTGAGATGTGTTTCCGCAGCCCCAGAAATATTTACACCATTGGCTTGCAAGTTTAGAATATGGGAAAACCACAGGAAAAACGTTACATAGCCAAAGGAACCTCAACAGAGATTAGAACGCCGGCCCTCCGGCTTACTTATCAGACATACTTCCAATCACGTGATGGTGTAGATTCGGTTGAACACTGCTTGTCAAGTGGGAGAAACGCATTTGATCCTTAGCACGGCCGGTTTATCTGGAACAGGGAGAACTCAGCTGAGATCCTTGGAGACCAATTCGAGGAGTTAGGTACTTACTCGGAAATAGTGGCCGCAACACTAGGCTAGAGTCGAGAAAACGGCTAACTTTCAGGAACATTTCCGACTGTTCCACCAAGCTCTAAAACATATTAGGTTACAAATAACAGTTCCAAAATAAAAATCAAATGCTATTTATCATTCGCATAACCTAACAGCAGAACATTCCTTGGTTTATTGCTTGCATGGCTCGAGTTCCTTCAAGTCCTAATTCCTCTTCCGTTCGAAGACGGCTTCCCTCATCCGTTCTCAGTTCAGAAAATGTGTAGTACGTATAGCTTAGCTAATATGTGCAGCAATAAGAAAGAATTAATATTTTTGGTTTTACGTTTCGAAATAAAGTGTATGTGTACAGGTGTCCCGAAAAATAAACGCAACATCGAGCTGTCTACATTACAAACGGGCTTCGAACTGTGTACCTCCCACGCCATTGCAGAGCGTCCATTGGCGGTGGTGAGCCTCATGCACATGACCCAGTACGTCCGGTTGTCGTTGAAGAATTTTCAATAGCTCCGTGGACTAGAGCAATAAGATCCTCCGCTGAGGTTACAGGAGTGGTACACAATACAGACAACTCCACAGAAAATAGTCGAGAGTTGTCAGTTCTGGCGACCATGTTGGCCATGGAACTGGTCCACCTCTACCAATTTGAATATGCGAGGTTGAGGAGATTCCGCATATTTATAACAAAGTGTGCTGGAGTTCAAGTCGGCCATTTCCGCAGCTGTGTACTGGTACGTGTCACACTGCTGTTAAAACGTTACTGTACTGGAAACTACATAACTAACCCAGTAGGATGCGCACCAAGGACTCTATGAAGGAATTTGGTGCATGCGCAGGAATGCTATTGTGCTCAGGTCATTCATCCCAGTGCACAGGTGGCTAAAGAGTTGCATACCTTTCATATGAAGATAGCAAGACGAATGTTAACAAATTATCACAACCGTTCGTGCTCAAACGTCCACGCTCTCCAGTGTCCAAACCGTGCATTCACGGACATGGGTCCTCCTTTGAAAACCGATCAGTTTGCCATCCCGTGCAACATAATACGCGTTGCCGGTGTTTCCTTGGGACGCCCAGTATATATTATGTGCGCGCTTATGCCATATAATTTATTGCTGCATAAGAGCCATCCATTGGAGCTTAGAAACTCTAAAGCACCTATTGTATCAAGGTCCCGCATCATATAAATATTTTTAACCATTATATTGTAATGCGATCATTATTACTTTCGGAACTGCTTACGAAAATACTCGAATGATCTTGTAGAAAGTGTTAAAAGAATATTACCTATGAACAGTCATAGGAATTCGTAAACAGTTGGCTGCAAGTTGTCCACACTCAATCAATTATGTGAATTCAAAGAATGTACACAACAGTGGCTATGAGTCACTGGCAATCAGGTATACACAGTCTGGTAAGTGATGTCTGGAAAGGCCAACAGACTCTACGAGGA
This sequence comes from Tenodera sinensis, assembly GCA_030765045.1. NCBI lineage: Eukaryota > Metazoa > Arthropoda > Insecta > Mantodea > Mantidae > Tenodera > Tenodera sinensis. The sequence continues at coordinate 262,224,614 of CM060964.1, forward strand.
ACTGGGGTGGTTTGTATTCTGCGATGTCACTGTGTATATAGTCCACTAATAGTTTAACATAATTTCCTTTCATTCTGAATTTAATTCTTAGACATTCTTATGCCCGTTTATGAGTTTTATAATTGTACCTGTGGTTTGTTGTTTCTTACCTCTAGTCTCGACCAGCTAAGAATATGTCACTATATTTTTGCCTTTTTACTTACTCTGCTACGTATAGTAGAGGAAGTATTGTATTTCACCCAAAAATTGGTTGCCGAGATTTCACACAGAAATATGTTTTGAGACCCCCCTGAATAAAAAAGAAACATTTTTAGAAAAAGTTTCGTGTGTGTGTGTGTGTGTGTTTGTGTGTGTGTGTGTGTGTGTGTGTGTGTGTGTGTGTGTGTGTATCTGTCTCAGTCTGTAGACAGCGTAGCTCAAAAACGAAAGGTCGGTTAAAAACCAAAGTAGGTATTTAAGTTAAATGACTTTCAAGGATGCGCCACGAAGATTTTGAAGAAAATTCCTCTACCCTAAACTACCCTTTAAATGGAAAATTTTCGAAAATTTTTATTCTCTTGAAAATTTCTCTAAAGATTTTACTGAAATTACCATATGTATAAGATATTTTCATGACAAATGTATGTCTTGAATTTTCTGTGAATAGTCTCTGAAGTCGTCTGCTTTCTGAATGACTTTTGGATAAACAAGATCTTGCTACAAGAACTCTAGATCTTGTTAAAGTACATATATTGTCATATGTCATATTTATTTATTTGGAGTTAACAATTGCCGAGATATTCCTTTTAATTGGTTTGAATTTTAGATGCTTATGCTTTTCTCAAATGGGAAGTCGTTTTTCGATTAGAAGTTCAAAGTCATCACATGGCGACCAGCTCTTAAACATTTGACTGTCGCAAAAGCCTATTGTATTCCCCTATTTACATTGTACACACAAGGAAATATGTAATAAAACCATTTCTACAAAATGTTATCTCAGTTAACATGACGTAGATAGAAGAATAAGCTTATGTAAGAATAGTTTGTACAGTGAATGTAACACATCAGATTAGTTTTGGATTTAGAGCACTTGACAATAGTAGGGAACTTATGTTGTATGTGATATATTTAAAATGGAATAACTATGTATGCATATTTATTGTTTTATATTTAACAGTAGTTACAGAATTAACTGCTCGTACGTGAAAATACGCCATGGCAAGAGAGCTTGGAAGGAAGAGCGTGCATGAATAAGCATGTTATTAATTACTACGTGTTTATGCCCATGTTTTGTACGCGAGGAGGCAGGCAGGGTACGTGAAGACTGCTAGTGCCAGCATCACAGCTGGACCGCTCCGCGGAGATGCAAATCCTCATAATCGGATCACGTACCGCCAGCAACTCCCCCTGCTCTTACTGCGTACTTCATTACTGTTTAATAATTACTGAAAGGCAGTGGAAGCTTTTGTGAGTCTGCCCGATCAGCAAGACTGGCAAAAACTCCTCGAAAATTTGTCACGTTCATTATAAGGGAATGTCGTCATGTATGCAGGTAGATATCTAGGTAAAAACCCTTGGGATTTCAATTATCATTTTCCCAAGCTCGTCTTTTACACATTTAGAGCTTTTGCAATGCTCACTTTTTATAGTATTGCAATCGCAAACGAAAATATAGGCAATCATAGTTTACCATTTGACATGCTTTTTGTTCATTTCCTGATAAAGTAGCTATATTTATTTTGTTTCCTTTCAATAGAAGATATTAGATCAATGAGGCATTAAATTATTGACAGAATTCTTCAGAGAGCTTTTACTTCCTCCACCGCTTATTTGAGGTAGTGGTAGCATTGCATTTTATTTTTAAAAATCGAATGTGTCACATTCACATGACTTTCTTTACCCACTATGGTTCATATTTATATAGCTTCTGCATACTATTTTCAGAATTATTATTTTTCCATCTACTAGGATAGAGCAAACGAATCAATCTTCATGTGTTTTAAAGCCAGCTGGTTTATTCTAGTCTTGAAATTCCATACTCCTTCCATGACATTGAGATAAATAATTGAATACCGACAGCATTTTAAAAAGTTAAGTTTTGAAAAATTCCAAAAAAAAAAAAAAATAAAATAAAAAATAAAGATCTCGGAAATTGCAGATGGCACAGAAAAACTTATCTAAAATAAATTCTATATTTTAAAGAGCCTTACATTTCTTCAGTAGTTCGTTTTTATGATTTCTTCTGGCTTATCCCTTATGCAAAATTCGTTCCTAATGAAGACTTAGCAGGCTGTTCGCAGAAATTTCAAAATTTGTCATGTAGGTAAATATCATAAGCAGGGTCCGGAGGTTCATGACATGTCATAGTTTTCTTTTCCATGAAAAATATAACTGAAGCACGATTTTATCAATGGTGATTAAAGTTATACAATTTTCATGGGTCATACAGTCATATTTTGGCTTTTTTTTAACGTTTTTTTTGTAATTTTCTTGTCATTTTTCACATTATAGTCATATTTTCTCTTAGATTTTCGTAGTTTTCTCATGTTTTTATATTTCTATTCCAGTTTCGCACATGTGCTTGCGGTCGTCCCAAAGACGACTTTTCACAACTCCTAATTCTTGTCTATAATATTAGGCCTTCTTGCTGTAACAATGTGGCGTGCAAATAGAACATCGTTCCTTTTTCAAAACTTTAAAATGTATGTAATTTGCTATTGTAATTCTTCTTTCTAATCACCCTTCAAAATGGGGCATTTATGTCATTCTGTGCAGAGCTTGGGGTAAGATTTGTATTGAGCAATTAAATAAATTCAAAATGCATCAGTAACATTAATATTATTTATTTGAGGAACAAGTATGTAAAACAATTTTTGTAATAAACTGAATATTATTAAGTGAACTATTTTGGCAGAGTTAAGTGCAACAGATTTAGAATCTGTAAATATAATTAATAACCATAGGTAGTAAATGTAAAGGAAAGAATTATTGCAGTTGTGCTATATTTTTAAAGTACATTTTCAATGTAATGTTAATTTAAACAACCTTAAATTTTTTTAAGATTTCGCAAAATACACCCAAAAATTGTGGACATATTTATCGTCAAACTTCCTAAATTTTGTTGGACATATATGCTTGCATATTTCTAACATTTTTAGGTCCTAAACATCCCGGTCCTGATCATAAGTGTATGGTTTTTTGCAGTGTTTAACATACGGCACCACAGGCAGTGACACTGATGATACATAAAATGACGATGGAGCACTGGTGGAATGAGATGGCGGGGGAAACCGGGGAACCCGGAGGAAACCCGCCCCAGCGCCGCTTCATCCACCAGAAATCCCACATGCGGTTGAAGTGTGTGGTATTTTAATAAAAACCGTTAGAGTCGTTTGTATGAAAATACAAACCATGGAACTCGTGTCGCATCTTTGGAAGATACTGAATTTAAATATCAAGTTTGTGATTTACTGGAATGTTCGTTTACAGTTATGTTCATACACGCACAAACACACACACACACACACACACAAACACACACGCGCGCGCGAGTGAATGTGTATTTCTGATGAAATCTCGACATCCAATACGTATAGAGGGGTATTTCTCCTAATTAAGGTAATGAGAAAGTTCCAATCAATGAGCATGAAAAACTACAAATGTCATTTTCTACAATTCTCGCCGTTTATTCTCCGCTTAAGATAAAACCTTGAAAGAGATTAAAGAATTAAGAAGAGACAAAAATTGGTTGTTGAACACGGGGATAGAGCAGTGCGATTTACTACGTCTACTATATGAAGTTCCATTGGCCAAGAGTTTACTAGGATGCTCTAAAATTAACTGATTCAAGAATAGCCCCACCAGATGCAATTTAGCTAGAGCATGGAAAGTGAAATTGGCGCTTTTTGTGCTGTCTCGTCTCACCTGTTAATAGCGAGACAATGAGAAACCGCCTCGTCACCCGGGGCGAAGTAGCCGGCCAGTTTACGTAACAACTGTCAGAACTTCCGCCTCTTGCTTGGTTCGTTACTACACCTCTGTTAAAATCTCAGACAAATGTGTTTAGCACTTCTACAAGGCCGGAAGCAAGCACTCTTCTGGAACGTCCCTTACACGAAGCTACCTACGTACCTACGTTCCATTATCTCTGTCTCAGAACATCGTCTTGTCTTTTCTCACGGCTTTTCTTACACAATATTTGGCTTCTAACTCAGAATGCAAGCAGGTCTCCTTTGGATACATTTTGAAGCAGTAAAGAAAATGTTAATAATTATTAATTCCATAAACTTAATGGATGATGCAGCTTTAATTAAAATTCTTGGAAATGCCAAAACAGCATTTAATGCATTTATTCAACCGCATCTATCCCAGCTGGTAAAACTTCACCCCCAACGTTATCACAATTGTCAGACACATCATAGAATAATGCTCGAAATACCAAAGGCAGCGAATGGAAGTTTAAGTTGCCCGTAAAGCAATAGAAGGACCTGGGAAGTATGTCTATTGTGTTATAATTTTAGATTTCGTAACATTACTGTAATGTGTAGGCAAATCTAACGTTCATTGTATCACAGAAATGTAATTTGAATGCAAATTTTTCGCGATATGACAACAGTTAAAGCGACAATAGGTGGAAAAGAAAGAGGGAAAATGCGTAACGCAGCTATCCAATCTGTGAGGTGACTTTTCATTATCATGGCACGGAAATCTTACACAGTAAGACTTCGCACCTTCACCCCGTTAGGTATAGGTACATTTCCTTGCAAATCTTTTGTCTGACATAAGTTACGCGAGTTTTTCACCATTGCATTAACACCATACCTTGTTTCACCACAAAGAAGACATGACATGTAGGTAATGTATATTCCTTATGGTTCAAATATTTAATTTCAAGTAAATATGAGATGAGGTAAAACCGTATAGGTACCTACAACAAATTATTATCCTAACAAATATTGGGAGCTTATTAAACTGAGTGTGCTTGGGGGAAGAAGATGAAGAGAGAAAGTTTGTATAATGCAGAGGCGATAAGCGCTGTGATCGGCTTCACCCCATCAAACTGCAACTCGCCTGGCGGGAGAAAAAGCATATGACGTGTTTCTTTGTCAACATGGTTCCTCAGCTGCGCGCCATTACATCGCACAAAAGTTTTGTGAGACGTTGAAAAACCAAGTTTACTTCGTTTTGTCATCTAGTGTTAGCAAAGCATTAGATGTGCTTTAAGTTACCCAGCGGTTATACAAGATAAACTGAATGATTGGTATTGATTGTTGAGTTGCTATTCAAAAGAACTCCCCCCCCCCCCTTCATTTTAGTCGAGATATTTCCACTAAAAGCGCACTAACAGCGCATACTAACAGCGGTTTTTCCTTTTTAATTCACTTTTATCAGTTTCCATACTATTATCTATATAATAATAGAACTGTGATAGTAACTATCTGCGGGTTTTAGACCTATCTCTTGCCTCATTACATCGCGGCCGTTTAAAAATTATATTCGTAGCATAACGGGAAGAAAGAAATCTCTGCACCAAACCCAAACTTGGCTGCTGAATATTTTGTCAGCCACTTGCTATTTTCTTAGTGCCTTAATTTGTACAATTTGTCCAGCAAATTAAGCATATAAAACAAACTCAATATTTGAAGAATGTAAATACAAAACATACATTATAAATGTTAATAATATTGAAGGTGTTAATGTGTATTTTTTGTTTGTTTACAGGTAAGGAGAAACCAAGTTAAATGCTTCAACAGTGACAGTGATGTTCTTTCGGTAAGACTATCTTTAAGGCTTGGATAGGTCCCTAACACGAAGCTGTTGTCATGTTATTGATATTTGAACTCATTTAGAAATATATAAGGTTATTCTAAAGTTAATTCCCAGTTTAAAGGGGTGATAGATTTGTCAAATTTTAGATTCTAATAAAATAAAAACACCAATTTGTTCGTAAAGAAATGGAGTTTTATTAAAGCAACATAAAATTAAATATGACCACCACCATGTTGTTTAACAAGCAATAGCCTTTCTTCTATGCTATAAACGATTTCTATCGATAAGTGTACCAGTTTCCTTAAATTTCTTCATCATGTTACCAAATGACTTTACAGAGAGGGTCCTCTTCTCAATCCACTTAAGGGATATCTTCTCAATGCATGTGTATATTGTCTGTTACACTCGTAATAACACTGAAGCAAGCCAATTCGAATAGGTAAAGTCATTTCCCATTGCCCTTACGACTGCTCTCTGTATTCTTATGCTTATACAAACATGGCACAATTACCATAGAAACGGGAGAAAAAAAAAAAAAAAAAAAAAAACAAACCTTCTAAAGAGTAGTGATACCAACATGAAACCAAACTGCTAATATGTAAAGAAGAGATAGCTGTTTCAAAATGAGAACTTACTTTAGAATAGCCTGATAGGTATATTTCATTCAGACATTCTTGTTTCGGATGCACCCACAATTATATGCCTACCTCTTCATGTTAGGTCACCAGTTTTGTATGTCTGTGTGCGTTCACAGTACACGAACTTGTGTCTGTTCCTTAATCTTATTATGCGATCGAAACTACAATATTGTTTGTCCTCACAAATGTTTACGTACACGAATAGCAGTTGCGAAAAATTAATATAACTTCTTAAATATTAATGAATACCATGTAAAATAAAAACGAAAACGTGATAAAGATTTTCAGAAACAACTTTTCGATTTCTTAATAATGCCCCATTATATGCTAATGTCGCTTTAGGTAACGTATGAAAAGCTTAACACACACACATGAACATATAAATGCAATTTTAAAATGTATCATTTATGGATTTAGGTTAGCATCTTAAAATCAATATTATTTATCAAAGGGCGACACTTTGGGTTACAGTGTCATTAGTTTAGTAGCTTCAATCGAGTATGCATAAAATAAGTTACACCTTATCAGTGAGTAATAATTTTCTGCACATTGCTAGGTTGTTCAGTAACAAAGCCTCTTCCATTCTTCCCTCTTTTCGCTTTCCTTCCTGTCTCAGCAAATGAACCGTTTATTTTAATACGTAGGTATATCATCTGCACATAACCTTCTTCCCATTCACCGTTCCCTCCAGCATCTCTCATTGGAAGCAGTTTCTTCTCATCTAGTGTCCCAGCCAATTTCTTTTCCTACTCCCGATTAGTTTCAACGTTGTCCTTCCATCTCATTCTCTCTCTCTCTCTCTGTCTCTTTCTCTATAAGTATGGGTGATACAAGGAAGGGCACCTTGCGCACTACATACTAAAGTTTGTTCCCATCTCGTGGTCCCTAGGAGGAATGCAGTAAACCAGTATACCAATAAACAATTCTGATATCTGAAGCAGTTATCGTGCCTCTAATCACGCTTACGATAATGTTGCCAACCTTGGAATGTGTATCCACGCCAGATCTGGCAAAGAAGTCATTCAAAATAGATGTTATTTTATGTTACTTTTAGTTCATGCAGTACATTTAGTTTATAAAACATAAACTATTTTTCAACTGCTCCGTCTTTCTGATCATTTTCTACCTTTTCCATATGTTTTCAAAAACTCCAAGCCTGTTTCTGTTACAAGTGATACAACCTCGAGCGTTATATCGTGCAATTCCTGTAAGGAAAAGTCACCGGTTATATTATTTATTTAGCTATTCGTTTTACCTTGGCCCAAGCTAGTTTTATGGGATTGAGGTCACACATGTACGGGGGCAAGTAAACGACAGTGTGGCCCAATGAAATCCAAAATGAGTTCGCTTTAGAAACCTCTTTTTGTTTGTTTCAACCATCCTGTAAAAATATGTTTTACACATGGAACTGTCACTCTGAAACACTTTATTCTGCAACCACAATATCATAACAGATTCCAAGTACTCCTAGGTGGGCCCGCCTCTGTAGCGTGGTGGTAGTGTGTCTGCCTCACGACCAACAGGTCGCGACTTCGAATCTTGCTAGGGTGAGTTATCTGGATAAGGTTTTTACCGAGGTTTTCCCTTATTCTGAGAAGACGAATGTCGGGTAACATTAAGCTCTATAGACCTTGGGCTCATTTGAGCATCACTTTACCTATTTCATTAATCCATCGTCCGATATGGTATTACGTTGGAGGACGTTAATAAATAAGTAAATAAAAAGCTGCTAGGCGGGGATTTATCTACTTCTACACTCCTTTTTTCTTTACTTCCGAGATAATGCCAGTGACTCGTCCAATGTTTAACTAAAATTAAGGGATATTGGCATATTAGCGAGCAAACATATGGGAATAACATTGGAGGTAAGTTGGCAGTCCAACCAGCAGCAACGTTATCTACGATGTTTACAAAACTTGGGTTGCACCATCTTCCCTTCAGCTCTAAGACCATGAGCTGTCAACTGACAGTATTACTTGGCAAAGTGACGGGGCGTATTGACCTTGGCAGTCGATCGCTGCGATCACTTCTTATCTTGTTTATTACAAGAGCGAAACAATAGTAACTTACCGTATAGTCAGTGATAAAACACAAACAGATGATCTCTCGCGTCTGCCGATAGGTATATGAGACATTGCTGTTCTGAAGATATGACTGTACCTGAACATAGTGTATATTCACTGCCTCGCCGTGTTTGTGCGATAACTTCGTGTAAACAGCTGGGTATTTTCACATTCTTTCCAACACGCCTCATGACTTTGCCAAATAGCAGATAGATCTATTGCGCTTAACACCCCCAGGAGGAAGGGATGAAGTGAAGGAACCATAGGAGGCTACAAGGCGCAGGCAGACAGGTTACAGAGGTCAGATGTTGATTACCTACTCTGCATTTTTTTCATATCCAATGTTCGAGATCTTTTAAGGGAAGGCATAAAGGCCTTGAATTAAAAATTTGATTTTTTTTACTTTTTTTGCATATTATTAAAATATAATCCATTCTGATTAAGTTGATATATGTTTTATTACAATAGACGAATATTTACGCCGAGACACAGAAATTTATGCGGGCCATATTTGGCTCGTGATCCACAGTTAGTATGCGCATGGTAATAGTTGGTACTATAACAAATTAACTATGTACGTGAGTAAATAAAAAGTGTGAGGCACAACGGCCTGTATCTAACCAATTATTATTTGCTTTAAACCAAATGGTTAACGTCCAGTAACGTAACAGCTGCAATGAATATCAGCCTTTACCGTGAGTTACTGTATTCATATGAACTGAAGAAACAGAGCACTAAAGCCCTGTAAAGACAAGAGATGGCGCATTATGACAAATATTCGTATTTTCTAATGTGGCTGATACACCGTGGCATGCCAATGAACGAAGTACTGGATGATCAGCATAGAGCAGAACATGTTTACCGTGAAGTTTCAGTGCGAGTTGAACTGTTGCAAACGTGATACGTGTTTTTTATTTATTATTTTTGTTATTTTAGAGTAAATATATACATAATGTGAGTTTATGTGGGTATTTTACTTTGAACATCAATTTTCTCGAAACTACATTTTTCAATATAAAAACCCGGTTTTCTCATTAACCATTGGTAATATCTTCATACCATTTTTATCACATAATCTACATTTCACAGTGATGCTGTGGGTCCTCAGAGAGCCAATTTCTTCAGCAGATTATTTTTTTTAATAAAATGTTCAATTTTTAATGAAAAAATTATGAAAATATAAAAAAATGTACTGTTTTATATTTTCATATGAATGAGGACTAGTATATTTAGAAAGGACCAATACACACACTGTAAAAAATTTGGATTTCTATACCCAATAGATCCTGAGAAAGCGGGGATATATATCTCCATTTCAACATTGGTAATATAGGCCTTTACGCCCCCCCCCCCCCCCTTAGTAATTTTTCTTCATTCGTTTCCACGGTATAAAACGCCACACTTGACACAAAAATCTTCCCTAACCTCTTGCTCAGTTCCGTCTGCAGAACACCACACAAATATTGTTTGTTTGCCATTGCTACCTTCTGTATTACCTTTTGACAACAGCTCATGTTACCACTTATGCTACATCATAGCAGAAAGACAGCAGCATTATAGAAAGCAATCTTGGTTTATTGCTCCACATAAGTTTCATTCATTTTGACCCACAGCGCTATGGAGCTGTTGTTTAATTCAATACTAACACTAATTCTTAAACAAGTATATATTTACTTACGTTTTTTCTAAGTGCAACAGATTACATGGTACATTAAAATCCAAATTAAATTGAAGTTTTTATTGCAAACGTGCTTCTCAAACAAACTCCCCCGTGAACTGCAACGAGTTTTAATAAAACCTCCAGAGGAGCTTAAAAAGGGATACTTTAATTACAACAGCCCTATTTAATTTTGTGCTTGGCTTCATCAACGTGCACAAAGATAGTTTCATAAGCTTGAAATCCGAGAACTGGTGTTCATTAATCTGAATGCTTCTGTTATTGTGTAACCTCAGAACTTTGGATTTGTTGCAGCTTCCTCAGTTACCTACACTATAGGTAGGCTGTAGGCCTCGATTATCATATCGCTTCCAAATTACCATTCTTTCTTCCATACCATTATATATGAGCAAAAAGTAGGTAACATGAAACCTAAGTTCAGAGTTGGAAAATCACAAGATTTTTTAATCTGATCATCCTTTGGTACCTTCTCTACTACATAGGTACTTACACTAAACAGAGGAAATAACTTTTATTCCACCCAAATATTTCACCGGATATACATAATATGAGACTTCCTGGATAAAAAATACATTTCTTAGAAAAAGTCTGTGTGTGAGTCTGGCTGTCCTTCTGTCTGTCTATGAGCAGCACAACTCATAAATGAACAGTCTGCTAATTGCCAAACTTCTTATTGAAGTTCAACACCTTCCAAGGATGCGACACAAGCATTTTCAAAAACATCGCCATCTCAAACTACCCTAGTGGAAATCGTTTCAAAAATTTATATTTTTTCAAAAATGGCTCTAACGATTTTTATTAAAATACCATATTATGTCGAAGATATTTTCATGAGAAATTAAATGTACGAGACATCTTGAATTTTCTTAGAATAGCCGCTGTAGTCCTCATCGCAAGATACAGACAAAATCTTACTGCACAAAGAACGTAGAACTCGTTCAAGTTCACAGTTTATGTCAAATATACAGGATGGAAGGGAAGCTGTTGCATTCCTTCTAATATATGCTTTATAGCAGCATTACAAACAAAAAAGTCGAATAGCATTTTGTTCTTTGATCAATCGATTTAGAAACAATAACTGTTTTTTTATCCAACTTGGATGCGTAATTCCATAGGAATGTACGAACATAACAGTTTCTTTCTTGTAAGATGCATAGAGTAACTTATTTATGACATAGTTTCGGTAGTGATTATGGGGCATCACACAGGGTTTCGAAATAATTAATCACTTAAAAGACGTGAAGGAGCAGATTTTTCATACGTGCTGTAAGTCGACAACGTTGCTTTGAGGTTGGTCAGGGAATTGATCTGGTTTGTGAATGTAAACAGGTCTGGCACTTTCCCTTTCACTTTAATGTTTTGGGAGCTAACGCTTGTGATTGGCCTACATTCGCGCAGTAAACACAGAAGAACAAGGCAGGGTATTTGTGTTCTCAAGAAGCACCGTTACTGCGTTTGTTTATGTACTGAGCTAGGGAAGTGACACCCACACAATCTGCAGTGTTGCCAGCTTGTTTTTGAGAAAACTAAAATATCTCCATAGGAAATGGTCAGAGACAAAAACGTAAGATACAAAATGTGTTCCAAATGTCGAGATGTATCACTGGTTTAAATTAATGTAATGACTTCCCTTCCACCCGGTATATACATATAAGAAGTTAATCATTGTCGAAATCCTTGTTATTAATCTGAACTTTCCAATACTTACGCTTTTCTTACATTAGAAGCCGTTATTTGTTATTTTCCACGTGATCATGCAAATGGAACACATCCTTAAAGTTTTCAAGATCGCTTAAACATAACGTATTTCCCTATTCCCATTCTACCTACTAGAAAATAAGTAATACAAACATTTTTGCAAATACTTATCTGAATTAACATGAAGCATTTAGAAGAATATGTATTTGTAAGAATAGTTCGTAGAGTAGAGAACAAGTAGAGAAAGTCATGTGAGTGCATCACATCAGATTTTTTGTTGTTGTAGAACAATTTGATATCACTCTTCACCTCACAAGTAGGAAACTGGCATAATGCCAAACTTTAAAGGACGAATTTACATGAATGAAACATCCTGCAGAGGTATTTTTAGACGTGGGAATGACCATGCTAGGATCTGGGCGAGTGACGTCATGCAAATTGATGGTGGGGGTAACGTCTTTGTTTTCTTCCTTGAAATAAACAAGACCTAGCTGATAATGTGAGTGGGCACTGTGTTGATTGCATACTGTTCCCGATGTTTATATACTCCACGGAAGTCGGAGAGTTACTAACCTGACATCCCTATGGTCTTATAAATACAGAAATGAACTTGACCCTAAACCGCTGCGCAATTCTCGGCCATTCGCCACGTCTAAAATACCTCTGTACTTATGAAAAGAAAAGGACTACATGAAAAAAACTGCAGTGTATTAGATTTCACTATTTTCTATACAAAAATTATCGTTTATCTTCATATCGCTTTTACCAGTTATCCCAATAAAAGCCTCATGAAGGTTTGCGTAGCTTAATTACATTGCTGTTCAATAAGGCTTATCTTTAATGCTAAGTTTTGGAATTGTTGTTATGCTGAATTTATTTTTTTCCTGCCGGAATAAATGTAAAAAGTCTAAAGTGTCGTTATAGATTTTCCTTCATCTCTGCAGTTAGAATCCCCTTCTAAGTGGATGTTTTCGGCTTTAAACTTTAATCTCCTGCCCAGAAAAGTTTTCCCCTGATGTAGGACTCCTCTGGTATTCACTACATGTAATGCAAAGAAAATAACTAGTTTCTATGTTGTATTGGGACAACATATTTCAGGTTATATGTATGTATGTATGTATGTATGTATGTATGTATGTATGTATGTATGTATGTGTGTGTGTGTGTGTGTGTATGTATGTATGTGTGTGTGTGTGTGTGTGTGTGTGTGTGTGTGTGTGTGTGTGTGTGTGTGTGTGTGTGTGTGTGTGTGTGTGTGTGTGTGTGTGTGTGTGTGTGTGTGTGTGTGTGTGTGTGTGTGTGTGTGTGTGTGTGTGTGTGTGTGTGTGTGTGTGTGTGTGTGTGTGTGTGTGTGTGTGTGTGTGTGTGTGTGTGTGTGTGTGTGTGTGTGTGTGTGTGTGTGTGTGTGTGTGTGTGTGTGTGTGTGTGTGTGTGTGTGTGTGTGTGTGTGTGTGTGTGTGTGTGTGTGTGTGTGTGTGTGTGTGTGTGTGTGTGTGTGTGTGTGTGTGTGTGTGTGTGTGTGTGTGTGTGTGTGTGTGTGTGTGTGTGTGTGTGTGTGTGTGTGTGTGTGTGTGTGTGTGTGTGTGTGTGTGTGTGTGTGTGTGTGTGTGTGTGTGTGTGTGTGTGTGTGTGTGTGTGTGTGTGTGTGTGTGTGTGTGTGTGTGTGTGTGTGTGTGTGTGTGTGTGTGTGTGTGTGTGTGTGTGTGTGTGTGTGTGTGTGTGTGTGTGTGTGTGTGTGTGTGTGTGTGTGTGTGTGTGTGTGTGTGTGTGTGTGTGTGTGTGTGTGTGTGTGTGTGTGTGTGTGTGTGTGTGTGTGTGTGTGTGTGTGTGTGTGTGTGTGTGTGTGTGTGTGTGTGTGTGTGTGTGTGTGTGTGTGTGTGTGTGTGTGTGTGTGTGTGTGTGTGTGTGTGTGTGTGTGTGTGTGTGTGTGTGTGTGTGTGTGTGTGTGTGTGTGTGTGTGTGTGTGTGTGTGTGTGTGTGTGTGTGTGTGTGTGTGTGTGTGTGTGTGTGTGTGTGTGTGTGTGTGTGTGTGTGTGTGTGTGTGTGTGTGTGTGTGTGTGTGTGTGTGTGTGTGTGTGTGTGTGTGTGTGTGTGTGTGTGTGTGTGTGTGTGTGTGTGTGTGTGTGTGTGTGTGTGTGTGTGTGTGTGTGTGTGTGTGTGTGTGTGTGTGTGTGTGTGTGTGTGTGTGTGTGTGTGTGTGTGTGTGTGTGTGTGTGTGTGTGTGTGTGTGTGTGTGTGTGTGTGTGTGTGTGTGTGTGTGTGTGTGTGTGTGTGTGTGTGTGTGTGTGTGTGTGTGTGTGTGTGTGTGTGTGTGTGTGTGTGTGTGTGTGTGTGTGTGTGTGTGTGTGTGTGTGTGTGTGTGTGTGTGTGTGTGTGTGTGTGTGTGTGTGTGTGTGTGTGTGTGTGTGTGTGTGTGTGTGTGTGTGTGTGTGTGTGTGTGTGTGTGTGTGTGTGTGTGTGTGTGTGTGTGTGTGTGTGTGTGTGTGTGTGTGTGTGTGTGTGTGTGTGTGTGTGTGTGTGTGTGTGTGTGTGTGTGTGTGTGTGTGTGTGTGTGTGTGTGTGTGTGTGTGTGTGTGTGTGTGTGTGTGTGTGTGTGTGTGTGTGTGTGTGTGTGTGTGTGTGTGTGTGTGTGTGTGTGTGTGGTGTGTGTGTGTGTGTGTGTGTGTGTGTGTGTGTGTGTGTGTGTGTGTGTGTGTGTGTGTGTGTGTGTGTGTGTGTGTGTGTGTGTGTGTGTGTGTGTGTGTGTGTGTGTGTGTGTGTGTGTGTGTGTGTGTGTGTGTGTGTGTGTGTGTGTGTGTGTGTGTGTGTGTGTGTGTGTGTGTGGTGTGTGTGTGTGTGTGTGTTGTGTGTGTGTGTGTGTGTGTGTGTGTGTGTGTGTGTGTGTGTGTGTGTGTGTGTGTGTGTGTGTGTGTGTGTGTGTGTGTGTGTGTGTGTGTGTGTGTGTGTGTGTGTGTGTGTGTGTGTGTGTGTGTGTGTGTGTGTGTGTGTGTGTGTGTGTGTGTGTGTGTGTGTGTGTGTGTGTGTGTGGTGTGTGTGTGTGTGTGTGTGTGTGTGTGTGTGTGTGTGTGTGTGTGTGTGTGTGTGTGTGTGTGTGTGTGTGTGTGTGTGTGTGTGTGTGTGTGTGTGTGTGTGTGTGTGTGTGTGTGTGTGTGTGTGTGTGTGTGTGTGTGTGTGTGTGTGTGTGTGTGTGTGTGTGTGTGTGTGTGTGTGTGTGTGTGTGTGTGTGTGTGTGTGTGTGTGTGTGTGTGTGTGTGTGTGTGTGTGTGTGTGTGTGTGTGTGTGTGTGTGTGTGTGTGTGTGTGTGTGTGTGTGTGTGTGTGTGTGTGTGTGTGTGTGTGTGTGTGTGTGTGTGTGTGTGTGTGTGTGTGTGTGTGTGTGTGTGTGTGTGTGTGTGTGTGTGTGTGTGTGTGTGTGTGTGTGTGTGTGTGTGTGTGTGTGTGTGTTAATAAACGATCAATTATAGATTGACCTTATTGGGTGTTTTCTATTCAACTTGTTATAGTTTTGTAAAAATTGACAACTCTGCAGCATAAACTTGGAGAATATGGCGCGAGGCTTCTACGTTTTTCATGCCTTTAACACTCTTAATAAAGCCTGTAGTCACGAACCACGTCACTCGGACTTAATGGAATATTTAGATTACGTCATTCATCATGATGACAGATTTTTATCGCCACGTCAACTCGTGGCTTCATTCATACGGATTAAGGGTTATTATTTTGGGAAAAAATTATGCGATCATTTTGCCAGACTTCATGGCGTTCATTGAACCAGTGCATACTATCATTTCCTGCATAGCGTGCACTCCCTGGACTATGTATGTGGACTGGTATTCAACTGCCGTTTGCGTCAACTCACTCGTGTGAGAAATTGGGCTGTGAGCCAAATACGAAGTTAATCTCGATATATTTGATACATTGCGGAGGATTTACGTCATTATAGGGTGGAGAATGGGATGTTTACACTTTTAAATGCAAGTGGAATTCAATAAGGATAAAATATTTTCCTATTCTGTTACATTTCGTTTTGATTTTCATATTTTGGACACAATTGTTCATATTTTTACAGCTACCCCAAAATGTTTGTCTGTTATGGTTTTTTGCCAGTATTCCTACGTGGCTATAATTTACGTTACTTAGTGAGCCCATTAAAATGTTGTGTGATCCCAGAAATAATTAATAGTTATTTAATTCACATACAGGATGGAAAGGAAGTTATGACATTAATTTAAACCAGTGACAGATCTCGGTGTTTGGAACACATTTTGTATCTTACGTTTTTGTCTCTGGCCATTTCCTACGGAGATCGTTTTGTCGAAAACAAGAAACAGACAAGCTGACTGACTTGTGTGTCACTTTCAATAGGTCAGTACACAAATAAACACGCAGCGGGTGAGGGGGGGGGGGTCCTCGTGAGCGTAAACAATTACCCTGCTGTGTCCTTCCGTTTTTGCTGTGCGAGTGTAGGCCAATCAGAATGCCAGTTGTATTCGCTATCTCCCAAAACACTACTCCACCCTGCGTGGTGTTTCCAAGCCACCGACGTGTTTACATCCAGAAGTCGGTTCAGACCCCTGACCAATCTCAATGCAACGTTGCCGAGTAACTTCACATCTGAGAAAGTTCCTCGGAATATTCCTTTAGTTCTTTTAACTGATTAATTATTTCTAAACCCTGTGTGATGTTTCATGATTACTACCGAACTTGTCAGAAATAAGTTACTCTATGCATCTTACAAGTAACAAACTATTATCTTTGTACATTCCTATGGAATTACGCATGCAATTTGGAACAAAACTGTTTATTTTCTCGAAATCGGCTGATCAAAGAACAAAATGCCATTAGACTTATTTGTTTGTAATGCTTCTATGAAGCACATATTAGAAGGAATGTAATAAGTTCCCCTCCACCCCGTGTATTCCAATTCCTTCCGGCACTACAAGTATATCGAGTTTTCACTGGAAGTGTATGTTATGAAGTTCCCTGAATCCAAAAGCATTTTTAACAAAAGTCTGTGCATGTATCTGTATGTGTCTATGTGTGTGTCTGTGTCTCTGTGTCTGCGAACAGCATATCTCAAAAACGGAAAGTGGATTAAATACGAAACTTTGTATCTACTCAACATCTTCCAAGGATGCATTATGAACGTTTTAAATAAATCCCTCTCGCCCCAAACTTCCCTTTAAATTGAATGTTTTTGCTATTTTTAGAAACTCAGTTTTATGCAACTTTGCATAACTTTTAAAACGTTAAGGAAGGTCAAAAGCGCACTGCACAAAAATGCAGGTATTTTTTCATCATCTTCAAGGACTTGTCCTCGAAAGGCTTGTGCCGATCTCATGAATTAAATGTTTTCTGTGTCCGTCTTTCCTTCGGTCTGCCACTGTTCCTGTAACCTATAGGTTTATGATTAGTATCAAATTCGGAATGTGGTAATTTTCCAATTTATTTACATGTACACTCGTGGACAAAAAAAAGGTTACTGTGGAACGCCAGGCTACATTAACAGCAGAGAACAAAATAACGTGCAGTTTTCAACAAGTAGCTGTATTTGTCTACCTGTCATGTCTGTTTGTAGACACGCATGTAAGTAGGTATGTATGTATGCCTTTCAGACATGACTCATTCAAGGGGCTACTTGCCACTTGATTGTATATTGGTGTATCTTCTCGATCAACTTAAAAATGTGCAGTTGCTTTAGTATGTCATCACTTCTCTTTTTATTTTCTCTACTACGTATAGTATGTAGGGGAAGTATTGTATTCTACCCAAAATTTCGATGTCAAGATTTCATTGGAAATATATATTTTGAGGCCCCTGAATTCAGCCCGTGTGTATGCGTTCTTAGGTGTGTGTGTGTGTGTGTGTGTGTCTGTCTGTGTGTGTCTGTGTGTGTGTCTGTGTGTGTGTCTGTGTGTGTGTGTCTGTCTGTCTGTGTGTGTCTGTGTGTGTCTGTGTGTGTGTGTCTGTGTGTCTGTGTGTGTGTGTCTGTGTGTGTGTCTGTGTGTGTGTCTGTGTGTGTGTGTGTCTGTGTGTGTCTGTGTGTCTGTGTGTGTCTGTGTGTCTGTGTGTGTGTCTGTGTGTCTGTGTGTGTGTGTCTGTGTGTCTGTGTGTCTGTGTGTGTGTCTGTGTGTGTGTGTGTGTGTGTGTGTCTGTCTGTCTGTCTCTGAACAGCATAACTCAGAAACGAAAACTAGGATAAAAACCAAAGTTGGTATTTAAGTTTAGAAGATTTTGATGAAAATTCCTCCATCCTAACCTTCTATTTACATGGAAAATTTTTTCATGTCCAAGTGCATCCTTTTTTGTGGTGGTGTGAACCATTTTGAGATATTCCTTGTTATTTATGGGAGTTTTACAATACGTGTACGTTTCTCAAATGGTAGGTCGTTATTCATTTTTTATCTCTTGCAAAGAGAACGGCTTTTCAAACTGTTCCTTTAGTGACCATCTTTAAAGTATTTGACCATCGCTCAAAGCTCTCTCATTACTGCATAACCTTTCAGTTTAGTTTTCTCTCTTCAAAATATACAGTTTATTGCAAATAACGTTTTTGTGGCATCAGTTATTTCCTAGATATCGATTATATTGGTTTTAATTGTTCAATACTTCAGTCATTTTAAAGTGCTGTCGCTGTTCAGTTTTTCTCGCAATGTCATAGGAAGAGTGAGGAGTTTAATGTCTAGCGTTTCAACATCTGAGTATCGATTCGGGTTACTTCTGTCCCCCTTTAGCCAACGACGAAATATGCAAAGGTTTATCTCGATTAACATAAAGTAGCTACAACAATAAGCTTTCGTAAGAATTGTTCATAGAGGCGTAGAAATAAACGAATTCTTGTGAATGTAACACATCAGATTTTTAATTTTTGCTTAGCTTGCCTTTTCTTTCATTTGCGAGTAGTTTTGATTTGAATGTTACAGCCCCGATTGAGTATCACAGTTTCTGTATTGGAACCCGAACTGAATTGTTTAGGTAATCCCATTAACTTTGGCACTTTCTGTATCAGATTTCTTTTTCTAGACGAAAGCGGGACATATTGTTCACTAATTTGCAGCCAGCGGCGTTGTAATCATTAATGGCTCAACTACCCTGTATGGTTGGTTAGGAAAGTTGTACCAAATCGATATAGATCGAATATATTGGTATTAGCTGTGTGACGGGGCGGTATTAGTCATTGATGAGCGTGAGAAGTGGTCCATTTGGGTAACACTGCCTCAGTGCAGTACAGTTCCGCACAAAACAAAAGGCTCTCGACGCGGTGAGTCATCGGATAGCGCACAGGATCTGCTCACGCGAACTGGGCGGGGAAAATTACATATTTCTCACGATGAAATTATCGGGTGTGCTACAAACACGAAGCACGTTATCTCTCGGCGTGTTTATCTGACTGTACACCGTTATAATGACTGACTACCGAATTGTTTAGTTGGTTTATTAATATACAAGAGTTGGGCTTGATGGCTGAGTGTGCAGACACATGACTATATACGGGAACCGAACGGGATGTCCCGGCTTCGAATGCTTAGGTTTCTGTGGTTTTCCCGGGTTGGTAGGCGAATTCCTCTACCATGATTTGGTTTGCATCATTTCTCTTCCATTCTGTGTTATTCACATCTTATAGGTGTGCTTCTAAGTTGCGTGGCCTATGACGGCGAGGATAGATGGTGCGGATGCGTACTTAAAGGACAGGCTACTTTCCGTGGACACTAGAGGGCTGCTTGTTCAACGGGTCGTTCATCGGCCTCTCTGTGCAGCTCCAGCATTGTGGTTCCTGTCTGCCTGTGGTTCCTTCATTTCATTCCTACCTCCGGGGGGTTAGCCACAATAGATCTATGTAGGTCGCAGTGCGCGAGGTGTCCCCATTCGTTGTATAACCTATACCTATACCTATAAAATAGGGGACGTTTTGATTCCTCTACCGCTTACTCAAGCTTGAGGAATTACATAAGAACCTCGTTTATCCGGCCCTCATTAATCCGATTTCCGGTTTTATATTGTTTGACTTTCTGCTTACTTTTCCTTCTTTGTTCTCAAACGAGCACAAATTTGAAACAGAATAACTCGTGGAATAGGTTGAGCAATCATCACATTGTTACTTGCTAAACATCAGTTATCAGTGCAAGGCCGTGAGCGCGCTGCGCTTAGGGAGTACTAGTTGCCCAGTCCAGGAATAAGCTAACACCGCATTTCAGACATTGAAAACGAGTACAGTGTTCAATTTAAGTGCCAAAAAGTTTTATTTTTCTTATTCTGGTGAATGCCAAAATAAATGTTTGTATAGGCAAGTAGTTCATATTCATTTAATGGCTTGTTTCTGGACTTATTTGGATTTTCATTAATCCGAATTACTTCCAGGCTCACCTAGTCCGTGTAAGAATCCCATATCGCGATTTTCCCAAATATTCACTTCTGAGATCACTGAAGTACACAATCTAATCTTTTACACTCAACTCGCTTTTATATCCAACGTCGTTTATTTCCATAGCAGTTCTTTTATGACAACTATTTGCCTGACATGGTTTCAATTAAATGATACACGTCATTCGTTTAGAAAACCAGAAAGTAAAAATCTGATATTCGAGAGGTAGAATTGGAGGTATGCGGAGGGTGTGTGGTTCAAATCCCAGCTGTGGTATTGCATTTTTTAGTTCCAGTTCTACCTCTCGAACATTTTCGACACACGGCTTGTGTGTTTAAAAACACCAACAGTAAGTTTGTTGGTATAAATAATAGAAATCTAATATGTTGCGCTCTCATGACTTTCTCTACTCCTGTTCTAACCATTCTTAAAATTCGTATTCCTATATCTTCCTCGTATTAGTTGAGATAAACATTTGCAGAAACTTATTACTTATTTCCTTGTAGGCTCGTACAAGGGGAATATGAGATTACAGTAGGCTTTGAGCGATAGTCAAATTTTTTTAAGGTTTGAGAATCCGTTCTCTTTGCACGAAGATATAAAAAGTGAATAACGATCTTCCATTTGACGAAAGTTTAAGTATTCCAAAACTGACACAAAAACAAGGAATATCTCCGAAATGGTTCACCCTATAAAAAAAATATTTGGATATAAATTGCATGTTTTAGCAAGATCTACATTTTTATAGTAAAATGTGGTGTATCTCTTACGGTTTACCAGTTATGCAAATGTCATCAAGAGTGAACAAGACTAAAAGAGGCTATAGCCAGAAAATTCAAAATATACATTTCATTTGCCATATAAGTATCTCAAACATATGGCATTTTAATCAAAATCGTTAGAGCCATTTTCGAGAAAATCAAAACATTCGAAAATTTTCCCATGTAAAGGGTAGTTTAGGGTGAAGGAAGTTTCTTCAAAATCTTCGTGGCGCATCCTTAAAAGAGATTAAACGTAAATACTAACTTTGGTTTTTAACCGTTTTTTAGTTTATGAGTTATGCTTTCCACAGACTAACAGGCACACCCACAGACAGACACACATAGGAGACAGAGAGAGATACACATGGACCATTTTCTAAAAATACTTTTCTTGGATTCAGGGGGCCTCAAACCGTATATTTCCGATGAAATCTCGACATCGAATTTTTGGGTGGAATACAATAATTCCTCTACTTACTATACGTAGAAGGAATTGCTCATTATTATTGCTTTGTAATAGTAATGTGATTCTAGATCAATGGAAGGTTTATATCGCCACTAGTGACAATAGTAATACAGTAGAAGTTGTTGCTTAGCAACAACTAAAAGGATTTAGATGTGCTTTCACAACTCATTCTCTACGGATGGTAAACACGTATCCATAATATGTTATACTTTTCATATAAAAAGTTATTTTATGCCAAATTAAGTTACGTTTATCTGGGAAAAATTTCAAGCAAAACAAGAAGTACTTTATTATTTAATTATGACAACAAACTTAATGCTGGTGTTTTTAAACACACAAGCCATGTGTGGGCAATGTTTAAGTGGTTGAAGCAGGACTGAAAGATTCAATGCCATAGCCGGGATTTGAATACTGTATCTCTGGTTCAAATCCCGCCTATGGCATTGAATTTTTCAGTCCTGATCCCACCTCTTAAGAATTACTTTGAAACAGCATTCCAATATTTACTTGCTGTAAGAAGCTCTTGTGATGAAAGAAAAGAAATTTCAAGGCATGGCCGTCAAATCATGATTAGAAAACATCTAAACTTGCAACATTGCATTTCTTTTTTGAAAATGTTACCGATGGAAAAACTGTTATTTGACACTAAACTGTACTTGTATTTTAACGAGTTCTACTTCTGTTGAGTTCTTGTCTGATTTTAAGGTTTCCTAATTATACAAAATTATACGAAATTCATCTCAATAAAGAGCATACCTTACAGGCTACTCACAGAAAATGCTAAAACATCTAGAAAATAAAAATAAGACGATTTTTCTGTGTGAAGGGTAGTTGAAGGTTGGGGAATCCTTGGAGGATACTGAGTCTAGTATTTATTCACTTTTTCTATTTGAATTATATACTTCACGGAACACACACACACACACACACGCGCGCGCGCGCGCGCGCGCACACACACACACGCACACACACACAGACACACACACACATGTGTGATTTCTAGATTTCTGAGCACTTCTAATGTATACCTCAAAACCTGTGTTCCGGTGAAATCTCTCCTCGAATTCTAGGAAAGGCGCCATCCATGTGACTTTCCTTTCGTGAGGATTCGCATTCGGTCAATACCTGGTTTCCTCGCTGAATGCAATTTAGGCGCGATTGCCGAGACCAATCCAATCCGAAAAGTTCCCAGATGGAAGAGCCTTAGATTAAAGAAAAAGATAAAGTCCGTAAACAAACAGCATTGTGCTATTGTAGTGTATACATAAACCAGTGCATGTTCAAAAAAAAAAAAGACGAAAGAAGAAGCACCAGATGTTTTAAAAGAACCGCTCGTAAGTTCTAGTTCCTTCACGAACTACGTATCTCCCCATGTTAAATTCCTCACACCGGAAGTAGTCACTCCAAGATAACACTCAATGCTAAAGCGTGTGTGGTGACAATACAGCTGGCCGTGGAGCACTTCAGGCTGAAACAAACATTGTTAACAAATCTCGAAGCAACCGGCCAACGACTATGACAAGATAAACAGTTGAATAGACACACTCATCAGAGGACGACACACAAAAAGCATCTAAAATCCGCTGTGTTCAATATTACGAAGGAGCGATGAAGAGAGAATCTATGGAATACCACAACCAGACACGAGAAAAAAGAAATTCAGGTGTCTGTTTTCTGATTTCTGAAAAATTATTACAGCGATGCTCTACCGAGCGAGATGCTTCCGTGGTAACGTGTGAGACTCGCATTCGGGAGGTTCCAGGTTCGATTACCGGCGCCCACCCATTCTCACTATGGGTTTTTCGTTATTTTCCCGAATCGTCAGGCGATTGCTGAGGTAGGATTTTTTGGTCATCATTTCCTTCATCATCGTCTGTTTCAGTGTTGGACCAGACGACGGTGTTCGGTGGGTTGCGGCTGGGCGGTGGTGATGCGCTTTCTGAAGGTTTTCTCTGGCGTTTATTAGACTACTGGTGCAACCTCCCCGCGTGAGTGGCTTCCTTTAACGGAACCCCAGGGACTCAGTGGTTGTGGGCAGGCTTGAATGGCGTCGGCTGCTTTCAATGTGGAATCGTGGAGTCCCCGTCCACGTTTGAGCTCGTCGTTTCCAGGGTCTGGTCGCCCTATGGGTCTCTCCCTCAACCCTTTCCAAGGAGTTAAAAGCACAAAGGGCCACTTTGCCCTACGTGCGGTGCTCTGTCTCGGTTTTGGAGACCCTTCAATGAAATGTACCTTACCTTTCACGATGATGTTCTGGGATATGACGTGTTGCTCGTGGAGTATGGAAAGGCAACACAATTAACCCTTTCATTTCTTTTGCCCTCTTCAAGTATACACTCCTTGTCCACAATATTCCTGATAACAATGAACTGAAAGTAAGTGTTCACGCTGAAATGTGTTTCCGAAGTCGGGATTCAGCGTCATGCTCCCAGATTGTGCAAGTGCATGAATAGCGATCTTCACGGTGGTCATGAAGACCAGCAGACTCATGAGCTCATGAAGACCAAGAGCAGATACAGATATTTCTCGCTACGTTCACTGCTTAACGCCGAGATATTCCGATCTAAATTGTGACCTATCAATTGTCTAGGTAATTCCGGGGGAGTTACCCTAGGATCTTATTTTTACAATTTTGATTTAGAATAGTTGTTACAGGCATCAAAATTTTGATCCTTGTTACCGATATTGTTCATGTAGTATGCTTACGGTAACATTCATACAAGATTATCTTGATTATTATGTCTCATATGAGTAGTTTTCGCCTCTTGAAACAAATTAGTGAAACTCTAGCTTCCTTGCGAGAGAGTATTTTGAGACATTTTGCATTAGTATTTAATGCATACTGTATGTTTTACCTACTGCATATTTTACTGGATATTTTATCTTCTACTTTTATTGCGTCTTATGACTAACTCGTTCCTGTGAATAGAAGAGATGCCCCATTTTTTGCAAGAGTTGGCCGGTGCTCCAGACATACCTACTTTCTTTGTGATCGCAATTTGGGATGCCACTGTCCTGTTCGCAGGTTAACTTGTGCTGGAGTATTGAGTAGATATGTGTTTACAAGGGCAGCAAAAACAGCTTGCCTTTTCCTGTATCTGAACCCTTGCCCTCCGTAGGTAAGTAATCACCAATATAGGCAATAGTATGGTCCGATGTTTTATACATATTAAACCATTATAGATAGTTGCAAAACCGTTGTTTTATTTAATTCCTTACATCTTTCTGTTTTCCTGCATAGTTACCATATTTGTTTACATATTTGTCATAACGTTCTACAAGCTTTTGTATGGCGACGTCATAGAAGTCTTCCGTCTGTGAGGATAACCATCCGTTGGATAACCAGTGAACAACAATTAAAAAAGCAACAATTAAATAAAAAATAACAATAAAATCTGCATATATATATAGTCCTAGCATCTATAGCCTACAACAGGACATAGTATCCAGCGATTTTACTGTTATTCCATTTATCTTCAATTTTACACATATGAGTACATTTGCAGATCAAATAACTACAAGATTAGGAAAACAATTTAACAAAACAAAAATTAAATCTAGATAATTATTGTTCATTTACACCTAGCTATGGTGATTCTTGAAATCAAACTCGAGCCTCACTTCTTCTTGCTACATTTAATCTTCCCACTGAAGACCAGTACTCTCTTCTCCTGTTCACTCTAGATGTTCCATCTTCTTCTCGGGTTCCATTTCTTGTCCAACTTCTAGCGATCTCACTTCTTGATGTTGAACAACTGCCAAAGGATGGATGGTTCTATTTTATCTTCGAGGTATCGTTTCTTCAGGTTCAATTCTTGCTTTTCTAATTCTCTTATTCCTTGGTGTTGTCGAAATTCCTCCATAACTGCCGTAGAGAAGACCCTGGTCATCTCTTCTAGTACCAAGAAGTCTTCCTTTGTCCTCACTATATCGCAGACTCTTTTTCCTGCCAATGATTTTCTGCCTTCTTGTAATGACGTGCTGTATTTTGGACATTCAACTATCACGTGCTCTGGCGTATCTGTGATGTTACAGATCTCACAATAATCCACACTTTTGCTTCCTGTCCTTCTGAAGTAAGTATTAAAGGGACCATGGCCAGTTAAAAATTGCACACCCTCCTTTGTAGGTTGAATCTTTTTGTAACGTAGACGTTCGGGAAAATTTCGTATGTTCTTTTACCCTGTTTGATGTTGTTCCATTCTGTTTGCCATTCATTTATCTGAGCGTCCTTCATTCCATGCTTCAAGGTAAAACATACCTGCCTAATATGTCTCCTATTCTTGAATATTCTTGTTTCTTCAGCCAGTGCATTCCACCACGTATAATGATCAAGTCTATAGGCCCTATAGCTAAAGCCACCAGAATAGCCATGGTTGACGTCGTACTTACTAAACTCATACATCTTACAATTACTTGTCTCTGAACATTTTTCACCACTCTAGCTCTTTGGGCCCATATAGCTGCACCATATCCTAATATGCCAGTCATGATCACAGTATGATAAATTCTGGTTGCTCCTAGCGGAATACGAAATTTGTATTGGGTTAGTGTGGCTAGTTTCATCATTGTCTTGCCTGCTTTAGTTCGAGTATTCTCTATATGCCTATCATATTTAAGTTTCTCATCTAAATAAATCCTCAGGTATTTCACTCTTTCACTCTTTTTGTGCTCCCTTCTTTAAACTTGACCATAGGATTTCTCTTCATGCTTTCCTTGAGGAGCATGTACGCTGACTTTTGCGGCGCAATTTCTAATTTTACTCTTTTACACCAATCTTATAGTATGCTTATAGTAACAGTACATCTTTCAGTCTCCTTCCTGTTATTGGCTTCTATCATTAGCATCAAATAGTCAGCATATGTGGTTACTTCTTTTACATCTTCCTGATGTGACAGTTCAACCAGTAATGGCTCAGTCATAATGTCCCAAAATAGTGGTCCCAATATCGATCCTGTGGACATCCTTTCGTAATCTTTTTGGTAATGTTATATTTTATCCTTGTAAATGGACCCTCCTGTCTTTAAAATAATCCTTTAAAGAATTATATAACCAGGATAACCAGTGGAAATTGTCAATCGCCGATCCTCACGGATCTTCCCATTCAAGGTGCTGACCAAATCTGCGATCATTGATGGTCGGCCTGATTGCAGTTCAGCAAGGACATTGTCCCGTCCATCCTTGAGTGTTCTCACCCACTTACGCACTTTGCTGTTACTCATCGCACTTCACTGATCTGCCGATGAATGTCCACAGCTGAAACGTTCGTTGATGTCAAAAACCGAATCACAGAGCGTATTTCACAGTCAGCGGGCCCATCGATTGTTTTAAACATTTTGAAGCGACGCTGTCAACAGCACACTGCAACACTAGCAATGGAAATGGCGTCGTCGTTATACGCGCAAGGCATCTCGGGAGTAGGTGATTTCAATGTTCGCGTGAAATTAGATGAGCTACGGCGATTTGGACCTTACTTTCTGAATTATCCTTGTACGCCTATGCTAGAACAAACTTGTGCTTAAGTCTTTTAGCAATTACTCAACTCCAAACTAGGAATTGAATTTCTAAAATCCAACTATAACTTTGACCTTCACAGCTCCAGATGAAAGAATATCTGAAGTAATCATCAGATATGGCCCATGTTTCTAAAAATTTGACTTAAACCCCCGGGTATCTATCTATTCAAATAATAACGCATTGATGACGTTTGCTAATGCGACGAACAGGGTTTGAAAGTGTAATCTTTCCAGCAAATACCATAAGGCTAGAGGTGAGAATAATTACCACTGAAATTATTCTGAGCAGGAACTCTTGCACATTTCTTGTTTTACTCACTGTGTTTTAGGTTTGTGAAATTTAGTCTCTTAAGCTAATGGCTTTAAACATTGAGCTTGATAATTTAGGCAGCGACAGTGCTGTTAACAAAGTAAATACTCGTATATACGTTACATTTTCACTCGTGGGTGAGCCTAAAAAAAGTTATTGCGAAAGCGTGAAGCAGGATAATGGAGTACAGTGTGACACAGAACCCGCATTCTAACCACTTTGCGTTGCGGGTATGAATTAACAATGTTTGCAGTCATCTTGTTTAACATGTCTAAATGCCGGATGTGGCAGCGAAAAACTGCCTCGTGTTTGTGCGCTAACATTCTCATAACACGACGCAATCAATTAGAACAGGCCTCAGGGTCACCTCGTCTAATTACCTGGAGCAGATAATGTGTCTGCTCGGCACTTGTTGAAAACACCTGCGTGCAATACCCTCAACCTTAGGCGTGTTCACCCTATCTCGCTTTAAGCACATAGCATCCGTCTTCTGCACCTTTCAATCGAGCTCTCCAGCGATTACCCTACCACCAGAAAATGAGCGTTTTGTAGGTACATTTCCAGAAAAAATGTGTAACAGTCAAGGGACTTGCTATTGATTATAACTTACATCCATTCTTTTTCTGCAAACAATGGACAAAAACATTGTTCCTATCTTCCTGCTTCTTTAAATAGCAGAAATTTATGAGAGTTCTAGATTTAATTGATAAATTCACTAACAAGGAAATTGTGAATAACTTTCTGCTGAAGAATCTGAAGCTCGATAATAAAGGTGAAAATAAAAGTGAATAAATGTAAAAGAAATTAAGTACTTGGGAATTTAATTTGCGTCAATGCTTCATTCATTCCTTCTGTGCAATTGGATTCATTCTGCCTCTAACCTATACAAACATTTTCATCACGGAAACGTGCCGTTAGTTTTCCCTTTAAACTCTTTTGTAACAAATATATTATTAAAGATAACAGAAATAAAATGGTATGATATATGTAAGTTTGCTGTACTAATATATTTGCCTAAAACAGTTGTTCTAGATGCGATAAAACAAAGGCTATAATGCTGTAATAGACAGCTGTTATTAGTTTAAATTACTGATATTCTTATATAGAAGCGGACAGACATTCATAGACAAAATAGTCTCAACCAATTCGCTCATTCTTCGCCATCTACTTTCAATTTTAAAACTTAGAGAAAAGTTAAATTTCTATCACTATAAAGTTATTCTTTTGCTTATGGTTTAGTATAGATATATTAGATTATCACTTTTGTTTTGTGACCATTTCCAGAAGACGATAAAGCTGTAATTACTGGCTTTGTCTCCGCTAAAAAGCTATATTTACATTTTCATGAAATGAAAATGCTTTAATCCCTTTAAAAAGATTAACTCACATCTCATTTAAGAGGTGGAATCAAGGCTGAAAAATTCAAAGCCATAGCCGGGATTTGAACCACGGATCTTCCGCTTGGGCATAAATAAATAATAATTCTATTCTAATTGATTAATATTACTTTTCGTTTCCTTTCAAATAGTCTGTGTAGCAATGTTGATTTGTTTTTAAACATCAGAACTTGTATGTTGTTTTTGCAGGTTTTGCTGTTTTTGAAGGAAAAAAAAAACATATAGGTAGTTTTGTATAATTCATTGCGTTTAATTTTTTCAGCAAATAATTTCAAGTTTGTTAATCAATGTTAGAGTGCAATCAGTAAATCTAAAGGAGTGATTAATGTCACAGATATGAGTCGTCTGTACCTGCTAAATTACACTAGCTACTATTGACTGCCTTTTTGTGAAAAAATAACTAATTTGACTTGTATAACTTGAAAGTCCGATATCAGCTTTGTTTTTCTCAACACTTTATAATTTTTAACAATGTCTGCCCTCCCATCGTGAGCAATAGAAACTTTATAACTGCGCTTCAGGCACTGTCCTCTCTCTCTCTCTCTAACTTGAAGTTCTTGCCCAGCTCCTTATAAAACAAGAATATATTTTTCGAAATGTTTATCACATAGCCGTAAAGTGGAACTGCAATTTTATATTCCGAATATTCCGTCCTCATTTGATTGATAATTGTCAATGTGCAATAGAATGTAGGTACATATGTAGATCTTGGGGCAGAGTGACAATGTAAATCCATAATATCTGAAAGTTTTTATCACAGAAGGATTAGAAGCTTTTACTCAAAGCATAAAGTCTTCATTATAGGTCATTCGTTGTACTTTGTACGTATAAGTCGTTCACTTCGTTTTGCTTAGTCTCCTCGTTTACGTCCATCTCTTCGGCTGAGGGCAAGCTGTGCGCCTTGAGGGCTTAACTATACTTTGCACAGACTAGGCAAAGAAGTTGCCTAAATAAAAGCGTTTGGGGATTAGGCTTAACTCGACATTATTCAGCACATAGGTAGGTATTGATTTGGCCTTCTTCTACCGCACTCTTTGTAGGGGACTTAAGGAAGATGACTAAATAGAACGGCAGAGCCACATCAACTTTGATATATTACTTTCTGAGCCGTTTACAAAGTAAGTAGAGAAGGTATTGCATTCCAACCAAAATTTTGATTCTGAGATTTCACTGGAAATGCACGTTTTTAGGCTCCTTGAATACAAAGAAAACATTTTTATAAAATGGTGAGCGCGCGCGTGTGTGTATGTGTATGTGAACGGCAAAACGATCTGTAACTCAAAGACGATCAGTTGGTTCAATACTAAACTTGGCATTTAAGTCAGTATCTTCCAAGAATGCAACATGAAGATTTTCAGGAAACTTGCCCCAACCCAAACTACTCTTTAGATGAAACATTTCGATTTTCTCAAAAATAGCTAACGATTTTTCTTAAAGTACCGTGCGGTATACATTGGAGTTTCTGGGAATAGCCTCTTAACTCCTCTTCATTGTGAATAATTTTTACGTAACTGGTAAACCGACAGAATCTTACTACACAAAAATGCAGATCTTTTAAAGTACACAATTTATGTCCAGTATATCTTATTTATTTATTAATTTGTGAAGTTAACTATATCTGAGATACGAATATTCCTTGTCATTGGTTTGAATTGAAACACTTATACCTTTCTCATAGAGGAAATCATTATTGGTTATTTTTTCCTCCTGGTCATGCAAGGAGGACGGAATTTTAAATTCATCACATAGCGACCAGCTCTTAAATAATTTGACCATCGCTTACTTTTTGTAATGTTTAACGCATGGAATTAAGATGGAGTACCGGTGGAATGAGATGGCGGGGGAAACCAGAGAACCCGGAGGAAACCCGCCCCAGCGCCGCTTCGTCCACCACAAACACCACATACGGTTGCCTGGGATCGAACCCGGGTCGCGACTATCGCTTAAACCTCCTATTCCAATTGTACTTAAAGGAACTGTGTAATAAAGCCATTTTACAATGTTCATCTCGATTAATATGAAGCAGATAGGAAAATGAGCTTTTATAGGTAAGTAGATAATCTCGTGTGAATGTAACACTGCAGACATATGTTTTATTCTCCCAGTAAGTGTTATTTGTATTTCAATGGAGGTCGTTAGAATGCACATAAAAATAAACCGTGAACTAAAACGCTTTATCAACACAGAAAAGAGTGATGATGCTCTCTTGTAAACTATTTTTGATTATGTATGTGTGATTTCTAAAACGTGAGTGACTTACTGGACACGTTTGAAAATACTGAATGTATGCATGCACCTTCGTTGAAACTACAAAAAGGGGCAATATACTCAAATATGAAAATAGTCCATAAAATACAGAACAAGGGTATGCTAAATGGAAAAAGTTGAAAAATAATGGGTGTTTCTGTCTTACTGACTCTTTTTTTATTTGATAAACATCTTACCATTACGGCACACTGCTTAATATTTTAAATACACTTCTAAAAATTACACTACATCTTCTGTTTTGTACTGCGAATTCTGCAACACTTCCAAGAACATAATACTCGCATACATTTTTAAAGTAGGGAGGTAAACTTTAGCCCATTCTTTAGATGTTTCGCTCTACAAATTGGTACCACTTTTATTTTGCAATTACACATGAGTACGGGTCCTCCATTTTTGCTTTGAATGGCTGTTTCTGTGAATTACATTTTCAGGTATAAAAGACCCGTGTTCTCAGACACTATTGAGGATAGCTAAATTGCATTTCAGAATGATACAACTGACCTCAGTGCTGTTGTGGATCTGCTTTGCTGTTGACAAGAGGGTTATTAAAAATCTGATGTGTTGCACTCACATGACGTTCTCTACTTTTGTACCAACTATTCTTACAAACTCTTATTCCTATATCTTCTTCATAACAGTGGAGATAAACATTTACATATTTATCTTAGTGCTAGTTTTCTTGTAGGTGCAAGGGGAACACAATAGGCTTTAACGATAGTCAAATCTTTGAAAGCTGGTCGCTGTATGAAGGCTTTGAAATTCCATTCTCTTTGCACGGCCAAGAGATAAAAAAGGTGAATAACGACCTTTCATTTGAGAAAAGTAAAATTAATGAAAAACTCACAAATTACAAGGAATATCTCTCAAATGGTTCTCTCCATAAAAAAAAATGCATTGAACAAATTGTGATCTACATGTTTGTATAGTAAGTGGTCTATCTCTTACGGTTACCAGTTATACAAAAGTGATCAAATGTAAACAGGACTACATGGGCTATAGCCATAAAATTCAAAATTAACATTTCATTTGCCATAAAATATCTTAAGCATGTGGCATTTTAATCAAGATCGTTACAGCCGTTTTTGAGAAAATTGAAAATTTCAAAAATTTTCGATGTAATGGGTAGTTTAGGGTGGAGGACTTTCCTTCAAAATTTTCGTTTCGCATCCTTGAAAATATTAAACTTAAATACCAACTTTGATTTTTAACCGATTTTTCGTTTTTCAGTTCTGCTGTTCACAGACAACATGCACACACACACACACACACACACACACACACACACACACACACACACACACACACTCACACACTCACACACTCACACAACACACTTGCATACACACATACCTATACACCGATTTGTTCTAAAATGCTTTTTTTATTCAGGGGGCCTCAAAACATATTACTTCCCCCACTTGCTATAGGTAGTAGAGAAAGTAAGAATTGTTGATACATTTTAATCAAAAGTTGGCATAACTTATTGTATAACATTAGATCTGTGAATTTAAAATTACAACGCATGCATCTACGTCTTGTACAAATTTCAATCCGGCATCACAATATCTGTTATCTTAAATAGTTTCTGAGATAAAGGGCCATGAATTTATCAGATTTAACATTAGTGGAATAGAGCCTTTAACCGACATAGATATCACTTGAAACTACAATAGTTAATTCTGCGTTGGGCCGCCAGTAATGAATGTAAAGTACTTGATTGTGCAACATTAGTGCTTGTTTATCGACACGAGAGTGTTTCAAGTGACGTAAACAGGAATTACACTATTTGTTGTACTGTCTGGCAGTCGTCTCGAAAGGTAACCGAGTGTTCCAGACGAGTTCTAAGGTCTTCCTGATCTCATTAAGCTGATCTGTTGTCGGAACACGTGATCGGAAGTCCAGGCTTCGGTGCGGTCGTTACTAACAACCCAGCCCACGTAGCACTGCATCATTGGCGATATCGTGACTTCGACTCCCTGCGGGGAAAACTGCTGGTTTATCTCAGATAGAAGAACTAGCAGGTTTTATTATGCTAAGAATGGTGATGCATAGGTAATGTCACGAGCTCGATCTCACGAACCAGCACAGCGATTACGATTGTATTTTTTAAAATTTATGCTGGAATCCAGCTATAGAAAAGATGATGTAAAATTTATCACAAGGAATATAAAAAGATTTTTCGAAAATGTGAATGCAGTAATTGCTACACATCTAATGTGAAAATAACAACTAGTTTTAATATATTTATTATTATTACCATTATTATTATTATTATTATTATTATTATTATTATTATTATTATTATTATTATTATTATTATTATTATTATTATTATTATTACTATTATTATTACCATTATTATTATTATTATTATTATTATTATTATTATTATTATTATTATTATTATTATTATTATTATTATTATTATTATTATTATTATTATTATTATTATTATTATTATTATTATTATTATTATTATTATTATTATTATTATTATTATTATTATTATTATTATTATTATTATTATTATTATTATTATTATTATTATTATTATTATTATTATTATTACTATTATTATTACCATTATTATTATTATTATTATTATTATTATTATTATTATTATTATTATTATTATTATTATTATTATTATTATTATTATTATTATTATTATTATTATTATTATTATTATTATTATTATTATTATTATTATTATTATTATTATTATTATTATTATTATTATTATTATTATTATTATTATTATTATTATTATTATTATTATTATTATTATTATTATTATTATTATTATTATTATTATTCACGTTTATACATTCTGTTGTACGATACAGTAGGTAAAGCTATGGGCTTTTAAACGGTATGTCGATATGTGATGGGATTAAAATTGCATGCTCTGCACGACCACCAGAAAAAAATCGATGACTTCCCATTTGTGAAAAGCGTAACTATTTAAAAATGCAAACTAATAACAAGGAATATCTCGGAAATGGTTAACTCCGCATATAAAAAATAAAATGACATCACTTGTGGGTCATCTCCTTAGGGCTGTGGTGGCACTGCTGCTTACCCAGCCCGAGACCCGGGTTCGATTCCCGAGGTTCAAGTGACCTCGTTGTCGACGGGCCCTTAAACTCCACTCACTCACTCACTCACTCACTCACCCACTCACTCACTCACTCACTCATTCACTCAGTCGATTCCCGGTACCGTCGTGGGGATTTTCTCACGCAGGGAGACCTGATCCGAGGTGCACTCAGCCTCGGTAGGTACCTGAGGGGCCAACTCAGGAGCATCTTGATTGAAAAGTAGCTATCCCTGGTTGCGAAGACTGCGGAACCGGCCGTTAGGTACCGAGACGATGACCACGTCCCGCCTCCAGTACTGCACCCCACTCATGACGCCTGTGAGAGGCAGAGGTGGGGGACGCAGTGATCGGGTGGTAGGACCAGGCCCAAAATGGGTTGTTGCGGCTTGGGATTATGACTTATATACTATAACCAGATTTACAGTTTTGTTCTATCTCTTAACCGAGGTTATACCAAAGCAATGCAGAATGATGAGGAGTTCTTTGGCTATTTCCAGAAAATTCAAGATATACATTTCATCTAGTATGAAAATGTCTTATACATATTAGTCTAAATGGTTAGGGCCTGTTTTGAGAAAATTAAAAATTTCGAAAGTTTGGCATGGGAGGTAGTTTTTGCAAATCTGGTGTGATATATTGGAAGACGAACTTAAATACTACGTTTGGCATTTAATTGACTTTTCGTTTTTGAATTATACGTTTTACAGACGCACAGCTATACACACAGACACACACACACACACACACACACACACACACACACACACACACACACACACACATACACACACACACATACACACATTCTCTTTACTTTTTTACCTTTTTGGATTTTGTGTCTCCGGTGAAATCTCGGTATCGAACTTACGAGTGGAATACAATACTTCCCTACTTATTATAGACAAGTGCTAGACAAAATGAAATAGTCAACGGCATTCTGTTTCGCTAACTTTGTATTTCTGAAATTTGGTCAACAGTAAACACGAGGCACAGTTAATTTATTTATACATAATTTATTTATAATAATTTATTTATTTATTTATACATAATTTTTAATCACATTTTCAGATTGGATGAATACCCGCCGTTAATGTGTATAAGTGGCTAATTTGAAGCAATAAAGTGAACTTTTTAATTTGTTGTGCGCATGTGTGTGTTATCTTTTCACTGAATAGTGGCTTAACTAATTACTCACAAACTTAATATATAGCAAGTTAATAAGCTGGCGGTTAACCGTGGTACAGTCCCCTGTGTTTCTCTGCCAACGGCAATTTCACATTTACGATGTTTCTTATTAATATAAAAATTGATTCTTCTGCCCAAGTTATGCTTCTCATGACATACATTTTACATAGGAATTATTTCAAAACATGGCAGGAGGTTTTATAATACAAAACAGCTTTCAAGTGTTTATTTGTGTTACCAAGATATTTGGGTTGAAGTAAATGAAGGGGGACAACTTACAACCTTGAATATTTCGGAAACGATTAACGATATCTACGAAAAACAATATTTTGTTTAAATAGTGTACTTTAAAGGGCTGTACCTACATTATTTCGGTAAGCATTGTCTATTGCTTGAAATATCTGTGTTATACAAAGTTATAACAAATTAAATAACATAAGGGGAATTTTACAGAACATTGACATAATATTTATATATATTGAATTCATCACGTGAAGGTAATGAATATATATATATATATATATATATATATATATATATATATATATATTAAATTTTAGTTAAAACCATAAAAGTCGTTTTTAGAAAATAAAAAACAACAGGCTTCTTTTTCTCTTTCTTTTCACGTAAAGGGTAATTTTTCATGTAGAGAATTTCTTGAAAATCTTTGTCATCTTTGGAAGGTACTGAAGTTGCTGTACACACACACACACACACACACACACACACACACACACACACACACACACACACACACACACACACACACACGCACACACGCGCGCGCACACACACACATACACCTATACACATATAAAAATTCCTTTTTAGGTTTAGAGAATCCCAAAATATGCATTTCCCATGAAATCTCAATATTAAAATTTGAGGTAGAATGCAAGATATCGTCTCTACTGTAGATTAGTGACAAAGAAATAAAGCTATTTTTCCTACCAATTTTGTCATTTACTCAATTTTCGTTTATTGTAGGAAACACCTTAATACAGAACGCCCAAAGGGTATAATATTCTTGCTTCTCGCAACCAGCGAGATGTCTCCGCGGTAACGTGTGAGGCTCGCATTCAGGAGGTCCGTGGCTCAAATCGCGCCAGCACCGTCCTCCCTGGCCGAAGTTTGTTCCAGGGTTTCCTCGGTCCTCAAAATTGGTGAATGGCGGGGAGGTACACTAAACATAGGCTTGGTGTGTTTCCTTCCCGAAATTCCTGTAATATAATTCCATTTATATCACGAGTGTCCACCGCCTGTACTTTCATTATGGTAAGAATCATTACAGTAAACACTACTACCATAAAGATAAATGTAAAGGGACGAATAAAGGGAGCCCAGCTACAGGAACAGAGCAACGAACTTAGGCTCACGGCCCTTTGTCTTCTGCCGTGACCCTGCTAGGGAGGGTTGAGGGGAAAGACCGGATGACGAGGGATCCCAGCTTGGACGGGGTCCCTAACGTTTCCAGTTCGAATGCATACGATGCCGTCCAACCTCACCCACAGGCCACTAATCCTTGGCAGCCCTAACTTGTTTGGGCCCATTCGGAGATTGGTGCTTACTAGGCAGTCCCAACCGGCACCATGGAAGAAACCTCTACAGCACATTTACCCCACCCCCTCCCCCAGCCGCAACCCTCCAGACACCGTCACCTGGTGCTACAATCCTGAAACAGATGATGATGAAGGAAATGCTGAGCACAGGAAGGTCGTGGTATAAGAGGAGGCGGATTCTGGGGACACCACGAAAAATACATGGGTTCCGGGGATAGAACCAGGAATCTCCCGAATGCGAGTCGCACAGATTACTACGGCACCACCTCGCTCGGTATTGCTAACATTAGCCTGTTTGTTATGCTGCTGACCCCGAGAAAGGTGTGGAGAAGAGGGTGATGGAGTAGCAATTTAGAAAGGGGGATAGAAGAGTAGAGAGGAATGTGTGACGGAGAAAGCCGATGAGAATAATGAAATGGGAGGAAGAGAGTGGGTAGAGAAGAATCTCTGCGCAATAACGCGAGCGTAGCTGGAAATTTGACGATTCTAGATATATTTACGTAGGTTGTCAGCAGCCGTCGAAGAACAAATCTTGCTACTTTCTTTCACCTTCTCTACGTAAAGTACACCTATATTGTGTTTTTAAAGTGTTTAAGCGCTAGTGAGAGCAGATACACGTCTAACACACCTTCGAACTGCCCTCAGAATGCAAACGTGTCGTCCTCGTCGTTTGCAAATATTGACAGATTCAGATTCGCGAACATAGGTTAGCAAAACATGCAAGTATCAAGTAGTCATTGAGAGGCATTAAGAATTAGCATCTGCAGCCATAAATGTTCTGTTACGTTTAATACCGAAATTTAGATCAGGCGCAGCCAACTCGTGACTCCGAAGCCATTGAGAAGTACACACATAAAGCTGCAGGAATACAAAGTAAGAACCTAGAGAGGGTGAGGGAGTATTAAAGAAGGAGGACTCAAGCACGGCTCTTTTGTTGTACTCTTGCCTCATACAGTGCTTTGAAGTCACATGTTGTTGAGTTGGCTGATTCTGATCTAAATATTTCATAATTATCTCATCCAATCCCAACCTCAATTACACCTGCTACCCTGCGAATTCCACATACCGTCATTACAGTGGTTAAGCCCTGACAAGGGCACGTACACTTAAGACACGCCCAGGGCTGTTCTCAACCTGCCAACTCTTCTCAGCTTCATCCAGTACAAAAGAATCCAAATCTGAATTTGCAATTCGCCAAAGCTTCCTTTTCTGTTTTGCTAATTTTCCATCTATTGACCTTCAGCATACTATACATTCTGTAGTTATAAAATGTGTAACGTAAAAAAGTGTCCATTAAGGAACAGGCATATATCTATGCAGCCTTTTTGGGCCTTCAATGCCATAGATGCAGAAGATTTTATTTTTTCTGTCTAGAAGCATAAGTAATATAAGGCTTTACAATTATTGTCTTATTTAAGACATTTGTTTTACAGGCGTTAAACTAACTTTAGAATTCAACAATTTGATCATATTTACGAGTAAAAAGTAAAGTAAACCTCAGCGCAAGAGCTCATGAAGGGCCAAGGCTTACCGCCCGGCCGCTGCCCACTACTGGTGCTATTGGTGGAGTGCATATTTACGAGTAATTAACATAAAATAACATGCGAGATGTATTGAAGAAAACAAACAAAACAATTTCTGGGCAGTGAAATTGTACAATCCTGTCTGTAACTCCAATAAAAATTTAGTGGTTGAATCTTGAAAACTATGCTTTCTGTTATTGGCTTTATAATTCGGATTGATACTCTGAGATTAACTTGAACTTACACTTTACTGTGTCCCCAATTAAGGAAAGAGAAGAAGCCTCTGACTTTGACTTTGTGAGTCAAACAAAATTTGAAGCAAAAGAAAGTACTTATTTATTACAGTGGTTTTATTGGTGATAACAGAAGTTCATTCTGCATATACGTGCAAATACTACCAAAAAGGAAGTACGCTGAGAGTAAATGACGAACACATTAAACTTCTCACCTAAAAGGTCGCGCTGCCCAGTTAGCGTACCAGTTCTACAGTGATTGCGAGTTTAGTATCTGATCTAGGTAAACTTCTTGATAATCTAATATTCCATCGCTTGTATTTACTGGCTATTCATCACAGTTATAGATTGGTATCCTTTACACCACCTCAGGAACTAAAATGAAAGCTCTGTAAAATTGATTTCCTGGTGTTACTAAGGGGTTGCATTGCAATCACAGAGCGTTTTCTGCTGCCGAAAAATTACTTCCGCGTGCTCCTTCTGGAATAGATTTCTTCCGCCGGGTGCCTTTATCAATATTTAGGTGTTACATGTGGATGAAACAAACATTTCCACGGGCAGCAGCTGATTAATGTTACTTGAGTCTATATTTAAAGACCTTAGTGAAACGGGCCAAAGCGTGCTCTGAAGTTCGCTGCTGTATGTTTAAACTTCCCTTTGTTTATATTTCTCACGAGTTTTTACATTTGCAGACTAAGGTTTCCTCAGTCAGCATTATTGAAACCATTTCTAAGCAGGCACTCATTATGATGAACGAGAAGTGGATAGAAAAATAGATTGTCATATGAGTAGTCTGTAGAATCGTTATGAAATGGCAGTGGGTAAAAAGAGTCATATGACTGTTAAACATCAGATTTTTCTACTGCCATAGAAGTTTTGTTCTGTGTTTGCAGATGTTACATAGCTGCGAGTTAGCAATGAAAATGTTACTGTAGCTTTTCGTTAAGAGGACCATTATCAAGTTTTGTAGAAGAGCTCGTTATTCGAGGAATTATTTATGCCTGCAGTGGGACGGACTGAAACGAATTAATATGCTCTGAGCAGCGATTCTCGTAAAAAAGGAACAATGGCGAAGAATGAAAATGCATGCTATCTTACTCTTCCACTTGGATTTTTCGGTGGCAGCGGTGGGATCCAATTCAAGCTAAACCCCTTTTCCAATTACAGATTAGCTGCAACTGTTGTGACGTGGGGAGGCAAACAAAAGCTTCCTCCATGAAAAGAAACTCTGTGTACTACTACATCATTATGGTCCCAGGATCGATTCTCAAGCACACAATGAAGCATGAAGATGTCATGCAGTAAAAGCCACTACCTCTTTCCCGGGGTTAGGTTCACATATGTGACCGGAATATCTAATGTCGCTCTGCTGGTCTAAGCCCTCTGTTAACCAGTCAGTGTACAAAATACATGCAAATATATGATTGTAACCTACTGATTGTCATGCTTAAGAACATACCCTGAATCCTTTATTAAATAATTTATTTTCACTAACTTCTACAAATTAGTTACAGAAAGGCTGATGTTGCTATTAATTTATTCCTGTTACTTTCCTATTAATAACCATAAATATTTGCCACAAAGACTTTTTATATTATTATTATTATTATTATTATTATTATTATTATTATTATTATTATTATTATTATTATTATTATTATTATTATTATTATTATTATTATTATTATTATTATTATTATTATTATTATTATTATTGTTGTTGTTGTTGTTGTTGTTATATTATTTGATCAGGCTGAGGCAACACTCAGGTTTAGAAATTAGACAAGCATATGACAAACATTATTTTATTCTTTCTGTGAGCTCACGAACCCACTTATTGAGTGGGGAGAAGTAGTGCAATCTGCTTTTAAACCCAAATGATCTGAATTCGAATTTCAATTGGTGTGGACTGCTTAACCTTCTAAATAACCAAGCGGGATCGCTCAGGCGGTAACGTCTGTGGTCCGCATTCGGCAGGTTGCGGGTTCAATCCCCGTGGCTAACTTTCCTGATCCATTTTTTTTTTTTTTTCTTCGGAGGTTTTTACGGGTCGCCAGGTGAATGCTGGGGATGTTTCCCATATACTCGGAATTTCCTGTCCCTCCATTTCGTTACATAAAAACATTTCATTTCATCCTTCATCCCGTTAGGTTTCTTTCAAATGCGCTTTGCAAATCTCGTCCCCCGGATTGGAAGGCGAGCCACCGATTTTCGCCCCCCCCCCCCCATGGGATAGTACAAGCCCGAGGAAGGAGGAGAGCTAAGCCATCCTCCTCAAGGGTGCTTCTAACTGGGAAAATGTAGGGAACCTGCCACCTGCTCCGTCGTGGAAACTTTCCGGCCGCCCTTAGGATCCATTCCCCTCATTCATCCTCCCGGGGGTGCTCCGTCAGGGACCTTTCGGCCGAGGTGCTAAGTCCCTCTCCGCCAGTTGTCATTGAGTGATTGAGTCATCCTTATAAATATGCATTTGAGGCTAACTCTCAGATAAATGGTGCTCATCTGAACAAAATGGCGCTCCTCTGAGCACCGTAGTAGGCAACTGTTCCATTCGCCCTCTGAGGATCTGAACTATCAAAGCATATTACAAAGCAATTTTATTAAAATAATTCATGAGAAACAGAGATTCAGTCCCATAAGTTTCCAAAATATACTGCTTAAGTTGTCTAATAAACAACAATGAATATTTTGCAAATGATGGATACTTACCATAGATTGTGTTACCTTAACGAGATCTACGAATTTCCCGGAGAAAACTTTTTGTCTAATTCTAAGGTTCTGTTGCATGAAATTCGAAGAGAAGGCAACCTGTTAGCAAAAGATTTAGCACTCAAATTTTATTCTTCATTCAAATTCTAAAACGTACTTTAGTAGGTTAATCAAAATCGTTAAAGCCAATTTTTGAAGATAAACAAATCACCAAAAACGCACATTAGGTCATACACAAGCGCGTTGTCCCAATCACAACTTTTTCTTCAGACCCCTTTAAAATTATGTTCATGGTAAAATTTGTTTCGAATTTTTAGATCAAAAGCAGTAATGCTCCTCCTTAGGTATGTAAATAGGACAGAAGTAAATTATTATATTTCGTTTTGCATTTAACGTTCAGGACAAGGAATTAAAAACATCTGAACGTGTTTTGTTACACTATGACGCTAGGTTATGCAAGCTCTTCCGAAGGAAAAGTATTTTCTCATTGGGTTCTCTGCGTTCCTATTTAACATTGTCTTTCACAATAAGTTATAAAGGCTATTTGAAATGTGAAACATTTAATATATTTACACATTCCGGAAAATGGGCATTCCAAATACAGACGAAAACGTTTAACTTTAAGGCATAGAAATGTTACTCGACATTAAACTATGGAAAGCTTGGAGCATTTTTTCCAGGCCCTGATGGACTGTTCCCATTGACTTTCACTTTAGATGCAGCTGATGGTATTTGTGGCTCGTCTGTGGAATTTTAACACTGAATTTATTCATCGCTATGAAATGCACTCGCAATCACTTCAACATTCATACTCCCGGACTGTGTAGTGATGCCGTAGTGCGTCACCTTCTGAAGTCATTTCCGGTGTACCTCTTACCAGCTACTCCATTGAAGAACTACGATACATTTATGGGCGGGTGTGAGGATAAACACTATTGCGTCAACTGATAACTTTAATGGAGGCTAATGATCAATTTGAAGTGAGTTGCCGACTGTTTGAAGTTGAAGAATTAGATTGTTTCTGAATGTTATCACACGAAATTGTACCATTGAATTAATTCTACTAACTTCTGACGTATCCACAATTTACGGTTTAAAAAATAACTTGACCGCTAAACCTGCGCGATTTTAACGCGCTGCTGCAGCCGATAATCGATCACAGTAAAGATGTAAAACTCGACGGAAAGGAGGTGAATTCTATGAATACACGCTCTTTTAATAACTCAAATCCAAACACTCCCCAGCAACTTTCTTACCTACATGTTCCAATTCTAAAGCTCCTAATTCGTATCTGAAACACGATTTCACTCTGTGACTGCTCAATCCTAAGAATTTTATTTCCATTCTAATTTTCAGAAATACATGTACGTGCATAGCAACTTTTATGATAGCTGAGCACTGAATTCAGAACACGTTGATCTAATGGCTTTCTTCGCTACACTAACCTAATTGCGTGAATCTCACGTAAATTGCAACGCTAATTTTTACCATCCTCTGACAAAATTTACGTTGTCTAGCTAATGACTGTAACTCTAGGTTATTACATTACACATTCATTTTAACGTATGAAAATTATTTATTTCCATTATTTATCAATCTCCCTATTTTTATGCATAAAATTATAAATCTTACCCATTAATGATTCTGGTATCAGAAGGGAGGGGAATGACTCTAAATAAGGACAATTTCCTCAACCAGCTGGGAATCGAAGCTATAACTCTTGCGTTGAGAAGTCAGAGCACTGACCACTCGACCACAGAGACAGTCAGTGTTTGAGAAATTGTGTGATTAATTTCTCAAAATTTAAATGCGTTACCTGATGGAACACGCTGGAGTTTCCAATTGTTCTTTTGTCTTTTCCTTCGCAAGAGCATGTCATTATGACCCTATGATTACGACTTTTGAATTTATTCCCCCACCCTTCTGATAAACATTTGAACGCTTGTTCCGTGTACATTTTATATGGAACTGGGGACTTACTGCTTAATTTTAAAGCAATTCTAGGCAAGCGTATCATGAATTACGGAATTGGAAAAAGAATCACTATGAATGCCGTGATATATAATACAATTTGTAATGGGGAGGGAAAGTTGTGAGACGTTAAGAAATCAGATTTTGTTTGTCTTACTTCTTAACAGCACAGGCAATTTACTTGTATTGAGAGCAGAACAGCTAGCAGCGAGCGCCTTTCAGCCAATGTATGGCCTCATTGATGTCTTTATTCATCAATAAGAATCGAACTTAATCGGTCGGTAGT
Source organism: Tenodera sinensis (assembly GCA_030765045.1). Taxonomy (NCBI): domain Eukaryota; kingdom Metazoa; phylum Arthropoda; class Insecta; order Mantodea; family Mantidae; genus Tenodera; species Tenodera sinensis. Next base: position 262,268,084 of record CM060964.1, read on the forward strand.
TTTAAAGCGTAAAACTCTCTGCCACAACAGCCCTTCCGAACTAAGGCCTACCGCCCGACTGCTGCGTACCCCACTTCAGCCCACCACAGGCGTCATGAGTGGGGTGCAGTACTGCAGGAAGGACGTGGTCAGCGCCCGGTTCCTCCCAGCCGATTACGCAATCTTCTCGAGCATGGGCCGTTACTTTTCAATCAAATAGCTCCTCATTTGGCTCCTCAGGGAGCTAACGAGGCTGAGTTCACTCCGGACCAGGTCTTCCCATGCCGGTACCGGGAATTGAACCCGGGTCGCCTTCTTTGTATGCCGCCGCGCTGCCACCGCGCTAAGGAGATCGCCAGTTTTAAAGAATGGCACTGAAAAACTAATAACTTACAGTTTTTCCTCTAGATTCATATTGTATTCGTAAAGCGCCTGCTTCGATTCGAGTAGGGATCCGGGAATCCTATTCTCAAGCATTTTCCTGTTCACTATTGGCGAATAGTGCACTCTGTACAAATATCGAGAATTGGTGATTTGTGAATTCGAAATATAAAAGAAACCGCACAAGACAAATGAAACAGGTAAGCCGTTTCTGTGATTAAAATACAAAATACAAAAATAAAAAAAAAAATAAATAAATAAAAAAAAAAGGCGTAGTTCTCACATTGTAGTTACGTTATCAAATCCCCTTTTTGCGTTTACCTTTTCATAGGTAATTAAACTGAGCTTTCCAACTGTGCTTATTGTCATTACGTATTTACCTAACATCTGCTAAATTGCCATCTCTGGTTGGAATTTTAGGTGTGCAGATATAAGCAGCTTTTGAGGCTTTCACGTCAATACAATGAGCGCGGCGGTATGCACTCTGCTTCCAAGCGTTATAAATTCGTGAAGCTCATCCATAAACGGTTATCTTTAAACTAATAACCGAGAAAAGTATAGATACACTCAAAGAAACACAAACAGTCTTGGAAACGGCGTTGAGAAACGATGACATGGAAATAGAAGTCAAGGGTCATCGAGCTGCAATATTTTGGAAAGTCTTGTCTTTGTTTCCGGGTGTATCCGCAAATCTAACCTTACAGTATCTCTTTCCTTCTATTGTTAAAGTTTCCTTGTTTATGCGCATCCCTTTTGTTAAGTACGCCTACTAAGATGAAAAGTCATGACTTGAGAAACAACCGTCCTGCAAGTCTCTGGTTAATATTCCTTCTTTGCCGAAGCCTGCTTGGCATTCATCAAGAATAAAAGAAGCGACTGGGGGATTTTCCCCTATTCCTTTTGTATTCGATTGCTGATCAGTCGTTCCTCCCTTAACAATTTTAGCGCACTTAACGATATTGCGTCTCACAAGTGAGAGGGAAAACTGTAATAAAGCGATGCTGCTAGACCTAATGAAGTCTGTTTTCCTTTACATTCCAGCTTTTTGGGATTCTTAATGAGACTAACCTTCAGAAGTTGTACTCCTTGTATCAGATTCGGCACATTTAATTCACAACGTGCCGAAAAATCAGCACAAAATGGAAATGCTAATTCCTTCAGGTACAGGCTGCTCTTATTATTCAATTATTATTTAACACAGGATTATACAACCGTTGTCTTCGATTTGAACTTGATAAATAGCCACAGAGGTGTCTCAAAAGGAGAGCTGTCATGTTTAATTTTATAATTCCCACATGAAAGTAAAGTGTACAGACACCAAGCCTCCAAGGTACTTAACTTGTGAGGTTCGCATTCGGGAGGTCTGGGGATCGATTCCCGTCAAGCATCCATTCTGACCGGTAGTCGGTAAGCGAATACTACGGTGATTTCTGATCTATCCTTCCATCAGTTTCCTCTCTTTAAGGTGCGCTTCTAGATTTCGTGGCATATGGCGCTGTCGGGCAGATGGCAAGGATGCTTGCTCAAAAAAGAGAGTTCTCCCGTAGATACTAGAGGGGTATTTGGTCGTTCATCTCACTCTCTCTCTCTCTCTCTCTCTCTCTCTCTCTCTCTCTCTGGGCAGCTCCAGCAGTTGGACGGGTCTTCGAACTTGGAACTGTTAGGGACTTCCACGCGTCTCTGTGGCCTTCTGCTCGCGGCCTGTAGCTTCCTATGGTTCCTTATTCTTTCCTCCTGGGAGTGATAGCTACAATGGATTTCTCGTATGTCGCTCTGCGCCAGGTGTCCCCTCCAGATAAGCATAATATACAAATATGTAGGTAAGATACTCAGTCTGTTGGGGCTATTGCGTTCAGTACAGAGATAATCTCCCTCTGTTAATGCATTTTCCTTCACTACCCCTGCGTTTTTTCCCCATCTCTCTCCCCCTTTTTACTATCTCATTCTCCTCGCCATCGCTTTTTTCCTTTCTCTCTGTGAAATTTATTTGGCTTGGCATTTTGAAAACTGGTAGTACAACCGCTTTTCCGGGTTAATAAAAATTAAAGCATACTCATCGCCTTCCTGTACCAACTGTTCGGGTCCCTTGTTGATTGATTGTTAGTTGCTTCCTGTACCTTCTACGTTTATAATATGCTTTTATATTTATTTTGTTTTGCACGTAGAGTTTTGGGTCACAGTATTAAATATCCAATCCAGTACTTACCTGACATATGAAGAAAGAAACAAGAAAATCAGATTTGCAGGAATAAGGGATTTGAAAACCGCGAGCACAGGCACAACCTGCTGAGCTATCTCTCTCTCTTTCTTCCGTTTTCTCAGTCCCTCTTTCGTCACCCTCTACCTTAAGTGTAAGGGCAGCTGCAGAAAATACTGTGTTTTGCAATGCAGACAGTTTCCAGATATGGCTGTCTGCTCGTGAAATTTAAATGGTTTTGACATTTGCTACCATCTTGCAACAGAATGCAAAATGCGATTATAACAATGAAGCAAAATCGGAGCAACAACCTTTAAAATTGTGTTATTTTTAAGTAATTTCAACAAAGCGTATTATTGTGATAAACACATAGAATTGTTGACTGTATCCATAACGTGACCTATTAATGATTTTCCATTTGCCTATTATATGATTGGTTTTGTTGTGACTAGTAGCTACATATGTCCCTCTCAATATAAATTAGAGAAAACTATGGTTCTATTTTTTAGCCTTCATTATTTTAATGCAGCTGCCAACAATTATAAGTGAGCATTAAGAAAGGAAGTAATAAAAATGCATGCAGTAGTAATCTACATGGTTCCGCCACAGCGAGAGGTCTAATAATGCTACAATGTGTAACTAAAGGTTGCCATTGGAGAGGCGCAAACTTCAACACTTCCCGCTATTTCGTCCTTCGGTTCAAGGAGCTTATACTATATTACTACCGTGTCGCCGTAAAATCCTACCACCCCAATACGTGGCGTTAGAGGGAGAAAGGAGGAAAATGACACTGAGCGTCACAGAATGTCATACGTAATTTGTGGTTGGGCTACCTGAAGTCGCGGCTACGCCATCCAAACAGAGCTGAGGATGAATGCCTCATGGAAAGTCATGGACCTGTATTTTGTAAAGGTAGAGCTTGTAGTTGGGAAGAATCAACTTGGGACTTGACAGACAGTATGTTCACCCAGCTTCAAGAGGTATTTCAGCAGGCTGCGCCAATAACATGATGCAGCACAGCCTATGATGTCATCCTTGTTGCACGTTATTCGCCGAAGCGTCCCTACACGCCCTCGTAGGCTGTCAAGTCCCAAGCCGGCAGCTATGGGAATCATTCTAAGATAGTTCCGACAACTGTAGGTTTAAATATGTTCATGTGTTGGCGAGAAGCTGGGAGATAAAAACGGCTACGTTGTGTCAGGTACTCTTCAAGATTCGAATGAAAACACGACAGAATGTATATCTTAATGCTAAAATAATGAAGCTCAACGAATACCAACCGGAGCGAGATGGCTCCGGGGTAACATGTTAGGCTCCCATTCGCGAGGTCCTGGGTTCGATCCCTGGCCAGGCGACGGTGGTTAGTGTTTTACAGCAGACGGTGAAATTTGCGCTCTGAAAAGATTCATGGCGTCTGATGGCGCTGCTGTTGTCCCCTTCTTTGTAGCTGTTTCGCTTGCCATGGGAAGTCTGCGGGACTTAGGTAGAACTAGCCGGCGTCGGGATTGGCATCATTATGGGACCGTTAGGGACTCCGTCCTTGCTGGGGCACACCGTTGTTCGGATCTGTTTGTCCTTGGATATCCCATTGATCCCTTCCTCCCAGGGGTTATGTTGGAAGCAAAACGGGCACACTATGGCCCACTTACGGTGCTGTGCTCCAACTACTGGAAGCCCCTCCATCTGCTTACTCCTACTCCTAACTCTAGAATTGAATCCAAGTGGAAGACAAACAAATAGTTGAAATAAGACATAGTTATACTTTGTGGATTGGACCACTAAAGACTAACTTATGTGTTTTAAACAATAGTGCGGTCTACCTACATACATCCGGATGTAATTTTGACTCAACGAAAACAACGTTCCACTTGATGTTGTCTAATTAGCGAACAGTAGCAGTAAAGAGAGCCACCCACCCCCCCTCCCCCCGCTTCCCTCTACACTACTTTAACTCTACTGGCATGTCATTCAGTAACTTTAATTGTCTGAGCTGCTATATATCTGTAAAAGGTTCCATAGATACCAGCTTATTTATATTTTCCATTTACTTTTAAGCGTGTAATGTGTTTCACTTCTTAGACACATCAGTACGGAATATACGACCTATTTTCCGATGCTTATAATTGTTGCACACCAAATTAACAATCACTTCTGAGAAGAATTTCTGTAGTGACTCCCTGGGCAATGAGCTCCCAAATGCGAGCCTCCACATTACCACGTAGCTATCTCCCGTTTGGGCAGTATCTTCCACACATGCTTCAGTCTCTAGTGTTTTAATATAAAATTAAGATTACTGTCTCTCCTTGACCTATTAGTAAGGTATTTCACTTGCTAAACCGCCTTTGTTGCTAACCAACTCTAGAAGTATGTCAGTATTTAGGAACAAAAAGAATGAAATACAACGCCCATTGGCACTGATTCCTTAGCTGATTGAAAAGTTTCAATTCTGAAGTGGCTAACAAACAGTTAGCTTAGAAGGAACATGAGCTGAAATAGGATTCTCTCAGTGAACGAGGCGTGTGGCTTGAACGAGAGAGCATTATTGATGAACCGTCTTAATTCTAACCAAAAGCAGACATAGAATGGGAGTAATACACATTTTGCTCTAGATGCCCACATTCATCTGGTTACACATTACATTGTAACATAGCTCCTCAAACTTAAAAGGACATCGTACTGTAGTTTAGTTTTTCCACCTTTTAGCTAGACCAAGTATTGCATTCATACCGGATTACACTAAGAGATTAGCGTTCTGATTACCCTGAAGTCTAATAAGTGTTTTTATTAGAAGGCACGTGGCAGCTCGCGCGCGCTTGTGTGTGTGTGTCTAGTTTCATTCATCCTGTATGGAAAGCGAACATTTTCAGGAAATAATTGTATGATTAATACTTTTAAAAAGAAACGATAGGGAGATTGATAAATAGTTGCAATAAAAAATTTACATATTAAAAGCAATCCATATTGTAAGAAGCGCGAGTTGAAATTCCGCCAATGGATAAGAAATCAGTAGGCAGCCAAGTTGCGTGTTGAGGCACAGCAATTAGAAGTCAGAGTAGCTAAGGCAATTAGGCGTTCCGGTGAACTTGAACTCAACATGAAGCCCATTAGCTGAAGGTTCCTGTAATAGAACTCACTACGTTCAGAAATCACAAATTTGCAGGAAAATACATGTATACCAGTTAAGAAAAATAGAAAGTAAAAGAATGCATAGAATTTAGCAAGTAAAAGAAGAAATGAAATGTTTCAAACGCGAATAAAAACTTAATATTTGGCAACTATAACGAAGGAAGTTTGGTGGACTGAAGTGTATAAAAGAAATATAGGTATTTCTAAAAATTGTCTTGTAGTCCTACAGTCTTGCAATCTTTTAGATTTTACACAAGTGTTTTTCTGTGACCGATTATTGGTAGTTCGTGGTGCTTAAAAACCACGCTCGGTTATCACTTATTTGGCGGTGGCTTCAAGGAGATTCACCGTTTAGCATTTCAGCGATTCACAGCAACTTACGCGTCTCATTCTTATGACGGAAACCGTTTTTAAAACCGCAAATGTATTGATACTTCAGAAGTTAGCATATACGGGTAATACTTGAACAATTACACTTTGTAGTGCCAAGATTAGGAACAGTTTAACAGTTGACAACACCCTTCTAATAGCTCATATATTAGCCTTTATTAAATTTATCAGTAAACGTAACTGGCGTTGTCTATTCTCACACCCACCCACGCGTACCTCAGAAAAATATCCCATAGCTCCTAACCATAACAGCCGGCAGCAGATTCATTAATGACAGAGATATTAGAGACACATCAAATTTGTCGTACATCATGGGAACAACATTCTCAGCATAAATTCAGAACGGAAGAAAATTACATTGTACCATTACTGAAGTTTTCACTGTGACGTACAAAACAAACCACCCATCACCCTGTTCAGTCTGCTGGCGTGTGCCGACCAATCACCAGACCATGTTTTGCCTGCCGTCAGTGACTTGGTCGCTGTTGTGTACGTTCTATGTACTAATGACGGTTTGTGTATTAACTAACTTGAATTCCTTAGCCTGGTTATCATGATCTACAGGAAATAGAGAAAATGTTTTACATGTTCATAGAAAAGCTATAAAATAAATGATAATGCGTAGAAAAAGTGTGATTGTTGCATATGGATTTGTGGAAGCTGATGCTAACAGGAGAGTAGCCCTTCCACTGCAGCATTGTCTCCAAGTCAAGGAGAGGAGAGAGAGCGAACTGGTACTTCTCTTATTTAGTTCTGAATTCCAGAGCGAGCGCAACGTGGGTGCCATTAATTTTGCACTTAAGACGCCAGCCGCTGTGAGATTAAACCCGACGCCTTGATAACGCCTGCACATACTTAGGAAAAATAGCGAGACGGTTGGTATGCGTGCCTCTGTCCCTAATCTTAACGAAGCAGATAATGTAGTCGCGAAACGGACGGGCTACACCATGAAAAGAAATTAGTATCAATAATTCAAAACACAACAAAATATAATGCTTTAACATAATCAACCTGGGGTGCCAATGGGAGCTCATTTCATTTTCGAATTTGATCATTTTTGCGGGAAGCGAAGCTCAACGCTGAAGATTTGACCACTAATTATTTTGTGAAATACAACACAGATTTAAATCCTAAAATAACTAAACGGAGAGTTCATAAAGGTTATTTAAATAAGTAGTGTTTATTACGTACCTAAGCAGCGTTATACTATATTATACAACGAGAGCATAATGGGGGCAATTAAGATGCAAGCTCTGATGCAAGTATATTTTATGAAACGAGCGGTAACGAGTTAGTTCATAATATTCATACAAGCATCTCAATTGCTACTTTTATACTTAAGTTTCATACGACTATTTATATTTGACCAGGAGTCAAGTTTAAACATTTATAAAATGTTTTTAGTATTGTACACTGTATGTTACAGTCAGTGATGTCTGATATTCTAATCACGTATTTGTTATGGGTTATACACACGAGAATCGCTAGTTGCGCCTTCGACAACGAAATGATTCATTATACCTATACTTAAGTTGGCCTTGACACAATGGCACAGGGAGTATTTATACTATAACCTTTTCAAAAACGAGATCGCAAGCTGAATTTATCAAAATGTTATTTATAATATTAACACTGACTATTAAATGCACAGCAGTAGCTATATTTCATATACGGGAATCGACAGTTTCTCTTTCTGTTGCGTGGCAATGGGCGCAGACAACAAAGTATTGCTACTTGCGAGTCTTTTGATTGGTGATTAGCAGTGTTGTTATGAACCGGTGCACTTTTGATTGGTGATTAGCAGTGTTGTTATGAACCGGTGCACTTTTGATTGACGGTTAGCTGTGTCGTTATGAAGCGGTGCACCTTTGATTGGTGGATGGTAGTATCGTTATGAAGAGGTGGATATAAGAAGTCGGTTACAGTGACGTACAAGGACTACATTATGGAATGGTCGAGCATAAACATTTTTAATAAGCCCGTTTAAGAGGACCAACTTTGAATAATGGTACGTGCACAGAAAGATTTCCAGCTGACTTAAGAGCGAGGTAAACAAAGCTCATTAGCAAACGCATATACTTTTAACAACTTCTGTCATGGCCTGCATAAAGTTATCCTCTGAGCTAATAGATCATATCGGCCGATGAATGAAATGGGTGAAATGAGCTTACACTTACCCAACCTTCATCTTCTTAGGACAAGGGAAAAACTCGGAAAAAACCCTTATCCAGGTAACTCACCGTAACCGAGATTCAAACTCGGAATATCTTAAATATGATGCAGATATGTTGCACCAACACCACAGAAGTGGACGCTATTATGGCTCTAAGTAGTAATCAGTGTATTACTTGTATCACATTTGGAATTTTTATTTTATGTATTGTTTATTTAAAGAAAGATGTCTATACATGATTTTATCTACAGGCAATGTCGGAAAGGATGGACATATAATTAAAACCCACAGTTGTGTTACTATCTTTTAGAAATTTCGGTTCTACGATAAATGTTTTGAGGTATTATAAATTATAATATAGACGTGAGCTTCAACCAGTGCGAAAATCAAATGTAATATTTTCATCAAATTCAAAATACACGCATCGAAGGGATAAAATATTGGCGTGACTGCAGAATAATTTCAATAGTTTTAGATGACATGACTTCAGCGTTAAAACACACATTCCCATTTCTTTTTCCTAGCATTCTGGTTGAATACTTTATTGGGTTTTAATACATTTAACTACCCTAATTATGACCAAATTTTAACTGTCGGATAATACTAGGTGCTGGATACCTAAGTATTTGAATAGGTTATCTTCTTGATAGCTGTTTTTTCGTAAATAGTAACGTTTATATTAACACCTTAAGAGTTGACGAAAGAAGAAACAGTTTTTCCCGACATCACCAGGAAATTGAACCATTGCCCTTAATTTATCTGCTTACACATACGCACATAAGAAATTGTCTAAGATGACGTAATTGCACACTGTGCTGTTAAATGGGTTACTTCGTCCCAAGTTCAACAGTAGCCAGCACTTGTTTTTCTCCGTTTGTGGTTAACATTGTTTCCACATTAGTCTGATACATGCGGCTACTGTGGTCAGCGCTGATGACACAATCTGGATGAAGCTGTGAAACGAGAGCGCACGCCTACTTTTGAAACCGAAAAGCTGAGTATAGTATTTCCTCCCATGAATATGATTCTTCATAGTTATCGTTCCTTAAACAATCACAAAGTTGAGACTTGGTTGCAAAACTGACAAGGGAAAACGCAATTGTTCGTTTTTTCTTTCTCCTGGCCCCAATATCTATCATCAATTACTTCACCTGAATTTGTAGCACCTGTCTTCGTATCTCTACGTTGCAAAGAACGAAATCTAATAAACGGGAATGAGTATTCTACAATGTGCGTAGGTCAATAATTATTTGCCTTTTTGGACTATAAAGCGAAGATTTTGTATTCATGTATTGTGCTGATATACACGCCAATTTAAAAACAAAGAGAAAAGAAGAAAGATGAAAAAAATCATAAGATTGGGAACTGCAAGTTGTCTTTGTTCCCTAGTTATCTAATAGGATGACCAGACAGTATTTTTCGAAGCATCAAATCTAGAATGAAAGGAAAAGGAAGTTGAACTATTACAGGATCTTACGAAGCGACATTTGCGGAAGAAGAAACTGATCTCTCTTACAGCCTTTGTGCGTTCGCAGACAGCACTCTTCAGACCATGTTTACCTACCCGCTAGTGACTCATGGCCACTGTTGTTTACTTTCTTCACAGTGACACATATTCGTTGCTATTGGTTTGGTTTAAAACACTTATCATTTTCTCAAATGGGAAGTTATTATTCGCTTTATTTCCCTTCTGTCTTTTTTTCACTCTCTTGCCATGTGAAGAGAACGGAATTTGAAAGCCATCACATAACGACCCGCTCTTAAAGTATTTTACTATCGATTAAGCCTACCATATTCCCCTAATGCCGTTGTACCTACAAGGAAATGCGGAATAAAACAATTTCTGTAAAATATGTTTATCTCGATTAACGTGAAGTAGAATAATAAGCATTTGTAACAATGGTTTGTACAAAACTGAATAGAGAACGTTATGAGAGTGCTACTTATTTGATTTCGCTAGGAATAAGTTGTTACCGTGTAAGAAAAATTTAAAATCCCCAAAAGTGACAATTGTCCATTCTCTGTACAAGAATTGTTCTTCTTCTTACCCTCTCCCTATGAAGCACTGACACCCCCTAGGATAGGCTATTCCAAATCCGTGAGTTTGAGTATGAGTACATACGAGTACGCAGCATTATTGCGCGGAGCACGTCTTCGTACCGTGAAGGAGAACAACTCAGGTCTGTCGGGGAGCAGACGACAATATGGATCGGACAGAGTGAAGACCTGGAAGCGGGTGGTCAGCCCAGCACCAGATATGACAGTGAGGAAGAGGATGATATAAAATGCACGTGAAATGGATTGGTGGAAAGGTGATGATGGAGCAGTTTGTGGAATAAGTGAGGGGGGAATCGGAGAACCCGGAGAAAATCTGCCCGCCACTTTGTAGACCACTAATGCCACTTCGGGTCCCTAGGATTGAACCCGGGCCGCCTTGGTGATAGGGGAACTAACCACTCGGCCACGGTACCGCCATACAACAATCCTCATTAACTAAATTGTTACTGCCTGAAGAATTACTACCTAAAATAGAGACAATAATGGCTGATTTCTAGCACCTCCTCAGAAGTAGAAAATGTTGTATTTATGTGGTTGAGATTCCTGAAGTAAAGTCCGAACCTTCATACAGGAAACAAAATGTTGCGGGGTTTGGACTATAGCAAGTTGGAGGGGTAAGTCAGTCACATGATCACAGCTCAGAGGAGATCAGGTAAAGTCGAGGTAGGAACGCTGTAGATAAAGTTTTTGCATAACTTACATTCAACGTTGTCACCATTTGCAGTAAAATATTCACTCCTAAATTCTTGTACAAGTTCTGCAATAGGTGAATATTTCGATTTTCGTGCTGCAGGCATTTTACTGTGTGGAACTAGTGAACACACTCGAGAGACACTATGCACTGTAGGCACTGTACTGGGGCAATGACGTCACGCTCTGCCCTTGTGGAGGTAACCTGTGATCGCTTCATTTCGCGATAGCTGTATGAAGGTTCGGACCCTACTCATAAGTATGTGCAAAGGCAAGTAGGTTTACACAGCCTGTATTAGCGTACATGTGCTTAGTTTCCGGAGTGGGCTGCGTCAAGTTATAGTGTACACAGCATTAGCACATGGATGTACAATAATAGAGTCCCTCCAACTTATTTTGTTATTTTTTCTTCACTTGACCTCCATAGATCGCATATTAACTTAAGCTAATTCGGGGAAATGCTCTCTAAAGCATTAAAAACACCAAAATATAGGCCCTCTTGTACATGATCACTTTTTTCATTTCAAGAGTTTCGAAGTAAAATTCTCAAATGTGCATTTACACATTACCTCTTTGTCAAATTGACTTTCTCCAGAACACGTTGATAATTTATCATAATGCAAAGCAATTTACTGTTAGCACTACAATTTGCAATGAAATATTCCTATATGTGTGATAGTATATAGTTTTTTCGCGTATTTTAACCCTTGAAATCAACTTTGATTAAGAAATAAATGGTTATTATAATTGATAGGTTAATTACACTACATAACAGTGGCAGCTCGCGCAAAAATGTTCCAATATGCTGTAATATTGAGTTTCCGACATAATTTAAAATTTTCTAACATACAATCCGGCAGCTCATTTTAGATGGATTTTGAAATACCCTTAAACAGCTGAACAGTCTACGAAAGACTGCAGACTGTGTTAACGCCAGTAAAAGGGAATGGTGTTGTGCATTCAGTTTTGGAAGAAAATAAAGTGAGAAGAAAGTAATTGGACCGTGCTCTTGTCATTTTGTCACATAATTAATGATAGTGCCAATATTAGTGAGCATATTGAACTTATTTTAGTGCCTATTTTAAGCTTTTGACGACTATTGCGCTAACGATGACTATAAATGATTCCTAAATGCAAGAAATGGAGAACGCCCACCCCTAATGAGGAGGTATAATAATCCTGATTCCATATGCATTCGATATTGTGAAGACAAGCATGGCTCGCTTTAGCTACTTACTTTAATCCTCATAAGTAAAGCCCGGATTTCTAAGCAAAATTCTTAACTTTTTCTACAGCTTTAGAGGTAAGCAGAAGGGCTATACTTCATAAGACACACCTAGATGAGCAACTTTAACTATTTTTGTTTGTGCGAATTTATGCTTATTTCGCAGGAAGACGTTTTAGCTTACTTATTTTATGATGATTAATTAAAACAGCGTATTTTACCCAAAACTATAAATTTAAAAGTGCATAATTCACAGTTATCCGTGATTTATCAATGATTCGCTATTTTCTCGGCTAAATTCGTAAGAAAGCAGCACTAGGATGTAGACCGGTGTTGTGAAATCATACTGCGAGGACAAAAATTACTTGCTGCGATTAGTAGAGTGAATTCATCAGTCATTTATCGCCTGAGATAACACAATGATGTCATGAACAAGTATGGTGATTGCCCGAGTTCCAAGCTGCAGCATTTAGTCCAGCAAGGTGTGCATGATTGCGTAGAGTGTCAACTCATCAGTCAGATATCGCAATGTTGTCATAAACAAGGATGCTGATTCCCTGAGATCCGAGCTGCATCTTGGGCCACGGTTTTTACTTCAGTTCGATATAGCAGTTATGGAATGCCGCTCACAAAAACTTCTGTCAGCTTTCTTACGCAAATGTGTGAACGAGTTTGGAAAAACATATATTCAGTGAAGATGGTAGTGTCTTACTTTGTTTGGTGTGTGAAAAGAGCGTTTCTGCAAAGAAAAAATATGACATTGTGCAGCACATTAATAGAACGCGCCATAAAGAGAGGTTTAAGAATAAATCTAAGTTAAACCAGCAACTGATTAAAGGCAATTGGTGAACAATCGAGTTCTAGTGATACATTTTCCAAAGACTTATGTTTAGCGCTAGTGGGTTCAGATATTCCATTGTATAAATTGAATAATGTGCAGCTTCGTGTAGTTTTAGAAAAAGACAAATAAAAGGTGGTGGATGAATCTACATTGCGCAAAAACTACATGCCACTGTGTTTTCAAGAAGTGGTTGGTAATATTCGAAATACACTGAAGCATGAAAACATATGGATTTCTATTGATGAAACCACATATGCATCGGGACAGTGCTGTAGTTGGTGCTATGAAAGCAGGTAGCAGATCATTTCTTCTGAATATACAAGTACTCGAACAAGTAAATCATTCAACTGTTGCCAGATTTTTCAATGACTCGTTATCTTTCTGGCGGCCAGAAGGAATACGGTATGACAATGTATTGCTATTTGTCAGTGATGCTGTCCCATATATTATTAAAGCGGGAGTTGGGTTGAAAGTCCTTTACCCTAAGTTAGTTCATCTGACCTGCCTTGCTCGTGGTTTACATCGTGTCGCTGAAACTGTTAGAAGCCGGTGTAAAGACGTGGATATTCTTGTTTCTAGCGTGAAGAAAGTGTTCGTAAAGTCACCGATTAGAATTCAAAAATTCCGTGAACTACTTCCAAATTTATCTTTGCCTCCTCAGCCAGTTTTGACTCGGTGGGGAACGTGGTTAGGGGCTGTGTCATACTATGCAGGACATTTCAGTGAAGTGGAAACTGTTTCGAATTCCCTAAATGCAGATGATGCAGTCAGTATTGCCACAGCACAATAATGTTGTGTTAAAAACTGCACACAAGAAAAAATACAGTACATCCGTAATCATTTTTCCAAAATTCCTGAAATTTTAAAGCAGTTGGAAGCTCGAAATAAGCCCTTGGTACATTCATTTTCTCTGATTCACGAAGTTGCAGTAGGTAACATTGCCGTCAGAAACATACGGGGTTGCAAAAATTGCGTTTGATAAACTCAATCAGATACTACAGAAAAATTCCTGTTACAAAACACGTGTCAAATTTCTAAAAAGCTTTGTGGCGAAGAAACACATTGAAGAGCAATTCACCGAAGAACAACTGGGGTGCCTTTCTCATGCACCTGTGACATCATGCGACGTGGATAGAACATTTTCACTGTACAAATAATTTTTCACTGATAAGCGCAGGAGTTTTACACAGGAAAATCTCACGATAACCTTCCTTGTTTGTTGAAACAGCCTTCAATAAGGTAAGCGTTCTGCGAAACTATTTTTATCATATTTACATGCATTCGTTTTTGCTTTTATTGGAGCTCACTTTCGTCATTTTTCGTGTTTATTTGCTTGCTTATTTTACTATTTTCTTTTGCTTAGAAATCCGGGCTTTACTCGTGAGCATAACACTTAGAGTTGGTTACCATTGCATTATCGAGAGAGGGTTGCAGAAGTTGGCTGGGTAATATAGCGGGAAGAAAGTTGTGCTTCCCGCAGCTGCAATATATTTGTGGGCAGGAGAAGTTGGTGCGACTCCTTTGGGACCTTGCCCTCACTCGCGGCAACTTGGACGAACACTCCTGTCACCTGAATAAAACCTCGTACCGCACTGGGAAACCAAGACCATCTCTCTTCTGCAGTGTGGATGCGTTCGTTCGTACAACTTCTTCCTTTCCAATTGAAATTATTTTAGTAACAACATTAATGATGATAATATTTAATGAAGTCTAATGCATGGTCGGGCCATAGTCGCGTGGTTCGACCATTCGCTTATCACCAAAGCGGCCAGGGTTCGATCCCAAGTAACCGCATGTGAGATTCGTGCTGGACGAAGCAGCGCTGAGGCGGGTTTCCTCCGGGTTCTCCGGTTTCCCCCACCATCTCATTCCATCGGTACTCCATCTTCGTTCCATATGTCATCAGTGTCACCGCCTGCGGTGCCGTAGTAGTAAAAGCGGGCGTTAAACACTACATAAAAAAGTCTGAGGTGGTATGTTCACATGGCATTCTCTGCCCTCAATCGTATATATAAATATACTTGGATGATTTATTATCCGGGCCCGGAATAGAGAACTGGACGCTGCATATTGGCCTTAAAAGTCCATGATATCTCCATACAAAGTAACAATCCCAAGGACTCTAAGAGAATGGCAAAGTATTGGACAATTAGAACCATTAATAAGCATATCTCGAAAATGGCTTATAGCACAAAAAGGTTATTTCAAACAAACCGCCTGGTTTAAAGTGATCTACATGTTTTGTGCACTATGTTTTCGTATATCACTTAAACAAGATTATACAAAAGGGGACCTCAAAGGCTATTCCTAGAAAGTTCAAAATATACATTTTGTTGCTAATATAAATGTCAAATACTACTTCATCTGTGACAAGCACAAAATTTAATGGCGGCTGATAGCTTGTCATTTTTCTCTTTCCTATTGTAAAAATAAATTTTGTGGGCGCAAATAATACCTATTTATATCCCTGGCTTTACAGCGTGATTTCACAGCTCTTTAGCTATACATCACAAGGCGTGGCAGCCGTTGATTGGATTTTGTGTTGAGTTACGCGCCATTAATTTTTGTGTCAACCATAGTAACTATACGTAACCAGTTGAGAAAGTAAAAATAAATTCAGATTTGATGTGCATGCAAAATATGCACATTTTTTATTTGTTATGCAGAATTGTTTGTTCAAAACAAGAAGAAAAATCTTGTGTTTTCCAACTTTATGAAGTTTCCACGAGAGTACCCATCACTTTTAGCAAATATCCGCGCCATCTGTCTAGTACCGCCATACACCACGAAACCTAGAAGCACACCTGAAAGATGAGAAGGATACGGAATTAAAGGGAAATAATGAGATGGAAATCAGGGTAGATGAGAAACCACCCCAGCATTCGCCGACCTACCAGGGAAATGCATAAAAAATGCAAGTTCAGAGTGGGTGGTCAATGAGAATTGAACGCGGAACCTCTCGAATATGAGCCTAAAACTTTACCGTGAAGCCATCTGACTTGGTTTATGATATTACATATATGTATTTATCAAATGACGTATACTTATATATTTTTGTGGTGAAGAACAAGCAAAGATAAATGGAAATTAAATGTTCTTCCACACTAGCCGTGTGTAGGATAAGGCTGGAAAGGGATAGAATGAGACTAAAAAATTCAAAGTCATAGTCGGGATTTGAACCACGGATCTTCCGGTCTCTGTCCAGCTGCTCTAACCACTGAGCTACCATGGCCAACGTGCCTATTAAATTGACCTTATAATTGGTTAAGCTGTGAAGCCCAGGACTTAAGTACAGCATAGTAAGTCGCCATTAGGGAACGTTATCTCATATGTATTTGGGATATCCTTGTGGTTTACTAGGAAAATGCGAGTGATTTGGAGAATTTACTGTCGGGTCGGCACATTGCCCATGGTAGCTCAGTGATTAGAGCAGCTGGATGGATACAGGAAGATCCGTGGTTCAAATCCCGGCTATTGCATTGACTTTTTCAGTCTCAGTGTACTCCTTTCCAAAGCAAAGATCAACCCCGGATTAGCCGGGCCCTGATAAACGGGGATCTTGTGTATAAATAACATTGGACGTTGTTATAATGTAATGATGCTGCAAAGCATGTCCAAAAGTTTGGAGCGAAACACCCTTTCTGAAGTTTTCTCAAACGACGAAACCCATCGACCTCTCGACCCTCTGGCCCAGAGATTCCTTTGCCTTTAATGTCATATTTCAATATGGTGGAGACGGTGGTCCTTATTGTTATTCTTTCCGGTTTTCTTGTTCTCCCAGTGCGGCCAGGTGAAGCCTTTTCAAGACTTTGTGCTCGCCTAGCTTGCTTATTGGACGGGAATGTTGGTAATAAATGATGATGAATTGTTGTGACCCCACCCTTCTTATCCGTTCCCTTTCTTCCTCCCACGTACGTGACAGTCATCCTTATTTAAAACTAGAAGGAAAAGTTCACAAGTAGCAGCCATAACTTGTGCGCTAATATCGTAGAAGGGGAGGAGAAGGAGGGATTTTTTTGCTTCCTTAGTAAGTGTTGCATCTCTCCCTATTCTCTCACGACTGGGTGGAGTCATATCCTCCATGACGCCGCTACTTATTTCTTGCGTTCTGGGCGAGTTACAGTTAAACAGCATTTACCTTCACTTGTTTTCTCCTCTTGAGTTATTTCTAAGAGAGTGTAAATTAGCAGGAGGGACCATAATAGTTAAATCCTTCAAAAGGGAGTTGTGAACGCAGATAGCAGCTTAATTGATAATCCCCATAATTTATTCACTTTCACTTATAGAATATCAACCTGTTTTATTATTTACCATGCTGTGAATATGTAAGGAGAGTAAGGAGATAAGCTTCTTTGTTCGTAAAAAGGGTGGTAAGGGAAGTTCGCAAGGAAGCAAGTATTGTAATCACAGAAGATCCCATACTCCAAAACAGTATTTGAGCAAAGAAAAGAAACATTTGAAGCATGCGCACACTTATAATAATTGTAGGATAAGTGCTGTTTTAAGTTAGGGTTATTTTAAAAGTAAATCGAATATCGTCTTAAAAGTCTTCATAGTTTTAAAAA
This sequence comes from Tenodera sinensis, assembly GCA_030765045.1. Classification (NCBI taxonomy): domain Eukaryota; kingdom Metazoa; phylum Arthropoda; class Insecta; order Mantodea; family Mantidae; genus Tenodera; species Tenodera sinensis. Next base: position 262,285,709 of record CM060964.1, read on the forward strand.
TATGATCTGAATATCACTGGATGCATTACATAAATATATAAATTCTCTAGTCATTTTTACTCTCATTAGTACGTAGGGGAATGCCGGTACTCATAGTCGTAGTCGCTAGAGCGTGTGTCTTTGGCACTCCGCCACGCAGAGAGTCGCGGGTTCGTGTCCCGCCTAGGGCATGGGTGTTTGTGGGTCTGTATGCCTGGAAGTGCGATTGCGAGAGTAAATGTGTGTGTGTGTGTGTGTGTGTGTGTGTGTGTGTGTGTGTGTGTGTGGTCTGCCTAGAAAAAGTCATCTGGACGGCTAAATGATCATTGAGGACCGAAGGCCCAATGTGTGAAGAAGAAGAAGAAGAAGAAGAAGAAGAAGAAGAAGAAGAAGAAGAAGAAGAAGAAGAAGAAGAAGAAGAAGAAGAAGAAGAAAAGGAAAGAAATAGGGCAAGTACTGCATTCAACCCAAAAATTTCGATACCGAGGTTTTGTCGGACATACATGTTTTGAGGCTCCCTGAATCCAAAGGAAAAAAAGCATTTTTAGAAAAAGGTTCACGCGCGTGTCTATGAGCAGCATTACTAAAAAAGAAAAAATCGGTTAAATACCAAACTTGGTATTTAAGTTCAGCATCTTTCAAGGATGCGACACGAAGGTTTTCAAGAAAATCCCTTCACCCCAAGCTACCCTTCGCATTGGAAAATTTTCGAATGTATGTTTTCTTAAAAACGACTGTAACGATTTGATAAACTACTACACGTTTAGGATATTTTCATGACATACAACAATTTTTGGGAATAGTCCTCTTCATTCTGAATGTTTCGCCATGTTTGTATTTTCTCCTTGCTCAGATTTTTGTATTTCTCTACCGTCTGCCTAATAGGCAGAGGAAGTATTATATCCTTCTTAATTCGATACCTATCAAGAGGTCCATGAAAAAAAAATGTTTATAAACAGGTTGTGTTTGTGAGAGAGAGAGAGAGTATGACAGAGAGAGCGAGAGAGAGAGAGAGAGAGAGAGAGAGAGAGAGAGAGAGAGAGAACAATGTAATTTAACTGCTGGACATCTTCTAATAACTTTATTGGGTAAAACCAGGTGAACATTAATATTATCCTTATCTCTTCTATTTATTAATTACGCAAATCTTACTTTTAACTTCAGAGTTTGCAGTAGCTATTGTCCAATCTTATGTATTTGCAGTTTTGAGAACTGCATATTTTAGAGAAGTTAATAAACGACGGACAGAAGATTTAAAACAAACAAAAAATGACCCACCCCTATTAAAGGAACATTTTTCAGAATTTTGGATTGTATAAAAATGACTCCAACGGTTCTGATAAAAATATCTATATTTAAGATACATGATAATGAAAACGTACACTTTTATCTTGAATTTTCTGGGGATAGTCTGTGAAGTCTACTTCATTTGGAAGGAATTTTTTTCACCTTTTTACGGGTATATGCTGAGAGATAGAAAAAAAGACTTTTTTTCGAATAATTTTTTGTGGTATCCGTCATTTTCCGATATCCGTTGATATTGTTTTAAATTGCTAAATTGTTTCATGAACTGCCGCTATTCAATTGTTCCTTGTGATGTCATGGAAGGACTATGGAATTTAAATCCAGCATATCTATTGCGAGCCGCTTCTAAGCATCTGACTATTTGGTGTCCCCTAGCTACCCCCCCCCCCCCAACTGCCCAAATGTTTGTCCTTATTAACATGAAGAAAACAGAAAAATGAGCTTTCGTAAGGATTTCAATTTGCCTGTTGTTTAGGTAACTAGCGCTAGGTATGGTTCTCAGGTCCCGTTCTTCATTGGGCGTGAAAGACCACTTAATTTTGCTCAGGCTCTTCTAGGTGCCATACGAACCACCGCTTTACTTCTTTTCCAAAGCAAACCATGCTAAGGATTTTAGCATTTTTAGGAATTTTTTTTTTTTTTTTTTTTACCGAAAAAGTGCATTTTGCTTTATTGTAAAGTTTTGTATTGAATGTTTGTGTGACATCAAGGAAGTCCTTTGTCCACTTCTGTTGTTGAAGTTGTCATTGTATACATACCTATAGATATAAAGGGAAATGCCTACATTTTTGCATGTTCTTGGCACCAGATGTGAAAGCTCGTACGTCGGCAGATATATCTAATAGTGTTGAAGCAGTTAAATTGCTTAGTGCTGCAGGAGACAGTTTGGCTATTGACTGGTTGCATACTGCGACGTTGAGGAAGACAATATTGGTACAGCTAATCAGTATGCCAGCGGGGCTGTCTTCAGAGACGCAACCAGCCAGCCGACTTGACGAGGAAACTCCATTTGTCAGTAACACTCTTCTCCCCTCCCCTCCCCTCTCGTTCATTTCCTTGTTGCTTCATTGCCTTTTCTAATTCCTTCCTACGAGTCTCATTGAAGCAAGCATTCGGTCACCTCATGCCACTCCACTCCACTCCACTGTGCGCGCGCAGGCAGGCAGCTTGTCTGTACTCGCGATACGTGACCAATTATTTTATACCATGTCCCTAGAGCCGAGCAAGACAAACTGCTCTAGTTGGAGAACACTTTTCCAATGAGATTGTTGTAGTAATCGATTTTCTGGAAATGTTGCACTTTGCTGATCTTGTCCACACTTATGAGATGGGGCAGACAGCTTCAGAATGTCAAGACAATCTGAAACTATGCATTTCACCATCCACATATAACAGAAACATAATATATGGAACACTTCTTTTTTCAAAACATGCATAATTTAACTCGGTGTCATAAAAAAAAGAAAGAAAGAAAAGACGGTAATGTTGCAGGCTCGTTTTTGGAAAGTCTGTCGCTGTTCGCTCGGTGTGTCCGTAAGACGACTATCATTTGTTTCCCTAAGCGTATGTCTAAGAGCAAGTGTCTGCTGTTTTCCATATCTGTAACATAAAATTGGGAATTTTCCTACAATTTTCTGTCTAAATGTTTTCCTAAGTATGGTTTATTAGGATCTGACATACCATTAAGTACTCTACTATATGCTGGAGACCAGATAGTTATACAGGAAACGTAAGATAATTTACAAAGAGCAATTTATTGATTAAGCCAAAACGCAATGCAGTATAGTTTAACTATATCAACAAATAAGATAAAGATAATGGCTTTTAAGGGGAAGAATCCCGTCAGATAACAAATAATTATAATAATAGAAAGAAAATTTTAGAACAGGTATCCCACTTCAGTTAGGCTGTGATATTAGTTTTAAGTGTGACAAAGACTGATAAGAAGGTGAAGAAGGCACAGATGGAGTGAAGTTCATGAGACATGTAAAAAGGATGCACTAAAATGGACAAAACAAGGAACAACGAAACAATAAGACTAGATTTAAAAGTATTTTCGGTTAATAAGATAGAAGAAAATATAATAAAATGGAAGGATAATGTTAACAGAGCGACAGAAAATAGATTACAAAAAAAAAAAAAAAAATGAATTCTCGGCCGGTTGTAAAGAGAGATGTGGGTAGACCTCGTAAGAGGTGGATGGATGACAAAGACCGGAACAGTTGATCATAACACGTGTTCCTTGAAAGGAGAAGAAGAAGTTTCATTTATTGTAGCCTAAATGTAACGCATATGTATGTGTTTGAAAATGGAGCACGGAAGACATTTAAAGAAAAACAACTTCAGCTACATGTGCTTTTGACTGCTGGATACAGAACAGCCTGTTGGATACACAGTGGGTGTTCCAATGAAAACACTTCCTCATACATTCAACAAATTGATGAAAGTTAAGCTTTAGCAGTCGTGCACTGAGCAGCCGTACATTGTTACGTTACACTTAACTGTTTCAGTTTAAATTTTATGTATGTATATGCTGAATAGCAGCGGAGTCTTTTGTACACCTATACCTAACAGGTTTTATGAAACATTACAAGTGAAAGTGTTAAGCAAAGTGTTGAACAGTTGTATTCCATGTTGTAACCCTCACAGTAGAATCAGATTTCGATATAGAAGAAGTGCTAGCATTTTAACCTGTGATAAGCTGATTTTGCATACATTTGACGGTTATGTCATCCCACTAGGACTCCCCGGCTTAGGATTTTTCCAGATTTCCTTCACTCGGGAGGTATGCTTTCCCAATTATCATTTCACTTCATGCGTCACCACTATCACCGTCTATAGTGCCGTATGTGGTGAGAACGGACGTTAAAGTCCATTATTATAAAAAAATCCTGATGTTACACTCACATGATTTTCTCAAATTTATCTTACAAAAGTCATCAAGAGTAAACAGGACTGCATAGGCCATAGCCAGAAAATTCAAAACATACATTTCATTTGCCATAAAAATATCTTAAGCATATGACATTTTAATCAACATCGTCAGAGCCATTTTTTGAGAAAATAAAAATTTTCCATGTAAATAGTAGTTTAGGTTGGAGGAATTTTCTTCAAAATCTTCGTGTCGCATCCTTGAAAGATATTAAACTTAAATACCAACTTTTATTTTTAACCGACTTTTCGTTTTTGAGTTATGCTGTTCACAGACACACACACACACACACACACACACACACACACACACACACACACACACACACACACACACACACACACACACACACATACGAGCGGGCGCAATGCTTTTTCTTCTCGCCATAAAATTTAGCCATGCCATCTACAAATGAGGTGCAGCAATGTGTGTTGAGGAACAGACGCCGAGCGAGGTGTTTGTAGGATAAATAGCTCATTCATCATATAGCACTCTTCTACGGAACAACTGAACCGACAACAAACATGAGGGTAGGTATTATTTTGTAGCACGACAGCGCCCTACCGGTTCTATCAACACTTGGCGAAACGCTTGAACATTCCAGGAAGTGCTGTCGCTTCCCTTGTTGCCAGGTGCTGATATGTAACTTTTTCGCTAAAGCCTGACCTTAAAAAGAAATAATTCCTATCAGCTAATAGCATGTAAGGCACATACCTGCGGGATTCCAGTGTTTCTACACAGAGGCATTCAACATCTCATTGCGTATTTGTACCAACGGCCCAACAGGAGCGCCTACTATGCACTTTTCCATCAGGCATTTAGTTTTAATTTTACTCATCCGTAAAGTAATTGTTCATATGTACAGTCGAGTGCATGAAACCATGCCGATATACATAATGCGTAATGCTTTATGTTGGCAAGGAAATACTAAACTGCCCAGTCATGTTTGTCCTTCGCTCCTGAGTCTGAAAGCGACCTGTGTTCGTAGGTTAATGTTTGAGTGCCAGACTTTTGGCACCAGACCAATACTAGACGGACTCATCCAGGAGCTATGTTGGACAATTCGCGTTGTTTCGAAAAATGTCCACCAGTCATTCGAGTGAAATTTTTCGTAAATCCCCTCCTATCGTTGCCCACCTAGGCTTGACTTTTGTTCATAGCTTAATGTATTTGTGTGAGACTTGAATCATGTCAATAAATATTGGCTCACTTGGGCTAGTGTGGAACACAGATGATAAGGAGTTTCTATCAACAAAAAATACTATAGGAAACCAAAATTATCGGCACGTTTTCATGCACTCGACTGCACCTTGTTTCCCAGTATACCTATTAGCATGAATCAAAAAGAAATGCCGTTCCATATTGCAGGAATATTTAAGGTAATACACAAGGAGTTCACCAAAAGATTAAGTTGATATAACATCGTCCATTTGAAAGACTATTACATCCCTTTTATAACATTATAAGTTTAGTCTCAGCCGCAGCTAAGCTCATTACCACACAGAATGGAGTATTTCTGTAGCTCTCTATAAACATGTGGATCACATAAGCATTAAAATGTAAAAAGAATTACACCACATGTGGCAACTCTAGGGGAAAAAGTCTTCCATCATGACTGACAAATGTTGCTGCGGATTTGTACTGTAGGTAGGCATAAGTGAAGAAGGTCAACCCGATATTGAAACCACATGGTTTCAGAGTGGAAAAAAGATACGTCGAAGTGAATATATTCAGGGACCCAGTTAAGATATTAGGAAATGAATGATAACAAGAGAGCATCAGACTCTCTTCAGTTTAAGAAATACAGCGGTTTTAAACCCAGGAACTTTTATTTTGCTACTACTTAGTCACTCTCTAATATCGCACTACTCTCTCCATTAACATGGAAGCATAGTGGCTAACGTCTGTTGACCAACATATTGTATTTCCGTTTTGAACGGATGCAGTCTCTCACATATTTTAATATTTCAGCTTTATGATGCTATTGATTTCTGTTATATATTTATTGAAAACTGGTATTGGGATATTGTTATCACACACAATCTTGTTCCTGGATATATCCTTGTAAATACTCCTCATTTACTTGCTGGGATCATTAAGATTAAATACAATGTGCCCAATATGAAATGTTCTAGCTATTCAGAATAAGAGACCACAAGTTGGAAACACCATTTAAATAAAATATCAACTGTTGAACTTCGGTAGAAATTGTTTATTTAGACCCTTTTTTTTTCTTGTTTCTGTAACCCATTGCAGGCACTTTATTACCCTTAAGCACTGGGATTATTGTGTTATACATATTTTTCTCTTGGTATTATTGTATGTTTGCTTAAAATTTTCCTCTTGCAATTAGCCTTTGCACCATCTGCTCTTACATCTGTGATGAGCCTAAACGTGGAAAGTGTGCGGATCTAGGAACGGGCTCATGACAGAATTCACTACAGAAAAGTTACATAATACACGTAAACCAAGAAGACTGCCCTTCAATTGGAATATCTGAATTTCGTCAGCAGGAGACTTACCTTGAGATCCGTACACTTTAGTGGAAGAGAAAAAAATCCAACCATCATCCAGCCTAGCTGAACCTGACGCAATAAGCGGCGAAGAAATGCACATGGTAAAAATACACCAACCCCGCTTACGAACAAAATATGAACTACTAATTACGTGCCCTTCCTGCATTCTGCATCTTGTAAGTCTTTTTATTCTTAAATGTGGATGTGACGGACTTGGACTCCTACCAGGAGAAGTAAATACATTTTTTTTCATTGCCTATTAGAAACAAATAATGTGAGTGCTATTACTATTTTTGTGGTAGTTTGGGAGTTTAAGCTTGGTGAAAATAAGGAACAAATGCCACAGCTTTATTTCTATATATTTTTGTCTGCTGCATGAAAAATGTGTTCTTGCTTTAAAGCGAGATACCGTAGAGCAAAGCCGTATTGAGATTTATTTGTAGAATCATGTTTATGTTCCCAAGTATATTTTGTAGAAGCTTTATTCACCAAAACGTAAGCACATATTGCTTAATCAGTGATACTTGGTTCCAAGATAACCGAAGAAGTTATCATTGTGTAGACAAGTAAGAATTGTGGATATGTAAAACCAATTTGACAGACTAGATTTAAAGAATAATGCTGCGCACTGCATTGGAGGCGGCTCCTAAGTATATGAAGCTACTAATCAGAATCTGAACGGGAGAAGATGCCAGAGTAAATTAAAATTGAGGACGTCATGCGATATCAGTTACCCGGTTCAAAACATTTTGAAGACGGTGGAGAATTGTTTTCAGAAAAATGGAGTAGCTGTAGTAGGAAAAAGAAGAATAAAATCTATAAGATTTGCTGAAACTATCCCAAGGAACATGCTAATGAGGCTAAATGACAGTATGACATGAATGTAAATACATATATGTACAAAGAGTTACTTGTAAACAGTTATAAAATACTTCAGCTTACCTACCTATTATACATAGGTGGCGGAGAAAGAAAAATATAGTTATTATTTACACACATGTTTGCTCCGGAGGATACAACATCGTAATTCTCTCAAAGTATTAACACTCATTACTGGCAGTCGACATGGAGCTGAAGATCGGAAGCCTACCCTGAAGACCTTACAACATGAACATCCACAAATAAGTAATGTGTGTTAATACTTCCAGTTCGCTGCCAGAGAATTACAATGAACTTGTCATCACTTTCAGTACTACTTCGTGTATGGGTAAAAGATATATTATTTAATGTGTCTGGCATGCCCTTCCTCACCTCATATTCATTCCCGCAATCTCCCGATACTGCCATGTAGTGTGCATTTATTAAGTAGCAAAATAGTTCCTACAGTAGGAATAATCATGAGATTTATATCACCTCGTGCGATACTTTTATTGGTGACCATAGTAGTTTTGAGATACAAGTGGTATCTCTCTGTAGGCCGTATGCTAACCTACAGTAAAATTATTTTACTACATTTTCCCAGAGGGTCCTGTAAAATGATAAATGAACGCTATAAAAGTTATGCTGCACCTTCACTGAAAAGAAAAAAGAGGGTTATTGGAATATTTTCATGGCTTACGGTTATTTGCAAGATAAATTTTAAATCCTCACGGATCCATATATTTTTATACCAAATGGTAAAGGTCTTGCCTCAAAATGAAGGTAGGGTCTAAATTTATAGTATCGATCTACATCGACATGTAATAAATTAAAACAGTGCGCAGTGGAGCGAGAATTAAAATATAAAAATTGTGATTCATTATTGCCCTTTGTACTGAAAAAAAGTTGTAGAATAAATATAAGTTCTGAATGTGCCAAAGAGAATGCAAGGCACCGTAGTTTCATACAAATTGTTTATAATTTCTCCTCAGATTTTCAGTCAACTTCTTTTATGGTAGATTCATGGTATAAGGTAGATACCAGAAACCACTGAATAATTGTTTAAACACCGTGGTTCTACAAACGCATTTTTCATAAAAGGGGTGTTCTGAACACAAGTTGTATTTTTAATGTTGAAAGTAGTCATAAGTTTAATACAAATTAAAGTAAATAAAGTTAAGTTGTTACAGTATTGATATTTACTGATCTTTCTAATGCAATAGGATAAATTCAGGTATCCATGTGATATCAAGTTAGTCTGTGACAGTTTGTGCATTTTCTATCATGGAGAAACTAAGGCGCTAGTAGTTCTGTAATTTTGATTACAAATGGCAGATGTATACTACTTTAACTTGATCACTTTCTTTGTGCGGTGGCCTTGTGGGTGGAAATTGCTTTACGGCTCGGGTAGCAAGTGGTTTTGGTTGTGCCGTGTACATGGAATTTGTATTTTCAATTTATTGTATGGATACAATTCGGAGACACCCAGTTTTTGATATATCATTGTTAAGCGATCAGTAAACAATATTAATATTCTTAAAAAGTACAATTTCGTTATTTTAATGATTATTTATACACTATAATGTGACTATTAGAACATCACAGAATTACTTAAACTTCATCTCATACTTTTATGAACAAGCATTTGAGTTTAATTTCTCTAATTCCTTTATTTTGTACGTACTTCTTGTATAAATGAGTTTAACTTTACTTTTCAATAGCTGTATGGTTAAATACCAACGATACATACTTACGATGATTAAAATACCCTAGTACCATGCACCATGGAGTAACCGGAATCTTCCCTTCAGCGAGAGACATGTGCGAGAGAGAGAGAGACAGACAGACAGACAGACAGACAGACAGACAGACAGACAGACAGACAGACAGACAGACAGACAGACAGGCAGGCAGGCAGGCAGGCAGGCAGACAGACAGACAGACAGACAGACAGACAGACAGACAGACAGACAGACAGACAGACAGACAGACAGACAGACAGACAGACAGACAGACAGACAGACAGACAGACAGACAGACAGACAGACAGACAGACAGACAGACAGACAGACAGACAGACAGACAGACAGACAGACAGACAGACAGACAGACAGACAGACAGAGAATCAACTGTCGAACCTAGTCCGGTTCGATAAGCATCGGAGGTATTCGCTGAGGTATTCAGCTGGCACCATTTAACTGAACTTCAGGTTTATTTTCAAAGTGCAGAATAATCATGGATATATGTACATTAAATTCCACTCCTACGCAGCTGTGTGATAATTAATCAGTTTCGTATGTTCCATTCCTCCTTAAATATAATGTTAGCATAAATAAAAATATTAAGTGAAATGCTGTGCGATAAACACATTTTAAAACAACTACATCAATAATTATATGAATAATAGTTAAAATGTGAGAAACATCTCGAATACAATCTACAGAATGGATTTTCATAGAAGATCTGTTCAGTGTTCTGAATTAAATGAAATAAAAAATTAATAAGTTAGGGGAAGGGTGCATTATCGAAATTCAATAATTAACCTTATCTACTGTCGTCAATTAACTCTTAATGAAATTGTTCGACGAATGGAGGATGAAAGCCTTCGCTGAAAGATTTTGGAATGGATTCACAGGAGGAGGAATACCTACAAGGTACTCCTGGTTAAACCCTCTTCCACCCCCGCCCCCCCCCCCCAAAAAATGAATAGTCTCTTTTTCAAAATAAATGGAGGTAAGAACGTCAGTAAAAGGTAATCTGAGGATTTACATACCCGATATTGAGTTTAATACGGTTTTAATCAAGTTTTTTTATGTAAGAGTAATCATTAATAGGTATATTTATTTTGAAAACAAAGAAGACTGCTTTAGTATTTATGTGGCTTAAAAATGAACCTTTGGAATTAGAGATTTTATCTGCATGTATGCAATAAACCTTACGCTCATCTGAATGGAAAAAATAACGAGAAACAACACTCATGACTAGGATTCAGACCTCCGTGGTTCAAATTACTTGATTATCTGCTTAAACTTCTGAATCTTGGCGCACATTTAACCTTGATGAGAAAATGAAGCTTAAGGGCTCGCGCGTAGAAATGCCAGTGTGAATGGACAGCAGAGCCGAGTGGAACTTAACAAGGGAATCCTTGAGAAACTTTTGCACTGTGAATGGTGGTGCCAACTGCACATGCTTTGCGCCTTACGTTTCGCAAACGCTTGGAACAGCCATTAATTGGTTTTATCTATATGAACTCTTGTTCCGCGTTGCTGCGCCTTGCACGTATGCAAAGGTTTAAAGAGTGGGAGAAGCAAATCTACGACATGTGGTTTAGTCATAATTCACTTTAGCGGGTGACATAACATAAAATACCGAGAACCACTTTTCGTTTATTATAATTTTATTCCTGCAAGTAAACATACTAACTTTAATAAATGAGTCAGTCACATAGATTTACAGACCTACTGATCTCAATTAAGAACATAATAATTTTAGATGGAGAATGTAGCATACATATAGAAATGAAGCATTTATTTTGACAGAATTCTTATTGCAGCGCATGGTAATGCAAATGAAGAGCTTGTGTATAGAACAGGTGCATTCGCATCAGTTGGAATCTTCTTCACTAAAGACACATTCACAACAATTGTTGAAATTTATACCTCTCACTACTCAGAAAATTGCCAAGCATGCTGCAACAGGAGGTGGCAGTTTGTACAGAAGGCTAAGCATTTTTAAGATAAACCTTTTATGATGGAGATGTATACTTACTTTTAACACCTAATTTATTCTAGCTTCTTGAAAATGACGTACCCACACCGATGATAGAATATTCCCGTGTGGAACGTTCAAGGTTGGCTGCCGATACTTGCGGCGCTTCATGTCTCGCGATGGACTTGGAAGGAAACGTAAGGACATCAGATATGATTCGCTTGAGAGACATTGTGGGAGATGCGTTTGGATTTAAAGCGCCAATGTTACTACGAGGTTCCCTTACGAAACAAAGGAAATCTTCCACAGTGTGCTAACTTTGTTACCTGAAGTATTGTACGTTAAAAGCAGCTCATGTTCAATGAAACAGACTTTCTATGCTATAATTGCAGATATTTCTGGTTCTAAATGTGTGCTACCGATAATCAAAACGGACTCTAAATGTCCACCAGACATAGCAGATCTATGTTTTTACGTATTTCTTTTCGCAGATGTATGTTCGTATGAACACTGACATTGTCGTTTTATGTCTTTGAAATGAGGAAATGTGTCATTCTGCAGACCGTTATGAAAATCAACCAAATCAACTTTCTTGTGTTTGTCCTTCAGTAATATAACAATTAAAATATTAGCGGTTAATTTTATTCAACCGTTTGAAGTTAGTGAATGCATTAATCTAACACAGGTGCCCATTTCTTTTTATTTACAGTTGAATTTCTTTGCCACGTACGTAGTAGGTACGTAGTAGTATTGCATTCCATTGCAAAATTCGTTACCGAAATTACACTGAAAATACATGCATTGAAGTCCCCTGAATAAAAAAATAGAAAAAGGTTTTGTGTGTGTGTGTGCGTGAGTGTGAGTGTGAGTGTGTGTGTGTGTGTGTGTGTGTGTGTGTGTGTGTGTGTGTGTGTGTGTGTGTGTGTGTGTGTGTGTGTGTGTGTGTGTGAAATGCATAAAATTCAAAAACAAATATTCGATTCAGTGCCAAACTTGGTATCAAAGTTCAACATATTCCAAAGATGAGACAGGAAGAGTTTCAAGGGAAAAAACCCATTACCTTTTATATGAAGACGTTTTCGAACTTTCTGATTCTCACAAAAATGACTAATAATTTTGATTAAAACCATATGTTTAAAATATTTTCATGATGAATCAAATCTATATCTTGAATTTTCTGGAAATAGTCTCTGAATTTCTCTTCATTTTGGATGACTTTAGCATAACTGCCAGAGAGAATGGAATTTCAAAGTCATCACATTGTACCAGCTCTTAAAAGATTTGATAATCGCTTAAAGCCTACTGTATTACGATATTCCCCTTGCACCTACAAAAAATTACTAATAAGGTGCTTTCTGCAAATGTTTATTTATCTTTATCTAGATTAGTATGAAGTAGACAGAAGAACACACGTTTGTAAGAACAGTTTTACAAGAGTAGAGAAAGGCATGTGAATGGAATACAGCGGATGTTTGTGCCCTCTTAAAAGATTTTACGGCCTTAAGGCTACTGTATTCTAATGTTCCCATTATACCTATAAGGAAATGTGTAATAACATGAAGTAAACAAAAGAATAACAGCTTTTAACAATAGTTTGAGCAATAGTGAATAGAGAAAGTCATGTGAGTGAGATTTGTGTATAGGTGGACCAAACAAAAGCAATTTGCGGGCCGGGTTCGGTCCCCGGATCGTAATTTGACAAATTGTTCCCTATAGGGCAGGATTTCTCATACCACAAACCCCCTTCAATGTTGTGAAATGTGCTTACTTGAACACAGAAGATATTTTTATGATGGTGGTTTTAAGAACCTCAGCTGTATAGTGAAGCTATTTCTAACGAATATTACCATTGACAAACCATAGAGAGCAAAATGGGTTTTGTATGAATTAGTTTTTTAAAAAGTTAGTATAAATGAGTCATATTATAGTTACGCAACACTCTGTGTTGCACATTATCTTTCAGTAGCACCCATTATAATGGGCGACCAAGCTTCGCTCGGCTTTTCTTCTTTTTCCTTTTTTAATCGTGTTTCTTTTTTTTTTGGGGGGGGGAGAAGATATTTATTTAGATAAACTTGAAAAATGAAATGTTAACTAAATATAAATTTTCATCCTAATTGTTGAAGCCATTTCCCTGACGAGACCTTTAATATCCTGGCTTGTTTGTTGAAATTGGCCCATTAACAGAGAAATTATGGCCAAAATAAGGTTTAGAGTAACTGTGACAGTTACGCATAAAATGGCGTTTTCTCAGGAATGACACCTATATAGATAAACTTAATAAGCAAAACCCTGTCTGAATATATAATATGATTGAAACGTTAGAGTAAGACATATACAAGAATTGCTCGTTTAAACATATAAGATAAGATATATTTTAGATATAGAGGATATACATGGAAATAGTCAAGAGTGAGTTAAGTTCCGAATAATATTTGCTCTTTTTCCAGTTGCATTTAATCATAATAAAATGTGAAGTTATGTATGTACATAGTTTGTAGCGATTAGCTATAAAAGTCGCACAAGTAACGATATTCACCATTGTGAGTCACGGTTGCAAGAGAAGGGCTATGTCGTGAAATAAAACGAGTAGAAGTGTTTGTGTGTTTAATTTAACTGGTAGAAGAGACAATGTTGTAGCAAGCTGCAGTTAGTAACGGTATCAGATGAGCAGGTCACGTCTCAGCCCTTCTAAACACGCATTTTATGAGCTGGTGCTGCGTGAATTCCCGTGACAAGATTACTAATGAAAGCCGTACTTATTGCACAGTTCCACATTTCCAGTATTCGAAATGATTTTCCTCGGAGCGCTTTCCTTTTGCGTTTTGTCTTTTGAGGGCAATAACTGCTTAGTCTTCGAAGGATGCCCGTTTTTATAGCGTGCATTTACACAAGGAAGTGTAGGTATTAAACATTCCTATATGCATAAATATCCCTCACAAAATAGGCCAGACTTTACCTAGTTTAAAATGCATCTTCAGATGTTTGTGTTTCTCAAAGGACAAATTGCTGATATGTAATTCTATGACTTTCATTACTTTCATATCTACTTCCCAATGTTTACATTAGAAGTATTGTAGTCCACCGAAAACTTTGATACCTAGATTTTGCCGGAAATAGACCTTTGGAGGCTCACTAAATCAACTCCAAAATAAGGAAAAGGTGCGTGTGTCTATGTGTGTCAGTAACAATTAACTCTACAAAAAATGTAGCTATTTTACATAATGTGTGCTTTAACGAGAGTTGTGTATATTTATTGTGTAGTAAGATGTTTATAGTTATGCAAAAGTCATTCATAATGAACAGGCTTCAGTCTGTTCTCAGAAAATTCAAGATATATTCGAATACCAAGTTTGGTATTTAATCGAATTTTCATGTTTGGGTTAATGTAGTCCACAGAGAGAAGCTCGCGGCCCCCCCCCCCCCCGCACACACACACACACAAAGACACGTAAATACACAGACTTTTTACTATTTCTACTACGTATAGTAAGTAGGGGAAGTATTGTATTCGTCCAAAAAATTCGATGTCGAGATTTCACCGAAAACATACGTTTTGAGGCACCTGAAAAAAAAGCTCCGCACACACTTGTGTGTGTGTCGGTTAAAAACCACAGTTTAAGTTTAATATCTTTCGAGAATGCAACACGAAGATTTTGAAAAAAATTCCTTTATGCTAAACTGCCCTTTACAGGGAACATTTTGATTTGAGGGATTTAACGACTTTGTTTAAAATGCCATATGCTTAAGTTATTTTTTATGGCAAATGAAATGCATATTTTGAATTTCTATAGCTCATGTGGTCCTGTTTGCTCTTGTTGACTTTTGCATAACTGGTTAACCGTAAGATAAAATCAAATTTTACTGCGCAAAAATGTAGATCTCGTTAAAACACACAAGTTATGTCCAAATGCATTTTTTGTGGAGTGAATCACTTTGGAAGTATTCCTTGTTACTATTTGTGTGAGTTTTGTAATACTTATACTTCTCTTCTGTCGTTATACGCATTTTTATCTCTTGGCGTGCAAAGAGAATGGAATTTCGGAGCCTTCATATAGTGACCAGCTTTAAAACATTTGACTATTGCTTAAAGCCTATTGTATTCCCACATTCTCCTTGCACCTACAAGAAATTTAGCAATAAGATAATTTCTGCAAATGTTTATCGCGACTAACATAAAGATAGAGGAATAAGAGTTTGTAAGAATAGTTAGTACAAGAGTAGAGAAAGACATGTGAATAAACACATTTAGATTTTTCTAAGCATTCATTTGTGGATTCAGGTAGTTTCAGATCATGTATTTTCTTTGAAATCTGGGCATCAAATTGTTGGGTGGAATACAATACTTCCTCTTCTTACTATACAGTAAGGAAAAATGCAACATTTTGTCCAAAATAATGAGTTAATCTTCCCTTCATCTTCACTTTGTCTTATGCAAATAGGGGAAGTAACTCCTTTAATACAATGAAGTGAAACATCTAACACAGCTTTGGTTTTATCGAGGATGGTAGTCGCAGAATTGAAATTGTGTTATCATTTACGATTGTATTCTAGCATTTTATACTCTAAGGTACGTGTTGTATTTCATTTAAGAAGTTCAGGAAAGTAGGAATATCCATTCTTGTGATAAGACCGTGTCGTGCCGTGCACTTTTGGCTGGCGTTATCACTTCTCCAGTTGAGGAATAATGAAATAGCTTGGCAAGAAGGGCATCTGACTTTTCCACTGACACTTAAGAATAATTTGGGAGCTTGAACACATATTTTTCACCTTTAGAAGAGAACTCTTATCGCAGGAGGAAGCTACGTCACAATCGCACCGTCTTGCATTTTTTTTTTTTCAAGTTCCCAAAAGGCTTTTATCTGCCGTCACCAAATGTGTTAAGGGTTGGGCGGGCTGGAGCGAAGAAGAAGAGGTGAAAGATAACGTATCCTCTGTTATCCGCGTCTCTCTCCCTCTCCTCCGCCCTCCTGTATCGTTTCCGTTCTTGGAACCTTGCATATCTCTCGAATTGTCTCATTTCCCATGAGAGATTAGACTCGAGGTAACGTGCAAACCATCCAGTGGCGTGGCTTGGAGATTTGTAGCGTTTATCAGGGGACCCTCCTTTGTCGTTCCAGTATATTCCGTACTTGAGTGCAGTCAACAAAAACACTGCGCTGCATCTGTACGAATGTGCATTCCGTCATGAAAAGGAATGCTCAAACATTGAAGCATCATCTCTTGGTGGAATGAGTTAATTCCGTGTAGAATTCATGTTGACACCTGCTTACTAAGGGAATTGTTTAATTAACTCTCCCTAGGCTACTTGGCAAAATGTTACGCACTTCTGTGGCAAGTCAGGTAGAGCATTTAGGCCAGGAAGGTTAATTCTCCTTCTTTAGTGGTACATACGTATGTATTTCGGCGTTTACTTATGATTTATTAATATTGATGTAGCTTGCATATATGCAAAACTTGTGTTGCCCTACGGTGCTACTGAAGTCCCGACAACATTCACGTATGACAATCACCGTTTATCTTACGTGGACCCTCACCATCCTTTAACACAGACTTTATAGCACCGCAGTAAGAATTTACATCTAGGGAACCTACGAAATTCTATGGTTTAACCAAATGAGCTACAAAATCCAGTTTAGATAATGAAAGATTGGGAGGTTGCAAAACCGAGCGGGATGGCTCAGGCGGTAGCGTCTGAGGCCCGCATTCGGGAGGTCGCGGGTTCGATCCCCGGGTCGCCAGGTGAGTGCTGGGAAGGATTCCATTTCCTAGGAATTTCCTGTCCCTCCATTTTGTTACATTAATCATTTCATTTCACCCATCATTCCGTTAGGTTTCTTTCAGGGTTGAAAGCATCGATGAGGGTAGCGGCAACAGCATCGCAGGGGGAAAGTATGTGCTCTGGAAATCTTGTCACCCGGATTGGAAGGCGAGACGCTGGTTTCCGGACCCCCCCCCCCCCCCACATGGGATGGTACGAAACTAGGTGGGGGAGGGGAGCCGGTTTCCGAGTCCCGCGCCTGTCTTGGGAGTACGAACCCAAAGGGGTGGGAGAGGAACCGGGCTAGCCTCCGCCGGGGTGCCTCTAACTGGGAAAATGTAGGGACTCTGCCCTCTACTCTATCGTGGCAACGTTCTGGCCGCCCTTCGGATCCATCCGCCTCGTCCATCCACACGGGGGTGCCGCGTTAGGGGCATTGGCACAGAAGATCGCCTTTCGGTCGAGGTACTATGTTCTCCTCTAGTTGTCATTGGGTCACGAGTCAAGGGTGCAAAATATACATTGAGAACTATCGTGTTCAAGGGCTGCTTAGAGGTTGGAAAGGGTTACTAGGGGTTAACATGGCAGAACTTATATGTGATATAGCTTATTTTAAGGCAAGGAATCTATGAAAAACAGAAACACAATGTTATTTAACTAAACATTTTACCACATGCGAAGAACTGAAATTTAACTAATGAAGCATTCACCATTATAATGAGTTATGTCAAAACGTTTTTGAGATAATCTTTAACTTGTAATTAATCACTTTTGATAACATGCTAATGCAAAATTCTCCTTTTATAAAACATTGCGGTATTATCTCTCTCCTAATTTGATTTATTTTGAACTTAAAAATGAATATAAAGAAATTGTTTGGTATACATTGATCAGTTTTATTATAGTAAAAATTTGTTTGTGTATGTGTTGAATTTGTTAATTTTACCAACTTGAGTTTTAGAAAATATTTAAGGGCGAATGAAATGGTAGCTTTTTAATAATTGTATACTTTTAATGAAGGTCTTCTGAAAATTTCAAGGTCATTTTTAAGAGCATGAAAATACAAGCTACAGTGTTTAAAAAAGAATCTAAATGTTCACCATTCTTGTCTAATTTCACCCATGCATTGCGTTGAACACGTTTTATTTTAGAAAGTTTAGAATAATTTTTAAAAATTGCAATATGTAACAGGTAGCAGCATTGGATGAGGTTAAAGCAATGATGTCCAACCTTGTCTCTTTAAAAAAGCACACGTAATTAACTGTTATTCCCCACCTCCTCTTTCAGTCGGAGGATGAATCAAGGCTGTGGCGTTTAGACTCACAAGCAGTCAGTATCCAGTGACGAACACAAACAGCGATCCCACGGCCGTTTTAACTCATAACTTCAATTTTCTGGGAATGTTCTCAGAAGACCTCTTCGTTCTGGATGATTTTTGCATAAATGGTAAACAGTAAGAGACAAAATCATACTACATAAAAATGTGGATCTCGTTAAAACATACAACTTATGTCAAATAGTTCTTTTTTCTTTTGAGTGAACCATTTCCGAGATATTCTATATTGTTTTGTTTGAATTTTCCAATACCTATACTTTTTCTCAAATAGGAATGTGTTATTCGTTTATCATTTCTTGGAACGGAATTTTAAAGGCATCGCATAGCAACCCGCTCTTAAAACATTTCACTATCGCTTGAAGCCTACTGTATTCCCATATTCCCCTAGCACCTACAAGAAAATTAGCAATAAGATAATTTCTGAAAATGCTTATGTCGATTAAAATGAAGTAGATAGAGAAATGAGAATTTGCAAGAATAGTTTGTATAAGAGTGAGTATAGCTCTACATATATTTGCGAATAGAGTTTCTCCAAATTGAACTATACTAGAAGTTTGCATCGCAACGATCACTTGGTGTATCTTCGACTTTGTTTCCAAACATTGATAGACTCCTTAAACGTAAGCAGTACCAAACAAGTCACTAATGAACATATGTTTATTGCATAAGATTTGAAAGTGTTTTCGTAAATCAAACGCAACGTACATGTAACCAACCCGCGGCTGCAACACAATGCACGTCGCAGTGTTAAAGAATGGCACAACCTCCCCTCTTTGGCAAACATTGGACATCGCTGGGTTAAAACAAATAACTTGGAAACTTGTTAATAAAAAGAAATTCTGCAGCTACATATCCACTTAAACTTTCCACTTCCCTCTAATTTTCGCATATATCGTTTTTGACACCCTAAATTGAGCATAGTGTTTACAATATTAGCAAGCACTTGCAAGTAAAGCGCTGGTGCATATTGAATGAAGGAAGATATCTATTCCAGAGAACATCTTCATTGTGTAGAACTACAGAAATCCGAGCAGAGAGGGTGACAGTTGGCTGAATAGAGTCCAATTACCGGCTGCCTGATTGTGATGCTCCTGTTTGTAAATAAACTTTCCTACATTCTATTATATTGGTTCAAAGCCCGACGGGTCATAATAATCTCAGGGAAACAGTCAACTAATGAGAGCAAAGGACATCTCTTGTTTGTCGCATCTAGCTTCATTGGCCCATCTGTTTGTTTAGGGAAGCTTCATTTGTTTTAGTGCAGTATAGATATTTGGGGCACTGAAAAATTAGGTGTAGTAATTACTCACAACAGTCCGGGAAAATCTACCAAATATGAAATACAATACCTCACTAAATTTTCCCAGAGGTATTTAAAAAAAAACAAAAAACAAAAAAAAAAAAAAAAAAACAAAGGAACCTTAAATCGAGACTTAATGGCAAAAATTTCCAAAAAGAATTACGATCTTTTTTTCTTTTTGCGCGGTCTTAATTAGAATTCTTTTCCTTAGTTCAAAGTTTTTGTTTGGGGGTGGAATAGCTTTCCTAGCTGCCGGCCTTGAGCTTCTATACTTGTTCCCATATCCCATTTTTTTAAAACACGTGCACCTTAAGTTGACTCTTGAGCTTCCTATGTACTGTTCAGTGTGTTGCAAATCAGTGCCACCATGTTAGTAAACCGCGTGTCCAGTACAAGACTTAAACTTTTGGATAAAGTTGCCGTCATTCGAGAAGTTGAAAAGGGTCTGAAGGAAAAACATCAGAAATCGCCAGAGAATACAGGATACCGCCGAACACTTTGTCAACTTATCTGAAGAATAAAGAGAGCATTTTAAGCAGTGCCTCGAGTGCAAATGGAAAAAGTCTAAAAAGAGTGATACAACCGGAAAATCCTGATGGATACACATATATGCACCTGTATCGCTAAAATGTCAATTTTAGACTATCCTGTGTAATTCGAATTTTCGGATATTTCGTATTTTTTCTTGTCCCTTCAGCTTCGAATTGTCCAAGTTCCCTGTACATGAAATTACCGTCAGCTTCGTGTCATAAAATGCATCTATAATGATCCCTTTTAATTCATCCAGAGTGGTGTCTCCTCTAAATCACCTTATTCTTCACTGAGTGAAGAAGTTGACGTGGCTACCACGCCATCCGATCCAATGCCCTGGGAAATTATATATAATGTTGTTTAAGATCGAAACAGATTAAACAATTGCTGTTTCATTGAATTAGTTGTATATTCATCGGTGTGAATTTTCAGGGTAACTTCAGCCATGCCAAAATGTCTAAGAAACATTCCAGATTCTGCTCTTGCAACACTAACTATATTGATATGTTTTTAAACCAGCACCCCTGAAAACGAACAACAAATTAAATAAATATAGATGGACAAACCCAATATAGAGGTAGTGTTACAGTTACTTACTTTACAAAATATTAATCAGAAAAGCAAAATAAGAACTCTGTGGTGTCTTGCAGCGACACATTCCCTGAACCCCTGAAATCTGCACGCATAGGAGAGAAAAAGAATAGAATAACCAGAGAGGTTGAATGTAAAATCTAGAGAGTGTGTGTCGGTGGGAAACATTTCAAGAGAAATGGACCCCGAAGAAACTCGTTCTATGTTAGAAGAAGCAGATGATTTGGTCCAAATTGAGTCTCCTTCTTCTGCAGGTTCCAACACAGGTGGTTTAAGAGATGCCCCATTGGTTGTTGATAAGCCAATGCAGGAGACTTCATTCTTGTACTGTTTTTGATTGTGGAGAATCAGAGATTCTATGTCACAGAAATTTTGAATTTTGGGAACACATGAAATAAAGTGAATGAGAAAAAATTCTGGAAACAATAATTCTTGCTCGTGTTTCCAGACAACGAGCATGTGTACAACATGCGGAAGAATTGTCTTCTAGAAAACAGCAACCATCCCTTCGTATAAGACATGGAAAGTTTATTTTCACAAATATAACATACAATTCGACATCTTTTAAAAGAAATCATGGACAGGCCTAAGAAATGGCCAAAGTGAAAAATACATAAGTTTATTTCAAAAAAAATTTTGACCTAAAATAATTTTCTTGTATGAAGAAGCTTCAAAGAAAAGAAAATACAGTATTTAGTAATCAATGTTTAACGCAACCTTCGTTCCAAAAGAAGTAGAGCATTAACAATATAGCCAAAGTAAACACAGGCAAGTATAACTGTGTTTTTCCACTACGTTTTTTCTGTGGCCGAAGTTAGACTGTTTTCTGGGAAACTGTGGTCACATTTCAATATTTCATATAATAAACAAGTACCTGGCGACTGAGCTTCGCTCGGCATTTCTTTTCTTTTCCCTTTTTTTTTTTTTTTTTTTTTTTTTTTTGTTTTAATTTATTTTTTGGGGGGGGGGGGGCGGGGGAGAAGACACTTATTTAGATAAACTTGAAAAGAAAAATGTTAACTATATATAAATTTTCATCCTAATTGTTGGAGCCGTTTTCGTGACGAGATCTTTAATATTCTGACTTGTTTGTTGAAATTGGCCCATTAACAGAGAAATTATGGCCAAAATAAGGTTTCGAATAATTGTGACTGTTACGCGTAGACTAATATAGCTAAGTCAACTTTCTTTAGATTTTCTGAAAGCTCTTAACGAGACCTTTAATATCCTGGCTTGTTTGTTTAAATTGACCCATCAACAGAGAAATTATGGCCAAAATAAGGTTTAGAGTAACTGTGACTGTTACGCGTAAAATCGCCTTTTTTCAGGAATGACACTTACATAGTTAAACTTAATAAGCAAACCCTGTCTGAATACAAAATTTGATCGAAATCGTTGGAACCGTTTCCAAGTTGCGCGGAATATATTTATACTCAAGAATTGCTCGTTTAAATATATAAGATAATACACATGAGAAGTATTTTCTGTGTGATAAAGGTAAAACAGACATCAGGGAATCTTCTCAAGTTTAATTACCATACCAAAATTGACAAGAACGTGTAAAAAACGGTCGAAGTTTCGTAGCATATTCAGATAATTGTTACCATCCGCCACTGTATCAAAGGAAAGAGGTTGACATCTGTGCTGGATGTCGCACCCCACACATCACTCAAATTCCCTGGCATGTTTTCTTTTAACTTTCCACGTAAATAAGTTTTGCATTCTGTTATTTCAGTTTTCATAACAACCAGTAAATCACCATAAACCCAAAATACCCAGCATCTGTGAAAAAAATATTAGATCTGTACTTAATAGGCACAGGTACATTTGGGCCACTTTGTACATAACGTGCATGTGCTTCTCGTTGTGGTAGCATCTATACCTACCATTCAAAATCCCTTTCATCAAGATGCTGAATGAACAGTTTAATCGGCAAAATAATTTAAATTTAAAACTTATTTTGTTGTTTAACGACACAGTCAGTTACCAAGATCACATCAGCGTTGCCGGTGTGCCGGAATTTCGTGCCGCCGGAGTTCTCTTACATGCCAGTAAATCTATTGACATGAAGCTGTCGTTTTAAGCACACTTAAAAACAATCGGTCTGGACCGGATTTGAACCGGTGACATTGGCATCAGTAGGCCAGCGTCCAACCAACGAGCCACCCACACCACCTTCGGCAAAATAGATACATACTACAGCAAGCAGATGCCATATATAGTACTATCATGTGTTCACTCAGCAATCGCTTACTTAGAAATGACATTTTTACTGTCTAGTACTTACCTATAGTAAGCAGAGGAAGTATTCCATTCCACCCAAAAAGTCGATACCGAGAAATACTACATGTTTTCAGGTTCTTTGAACCCCCAAATCCGAGTAAGGCCCGTATGTGTGTGTGTGTGTGTGTGTGTATGTGTTACAACATAACCAAAAGCGAAATGTTCATAATATATCCTACTTATTGCTTAAGTTTAGTATCTTCTAAAGATGCAACACGAAAATATTGAAGAAAATCCCTACCAACAAATTATACTTCACGTGGAACATTTTTTCGAAATTTCCGATTTTCTCAAAACGGGCTCTAACGATTTTGATTAAAGTATATGTTTGATTCTCTGGCAATAGTGTGAAATCCAATATATTTGGAAAGAATTTTGTATAAAATTGTAGGACCAGCAAACGTTAAGTGACACGCAAAAACTTACTGCACAAAAAATTCAGTTCTCTTTAAAACGCAGAATTTATTTCAAATAACTTTCTTGTGCCATAAGCCATTTCCGAGATATTCATTATTAATAGTTCGAATTGCTCAGTAATTTGCTATTCTTTAAAGTCCTTTCGATATTCAGTTATTTCTTGCGATTGCATGGAAACATAGAACTTTAAGGCCAGCATATACTGTCCACTTCTTAAGCATTTGACTATTCCCTTTGTATATATAAGGAAATGTGTAATGTAGCTACTTCTGCAAAAGTTTATCTCAATAGAAATGAAGTAGATACAAAAATAAACGTTCGTAAGAATAGTTTGTGCACCCACTAATATCGAAAGAGTAGATCATGTGAATGTATTACATCAGACTATCAATTGCAATTTTCATTATTATACAAGTTTCTATGAATTACTTGTAGGCATACTTTCTGTATTTTAATTGTATTTAATAATTCTACTGTGCATGATATTTTTAGCACAGAGAGCTAGCAGATTTGTAAGTTGTCAAACAGCTGTGACTATTCAATTTATTCCATCTATCATCGCTAAGTCTGTTCCTTTAAAACATGTGAGGTGAACTTTTATGCTGAGTGTCTTGTGGGACGATCTTAACGACCGCTTGTCAAGAAATCAGTGCGCGATAGGAATCCGCATACATAAACGTAAGTCGGTTTTTAAACTCATCATTTCTTAATTTATTCGTCATTGAAATATTGTGCATACCATAAATTCCGTTGAAAGTAGTGTAATACTACGATTCCAGCTGATGCACGCCACCTTTGCGTGAAACTGTTTGCTTGATAACTGACCTATGATACCTTGTATCTTTAGGCAGAGGGGTGCAGTGCTTGCTCCACGTTTACATATACAGGAAACTTTGCTATTGTGAGAAAATAATTTGCTTATAGACAAATGCTGGAAGTTGCCCAAAGATTATTCTGGATTTTTTCTTGTTTGTTCTTTTCGAAGAGTTCTGTTTAGGTCTTTGATGTAGAGATCCAAAATACCAACCATGTAAATTTCTACAAATAAATTAAAAATATTTGCGTGGGAATTTAATATAAACTTCCTCTGTTTTAGGTAAGAACACCACTATGGCAGTACTGTTTAAGCTGTGTAGCAGAGAATGTAAGTTTTATTTATCTATGCTAAT
This sequence comes from Tenodera sinensis, assembly GCA_030765045.1. Lineage (NCBI taxonomy): Eukaryota > Metazoa > Arthropoda > Insecta > Mantodea > Mantidae > Tenodera > Tenodera sinensis. The sequence continues at coordinate 262,310,396 of CM060964.1, forward strand.
GCTTAGTTTGTCTTCCTTACTTGTGAAATTTTACTGTTTATTTCCATGCACTCAAAACCATACTATTTCACAAGTATCGTTAAATAACACTAAAATATCTAGTATTATAATAAATCAGGCAGTACATGAGTATTAAGGAACAATTGCTACAAGACCTTGAATATGTATCATAAAGAAGGTTTATAAATAGCAAAATTTAAGAGAATCTGTTTATTAATTAAGTTTTGTTTCCAACACTTTCCACAAAAATTATTACTTTAACACAATATTAACCATTTGTCTTTTCTCATAACTTCAACTGAGCTTTCAAATTCATGTTTCTTGTGATGACAATAACCTGCATTCAGGGACCCTGGGACTGAATTTTGAATTTTCTAAATTTTTATAGGTATGAAATCAATACTTTTCACACTTACCGGTGTTAGTACTATAAACTACCACAAAAAGTTCCAGCACAATCTGTTTTATAGTTTTGAGTGAATTAATTATTCCATTTATTCGCAATACGAAATATCTTAATATTCAAAATACTCCACGCACATCTAAAACTAAAATATCACAACAGTTTTATTATTTTATGAACTCCAATTACTGAACAAGTACCATCAATCTTTGGCAGAAAGTAAAACTAATTACTTTTAAAGTAATTAATTTGCTTTGATGGACATTGAAAATATTTTTTAACTTTTTTGTGTATGTAATTTTTTTTAAAGTTAAACACATTTTCAGATTTTGAAATCAAAGACTGAAATTGAAGTCACAAATGAATCACATGCTGGAGCAGTTCAAGGAGCATAGCACAAAATGTAATGCACATAGTGCACTAAAAAATGTAAAGTCGAGAAAATATATACACACATGCCTCATGATCATGAGTCAGATTACCTGTTTGTCACACCTACCCTCTTTTGTCTACTAGTCTCTCTACTCAGATTCATAGCTGTTCCCTTGCGACGAGATACCACTTAAACACTGAATTTGGTTGTTTTTTACCCCTTGTGTTCAAATATTGCTGAAAATTTAAGCACAAAAGGGGTATTTAAATGTAACACACATGGCATTTAAAGCCAGCACTGAACCTTTAAAAATGGCGGATTCTAAACAATTTCTATGCCAAGCGATGACTGAAGCTTTTGGGAACATTTGTATGCATAAACCTAAAAATCGTCGATTTGATAATTTTTCGGCCATTTTTCAGTCCCAGGGTCCTTTAATTTACCGAAAAACTACAGCACTACTGAGCATAGTTTCTATGATTACGGTATTGCATTACATATCATAATAAGAAAACATAGCACACAAGTGCAGTTGAAGCTGGAATAAACTTGCTAATGTGAGTAACCTGTGGTATTTTTTCATTCATGGAGAGAAAAACAGTTCCTAACGGTTAAGTAACATGGGCTGAAGAAGGGCTTTAGCATAAATCGTTAAGGGGTGGCGAATTTGCCTTAATCCTAGAGGAAGAGGCGGTGTTGCCATATCGTCTCATTTACACTCGCTGTCCTGTTCTTGTTGCTGCAGTGTGTCTCCCTAACTCTCTATGTCACTCCGCATTAGCCGGGTCGATGGGCTGCTCTTGTCCAACAGGGAGAAACTACCTTCTATAATCTTACTATTCTTTCTTACTCCAGTATTGCTACACAAACTGCATCTATATTAGTAGGTACAGATATTACGTTAACAATTTATATAATACTGTCTAAGATTTTCCCCCAGGACCCTTGGATTACGCAGTAGCAAGAACCTCTACTAACGAATTAAATAAATGCGATTCTATTCGCAGAAAATCAGGGTGTTATTTGCAGGGTTCGGGCTTTTAGTAAGAAATCCATTAGTTAACCGAGGAGTGGAAGCGCCGGCGACCTTTGCTCTTGTAAACAAATAAGAGTGGAAGGCAGTACAGAGTACACCCTGCTTCAAAGGTAGAAACACCAGGATTAAGGGGCGTTACTAGGCAGCAAATGACGAATGTTTAGCCATTTGTAGCGTGCAATAAACTTCATATTATTAACGTTTTAATAACAGGCATTTTAGCTAGAGACATCGTTAACACAGTTATTGCAATGTGAAATAATGTATTTTCTAAATGTATTGAAAGTAAATCGAATCCGATTTGCTCGCAGACAGTTTTTGTATTTGGGAAACAACGTTCTACATCACATGACGTACCAGGAGCGTACAAAATACATGAAATATCGGGGAAGCTGGAGCATGTTCATGGAGTAAGACATTTCTCTTTTCACACATTTCTGTATTCCTCTCTAGAACACTTTTAAGTTTATTTGTCACCCTTTCCCTAATAGTGCTAGCTGGTATTTGACTCTGTGTCTCTGAAACTTGTTCTATTGTCTCAACAGCCTCGGGCATTTTGAGTGCAGATGACTGTAAATATGTTATTGCTGTTACAATATTGCTGAAATTCCTCTAAAATGTATGAAAGTTCTTCTAACAAGGCTGGTGTAATTGCTTCCTTCACTGCACGTATTGCGACATTTTTCTGCTCGTCAAGTACGTGTATTAAGTTTATAATTTTGTCGTAATGTTGACCATAATATACTGCACCTGTAGCCATGTCCTTCACCGAGTTACCTACGCTTGGTTGTGGAGGCAAGGTAATTCCAGGTGCCATCTCTTTAAATGTCTTGATTCTGGAAGGTGCCTTGCAAAATATCGTCTTCATACTGGCTATAAGAACATCAACATCCGGAAAAGATGTTCTAATTTCTTCTGCAACTCGGTGAAGACCATGCGCTAGACAAGTTAAATGTATTAATTTTGTAAATGCTTGTTGTATTACCGTGGCAGCTTTTCTTCACATAGGAAGCCCCGTTCGTAACAAATAGCAAACCATTTTACGTTATTGGAAAAACATAGTGCAGATAAAGCAACCAAACATAACATACGACAGTCACAAGAAACAGACAGTTGTATAAGGTTGGGTGTGTCGTTTCCTCAACCCTCACGCTACCTGCCGACTTTATACTCCGTGCCGCTTATACATTCCTATGTACCCGAACCCTGGTTATTAGTGAATCTGAAGATGATGTCCAAAATATCTGATGTGTTGCACTCACATGGCCTTCTCTACTCTTGTACTAACTATTCTTACAAACTCTTATTCCTATATCTTCATGTTAGTCGAGATAAACATTTGCAGAAATTACCTTATTACATATTTGCTTGTAGGCGCAAGGGGAATATGGTAATACAGTAGACTTTGAGCGATAGTCAGATATTTTAAAGCTGGTCGCTATAATTATGAAAGCTTTGCATAACCAAGAAATAAAATGATGAACAACGATCTTCCATTTGAGAACGTCTGTAAGATATTGCAAAACTGACAAATAATAAGGAATATCTCTGAAATGGGTGGGTCACTAGACAGAAAAAGGTCATTTAACATAAATCGTGTTTTAATGAGATCTACATTTTTGTACAGTAAGTTTTGGTCTGTCTCTTACGGTTTACCAGTTATGCAAAAGTGATCCAGATTAAAAAGGACTACAGGGGTTATAGCCAGATAATTCAAAATATACATTTCATTTGTCATAGAAATATCACTAACATATGACATTTTAATCACAATCGTTAGTCGTTTTCGAGAAAATCAAAATTTTCCATGCAAAGGGTAGTTTAGGATTGAGAATTTTTTTTCAAAATCTTCATGTCTTCCTTAAAATATGCTAAACTTAGACACCAACTTTGGTTTTTAAACGACTTTTCGTTTTTTGAGGTATGTTGTACACACACACACACACACACACACACACACACACACACACACACACACACACACACACACACACACACACACACACACACTCGCTCGCGTACCTTTTTTCTAAAAGTGCTGTTTTTTAATTCAGGGGGTCTCAAAACATATATTTCCGGTGAAATCTCGACATCGAATTTTTGGGTGGAATACAATACTCCCGCTACTTATCTACTATACGTAATAGTAAAAATGAGAAAGTAAAAATGCCTTGGATCGGTGATCCTTCTTGAAGGATATGAATGATTTCCTCCTGGTATAACGTCAGATATGTTTATTGTTGATATTTTGTACTTGTTATCGTTATTACCTAACATTCTCCTCGGTATTATTTTTGGTTATATTTATTTAATATGCTGCAGTGAAGACAAGTGTCATGTTCACAATTACATAAGAGATTTAAAAGAACATTTCGGTAAGAATACAAGCACAATGTTACGATCCCACTGTCAAATTTATCATACAATTGAATTTCTCATTGGATTTCTCACATAATTTGTTTTAAAATATATTTTACTTTACATTATACCGATTCGATCGTCGACCATAAGGCAAGAAGCCATTGTTTATATGTAAGAACTTCCCGTCTGTTTACGTTCTCTCCCGCTTAACTACAGTAGGCAGAAGTATTGTATTGTATGCTAAAATTCGGTATCAACTTTACACCGGAAATGCATTCTGAGGTCGTCAGAACCCTAAAAAAATAAGCGTACATGCACGTGGCTATGTTTTTTAACAACATAACTCAAAAACGCATTTGGATAAATATTATACTTGATATTTAAATGCAAATTTACATGGAGATTTTCTCAAAAACGGCTCTTAACGGTTTTGAGTAAAACAGGAGTATCACCTATTTTGACGCATGGAAGAAAATTAAATTTATATCTTATTTATTTTTTTGAATGGCGTACGAATTTCTCCTTCATTGTGATTAAATTTTGTATAGTTCTGTACATCTAGAAAACCACAAAACGTATACAAAAAGTTGATTCAAGAAAAGAGTAGCACTTATTAGGATATATAACTTGTGTCAAATCAATTTATTAGTCACCTTGGCCTTCCGAAATATTGCATACTGTATTATTACATTTTACCAAATACAACATTCTCACATGACGAAGAATGCTTGAAAACGTTCTATTCTTTCTTGCTTGCTTTCTGATTTACTCACTCACTCACTCACTCACTCTCACTCACTCACTCACTCACTCACTCACTCGCTCACTCACTCACTCACTCACTCACTCACTCACTCACTCACTCACTCACTCTCACTCACTCACTCACTCACTCGCTCACTCGCTCACTCACTCACTCACTCACTCACTCACTCACATACTCGCTCACTCGCTCGCTCGCTCACTCACTCACTCACTCACTCACTCACTCGCTCACTCACTCACTCACTCACTCACATACTCACTCACTGTCTGTCTTTCTTTCTTTCTTTCTTTCTCTCTCCCTCCCTCCCTCCCTCCTCTTCTGCGAAGGAGTTATGAGCAGAGAAAGTTTTATAAACAGTATAAGACGTTTTGCATAACCTCCTTCAGAATAGACCGGTGTCCTGAATAACTTGCAGACGCCACTTTGCATTCATCTGATGATCGCTGATTTGGAAGATCGACCTGACGGTTTCTCCTTGGTAGAAATACACTTATGGAAAAATGATCACAGAAAAATGTAAAGGTGCAAAAATGAGCTAATTCTCAGGGAAAATTAAGAGAGAGTGAGGTTGAATAACGTCTACCAGCAAGTTGCATGACAGCATTGCTCACCGGGGTTCTCAACAAACAAATGCACTGTTGCCCTAGAATACGTTCAGACATTCTAGCCATCAAGTTTATGTAGCAAAGAACAATAATAGAAAATTAAATTTCGGTAGTTACCACGGAAACCTAAAGAAATTAGCACACGCATGAACATCTCCTATGCGTTCCCAGCCTACTGTTCTTTTTCTACTTCGAGTTGTGACGTTCTGCTTTCCTGGCCGTCTTCCTTTTCTTCTTTTACTTCATTTGCTTAATGTGCTCTCCTTCATTTTTATATTTTGTTCCCTTTTTTACGTTTTTCCCCTTTGCATTTTTCTCACTGCTTTGGTAGAGGTGTCACGTTCTCAACTTCATAATTATCTGCGTTTTTCTGTGCTTCCGCTGCATCTTCTTTCCTTTCGTTGTGTTTCCTTTTTTCTCCTTCCTTGACGTTACCGCTTCGTTTTCTTATTTTTGCTCGCTTTTAAACTAATTAAGTTAATTACTGCAAACAACCACGCATTTCTTCTTTTTTTGAGCTTGTTAGCCAAGCTTCATATTCCGAAGGTTTACAGGTTGGAAGTGACATATTAGTGTAATTCTTTTTGCTCTTTCTTTTTTCCTTTTCTTTACTTTTCTTTCATCATTCCCACAATACAAAGGTAAATAAGTTATCTTCGGGCGTTGAACCAAGAACAGCATTCCTATTACGCCACTGCAAATATTTACACGGTTCAAAGTAATATAATTGTCTATGCTAACAAATGTCAGAATCAGTGACAATTGTTTATGGATATTCTACATTATTAGGAACAGGTTACTGTATCGTGAAGAACCCACGACAGTCGAAATTTCATTTTATACTAGTTTTATGCTCTCTTTGCTTCTACACTTTTTCAACAACTGCAACATTCCTTGGAAAGTTGGATCAAGTTTGAAAACTTAATGCTCTGTCAATGTATTTACTGCCTTGATGTGCCCCCAAAGGCAATATGTACTTCTCTAGCCCAATTCGTTTTATAACGCTTAGCTGCACATCTATCGCCATGTGGACATTGTATTTCAAATTGACGTACAAGCTGTTCCATAAAAGAAACACCGACAATGCTTAGTATGTTGTGAAGGATGGCAAATTGACCGGTTTTCAAGAAGTAACCCCTGTCCGGAAATGCACGGTTTGGACGCTGTAGCGCATCGAAGTATGGGATGGGTGTGCGGTCACATTTCGTCAATAAACCCAACATCGAGCTTTCTACATTACAGACGGGCTTCGAACTGTGTACCTCCTACATCATTGCAGAGCCTACATGGGCTGTGGTGAGCTCCATTGTACACGACCAATACCTACGTGCGGTTGTCTTTGAAGATTTTCATTCGCTCCATGTGCTCGAGCAATAAGGTCCCCCGCTGGCGTTACAGGAGTTTCATACACCATATTCTTCATACAACTCCACAGAAAAAAGTACAGATGTGTCAGATCTGTCGACCGCGCTGTCCGTGGAACTGGTTCACCTCCACCAATCCATTAATTTGGATATGCGACTGTGGGGTAATTTAACATATTTTACATCAAAGTGTGCTGGAGCTCATGTCGGCCATTTCCGCAACTGTGTACTGGTACATGTCGCATTGCTGTTAGAAACGTTACTGTACTGGAAACTACACAAGTAACGCAGTGATATGCGCACCAAGGACTCCATGGAGGAATGTAGCACATTGCAGGAATGTTATTTGGCTCAGCTCGTTCATTCGCAGTACACAGATAACTAAAGGGTCTCATACCTTCCGTATTAAGATACCAGAACCAATCTTAACAAATTGTGACAACCTATCGTTCTCACCTTGTATTAGCTTGAATCAGACATTGGCGTAGGTGAAACGTTTAAATTTAATCCGTAACTAAAACTAAACCCCTGCGCGACAGCCCATGAAGGGCCAAAGACCACCGCCCAGCTGCTGCGTCCCCCACCTCTGCCCACTACAGGCGTCATTGGTGGAGTACAGTACTGGAGGGTGAGACGTGGTCAGCGCCCCGAGCCCTCCCGGCCAGTTATGCGGTCTTCTTGACCTGGGGCTGCTATTTCTCCATCAAGTAGCTCCTCAATTGGTCCCCCCGGGACCTAACGAGACTGAGTGCACCCCATGCCAGACCTCCCAGAGGGGATAAAATCCCCATGCTGGTACCGGGGATCGAACCCGGATCCTCCGCGCCAGTTTGAACATTTTGCGGTGTTTATACAGAGTGGAAGGGAAGTCATTACATTCTTTCTAATATATGCTTTATAGAAGCATTGCAAACAGAAAAGTCGTATGGCATTTTGTTCTTTGATCAGCCGATTTCGAAAAATAAAGGGTTTTTTATCCAAATAGGATGCGTAATTCCACAAGAATGTACGAAGATAATGTTCAGTTTGTTACTTGTAAGATGCGTAGAGTAACTTATTTCTGACATAGCTTCGATAGTAATAATGTGACATCACACAGGGTTAATTAGTCACTTAAAAGACGCGAAGGAATACTCCGAGCAGCTCTTTCAGATGTGAAGTAAGTTGACAACGTTGCGTTGCATTGAGGTTGGTTATAGAATTGACCTGATTTGTGGATGTAAACAGATGGGTTGCGTACAGGGTAGTGTAATGTTTTGGCAGGCAACGCCTGTGATAGGCTTACACTCGCACAGTAAACACGGAAGGAGACGGCATGGTATGTGTTTATGTTGTCAAGAAGCACCGCTACTGTGTTTGTTTATGTACTGAGCTAGGGAAAGTGACACCCACACAATCTGCAGTGTTGTTTTGTTTTCGACAAAAGTAAAATATCTCCGTAGCAAATGGTCAGAGACAAAAACATAAGATACAAAATGTGTTCCAAATACTGAGATCGACCACTGGTTTAAATTGATGTAATGACTTCCCTTCTACCCGGTAAATTTACAATGCAGAATTTTATACCATGTTGAAGAAAAATGTATAACTGATAAACAGGCAATCTTTTTCCAAAAAAAAAATCTCCCACCTAAAAGTACCCTTTATATCGAAACATTTTCAAAACTTGATTTTCTCAAAAACAGTTTTTAACGATTTTGATTCAAACACCTTATGTTTAAGATAATCTTAGAACAAACGAAATGTGTATCTTGTATGTTCTGCGAATAGCATCTGGAGCCAACTTCATTCCTGATTTTACAAAACTCGTAAACCGTAAGGCGTAGACAAAGTCTTATTGCACAACAATATGGTTTAAATTTTCAGGTACGTCTTGTTTTCTGAAATAGAAGGTCGTTGAATGAAATGAGAATGTAATTTTGAAGGCATCACATAACACCAGCTCTTAAAAGTTTTGACTGTTCCTATTCCCATTGTATCTATAAGGTAATATGCAATAAAGCCATTTCTACAAGCGTTTATGTCGATTAATATGAAGTAGGTAGAAGAGAAGTGTTTTTAAAAATAATTTTTAGAAGAGTAAGTACTGAAAGCAATGTGAGTGAACATTATACTTTTTTTGCCCTAAAATCCGGCTTTAAAATTGATGTTGCTATTTTAATATTTAGAGAATAATAAACATTAATTCTTTTGTACAAAAAATATTATTTTAACAGTCTCTGCCTTGCCTTTATGGTGGTTTAGGTTACTTTGAGATGTCACATCTGAGAGATTTAAGGTATGCAGGGATATTTTTTGAAGTGAACGTTTTGGAACCGATAAAGACAAAGTGGGCAATACACCTACGCCTTCCTTCGGATCATTAATCAATCAGACCCCCTTCGCCAAGTATTGTAGTATCGCTAGCTCACTGCTAAAGATGAATGGTTGGGACGTAATCAACCTATCAAGGGCGTATGGTACGCTATGTATGTCTGGCGCTACATCAATATTTAAAGAACTGAGGCTAGCACAAAAAGGCGGCTCCCATACGGAGTCAGATGGCTCACACTCGGGAGGTTCCCGTCGACCGCGCACTTGGACGCTGAGTTTTTCGCGGTTTTCCCGCTCAGTAGGTGAATCGTGGGGTGATTCCTCATCTACTAAGACTTCCTTACTATCATTTCCCTTTCATTTCGTTTCCTTCTAATGTTTCAGCAGTGCTTCTAAGTTTCATGGCATATGGCAGTGCTGAACAGATGGCGCGGATATTTGCTCAAAGGAAAGAGTACTTCTGTGGATACTTGGGGGCTACTTGGCAGTGTGACGAGTATTTGAGGCTGGAACTGTTCGAGACTTCCGCGTCTCTGTAGCCGATCTACCTGAGGCCTGCAGCGTCCTGTCCCTCTCCGTTGTGTAACTTATAACCTATGTAATCCATAACTGCATCCACAGCCAAGAAATTGGCCGAAATTTTTAGGCGCGACCCGGCCCGAGCCCCAGAATAGGTTATAGTGTATCATCCGAACCGGACCTGACTGTCTAATTTTTTAAATAACATTATTTTACAGTTTATTATTATTATTATTATTATTATTATTATTATTATTATTATTATTATTATTATTATTATTATTATTATTATTATTATTATTATTATTATTATTATTATTATTATTATTATTATTATTATTATTATTATTATTATTATTATTATTATTATTATTATTATTATTATTATTATTATTATTATTATTATTATTATTATTATTATTATTATTATTATTATTATTATTATTATTATTATTATTGTTATTGTTATTATTATTATTATTGTTATTGTTATTATTATTGTTATTATTATTGTTATTATTATTGCTATTATTATTGCTATTATTATTGCTATTATTATTATTATTATTATTATTATTATTATTATTATTATTATTATTATTATTATTATTATTATTATTATTATTATTATTATTATTATTATTATTATTATTATTATTATTATTATTATTATTATTATTATTATTATTATTATTATCACTATTATTATCACTATTATTATTACTATTATTATTACTATTATTATTATTATTATTTTTATTGTTATTGTTATTATTGCCATTATTGATTAATTATTACTATTTATTTATTATTATTTTTTATTATTATTATTATTATTATTATTATTATTATTATTATTATTATTATTATTATTATTATTATTATTATTATTGTTATTGTTATTATTATTATTATTGTTATTGTTATTATTATTGTTATTATTATTGTTATTATTATTGCTATTATTATTGCTATTATTATTGCTATTATTATTATTATTATTATTATTATTATTATTATTATTATTATTATTATTATTATTATTATTATTATTATTATTATTATTATTATTATTATTATTATTATTATTATTATTATTATTATTATTATTATTATTATTATTATTATTATTATTATTATCACTATTATTATCACTATTATTATTACTATTATTATTACTATTATTATTATTATTATTTTTATTGTTATTGTTATTATTGCCATTATTGATTAATTATTACTATTTATTTATTATTATTTTTTATTATTATTATTATTATTATTATTATTATTATTATTATTATTATTATTATTATTATCATTATCATTATCATTATCATTATCATTGTCATTGTCATTGTCATTGTCATTGTCATTGTCATTGTCATTGTCATTGTCATTGTCATTGTCATTGTCATTGTCATTGTCATTGTCATTGTCATTGTCATTGTCATTGTCATTGTCATTGTCATTGTCATTGTCATTGTCATTGTCATTGTCATTGTCATTGTCATTGTCATTGTCATTGTCATTGTCATTGTCATTGTCATTGTCATTGTCATTGTCATTGTCATTGTCATTGTCATTGTCATTGTCATTGTCATTGTCATTGTCATTGTCATTATCATTATTATTATTATTATACTTATTAAGTATTATCAATCATCATCATCATCATTTATGTTAGTCCACGAAGCGCTGCTACCTGTGGCGCGAGGATATTCCGGCAAAGAAATATTTTTTCCTTGCAGGTAAGGGATGCAGTCAGAACCTTGGGATCAATTGAGGAGCCCCTTTACAGATATAGTCGCGTCTGAGGTCCTGGATTCCACATGTAGTAAACGGGATGTTGACGTCATACTGCTTTTTGGCCACGTGTCTCCGCTCTTACTGCAGTCTGCCTAGGATGTCCTGGGTGTGGGTGGACGGAGGAGACAGAGTTTGCATGTGCCCAGCGGTCGGAACGTCACTTGTTATTATTACAGCATTACTACTGCTATGCATGAGTGAATGCTGCGATAGTTGAACTATTCCGCACATCTCTACATCGCGGACCAAAACTGTGATACATAACATGCTTTCCTATTTATTTTCCTATAAGTGGAAAGGTATTTACTATTTCCCAAAATAATTTTGATTAAAATAGTACATGTTTAAGACAGTCACATGACAAATAATATGCTATGTTAAATGTGATCTTTGTCTTATTTCCAATCTCGAGCCCGGTGTAAGATGTCAAACATTTTCAAATTAAGTCCAAAGCGACCCGCGGGCCGGGTCGGGTCGGGTCGGGTCGGTCCTATGGCCGATGGCTTGGCCCGAGCGTACATACCTGTAGTTTACAGCAGTGTTCTGATTTGACACACTTGCTGGTTCTTTGGTTTTCTATATACCTTGCTCAAAATTGTCATACTCTCTCCATGACATCACGAGGAACAAGTCAATATCCACAGCACTTTAAACATGACAAAGCATTGAAAAGCCCAAACCAATAATAATATAAATATCGGAAATGGCTGATGCAACAAAAAAGTTATTTCATATAACTGTGTGTTTAAAGATATCTTTAACGTGATTTACCTACATGCTTTCTGTAGTAAGTTTTTGCCTGTTTCTTGCTGTTTACCAGTTGTGCAAAAGTCATTCGCAATGGGGAGAACTTCAAAGGCTATTTCCAGGATATTCATGATGTATAGTTAATTCATTATGAACATATCTTAAACATATTATATTTCATTCAAAATCGTCAGAGCAATTTGGAGAAAATCAAAATGGATGGAGGATTCTTTTTAGTATGTTATTCACAGAGAGAGAGAGAGAGAGAGAGAGAGAGAGAGAGAGAGAGAGGCAAACAGACACACACACACACACACACACACACACACACACACACACACACACCGCTGAACTATATTTTCACCGTGCTGACCATGCTAAACATCGTTATACTATACGTTTCCTATTTTTTAATAGAGAGAAAAGGAAAGACAGTTTAAACTAACGTAAGATTTTTATCTGTGCCCAACATCAAATTATAATGTATTCAATTCCCTTACTACAACATGAAGGTAGGTTTCAGTAGATCCTACTTTACATCTGGCTAAAAGATTCCAGTACAAATTTCGCTAAAATATTTCTGCTGGAAGGCATTCTGTATTCACACTTTCACCGTTGCAAGTGAAATGGAAGAATAAAATGGCTGATACAGCATACACTACCTCGACTTATAACAACAAGAAATCCTTTCCGGATTTTCCTTTTTTCCCCATTCGTAAAAGGAAAATCTTGGTTGCGCAGCCAGGGAACGCCGAAGAAAATTACCGATTTAAACCTCCCCCCTCCACCTGTAAGTGTGTGTGTGTGCGTGCGTGCGTGTGTGTGTGCGTGTGTGTGTGTGTGTGTGTGTGTGTGTGTGTGTGTGTGTGTGTGTGTGTGTGTGTGTGTGTGTGTGTGTGTGTGTGAGCCCTAGCGAAAATGAGAGAGGGAGAAGGGGGTGGAATTTCATGACGTCACGTGCAGTCAGAGATACGACGAAGGAAATGAAAAATCTGTGTCGCCTGGGAAATGGGTTTCCCTGGATCACGAGGTGAAAATGAGGTGATATATCTTGAGGTTCATGCCACGCCCGCTGTGTTAAAAGTGATAGCAATCAAAATTACCTCCCCACGCTTTATCTTACCCAGCCGAAGCACGTGTAATTGAATCATAAGCCACAGTCAACCCTGGCCTTGAAGATTGTCATTGAACAGGCGAGTGCCGAGTAAATCCGTCAGGGACACAAAACAAAACTCTCTCTAAGAAAAGAATAGATCGAAACTTGATTTCATCTTTAAGAAATTCGTAAAACAGGAACCTTCTCAAGTGGAAAGGAACTTAAGGGCAGACATCTGTGAAAAATGAAAACTCTAAAAATTTTCATTGGGTTTTCCTAATTTGTACAGCTTATTTCATATAAAGTAATATAACGTGTTATACTCACATGACTTTCTCTACTCTTGAACAAACTATTCTTACAAACACTTATTCCTCCATCTGCTTGGTATTAACAGAGTTTCACGTTGTATTTATATGCTGCCTTTAGGTTGTCTTTGTTTATTTATTTTTTTTTTTATTTGAGCAATTGCTCCACATAAATCATATTCACACGCTTCAGTGGTGTTTATTACTTCCCTTCCAGACCATAGGGAAGATGTGAAATAATCTTGGCTAAAGAAACATTCTCACCCTCCAGCCGGGAATGGAACCCGGGACCTCTGAATTTGATGGTCAGCATGCCAACCATCACACTGCAGAGGCAGTTAGATAAATATTTGTAGACATTTATCTATTGCTAATTTTCGTGCAGTTGCAAGGAAAATATGGGAGTACAATAGCCTTTAAGCGATAGTCAAATCTTTAAAATTCCGTTCTCTTTGCATGTCCAGGGATAAAAACGAGAAAAACTACTTCCCATTTCAGAAAAAGTAGTATTGGAAAATTAAAAAATTAACAAGGAATATCTTGGAAATGGTTCACTCCACAAAAATGTGTATTTGGCATAAATTGTGTGTTCTAACGATATACCTATATGTACCTACATTTTTTTCTGTAGTAAGATTTTGTTTATCACTTACAGTTTACCACTTAAGCAAAGGTCATCTAAAATAAAGAATATTTCCGAGGATATTCCCAGAAAATTCAAGATATACATATAATTTGTCATAAAAATATGTTAAATATATGGTATTTTAATAAAGATTGTAATCTTAATGAAATGTGTAACAGAACCATTGCTGAAAAGTCTGTCTCGATTAACAGAAGTAGCTAAGAACATAATATTTTCAACAATAGTTTTTAGAAGAAATATGAAAATAAATAATGGCCGGAGAAAGAGAATATAACACATCTCCTTTAGTTGTCTTCTTTCTAGCGGTATTTACCAAAGAATTGAGTATCATTGGGCTGGTATTTTTTGTGCGAAACGTATTATAGATGACTGTACAATATTGGCCTGCACATATTATTATTTATTATTTATTATGATCATGATGGTGATGGTGGTGGTGGTGATGATGATGATGATGATGGTGATGGTGGTGATGATGGTGATGATGGTGATGATGATGATGGTGATGATGATGATGACCAACACAGTTTCTACCATATTTCATAAAAGAGTAAGCAGCCGACTTTGTGGCTGATGAACGAGCCGAAATTGTTCATCCCCCACTCTGCACTGTTTTTCCCGCACGCCCCCTTGTGTTGGTCGTAATTATTCTCCCCCTCGAAACAATAAAACTGCGTATGATTGTAATGACGACGTCGACTGCTGCCTCAAGTGCGAGAACTTCAATAATACAAGAAAAACCCGCAATTACGTTCCGTTGCACCGCATTAATTTAAATAAAAGGGAAAGAAAAGCGTGCGCGCTTACGCATACAAGAGGATGGCGGCCATTAACTCTGAGGGGTATTAATGAGTTCCTGGGACTGGATGTGTATCGTCATGGATTGTCTCAATCTACATCATAGGGATCGCACCACAGCCGCGCGTTACGTCGCCGGCCGCAATCTCCACCTGCAGCTCAGGAATGTCGTCACTGTAGCTGTAGTAAAAACTGCAATATTTGGAATTGTACTGCTCATAAACATGTATCTGACATGTGTTCCAAAACATATCACTCCCGTCAATCTCTGATATAATGCGAACAACTATACATAAAGACGTTGAAATGATCCAGCAAATGCACGAGAACATACCTTTCCAGAAGCCATAAACTGTAAAGGGTAGCTTAGGGTGGAGGAATTATGTTTAAAACCTTCGTGACATAACCTTGAAAGATATTACACTTAAATACCAACTTTGTTTTTAAACTGAGTTTTCGTTTTTGTGTTATGCTGTCCACAGACAGCGCGCGCACACACACACACACACACACACACACACACACACACACACACACACACATACATACACACACATGCACGCACACACGCACACGCACACGCACACACACGCCTTTTTGATTGGACTTAGGGGCCTCAAAACATATATTTCCGGTGAAATCTGGAGATCGAAATTTTGGCTCGAATACAATGCTTCTACTTACTATACGTAGTAGAGAAAGTAATAGTCCAGAAGCACATACCATTTCAGAAGTCATAAAGCTCTGCTCCAAAACTATTGTCTATTTTGCGAGACACTTATCTACAAGACCTAATATTGTTCATCACGAGGGCGAGGCATTCCAGTACCTGCCTCTTCAGGTTTAGTGCAGATGGACAGTAGCCCATGAAATGCTGGGCAACGACACCATAAACAAAGCTGCCTCTTATCGGCACTCAATCAAACGACGTACAGTCGCGTACAAAATAAACGTGTTGAGCAGCAAATTTGAAATTATATGCAAGGTTACATAAGATGCAGGGCAATCATTAAATTGCGCACTGAGGTATATAAAACGGACAATACAATAAAAGCTTGAATTATATGCGACAGATTGTGTTAGTTATACCCTTCATAAATGTATACATATATATGATTATTTCCGTAACCTGTTGCAACGTATGACCATATAATTTGTGTCTTAAAAATAATAATAAAAAAGAACCTTGGATAACTCCATCTTTCGAGAAACGTTTTGAATCTATCTCCTCCACAGTTGTATATATTATTTACATCTAGTCCTGCACTTGAGACGTACTAAAGATTTATTTCCATTGTACAATTAATCCAAAATTTAGTTCTTGTTCGCAACTACTGTAGTGCGCTGTGGGTCCTAGAGCGTCCTATGGCTGGCCTTGCCCTAATGTGCGCTTGATGGTAAGCTGTGGTACCGAAAAGGTACGGAAATAACTCTCATAGTTCATCACGAATACGTATGCTCTTCATTTTGTAACTTGAAGGGCATAAATGCAACTGTCAATCTCAGTTAGGCGAGTAATCAGCAAAGGGAGTCCAACCCGATCCTCAATTAATATTTGTTGTGCGTCTTTGGCTTTCGCAAATGTTTGGTACGGATGTACTCCTACACAGGAGAAGGGAGTTACGAAGGAACGACTCTACACCAAGAGCCATGGTAAGAACCGCAGGACTCTCAATACTCTACTATTACGGGTTGAGGGCAGCGTTTTCCACTCGTGAAACGAATGGGTGCATATACATCTAAATTTAGAATTACATACATATTTAGCTGGATTGAAGTGAAGTAGATACAAGAATAAGCGTTTGTAAGAATAAGCTGTACAAGGATGGAGAGGGAAAATTATGAGTTCAACACAACCTATTTTCACTGCATTGCTCTATTTTTTGGGTTTAATCTGAACATTTTAGTTATTTGGGAATTTTTTTGTATATTCTTATTTTTTTTAAATCTTGTACGTATATATTGAATTAACAGCTCTATCTTAAAAAAACCTTACTCAATAGGTTTCAAGTGGTAGTTATATATTGTGAAGACTGCCTTGCAGAGTTTTACAGTAATGACTTAAAACTGCCTTCCCTCTGCATTGTACTGAAGTATGCATGAGGCAGTGAATGTGTTTCTTTGCAAAATAAAGAAAACCAACGTTAAAACCTACAGTTATAGCACCATCAGTTGTTTCTCAAATCAAAGCTACACAAACCGCTC
The DNA here is from genome assembly GCA_030765045.1 of Tenodera sinensis. Classification (NCBI taxonomy): domain Eukaryota; kingdom Metazoa; phylum Arthropoda; class Insecta; order Mantodea; family Mantidae; genus Tenodera; species Tenodera sinensis. Next base: position 262,327,745 of record CM060964.1, read on the forward strand.
AATGCCTTTTGAGGTGGTTTTTCTTTCTTTCTTTGTTTCTTTTTGTGTTTCTGTCTTTCTTTCTGCCTTTTTTCATTTTATTTTGTGGTATGCAAAGGGACATGCTTATTAAGATGATAAATTTGAGCATATATAATGAACATATAATGAGCACGTATTCAAATATCTGTTCAGTTTTGATTCAGGCTGTGAATTAAATTATCGAGACACACATACAACACTTTCACATCAAGGTAGTCTAAGTGCTACTTAATTGTAACAGATGTCAAAGATGTAACAATATGCTATTGTTTTACAGCAGTTCCAATTGGCTGCACCTTACTTAACATGGGATGGAGAGCTAGGTTGAGCATACTGCTTCTTGATTTTCGCACCACTTACCTTGATCCTCGTTACCGCTAGAATTCGGCGCTCGCCATAATCTGTTAGATTTCATATTTCCTAACAGAAAGAAATCCGCTCATGTAAGCTTCTTCAAATTGACATTATTGTAATTCTAAGTGTAAGTGAAAAAAAACTACATTAATTTCGTGGATACCTGATCTGTACCACTCTGACTTATCTTCTTTCAAAAACGAAAAGAAAAATTTGCTGTTAATTTCCTTAATCCCCAAATATATCCCATTGCAGTCTATTCTAACAATTTTCCTGCCGCCCCCCCCCCCCCAAATCAAACGTATCTGACCTTCTGTTCCTTGCACCAATTTTAAGCATCTGTACCAGTATCTCAAAATGTTCTTAAAAGTATATCTGATTATCCCATCTACTTATTCAGCTTGATTCACTGCCCTTCTGATATATTTTGGTAATAAACTATAAGCTTCCTTGTTTTTCTCGAATACGTGTATCTCCACTGAATTCTTGAAATCAATTTTTAAGAGGTGAAATCAGGACTGAAAAAACCAATGCCATAGCTGGGATTTGAAGCACGGATCTTCCGCTTATCGAGCGGCAGCTTTAACCACTAAGCTACCATGGCCAACTTGCCAGTACGACATTAAATTTCCCAGCTGATTGCCCTCTCACGGCTTGTGTGTTTAAAAACACCAGCAGTAAGATTCTAATTTCTAAGTTGAACGCCGGGCCTTTAAGTTTCACTCACTCTCACTGACTCACTCACTCTCACTGACTCACTCACTCTCACTGACTCACTCACTCACTCACTCACTCACTCACTCACTCACTCAATCTGTTAGTTTGTGTTTCGAAATGATACTCCTTGCAGGTATACCGTGCGATTAATGTTCATAAATATTTCGTTTCACCAATGTAACAGTGATGCTGACTAATACATAAGTGAAATGTAGAATAATTCTGTGGTAGGCAATACTTTCTTCCCTCCCGTATGTTTACGACAGGATCATTCTGGTTTGAGATACACCATAGTTTGCATTACATGTGTGTAAAATACACAAAAGAATCTCTGAGGTCTTGGAGACTCGCCTTCGTCTCGTCTTTTCAAACTATACCTACCTCAGCTGTAAAGTGATGCTTTTCCTATTCGCTATTCACGATATACTTTTAGGAAATTATTTCAAATTAAACAATAAGCAGGTACTTGTGAATATCATTGAGAAACAATTTCAAATATGTAGCCGTGGTTAAGAGCTCTTGCAATGTAAAGAAAAAAGGATTGCAATCGTTCAACCATGTCCCTTAGATGATCAAAGTATAAGCATGCAACATAGAAGTTTTCAAAATCGCTAACGCCACAAAAATAAGTTAATATTTCAATGAGCTCTACGTTCTATTGAATAAGTTTTGATTTATTTCATCTATTCCATAGGAACATAATTCGTTCAGAAGTTTTATACAAACATTTCAAGATGTACACTTTATTCGTCATGTCAATAGGCCAAAATTACCATTTTAATCAAAAGATGCTGCACTTAAATTCTAAATTTGATGTTTACCCGATGATTCATTTATGAGTAATGCTGTCCACACACTCACCCACCCACACACACGCGAGCTTTTCTAAAAATAATTTATGGGTTCGGGGATCACAAAACATGCCTGTTCGGTGAAATTTTATTTTCAAATTTCTGGACGGAATACAGTACTTACTCTAATTGCATATATTAGTGATAAATAAAATAAAAAAATCATAAAATAGTGTGTATACACAAGCAGAGCAATAATATAGAAAATAAACAGCAAACAACCAACAAAGCAGTTACTAGTTATGTTGCATGGAGGAATTTCGGTGATCTCCGTCACAAATTAGAACATCTATAGAATTAGTCACTGATTAATGAATTGCTGCTCAATTAAATGCTTTCAGACGAAATAGAGCAGCATTTGTATCCCGGCGCTGCTACTAAAGATGTATTGTTTTAAATAGGTGCTTTTGTTGCCAGCCAAAACCACTCTTTTGTGGCTGGGTGGTTGCTAGCAAGCGTTTGGCCGTGATAGAAATCACAGCGATGTTGTCAGCACTGAAATTTGCCACCACCGATTGTAAACGCCAGCAAGTCAAATTAGAACTACAGAACTGAAAGCTATGAAGTTGAAAATGAATGTTTATTTAATGCCAGATGTAAACCAGAGGCGCGCAGTTTCCAAAACAGCCTTGATCTGTGCTTACTAAAACGTCCCTCTCCATTGCTCCCGGGTTATTTACAGGAAGCAGCATTATTTTCATAGATACTTATAAGCTATAGCTTATACAACGGAGGGAGACACTTTGCACACGTGAACTATTGCGGCTACCACCCTAGGAGGCTACAAGGCGCAGGCAGAAAGACCACAGAGACGCTGGGAAGTCCCTAACAGTTCCAGGCTCGAAGATTCGTCCTACTACTGGAAGTGCCCTGTGAGGTTGACCATCCAAACAAGCAGCTCCCTGAAGTTCACAGGAAATATATTTACTTGAAGCAAGTATCCGTCCCATCAATCTCGCACCACCACACACCACGAAACCTCCTCATACACGAGAAGGAAACTGAATGTAAGGAACATTATGGGAAGGAACCCTTGGTAGATGGAAAAACACTTAAGCAATCCCCTAACGACCAGGGAAAGCCACGGAAAACCAAAGTTGAGAGTGGGTGGGCAGTGGACGAGAATCAAACCGGGAACTTCCCGAATGTGAGCCTCACGCGTTACCGAGAAGCCAGCTCGCTCGGTTATTTTCATAGATAGTATCAGGAATAAAATCTATTTAAATAATGGCATTGCTATTATAATAGTAATAATAATAATAATAATAATAATAATAATAATAATAATAATAATAATAATAATAATAATAATAATAATAATAATAATAATAATAATAATAATAATAATAATAATAATAATAATAATAATAATAATAATAATAATAATAATAATAATAATAATAATAATAATAATAATAATAATAATAATAATAATAATCCCTAGCCTAGAGCGTCCCCTCTATACAGAGGGTATAACTAATCGCCCGGCTGCTGCGTTCTCCAGCCGCAGCCAACGCCGCAGAGGAGTGCAGGATAGGGAGGCGACTACTGGACCTTTAGGGAGTTACATTTCCATCAGGACAACTACTCAGTTGGTACCACGACACTGGATGCATCCCAGACCGGATCTCCCAGCGGAGAAAAATCCCCAAGCTGGCACAGGGGATCGAACCCGGATCCCTCGCACCACTACACTATCAGTAAGACCAACTTCTGAATCATTAAACAATACCTAAGTATAGGCGTAACCCAGAGCAAAAATAAAATGTTACATTAACAAATAAAAAAAAATGCAAATTCTCCAGTACAACACCACATTTTTAACAAAGAACTAATCAAGTGCATGACATTTTGCTAAATCTTAAAGCTGCGAAATTGCTCATTTTAAGACGTTCTGCCGGAAAAGGGAGAACATCCCATGCTCTAAAATAAGCATATTCTGAGAATCAAGGAAAGTTAAACTTGGCTGGGCAATTATTTCACGATGTGTAAGATTGGAAATTTGACTCCCTTAATCATTGCTACTGGAACCGTGAACCCCACGGTAGAATAATCCGTTGCATATTCTATTTACCTATCTTCAACCTTTCTCATTATCGGTCCAAAACACTCATATTTCTTTCAACATGTTTCATACAGGTGGCACTGGTACACCATTCGAGGCAAACTACAGCCTTTTTATAGGGTTATATTAATTTTATAACATAAGTCTTTTGCGATTTTACTTATTTCTCTGCATTGAACTTTTACTGTAAAGTTAGATGTAAAGTAGACTAATCAGCCTAAAAATTAAACGTAACAATATGTTGATTAATGTTTTATCGACTACACGGGATTTTAATCAAAATCGTTGGAGCCACTTTTGTGAAGAATAAAATTAGCTAACAATTGACCCGTAGAGTCTAGTTTGGGGTGAAGGGGATTTTCTCGAAATTCTTCGCGTCATATACTTGAGGGATGCTGAATTTAAATACGAAGGTTGGTATGTAACCCATTTTTCGTTTTTAGTTGTGCTACACACAGACACACACACACAAACACAAACACACACTGACGTGTTCATTTAAAGAATGCTTTCAAAACTTACCCGTTGGAGGGTATTGCTTCGGCCATACGCTAATCAGGGATTCTATATGACGATTGTAACAAATATGTCCAACACAATTATTGTCAATAAAGAACCGCATCGCCGAAAACAATAACTTGGGTCACATATTTGGAGCCATCTAGCTTCTTGACGAATTCATATAAATGGTTTATTATTTAAATAACTGTTTCGTAAACCTTGTGTGAACAATGCTGTAATGCATTGTTAAATGTTAAAACGTCATTCAAGGTATAATTTCCAGGAGAGATTTGGCAACGCCACGTTAACATTAAATGTTAACTAAATCCATTTGAATTAAGGTAAAAATGTATTACAGCATTGTTCACACAATGTTTGCGTGATAGTGAAATAATAAAGCATTTATAGAAGCTCCAAATGATGCATGCTCCAAATATTTGGCACAAGTTACTTGCTTCTCGGCGAAGCGGTTCTTTATTGACAATAATTGTATTGGACATATTTGTTGCACTCATCATATAGAATCCCTGGTTAACGTGTAGTCGAAGTAGGAACTTCCGTCCGGTAGGTATATTTCCGGTGAAATCTTGACGTCGAATATTTGGGTGTAACACTTACCTTATTAGGGGTTGTGGCAGAGAAAGCAACAAGCTAGTACTGTGTGTGTTTTTAAGAGATCTACATATTTTGTGTAGTAAGTCAGTCTTTTTGGCGAATATGTGAAATTAGATAAAATTCTTACCGAATGTGAAGAACTTCAATTGCCGTTCGCAGGAAATTAAAGGTATGCACTCTATGTTTCATGTAAATATATTATATATAACGTTTTAATCAAAAACATTAGAGCCATTTATGACAAAGGCAACATTTTCTAAAAAAGTTTACAAGTAAAGAATAGTCTGTAGCGAAAGGTTTATTTTTAAATTTTTATGTCGCGGCTTAAGGAGACACTAAACTTACATACAAAATTTGATAGGTATATATCCAACATTTCATTTTTACTTTCTCTGCTACATATACTAAGTAGAGGAAATATTGTATTCCACCCAAACATTCGATGTCGACATTTCAACGGAAATATGTTTTGAGGCCCCCTGAATCCCCCCCCCCCAACAAATCATTTTTAAAAAAGCTGTGTGTATGTGCGTGTGCGTGTGTGTGTGTGTGTGTGTGTGTGTGTGTGTGTGTACGTGCGCGCGCGCGTGCGTGCGTGTATCTGTCGGTCTGTAGATAGCATAACTCAGAAACGAAAAGTTGGTTAAAAACAAAAGTCAAATAATTTTTTTTTTTTTTTTTTTTGGGGGGGGGGGACCATTTCGGAGACATTCCTTGTTATTTGGTCAGTTTCGGAAAACTTACGTAATCTCAAAGCTTTAAAAGATTTGACTATCGCTCAAAGCCTACTGTATTCCCATATTCCCCTTGTATCTACAAGGAAATAAGCAATAAGATAATGTCTGCAAATGTTTACCTCAACGCGAAGAAGATATACGAGTACGAGTTTGTAAGAATGGTTAGTACAAGAGTAGAGAAAGCCATGTGAGTGCAACACATCAGATTTTTGAGTTATGCTATTCGCACACAGACACAAGACACACAAAAAACACTTTTTCTAAAAATGCTTTTTTGGGTGTTGAGGGGCGCCTCATAGCATGAATTCTCATCGAATTTTGGGTGGAATATAATACTGCTTCACTTACAGTAACTAGTTAACAGAGAAACTATGAAGGTTAGGAAATACAAATTAGATAAATGTATGATTCCGTGACGTAAAGGAAAATAAGCTAGCTGCACTTCTTCAGAAAATAGTGGAAGGTAGTGCGTTGTAGTATTGTGTAACAATAACAACTGAGTCGAGCGTGTGCACCATTTACCATATGTAACTAATTACAAACTATGTGACACCAGGAAAACAAACACAGCTCGGAATGTCATTACAAACAATCAGCTGCTTGCATTATCTCCTACTTGTTTAAAATTCTACTCAGTTGTTTGCTATCTACTTTCAGGTTAGTTTCTGTGGAAGATTTATTCATGGCCTGTGTAAATCCACAGTTTTCACTTCTGCCTCTACTCCAAATGTAAACATTTCTCTGTCAGTCTCACTGAATACCTTAATTCCGGCCTCGTTGTGCGTTTATTACTCTTAGTCAAATTTAAATCTCTGCAGCTTACTGTATCTTAACATTTGAGTGGTTGTATCGTTGAACAAATAATAATGAGTTAATTTAATACTGTTGAGCGTCAATTAATAGAGCTTGTGATTTGCATCCCAAAGTTTTGATTTTCTCAAAAATGGCTCTAACTATTATACATAGAGAAAACGTACTTAGCAAAATCTTATGAGGTTAGATGTTATTCACAAAGCATTCTTAGTACCGCCCTTTCATAATATTGTAAATTGCTGACCAAGTTTGATAGCAATATTGAAACTGCTAAACTCATAAGTTTATATCGTATCGCTGAATGTCACGTATCATTGGCTGCTGTAATTTAATAGATTGTTGTGGTTCTTTCTTTAACATGATCACTTATATCAATATACTGGCTGAAATACCGGGCGTTGCTCGTAGTTTGAGTATAATTTATACAAAAAATATATTTTCCCTAATTAGAATATACGCATATATAGCATAAGCATTAATATTAACAATGGGCACAATAATGAATGATAACTGACTGTGACCATATGATGCATTATGTTTGTGCATATTCTTTGTTATAATGAATAACAACAGACATTTTCACCAAACATGATCTTTATTGGGAAGAGGTTCTTTCTATATCTGACGTGATTTGATCATACTTAACAAAGATGACGTGCTACTGTTTCCTTTATGTAAGTTAACTCAATTTTCTCCAGAATCTTCTAGTTTATCTCGAATGGTACAATGGGTTACAGTACAGCTATAGTTAATTACACGTATAGCATAACGTATATTTTTTCCATAAACTGCTTGAAATAGTGATATTCGAGTTTTTAGAAAGGGAAGTTGTCCAACATCATGTTCACAGATCGGACAAATTATACTGTGACTGAATTAAAGTTAAACGTTGAAGGCATATTTTGCTCCCCCTTTCTCTGTTTGTATAATGCTGCGTGTTTTTATGCTTCGTAGTTGCGAAACGTTGGTCTATATGTCCATGGTAACCACCCCTTTTTTTGTAGCACACAACCTAACGATAACATCCGGCCATCAGAGGAAAGATACTATCATAATCTACGTACAGTGCATTTGTTGTGACTTTTTTCTGACATCCTCGCTTATACATGATTTGTTTTCATTGGCAGCGTATTCCCTGTCTTCTTGCTGTAGCCAATGCAGAACTAGCGCAACTAAAGCTTGCCAATCTCCAGGATGCGCAGAAGACTATTTTCGTAAACGTACCGTTCCACCATCGTTACGCCTGTTGCAGGGCGACAGTATCCCTATTACGGGCTTCAGTATCTAACAACGTCTCGAGGTGTGCATATCGCAGTGAAGGAGTTAGGGGGAGTAGACACTGTGACTGTCAGGTACAATGCTGCCAGTGGAAATCCACGTGGCCTTCAATCGAGCGAGTTAACCCGACTTTATCCGGGTTTAGTGCAGCTATTGTAGGCAAGCTATCGTTGCGTTACATCTACCACAGCAGCACAAGTTGCTTACTAACTCCTATAGCAATCTATGCCTTATGCACAACTAAAATGAATTGTTGGCTAAATCCCGGGCTTTAGTAATAAGACTTGGTGCATCTGGAATGCAGTAACTTCTCATCAGCAAATAGAAGTGTCCTTCCGTTTAAAACTATCTCTCAGGAAGAGGAAATTATGTTCATTTCTCATGACAGTTTTTATATTGCATTGCATGGGACTTGTATACATACAGCATCATTGAAAAATATATATTAGCCATTCAGGGGGAAAGGAGAAGAAAACAGAGCGCGGAAAAATGCATATGAGTGGACAAATTTATCAGAATGAGGTTTCAGAATTGGTTACTTCTACAGTGCAACCAAGAAGTCTCGTGTGCCAAAAATACCCCATATTGAACAGTTTCATTTACTAGCCAAGAAGAGGTACTGCTTGTATCATGAAAAACAATATGTTCTTTTCGTTACTAAGTATATATTGCATGTTCTTTACTATTTTGTTTACTATCGTGCTCTTTTAATATGCTTATGTGAACTATTGAGAGACTAAGTCACAAAAATAACTAAAAATTACTGAAATTTCATGTTTAATTTTATGTACATTTTACCATTGTAGGCATAATACTTATATTTTAAATATAGTTTTATAAATGCGGACGCATATGCATTTGCACTGTAAATTGTGCACCAATTAAGAGAGAAAAGATATAATCCTGCTACAATTTGGAGCATACACATTAGTCCATCTTTCACGGAAAACTTTGTTCTACAAATTGGTACTGCTGTTAAGTATGACATTATGCCCAACCCATGTGATTTGATTGTTTGCAAATATATGCAACTCTGATGTCTCTATTTTTGCTTTGAACGACTTTTTCTGTAAGTAACATTTTCAGGTATAAATAACCCGCTTTCTCATAAACTATTGAAGATAAATTTTTTAGATCTTAGGATGATAAAAACAACCTCTAAACGTTAATGTGAATCTTCTTGGGTATTAATAACATGGTGTGGGTTTTTTCCCCAGATAATTGCTTAGAAATTGTAATCAAAAGAGACAAAATTACGAATATAATCTTAGGTTCTTTAATAAAAAACTTACTGTATGAAAATAGATAAGTGAACTCGGAAAGTATGCATCTGATTCCTGTAAACTTTCAGTTTAATATCTTAAAAGGTTTTCGAGATAATGGATCATTATCAGCCTATTCAAAATTGACGGAGTAGAGCTTTTAAATGCCCCTTGCGTGCTGTTGGGTTAGAGTAATATATCATTCAGTTGTATTCTTTGTAGTGACTCAGCAAAGTAAAAATCATAACATTGCATTTTTGTTCTACAAAGCAATTCTTCATAAATGAAAACCGTGATATATTTAATTTTCTTTAAGCCATACAAGAAGAGCTCCTCTTCTTTTAAAAACTCTTAGTGATAGTTTTCTCCAGAGCTCATAAATAACGATATATAATCAATATTTTTGGTCACAAAAACCGAATATGTCAAAAACACTAAACTCTCTTTTCAACACTGCATTGTTGAGCAAGTCCCTAGTGCCCAATTTGAAGGTATTTCTTCCACGTGAGATGGTTCATTGATAATGGTATGGCTCGCATTTAGTTTTTGAACCGAAGTAGAAATCCCTATTCCGACCAAAATGACTAGGATTTGTGACACATGTGAATGCCAGATTAGTGCACAATTTCAAGGTTTCAACCTTCATGTGGAAATAAAACTAAAGTGACACTACGGTAATAATGTTTAAGGCTGGCCACCACATACCGAACAACATAGGTACCAGATAGCAAGCAACTCAGGGGCCACCCACGACAACCCGGGTTTCACAACATTACCTTAGAAATTAAGGCTACTACAAATAAGGACAAATACCGATGCAAATATTTATAAAGTTTAACGCATTACAGACTGTCTGGAAACTAGTGAAAGTGGAGGACACGTGCAGGATTCTGTAAGTCTACTCTGGTTTCACCAACTTTGTCTCGGTCTTCCAATGTTTATTTGGTCTATTATTTTGTATTAAAGAATTTGTTTTGGTATTCCTTCTACAGGCGTACGTAAGACATGTTCCTTCCATTCGATTTTGTATTCTATAACTGTATCTCTACTTCCTCTTTTATAGACCTATTTACTATTTGGTCCTAACCTCTTACAATTTTTGATTTGACATAAATGTTTCTGTCTTCAGTCTCACCAAATACCTTAATTCCAACATTCTGATCAATGAACCATGAACTATTTATGACCATAGCTTTGAAAAAGAAATGTATTTGCGTCCTTCCATCACCTTTCTGTTTAATGCTGTTATGATATCACCTATCATATGTTATTACATCTTTATCTTTCCAAAATACTCCAATACACTGTACTGCCACCTGTCCTCTGTTTCTTCTTTGTGTTATTTCGCTTGATTATAAATTCATGGAAAGCCAAAGAGGTCACAATTAGGAAAGGACCAATAAAATAAATTTACTACCAAGTGATTTCCACCATCAAAGGATCTGAAAAAAATATATGTATTTATTCTAATAAAGCATTTATAACATGTATAATTGCGAGACTAATTTGTAAGGGAATTACAATGTGTGCCATTTCTTGAAGTTTCTTATCTCACAATTACGTGATTCAAAGATCTTATCATGCTGAAAAGTTCCATTACTACACTCGCACATAAACTATAAACGAGGCAACAGGATAGACGGACATAAAACACATATATGAATGTTTGTTATTACATTTGAAAGTTGTATTATTTTAACGACCTACAATGGCCAATAACTATGTTGACATGAATCCATAAAATCAAGTAACCAGCGCATTAAAATGACAAATGTTAAACCTAAACCTTTATACAAGACACAGTAACACATTAAAGAACAAATTAAAAGTCCCCTGAACTTTTCATTTAACTTTAGGGCAGGAGTGCAGTTTTAAATTACATTCTCCACTCGTACACCGTAGATAAATATTACAAAAATATGAAGATAGGTGACCACCGAGAAGGCAAGCGATCAGAAAACGGCCAAGTCAGCACATTTGCCCAATAAACTACTAATCGAGATTAATTCATCACCAGGTGCTTCAGTGTACTTCCACTGAGCTAACCCTTAAGGTGGGATCGGAAAGTCCTCATACCTAACAAACAAATGACAGGGAGCGCTCAGATCGCACATTGAAGCTTCTCACTACCCAGCGCGAAATATAAAGCTTTAGAGTTCATTAACACACAAAAATTCGGCACAGCATGATTGTTCTTTTTGTTCTTATAGATCCATTGTTTTAAGTTTTGCTTTAAATGTTCATATTATATTGTAGGCATAGCTAATGGAGTTTACATAGTGCAATTTATAAATCCCTCTGAGATTGTTGAATAATTATTTAATAATCAGTAATAATATGCTCAAGGTGAAGCTCTTATCAAGTTTCATACCAAGGGGGGCATCTGTATTCTTTCATTCTCTAATTAAATGATTTAGTGGTATACGTAAGTGTTAAAAAGTGTCACTGAAGTATTACGATTTGCTTGACTCCCTGATATAAACACATACCGGATGGCATGTTCCTATTTGTGTTAAACATTTTGGAGACGCCCTCCCAACATAAAAAGTAGCTTCCTCCCGCTGTAAGCCTGCGTTGCATGAAATTGCTTACTCTGTAACAAATTCCTGGAGTCCCATTAAACAGGGACTTTAAATGTTCCGAGACGAAGAAATCCATTGAATTAAAATCAGAAGATTGAGGAGCCCATAAAATGAATTCCCCTCGACCAATCAATCTATACGGAAATTTATGATTCAGGAAATTGAGTACTATCCCAAGAAATAAGCTGCCGCACATTCGTTGGATGGTGTCCAGAGACATATAATCAATTAAATGATACAACTCATCTTGAGAAACTAGATGTATGTGTGCTTTCAGGGGCGGAGAAATCAAATAGTGCCCAATAAGGGGATCATGAATGATTCCACAAGAAACGTTTAGGCAGAAACTCTGTAGATATCTGTCCTATCGTACTTCATGAGGGTTTTCATCGGTTATGAGTATTACGGAAATTGAAGATAAAGTCGCGAGTAAACCCAGTCTCAGCAATGAACAAGGTGCTTGCAAAGAAATTCATGAACATGGCACAGTTCTGTAACATGCGACGGGAGTGACTGAAAATCTGCCACATTTAATCCTTGCAACTGCTGAAGCTAATACGGGTACAGAATATTTTCATCCAGAAGTCTCCAGATAGAAGTGTGACTAATGCCTTCACTTACTGTAATGAGTCTTGTACTATGAGATATGTATATTTGCTCAAGTGAGCGAATTTCTCTCAAGCGTTGGTGAATTCATGAGATTGTCCTTGAGGAGGATAACTGTCTGTCGGGGTACTTTTCTGCATAAAACTCATGTACTCGTAATACATTCCCATCTACAAGACCACACATTTAGTGCATATCGGTCCCTTCACTCGCAGAGTACATTTTCTTTTGCCTTATTGCTCTACAATAAACAACCAATCAGCTGACAGCGTATCCAATTAATTATTAATTATCTTTTAGGACGAACTACCCAAAAAAGGCAGTCAAACAATCAGCAAACAGCAATTTAGAGTAATTAATTATTATTGGTGTCAACGAGGGTCAAATTCTTTAATAACTGTCTAACAAACGATTTTCAGACCCAAGTTCATATTAACTTTTTTAATTACTGTTTTGGTGTTGGAAGGACGTTCCCGAAATATTTCACACTAATAAAGCTACACCTATTATATGCTGAACATGTGGCTGTAAAACGCAAAATTCTCAAGTTTAGTCGTTCTCCTTGAATTACGTGACATATGCATCTGAAAGCCGCTATCTCATAATCGTAAACAAGGAACAGATGGAACTTACTGACCTCTATATCTGTAGTATACCTCCCTGTAAAAACTATATTATGCGCTTGTGCATTTTTATCTGGAAATTCAATACTGTTTTATGACACAGTATACCATTTCATTCTAATTGCAATCCTAACGAGAACCTTATTAGTTATACGCATACCTTACAACGGCGTAGAATCATTATTATTTGTAATTCCGCGCTGGTGCCGTTGTTCTAGCCATTGTTTCATTTCATCCTTACGAGAGTAAAAAGGCAAAATAATGAACTGTGACTGGGAGCAGTGTACATGAACAAAATAATTACAAAACGACGCATCGAGAACAAGCCATAAAACTATAGCAACGTGAGTTTATGAGTCAAGAGACAAGGCTACTATCTAAAACATGAGAACTGATGCAGCAACGGAAATGAGATTTCTCAGGCTCGCAGCAAGATACAGTACATTAAGTGCAGTGAAGGCCAATCAAGTTGCACTGCACGTAGGTATATAGAAACGGAGGGAACAGGCTAACACTCATTTGGCTATTTTCATTTGTAACAAGCATGACATCACAAGCATAAATTACTTTTTCTCTAGTCTGAGTTACTTCAGGGAGGGAGGACAGAATTAAATGATAATATAAATTAGCATTACGGTCATACAAGTAAGAAGAAAAACTGCCCTGTGCATTACTCTGTGAAACCAATTAACAGAATAAACGCGTGGCAGATATGAAGGAAAATTAACACGAATAAACAAACCGTAGAAATTGAAACCCTCTATTATAATTAATGTCGCAAACCTTTCAGAGCTCCTTTTTTTCTTTTCTTTCTTTCTTTCTTTCTTTCTTTCTTTCTTTCTTTCTTTCTTTCTTTCTTTCTTTCTTTTTCTTTTTTTTTATTATTTTTTTTACATAGGGACATATCACCAGTCCAATTAACTAATAGTAAGTAAATAAATGAATATGTGACAGACATGGGAGGTGACATATGATAGACACGCCAAAAGGAAATTAACATGGACTTCGTTTGCGTTTCTTACCAAGTCTTTGTTGCGTGTTACAAAAGTAACTCTTGGGTACCTATGTCTTACGTTAAATGACTTTATACATAAAACTTGACAAGGGCAGCAACGCCACCTACAAATTTCATAATGGCCAACAGAATGAAGGCACATCGGACACATTTTTCCTCCTCACATTTGCATAATCTCCATACTAACATCCATTTATAAAGCTTTTGTCCCAGTACCAGCCAACTGAAAACTCTATGACGTCAGAGAGTGTTCTTGCTCCTGACTCTGGGAAAGGATTAGAACGGTTAAAAAGGTAACGAATGCGAAGTAACCAGTTGCCCAGTTACGCTTACCAAAGTGACGAAGACAGTAACTATTAGTTACCTCATTAATAGTTAGTGAAGTAACGAGACATCATTCCACTGCATGCATTGGTATCGCTTTTTGGTAATTAGTTACCTCGCGTCATTAAGTAGTATCAAACTCCTCCGCAATATATCATGAGTTTCATGTCGTCTGGTGAGAAAAATGCCTGCTTATTATCCGCTTTGCCACATATAGACCTATGTAAGCAACCTGTAGGTACCTGCACCGTTATAAGGTTAGACAATAATGTTTCCCTTCTCTAGCAACATTGCCTTTCGAAATATCATTACCATTGCCAAAGAAATTAAAGTCTTTGAAAGAAACCCAATCAGAAGATAGAACAATTTGACTGGAAGAGGAAATTCCAAAGGCTGTAACTAAAATAATTATGTTAGTTTTGGGGAATATTTCGGGGAGTTCAGCTCATGCACTTGTAAAGTGAACCCGCGGATGCCTAAACCAGAATGAACGTTTAACAATTCATTAAAATTTCACCATATATCTGTATTAAAATAAGCGCTTATTATAAAATGGAATATTTTCTCACGCATGATGGATAACGGCCAAGTGTATAAAGTAGTTAAAAGTGGGTATATAAGTTAACTGCGCGTCTACAGAACAGCGCCCGAAGTCGACTAACTGCGAATGCTAGTCGAGGTAAAAGCTAAACAATATTCGGAATATCATTGACAGACTATAGTGGACTTCCAGAATTCATTACTAACTGAAGTGCTGTACTCAATAATCTCGTGTGATAATTTTTATCAGTGAACCTTCAAGAACCTGATTTCGTTTTCCCGTCTTATTCCGGTGAAACCCATTACATAAAACACACACACACACACACACACACACACACACACACACACACACACACACACATACACACATATACACATTATTGAGGTTCGAGATGTTGCTACACCAGTGGAAACGCTATAAAGCTTATTTAGAATTATGAAGTAAATTCGTAAGCACGTTCATTTCAGACTTTTTCTTCCTTCCCTCACCAATAGGAAAATGAATGAGCATTAAGAATTTCCGGACCTAAGCGCATTTATTCCTCCTAAGACGTGGTTGAATTTGAGGAAAATCTTACTCAGGTAAAACTCTCAGTAGAGAACTGACACAGACCACTAGTTACAGGTAGATATATAGCGCTATATATGCATGATAAAATGAGCACACAGATGTATTGTAGGAAAAATGATGCAGGAGATGAATTTTGTGTACGATATTTTCCAGTTGTTTAACTAAGGGTAAATGTACCTTTATATCAAACCAACATATGGAGCTTCAAAGAGGAAATTACAACATTATTTGGAGGGAAGGCTTTGGACAGTTTTTAATAAGCTTCAAACTGGAGTAGGCTTTTAGGTCCTATGATGGCTTTTAAACTGTCGTGTGCATATGAAGCGCCTTCTTTTCAATACCCACTCGAACATGTTTGTGGATGTTACAATTTCCACGGGTGACGACCAGCAAATGATCGCACCAGGAGGTTTTAGAAAACCGGAAATTTCATGGTGTGCACTTGTTCTGTCGAATGTGGCGTATCTTACAAACCGGAGATGAATTTACACTCCACAGAAAGCCAACCTTTATATTAAGCATGGAGCATGCATGGTACTTTCACAAAAGTAGGCAAAATCTATTTTGTCCTATAACTATTTCATTTTTGCTTTCCTTACCATATAAATAGTAGCTAAAGAAGGTAGTACATTCCACCCAAAAATTCGATATATATACACGTTTTGAGACTCCCTGAATCAAAAAGAAATAGTGTATGTGCGTCTGCGTGTGCGTGTGTGTGAGTGTGTCCATCCATCCGTACGCCCCTCCGTGTGTCTGTAAACACTGTAACTCAAAAATCTGCGGTGTTGTACTCACCTGACTTTCTCTACTCTTGTACTAACCATTCTTAGAAACTCTTATTCCTGTATCTTCTTCGTGTTGAGATAAACATTTACAGAAATTATTATCTTCTTGTAGGTACAAGGGGAATATGGGAATACAACAAGGCTTTGAGCGATAGTGAAATCTTATAAAGCTTTCTAATTCCGTTCTCTTTGCACGGTTAACTTGTAAAAAACTAAACAACGATATTGCATTTGACGAAAGTTTTCAAGTTTTCCGAAACTGACATAAATAACAAGAAATATTTCCAAATTGTTCATTCTACAAAAAAAAGAAAAAAAATATATTATTTGGACATAGATTCTGTATTATAGCGAGATCTACATCTATCTCTTATGGTTTACGAGCTATGCAGAATTCATTCAGAATAAACAGAACTACACAGGCTATAGCCAGAAAATTCAAAATATATGTTTCATTTACCATAAAATTATCTTAAACATATATTATTTTAATCAAAATTGTTAAAGCCATTTTCAAGAAAATAAAAATTTTCGAAAAATTTCCCATGTAAAGAGTAGTTTAGGGTGGAGCAATTTTCTACAAAATCTTCGTGTCGTGTCCTTGAAAGACATTAAACTTAAACACCAACCTTGGTTTTTAACCGACTTTTCGTTTTTGAGTTATGCTGACCTCAGACTGACACACACACACACACACACACACACACACACACACACACACACACACACACACGGACCTTTTTCTAAAAGTGTTTTTTTTTTTTTTTTTGGATTCAGGGGGCCTCAAAATGTATATTTCCGGTGAAATCCCGTCATCGAATTTTTGTGTGGAATACAATACTTCTACTTAATACGTAGTAGAGAAAGTAAAAACGGAAATAGATTTGGCATTTAAGCTTAGTATCTTCCAAACTTGCGACACGGAGATTTTCAAAAAAACTTTTCCCACCCCAAACTACGTGGTAAATATTTGAAACATTTTAATTTTTTCAAAAATGTTTGACATTTGCATGACAAACGAAATGTAGATCTTGGATTTTCTGGGAATAGCTTCTGATCCTCTTCATTCTGGATCATTTGCATAACTGGTAAAACTTGAGAGAGAGAGAGAGAGAGAGAGAGAGAGAGAGAGAGAGAGAGAGAGAGAGAGAGAGAGAATCTAACTACGTACGCAAATAAGTGTAGATCTCTTTCAAACACTATGAGAAATACATATTTTGGAGGTAACCTTTTCGAATATATTCTTTATTATTGGTTTGAATTTTTAAATAATTATACTGTTCTCAAATGGAGAGTCATTGTTTCTTTTTCCCCTGTTACTCATTAAAAAGAGAACGGAATTTCAAAGCCTTCACATAGCGACCTGCTCTTAGTAGTTTCGACTATTGCTTAAGCCTGTCTATGCTATTATTCCCATTATACCTACAAGGAAATATGTAATAAAACCATTTCTACAACTGTTTATCTCGATTAACATGAAGTAGATAGATGTATAAGTAAATGGAAAGTTTCTGTACATTATTTTAATTTCCATTTCTTTATACCCTGACATTTGTATTACGCTGATAGAAGTTCTAAGAGAGAATGAACTATGCAGCGTGCAATAAACAGGCACTGTTATCATAGGATTAATACCTTCAATAGAGAAACAATAATAACGATAGACTACCTCTGTGGCCTGATGGTTAGTATGCTAGCTTCTAAATCTAGTGTGCAGGTTCGATTTCCCTCTAGATCAGGCATGTCAAACCTCACTCCGAGGGTGTGAAGAGAGGGGTCTACCCCTCCTTAACTGCAGTAGCACGCGCTAGTAGAACCGGTTTTCGCTTTGTTTTTCCCGTTTTCCGATTTGATCATCACGGAGGGAGGGAAAATAGGGGAAAATTTTTCACGCCTGGTGAGTGCTGTTTGACACCCCTGCTCTAGATGGTACTTTTTCTTAGCCAGAATTATTCTCCATCTTCCCTACAGCCTGTAAGTATGAGTAAGAGTGTAAATGCGTGTGTGAATTTAATGTCTATAAAGAAAACTCAACCCACAGATTATCTCATTAATAAGTGAGTGAACACCATTGCCGATGAGATTGCTCCGAATGCATAAAGTTGCCCATATGGCCATACATGTTAAAAGTGGGCTATAAATCGAAAATAATAATTGAAAATATAATAGTCCCGTCTTTACATAAGGCAGTTAAATAACAACGAATAAATGTAATTAATTTTCCTGCTGCGTGATGATGAAAATATTGTGACGCCGACCGCGCGACGTATATCAAACTACGGGCGGGGTCTAGCTACTTCACACCACATAGCAGGCGCGGCGCGTATCAAAGGCGCTCAAGGTCAGGCTATCTCGCGCAACTGTAAACACGAGGCAATGAGCGCGGCACTACAAAGGGTTTTCGAGATTATTCGGGAGATGTCTGGCGGCCGGCGTATTTGTAGAGGTTCCAGAAAAGGGAACGTTAAAAAAAGTCGCTACATAAGGGAGCTAAGCGACAACAGGAGTGAGTCAGTAGTAGTAGTTACAGACCTCAGTCGTTGCAGCAGTCAGTTTTTAGTTTTAGTGCGTCTGTGTGCGTGCGTGTGTGTGTGTGTGTGTGTGTGTCAGCTGCGTGTGCACGGTCCTATCGAAAGGAAGATAGCGAAGCAGTAAATGAGTGTCGAGTGATCATATCATCAAAGTCATGTTGTTGTAGTGTTTAACGCCCGCTTTTACTACTACGGCACCGCAGGCGGTGACACTGATGATACATGAAGATGGAGCACCGGTGGAATGAAATGGCGGGGGAAACCGGAGTACCCGGAGAAAACCCGCCCTGACGCCGCTTCGTCCACCACAAATACCACATGCGGGTCCCTGGGATCGAACCCGGGCCGCCTAGGTGGTAGGCGAGCGCGCTAACCGCTCGGCCACGGCGCCGCCCATCAAAGTCAGCTGTTTGAGAGACAAAGAGAAAACCAGGAAGAAGTGAGTCAAGGCTACGAGAAGAAAACAGTTGTGAGTTGTAATATCATTAAATACTGTAGACAGTGTTAATGTCAGTAAAAGAGAACTGTGTTGTGCAAAATTGTTAAAAGAAAATAAACTGAGAAAGAATAATTGAACTGAACGTTTGTCATTTTGGTCACAGTATCTAGTATTTTGCAATCATATAACTTTCTGTACTCACTCTTCCACAAACAATTCTTACAATAGCTTATTCTTCTATTTACTTCTTACTAATCGAGATAAACTTTTATTACACGTTTTGTTGTAGGCATGCGAAGGATGCAGGCTGTAATGGCTTTAAAATGTCATTGTCTTTGCATGACCACGAGAAAATATTTAAAAATTCAAACCAATAAGAAGCAATACATCGGATATAGTCAAAACCACAAAAATGATTTAACATAAATCGTGTATTTTAACGAGATTTTCATGTTTTGTACAGTAAATGGTAACGGGTATTCATGGTAGGAGACACCACGCGCACTGCGACCTATGCAGATTTATTGTGGCTAATACCCTCCAGGAGGCGGGGATGAAATGAGGGAATCGCAGGGTGCCACAGGGCTGCACTCAGACGGGCCACAGAAACACGTGGAAGTCCCCAATAAGTGCTGAGATCTCTTCATCCTGACGCCAAGCTCCTCCGAGCAGTCACTACACTGCGGGTCCGGTGCCGCACAAGCGTCCGCACCCACGGAAGACAGTAGCCGCCCAACGCCACCTAGGACTGTGAATAGCAGTTACAATGTGCAAACATCCGCGCCATCTGTCCGGCACCGCCAAGCACCACGTGCCTGAAAGCGCACCTGAAATATAACAAGGAAATGGTATTAACGGAAATGATGGAACGGAAACCGCGGTATGAAATTAAGCGCCCCAGCATTCGCCTAAGTAACAACGGAAAGCCACGCTAAAACCTCAAGTCAGAGTGCGTGATCGCCGGCAATTGAACCCGGGACCTCCCGAATGTGAGCTGCACACGTTGCCACGGCACCAGCTTGGTCGGTCTTTTGTACAGCAAGATTTGACCTTATCTCTTACGGTTTAGGAATTATGCAAAAGTGATTCAGATTCACTTTGTATCGCATACTTGGAAAATGCTGAACTTAAATACCAAGGTTGGTATTTCATCGACGTTTCATTTTTTAGTTATACTGTTCACCGACAGAAAGACTGAGAGACACACACACCACACACACACACACACACACACACACACACACACACACACACGCACACACACACACACACACACACAAACACACACACACACACACACACACAAATTATGGACTTCTTTAGTATTCAGGGAACCTCAAAACGTGTATTGGTGGTATACCGGATTTGAAACCGAATCCTTTAGAATCGAGTCAGACATTACATCCTAACCAATCTGATCGGTTCACCACCTTTTTGAATCGTGTTTTATAGGTGGCTGGTTTGGAAAAGGTCTCATTGTAGACCGAACACTTGTTTGAAATTTTAAATGAAAAATGATTGTTGACGAGAGCATTAGTGACAATGAAAACTCCATTGAATTGGCTTTGGAATATGAGGCATATTTGATTCATTGTTTGGATGGAATATCCTCCAAATAAGTTCTCTCGAACCTTCTCCAACAAATTAAAGAGCATGTTTATTTTGGCATCCCAATCAGTCTCGTTAAAACAGTGAAGGCACGTTCATAAATACATTTTTGAGCTGCACAAATCGCTTGAATGGGCGGATTTTTCAAGATCCCTGAATTGCACCCTTAATAAAGAAAAGCCTAGGATTACACCCCGTTCCTTTGGTTGCGCGCTGTCGAGTATGAACGGAATTACGCTGTTATTGACTCTATGGACGTCGAAACGTCGAATTAAATACCAGAACGGCTCCCTTTCAATGGGACTAATGTGAATGGCCTGTGTTTGAGCCTAGGCTATTCATCGTCCCACGGTAAACACTTTACATCGGTCAATCTCTGAATACCATGCTGACATACTGCAATTCTCTTTCTACGCACCACGACTTTTTTTCACCAATTGGACTCGCGTAATCTGTATGCTAGCTATGCATCCTCTTGGCAATCCTTTGCAAAAGCACGAATATAATGCCCTGAGGTTGTTTAACAGTACCTACCCAGTTTTTCCTCATTAAATGTTGTAAAATTAAACTTTTAACGACACTATATTCCTATAGTGTCTTAATTTACAAGTAAATACTTCTTTCCCTGATTACCCTCCCCTCATGTAGGACTTATAAGTAAATACTGCGATATAAATTCTTAGTTAAATTATAACATGTTTTAGAGCACACTTATATTAGAACAAGTAATGTATGAAATCCAGTTTGCAAAAATAAACTCCATTAAACCACTTGTTTAAAAGAACTCTTTTGTCGGTTTCAACAATACCTCTTAGCGCTCTAAGAGAACTAAACTGTTGCTAAAACGAAGAAAACATTCGGCAAGTAAAATTTTGGGTTTCATCAACATCGTTAATGCTTATACCTCACTTGACCTGTAATTAACTTAAAGCTACGTTGCTTTAGATCCTTTAAGCATGGTTTTATTTACAAAACACTCTGGAGCAAGGCGTATGACGGGAAGGCTTAGGTTTTTAATATAATTATCTAGAAACACATTTTAAAATAAAATAACACTAACCACTAGCGCAACAGCCCTTTGCAGGCCAAGGCTTATCGCCCGGCCACTGCGTCCCCCAATTGCCCACTGCAGGCGTCATGAGTGGGTTGCAGAACTGGAGAGTGAGACGTGGTAGGCAATGCGGCCTTCACCATCTGGGGTCACTACTTCTTTATCAAGTAGCTCTTCAATTGGCCCCTTCAGGACCTAACGAGGCTCAGTGCATCCCGTGCCACACCTGCCAGTGAGGGGAAAATGCCCACGCCCGTACCGGGGATCGAACCCTAGTCCTCCGCGCCAGAGGCAGGCGTGCTACCGCTGCGCTACGGAGGCGGTCAGAAACACATTTTGCCAGTGCAATTTTAAAAAGTAAATAAAGAAAGAATACTAATTGTTTTATAAGTAAAAAGGACAGAATTTTCCGAAGTGATACATAGATATAGGTATAGATTACACACTAAGACGTGTAGCTGTTGTTCCTGCTGCCTCCCAGAATGAAGGGATGAAGTGAAGGAACTACTGGAAACTACAGGCCGCGGATAGACAGACCACAGGGACGCACAGAAGTTCCTAAAGTGTCGACGGCCCGTCCCACTGCTGGAGCTGCTTTGAAAGTGGGATGAACGACCCGTCGATTAAGCAATCCGGCATCCCCATATGCCACGAAACCAAGATGCACGTCTGTAAGATGATAAGGAAACGGAATGAAAGGGAAACAGTAGAAGGGAATTCGTGGTAGATGAGAAATCCTTCAGCATTCACCTACCGACCAGTGAAAACCACGAAAAACCCAAACAGAGTGAAACAGTCGACGGGAATCGAAGGTGGGGCCTGCCGAATGCGAGCTTCACATATTTTCGCGGAACATTCTTGCTCGGTTAGAAGCATTACATACTTACCTGCACCTTCAAAGAAATGTTTTCTTTCGATCTGGATTTTTCGTTTGACCATACCGGGTGTATACACTTCTGTTGACTTGTGTGTATGTAGAGACTTTCGGCTATTAAATTAAGTAATTGTCGTTTCTCCATGTTGCAGTTTGCGTGTATGACGGATAGTTCAATTCTAAGGTGCTATGTATGTCGAAAAATGAATTTGAAGGGTTTTAGCCTGTCAGTGCTGATGTTGGTGATGCATTTGTAACCACGGATTTCGAATATGAAGTTGGTGTAGTATTATATCAATAAAATATCCAATATTTTAAAAAAATACAGCTTTCAGAGAGTAAATAAAAGAAATCAGAGTCTAATAATTTTCACACCTCTGTTGACGAAGAAGAGAAATTTTCACCGTGTATTGTGTTGATATTTCTTCCAACCGAACCTCAGAGGTAGAAAAATATTTTGATTTGTCTGAAGTAAAGGTGAAGAAAATCATCTGAGGCATGACTAATGTTAAATCAAAACCCTGAACTTCCTTCTAGAAGTTTACAGAGAGATATTCACATTTTATGGTGTCAAGAGTGCAGCGATCATAGTAATTTATTTTCTTACTTTCTCCATTTATTTTCTTTAAAATTTCTGTTGTTGAAGATCATAAATGTCAAAATTTGTTGCCAAAAAGTTGTATTCTTCATCACAATGTATAAACAAAATGGTACACTAATGAATCATCAAGGAGATTAATTGATTTGGAGCCTCACTACTAACGTGAAGAAGAGGTTGAAGTAGTAGAGATGGAACAGTTGTCCATTGGGTGGATATGTTCTGCTGGACCATCAGAAGAATGAAGACATCAGAGAAAAATGAGGGATCACAAACAAAGGAGAAACGATAGGAAATAAAGCGATGAATGCGCCATCTTAGCATTGAGTCACATCGCACCACTGTAAGTGTCGACTGATGGAAGCGTAGAAAGATCTGACAAATGACAGAGGCGTTGTGTAATCGGGATCAGCAGATACAAACCATGTAGTTTATGATGAGTTTATTTCTATTTTAAAAGTATGCTATATGGGATATGCTTTATCAATAACATTTTGCAATACTGCGAAGTCCCTCTAACGAAAACAAACAAACAAACGTTACAGTTCGATTCTTATTTAGGGTGCTGTTCTCGCTCTTCCACACAACATGGTGAGAATTGTGTTTTTCCTCTTTCTTTTTTTAATACCACTGTATGTGGTTACAATATAGGTGGGTTTATTGGCATTTCAGTACTTGCTGCTGTGTATTGCTCGTTGACTGTAGCGCCATCCAGAGTTAAGCGGCAGCAAAGAGCAGTACTAGAGGGGAAATAGCTCAAAATTAAACTCTGTTCCCTGCCCACGAAGGAATATTGGACTATGCTGCCATACACGCAGTTATCACTCGCGAACACTGATTCTGCATCAAGCAAGATGGAAAAATTTCCCCTTTAAAAGCTCTTTGACTTTTGATGACCATAATTTTGAAGAAAGAGGTGGCACTAGATCTGTATGCTGGCTGTATGTGTCGTGCACAGCATATTCGAGAACCGTTGAGAGAAATTTTTTTTCCTTTTCTTTTTACGATTTGTGATGAAAGGAACCCACTAAAATGATCAGAGATAAGTGCCAAGCAGTGAAAACTGTAACTGCAGGCACAACACAAATTGAAAACATCCTCCTTAAGATGATAGTGATCATGATGTCTTACAAATGCGTTGATACAATGTACATCAGTCCCAGATGCCATTCAGAACCAAAATCACTGTATATCATGTATTTAAGAACTCTATAAAGTTGGCTGCCGTAGATATATTTCTGTATACACTAAACAATACATTTTCAAAATTCGGAAGCAGTCCGAATTTTCTGAGTAAAACAACCCTATTACACCTATTATGTGAACACACTAAATAAGCTGCCAAGATAATTCGTTTTCATGTTATATTTGCCTTAAATGTCAGTGTTGATAACCATTTGCGGTCCATGGAGAAAGGAATGGATTTAATACATTCTACAATACACCTTCACAACTGTGAGACTTCAGTAGCCATGTATAAATGGAACCACTATGTTACACTGTAAATGATATTATGCTTTGATTATAATCAAATTACACTTTATATTCATTCATGCAAGCTAAATCCTGTTTTCCAACTGGAGGTAAACCAATTAAATTGAGATTGTGAACACCCAAGTAAAATAAAATAAAACAAAACACATGTTTTATGAAAAGAGAACATACCTGTTAAAGAGCACATACCTACTTAGAACTGGCTAAAACCTGCTTAAAGCGTGTAAAATATGTTTGAAGATTTATGTTTAAAACTATATGCAAATATTTTAGAACAGATTTTCGTATTTCCAGTATTCCATTTCGAATAGAAAACAAATAAATTGTGTTCACAAACAAAGCAGATCTGTACTTGCTTGTAGACAGATATGTCTTGCCGTTTTTATAGATGTGAATTACTATTTCGATACTGACGAAATAATTTAATGCAATCACACATTTAATTCTAAATACTTTAAAATATCCTCAACATACTTTGAACATGTCGCAGAAATCTACACATTCAGCAAGTCTTTATACTTACTTTCTCAAAATTCAGTATTTTACACCAAATTTCGGTATTGAGATATTACCGGAAATATCTTTTAATAGACTCAAACTAAAAAGAATTCCACATATGCACATGTGTTTCTGTAAAAGACATAACTCGACAAAAGGGTGTTTGAAAACCAAATTTCATATTTAATTTCACATATTTATGGACGTAACACGAAGAGTTTCTATAAATTCCCCTGTCTGAAACTTCATTTTACATGGAAACATGTTCGATATTCCTCGTTTTATCGAAAACAACTTTATTGACATGAAAAATAACATACATATTCTCAATTTTCTACAAATACCCTGTAAAATCCTCTTTTTTATATTTTAATTTTCGAGAATGTTAGCCTTTACCTGAAAAACCGTGCAAGAGAAGCAAACATTTACTACACAAGACCTGATAAACTCGCTAAAACATACCGATTGATACTTCCTGTTGTTACTTTTGGTTTTCCACTATTTTAAATTACAGACTCCAGAAATAATATGTCCGTTCTTTTGTTTCTCATCAGCTCAAATACAGAGCATGCAATAACAAGCAAACCATTGCACTGCGTCTGTGTTCTGGTGGGTATCATGCTAGCTTCGAAATCCAGAGGTCCCGGACTCAATTCCCAGCTGGTGGATTGGAAAGTTTCTTTATTAAGGTTATTCCCACATCCTCCTTAGAGTCTGCAAATGTGTGTGTGTGTGTGTGTGTGTGTGTGTGTGTGTCTCTCTCTCTCTCTCTCTGTGTGTGTGTGTGTGTGTGTGTGTGTGTGTGTGTGTGTGTGTGTTTGAGTGAATTGAAGAGAAATATGACGTTCAAATAACTGAATGGTTCATCATGGCCAAAGGACGCCCTAAAACGAATAGCACACAGCGAGCTTTTAAGGTTTAAGCTTCCTAACGTCTTGTATTATCCTATTTAGCTACAGCAGGAAGAAGAGAGCAAGACAAAGCGTTACAAATAATTTGTAGAAATATTACTTAAACGCATTATAATGGGCACTGAACGTCGTGTGATTGAACATATCAGAATTAAAAGGTAAAATCAGAGTGAACAATTCAATGACATAGTCGGGATTTGAACCGCGGATCTTCTTGTTTCCATCCGGTTGCTCTAATCAACTGAGCTACCTTGGCAATATTAAATCCCCTAAATGACTGGCGTTTTATCGGTAAACCACAAGGAGATCTCTAATCATAGTTGAGATAAGGTAACCTCTATTAGGTTAATCAATGATTGATTAATTGTTCTTTCAACAAGGCCGTGTGTAGGAAAAGTGTTGAAAGGTAGAGTTAAAATATCAGGATTTCTTTTACTTTTTTGTCGTATAATGTACGTATATAAGTAGCATTAATGACGATGCCTATGTCACATAATGTCAGCAGCTGTGGTTAAGCCTTCATTATTCGTGCTCCTATTTGTAAGTTGGAGTAGCACGCAGTTCATCTGTTCTCATGCAAATGTACCACTGTTCAAATAATGTATAGATTTATTTGGTGACAAGTTTTAAACTATGACATGAAGAGGAGTATATATTACCCACAATTGTGTTTGATTTCGCTGTTTTGATTAAATTCCAGTTTTCCCCTTCTACACAGACTTATTTTCAAGGCCTTTCTGGGTGGCCGCTGTAATAATTCATCTTGACATTTTAAATTTGGCCTAACTGGTTGCTATTTTCCTCGCTTGGCAAGCCGACATCAAGTATCACATGATGAAAAGCAAAGCGTCGGTCAACGGAGCTTTCTTGGGTTACTGATGCCTCTTGTTTTTCTTGCCCATATTTGTGCTGCTGATATATCTAATTATAATGGCCTGTCCGTACAGTCACGGAAAAACGTTTTTGACTACAGTACACTTGATTATCAATTATTGTGCCTTAATCGGTTTTTAAGTCTATTCGTAACATTTCATTGTTACACTAATCCAGTAATGGTTGGGTTATCGGGGCTTTTTCTTTCTGTGTTTCCCTAGTTTGCAACGTGTGTGTTAGATACGTGTATGGTACCTAGATGCCACATTGCAATTGTAATAATGTGTAGAATATAGCTTAGAATAGAGAAAAATATTATGCTACGAAGCATATAGGTATAACAGATTTTATTTAAAAAGTAATATGTGTGTAATTTTGTTAGAACAATATTTCTCACATATGATCTGCGGAACGTTAGTGCTCCGTGATACTTGTGGTCTAGTGATTTTGGTGACATTGCAGTTCAAATTCCTTTAGGTTTATATATTCTATTTCCTATAAAGAACAGAAATCTTAGGTCATGGTAGAAAGGTTTGTATTGAGTTAACAGTTTTAATGTTTTCAAAATTGTAATATTTATTTTAGGCTATCGCAGAAAGGTTCTCATTTTTTACTTTCTCTACTTAGCAAAGTAAGTAGGAAAAGCATTGTATTTGACCCAAAAATTCGATGTCGAGATTTCACCCGAAATATGTCTTGAGGCCCCCTAAATACAAACATTTTTAGGAAAAGGTGTGTGTGTGTGCGTGCGTGCGTGCGTGCGTGCATGCGCGCGTGTGTGTGTGTGTGTGTGTGTGTGTGTGTGCGCGCGCGCGCGTGCACGCGCCTCTGAACAGCATAACTAAAAAACTAAAAGTCGGTTCTAAACCGAAGTTGGTATTTAAGTTTCATATCTTTCAAGGATGCGACATGAAGATTTTGAAGAAAATTGCTCCACACTAAACTACCATTTATATGGAAACTTTATTTGCTCAAAAATGGTTGTAATGGTTTTGATTAAAATACCACAACTTTAAGATATTTGAATGGCAAATGAAAAGCATGTTTTGAATTTTCTGCCTATAGGCCATGTAGTCTGTTTATTGTTGATGACTTTTGAATAACTGATAAACCGTAAGAGATAGACGAAATTTACTATACAAAAAACGTACATCTCATTAAACGCAAAATTTATGCTAAATAATATTTTTTAGTGAAGTGAACCATTTCGGAGATATTCCTTGTTATTTGTCAGAATGTTTCAATACTTTGTAGACGTTCTGAAATGGGAGTTCGTTATTTTTTTATTTATTTATTTATTTTTTTTTTTTCCTCTCTTGGTCATGTAAAGAGAGCGGAATTTCATAGTCGTTATGTGGCAACTACTCTTGAAACAGTTGACTGTCGTTTAATGCCAACTGTATTTCCCTTGCACCTAGAAGAAAATTGTTTATATCCATTAATATGAAGTACATAGAGGAATAAGTGTCTGTAAGGGTAGTTTGTGCAAGAGTAGAAAAAGTCGTGTGGGTGCAACACATCAGGTTTTCTATTTTTGAGTATGAGTGTTCCGTACATTATTCCCTTAAACAAGGAAATGTTCCATGGCCAAAAAGGTTGAGAAATGATATTTTTCCAGATACGAGTAATTAACCTTCAGTTTTATTCAAGGCAAACTTCTAGCTATTGCTCATGGACTCTCACTCACACCCACTCTCTCCCTCGCTCTCCAGCTCTCTCTTTCTCTATCTCTATCTCTCTCTCTCTCTTTCTCACTCACACAAATATACACACTGACTTAATATGTTTAAAACTTTGTCAAGGCAGTTTGATACAGTTAGAATTCATCCCGAATCAGTAACGTAAGAGGAAGAACTTATTCCAGTGGTAATTATAATTGAGTTGAAACTAATAAAGTAGTTTGTGCATGAAAATAAAAACGAAAACTTATACAATTCCTTAAATATTTATAGTGATAAAATTTCCCTTTGCCAGGAGAAAGAAAAGGATTCTTGTAAGCTTTTGTTGCAAAACGTTTTTCACAGAACTCAGCGGTTAGACATTCCGTTTCATACATCCTGTATAACTAGTGATGGTTATTTTTCGCCAATGCGACGCAGTTCTAAATGCTCATAAAAGCTTTTACTCCTGTGTTTTCACTTCTCAAGAACTGTAAACCATTGTTTAATATGTTTTGAAAGTGCGATATGATGCAAAATTAACTCAAAATACCAAAATTGTAGTAAAATGCTGTCTGTATAAATGCAAAAATGTGTTGCAATTCATGGATTCTTTTTCAAATGAAAACGTAAAGAACAAACTGAAAACAAACTGTGTAATGTTTGTTACGTGCAATAAAGGATAAGCAGTCGCACGAAAGACAACGCAAGAAATATACCAGGTGGCCCACTTCATCCGGCATTGCGGTAGGTGGACAACTCTTCATGCGTTAAAAGAGTTGCAGAATGCACCGGGATAAATGCAGCCATAGGAACGGCAGTGGCGTGAGTGAACTTTGTTCTGCCTGTAAGAGAAGACGAGCGATGATTCCCAAGCTTCAACTAGCGTGTGTAGCATGTGATAATAGACAAAAACAGTCAGCCTATTTTCCACTTTACTTAAAGGATTTTATTTTCCAGGGAATAAACTCATTACTGTATATGCTGTTGTTGTCTAACATTACGGATTACAGATTGTAAATTGCAGTAACAATTGAAAATGGATCAGTTTGCCGTCCCTCACAACATACTAAGCGTTGTCAGTGTTTTTTTTTTTTTTTTTGGGGGGGGGGGGGTACACCCAGTATATATAGTGTCCCTAAATTAGACCGACAAACTTTGGGAGCTGATAGATAACATTATTTTAAACGCTTTTTGTTAACGAAAGTTTTTTGATGCGATGCTTCGTTAAAGCGCTAGACGAGTTAATGTCATAGATCACTGCTTCCCACCCCGTTTAAGTATTTACGGCAAAATCAACAATGCAAATTAGTATTGCATTTATCTTAGTAAGGCACACAATCTAACACATAAACAAAACAGAAACATCTCATTGTTTACAGTTAATCACAACTTTATTATTCAAGGTAAATGTTGGAACGCACGCCCATTGCGATTAAACCAAAGAGTGCGTCGGCGTGCCATATTCTGCCGTACTCCCGCAAAGACACCAGCCACTTCTCCTGGAAGGATAATATACACCTATACACACACAGGTACACATGAACAAAAAATCGCCTGAGGATCGGCCATTATAGGCTTTGGTATCGGTTATTCATCCAAAATCGAACCTTAGTAGAAAGATTTTTGGTAGTAATATTTTCACTATACAGGGCTGTTTTAATTTCAAGGTGTTTTAGTCTAAATAACTATTAAAGTTTAATTGAGCTAAAAATGTTGGTTTCGAGGATCAAGCTTCGTTTGAGGAAAAACTTAAGACCTTGGCTCTTTAGATTTCACCCCCTCGTTCTCAGCCAACCCCTTTCCGAAATTTCAGAACATACCCCTACACTTTGATAATTAATCTTTCAAAAGAGAGTCCATTTATCATTACATTTCAGATATTTGCTATCATGTCGTCTTTTTTTTCCCCCCCGCTATTATCTTGACAGAAGGACTAGTCAAGATACAGTACAAAATATAACTAGAAGTTATTTCCGGGCTGTTATAGCGTGGTCTGTTTCAGTTAGTTTCCAGGGTTTTGTCCACAACTACGGCGGACATTAGGAACCTCTAACTCCAGCAGATCGCGGCATAACAGCATGGAAATAGCTTCTAGTTATACTGACTCCGGTCGTGAAAGCCTATGCTCTCTCATACAGTCCAAAGTTCACGAGGAGCTCAAAAATAGGATATATTACTGCCTAGCAAATAAGGGAGCATAAACTTTAATTTATTGTTAGTAAATTCAATTAATTACATATTGCACATGTCAAAGGAAACCGCATTTCCGACCAAATGATACGTTCATTCTTTATCGAGATTCAAATCGTTCTACCTTGCCAAAATTTGTAGATCAAGAGAATCAGATACATTAATAAACAGTAATGTTTCAAAAATAATGAATAAGGGTGTCAGTCAAAATTTCAAAGAGAGTGGTGTATTTAGAGTGAGGAATTTTGAAATTAAAATCATATGTATACACATTTTATAGTTGTTATACTTTACGGCTACTTAAAAGTACTAACCTGTGATCCTTAAGGATATGTTTCTCGTGTACGATAATTATGTTGCTCCTAAAAATACAAACAAGCAAAGTTGATGGTTTCTGCAGCAGATTCTTGAAAATATGCACTCTAGTTCATTATACAGAGACACAAGCAAGTATTCAATTTATTACGATTGTTACCTATTCCTGTCTCTTTTATTCTGACTTGAAAGCTTTTAAACTTAAAAATACTTTATAAACTTCAAAAGCAAACAAGTCATAAAATATTACGTGTCTGTGATAGTTGCCATTTGCTTTTGTATTGTTCCTGCTTTCATCCCACAGCCTGAGAACATACCTCACAGAGTTAATGAAGATAGAGTTTGTTTTCTTATCATTGGGTAAAACACAACAATATCAACCCTCTTGGGTGAAACTTCTTTGTGTAAATTTGTGTTACGTTTGTGTTATAAAATATTGAGAAAATAAAGTGCTAACGTATTTCTTTTCATTTCAGGTGAGTTTATGCAGAAAAATTAACAGCTATGACTTATTTAGAGGTGGTAAGTGAAACAATATTATATATTATGTGTAAGAGTCTAACTCTCTAAAAAGAAATCTCCAAATCTCTTAGATAAAAAGCAAAATCCAATATATATTAAAAAATATATTCTCTTTGTCCTCAAAAAGAAAATCATATGGGCGTTGCACTTTAGACTCCAGAGCTCATTTTGTATTAATTTGATTAATTCGTTCACCTGCTAATATGAGCTGTCTAAAGTTGATGAAATCAGAAGAAATAAATATAATTTAAAAACAAAGACGAGTAGTCGGAGTTCAGCAATAATGCGGATGAAATTTTACAGCATAATACAATCTTAGATGATTTAATCCAATAGTATGAAAGGAAATTACACTGGGTTTACTTAGGTGTACACGTGGTGTTGGAAATTTTACAATTCATTTGCATAAGTTTTGGCTTCAAGTGCTGGAGGAAAAAATCTTTATCGTTAACTGTATATACCCAAATGTAATTTCGGATTATATACTGCTGTCGAATCCAGTGGCTAAACGTGCAATTTAATGTTTATGAAATATGCTTTTAAGTTATACACGTGTCGTTACATCATATATGCAGGTTTTATTTTGGAGTTGCACATTCGTTTACATTATTTGTCAATCAGTAATCTGCAGTGTTTAAAAAGGTGATTCTGTGATTTATGCCCTCGGTTTATTTAGTTCTTATTTAATCTTAGCTGTTTGCCGAGAGCAGATACAACTGTGTATTGCCTTACTCGTATCAGTCAGTGCCACAATTAAAAACTCTCCACCAAAGATTATAATATGCACAAATATATTTTTGGCAAGCATTTATTTCGCAGCCGAACCAACAGACGTTAGGGAACATTATTATTAGTGACTGTTACATGTAATACAGTCACAATATAAAAAGTTAAATAACATAAAACCCATTTTGTATAAACCGGGTTTAAAAATGGTAAAGTTACCCCTAATAGTGCACCCATCTACACGGTGTCTGCCTAGTAAACCAGAGGGCCCATGCGTAGTCGCTCTCGTTCGAAAATCTCCTTTATACTGAAAAAGGAAAACGATAAACTCTCTGCTCTTTGAACACCGGCTTCTTTATTACTTAACATTAAACGTAGATATAAAATATTATAAAGCCTTTTAGAATAGGTATCACTTTAATCAACTACTCCTCTTAATATTTACTTGGAGAATCTGGTAAAAATGTATCCAGTTGAGTAAGAGGAACAAGAGTAAAGTAAACAAGATTTGATGACGATGTGGCACTGATATTTACAGGTAAAAGAAACTTAAGGAACGATGACGAGTACAGAATGAAGATAACACAAGAAGAAAAGCAATGAAGAAATTTTGCAAATGTTAAATGTGGTACAGGAACCACTTGACAGCTTCAGGCATTTTGGTTACAGATAGACACTGTTGTGAAGAAATCAGACGATAACTATGACAAAGTTGCTTTAACAGAAGAAAGAAGTAAGGAAGAGATTAGTTAAGTGGTTTGTGTGTAATGCAGCATTGGACATAGGGTCGGAGAGAGGGAAAACAATTGGAAGCATTTGAAATGTAGATAGGTATGTGGTGAGCGTGTGAAATGGACAGGCAAAATAAGTAATGAAGTTGTTTTAGGAAGAGTAGACGAAGGAAACAATACTGCTACTGAAGCTGGCTAGGATGAGAAGAACTGCTTACTAAGAGATGCACAACAAGGAGCGACAAAGTTCGGTACACAAGATACTAGAGTGTTAATGCATAAGTGCACATGCAAAACAATAAGGAAAACACAATAGAGGGGGAAACGAAAGGGACCGGGCTTGCAGGAACTTACACATTGTCATTGGTTGAAATAAATAATACAATTTTAACAAATATGCATATCCAGTCTACATAATAAAGCTCTACATTCAATGACTTCCTGAACTTAGTCAATGAGCACAAGCTCTTAACTACAACATGGAAGTATTTGACGACATTTCAAGAAATTAACGAGCGATACTTAACAAAAATGTTGTATAACAATCATTTGGATATCACAATGAATAATTTACTTTCAAATCTATGACACAAATTATTCCTAAAAATGCTGTTTCGACTTCTTGTAGATAAATACTTCTTGTGATAAATGCCTTACAAAGTGGTTTGAGTAAATATTTCATTCTAGTTACTCAGGAGCATATGACATGTCAGTGACCGCAAATGAAGGTTGCTCTGTGCATGCTGGGAAGTGATATTTTAATACTCTTTGCTTGGTCTGTTGAGAAATAATATTGCAGACCTAATATTAAACAAGAGTTTAGCTTGAAGCACAGGAAAATTCCGACTTATAATAGAAAATACACTGTAAATAGCAACGCATACAAAAAGTTATTTAACCCAAGTTGTGATGTTAATGAACTTAGAATTTTGTTTTTCCTGAAGTAGGTTTTGTCTATCTTTTGTTGCTTCTAGTTATACAAAATTCAGTCAGTATGAAGCGATCTTCGGAGGCTCTTCACAGAAAATTTAGCACATAAATTTCGTTCTTCATGTCAGTATTTTATAAAATTCTTTAAAATGTGTTAAAGCTTTTGTTGAGAAAACAGTGAAACATGTTCGTTCTTTGTGTGCTCCTAATGCTCACAGAGCTCTTTCTAAAACTATTTCTTGGTATTCATATGCCGACAAAACACTATCCCCACCTTAGTCCCACGATTTTAAATCAATAGTTTAGAAACAAAAAACAAAATATGTGTTTCAGGCGAACTTATTATACGCCGAATTTAGGACTGAACCCATCTTCTGCTACCTACCATGGGTAAATGGTTGAGAAACTGCTGTGGCAATGCTTTCATATTGGGCAGTACTAGACTTTCTCACATAGAGAATACGGTTTTACATCAAACATTTCTATCAGAAAACTTAAGTAATAAGACGATGTGGGTAAAAAATGTCAATTAGAGTAATTCAAAAGCCGATAGGAGTAAAATTTACTTAATTTGAGATAAACTATTGTTTATAAATACGAGTAGTTTTAGACAGGTATACAGCTAGATAAATGAATTGTATCCACTGTATCCACATCCACACCTATTTACTCGTATGTAGTGAAATTTTGACAATAATATAATAATGCGAATGAAAGCGACTCGAATCTTTAGTGGAAAGGAACCTTAAATGATTATGATGTTTGTGGCTTGAATTTTCACAGCATGTGGCATCGAAAAGGGCGAAGGAGAGAGAGAGAGAGCATATCCTGGCACCTACATCATACTTATCCGTTGCGCTTTGCCAGCTGATCTTATTGGGTAGGCAATCACAAATAAGCTTTTACTCAATATTATGACTTCAGAGCTCTCAAAGCTACTTGGCTGTCTGGCAGTGTATATGTATGTAGATTCTGGCGCCTAGCAAGCCTTCCCTTACATTTTCATTAGCACAGATTTCAATAGCAAGTAACTCTGTTTCAAAAATTGCCGCAGATTTGCCTAAGGCTTTTGAGAGGGTAAATTTGGTCCATAGATTCCCATACCAGCATTTCCAGACCTTTGTATCTACCTGTATACCACATGAGCACCTATTTCAAAATCGGGTCCTGCGCTTTCCCAAGTGCTATGTTCTGTAAGAACCACATCAAAGAAACTTTCAATGTCATGTTTTGTGGGCATAACTTCCATACTTTGATAATATCCTCTTTAATTTCTGAGAGGATTTTCATTTGGCCTTGAACGTCACCGGGTTTAAATGTTTTTGTTCCCTGTTATGTCTTAAGATGTGTTTCGTAACATTTTTCACACTAATGCAAATATGTACTGCTGCGTCAAGCCAAGTTGGCAGCTGTGTTTACACACAAACACTGTTAGTTTGTAAAATCGCACGCCCACAGTTCCAACGAATAGACTGATCGGTTTATTTGCCACCGAAGGTTTTATGTTTAGAGCTGGCTGGTGTTTTGCCAACATATCACGTATAATTAATGATAATTAGCCATGTTTTCGTTGGGAGTCAGTGGCGGCTCGTGCCGATGATAAGAGCGATACGTCACATGGGATTTTGTCCACCACACTGGCCAGCACGAGACAAATGTCCCGGATTAATGGACCAGTAGCGCTTTGACCTCTGCAGAATCCGGCGCAGATAATGGAATCTTTCCGAAACAACCGCCCAAACGTGTGGATGTGATCTTCCCTGCAATTTTTCTCTGTTTCACCCCCTATGCTCTGTGTCGCCGAAAGGGAGAGGGTGTATTTATTTTAGCGAGGGAAGGGTGGGGTTTTCATTTCTTTAGCAGCTTAGCCTTTCCAAGAAGCTAGAGTCTGTGCTTAGTATGTATCTTCATCAACCTTACACTCGCTTTTTGGCGGCCAGATCATTTAAGACCGTTTTAACCCTCTCAGCCTTTTTTTACCGCTTTAAATAATTGAATGCGAAGTAACTTAGGAAGGGAACATCATATTACATACTTAATATTTCTCATAGATTACTAAAAGATTATTTGCTTTAAAAATTTTAAAGCGGTGGGTATTTTCCGTAGGAATTCCTATTAAATGTTTTCTATGCACAGAAACAACATAGTCATCTTACATATAACACTTTATTGTAGGACAACCACTCTTCAACAAATACATTCTGCAAAAAGGGCTATAATCATTATGTTTGCAGTTGGAATGAGAACTCATTGTAAACCATTGTCTTTGGAATTCAATATCTTAATAATGGTATCATTGTTTATTTTGGACTGTTTACACTATGTGAAGAGAAACATTAGCGATTATTCACTATGTAAAAATTTCACATTTAATCTACTCGAAATTGGTCCAATATTTAAATTAACCATTTACCGGTTTTTTAAAACTTGCAATGTACATTAAAACAATTTTCATTGAACATTAGTCACGCGCCTAGCTGCGTGCATTCAGATTAGCAAAATGTTTGACGTGTATTACAATAGCAGTCAATGGTCCTATGCACTTCCACCTGTACCCAAAGTTACTCGTTGGGGGACATGGTTAGAAGCAGCAGTGTGTTACGGCTTACGCAAACAAGTTTGAACATTTTAAATCGGTGGCTGATGATCTAAATAAGGATGACGCCTCTTCAATTGAAATTACTCAGAACTTACTCAATGACAGTACACTAAAACTGAATTCTCTTACATATCTGCAAATTTGAGGTTTTTTTTCTTTTTTTCTTTTTTTCATTCTATCAAAAAATTAGAAACATCAGCCAGCTTGTTAACTGGGAGAGTGAAAGAGTGCATGACGCTGAGAAAAAAATTAATTCACTCAAACCTCCAAAAGTGGAAGCTATTAAACATAAATTTAGAAGTGTGTTCGAAAAAATTGTGGATTTCATACTATTCGTAAAATTGCCAAGGTTTTGGAAGGGGAAATAGACGTTGGTGAAGCTGAAAATGTGTACGCCAGTGACATTTCTTTGATGAAATATGCAAGACTATGTTCATGTGATGTTGAAGGGCCGTCTCCCGGTATCGTGCGTTGTTTTGAGACATCCGACATCGGTTTGTGATGGAAAACTTGGAGAAAGTTCTCGTGGTTCACCGCAACAGTGGATTCTTTCATTCCACCACTGCCTCAACATAATTGAGTTTTTAACAAATATTTACAATTTTGTAATATTGAAGCAAAATGTGTTTGCCTTTTGTGCTTATATTTTAATATTTTCCCTACGTAAAATATAAACTATTTTAATGTTTTTAACACAAAAATCCGTTGTCTAGCGATAAATACCAAAACAAATAACTTGATCGTTTCTGGAGACAATTGCATTTGACCGTTAACAGACTATAACTGCGACTGTTGTAAAAGTTAGCCGAAAGTACATTTGTCACATTCTTAGTTGGGAATGATTTAAATTCAAGATACGTTTCTTGCCCCAGACGGGGAACGAACTAGGGTCTGAGAAGCCAGAGTGCTGACCTTTTGACTACAGTGACAGTCTAGATATGTGTTTGTTTAAACAATACTGTATTCATGAAGCTATCATTAGCTGAACAAGCACAGTACTATCCATCTAATTAACTCAAGGTCGTTGCACTATTGCATAAATGTATTAGGAATACTGTACAAGGAGCCGTTTGATCATACTGTATAAACTAATGCTCAGCCTTGAATACACTGCCAAAAATTAATAACAGCGCTACTTCGAATGTATTATTAGAGTAGCAAATATTGTTATTTGATTGTTGTGACGATGAAGTGATACCTTTACCTCCCTCCTCCAAACATTTGATGCTGCAGCACATGGAAGTTTTCATCGTTGCGAAATTTTTTATTTGCCCGTTGTTATAAAGCGAGTCCCTCGGGAGCTGCGACCCCTGCTTCCGTATCCCTCGTTGTTTTTAACGTTTTTTTTTTTACGTTATCTCTTCCTCTATCGCCCTCTCTTTATTCAGAAGATATTATCTGTTGCAACTGTGTCACTCGAAATTTGCATTTGTATTGCACGGAACTCTCTCTATTACGAAATTAATTCGACACAACGTGTAAGCCAATCACTTCTCTCTTTTTATGTTTCGTACAGATGGCAGCATCGGGTAAATATTGTAATGTAGGTATTGTGAGCAACGAAGCGGCAATGAATTCATAAAGTGATATCTTGTTGGGGTTTGTATCTTATATACAGGATGTTCAAAAATTTCAATTTGGGAAACCTGTCGGTTAAATTATGATTCTCTCCCTCTCTCTCTCTCTCTCTTGAAACAGCTTTAACTATGCGAAATATTTTGCAGCACTTCAATAATTATTTTAATTATTTTATGTAGCCCCGTTTAACCTACAGCAATATATCGGAGGCTGTGACTTCAAAAACATGTATTGGTGTTATTGCGCTGAACTATAAGATTCCTTAATGTTAATTTTATCAATTTTTCAATAAATACACTCACATGCAATCCCACTTTCATACTTCCAGACTGTGTGGGATAGGGAATGACTCTGACCAAAGAAACATTCCCTGCCCAGCCGGAAATCGAACGTGGTACCTTTTGGTTTATAAATCAAAACGCTGAACACTGGACTACAGAACAATCACTTCAATATTTATGCAGACCTTGTTTGAAAAGTATTTTAATTACTTCAGAATTCATTGACAACAACCATAATATTCGCCACTGTCATTGTTTTAACAATATCAACACTTTCTTTCAAAATCATTAGGCACAGAAAAAATAAACTCACTGGGAAATGTAATAAAATTAAGTATTTTAATAGGCACTTCATCATCAATTTCAAAGCGATATTAAACTAGACAGGAAGTCCATACTTTGTGGTATAACATTTTTATTTAAAGTTAGTGGAATTTTAGATTAATGCCCTTTAATCATTTAAACTAAAGTCAATTTTGAGCGGAATACACAGTTCAAAGTGTCAGGATAATTCCATTACTTCAGGAATTGCACTGTGATCAGTCTTTGTCAAAAAGGCCAATGATACGACGATACCGATATATAATTTGCACATTAAAGAAATTTTGTTTAAAGCACCAAAAGCTTTCGCCGTTAGGTTGTCACCAGAAAACTTTGGGGTAAACATTTTGGGATGTTGGTACTTCTAGATTTATTAATGCAATAAATCTGTTTATACCTCCTTTCGTCTCTCTTATGTCCCTTCTCATCAACTGTTCGCAAAAGCCGAAAACTGACGAGGACGATTCTTTCAAGAAGCAGCTTGGTCCTCCTTTATCGGTCCTTTGTATTACTGAGTTCTTGTGCCGGTTAAATTAACGTCCTTGAAGCGTTTTCCAAATTAAAAAAGATTATATAACTACAGAGTATTTTTTGTGTCAGTAGCTATGTAATGATGTATGTGATGTATGTGTACGTGAAGAGGGACAGTTCATATTTTCTTAATTTTGCAAATGTTTCACTTACTTTTCTCTCGTGTGTATCACAGTATTTTTTGCTCTCACAATAATATCCATAGTAAATAGTGCTTGATAAAAATCTCATACACAAAAATGCAACTTTCCATGCAACGCCTGATGTTTTGGTGAAGAAGAAATACATACTTATTGTTCCCCTAGTAGTGTCTCTTATAATAAAGTTGCATTAACTAAATGTTTAATATGTATTTTACGATAAGAAGTGTTGGCACATTGAGTTCGTTAATTTAGAAACACTGGAAAGATTTATTTACCCAACTTAGTTCTTTAATTTTTGTTGCATACTGATCCGTGCAATATATATTCAAAGAATTTCGAGACTAACACAGTTACTTGGTATTAATTCTTTAAAATGTTTGACTAAATTTGATTAGAACGTTGCGTTAAAACGTTCCTAAAATTGCCGAGCCTATTAATGTGTTCGTCCTCAGGGATATAAAACTTGATTTGAAACTCAAATGTACTTGTTAATAATTTGTTTAATTCTGTGTAAGTTAATAGTGTGCTAGTAATGTAATTGAATTGCTTTTGTGAATATTGTATAGTCGCAATATGGCCACGCTGTCAAAGTGACTTAAAATAGATAAAAAATCATAGGAGTAAATGTTTTTAATTGTTTCATTTATTTAGTCCCTTTAAGTTCCATGGTCAACTTGGGTACCTAGAGTTCAGAAATAACTAATGGTGTTATAACTCGTTGAACTGTATATACGTATTTCTTTAAACGTTGGCTTTAGTTACTTTTGCTATTAAACAATCACTGTCAAATATTATTTCTGTCTTCTCTGTAATGGAGGGGATTCCGGCACGGCAGCCGATGGCTTATTGTGCATTAGACCCTGGGAGGAAAGATGATATAAAAGATCCCTACAGAACGGCCAGAACGTAGTGCAGGAGAACTACTACGGAGGGTCCCTAACAGGTGCAGGCAGTTCTTTAGCCCGACTGAGTTCCAGGTCGCCACAAAGAGCCCACAACCGAGCCAGGTCCGACTGATCAATCAGTTCCTCTGGCCGACCGCAGCGCCTCCCCTCAGCCAACACTGTAGTTTCAGAGCGCAAGTACCACCGCAGCGCATCCTACCGGCCACCGCGCTAACACAAGCTGGAAAGACCGGATAGAGAGAGAATGAAATAAAAGGAAGTGATTCGGAAATATAAGGTAAATATCCTTTCCAGCATTCGTCTGAGTGACCCGGGAAAAAAAACAAACAAACAAAAACCCCAAGGTCAGGAAGGCCGGCCGCGAGAATCGAACGTTACCACCTGAGCCATCCCTCTTGGTATATCATTCATTCCCACATAGACACATGCACTCACTCATTCACTCACTTCCAGACGGAGGGAAGGGAGTGATCCTAGTTATAGAAGATCCCCACCCTCCAGTTGGGAATCGAACTCGGGACCTCTGGGTTGACAAATCAGATTGCTGACCACTTGACTAGAGAGGCAATCAGCGAATTGATTACTATTGTGTTACTCCGATTTATGCAATTTGTGTTGTAAGTACTAGAAGATTGCAGAAATACCAATCTAAAATTTATATCTTCATATTAAGATATTTAGAAGCATGTTTTATGTTTTATAAACAAGAAACGCAATATTTAAAGAATTTTACCCCATTTGTCTACCCTTTGACAAACTAATTGCAGAAAATTCCACAATCATGAAAGACCCCTAGAAAATTAACTCTTAATAGAACATTTTAGAAATGTTTTGAAATATATTGGAAACGGCAGAGAACACATAAATGTTGTGATAAAAATGGGCTTAGGAGTTTAAGGTGTTTTGCAGTGTGAAATGTTTTAATGAAGGAAAATTGAGGATTGGGAAGAATTAGAACTAGTTTGAATGGTTATGGTAATGATGGTGAGCACACTAGGAGCTAGTTTAAAACAAACCACTGTCTCAGCACTGCAAGCTATGAATTCTGTCCGGTGGCATTGGTTATCACACGATTATCCCAACATAGAGAAGCGCGTTATCTAGCAGGGAAGCAGCTATCCCAAGGGACCATGGTGCTTCCCTTGAGCTGTGCCCGGAACCCTGATTGAGAGCTAAACTTCCAGGTTACTCCGCTGCTGCAGTAATATTCTGATTTTTAAATTAAATTTTCGAAGGAAC
This sequence comes from Tenodera sinensis, assembly GCA_030765045.1. NCBI lineage: Eukaryota > Metazoa > Arthropoda > Insecta > Mantodea > Mantidae > Tenodera > Tenodera sinensis. Next base: position 262,369,560 of record CM060964.1, read on the forward strand.
ATTCGCAACTCAGAGGAACGTTAATTACATGCCGGAAGGGACGGAGGGCGAAGGGTTGCTCTTGCACATGCGCTAAGTTTGTTTGGGGAGGCTCGTTTTGCACGGTGCCAAAGCCACGTAAACTTTCTTATTTATTTTGAAAATAGTATTACGTATATTAAAAACAAATGAGTGAAGCAGGGCGTGCGTATTAGCGGATTACCATCTGTAAGCGCATTTCTCCATTTACACAAAGTGGTTTGCAGTCATTAGAAATACGAAAGATCCCACCATTAAAGGACTATTAAACTACAAGCTGCTTAGGTTTATTTATACCGGAAACTTTTCATTAGCAATGGTGTTTTGAAACTTATTCTGAATCAGGCTCCACACTTTGTGGGAACATCACCGATTAACTAAAAATTAAGTTTCCAATAGGAATTATCTAGCAGGAGGTAGAATTATATTAAACACATTTTGCATAGAATAATTATTACAGCCACCTACTGTGGTTAGGCAAATTATATAATCTTCAAGTTTATAATCTTCCTTTATCATATGCATGTAATATTCTTGCAGTGCCTTATCATTAACTTACTAAATTGTTTCTCTTTTACAATAAATAAAGGAGTAAAGTTCCATTGCTATTTAGCCTTAAAATATTTTAATACTATTTGATCAACATAATAAATTGTTTGGTTTTAAACTCAATATTGAGTTCAAACTTAGAAACACGAAATCAATAGCTTATGTTAAATAAACTAATAAGAAACTAAGCCCCTAAAAATGGAATCATATCGTTTCTTTTATATGTTTACAAATACGAGTGTTCATAAAGTACCTTTTGAAATTGTAAATATACACCTGTAAGATCACCAAAGTTTGATTTATGCTTCTGATCAAAGTGGCATTTAATTTGAAACTCGCATATTAAATCGCAATTTTTTTTTTTTTTTTTTTTTTTTTTTTTTTTTTTTTTTGTACCTTACGACAAATTGTCTGTACCACTCTTCATGAAACATACGTCCCGACGAAGCATACTTGCCATTGAATGAGGCGTGTCGGAAGCTGAACAGTAGTGAAGGGGAGGGATGGCTGGTGGAATGAGGCAAGAAAGCGTTTCAGTGGAATGGGCCTTTTGAACCGATTTTGCTCATGCCTGTCATAGAGGTTTTGTGATTGTGTAAATAAGACTGATGGTAGGAAGGGCAAACAACAACAAAGGCCAAAGAACAACAGAATAGTGCTCACCATTATAGGTACATTTCCGAATGTGTGCTGCTATTTCAACAAATTTGACTTGTAGGATTGTTACACTCGGCTTTCAGCCTTGTTCTGCAAACTTCCTACTAGCAAAGTGTAGGTTATAGGTTGCACAGTAGAGGGGGACACTTCGCGCACTGCGACCTATGTAGGTCTATTGTAGCTACCACCACCATAAGGTAGGGATGAAGTGAAGGAGCCATAGGAGGCTAGAGATCACAGAGAGACGCGGAAGTGCTTAACAGTTCCAGACTCGAACACCCGTTCCACTACTAAAGCTGCCTAAATAGGACTAACGACTATTCGCAAAGTATTATTATAAGAGTAGTTTCACTGGAAGTTTAGTTAAACCAAACTAAAAGTTTAACTGCAGGCGCCTTTTTATAACCTTTTGGTTAAGTTACAACGCAGTGTAATAGTGTTGGTATAACTGGAGGAGGAGAAAAGAAGACGATCACTAATCTCTTCTGCTTCTACTACGCCACAGCTAAATGCTGTTGGTGGAACTGCCAGCTTAGAGAAAACTTAAAATGTTCTGTAAACATGCCCATCACGAGAAAATAAAGCGTAATAGTTTAACGTTAAATTAATGTGACAGGCTACCGTTCACAACGAAAAATAATACCGCTTACAGTTAATAATTTGACCGCTAATCTTATTCCTATTACATCGCAATTAAATGTTTTTGTTAGACCTGCCACCTTTCGTCTTCTTAGCGTGGTGGTGGCGGCGCTGCTGCTTACCAAGTGGGAGACCCGGGATCGATTCCCAGTGCATAGCATTAAACTATAGTTAAACTAGATTCCAGTACAGTTAAATGAAGTTCAACTGAAGATTAACGTTTATAAAAACGAAGTAAAACCTGAAACTGTAGTTATATTATAACAGTCCGTAAGATTGCTGTCCTAGCTGTACATATGGTATTGGGAAGGTATTTTAGAAATTGCAAGTATGATGAAGTTATTCCAATAGTTGATATACGGAGAGCAAAAGCTTTCTTAAATATACCTAATCACTTTCAGATGTGGAACGACCTAACCTTATTATGTGAAAATTCGAAACGGTATACAGAAATCAACGGGAGGTATAAACTGTAAAACCTTATCTTTTAAGTTTGGATTCTATTAAAATAATATATGCTTGAACATTAAGCATAAATATAAAGCCGAGTGGCCATTTAACGCAATTAATCCATGCACCATATAAACAAACGGCACAAGCTTCTATACACATTAATTGTCTGTCGCCTAGCCTTCTGTATAAGAGTATGTTCTATTTCGGAAATTAGATTATTTTGTTATCAGTTACCAGGATCACATCAGTGTCACTGGTGTGCCGGAATTTCCTCCCGCAGGAGTTCTTTTACATGCCAGTAAATCTACTGACGTGGAGCTGTCGTTTTTAAGCACACTTAAAAACCATCGGTCTGGCCCGGGTTTGAACCCGCGACCTTGAGATTGGTACCCCAGCGTCTAACCAACTTAGCCACCCAGACCGACGTTCTGTTTCGGCCTTTATTAACTTGAAGTAGATAGAAAAACGAGTTTTGATGAACAATTAATAAAAAACATAGGTATATGCAAATAAATCGAAATAAATAGTGTCAAATAATGTACCTCAGACTTTATTTAATACGAACAAAATGACAAGCAAAATGATCAATGTATCTAAATTTTTACAGGTTTCGTTTCTGTAAACCTTATTTTTCTTTGGTGCGTTAATGTAACGCTAAACTCTTGCGCTTATTTCAAGACTTCAACCCTTTTTTCTATGCTCGCAATTCTATCAATAGCACTTAGTTGCGGTGTAAGAAGAACATTAGCATTCGAATTTGTTTTCCGCAAACGCTACTATTTTTGGTTGTGAATGGTAGGCTATCACGTCAATTTAACGTCAAACTATTACATTTAATTTTTATCATGAATGGCGATGTTTTCATTCATTTTCGTGAGCGACAGACTTGGCAGCAAATGCGGCAACCACAGAATCCAGTTTTACCATATCTCGTAGATATTACTTCAGAAGACTAGGCTTGAAGTGCGGAGAGCGGTGCTGTCTTACGAAGAGTGGTCAGCTCTCCGCTGTAATAATCTTAGACAAGTGAAAGAACTTCCGAAAAACAGAGTAACCTCCTCTCGCATATCTCTTCGCGAGGCGGCTAACTTGGGTCGGTTGCACATTGGCCACTAGAATTTTTCGCATGGTTACCTTTTTAAACAGGTCCTTGCTCCTCTTTTTCCGTTGTGCGACAACGTTGTGTCGGTCCGTCACGTGCTGCTTGAGTGTGCTTCCCTAGCGCACCTTCGAGACTCTCTGCAGCTGACTGCCAGACCTGCAGAGGTCTAACCACTCGGCTACGGCGCGGCCGATGTGTGTGTGCGTACGTGCGTGTGCGTGTGTGTGTGTGTGCGCGCGCGCGCGTGTGTGTGTGTGTGTCTGTCAGTCAGTCTGTGGACAGCATAACTCAAAAACTAAAAGTCAGTTAGAAATCAAAGTTGGTATTTGAGCTTAATGTCTTTCAAGGGTGTGATACGAAGATTTTGAAGAAAATTGCACCACCCTAAACTACCCTTTACAAGGGAAATTTTTCGAAAATGTTGATTTTCTTCAGAATGGCTGTAACGATTTTCATTAAAATGCCTTATGTTTGAGATATTTTTATGACAAATGAAATGTATATCTTGAATTTTGTAGTTATAGCCTATGTAGTCCTATTTACTCTGGATGACTTTTGCATAGTAACTGGTAAACCGTAAGAGATAAACAAAATCTTACCATACAAAAAATGTAGATCTTGTTTACACACACAATTTATGTCTAAATAAAATGTTTGTACAGTGAACCATATCGGAGATATTCCTTGTTATTTGTGTGAGTGTTGGAGAACTTATACTTCCGTGAAATGGAACATCGTTATTCATTTTTATATGTTAGCTGTGCAAAGAGAATGGAATTTCTCTTGAAAGATTTGACTATCGCTCAAAGCCTACTGTATTCCCATATTCCCCTTGTACCTACAAGGAAATAAGCAATAAGATAATTTCTGCAAATGTTTATCTCAACTAACATGAAACAGATTTAGGAATAAGAGTTTGTAAGAATGGTTAGTACAAGAGTAGAGAAAGTCATGTGAGTACACACATCAGATTTTTTTTTTATTCTCTTTTGACATCTTCATCTATTTGTTTTAGTTCTGGCTTTTGCCACTGTGTTTTGTATATTTCTGTATATTTGTTTTCCTTTTTCTAGTAATTTTATTTTTTATTGAAGTTTATATCTGGCTTTTGCCATGAATTGTTTTTTAAGGGCGCTGATGACCATGTAGTTGAGCGCCCTTAAACCTACATCTAAATCTAACCCATGTGGGATTTGCGATGGACGAAGCGGTGCTGGGGCGGGTTTCCTCCGGGTTCTACGGTTTCGGTTCTCCCGCCATCTTATTCCACCAGTGCTCCATCTTCATTCCATGTGTCATCAGCAGGGAGCGGTGTTTTAGCAGATAAGCATAGGAATAACATTAACAGCATGGAGTTTAAAGCCGACAGGTAGCATGAGGCCTGTACTGCCTTCAACTCTGCTTGTTTACAAGAGCACTGCAAGTTCGCCGGCGCTTCCACTTCCCGTTGTCGGTTAACTTGATGGACTTCTTATTAAAACCCCGCTCCCTAATCATCATCGCATGTAGTAAAAGTGGGCATTAAACACTACCACCAAAACAAAAGCAAAAAAAAAAAAAAAAAAAAAAAAAAAACAGAGGGTTAAAGACGGCGCTTGCAGTTAATCTTGTGGTTTGGTTTAACTAAACTTCCAGTCAATCTGCGTTTATAATACCGGGTCTAAATCTGTCGATAAAATGAAATTGTCTTGTGAGATCGTAGAAAGTGCCGAGTTCGCAATGCATATTATTTATCGTTGGCTATTTCAGTCTCTGTACTAAACTAGGAATTTGTTAATTTATTTCTTCGATAATGAAATATGATTGACTTAATTATTTTATTTTGAAAATATGCGTCATTTGAATTTTTTGAACTAATTGCGGGAATTTGCATTCTGGATGGTTACAAAAATATGTTTTGCACGGCTGGTGAGCACTGGTAACGCTTTTGTGGCTAGCCCATCGCGCCACCGGAATGGAATACAAAACAGGCACCAACTTTTATGACGTTTTTCTGCTGGGTTGCGCGGTTGGGTTTTAACACGTTTCACACACATCCATAATTCTGTATTTACGAGGAGATTTTTAACACAATGTTCCCTAAGTAGCTTAGCGCTATAATGAAATGTATTAACCCCTCCGTTATTTGTTTTACTGCGGCTTCAAGAAAGTGTTATTCATAGCTTGGCGCGGGGCTGCTTTACTAATCCGTTAATGCAGATTAGCAGAAACAACCAGCCACATATTTTCGATGCTCAAGGGATTTGTCACAAGCTTTTTTCAACATACGATCGCATAATTTTCTTTCTTAAGCTTTGGGGTAAAACGCCTGTCTGTCTGCCTACCTTACGCAGGTGTGCCCCAAATTTGGTGGGTTTCCCTCTTGGATCAGCAGTCAGATCCTCAGCTTAACAGCTTCACTGGAGGTGGGAAGGAAGGATAAAGGAGCATAACAAATGTCACTTTACTTTCCTTCTTGTTTTATATTTTTAAGAATTTAAGAGAACTTGGAGCAATTACAACTGGTTTAAGGGGACGGATCGGCTAACTTTGGACAAAAACGCTCAAAAATTATATTTTAAGGTTTTTAACCTTTTATTAACTTCGATTGTCTCGGAACTTCTTCATGTAATTACTTTCTATACCAGATAAAATGAAGTACCTATGTAATGATTCATACAACCCTGACGGAGGGCATAGTACTGCATTTTATGCCTTTTACTTTCTCCACCACGTATAGCCAGCAGAGGAAATATTGTATTCAACCCAAAATTTGGATGTCTAGATTTCAGCGGAAATATGTGTTTTGAGGCCCCTAAATAAAAAAAAAAAAAATAATAAAAAAAATTAGAAAAAAAACATTTTTAGAAAAAGGTCCGTGTGTGGGTGTCTGGGTCTGTGTTTGTGTGTGTGTGTGTGTGTGTGTGTGTGTGTGTGTGTGTGGGTGGGTGGGTGGGTGGGTGTTGTGTGGGTGGGCAACAGCATAACTCAAAAATGAACAGTCGGTTAGTTACCAAACATGGCATTTAAAATTCAGCATCTTCCAAGGATTCAACTTCAAAAATGCTCCCCACACCAAACTACCCTTTACATGGAAAATGTTTCAAGTAGTTTGATTAAAATACCATAATTTTAAAATAGTTCCATAAAAAAGGAAATGTCTTGAACCTCCTAAGTTTTTGCATAATCGGAAAACCATATGAGATAACCAAATCTTATTCCACAGAAATGCATATAGGTATCGTTAAAGCACATAGTTATGTCAAATTCTGTGGAGTTAAATTTCCGAGATACTTCCTTTTATTCATCTGCATTTTAAAATACTTATTATTTTCTTAAATGGGAGTCGTTATTCTCTCTCTCTCTCTCTCTCTCTCTCTCTCTCTCTCTCTCTCTCTCTCTCTCTCTCTCTGTCTCTCTTGGCCATGCTAAGAAAACGGAATTTCAAAACCACCACTTTGTGAGACATTCTTAAAAGATTTGACTCTTGCTTAAAGCCTACTATATTCCCTTGTTCCCATTGTACCTTTCAGGAAATATGTAATAAAATGTTTCTGCAAATGTCTATCTCGATTAACATAAAGTGATAAAATTAAAATTTAATTATTTTGTTGTTTAACGACGCTGTCAATTGCTAGGATCACATCAGCGTCACCAGTGTCCCGGAATTTCGTCCCGCAGGAGTTCTTTTATATGTCAGTAAATCTACTGACAAAGAGCTATCGTTTTTAAGCACACTTAAAAGTCATCAATCTGTGCCGGATTTGAACCCACGACCTTGGGATCAGGAGGCTAGCGTCTAACCAACTGAGCCATTCAGACCGGCTAAAGTGATAGAGAATAAGCGTTTGTGAGAATACTTTGTACAAGAATGAGCAGAGAAAGTCGTGTGAGAACACCAATAAGATTTTTAGGTTATCAGAACGAAACTTTGGAAATATTTTCGCAATACATGCTAACTAGAACTGACCATATACTTTATCAACGTGAGGCAAATGTGTTACGCCACCAAGCTGAACTGCGTTTGATAAGATCTTTTGCAAAATCTTAAAACTATAAATGAACAAACACTAATTTTTAAAAAGCAATTCATTTAAAAGTATATTTCTTATCAAACTTATTCTGTAGCTCAATAACGTGCATAAAACTGAACCTTTGTTTAAAGATTATAAAATAGGAACAGCTTTTGTAAAATAGCTTAATTTTTTTTTTTTTTTTTTTTTTTTTTTTAAATGCACAATATATGCTCCTATTTGCAGACTGTTAGGTGCAGATAAATAATAGGTACCTTAATATGCTTCATTCCGGTGGGTTAGTTGTCTTTTGTCTTCGTCTAACAGTTTTCCGACAAACATTCACAAGGTTTTCTACCTGAAGTATGGTCTCAACTGCGGTGCAAAGTGAGCAACACCTGCTGTATATGCTACCCGTTTTGCTTCACACCTCAACATGTGACTTACTGGATTTGGTAGTGTGAGGTCATTGGCCTTGCAAAAAGCATTGGAACTCGGTTCCGGTACACCATTCGTTATCACAAGAATGGTCCACTCTGCGTCATGTCTTCTGTGCTATTCTATCTAAAAGTTTTTATGTTGGCATTGGAAATATTTTGAGATGTACTGAATAAAAAAATAAAGAAAAAAGGAACATTTTAGAAGAAGCCTTCGCCTGGGGTGGTGGGATGTCTTTTTTGAAAATCTTTGTGTCGGGTCTGTTTAAGATACTAAACTTAAATACCGACTTTTCGTTTTTGAATTACGTTGCTTGCAAGCGGAAGGGTAGGAATTCTTCCTGTATTTTTACAAAGAGGCCCAGATTCCCTCCATAAAGTACTCTGCTATGGCTTTAGGGCGAGTCTAGCCTTTACCCTGGAGAATTAGCAAAGTGATCTTTATTCCTGGGCAAAGCCGTGCAGGTTAGTTTAATGCTAAGGCATAAAGACAAATTAATCTGTCGCTTTCCAGCTTAAAAAAGTGAAATACTGATGAAAGACACATACGGAAAAAGTCATACGAGATACGCCACTTCACCGTAATCAAGATGCCCATCAGCCAGGCAAATCTAGTGTCTAATTTAATATATCTACCATGGTTCACTTGTAGCTGCTATAGCCATATCAGGGACTTTGACTGAAACATTTGACGGTGGCTTACTCTTTAAACTTTTAGGTTAGGTTACTGCAGGCTTCTGTCGGTTTTAACTTATTTTCAAGTGCACATTCTCTCTTACATTCACACTTCCAGACTCTATGGTGGTTGGGGAATACAATTCTAAGTAAAGATAAATTCCCATCAACCCGGGCATGAATCAAAGTCAGGACCTCAGGGTGAGAAGTCAACTTGCTGACGCTCGAACACAGAGGCAGTTTTAATGATGCTATACACTGCTTTAGGCGCTTACAACACAATGTCTTCATTCCTAAAATTCCGAAATTTAGTGTTCAAGTAGTATAAAATAATTGATGTACGTGCACCAGGATAATCGAATTGTTGATCGTAATTGTGTAAGGCGGATAGCAACACGTAAGAAACTCCCTTTCATAAAAGCTGTGCTGATGAACGCGAGTAGTAAAGTTGCAGCCAGGGGTCAAAGCTAAACAACCCATGCTTCAGCAACCCTGGCAAATCACCATCCGGCTCCAGCAATGACAGCGCTGGTGGATCGTATATTTGTCACTACTGCCGGCATAAAGTCCCCGTTGCGAATGATAACAACAAATTTCCTCATTCGACGAGTGGTGTGCATCTTGCCTGGCCGAGTATTGAAGTTTTACACGGCCCATATATCCACCTACCTGACGCAAGCTGCTCGTGGAAAATGGTTCATAAATTCCTTATGGAATCAGCTACTAGTGTCATTCGTTTTAGGGCCGAGGTTATCACCCTCAGTGGCGTGTAGGATGTTGCCCCTGCTCCTCGTCTTCCAGCTTTTGCTTAACGTTCGTATTTTACCAAGTAGTGGAAATTACAAGAGATGAAATCAATAATAAAACTTGCAACAAAACGACAAAACCGAACGAGATGCTCGAGTTGGTAGTGTTAGTAGCTCACATTTTGGTGTGAGCGTTCAAATCCTATGTACCCGCTAGTCATTATGAGTGGTTTTTTTTGTGGTTTTGTGGTTTGCCTTAGTTGACAGGAAAATGCTGGATTGGATTCCAAAGTAGCTACATAAAGATAGGTTTATATGAAAAAATCTGATGTGTTACAGTCACATGACTCTCTACTCTTGTGTGAACCATTCTTACAAACTCTTATTCCTATATCTTCTTCGTGTTTGTTCAGATGAACATTTGTAGAAACTATCGTATTGCTTACTTTCTTGTAGGTACAAATATGGGAATACTTAGACTTGGAGCGACAGTCAAATCTTTTAAAGCTTTGAAATTCCGTTCTGTTTGCACCGTTAACATATAAAAAATAAATAACGATGTTCCATTTGACAGAAGTATAAGTTCTCCAAAACTCACAAATAACAAGGATATCTCCGAAATGGTTCACTATATAAAAATTTATTTAGATACAAATTGTGTATTTTAGTAAGATACATATTTTTGTATAGTAAGATTTGGTTTATCTCTTGCGGTTTACCAGTTATACAAAAGTCATTCAGAGTAAATACGACTACAGGGACTATAACCAGAAAATTCAAGATAATTATGCATTTCATTTGTCATAAAATATCTCAAACATATGGCATTTTAATGAAAATCGTTCGAGTCATTTTCAAGAAAATAAAAATTTTCCATGTAAAGGGTAGTTTAGGGTAAAACAGTTTTGTTCAAAATCTTCGTGTCGCATCCTTGAAAGACAACCTAAATACAAACTTTTCGTTTTTGAGTTATGTTGTCCACACCCTGACATCACACACACACACACACACACACACACACACACACACACACACACACACACACACACACACACACACACACACACACACACACACACACACTGACACACACACACACACACTGACAGAAAGACAGATATACACACACGGATCTTTTTCTAAAATTGCTTTTTTTGGATTCAAGGGTCTCAAAACATATTTGGGGTGAAATCTTGACACCGACTTTTTGGGTGGAATATAATACTTTCTCTACTTTATATACGTAGTAGAGAAATTAAAAAAGAAATAGAAATAAAATATACAACTACGCAATTAAGATGATCCGTGTAGATTAGAATGAGCACATTGTACTCTTAGGAGACCAGTCACCGGCTCCACGTTTCCAAACACCACATTTCTCACAAAACTCAACAGCAACAAGGTAACCAAGTATGCAACTAATGCCATTTGTGTAGCATACACTGACTCGGATTAGCAAACTTACAGTAACCATTATAATAGCGTTAAGAAGTTATAGCAACGTTAATAAATATAAACAAATTCGACTTCCTGTTTTCTGTTGGTTAGCTGCTAGCCCCCCAAAATACAGAGTTGCCAGATTCGAGGGTAAGAATTTTTCTTCAGTCAGAATTATTCCCAATTCTCCCTAGGATTTGAAGTGTGAATGTTGATGTAATGTGTGAATTTAATGCCTATAAAATAATCCCAAGTAGTGTATACTCAAGAGTAACCGAGTAAACATCATTACCGATGAGAAATTCTTCCAAAGGCAAAGCCGCAGATAATACTTAGGATGTTAAGTATTAAATTTAATATATAATAATAATAATAATAATAATAATAATAATAATAATAATAATAATAATAATAATAATAATAATAATAATAATAATAATAATAATAATAATAATAATAATAATAATGGCAATGGCAATGGCAATGGCAATGGCAATGGCAATGGCAATGGCAATGGCAATGGCAATGGCAATGGCAATGGCAATGGCAATGGCAATGGCAATGGCAATGGCAATGGCAATGGCAATGGCAATGGCAATGGCAATGGCAATGGCAATGGCAATGGCAATGGCAATGGCAATGGCAATGGCAATGGCAATGGCAATGGCAATGGCAATGGCAATGGCAATGGCAATGGCAATGGCAATGGCAATGGCAATGGCAATGGCAATGGCAATGGCAATGGCAATGGCAATGGCAATGGCAATGGCAATGGCAATGGCAATGGCAATGGCAATGGCAATGGCAATGGCAATGGCAATGGCAATGGCAATGGCAATGGCAATGGCAATGGCAATGGCAATGGCAATGGCAATGGCAATGGCAATGGCAATGGCAATGGCAATGGCAATGGCAATGGCAATGGCAATGGCAATGGCAATGGCAATGGCAATGGCAATGGCAATGGCAATGGCAATGGCAATGGCAATGGCAATGGCAATGGCAATGGCAATGGCAATGGCAATGGCAATGGCAATGGCAATGGCAATGGCAATGGCAATGGCAATGGCAATGGCAATGGCAATGCCAATGCCAATGCCAATGCCAATGCCAATGCCAATGCCAATGCCAATGCCAATGCCAATGCCAATGCCAATGCCAATGCCAATGCCAATGCCAATGCCAATGCCAATGCCAATGCCAATGCCAATGCCAATGCCAATGCCAATGCCAATGCCAATGCCAATGCCAATGCCAATGCCAATGCCAATGCCAATGCCAATGCCAATGCCAATGCCAATGCCAATGCCAATGCCAATGCCAATGCCAATGCCAATGCCAATGCCAATGACAATGACAATGACAATGACAATGACAATGACAATGACAATGACAATGACAATGACAATGACAATGACAATGACAATGACAATGACAATGACAATGACAATGACAATGACAATGACAATGACAATGACAATGACAATGACAATGACAATGACAATGACAATGACAATGACAATGACAATGACAATGACAATGACAATGACAATGACAATGACAATGACAATGACAATGACAATGACAATGACAATGACAATGACAATGACAATGACAATGACAATGACAATGACAATGACAATGACAATGACAATGACAATGACAATGACAATGACAATGACAATGACAATGACAATGACAATGACAATGACAATGACAATGACAATGACAATGACAATGACAATGACAATGACAATGACAATGACAATGACAATGACAATGACAATGACAATGACAATGACAATGACAATGACAATGACAATGACAATGACAATGACAATGACAATGACAATGACAATGACAATGACAATGACAATGACAATGACAATGACAATGACAATGACAATGACAATGACAATGACAATGACAATGACAATGACAATGACAATGACAATGACAATGACAATGACAATGACAATGACAATGACAATGACAATGACAATAATAATAATAATAATAATAACTGTAATAATAACTATAATAATTGTAATAATATATTACGATCTTAAAGTAGTTTACTGAAACTCACCAAGTAATATTAAAAAATAATGCATTTTGTTTTCTGGGCGATTTGATAAAAAAAAATATGCTTTAATCCGCTACCTCGTTCTGTTCGAGGTATGTTTTTCAAAATCCTAATTTATTATTTGCAGAAATAAAGGAAGAAATATTAGGTTTAAGGGGTATAACCTCAGAAAAATAATTAACAATTGTACACACGAGAGAAAGATAATCGCAAACAAATTTCCCCCCATGCAATATTTTTATGTCAGAAGGCTGCTTGCTGTGGTAAACTCCGGTGGTTAAGAGAGCTTATCGTGAAGTTTAAATTTCCGTATTTATTTAGCTACAGCGTTAATTTTTATACGTTTATTTCAGGTTGTAGCGACTACTGGTTAGGAATAATGCTAATTGTGTAAGTCTATTAGTTTTATAGTTATACAAATGTATTTTAAAACATTATCAAAATGACGCTTATTACACAAGTTTTTCCTAGAATGCTTACCGTTTAGTTTGCAAGATCAGAGACATATTCGTTATACATTGAATTTGTAATATCTTGTCTGCAAATGGAGAAAACATTTTTCATGTTCGCAAACTCAAAATTCAGGAATTTTAGTTGTGTCAAAATATAGTATATTTATTTTTTTCAAAAACTACATCTCTCTCTCTCTCTGCGTGTGTGTGTGTGTTTGTGTGTGTGTGTGTGTGTGTGTGTGTGTGTGTGTGTGTGTGTGCGTGTGTGTGTGTTTGCTTAATAGAAGTAATGGACAATTGTTTTTAAGATTTTCTTACTGTTTGGTAGTAACTTGGCGCAACCTTAAATATGACATTATTAGGGTGAAGTGCTTGTGTTCAATACAAGTGGACAAGTCCAGAAGGCTATTAAGACACCTTTTAATCCATGACCACTGCCTGTGCTGTTAAAGGGGTAGCTTACTAAACCCTTGTTTGTGGAAATCACAGGCTCGATTCCTAGCTGGAATGGAGAACTTGAATTTCAACTGTTGATCATTCTCCCTAGAGTTTGGTAAAGGACTAGTAATGCCAATGTGTATGTAGCTCAGACTTTAAGGGAATGCATTATTGAAATTTGGTGAACACTTTGGAGAAACGGACGTCAGGAATGAGCGCACAAAGATATTCAAAGGCTATAATTTCAAAATGCGTTTTCACTTTTGAGTATTACGGATGCCTCCCCTAACACGTTATAACATAAATAACAGGAATATCTATATTTTTTCATTTCAAATTTTTAGTTCATTGCATACATTTCTCTAAGTAACATTGGTCATTCGAAATCTTGCATACTCCAGAAAATCAAACAATTAAATCTGTACTAATTTACTGTTTGGCAAAGGAGCTTTCAGTTATTGATTTGTTCAAAACAAAGAAAATTAAAAATAAAAATTTACAATGCAAATGTTTAAAAAGTATCCTTCAAACTAAAATGTGTGCAGGGGCTCTGTGTGCCACAGTCAGATAAAGTATATGAGTATTTAAGACAACTATTTTTAGGATTTCGTGGTATGGAACACTCGTGATAAGATAATTAAAATTAATTTTGACTGAATAATTTTAAAACTAAGAAGCATATCCAAACGAAATTTGATTGTGTGTGAGTATTGTTTAAGGGCCCGTCGACAGCTAGGTCATTAGGGCCCTACGAAATTTGAAAAGTCAAATTTCTCTGCAGAACAAATTTAAGGTAAATTACTAAATGCCTTAGAAAATAGTATTTTCAGTTGTATAATTGCTTCAAGTCAAATTAAAAAATTCAACGATTACATTTCATATGATGAAACCCTCCAGTATGATCTTAGGTATTAAGGGCCACATATAAATAAAACGAACAAACAAAATAGCTTAGCATCATGGGTATGCTTAGTAGTCCAGCTACATTAAAGAGGAATCAAGTTATGCGCGTTCGTAGTGCATGTGACGGCACACTGTGGAGAACCGGTTCTGTCCGTCTGCTGTACAGATAAAACGTGCACAACTTCATTCTTTTGGTAGCTCACCTACTAAGTTTAGTCATGAGTTACTCATAGAACATTATGCCTAGTGATAGTGTTATAAATAAATTTTACTGAACTGTTCTGTCAGAAAATGCAGAAATAAGTCCGATAACATCAGGAAAAGCAAGACATTAAGACAACTAATCGCTAACTACCATTTGAATGTATATCATTTTAATATTTATTGCTTAGGTACAAGTATGTTGCACAATTCCTAATATAGTCCTGGACCTTGTTTTTTGCGTCATTTTGGGAAAAATTATTTATTTTGGTAGTGCAATAAAACAAATAAATTTATCCGCAAATTAAAATTACTGCAGGAATTTGACTACATTTCTTCATTTTGTTTGAATGAGCTTTTTTAATTAAGTACAGAGTCCCTAGATAGCATCTTATAGAAAAAATACAATTCAGGAATCCTATTTGTAATTTACAGCTTTTTTTAAAATTATCTATTCAGAAACAAATATTTGAACTATAAGTTATTGTATAGAACATGCAGATTATTCACGATTATTTTCTCGGAGAAATTATCGTACCGTTCTCAAGGTATAATTATTAATATAATACCTTTGGTAATAAATAATTATATGAGGATTTGCTATGCATCTGAGGCTTAGGACAACTAGGTTCTGTTTTAGTTTATACAAATAAATCACAACTAATTTTGATACTTCTCTTGGAACATCTTTCAGTGATAAAGAATACAAACCCGGTTTTTTTTTTCCTACCACAGTACTAAGAGGAATTGTATTACATGAACTATTATTAACAGTGAACAACAGGAATTTGGTAATAAATTGTGGAGTTTTATTGACTAGCTCTATTTGGTTATTGTAAGATTTTAGTTGCCACTTGCAACGTTTTGGCATTCACGAATTCAGTTGATGGTAATCGATGAGTAAAAGCCTTTTTTGTTTTATGTCATCCAGGATTACCTGTGGTTATTATGTCAACTACCATTACATGGGTCGTCAACTAAATTAAAACTTCCTTAATTCTATATACTCTATTATTTTTTCTTCCACAACTATGCTTTTCAAATAAAATTTAAAATATCACAGAATCTAGTTTATGGGCCCACTTGTTTATCCAATACAATTGTTTTAATGAAATTTACAGTAGTGAATACGTTAATCGTAAAACTGGGAACATATTTTCAAGTGGGACTTGTATCGTAATAAACTCTAGATTCTATTATATATAATGATATTTAAGAAGAAAAGCATCATATTGGCACTTTAACAGTTCGAATTCTAAATAGCTAATTTCTTAGAATTTCAGTTCGTTTAGCTGAACTTGAAATAACGGATTTGTTCAATATGGTTAGAAAGGAAAATCACTTTTCGAGGTCCTACTTGTATAAACCTAGCTTTTTAAGACAATCATTTTGAATAGATCAAATCAACTCTGTTCAAATCAGGTCAAATCTACCGGTTCGGTCCCAGGCGCCTGCATGTGGGATGTGTGGTGGACACACCGGCACAAGAGCGGGGTTTCTCTCGGTTCTCCGGTTTCCCCCGCCATCATCCCACCATTTGCTTCATCATCGCCTTTGCTGTCATCTTTCACCATCATTTCATATCACACACTTGCTCGCTCTCACACTAGGCTTTGGACAGATCACCCATCCTGATTCCTCTGTATGATCAACTCCGGTTAGGAAGACCGCATATACTGGCCTGGGGGGCTCGGGGGCCTGACCACGTCCCACTCTCCACCACTGGACCCTGCTCATGACGTCTGTAGTGGGCGTTACACTCAAAGAACCGTAGTGCCACAGAACAGACAGTCAGACATTCGTTGAATGTGCTCTAGCCATCCTTTTTGATATGGTTTTATCATTTCCAAAATACTCTGTATTTTTATTTCTTATTTGTTCACTCCTTTTTTATCAAAAAGTGTATAACCTGCGACGAATCTCAAAAATTTTATCCCAGCAGCTTCAATTCTCCTTTCATCTTTCTTGTTTAGTGTCCAGGTCTCGCTGCCATATAAAAGTGCCGGTAAGGACATTAGTTTATACAATTTTAAAAAGTGTTTATTTTCTTACCTTTTTACCTAATGTTCGCCTTAGGGTTCTACAGGAATAGTTAAAGGAGTTAATTTTATTTTCAGTCTCACAATTGTCCAGGTAACTTACGTTACATCCCAGGCATTTAAATGTTCCTACTTGTTCTATTACTTTATTATCTAATACTGTTTTTGTTCTTATAGGCTGAGATCCCATAAATGCCATTCTTTTTGTCTTTTCAGCTGATAAAATGTTTGGCTACCAGGTTCAGTCTATCAGCGGCTAACTGCGTATCATTTTCAGTGCGGCTTATTATAACTTGTTCGTCTGCAAATAAAAGAGTTGTAGAATTTACATAGTCAATTTTAAAATTCTTAATAGTATCCAACCAATTTCCTATCATTTCATGTACATAAATATTAAAAAGGGTGGGTGAAGAAGGACACCCTGGTCTAACGCCTAAATTAATTTCTGCTTTTTTTTTTTTTTTTTTTTTTTTTTTTCTATTTAATATTTTAATCTAAATTTTATGGTTCTGATATAGGCTCTATATTGTTCTAATAAGTTGTGAAGGTACTCCTCTGATAATATTTTCCACAGTAAGTTCCTGTTTACTTTATCGAATGCTTTTTCATAGTCTATAAACATATGATAAGTTGGTACTCGTAGATTAAATTCGTGACACTTTTCAATAATATGACTAATAGTGAATATGCGATCTATACAGGATTTTCCTTGTCTACAACCATGCTACACATCTGGTAGCATGTTATTAATTATTGGATAGCGTTTTTGCTAATATTCGAGCGTACAGTTTATAACATGCGCTCAACAAACTTATGCCTCGATAATTCTCACAGTTAGTTCTGTCTCCCAGTAGATATAGTGGATATATTTGGACTACGTTCCAATCTTCTGGTGTATGTTCGCTTTGCCAGCACATATTCATGAATTCAAGTACTTTTTCTTTCATTTTTGAGGTGCCTATTTGATTAATTCAATACTGATTTCGTCACATTCTGGAGTCTTTTATTTTCACTCAAAGTTATTATTTCTGTTCAGTTAATGTAAGCGGGTCAACATTTCCATTAGTATCTATCATTAAAGGGTAAAGGGTACAGGTACAGAGGGGGACACCTCGTTCACTGCGACCTACACAGGTCTATTGTGGCCACCACCCCCCAGGAGGATGAGGGAACCGAAGGGGTGCTACCAGACCCGCAGCCAGACAGGCCCACCAGAGACGCGTGGAAGTCCCTAACCAGTGCTGAGATATCTTCATCCCGGCGCAAGACCCCGCCAAGCAGCCAGCATCACACCGAGGGTCCGGGGCGGTATCGCACGAAGCGTCCCCCCCTCGACAGAGAACAAGGGTCATCAGACGCCACCCTGCTCCGAGAACAGTAGTTACCATGCGCAGTCATCCACGCCATCCGCCCGACACTGCCCATACTAGATGCCCGGAACTTGCACCACGTGAAAGATGATAAGGAAATGGAATGAAAGGAAATAATGGAAAGGAAACCGTGGTATGAAATAATGCACCCCAGCATTCGCCTAAGTGAGATGGGGAAACCACGGAAAAACCTGGCCACGGGAATCGAACCCGCGATCTCCCGAATGCGGGCCAGAGACGTTACCACCTGAGCCATCCCGCTCGGTACGTATCGTCAGCATATTTGTGATTACTTTGTTTGTCCACCATTTTTCATAGTATTGTAACCATTGACTCTGAGTATTGTCGGTCTGGGTGGCTCAGTTGGTTAGACGCTGGCCTACTGATCCCAAGGTTGCGGGTTCAAACCCGACCCAGGCCGATGGTTTTTGAGTGTGCTTAAAAACGACAGCTCCATGTCAGTAGATTTACTGGCATGTAAAAGAACTCCTGCGGAACGAAATTCCGGCACACCGGCGACGCTGATGTGATCCTGGCAATTGACAGCGTCGTTAAACAACAAAATAAGTAAGTAAGACTCTCTGAGATAGGATTAAGGTCTTGATTTGTGGCTATATTCATAGAAAATTGAAAACGACAACTTTTTCCTTTGGCGTATTTCAATAGATTCAAAGGTTTTTGTGTAAATTAAATTTAAAAAAAAAAAAAAACACAATTTATTGCAACAAAAAGGCAGCAAATTGTGGGTTCTTCAATGAATAATTTTTCTGCCAGGTGATGATACACTTTTTTGGTAAAAATATTTTTTTCTAGAAAACTATAAGCTTTTCAACATTTTGGTACTAGACTTTCTTGTTATTCACAACATGAGATATTCGCTGTTAAAGTCTTCCGGATCATTTCCCTTCCATCCTGTATACCTATTTATTGCTGCTAGCATCCCCCAGGAGTAAGAGGCAAGGTGAAGGAGCCACAGGAGACTACAGACCACCGGAAAGCAGGCCAGAGGGACGCACAGAAGTTGCTAACGGTTCCTGGCTTCAAGACCCGCTCCACTGCTGGAGTCAGCTAGAGAACGTGATGAACAATCCGTCGACCAAGCATCCCTCTAGTGTCTCTTTCCTTTAAGCAAGCATCCGCATCGTCTGTTCGGTACCGCCGTACAACACAAAACCTAGAAGTACACCTGGAACTTGATATAGAAATGCAATGAAAGAGAAATGATGGAAAGAAAATCGTGATAGATGAGAAACCATCCCATCATTCGCCTACCAGCCAGGGAAAAGCATGAAAAGCCCAAGTGAGATTGGGAGATCGACGGGGATAGAATCCGTGACCTCCTGAATGCGAGCCTTACTATCTCACCCGGTGCAGCGGGTAAGAGTTTGCTGAATTGTCAGTGAAGCATTACGGTTTAATTGATACTTTCCCTTCAAGCATGAGAGATTAGAGTATCTTGTGGCAGAAAAGGAAGGGAGGAAGGAAGGAAGGGCTGCTGTGTACCCGCCACTGTTCGCGGTGTATGAGCGGTACTCCCAAACTGTCACACAATGGGAACAATCAAGATTCGTAGCGAGGTGACCGCCCATCTCCTCCCCACAGCCATCATCGTAATGGAATGCGGTTTTCGCTACACTTCCATTTTAGGTGCTTTCGCCACGAGTACCAGACTCGATCCTCTGGGGACCAAGGTGCTCATAGCATACCTGCAAACAGGGAACACTTGCACCAAAATGCAAATAATGCACACGATTCCATTCATACACTGCGAATTCTATATTGAACAATAACGCTTAGTGAGATATACCTCGAATCACGATTGGTTCCAATGGAGTCAGCTTTCAAATCAAGTGTACTATACTTGGAAAACGATGCATCTTTGTTGTGTTCTGAGCGAACGAGACTGGCTCCGCCGTAACGTCTGAGGCTCGCATTCAGGCGTCCCGCGCTCGATTCTCATCGACCACCCATTCTAGCTTTGGGCTTTTTCCTCATTTTTCCTGGTTTTTAGGTGAATAATGGAATTGTTGCAGTGCGCGAGGTGTCTCCCTGAAATGCCGGTTGTGTGCTGATTTTAGCTTAAAATTTTCTAGTGGGGCATTTTCTCATTCTCACTGTTGATAGCATTGGCTAGTATTCCGTGACACATTCTTTACATCATTCATTTAGTGTACCGATATCCGATAAACCGACAGAGTAAAAAATGTGTTTCAGAGACGAATAAGAAATGAAGATTTGGCAAAGTAGAATGTAGGAACATAGGTGAGCGATCATGATGTGGCTGGGACTTTTGTTGATAAAAGCGTGTATTTCTAAAATCACTGGTTTTTCTTTCGTGTCTTTGTTGTACAGAAGTGTTTTAATATGATCGATTACCGACAGTCGGTAGTGCCTAAAGACCGCGCTAGGGTTATCTGTATACGCTTGGCGGTTGCCGCATGAAGATTCTCCGGCTAGCATTTCAGCCACTTATGCCAACTTGCCATTCTCATTGTTATTACGGAATCAGTTATTTTAAACTGAGAAGTTATTGATACGTTAGCAGGTAGAATCAGTCGTTACAGTTTTTAGTGCTAAGATAGAGAAACAGTTTAATTCTTTATTCTCAAACAATAGATAACTCGCTGCTCAGTTATTAGCCTCCATTAAATGTGGTAGTGAACTTAACTGGTGTAGTCTCTTGTCACATCCACGCATACCCTGAGATAAGGATCACATAGTTTACTACTGTGGCAGCCGGCAGCAGAGGAAACAGAGATAATGGAGGCGGCATCAAAAGTGTCGTATACTAGAAGACACTTGTCAGTTGTCAGCACTGGTACTATGAAAGTCAAACAACAACGAAGGCCAAAACTACAACACTCCAGAGTTCATATTGCGAACCTACTGCTGTTTCAATACAAATTTCAGCTGGATACTTTACAATTTAATGTTCATGGCTTTTTGAAAAGAAGTATATGACAACACATGATATAAGTGATTTTGTTGTGCTCCTTAGATTTGTACACTCGACTTTTAGTCTCGTTCCTCAAACATTTCTACTCGCAAAATAAAACTCCACTTTTAGCACTTCTATCTAAATTGCTGTTTCACACCACTTACCATAAATTTGCTTTTAGTGAATTAACCTCAAAATCTCGAGTGATATTTACTATGACTATTTAGCGAATAAAATCGATATAAATAACGCTTACAGCTTCAGTATCAACTGCTGAATTATGAAACAATTGCTGACCGCATAAAAAGATAAAATGTTATATTAACGTAATAAAAATATAAACCCGCCGGACTAAATTTAATGTTTTTAATAAATTAAATGTGTAAGATTTTGTTTTGAATCTCCTGCAATCGGAAGCAAATGACGGAAGATAGTGCATTTCAACTTTGAGGAACCAAGATTATAGGATGATTAGTACTGCTTCGGTTGCGATAATTATCGTGATCTTTTCGTATCCAAAACGTGCTAAGGATACCCAACTGGGACTTTTAAGAATTTCACAGTTTTAGATCAATTCATTTGAAATTTTATTACAGCAATCAGGACTCAATGTGTAATGTGTAGCCTAAATTTCGTGCACAGTTTAAAATTAGCTCTAGAGATGCTACTTTTTTAATGATTTGTTTACCGTTTTTAAAACTTGCTCCACCAGAGCTAACTACTTTCTGGAAATAATGATATTTTATAATTAAATTGTTTTATACGATATTAATAGACTTTAGAAGTGAATTTTTAACATCCTACTAGTCAGGGAGAATATGTTATGCGACTTCGATTTTTGTTTAAAAATTTACAGAATATAAATAGTATGTTTTATACCAACACAATAAGCGCGTTAACAAAATTCACAGCATCACTGTTATCCTGTTATTTACAAGGAGGTATAGAACATTTTATTAATTTATACTGAAAATTACACTGTGTGGAACAATTTGAAAATGAGGATGTGCCGACAAATGAAAACGAGAGAAAAGATTTTTAAAAACATCTGATGTGTTGCGCTCACATGACTTTCTCTGCTCTTCTAACATTCTTATAAACTCTTATTCCTCTAGCTCAGGCATGGGGAAGAGGGGTGACAGGAATGCAATCAAGTATTTACCCTCCCCACACCAAATGCAGGCCACCTGTCTTTTCCGGTTCTGTTTGTTTGCAAACAAGCTACGTTTCAAGGCGTGCAGTGCCGGAACCGAATAGAGACATGGTATATTAGTTTTATGTTTACGTGATTGTGATTACGTTACCTACAGTTCCTTTTGCCATAGCAATCACGTAGCTTTATTTTTACTAGCAACACAAAAGTACCTATGTTCCTTTTTGGCTTTAAAGTACTTTTTTTTTTTTTTTTTTTTTTTTTTTTTTTTTACCTTGTTATGCGACATGATTGCACCACTGACACAATTTGAGGGCTGCTCGATTCTCTGAGGTAAACAGATAACAACGGGGGGCGTGGCCTAGTAGCTAACTTGTTGTAGGAGAGTGGACGGGTTAAAATACGATGTAGGAGAAGTGGCACAATGTGTCACATCTCCTCATGTTTGCTCTACCTTCTTTATGTTAGTTGAGAAAAACATTTGCAGAAATTATCTTATTGCTGATTTCCTTGTAGGTGCAAGGGGAATATAGGAATATAGTAGGCTTTGATCGATAATCAAGTATTTTAAAGCTTTAAAATTCCGTTCTCTTTGCACGGCCAAGAGATAAAAATATGAATAACGACCTTCTATTTGAGAAAAGCTTAAGTATTGCAAAACTCACAAATAACAAGGAATATCTCCTAAATGGTTCACTCCATAAAAAGGGTAAAAGTGCTTTTGGACCTATGTGTTTTAACGAGATCTACATTTTTATATAGTAGGATTTGGTGTATCTCTTACACTTCACCAGTTATGCAGAAGTCCTCAACAGTAAACAGGATTACATAGGCTATAGTCAGAAAATTCAACATATACATTTCACTTGCCATAAAAATATCTTAAAGATATGGCATTTTAATCAAAATCGTTAGTCATTTTTGAGAAACTCAAAATGTTCAAACAATTTTCCATGTAAAGCGTAGCTTGGGGTCGAGGAATTTTCTTCAAAATCTTCATGTCTCATTCTTCAAAGATATTAAACTTAAACAGCAACTTTGGTTTTTAACCGACTGCTGTTCACACACACACACACACACACACACACACACACACACACACACACACACACACACACACACACACACACACACACACACACACACGCACACACACACACGTATACACGGACATTTTTCTAAAACTGCTTTTTTGGATTCAGTGAGCCTCAAAACATGTATTTTCGGTGCAATCTCGACATTGAATTTTTGGGTCGAATACAATACTTCGAGTACTTACCTACTATACGTAGTGGAGAAGGTAATTATAACCCTAAAATGAGTTCAAGGTGTTGAAACAGAATTTGGTGGATATACGATCCTTGGTTGTGTGTTTTACTCCTCAGCAGTTAATTTTCTATTTTAATGTTTCCGAGCCTTTTGAATTATGTATGTCTTACTTTAACGTAAACAAAACCTACCCTTTTTGCTACAATATTGTTTAGGAAGCAGGCAGACATTTAAATCACTGTACACACACTGTACTATACACAGTTACAGAACTACAGATTTGTAGTGTTCAAAATCACTAAAATCCATATTTATGGATTGTGGCAATATTTTGCGTCTTTCCCTAAATAGTGTGTCCATATCGTACCTAAGGTTTTCGTGATGTGATGAACCCATTATTTGCAGCATGAACTTATTTAAGCTCCTTGATCTTGCACCTTTCGGTCAGCACTGTGGCCAAGTTCAGCTGTTGTGACACAAAAGAGAGGTACAAATAAGCTGTCAATGTCTAGGGTTCGAACCCCAGGTCGCTGGCAGTGTTTCCTACGGCAGGTGCCCCAGAATCCTTTCATATCTCCGAGCAGCTGTCTGGCAAAGCATCGGAATGTCCACACGCACGCACGCATGCACGCACACCTAGCTCCAAGTTTTATATCGGATGCTGAAAATAGTGTGCGTAAGGTAAACATTTGCTCGCCATTCTGCATCCGGCTGCTTCACATTGCCACACATTGCTGCTTTTATGGATCTGAACATGTGTCGTGCAGCGCATCAGAATATCACTGCTGCCAACTTGACAAGACTTATGTTGTCAGCCAATTGGGTCTAGCAGTTTTTCTTTCTTATGAATGCCATTTTTTCTTTCTCTCTCTCTTTTTTGCTTCTCTTTTCACGGTGTTAACTTTAGAAAACCTGAATATTTGATTCTTTCTCCGCATACCCTTCTACGAATAATTGCTACAAACTCGTGTTCTTCTATCTCTTTCTTATCAATCAAGAGAAAGCCTCATTAAGCATTTACACATTTCGTGTAAGAGGGACGTAGTAGCCTGAAGACCTACGTTACATAAGCGATATAAGGTCGCTATGTTATGGCTTTGAAATCCCATGCTCTTTGCATCTCCATGGGGAAAACCTTTAAAAACTTCAAACCAATAAAAAAGGAGAAAAAACTACAATTTAGACAGAAGAAAGAAGAAAAAATCAGTGACAGGGTGAAGAAATATTGGAAAGACAGAAAGGAAAAACAAAAGCAGTGAATATAAATACAGTGGGTTGCTTTACGTGGTCCGTAGATGGCCTGAAACGATTTAAAAAATATTAAAAGTAAAAAATAAAGAATATCTCGGAATTGGAATAACGACAAAATATTTTATTTACAAATTGTATCGTTTAGCGAGATGTGCAGTTTTTCTTTAGAAATGTCTATTTTTATTGTTTACCAATAAACATGTCGTTCAGAATGAAACAGACTTCATGGGCTATTGTCAGAAAATTCAAGCATACATCTTATTTATAATGCAAATAACTTGTACATAAGGTGTTTTAATCAAAATCGTTAGAGGCATTTTTGAGAAAAATTAAAGTATTTTGAAGTTTAGTTTGGGCTGTGAGGATTTTCTTGAAATTTGTCATAGCGCCTCCTTCGATGACGCTGAATTTAAATGCCTTATTTGGTATTCAACAGACATTTCGTTAATGAGTTATGCTATTCACACACACACGCGCGCGCGCGCACGTCCCAAAACGTGTTCCATCATATCTCGGTATCTAATTTTTTAATGGAATGCAATTCTTCGTCTATTTACTATATATAAGTACTAGAGAAAATAGGAATAGTTAAAACACTTTTTGAGGGCCCTGTCTCACCAGTGTTAAATTAATAAAATTGTTATATTTACTTTGAAATAACCATTGGGCGGCAAAGTTGGAACTTCTGAGTTTATTTTGATATTTATTTTATGTGTAATAAGGCAGAAATAGATCCCATTTCCCCAGCACAAATTTGAGAACTATTTGAATTTAAAGTTCCACTTATTCTTATAAATATACTTGATTTAATATTAAAAGCAATGTACTTGAAATAAACCTTTGGTTCAGGAAACTAAAATAAAAGTAAAGTTAAAATTTGCTTGGAAATACAGCAACATGTACATCTTAACAGCACAGAAGCAGATAGATATTAAAAACAAATAGAAAAATAAAGTTTCCTCTACCAAGTGGTAAAAATGGAACAACCTCTCCCATATACTGGGTTGAAATACGCATTTGTAATTAAAGTATAATCAATAATATTATAATCAGTAGGTATCTGTATTTTTAGTATGCAAGAAAGTCAATTCCACAGTCTGACTTTTAAAAGAAGATACATGACAGATGTCAAGCAAGGGGGTATAGGGTAAGAGGGGAAGGCCGGCCGTTGCTATGGAAACGTAAACAAAGGTTGCCACATTAGTAATGCTGATAAAGCATGACCTTCTCAGGTCAGTTTTAGCTTGTTTTCGAGCTTGTTTGAGCGTTCAGTTGCGTTGTGTGTTGTTAGCCTACTTTGTTAAGACTCAAATTAAAAGACATACAAGCAAGAGTTGGTGGAAGTAGAGATGAAGGTAAACCGAGAATTCATGGGCCAAGAGAAAGATCAGCTTCCGGTCGGGGTGTTACATTGCACAGCCAAGCTAGGCAATTTGTTCTCTTAGGGAATTCTTCGAACAGGAATTTGCTCCTTCGCAATGAACCTGTTATTCCTTCCCTTCCAACCAAGTGAGGATAACAACTGCAAGTACACTTAAAATAAGTGAGGTGACCGTTTCGAGATTCTCTAAAGAGAAGCAGCTGTAGCCAGGTCCATCGCGAATTGTAACTCCAGTTACACAACTGGACAGGTGCCTTAAGAAATCATGTCTGTAGCTATTACACAAAAGGAGCATCTTACCGCACGTAAGCTTCTTTGTTCTGTTAAAGAAGCAGACCTATTCGAGGGAAGCCTTAGCTCTATGAACAAAAACCTCCTTGATCTGGAGTTTAAGTTCAAAAATGAATAAATAATCATAGAACGTATATTAGAAAAATCAGATTTGTAGCACTTAGGGCTTTGTTTTTAAGAGAAATGCAAAATAAGGACTTGCAGGAAATAGTGTGGCTGGTGTGGTCGGATCTAACGGGTAAATGCCGGCCATACCGTGTCAAAGGGCTGTTCTGACGGAAACAAAACGGGGCCTTATAGGGAAAGGTGGCCACTTTATTATTGGTCATGCTGGTATGTCCCATGGGTTTTTTGCTGACGCCCAGCTGCTCTTCAGAGAGAGAGAGAGAGAGAGAGAGAGAGAGAGAGAGAGAGAGACAGATAGACAGACAGACAGACAGAGAGACAGACAGACAGAGAGACAGACAGAGAGACAGACAGAGAGACAGACAGACAGACAGAGACAGACAGACAGACAGACAGAGACAGAGATATTCAGCTGTAAAATGTAAACTAGGTACTCAGAATCACAATAATTGTGTTGACGCAAAGTCATAGTGAACTTGCATTGAGAACAAACAACTTTTATTGTTGAAGCAGGCTAGTATAGATTATATCAGACTTTTTTCGCTGCCGTGAGATAAAGCGGAACGTTTGTTTATATGCCTCGGGTATTGAGGGTTATCTGCTATCTGCGTACTGACAACACTGTAGCCTGACATCTGTCATGTATCTTCTTTTAAAAATCAGACTGTAGGTTGCACTTCATCACAAATCTGATGTGGTGCACTCATACAGCTTTCTCTACCCATTTCAAATTCACATATATACATGATAGAATTAATACATGAAGTTATTCTTCTATCCAGATTGCGTTTTCCATTATATATTTTTAAATATAAATAATTTGAAACTCAGGAATATGGGTGTAGTTACATAGAACATGAAAAAACCAATATTTTATGTTTATGTCGCAAACATGCAGTAATAAATTTAGCCCCTGCAAAGCGAAAGACTATAGAGGAAATGTATTCCGCCAAAAGGCGCACTCTAGAAAAATGAAAACTCACCAAACAAAAACGCCTAGCGGCAGGGAAGAAAACTATTCGATCCAAATGTTCTGTTTTAACGAGCTTTACATTCATCCTGTAGTGCGCAGGTCCTGTATTTTCTGTTTCCGAAGCATTAAAAGTTCAATCAGAATCCAGAAGATTTCGCAGACTATTAATTTATAGAAAATTCAAATTAGATATATTAGATCTTCGACCGCCTCCGTAGCGCAGTTGGAGGTCTGGCACGGGGTGCACTCAGCCTCGTTAGGTCCCGGGGGGATCAATTGAGGAGCTACTTGATAGAGAAGTAGCGGCCCCAGGTCTAGAAGACCGCATAACCGGCCGGGAGGGCTCGGGGCGCTGACCACGTCCCACCCTCCAATACTGCACCTCACCAATGACGCCTGTAGTGGACAGAGGTGGGGGACGCAGCGGCTGGGCGGTAGGCCTTGGCCCCTTGTGGGCTGTCGCGCCGGGGTTTAGTATATATTAGATCTTCATCTCCTCACAGATTAGTAGTGCTTACCTTGGGTTCATAGCTTTCTACTGCCTTACAGGGATTGTGGATACTGGAACTTTATTGGAAATTGGAACTATATCAACTCTATAGTCACCCCGGCGTGGCTAGGGAAAATCCAGAGAAGCTCTAATCAGTTTCGTGGAAATAAAGATTTAAATTTTTTCCTCGTGATTGCAAGCTCCAGCATTACCATTAACTATGTCACCTGGTGGACACTTCTTTCGAGAATAGTGTTTTTGGATCCACTTCCCGTTCATGCTCTCATGGCGGAAAGTTTAATTTCCTGCATTCAATGCTGCTAAACTAGCTACATATTTTGTCTGTTTTACTACACGTGTGTATGTGCATGAGCTATATTAAACCCTCTTAAATTTTGGTATACTTATTATTGCAGACCTGGAATAGGTGTAATGATACTTTATAGTTAAATTTTACCATTTAAAGCTTGTGCCTTTACTTCCATTTTCTTTGTTAATATTTGCTTTCGACTTAATTCACGCATTAGCTAAGTATGAGCTGGTAGTTGTTGACATTTTAATAGCAACAACCACGCAGGGATAATCGAATTCCAGTTTGCCACGAAGGTTAGTATTGCTGACTTTGCTACTTGAACCACCATATTCAACAGCTGGTAGTAACTGTATTTTCCATTATTCACTAACGTCGAAAAGATTATAAGCAATACAAGTGCATTAAGTGCATTGGAGAATCTTGGGGTTAGAAAAAAGTAAACAATTGACCCTCTCGTATTTTCAAACTCTTCGTCTTTCTTCAATGAGGCACTTATGGCAGTTCATCTCAAGGGACTATTTTTCCGGTTTGTTGTTACAACGTGAATAAATGTTACATTTTAATTACTGTTTCTCGTTAGTAAAGACATGATTCATGATATGAATAAGGAAGCAAAGTGGAGAAAAAAGCATATAACTTGGAGCAACTGCATCATGTGTAGCAGATTTTTCCCCGAACGCTCCTAAGTTGGTGTGCATGCTTTTGCTTTATTAGACCGTTAACGCGCGAGTACATCGCAATTCTTGTCCGCACGTCGCCATTTACTTTATGTGCAAGTAGTTTTCAAGGCCAGTGAGATTTGAAATCTGCAACTGGCTGCTGCGACCAGAGCTGCTGCACACGGTTGCCAAGTCGAAACACGACCGTTGAGGGAAATGGCATTAAACTTGCACACAATTACACCAGCTTTTTCCTTCATCGGTATTGCTAACATTGTCATGAAGACGTCAAAATAAAGAATTCAGCAAAACGAGTAGAAACTTGTTTTCTAAAGTTGTATCATGGCATCCTGAACCATAAAGAATTTAACATACCGCTATCGTGTTAAACATTCACTTGAACACTCGTTTATACTGAAAAAGGAAGGAGGATGCAGAAGTATCAAGCGCAAAGTTGCATTCTCCTACAGTCTGGTAATTTGGTTATCTTGTAGAAATTATAGGTTATGTAAATGGATTTGCGCTGTTATAGACTCCATGGTTCAGATGATTTGGTCTCAACATTTGGTGTTGTGGAACTCGAGTCTCTATATTACAAGCACACTGTTTTGCATTTCTGTACGATAGAAGTGAAACGTTTTAAAGCAGAATGATTAACTAAGCTGCATAATAGAGTCAACAGTATTTAATACTCTATATCATAGATATTCACCCCATGGCGCGTGACTTCTGAAGATTTATTCTAGCCCCATGAGTAACAGTGTAATATAACCTGATAACTGCAAAATGTAGAGATCCCAGGTTCGACTCCCAGATAGAGGATAGGAGTTTTTCTTTAGCCAGGATTGTTTTCTGTCCTCTCTAGAGCCTGGAAGTGTGTGTAAAAGTATAAACAACCCAATGATTAACAGAAACCCCATTGTTATGCAAAATTTTTCCCAAGACAAAAGGTCTCACCGATAGGACCTAAGATGCTAAAGATGGCATACCAATGGAAAAGAAGGACTATGTAGAGAACCTATGTCATGTTAGAGTAGGTGAGAACAAATCTAACGTTGCAAAATCAAAAGTTGAACTAAAACTTGATTCGTTGTTAAGTTTTCAAGGTTTACATCTGTTCCGAGGTCCTTCAGTGTGCTTGCTATTGATGATATATCTGCAGTGTAACCATGCTAAGAGAAAAAGAATGACAATGTACTCCTTGATTTTAATTCCAGATCCGTATAAAACCCCAGAAGTATTTCCACGACCTTTAGTTTATATTTTTACTTTGAAATTCGTATGTACTATGTGAGAAAATTATTTTCAACAAATAAGATTTAAATATAAAGCTAGAAACCGAATGACCATCACTCATTTGGACAGTTCACTATGAATGGCTACGTCATAGATGAAATCAAATATGGACAGTTTGGACTGTGTAGGGGTTGAACAGCGTTGTTATTTTTATGCAAGGACTCTCGAACGTATCCACGGATTAAATACGATCTTTCAGTAGCACAAGAGTGAAGGCTCGTGTTGTATCTATGCCATTATTTTATGAAATAGTTGCTCCTCCTCACTATCTATCAATTATTGTTACTTCTATTGTTTTTATTACATTATCACCAAGTCTTTGCTTTGAACGAAAACTGAAGTTGTAAACCGAATGTATTAATGGCTTCATTAGTACATTTTTATGTTTTCATCATTCAAAACATATACATTACTTAGCAACTTAATGAACTGTGTTCTGGATGTTTCGAGTGAACTAAGCAGTGAAAACGTACCGTCGAGACAAATGCAATGTTCAAGTTACCGAGGAGATTTGGAGAACCTACTCAGACGATCTGTATTCCATTACTGAAATGTTACAAATCACACCAACATGAAGAGTGGTGACGGACCAAGCATTGGTCATTGTTGGCCAAAATGTGAGTGGTAATAAAGTACGCAAGGTTTTGAAGCATTATGGCACCTGTAAGGTACCCTACTAACAGTTTCCATTTAAGTTTGCACCTATTTGCTGCGGAACAGCACACAAAACCTTCAAGTGATTTGTCCGCACTTAAATTTACCGTGTATGTGTATAATTTTAAAACTTTATGGGTTCTACAAAATATATTTTAGAAAACTTATATGTTTACTACAAAGCTTAGGCATGGAATTTGTTATTAAATATGTAATTTTTTAAAAATAAACCTTGTGAAGAGACACTTAAAACCCTTGAATTGTATGTTTGTGGGTAATATACAATGTTTTCTTCATTTGCAGTCAAGATATTAAAAACTAAATGCGTGAAGATTTCCAAAACATGCCCCAGTTCTTGTAAATAAGTTGCAAAGATTGTTGAAAATATTGTAGAACACAGTTCATTTGGAATTTGGCAAATGTTTTAACAAATAAATTGTTATAACTTAGAAACCAATATAGTAACACAAATAGGCTCTTTATCAAGCTGTTTCTTACGCCCAGAGTGTTCTAAAAAGCTAACATTGTTGCTTTAGAAATATAGTATATTGTAATTGCACGCATCACCCCCCTAAACAGATGCTATTTAGCACAATATCAATGTCTGTGTTCCTTCTACCACTAAAAATGCACAGATATTGCAGCCATTTAAAGTTCAGATTGCCAAGGAATGCTTAATTCAGTCTACGTGCTATAGGTAATAAGACTTAAGCTATCTTTAAAATTCTATATTTGTATTCAGAAAACCTAAAACGTGTATTCACATTTCGTTACAACAATTTTGAAGGAAATTGAATTCTTCTACTGCCGACTGTAGTGTATTATTAATAAATGATAATAAACATATGCCAGACAATCCTTATTAGTGTTCTGCAGGCCACAGCCTTGATCCCGTTTCATTCATTTATTGAAGAACTTGCTTCTCCTCCTCCTCCTACACTGGAAAAGTTTTTTTTTTTTTTTTTTTTTTTTTTTTTTCCCTCTCCAGGTCGTTATTGTCGCATTAGGTCGGTTAATTTGTACTAATTTTATACTGGAGATGTAGTCGATTCGTGTAGTTACGTGATCTTTTAATGGTCTTACGAAATTTATATTTTCAGACTTGAAGAGCAATAGCATAACTGTCAATCGTGTAAGCCAGGAGTTGAGAAATTGGTCATCGCGATTACAGGAATGATGACGTCACTGAACGCAAACCGGCATGCACGTGTAATGCACGATTTGAACAAGGAGTTTCGTAAGCCGCAGTGGCTTCTCTAACGCACGTTTGATTTTGTATACGTTTATACATATTGAGAAGATTTTAAAACTTATTTTTCACCTTATTTTACACTTAGTCTAGAGCTGTACAGTTTCGCATATATTTAACGTTAATTCACAGGTACATCCTAACTCAACAGAGCTTGTAGGGTTTTATCTATCAATCGTGATCCACTTTTACATTTTATAAACCTAATTTTAGACAACAAATTAGACACACACACACACACACACACACACACACACACACACACACACACACACGCACACACACACATGTTGGGGTAAACATAGCACTAATATACCCAGCATATTACTAAAGACGGAAATGTTGCCATATCCAATTATCTAAATAAATCTAAACCAGCCTTATTTTGTAATAGTGATTTCAAAATTTGGCTGCAAATTCACAATCTCAATTCGTAATTGGTTTTACTTTATGAATGTCCACGTGAAAGGAGGATTTGCGAAAAGTTGAAAATCATGGTTCATTGCCTTGAAATCGTAAAACCTTTTGTGTTAGAAGTCCTTTTTAACTTTGCTAACGTACCTACATAAATATGTGAGAAGGTTCCCTTGCGTGAGAGCAATGTCGTATCGATGTGGTGAAAGCGTGGTGTTTGATGGAGAGAGGGTGAAGCGGGGCGAAATATCCATTGCCCCTTACTGTGGTATTACGCCGTATCATCATACGGTGCAAGTTTGCCGACCGCTGCTGTAAGTGAGTAATAAATATCAATTAAAGTGCACATGTGACTTCGGAATATTTTCTCTATGTTACGTAATTTATTTCTCCTTATCATGCACTTCAATCAAAAAGCGTTCATCATATTCGTTTGTTTGTAGCTGCAACATCCTTGACGTCGGTCTCTGCTGTTAATTCGATATTTCTTGGAAGGCTCTTTATTTGAAATAATGCAACATAATGAATATAAATGGCCGTCCCTGAAGGCTGCTGTATGCGAGTTCGATCCCCAGTGCCGGAGAAAGAGATGGTAAGAAGTGCACTCAGCCTCATTGTCCTTGGGAAGTGATGGAAGGGTTACTTGATGGGAAAGTAGCGTTTGCCATGTATAAAAGACATAGAGGGAAGCATCATGCTGATCACATAGCTACCCTCCAACTATGACATCCTACGTGGGCAGAGGTGGAGGATTGAGACGGTACTTTTAGACCGGAAAGCCTCCAATTATAATCCTTTGTATTAATTCAGTAAGAAACATAATGAGTGTGATTAGATATAATTAAGTAAGATGTAAATGTTTTCGATGTGTATATGTAATTTTAATTGTATTTACAAGCCTGGAAAGTACAAGATATAAAGCGTTCATGTTAAAACACTGCCAGGGACCCGAGTTTTAAAAGCTAGAATCTTGCACATTTTAGGAAAACAAGCCAGTTAGAAAGTCTCCATCCGCGCATCTATTGTTATGTCTCGAAGGATGTTTCTCTTTTGTTGCATTGTACGATAACGTACCGTAACAGAAAGAG
Organism: Tenodera sinensis; assembly: GCA_030765045.1. Lineage (NCBI taxonomy): Eukaryota > Metazoa > Arthropoda > Insecta > Mantodea > Mantidae > Tenodera > Tenodera sinensis. Next base: position 262,403,299 of record CM060964.1, read on the forward strand.
TGAGATGGAGCATCTCACTGGATATAACTCGGGGGATTCCCTGGTCCAAGATGCCAGTTTAAAGGAGGGGATGGGGAGGCCCCGACGACGGCGAGTTGCTGGCAGGCTGAGGTTCAGCCCGATGGATTTTGCTGCGTACCTACATCGACAGTCGGTGCTGAGATCTCCACTAGGAAACTTCGACGTCGCCGCCACTGAAGATGTCTGCCGTAGTCGCAGACGAAACGTTTGGGAAGAAGAAGGAACCCAATAGACCACGGCCCACAAGCCCGGTTAATATTATTGCATCTAGTATTGACACCGGCCGTGAAAGCCTTAGAACTTTAACATTGTGTGTTATATTTTTATCGTCACAAAGGCCAATTTGGTTGTTCACATTTAATAATATTATTTATGTGTGTATATTTGTGTGCTAGTGTATCTATTTGTGAGGAAAGACACCTCATTTCAAACACGAGAATTTTCTCAATCAAGAGCGATGCTAGATACCCTCTTGCTGTGTATATTTTTGTGCTATTTCTCTAGAAAATTGAGTATTAACCAAGTATAAAAGCTGCACTACATAATTTTGGCCATTTGTGTCTCTTTAAATGGAAACTATGCTAAATTCAGTTATACAACTGTTCATTAGTATAACCCTGAGTGGAAATAACTGAGCCAGTCCGCAGTTTCAGCAATGATCTCTTTTTAGGCAAAACAGGTTATACACTAATTGGAGAAGAATTCCACGACCTGATCCCAGAGATTACCAAGGCACCAATTAAACTTTACGAAGAATTTACATATGTAGGAGGCAAAATAAAAGGCAAGGAGCTAGACCAGTAGTAATTGCAGTTTGTGAGACAAGCGTATTTTGATATACGGTTCCGAAAAATTGCAGATAAGATACAAATTTAAACCGAGATTTATGTTCTTTAACAAAAAAGAAAAAAACTTCGAAAACATACGCTACATTACAAAATAGAGTGCAAAACTGAATAATTGAAGCGGGAAAAGTGACGATTTACTCTGTAAATTCGTAAATTGGATTATTAGTCACATATAACGCAGGTCAGTAGCAGGGCTATTTTACACAATTTAGAAATTTTGACTGATACGACTTTACATTACAATACTAAATATTGAGTTTATTCAACGCGTTTTAAAAACAATAACACAGAAAATCTGTAGTTGAAGTACAAATCACTGTCATTACTCTTGCATAGTTTAGATATAATTGCTTTGAAGGTTAATTTTCACCACTTCGTTATTCGAATTCTAATGCATTTAAGTAACTTCAACATAGTATTAACTATGTTAAATAGCACACAAATTACAACAGTTTCTTTGTATAAAATTAACATTAATAGCACTAATATTTTCTGCTCAAAATGTAAACCACAAAAGTCTAGGCACGCACTGAAATAGAACAAAGTAGAAATATTTTGAACAAAGAATTAAATAATACAAACATATTTTTACTTACTCCATTGCGTACCTATAGTAAAGGAAGTGTTACATTCCACCCAAACTTTCGATATCGAGGTATCTCATATTTGGCTATTGCCACTGCTTTTTACCTTTGTATATTTTTCTTGTTGCTAGTATTTTTATTTTTTGAGTGAAATTTATATCTGGCTATTGCCATGAATCTGTTAAGGGCGCTGATGACCTAGAAGTTGAGCGCCCTTAAACCAAATCTAATCTAATCTAATGATATCGAGGTATCAGCAGAAATACGCGTTTAAAGACTCCCTGCATCCAAAGAGAGGTACTTTTAGAAAAATATCCGCGTGTGTGTGTGTCTGTGTGTGTGTGTGCGTGCGTGTGTGTTTGTATGTCTGTGTGTGTGTTTTTTTTAACAACTTAGCTGAAAAACGAAGTCTGTTAAACACCAAACTTAGGTTTCCAAGGATGCAACACGAAGATTTTTCAAGAACATCCCCCACCCCACATGAAAATTGTTGAATATTTTTCTCTTAAAAATTCTTCTAAAGATTTTGGTTAAAAGGTAGAAGATAGTTGTATGAAAATGTAGGTAGGTATATCTTGAATTGTATGGTATTAGCCTCTGAAGTCCTCTTCATTCTGAAGGACTTTTCTATATGACTGATAAATCGTGATAGATAGGCGACATCTTACAGCAGAAAAAACTGTATATCTCGTCAAAGAACACAATTTATTACAAAACGTTTTTGTAGCATGAACCATTTTAAACACATTGGTTTCAATGTTCAACACTTATACATTTTTTCAAGCGTTAAGTTGCTATCTGTTCTTCTTATTGTCATACAACACGCAATGAGTTTTAAAACCACCGCGAAAGGGTCAGCTTTTAAAATATGTATTGACTATTGCTTTAGCCTGCTGTATTCTTATACCTACAACTAAATTTGTAAATTTGCAATTAAAGTTTCTCGCGATCAACAAGAAGTAGATTGAGGAATAAACTTCCGTTAGTTCTTGTTAGTTTTGTTGGCAAGTTAGTGAGCGGAGAAACGCATCTGAATTCAACTCATCGGGTCTTTTCATACAGTTTCGTTCTTCTCCTCCTACAATGGAAAAGTATCTTCAGGTTCTTGTTGTCTCGTTAAGTCGGTTAATTTGTAATTTAATACTAATGTCGTTATGTGATCTTCAAGGACCAAGTGAATGGTCCTATGAAAGTTATATTTTCTGACTTGAAGTGCAATAGCATAACTATTATTCATGTAACGGAATAGTAAATATCAATTAAAGTGTACCTGTGACTTCAGAGTATTTTCTTTGCTAAGTAATTTATTTCTCCTACTTATCATGCACTTTGAGTAAAAGGAGTTCATCATATTCTTTTTCTGCTGTTTCTGCTGTTAATTTGATATTTCTTGGAAGGCTTTTCATTTGAAATAATGCAACATAATGAATATGAATGGCCGTCCTGAAGGCTGCTGTATGCGAGTTCGATCCCCGGTGCCGGAGAAAGAGATGGTAAGAAGTGCACTCAGCCTCATTGTCCTTGAGAAGTGATGGAAGGGTTACTTGATGGGAAAGTAGCGTTTGCCATGTATAAAAGACCACATAGAGGGAAGCATCACTGATCACATAGCTACCCTCCAACTATGATATCTTACGTGGGCAGACGCTCACTCTTGGGGAAAATGTGAACTGCAGGTGCTATTTCGGAAACCGATAACCTTAATAAAAAAGTACATTTTCACAAATTATGTAATTTTATAGATTGTGCATCTTTTTTGTATTACGTTTTCGTCTATTTCTTAACGGTTTAATGAATATGTAGAAAACCTGGTGCAGTATTTAAAGAAATTCAGCGAACATATCTCCAATGTAGTATATTTTAACCATTACCTTAGAAGTATATTTGGGAAGGTAAGCAATAACAAATATTCTTCGATCCAAAAAGTACTTTGGGGTGGAGAAATATGTTGATAATTGTGTTGCATCCTTCAAAAACTTTTCCTTTTTGAGTTACATAATTTCTCTCTCACTCTGACTCTGCCTCCTTCGTAGTGGTTTTTGCAATCTTTCTTTATTTTAGGAACTTCAAAACGTGTATTTTCAATATCTCAGCACCAGTAAAAAGGTAAAAAATGATCACTTATTCATTTAACGAAGACATGCTTGTCTAGGAATGATATCAGAGGCAATATGGACAGTCATGGAAAAATGAATGTATTAGGAGAATATTTTGAAGTCCCACGTCGTATTACAGCGCGATTTACACAAATCGATATTTCCAGTATGCAGCCTGAGTTCATTGATAGTCTCTGTTCCGTATGCTATGGTCTGTCGGACACACAAACAATTGGGCAGTTTACTACACCCCGTTTTCTTCATTAGGGACAAATACGAACGTGATTGGTGATTCAAGAAATATTGTGCACTCCTAATGCGCCCCATGGCTGTACATGGTTTACATGCAGCTGTTTATAGTACCACAACTCCGTCGCATATCGAAGTAAACTTAAACCTAGAATTAAAGTGCTAAACTAATATTTTGTAAAGGCCAGATCTATGCTGAGGTTATTTAATGTGAACTGTGTACATTTGCAAAATCTACATTTATTCTGATGTAACTTCTAGTGGGCGTGGCCGAGCGTTTAGTCCGTTTGACCTCACCAAAGCTACCCGGGTTCGATCCCAGGCGTCCGCATGTGGAATGTGTGGTGGACACACCGGCGCAGGAGCGGGTTTTCTCCGGGTTGTCTGGTTTCCCCCGCCATCATTCCACCATTTGCTCTATCACCACTTTCCCTGTCATCTTTGTCCATCATTTCATATGATCCACTTGCTCGTTCTCGAACTAGGCTTCGGGCTGATCACTCATCATGATTCTTGTGGATGATCACCCCTGGTTCCGAAGGGAGGGATCGGAGCACTGACCACGTCCCACTGGTGCCTGTACCTGACACCTGCAGGTGTGGGATCAAGCAGCTAGGCGATGTCCTATGTTCCACGAAGGAATAACACCAATTCATTCGTTCAATTTCTAGTGCATCACTTATTATTCTACACTGACAAACTAATAACAAGAATCTTTATAAGCTGTTTAAAAAAGTAGATGAAGATATATCAAGATATATTTTTTACTTTCTCTACTACGTATAGTAAAGTAGAGGAAGTATTGTATTCTACCCACTACCCAAACATTCGATGTCGAGATTTCACCGAAAATATGTTTTGAGGCCCCCTGAATCAAAAAAGAGTATTTTTAGAAACAGGTTCGCGCGCGCGCGTGTGTCTGTCAGCTTGTGGACTCAACAACGAAAAGTCGGTTAAAAACCAAAGTTGGTATTTAAGTTTAATGTCTTTCAAGGATGCAACACGAAGGTTTTATAGAAAATTTATCCACCCTAAACTACCCTCTACATGGAAAATTTTTCGAACATTTTTGTTTTCTTGAAAATGACTAACGATTTTGATTAGAATGTCATATGTTTAAGCTATTTTTATGACAAATGAAATTTATATTTTGAATTTTCTGGCTATAGCCTATGTAGTCATGTTTACTCTGGATGACTTTTGAATAACTCGTAAACCGTAAGACATAGACAAAATCTTACTGTACAATAAATGTACATCTTACTAAAACACACACTTTATGCCCAGATAATTGTTTTTCTTTTTTTGTAGAGTGAACCATTTCGGAGATATTCTTTGTTATTTGTATCACTTTCGGGAAAAAAACTTTCGTGAAATGCAACATTGTTGTTAATTTTTTATGTGTTAACCATGCAAAGAGAACGGAATTTCAAAGTTTTAAAAGATTTGACTATCGCTCAAAGCCTACTGTATGTTCATATTCCCCTTGCACCTACAAAGAAACAAGCAATAAGATAATTTCTGCAAATGTTTACCTTAACTAACGCGAAGAAGATATTGGAATAAGAGCTTGTAAGAATGGTTAGTGCAAGAATAGAGAAAGTCATGTGAGTGCAACACATCAGATTCTTCATTTCTAATGCCGAATCACAATCAGTAGGTATATTTTGTGATTATTGTTTAGGAACGTTTTAAGGAAATACAAAATAATGAGCATTACTTCTCAAGAAACCATGTGTAGTTTGACAACCTTAAAAGGCGTTTTACACAGGTAAACGTTTTGGTATATTTTCGGCTTTCTGTTTTTGAGTTATGCTATTAACGGACAAATGGAGAGTTTTATCGTTTGTTTTGTTATTTATTAAAAGTATTTCCTGTGAATAATCGGTATCTAATATACTTTGAGTGTATTAAATTAGCGGTGAATAAGGTGAACACGTGAATCACAAGATTCACTTCTGGTTTTGGAAATGATAAAGACAAACAAAAACCTAAGCTATGTCTTTTCAGTACCATGGGTCGACACTTGAACAAAGAGAGAAAAAGAAGTACGCTTTTAAGCATTAAAATTGCAGATTTTCTTTAAAACGTGTTCCCAGAAATGTACCAAAATGGAATGGAAAGAGCAGAGGCCCTCTATGCACTTATCTACGTCGCTTTCCTCTCTACGTGCATTACATAAAGAATTCCAGAAAGTTTCTGAGAAATCCAAATCTCGTTATCAAAACTTGTTTGCCGTTACTGTAGGTGAATTTATAGCTATGTTCCTTTTGCATCTTCGCCACACCCGGCCTTCCAAGAATACTAACATTTTCAAATGTCACCGCTAAATAAACTGCAGAAAGATTGGCCTTAACAAGAGAATGGCTATCACATTTACACAATACTTCGGCACAACTCAGCAAAACAAGATCGTAAATGTACGATACATTAGCGTTACATTTCAGTACGTTCGCAACTTATACGGTAACACTGCTATTTGTGTTTATTATTCAGCTTATATAATTCTAATTCTCCTCTTATTTCTTAATTTCGTTTACGAACCGTTTTCCTATGTCCTTTAATTGCTCTTAGGAATTTAATTTCACTTACTTAGACTCTGTTATTATTACTTTCTCTACTACGTAAAGTAGGGGAAATATTGTATTCGACCCAAAAAATCGATGTCGGGATTTCACCGGAAATATATGTTTTGAGGCCCCCTAAATAAAAAAAAGCATTCTTAGAAAACGGTCCGTGTATGTGTGTCTGTGTGTGTGTGTGTGTGTGTGTGTGTGTGTGTGTGTGTGTGTGTGCCCGCGCGCGCGCGTGTCTGTGAGCAGCATAATTCAAAAATGAAAATTCGGTTAAAAACCAAAGTTGGTATTTAAGATTGACATTTTTCAAGGATGCGACGCGAAGATTTTCAAGTAAATCCCTCCACCCTAAACTGCCGTTTACATGGAAAATTTTTCCAAAATGTTGGTTTTCTCAAAAATTGCTCTAACGATTTTGATTAAAATGCCATATGTTTAAGATATTTTTATGGCAAATGAAATATATACCTATTTTGAATTTTCTGGCTGTAGCCCTTGTAGTGCCGTTTAATCTCGATGACTTTTGCATAACTGATAAACCGTAAGAAAATCTTACTGTACAAAAAATGTAGGTCTCGTTAAAACACACAGCTTATGTCGAATGATCTTTTTGGTGAAGTGAACTGTTACGGAGACTTTCTTTGCTATTTGTCGGAGTTTTGTAGTACTTATAGACCGTTATCAAATGGGAGGTCGTTATTCCTTTTATCTCTTGATCATGCAAAGAGAACGGAATTTCAAAGTTACCATAAAGCGACCACTCTTTAAACATTTGACTATCATTTAAAGCCTGCTGTATTCCCGTTGCACCTACAAAAAATTAGCAATAAGGTAATGTCTACAAATGTTTATCTCGATTAACAAGAAGTAGATAGAGGAATAAGTGTTTATAAAAATAGTTTGTGAAAGAGTAGAGAAAGTCATGTGAAAGCAATATATTAAATGTTACGTACTTTCTCTACCATATACATAGTAGGTAGAGATTCTGTCGCATTCCACCCAAAAATTCGGCACCGGAAGTACATGTTTAGGGCCACCTGAATTAAAAAAATACATTGTTAGAAGACAGTCAGCGTGTGCGTGCGTGCGTGCGTGCGCGCGCGCGCGCGCGCGCGCGTGTGTGTGTGTGTGTGTGTGTGTGTGTGTGTGTGTGTGTGTGTGTTATCTGGAACCACTAAACATTTTAATTTTCATTTGCATTAGGATATTTTAGTTCTGAGTAAAAGAGCTGTGAATGACAGAGTAGAAAGAAAGCCAAAAAAATGAAATGTGGAAAGAGTGCTTGTTTTTAAAAACTGATAGTGGGCTCGTATGAGGGTGCCCAGAATAAGAAGGTTCACGAACCACAGGCCTCGGGGATTAATTTACCTGGAGTACACTGTGGGGACTAAACCATTCCAGTACCCAAATGACTGACAATCGCGTGTGATAACGAATGTGCAGCATGGCATGTACTCATTACTTTGCAGGAAGAAAGTGTTGCTTGCGTGCTCTCGAGGATCGATCGCGATACTCTGAGGTTCCCTCTTGGAACTGCTTTCCGCCATTCACTTTCGAACACACTGCGAGAAGTAATATTAAATTTTGTGACTGTGTTCCATGTGAAGAAAATGCCAAGAGGGGAGGGAGTGCAAACGGGGATAAACAAACACCTGCAATATCTAGGAATATAATTTAAAAGGAGATGGGAGGGAAATACACCGGCTCTCCCCCCATCATTTGCAGCAAGGTTTCTACCTCCACCATATTTAATACATGAAGCATGTCAGTACAGCAGGTTGCATGCGAGGTGTCTTTAGCCAAGTTTTCAACTTAAGATCCACAAGTTTTTATTTCATATCTGTTTCCGAGACTTATTGCTGTATAACTCAATCGATTCCGTAAGGGAAGATAAAAAGGCCCTTCCCGCCAATGTTAAACCTCCTAAATTCATTATCCATTCTCAGAAACCATTTAACACATCATGAGGGACACTGGGAGTGAAATTTGAAAGTTCCACATTTCTTGATAGTTTTTCTGAACTTTTTACTGTGTTTGTGTTTGTGGCAATAGGATGTACACCAAATTTCATTAAAATTGGATAATTCGTTTATGATATACAAATTATTTTATAAATTTCATAGGCACATTTCCAAAATGTAGCTTGCGTCTATAGACTTTTCAAAATTCATTTATATTGGCAGAACTGGTACTCTAAAACATGAGTAACAATTGTATGAACAGATATTTCAAATATGTTTGCTGATTATGCAGTACATATTTTTTAATAACAAAGAAAATTTAATCTTAAAAATTATTGATATTTTTCATACAAAAAAAATGATTTTGGAATTCATGTTAATGATAACATCAATATTGAATCATAGTTTTGTTTATCTGCTACTTGTGAATACTTTTAGAAAGTTTCATTGAATTTGAAGCAAAACTCAGGCGCGACCTTCTTTTGGAATATGCAGAAATGTAGTTTTGAGAAAAACAGGCTTTTATATAGGAACATACTGTGTACGTTAAGGGAAGGGGGATATGAAAAATGTTAGCTGATCCAGATGCACAGGACTTCCAGGAGCATTTTAAGGTAAAAAAACAATTTTCGACTTTTTGACAATTTTGACCAAAATTTCACTCCCAGTGTCCCTTAACATATCATCACACTGAAAGTTCAACAGAATATTCTAAGTTCACTGATCCACTTTTATCCAATAAGGTTGTTTATTAAGGAGCTTAGTATTGTTTCTCAATTATGCTATATTTATATTAAATTCATCAGCATTTTATGAAAATAAAAACCATCTTATTAATATCAAAGTTGATTTGCTACAGGACTTAGAGCAGGAGTGTCAATAAGGAAAATAGAGGGAGGGTACATACTGCTCCTACACCACATTACGGAACGACACAGGATGTTGAAGTCCAAGTTGTACCATTGATTGCCCGTACAAGTACACGGCACACTGTAACAGTTAAAATGAGCCCCATTTGTGCAGATAGTTTAAATCATTTAGTTGTAGATCGACGACCGTGCTTTCTCATTACCTTCTTCGTCTTCTTCTTCGTCTTCTTCTTCGTCTTCTTCTTCGTCTTCTTCTTCGTCTTCGTCTTCTTCGTCTTCTTCTTCGTCTTCTTCTTCTTCGTCTTCTTCTTCTTTTTCTTCGTCTTCTTCTGCTCCTCCTCCTCCGTCTCCTCTCTCTTTCTTGAAGGGGCCCTAATGACCTAGCTTTCGACGGGCCCTTAAACCGGCAATACTTCCTCTAGGAACTAAAGAAAGGAAAAGCTACCATTTGGCTCTGTTGTAGGTTATGTCCACAAATACTTATTCTGAAAAAACGAATAGAACACAGGTTTGTTGTTTCCTCGTAATACTGGTGCTTTTTGCCAACCTCTGCGGCAGTTTAATAGTATTTAAATGTTTCGTTTTGACCGATGGCAGTAGGTACTTTCTGGGCAAACGTCTATCAGCGGTTAACTGAAAGATTATAACGACTGTGTTTTAACTTTTTTGCATATTTAACATGCCATTTTAGATGTTATTACTAGATCTATTGACTCCCACCTTTTTAATCCTCACAATAGCACTTGACTTTCACTCTTTGGTTTATCTTCAGCCAAGAAATTGCGTTATCGTTAACTTTATAACTGCGACTTAGAAACCCACTCAATGTGCATTTATTGGCTGTAAGACGCCCTGAGCTTATTGCAGTATCATGTAATAATTATAGTGTAATAATGCCTTGCTAATAAAAACGCACCAGTAGAGATAATAGCAGAGTGCAGCAGAAAACATCATCAAGTCATCTTGAATCAATATCAGGTAATATTACTGCATCGCTAATGGATAATGTTGAACCTAATAGCGGCAGCAAAGCATTATCATTATCCTCTGCTCATTTTCTGTTTCTTGTTTCACAGTTAAAAACATATGTGTTGCACTCACATTTCTTCAAATGGGAAGTCCTGTACTTTCGTTTTTCCTGTTGGTCATGCAAATGGAATGGAATTTCAAAGCCTTTCAGCTCACCACTGGCTATTAAAGATTTGACACTTACTTAAGCCTACTGTATACTTTTATTGCCATAGTACCTACAAGGAAACATGTAATAAAACCATTCCCACAAATATCTATCTTAGTTAACATGAAGTAGATAGAAGAATAAGCTTTTTAAAGAATGATTTGTTCAAGAGTAAGTAGAGAAAGCCACGTGAATGCACACATTGGACATTTTTCCTCCTTTTCTAAGTAAGATTTTGAGTATCTGCTACGATTTGCCAGTTATGAAAAGTCGTTGAGAATGAAAAAGATTATTCTCCGTGGCTATTCCCAGAAAATTCAATGTGTACACTTAATTTGTTAGGAAAATATCATACATATAGCGTTTTAATCAAGAGTCATTTTTGAGTTAATCAAAATTTTCGAAAAATATTTTATGAAAAGGGTAGCTTGGGATTGGGCGATTTTTTTTTTTTTTTTTCTTTTTTTGAGAATCTTCGTCCCACATCTTTGGAAAACGCTGAAGCCACTTTCACTTTTTGATTTATGTTGTACACAGATAGGCACACAGACGCGCGTGTGCACACACACACACACACACACACACACACACACACACACACACACACACACACATACGCACACTCTCTCTCTCTCTCTCACACACACACACACACACACACACACACACACAAATGTTTTGTTGAAAATGTTTCTTTTTGGAATCAGGGAGTCTTAAAACGTTTATTTCCGTTAAAATCTGGCTATTAAATTTTTGAGTGGAATACAATTAAAACATCCCTTTGCTGTAAGATACGTGCTGCAGAAAGTAGAAACGACATGTATTTGTTGCTTTAATAATGCAGTATTTCTGTATGTCATGAACGAACATTGCAGAGTCATTGCTATCATTTTACACATAATGAAACTTATGGTGGTGCTGTCTTTTCTCTTACAGCTGTAGTGCATTACATTTAGTTAAAAAGTTGACTACTGAATGCCTAAAGTCGTGAAATCGCATCATGTCTTTTTAATTTCTTCACGGAAGCGTAAGTACTTCTGAAGCTCTGAGCTGCAGAAAGTATCTGTAGGCAAGAAACGGATAAGAGGGGAAAAATCATACAAGAGACAGACGTAGAAAATAACAGCACAGGTTAACTCGTAAAAAGTTTTACTATGCGAAATGCGTCATAAGCCTCGCTTTGCGGCTCTGACTTACAAAATCGCTCGTAACTTGCTAGCAATTATCTCGTAGCTGATTCATATTATTTCATTTTCTACCGTATTTATGTTGGCCCCATTGCTTGGAAGACATACAATTGTATGTTCCAGAATTTACCAGAAAACAGATGGTGAACTTTCTTGAAGGGTAGCCACTCAAAACCCCTACCAATGCTTGGCTCACTTCATCACACGGGTTTGCGTTCTGGAATCTCCCGCGCTGTCTTCATCGATGGCTTGGCCGACAGGATAACGTGACTTTGGCCACACTATGTAGACTTAGAAATATAGTGGCTAAATTTCCTCCAAAAGCCTCGATATCGAGATTTCACCGCAAATACACGTTTTGAGCCCCCCTGGATCTATGAAAGTGTGTTATGGTGTGGCGTGTGTGTATGTGTGTGTGTGTGTGTGTGTGTGTGTGTGTGTGTGTGTGTGTGTGTGTGTGTGTGCGCGCACGCGCGTGTGTGTGTGAGCAGAATAACTAAAAACGAAAAGTCCGACATCAAACATGATATTTAAGTTTTGCATCTTCCAATAATACGACACGAAGGTTTTCCAAAAAATTCCCGCATTCTAAACCGCTCTTTACATGTTAAACTTTACGAAAATTTTGATTTTCTCAAAAATGGCTCTAACGATTTTGATGAAATTGCCATATGTTTAAGATATTTTGATGACAAATGAAATGTATATGTTGAATTTCCTGGGTATAACCTCTGAAGTCCTCTTCAACAACATAACTGGTAATACATGAGATCAACCAAATGTTACTGCGTAAAAATGTGCATCTCGTTACAGCACACAATTTATATCAAATGCATTTTATGTGGGCTTAAGTATTTCCGAGATATCCGTTGCTATTGGTTTGAGTTATCAAGTACTTAAACTTTTCTCAAATAGGAAGTTATTCTATTTTCTATATCCCAGTCATGCAAAGAGAATGGAATTTCGAAGCTTTCAGATAGCGACCAGCTCTTAAAAAATTTGACTATCCCTTAACCCTGCTTTATCCCTCGATTCCCTTTGTACATAAGGAAAGATGTCATAAAAGTATTTTTACAAATGTTTAACTGATTAACATGAGGCAAATAAACGTGTGTGCGTTTTTAAGAACAGTTTATAGAAGAGCGAGTAAAGAAAGTCCTGTGAGTGCACACACCAGATCTATTTTTTTATTGAGTTAGTATAAAAACATGCATTTGTATTACCGGTAAAATTTCGATATTGAATTTTTTGGTGGAATGCAATATCTTCTGTCTACTATGTTCTACGTGGTAGAGAATGTATAAAGTCTGATGTGTTGCATTCACATGACTTTCCCTACATACTCTTCAATAAACTGTTCTTACAAAGCCTTATTCTTCTTCAGATTGTTATACACTATTTACCCGATGGTACAGGACGATTCAATGAAAACAAGTGTAGTAAATTTTAATTATGTCGTTAGTAAATTAACGAACATGTGAGATTAGTGCCTGTGTTCCAGTTAATGCAACACACGGCAACGTTAGTGTCCTAAAAGTTTGTTCTGCAAATGGTTTCAATTTTGCAACAAGTCTGTTAGTTCGCGATGCATATCGTTAAACAACTTTAGTAACATTCCTGCTGCGATTGTATTATCTCTGTGAGCATTACATGTACGATTTGACTAAACATTGCTGTGCCAATACCCTCCGTGAAGGTTGTTCACAAACGGGGGTTTTGGGGGATCTTGGACGCTCTATAACCTCTCCCTGTTTCGAGGTGACTTGATTCTCAAAGAGGCGGCACACAACTGCCTAAGAAGATATTAGCGTTGTATGCCATGATATTTTGTTGGATTCTCCGCCTTACACTCGTGAACGCCAGTCCACTGGTCTGGGATCTACACTAACCTCCATTTTGGGCGACTACCCTATGTCTATAGCCAAAACTCTGCGGTTCGTCACCGACATTGGCTTCGATAAACAGGTCTGACATTTGTAATAGTTACGCGCAGTTTTTCTTTTTCTTTTTTTTCTTTTTTTTTTTTTTTTTTTTTTTTTTTTCTTTTTCGATTTTTAAGATATTTTTCATGGTATTTTAATCCATTGACTTTTAAAAGTTAGACTTGGTTATTAGTTTTCGGTTGTTTTTAGATTTTTGATATTCTTTTCATGGTATTTTAAACCTTTTATCCTTTACATTTTTCCTGTTTTAATTGTTTAGTATTTTAACCTTCTCTTTTAATTCTCCTTATTTTAACTCCGTGAGTGTGTTTTAGATTTTATTGTTTAACTACGGGTCCAAATGACCTCGCTGTCGACGGGCTCTTAAACCCCACACACTCACTCATTTTGTTGGAACCCTTTTGGCTGCTCCCTTTTTCGAGAACCTAAAAGGCAACGCTCCAGTTATCTCCGAATGGGTTTGAAGTTCAGAATTTTTGTTTAGGTACAGCTGTAACTGACTTCTTCTATTGTTATGATACTAAGTACTAACATTAGAGTGCCAAGTAACTGCTGTTTCATTTATAATACTTAGGTAGCTCCAGTTGATCAGGATCATGGAATCGTTGTTTGCTGAATAAAATTGATCATACTAAGAGGCATTATTTCCTGAAATGTTCAAGAACGGAATGGTTGCATTCCATGTGAAAATTGAGGACACCTTTGAAACTCTTAAGACCTCAAATTATTTTCTCGATAAAACCACCAGGTTATGTATTTGTATTATGAACAAGTATGAGGTTGGAGGGGTGGGAGGCAGAGCCTGTGCGTGTTTTCTAAATTAGATCACCCACGTAATGAGTTCGTGACGCGACTGACTGCTAATTCTATACAAGATAGACGCATAGAGGCCAGACCCCGCACTCGCCCACTGCTGCAATTAAATCCTGGACGAAACGAAATTTTCGGTGGGTGCTACCCCTGGGCAAAGTAATCCATTTTATTTCTACTTGTTTGATATTCTGTTCAAACCACGAGTTGCAGCTCGGAACATTGTCAAATTAACTGCATGGATAACGGTATTTTAAAGTGTCCCCTGACACAGCATTGTATACACAGATACTTGTACAAATATATCACAGGGTTGACTGGAATACAGTTGTAACAACCACTGCAGCTAAAAGAACTACAATTTGGATCAACTTATTAATATATGCCCAATAAAACCCACTATATACATATGCTGTATGGACAGAGAAGTTTGCATGCATGCATTAGGGATGGCTAAACAGTAATGGCCATAGAAAACGCGCGGTACTACATACTTATCAGTAGTCTCTGTTACACAATATGGTATTCAATTAGGTGCAATTGCCGGTCAGTCTTACAGAAGTCCTGGTCGACGATAAACAAGCGGTGCAAAGAATCTTCAAATTTGTATCAATGGCAAACAACCATACAAGGACTTAACATTTTAGATATCAATATTTCATACCTTTAGGAACTTTTTATACATTTGTTTTAATTTTGGCTTTTGCCACATTAGTTTGGTTTATTTATATATGTTTATTCGTTTACTAGTGTTTTTATTTTGTATTAAAGTTCATGTCTGGCTTTTACTATGATCCATTTTACTAGGGCATTGATGATGACGTAGTTGAACACCCTTAAAACTAAATCATCATCAGCGGTATCAGCATCATCATCATCATAATCATTATCAACGTTATGACACAAACATTACATGCTGGCACTCTATTTTATGATATACGGTATAATAGTTATATAAGCTTAAGCTTACAAGTTATATAAACATTTTACGTTAAATGTTCATTTTGTAGCAATATATTTTAAAATATTAGGTTTTCACTATGTAATAATAATAATTCCCGTGGTCGAAATTATAACTTATGATGCAATTCAATAGTTTGTTGTTTAGTAAGTAAATCATTTAGGTGAGAGCTGTAAGCAGTTTTTTCCCAGAAAACGGTAGCTGGGTGTGTGTGTGTTTGTGTGTGTGTGTGTGCGTGTGTGTGCGCGCGCGCGTGTGTGTTTGTGTGTGTGTGCGCGCGCGTGTGTGTTTGTGTGTGTGTGTGTGTGTGCGCGCGCGTGTGTGTGTTTGTGTGTGTGTGTGCGCGCGCGCGTGTGTGTTTGTGTGTGTGTGCGCGCGCGTGTGTGTGTGTGCGCGCGCGTGTGTTTGTGTGTGTGTGCGCGCGCGTGTTTGTGTGTGTGTTTGTGTGTGTGTGTGCGCGCGCGCGTGTGTTTGTGTGTGTGCGCGCGCGTGTGTGTGTTTGTGTGTGTGTTTGTGTGTGCGCGCGCGTGTGTGTTTGTGTGTGTGTTTGTGTGTACCAGGTGGCCCAGTTCACCCGGAATCGCCGTAAGTACCGTAACTTACCCCAATACCAGATGAATATATATATATATACTCACTCCTTTTTTTCTTATTGTGACTTTTGTTGGTGTGGGTGTGAAGTAAAGTAGACAGATGTAGTCGAGATAAAGAAACACTTTTATTTCCGTAAACAGTAACTTTGTACACTCGTTGCAACAACAAGAAAGTCTTTTCCGATTCTCCAACAGCACGGCTTCGAACTCGTAACACAAAGAACTAACTCTTCTCCGTCGGAACAACTGTCCACATCGTCTGTCCGTCTCCGTCGGCACGACTACTCAACCTTCACATACGTCTGACTGTTCTCCGTCGGCACTACTCAACGCTTCACGTACGTCTGACTCTTCTCACACTTTACCGCTATTTATATCTCCCAGGCACTATTCTGGAAGCTTCCGGAACGTTCACTTATTTAGCGGTGAAACACAAAGCAGACAGTTCTAGAAGCCTCTATCACTTTCTCTCTTTCGGCAAGCGCCCAACAATGCGGCCATTCTCCGTCTCTTTCCTTCGGCTCCTTTGCGGTAGTGCCGACAATAATGCGATGGGTGACACTGCGGTTGTCGGCAATTAGATACGGCGGGCGCGGTGACACTGCTCCCTCCTCAGAGCTGGTCGTCCCGACCAGCACTATCACTGCGGCATCTCCCTTGCGCCCCGGTGGACTAACCCATCGAACCTCTTCTCCAGGAGGCACGATCCTAGGTATCGCTGTTGGATAGTGTCCCTTGGTCCGGGTAGGACGACGTATGCCATCCTGCTTCGAAATTCTGCAACAGTACCGCCGATCTTGGCGGGCCCTCGTCCAGTTGCCCTTCTTCCTGGTGTGTTGACGGGCCATCCTGCGCACTTGGAAACGGCTCATTGGGTACCGTGTCCGCCGACCTCTCTGGCGCACCTTCGCAGCCACCTTGCTTCCGATGGGTCCGGCAACAAACCCCACCACATCCGCGCGAGTCGCGTCCACCGCTGCACTCGTGTTCACTCGTGCTCGGCACGGCCTCTCCTGTATCCTGCCGTCCACGATGATGTCCACCCTTCTTCCGTTCACGGCACTATGCGTCAGGTGATTGGATGGCTCCGACGGTCCCCCCATGTCACATGCCAAGTCGGTTCTCGCGTGATGCTCGTTTGCTTGTGCGCTTCCCTGCTGATCGTCCTCCACGTCGTATCCTGGTTGGTTACGTACCCGACACACTCCTCCAGAGGATCCCCGACGACGTCCCTGAACTGCCCCTTTGTCTTCCCCGAGACGTACACTTTCGTTATCTGAAACGGGCGCAACTGTCGCCTCGGCCACTAGGTGCTTCCTCCCCGGGTCCGCGCTATTCCGTCTGCCCCTGGCATCCAGTACTTTGACGCTCTCGTCAACTCTTACTACCAGGGCGCCAAGACGTTCCCCGTCGTCCTCCACGACGTCCACATGCTGGCAGAGGTCTTCCACCTTTTCGCCGAGTTCTTCCACGTCTTCCGTCACGCCAATCAGTTCGCCGAGTTGTTCCACGTCTTCCGTCATGCCAATCAGTTCGCCGAGTTGTTCCACGTCTTCCGTCACGCCAATCAGTTCGCCGAGTTGTTCCACGTCTTCCGTCACGCTAATCAGTTCGCCGAGTTGTTCCACGTCTTCCGTCACGCCAATTAGTTCGCCGAGTTGTTCCACGTCTTCCGTCACGCCAATCAGTTCGCCGAGTTGTTCCACGTCTTCCGTCACGCCAATCAGTTCGCCGAGTTGTTCCACGTCTTCCCTCACGCCAATCAGTTCGCCGAGTTGTTCCAGGTCTTCCCTCATATCACCCGAAACGGGCGCGACTGTCGCCTCGGCCACTAGGTGCTCCCTCTCCGGCTCCGCGCTATTCCGTCTGCCCCTGGCATCCAGTACTTTAACGCTCTCGTCAACTCTTACTACCAGGGCGCCAAGACGTTCCCCGTCGTCCTCCACGACGTCCACGTGCTGGCAGAGGTCTACCACCTTTTCGCCGAGTTCTTCCACGTCTTCCGTCACGCCAGTCAGTTCGCCGAGTTGTTCCATCTTGATCTCTTTCAGCTCGGCAGCGAGGTTGTCGTTTGACGTTTCCATTTTGGCAGCGAGGTTATCGTTTGCCGTCTTCATCTCTTTCAGCACGGCAGCGAGGTTATCGTATGACGTTTCCATTTTGGCAGCGAGGTTGTCGTATGACGTTTCCATTTTGGCAAATAATTCTTTCATCATTGCCATCATCCTGGTTTCCGAATCTCCCTCCATCTTGGTTCTAACGTTGCAACTTCTAACGACGATGTAACGATACTAGAAGCAATTCGACGAATCCCACTTCTGACACCAGTGTGACTTTTGTTGGTGTGGGTGTGAAGTAAAGTAGACAGATGTAGTCGAGATAAAGAAACACTTTTATTTCCGTAAACAGTAACTTTGTACACTCGTTGCAACAACAAGAAAGTCTTTTCCGATTCTCCAACAGCACGGCTTCGAACTCGTAACACAAAGAACTAACTCTTCTCCGTCGGCGCAACTGTCCACATCGTCTGTCCGTCTCCGTCGGCACGACTACTCAACCTTCACATACGTCTGACTGTTCTCCGTCGGCACTACTCAACGCTTCACGTACGTCTGACTCTTCTCACACTTTACCGCTATTTATATCTCCCAGGCACTATTCTGGAAGCTTCCGGAACGTTCACTTATTTAGCGGTGAAACACAAAGCAGACAGTTCTAGAAGCCTCTATCACTTTCTCTCTTTCGGCAAGCGCCCAACAATGCGGCCATTCTCCGTCTCTTTCCTTCGGCTCCTTTGCGGTAGTGCCGACAATAATGCGATGGGTGACACTGCGGTTGTCGGCAATTAGATACGGCGGGCGCGGTGACATTATTTTTGGAAAATGTCTCTAGTGATTTTTATTAAAATAGTATATTTTCAAGACATGTTTATGACAAATGAAGTTTTCTGTGAATTATATATGAACTTTTGTTTGTTATAGTGGGTCCTGAATTAGCAAATTTAACGCTTGGGGAATTTCCCATTAAATGTAAATTGTTGTGATATGAGATTATTCTTTTTGTGTTATGTCTTCATTGTATTTTGACACTTACTGCCCCTTACGATATCGACAATACATGGATGGCATTACATGGAATGTGCACTCTTATGAAAGACAGAGTATTCTGTTCGGTAGTTGACCTGAGTATAATTTACATTAGAGAAGCTGTTTCTATGTAAGAGGATAACAACTCCACTAAGGGTGGCTGATAAACTGTCTTCATTTCATCGTGGATTGGGGAGAGGAAATTATAAAATACTCTGGGGTTTGAAATGCAAATTAATGTCTTAAAAACCAACGATAACTCGCTGTATCTCAAATCGTATTCATTAAAAGAGGTGTTCGACCAGAAAGAAGCTCCTTTATCTTCTTTGAGGTTTCTTCAGCTGTGTTAAAAATCGTTTGGGACGCCAAGCGTTAGTCTCTCGTGAATATTTATAGTTTACTAGTAGAATGAATAAGAGGGGTAGTCATTATGAGTTATATACTTCATTACATAGAGAGGCAGTGTTTGTAAATACCTCCTATAAAGTCTAAACAACTGCAGGGAGCTAGAATTACATGTCATGTGGGGATCGGACGATAAAAGTAAACGCATAGCGACAATTCTGGACGCATCATCTATACAGAGACTAATTAGTTGAGCGACATTATATTTCGAGAACTATTTTGGATAATAACTTATGACATTGCAACGTTCTTCTCCATTGCATACGCATTTAGGAATATTTTTATTCTACACAGAAATTCTGCCAAGAGTCTGTTATGCGTCTGAGTTACGCATGTACTGAACTTTTGTTAAATTGAATTTAAGTGAGTTGAAACGACAAAACAAAACCAAGATACGCTGTTTTAACTTGCTCTACTACTTACGTATAGAAGGTAGATGAACTATTACAGTCCGCCTAAAAATTTCACTGAGATTCCGCCTGAAATCCACGTTTTGAGGTTTACCGAATCAAAATAAGCAATTTGAGAAAAAGGTTCGCGTGTTTGTGTGAATGGGATAGCTCATAAATGAAAACTCGGAGAAATACCAAATTTCATATTTGAATCGGACATTCCCTCAAAAGAAAATTCTCCATTCCATATTACCCTTGACATGGGACATTTTTGGTAATTTTCATTTCTCAAAAATGACTCGTAGCCATTTTGGTTGAACTACCATTACATGCGAGCGTCTTTCAGTTAATGTATGGTCTCTGTGATGCCTTATTTACCAATCAGAATCGAACTTAATCGATAGTTTTGAAGCACGGTGCTGAAAAACTAATAAGCGACAGTGTCTTTCTTGTACATACATTTACGCTTACTTTCTCTACGACGTACACAGAAGGTGTGTGTATGTGTGTAAGTGTGTGTGTGTGTATGTGTGTGTATGTGTGTGTATGTGTATGTGTGTATGTGTGTGTATGTGTGTATGTGTGTAAGTGTGTGTGTGTGTATGTGTGTGTATGTGTATGTGTGTATGTGTGTGTATGTGTGTATGTGTATGTGTGTGTGTGTCTTTGTGTGTGTGTATGTGTATGTGTGTGTATGTGTGTGTATGTGTGTGTATGTGTGTGTATGTGTGTGTATGTGTGTAAGTGTGTGTGTGTATGTGTATGTGTGTGTATGTGTGTGTATGTGTGTGTATGTGTGTGTATGTGTATGTGTGTGTGTGTCTTTGTGTGTGTGTATGTGTATGTGTGTGTATGTGTGTGTATGTGTGTGTGTGTGTGTGTGTGTGTGTGTGTGTGTGTGTGTGTGTGTGTGTGTGTGTGAGCAGCATAACTCAAAAACTTCCACGATGCATCACGAAAATTTTCAAGAAAATTGTGATTTAAAAAAACGGCTCTTAACAATCTTGATTAAAATAACACATGTTTAAAATATTTTCATGACAAATGACATGTATATCTTGAAATTTGTGGGAATGTGCTCAGATGTCCCATTTGTTCTGGATGATTTTCGTATACCTAACCAGTAAACCGTAAGAGCTAGACCAAATCGCACTTCACAAAAATTGTAGATCTCGTTAAAACACAATTTATTTCTAATCCATTTTTTAACAGTAAATCATTTCAGAAATATTCCTTGTTATGTATTTGAATTTTCCAATAACAATTTCTGCAAAAGTATCAACATGAAGTAGGTATAGGAATAAGTACTTGTAGGAATGTTTTGTACAAGAGTAGGGAAAGTAATACGAGTGTTTTATGTCTATATTCTCTGTTTCTATCTTTTACATTCATTTTTGTTCCTATGTTCTCTGTTTCTTTCTTCTACATTAAGTTTTATTTCTAAATTCTGTTTCTTTCTTCTGCATTTATTCTTTATTCCTATAATCTCTTTTTCAATTCAATTAGGGATCTATGAACTTATTCTCATGATTTCTTGTTCACTATTGGTGGTTGCTACAAATTGTAAAGATTGCCGGATTTGATGATCTGGGAATTCAAAATATAAAAGAATAGGCACGAGTCCTAACAACGCATAGTACAAAAAGAAACAAACATTATACATTTCTAGAATTTTTAGCCGGACGAAATTACGAGATTTTACTGTCTTTCTTTCCTTCCCCCCCCCCCCCCCCCCATTTTCTTTTCTTTCTTTTTCTTTTTCTTTTTTTTAATCATCCAGTCATAGATCTCTTCGTATGCCTTCTTGGAACAAAAACAAATAATATTTCATTCCATCATCTCTGCTTCGATTCGACTATCTCACTGTGTGCCAAAAGAAGTTCTCATTACAACGCGTATTGTTCAGTTGTGCTTTATATCGGCGATTCTGTTTGGAATATAAGTTAATGAAATTAGTGGAAGTTCTCAGAAAGATAAAACAGGTAAACTAATTTGGTAATTATCCTAAAAGTGCCAAAAATGGTATCGTTCTCGCATTGTAATTATCTTACCAAATCCCTCTCTTGCTAATAATTGTTTCGGTGATTTGATTGAACTTTCAAACTCAATAGAGTTTTGAGTTGAACCAATATTGCATGCACCTTTATCACTGCTATTTACCTAGAACGCATTTCGTTAGGAAGTTGCTTGCATCATCAGCTCATGTCAACTCGTGTGCAATAGTTCGCAAGAGAGTATCTCTCATGTGCAAGAGAGTATTAGTTCGACTCTCGTGCCTCACTACACCATAGTTCCACACAATCAGAATTACAAACTCAGGTTTGTTGTCATTGCATAATTATCTTCTTTCTAATGAACTTTGGATAATTTTTATCACGAGCAAACCACAAAGAAAAAGTTGCAGAACTCATCTTTTACGTAAAATGATTTGTGTTTAAAATTTTTTGTAGTATCAGCCGTTTTCAAAAACTCTATGCTACATTTAACTTTTC
This sequence comes from Tenodera sinensis, assembly GCA_030765045.1. Classification (NCBI taxonomy): domain Eukaryota; kingdom Metazoa; phylum Arthropoda; class Insecta; order Mantodea; family Mantidae; genus Tenodera; species Tenodera sinensis. The sequence goes on from CM060964.1 coordinate 262,425,549, forward strand.
TGAAACTGAACTTGCCATCCACCATTTGTAAAGGATGTTCAACGGTTTTTATTTTTTCTTGCATGGGATCATAGGATCAAAAACTTACTTCTAACATGCAAATAATTATGTTTTCAGGATCATGCATACAACCAAGTTCATATTGCTTATTTTATGATTATTTTCAGACAAAATATACATGTGTGTTTTTTTCCTTTTTTTATGGACACCCTTAAACTTTGTGGTTCTCAGCGTTACATTCTGAGTTAGGTGTGGACGACCGCTTAGTTTTGCTCAGAGGCCCCTTCATCTTGAGGTTCTTTTACGTGCCGTAAATGTACGACACGGGACCACCGGTTTTACACTTTCCATTTTTGGAGCAGTCACATTATTGCTGTGCTCACAAGTAATGTTCTCCAACATGAATAAACCGCCTCCACACTTGAGGGAGACGACGATGCCATTCACACCGTCTTGATTTACTTATCTTCGAACAGACTGCTCCAGTGCTGCTAATTAACTGCTGTTGTAATAATGCAGTTATAATTGCCTGTCTAGTTCTAAAGCGAACTCCTCTAAGTGGTGATTTCATTTTCCGAAAAGGTCAAAATCACATGAGCTCATATCTGGGAAATATGGAGGATGCTCCACGTCTTCCCAGTTCCATCTGCGAAATAAATTAATCACAGGAGCGGCTATATGATACGCCGAAGGAAATGCTCGGGTTCACGTCCAATCTCGCTGTTTCCACATGTTTTCCTGTTCGAGCTTGTGTGGAACCTATCGACTGGAGACATTCCTAATCTATAACTTCTTCTTAAGTATATGAAAAATCGTATCAAGAGCAATTTCAACTTCCCTTGTTAATTCAATATAAATCCAACAGCGGCGTTTTCTTAGCAGTGCTCTAACAGCGTTCAACTTTCGCACGAATATCTCTTCCATAATAATTTATTTATATTGACATTCATAGAAACGCTTGCCAAAACTAGTTAAACTTAGGTAAAATTATATTTTGCCCTGCATAGTAATATTTCACTTCTGCTCAGTTTTATGTTGATGAATAAGAGTAAAAGTGAGCGGTTAGGTATAATGGAAAGGAGAATACCCAACCCTTCCACCCTAGGAATAGGAATAGCAGAGATATGGAGCCAGATTTATTGTACCTATAACCCCAAGGGAACACCCCCGGGAGGAAGGATGAGGTGACAGGAGACACCGGGCGGCCAGATCCAGACTAACGGCACAGATATTGACAGAGGTCCCTAAGGTCTCTCAAGTTTGACGTCAGCTCCAAGTCTTTAGGTCTTCCGAGGCCATCTCAGGGGTACCTGGTTGCGGGGTCCAACGCCCCCACCTGGATCCCACGGACAACGAGGGACGGAAAGAGTACTTGTGTGCATATCATCCCTGCCAAGCTGCACCTAATTCCTTCGCTGACACTTGCGATCCTGAAAGAAGAAACTATTGAAGAATGAATAAAATAATTAATGGAACTAAATGGAAGGACGGGAAATTCGGGGGATGTAATCATACTTCCCAGCATTCGCCTGGCGACCCGGGAAAAGCCCCGAAAAAACCCATGGGTCAGGAAGGTCGGCCCCGGGAATCGAAGCTACGATCTGCCGTTACCGTGGAGCCATCTCGCTCGGTTCCACTGGAGTAGATACCTGTGAAAGCGGTGGAAAATAACCCCACGAAATATGAAAAGAACAATAATTGTATCTGTAGGTATCATAATTATCTTACTTTTAGATCTAATGTAATTGCAGTTGGTCTTGTGCTTTGTTTTTCACATAATTATCTGCAACATTGTTTTCATCGATATATTGCTAATGGTTTTTCTATAATGCGGATATCCGAGCTCAGCGGAGTACCGCGACCCCTGAGATTGGCAAACATTAGCTCAGGTCATTCTCTTTGCAATTTCGAGTACATAATAGTTGTCTAACTCCTATTATTAGCTTGTTTGCCCTTAGAAAACATGGAAATGTTGACCTTTTGCACTTTTAAAACAAAACACGAGCTTTCATTTATTTGGGCCTCCAGTAAGGCCTTGGCTGCTATTTTCCTTGCATATTGCATCTAATTTAAATTCGCATTTTGTATGCATGAACATGTTTGTTGCCTAATTTTGTTGTTTAAGATGCAGACGTCACCACCTCACCTAATTGTTTTATCATTCTTTCTTTTTCAGGTAAGTACCTTTGAACTTGGATCAGCTCTTTCGTATTTTGAGACCTATTTGGGAAGCAGAACTTTGCAGCTAGAGCATGGTAAGGTCACTGTTAGCAGCTCTCTAAAGGTATTCTAACATTTTCCATGGCTATAAGTATGATTTGCAAATTCAATCTCGACTTACGGTTATATTGTCAGCAGCTTTTCTTATCTCCTAGGTGAGACAAACCTTAGTGGTACATATTTTTACTGCAGAAAAATGTAGATCATACCAAAGCAAACTATTTATGGAAAAAGCATTTTTGTAGACCAAATTCTTTCCGAGATGATCCTTATTATTGGCTTAAATTTTAAAACACTTACACAAGGACACTTTTATATCTTGGCCTTGGAAAGAGAGTGCAATGTCAGAGCTATTATATAGCTACCAGCTTTAAAACATTTGACTCACTTAAAGACTACTGATTCCCATATTCCCCTTGCACCAACAAGAAAATTAGCAATAAGAAGATCTCTACAAATGTTTATCTCGACTAACATGAGGTAGATAGAGGAATGAGCGTTCCTCAAAGAGAAGAACAAGTTCTGTGAGTTCAAGACATCAAATGTTTGTGTTGACCATGCAAAGAGGATGAAATGTCAAAGCCATCACACAGCGACCAGCTCCTGGAAGATTGCTTAAACTTTATGAATTCCCCTATTTCCATAAAGAAACATGTAGCAAAATCATTTGTACAAATGTTTATCTCAATTAACATAAAGAAGACAGAACATTAAACGTTTTTATGAATATTTTGCACAATAGTGAGTATTAGACATTAGAGAGTAAAGATTTTTATATGAGCACTATAATATAAAACGAATATAGGCGCGCTTTCAGTAGATACTAGAGAAAGTCTATGGTTGCATTACATTAGTGTTTTATATTAAAGCATGCTGTGCGTTTTGCGGTGCTATAGTTCGCAGCTGAACGTTTTGTAGTGTTTTCAGGATGATTCCAGAAATTTGTAAAATCTCTTGGTAGCCGTTAATTTATTTCCAAATAGGTTATAGAAGGAAAACTTGCAGAACGTGACAAAATGTTCTGTAGCCTCCTTTAGCTGCTATGGCCATATCGGGGCCTTTTGGCTAAAACATTTGATGGAGATTTTTCTCTTTGAACTTTCAGATTAGGCTACTGTACTTTTTCATCATTTTTAACATATTTTCATACCGAGTCACTCTCACATCCATATTTTTAGACTTAATGGAGTGTGGGGAATAATTTTAATTAAAGAAAACTGGCCACTTCCGCTAGGAATTGAACCTGAGCTCGGGTAAGAAGTCAGGTTGCTGACTATGTGGCCACGGAGATACCTAAAGCCTGTATTGTTATACTCGATGACAGATATAAATGCCATCTACAGTTATACTGCTTGACTTGCCAAGATCTGATATAGGTAGGTACAAGTATCACAATTGGATCATGCAGTTCTCACTTTGGCGACTAATTGTTTTGTGAAGCATGAGCTAGCACTTGTATCATGCAGAGTTCTTAGAACGGAGTTGTTATGAAATAAGATAAAAAGAAATGCTTCATATGTATGCTGGCCATTTCTGGCAACATTTCCAAAATGTCCTTCGGATTTTCCAGCTCGCTGCCCGTCTTTATGGCTCGCTAATTATTTATTCTCGCAGTCAGCTTGCCTCCTCCATCTTCTGTATAATCATATTCTCTCTTTTCTTTGCTCAGTTCGCTCACTTCTTCCTCTTGTTATAATTTACTGTAACCTCGTCCTATTTTTGTGTCTTCTTTAAAGGTTCTACTGAACGTATGTATATTGTGTATAATTGAGAAAATTATCCCTTAGGCATGTCAGACAGGGTTTAAGCTAGAAAATAAAACAATGTCGCGAAAATGCACAAATCAAAATTTACATTGTGCAAAATATGATGCGTTTGTCTAGCATTCTGCCAGTAGAAAATTCTATAAATTATACTATTAATGAGGGGTAGTTGTTGTTTTATAAGCATCATTTGTATGCCTATATTGATGATGGCGCCAAACAGTTGTTTTTCAAGTTTCTGGCACAAACTACACACAAATAATAGAATATCTTCGGAATACTGCATTTTGTGCCACTTATCGTATAACACTTTCCACTTTTTCACTAATCGTTTATCTGACATACTTATTTTAGTATCTTATTTCTTTCCTATGTACATTTTTAGTTTCACTCGGTCTAGGACTCCGTTCCCTTTTCTTCCGTAAAACAAATTTATCCATCACAGTGTACCTACATTTGAACCACGCAGGCCAGGTCAGAAATGAGCTCCATTACCTGGGAGGGAAAGAGGCATACCATTTGTTTCTGTGACATATTGTTAGTGCTTGTTGAAAAGTTGTGTTTATAGCCTCTATCGTTTGTTTATCTGCCAGATTGTTGTCGCATTTTCGCGAATGCTCTTTTAAAGTTTCTCGCATTGTTCGATCTCAAGTAACAAAAAGCGACTGCAGCTTAAACCCTGACCTCAGGTTATGTAGATGTTGTTGCTGAAAAATTGAAATGATCATCCACGTCACGGCTCCTTTACCTTTTGTTTACTCAAATATAGAATTTTGATTACAGATAGATGCGTGGACTGTATTTACTAATACAAAGTATTTTCAATCCCTACGTACCAGTTAATTGAATACTGGTCTTCTGAACACGAATTAATGGAAAAAAGATCTCATGTATTACATTCATATGAGTTTCTCTACCCTCTATCGGTTATTAGTGGGTATATAAATTATTTCTATGAACGTTTATCCTTAATTTTAATCGAGATAAACCTTTCCTGCAATAGTTGAGTTACACATTTCATTATACATATGAATGGAATAACGATATTCAATTTTTTTACTACTGAACGCTATATGCTGGGTTAATTCCTTCCGAATGAGTACTGCTGCACGGGCTATTTCCATACACTACAAAATATATACTTTATCCGTCATGTGTATATCTTCAATGTGTGATATTTTAATCAAAATCGTAATAAACATTTTTCAACAGATAAAAATTTTCGAAAAATGTTGCGTGTAAAGTGTAGTGTGAGGTTAGGGCAGTATGTTGCAAATTTCAAGTGACATCTTTAGAGGATACTAAATTTAAATGCAAAATTTGGTATTCATCCGACTTTTCTTTTTCAGTTATGCTGCTCACAGACACAAACACAGGGACACAGAGACTCGCGGACATCTTTCTATATTTTTTTGATTCAGGGGACCTCGAAACGTGTATTTCGGTGAGGTCTCGGTGTGAAATTTTTAATGGAATTGCTTGCTATCATATATGTAGTAATACGTAGTAAGGTACTCAGTAATACAAAATACCTCCATTGTGTTTGAATTTAAATAACATGAAAAAGAACTTATGAACATGAAAATTAAATGAAAATTTAAATCTCGTCAAAAGAAATGTGAGACTTTGATACAGATATTCTTAAGTCAGACAGCTTCCTATATTTTTTACCAACCTGTCTATATTTTATTCTCTCCATGATTTAGCAATCCTTAGTGAGCTTTCTAAGCTGGTTGAAGGTTTGAGTTTAACAGACTTTCTGAAAATATTTAACTCACATACGCAAATATTACAAGAAGGGATACCAAAGAATCGTGCCTGGGAAGGAGGGTCTGCAAAGTGTGTTTCTGTGTGCGGTTACACTGCAGATTTAATTTTAGGAGTTATGTCATCAAAAGCTGAAGAAAACAGAACATACTAATTGATTTTCAACCGATAGAAAATATGAAAACTTAATAATGAATAAAGCTTTCAGTTGAGTAACCAATGAAGCATATCTTCCAGTGTTAAGAGTAGCGTCAGGTACAATGACAGTCAATAGCGGTCCAACCTAGACCTAGATATGCGTTGAAAGGTCTAGGTGGAAAACGTGCTTGTTGCTTGTGAAATGCGCCGTCTAATTGTTGCTTTGTCGTTGCATTATCAAGAAAGGGATACTAATGCAGCTACGTTATCTCCGAGGGTCAAATCAGTAATTGCGTCAAAGAGCCTTACGTAGCCGGGGGGCTATAATTTGACGGCCTGTGGTTTACGCCTCTAAGAACTTCGACTTTTGACAATTTCTGGATAAATGTTTTAGGACAGAGAGTGATGGTAGTTTACTTCGAGAATGTCTTCTCGTACACATAGCGCACAATCAATGTAGAATTTAAACACTAGTTTAAATAGGCTCTTATTTAAGGTAATGGATTGGTAAAATTTGGTAAACAATGCAAAGATTTTCAACTTATTTAAGCGCTTATATTATGATGCTACATAATTGACTTTTCATTATAAAAATATTAAGTCTTTCAATATCTATTTAATAGGTACTGCACCATTTAGGTAAAGCATTTAGCCCCATTTTTCTCAATTGCTCTATTTTTTTAGCATTTTTCAGTTGTCAAAATGTTCCTTCGATCACAGTATGTAAGTTATTAGCTTGAAAGTTCTCGAAGAGATTTAGAAATTATGGCTTTAATTATTATTGTGCGCTAGTTAAAAATGTGAAATATGACAGCTGAAGTTGACTTATTTTCCGTAGCTCAAATCGAAAAAGTTGGAACATTTGATAAGATGTGAACAAAAACCTTTTTTAAATTAAAAATTTGGGAAAGGTGCGATAAACTGTACGGCCCAAGGAGCATTGCATAATCACATCTCAAAAAGTGATTAATTATGAATAAAAATTTATTTTTATTATCAGAGATACAGTACCTACCTTAAGGTATGCTGTATTTAACTTAATATTTTAATTATATGCCATCGGAAATGTGTGCGTGTGTGTGTGTGTGTGTGTGTGTGTGTGTGTGTGTGTGTGTGTGTGTGTGTGTGAGAGAGAGAGAGAGAGAGAGAGAGAGAGGGGGGGGGGGGAGTGAGAGAGAGTGTGTGTGTGCGTCTGTGAATAACATCTCGAAAACAAAAAGTCCGAGAAATAAACTTCGTGTCGGATACCGTTTAATCATACCAGGCAAACATTTTTTTTAAAAAAATCTTTTAATTTTAAACTATGCATTACATGGAAAAATAATTTTATTAAACAAGTGATTAAGGATTTTGATTAAGCCTACCTATGCTTGAGACATTAACCTGCTAAATGAAATACATATCCTGAATTTTGAATGAATATGCTGTAAACTGTAGTTCACTCTTACAGAATTTCATATATCTAACTACAGAATCATATAGGCACATATAAACTTACTTTAAGAGAAATATATCATCGTCTACACGAGTTAGACCATCACAAAGCTGTTCCATCCATCCAACGGGGGGAAGAAAAAAAAACCTGATGTCTCTATCTGAGACATCGACGGGCCCTTAAACCCCACACTCACTCACTCTATCTGAGACATGGCTGAATTACTCTTCTTTTCCATCTTGGACTAAATTCTAAGATATTTACAGGTATTCTAGAGTGTTCTATCCATTGTAAATACTCTTTCCAGCGGTCTCTATTTTCTAAAATGTCCTTTAACCTCAAAATATTTATCTCCTTCTTAGTTTTGGGCCTCTTCTTTTATCCATTCTACTTTAGTCCGCAATAGTTCTTAGGAATGTCATTTTAGCTGCTTCTATCACATTCCCTGCTCCCCCCCCCCTGCTTTTTTGTCGATGTACAAACCTCGTAACGTATAAAACCGCCATCACTTTACAAAATTAAATCTGTGTCTCTTTTCATGTATTTTTATGTCTTCTATAGTAGAGCACACTTGTTTATATCTGTTCAATTTATGCCTAAATCTGCGTTTCCTCCGAGCGTAAAATTGCATCCAAAATAATGAAATGTATTTACTGAAGTAAAGTATAATAATCGTTCAAATATGCCTCTTGCAGCATGTAAGTTTTTGTTAGCATTAACCACTTCCGAGATATACATTTTTCCGTATTTGAATTTTTTTACGTATGTTCTTTTCTTTCTCCTGAACTCATGTAAGGAATATCTAGACAGATGTATACAAAACCTGGACGGTCGTAAGCTCGCTTTCGCGTACCTGCTCTGAAATCCTTATGGAAACGATTTCTACAAATATGTATCGTAATTAACACAAAGTAAATAAAATTTCGTTAGAGGTTTGTAGAAAAGGCAATGAAGGTAAATAATATAGAGTAAAGAAAGCTATGTGATTGTAACACGATTTGTTTTAATATTGAGCATTTGGCAATTGTCTAAAACATTAAATTAATAATAAAATAATTAGTAGAATCGTATAAGGTAAGTTCACAGTTTAATATTGTTTAGTTATACAGCTAGAATATATGCTATCATCTCCAGAAATTTTGAACAAAGCTACAGACGGTACAAGTTCTACTGTAGGCTTGTCTTAAACACCATCTTCAAAATTACAAATTATTAAATTTAGGCATACTTTCACCTCTAGGGTAACAAGTGTAGTTTTATACGTTCACAAAGACATTAATTTCTACTAGGTCTTTCATAAATACAGTTCCCACTTTCCCCTAATTCGTTTGTGTTTTCGCTTCTGAAACAGTGATTCACGTGTATGTTTACATCACCAAAGTTGGTTTAACAGGAAAGCAGTTAAGTTGGTAACACCGCTTCATCCTCAGGAGAAACGTCAAAGCTGTCACAGGCAAGCAAACATTTTGGGAAGTTGCCGGCAGTTGTCGTGTAGAATAGCCCGAAGGTGAAGGTTCGGGTCCCGCAGGAGTCCGCTGCACGATTTAGCTCCAACCCAACTGCAGACAAACCTTGCTTTGCTGCATTGGGAACGGGCCAAAAGTATAAGACAGGATAAGGTATATTGCATAATAGTAATAATAATAATAATAACAACAACAACAATAATAACAATAATAATAATAATAATAATAATAATAATAATAATAATAATAATAATAATAATAATAATAATAATAATAATAATAATAATAATAATAATAATAATAATAATAATAATAATAATCATAATCATAATCACCATAATCATCATGATAATAATAGTGATAATAGTGAAATCTGTATTTACTATTTGTAAAACACTGCCACTTTTAATACCTGTACCTATTTAGCTAACGAATACACAAGATAAGGCTTTAGGGAGCAAGTGGAGGCATAACTATAATATATTTATAGTTTTAGTTAAAAGGTAATTTACTTTCTACTTAAACAGTATTAAAACGCAAACCACGTAGAATGCACTTGAACGAATTCTATGTTATAATCTGACGCTTTAAAAGAACAGTTCTGTTCCATTCGTTATCTCAGCCTTGCATCTGTGATTGGAATGTATTTCCGTCACATGTGCAACAATTATCAATAGTCGAACATATCCTCAAACAAAACTTGATAAAATTCCATCATCCAGGCTAAAAACTACAGTGGATAGCGTCATGGAAAGAGGTGCAGTCAGCTTAAAATTAAGTTGTTCATGTTCTCAGGATTTGTGTAAAGTGCCTGACAGTTATTCTTTGTCTCTCCCGTACCGCAAATATCTATTACGTTTGAAAATTCAGAGCAACCTTTTGAAGTGCTTTATATAAGTTATTAAAATAATAGCACCAATTTGTCATTGAAGTCTGAATTTAAAGGTGGCATAACGGTTAATTAATTCATCTAGAAGTTAAAAGGGGTCTAATTAAAAAACGAAATCTAGAATATTATCAGTTCTGTGTAATGCTATTTGTACTCTACTTTTTATAGTTCTCATAACTTGTTCATTCTTAATTTCGTATTCTTTTAAATATCGACCTGGAATTATTGCTATCCAAACTTCTTTTCCCAATTATTATTTCATTTCATCACTGGTTCACTCTCTGTGGTTCCAAAGAAGCAACAGCGGGCGTTAAACACTTGAAACATAATTAAATTGCAATAATTTATACTATTCCAATCAGTTTCTGTCCCTTTTTATGCGACCGTCATAGAGATGGATCAAATAAATTAGAAAAGACAAGTCATGCTAAATGTAAAGAATTAATTTGAAATACACTTTGGATTGCTCCCGTTCTGAACATTTTATGACCCAAATGCTTTTAAAATATCCATGCAAATGTGCTACAGAAATTGCAGTTTATGCTGCCAAAATGAACCGCTCAGACTGCGTGTACGCGCGCGCCTGTCTGTGAACGGAATAACAAAAAACGGAAATCGGAAAAAATAGGTACATATTTTTACATTTGGGTCAGACAATGTTTAGGCACGCCGGTTGAAAAGTCCATACAAAAACTATCCTTTACATGGAAAAATGTTCTTTTTTATTTTCCCCAGAATAGTCCTAACTTAATAAAATACATGTTTTGCAACGTGTGTCAACCTCTTTCCATACTAACTGAAATTTGTTCAAAATCATAGATTATTTATATCAAAAAGAGCTTTTCCTTGCGTTCGCAATTCTCATATGTTTACACTATTCCAACTACGTCATATGACAGAAATGCATAACATTTTGCGATTCTTTTTTATGCCTTCCAACGCAAGAACTCCTTACCATGACTAAACATATGAATACTTGTTCTGAATGTTGTCCTTAACTGACCACTTTAATATGAAGTTATTCTAGAGAGGAAGATACCAGTGGATAGATAACTCCATGTGAGAAGAAGAGCCACTTTGTATACCTATGGATACCAACTATAATATTATATCGCCGGTTGGTCGCATGCCCGCGAAACTGTTCTCGCCAAGGTTGATTCACCATTTATAAGGGATAAATGGAGTTTTTCATCAGTAGGGATAGTTGTGTGTCGGTCCACAATATACTTTTGCTTTAGGTCATATTATATTTATCATTGCACTAAATAAATGCAAAAGTATCTTGAAGCACAAAATGTTTTAATTCAACACGGAAGAGTTCGAACATTTTTGAATCTTCTAAATACCTAAACGTTTTTCAGCTTTTTAATACCTTTATAGAATTTATTGCGCATTGAAGTTTTTAAAATAGCTTTTTTGCGATTATGTTTTATATGTTGGCAACTAGGACACAAATATGTGCATGTAATATGTTCTGCAATTGTGCTATTCTCTTGTAAATATGTACTTTTAGACCATTTGTTTCTTTTAACAGTGCACTAATAAAATCCTGATATGCAGATATAAAAGACTCAGTGGGTTCACCCCGTGATGTAAACAATATGTTATTAAATGTATTTCCTATTTTATTATTTTAATAACGTGGATAGCCTTATCCCAGCAGTTTTTTAAATGTCTGTAAATGCACGCGTATATTTACCGTGTAAATTGACAAATGTTGCGCGTATTCGCTCGAAAATTCACAGATATTTCAAACCGTTTCCTGCATTGCAGTGTTTTTTATATCCGCATTAACACGGTTTTGTTTACCGTTTTTTGTTAAATGCTGATTTCGACTTTAACGCAATTACGTAAAAATTCGTAATATGTGTTCAGCCCTGATTGCTTGACTAGTCTACAATACTCGTACTTTGTGCATCGTGGAATATCCAATAACAATGTCGCTCTTCCATAGGCTCCCTCTAATTTTGAGAAAATTAGCGTAACTGTGTGCCCTAAAATAATTTTAATCCAATTTGAAATATTAAATAATGCAGTTTGGAGCATTCATGATATGATCAGAATGAGTGGGAATTATTTTCTATGATTACACTGGAATGACGTTCTTCACATACCCACACCAGTACTGAGGGCTACCAATTAAGAGATCCCTGTTCGAATCCCACATGGGCATGGATTTTTAATAGCCTGCGTGATTGCTTCGTTCGCTTGTGTGAATTGAAAACATGCGCTCGTTTAACTTGACCAGAATGCGTTGCCGCTCATGGTAGCCAGAGTTTTTATTTGCCTAATAATAAAGTAATAAAAAATACACAGAAGAGAGGGGAATTATAAATGGGAAGAAACGAGTAGTTTACTAATTGTTTATACGTATTATTATTATTATTATTATTATTATTATTATTATTATTATTATTATTATTATTATTATTATTATTATTATTATTATTATTATTATTATTATTATTATTATTATTATTATTATTATTATTATTATTATTATTATTATTATTATTATTATTATTATTATTATTATTATTATTATTATTATTATTATTATTATTATTATTATCATCATTATTATAATTATCATCATCATCATTATTATCATTATCATTATTATAGTTATTATTATTGTTGTTACTATTATTATTGCTGTTACTATTATTATTGTTACTATTATTATTGTTATTATTATTGTTATTATTATTATTTATTTTTTTTTTTAATTTCAAGAAACAGAAAGGAAACATTCTGCAGAGCATATTAGCGTTGTACTTTGGCAATTACAAATTACAATTACCAAATTGGGAAGTGATTAGTCTACTTTGTGGTGTTCTTGGAGTCGTTACTAAGTTTACTGTTGATCTGTTCCGACACTTTGAATTGCAATTAAGTGTTTTTACAAATTATCCGTGATACTTAATGTATTTTACACAATAATTTGTATACTACACTAAATTTAAATAAATAAACAAACAAACAAATAGACAAATAATTTTTAAAAGGTTAGCAGTCCTATTTGGAAGTTTAATAATAATTTTATACATTGTTACACTGTATCTCTCGAATATCTTTATATTAAACATTTTTTATCCTTTAGTATTCAAATTTAAACCTTTCGTTTTAAACAGATTTATTAGCAGGCTGTGTCTTTATTACAACCTTAAGTAAAGACAGCTATCCAAATACTATTCGAATAAAATTGAGCATTATGATGGGAGCGATGCGATGAATGAATGTTAGAAAATGAGAATAACAACATGGCTTTTTTGTATCACATAGAAGATTTGCCAGCTCATTGTAACAAAACTTCTGTTGGTTGTCTGGGGTAGATATACCTTGATCTTGTAAATACAAGACAGTAAAAATCAGGTGTTGTACAGTTTGTAGGGGATCCATAAAACAATAGTAATAAATAATCTAAGACATTGATCTTAAATCACTTTAAATCTGACTTAAGTGTGCCTTATCTGCACCAGGTACAAACTTTCGTTGGTTTCCTTGTCATATACGTATAACTTTAAGAAACTTTGGAAGTTATATTACTTTAACTATTAATTGCCTTTAGTAGTTATTTATGACAGACCTATACTCTGTACTAATATTATAAAGAAAGAAAATTTGTTTATGTATGTAAGATAATCTTAAAAACCGCTCAACCGATTTTGCTGATTCTTTCATCATTGAAAGCCCAATTCTGACGGACATTAACTATAAAACACCATGTAATTTCATATCATAAATTACTAAAATACTAAAAATGAGTTTAAAGGTTGGACGAACACGCTAAGGTATAAAAGAACATGCTTACGAAGAAGGCTTTGACTTCAATTTGAGAATGCCGTGGAGTAGCAAAATAGTGTTACTTAACAGAATATGAGTAGTTGCTGCACTCCTCAGCGTATAAAAACAAAAGCCGGTAAGATGTTATTGGAAGGAATATAGGTAGATGGTCATTATGTTACAAGTTAGCAAACAGATGACAGTGTTTTAAATGCGATGGACAAACCTGTGTTATGTTTGTTTGCTTGTTTAATTTTCATTTATCAAACACTGCAGACCTGCGTGTAATGAAACTAATCACTACACAAAATCTGCATTATTCAGAATTTTCTATTTTCAGTTAGTTGTCTTAAGCAGTATTGCATGGAAAGGTTTAAGAAAGACAAAAATGAATTATTTTTAAAGGAATGTGATACCTAAGAGTTTGTTAGAGTTTCTAAATATATAAACACATAATTTCTTTGATCAGCTGTAATTGTACTAAAATGTGTCACTCTGGGATGCTAACTTAGAGATTTTGACAGTGATAAGCACCACTCCAGAACAAAGTCAGGTGAATATCAAACTTAATATTTAAATCCAAGTTCTTTTAGTTCTGCAAACTGAAGCTGTTTAGATAATTTTCACAAGCATAAAAACGTATTTCGCGGAAAACATGTCATTTTTTATTGTTGCATATTCAAGGTTGGCTCTCATAATTTTAATCAAAATATCTTACTTTTGAGATGATTTGTCTAACAATATATATTTTGAATTTTTGTAACCAACCCGTGGAGCCCTATTTTAACTACATGTAAATGGTAACATAATAGATAAAAAGGTAGATCGTATTAAAAGATGGTATTTATGTGAACTAAAATGTCATAACATTAGCCACTTTCGAATGCTTGCATTTGTTTATTTTACCATATTTCAAATGGGAACTGGCATCTTTTGCTCTTCTTGATCTCGGCCAAAGATTACTTAATATAGTAACCAAGGTGTTAGGTAAGGCATTTGCGCATTGTTTCAACTTGCAAACTGGATCATATCGCAAGCTTATCTAATTGTAATCATTTTGGCGAGCACTATATGCCTAAGAGAGAGAGAGAGAGAGGGAGGGAGAGAGAGAGAGAGTAGAAAAAAAAAACAAGGTATAACATATAGGTACCTATGTTGAATTAATGGTGATGGATCCAATAGTCATGTATTTATATTATTTTTGCGGAATGCTTCACTTTTTTACATTCGGTCGTTACCACAGTCGAAATGGAATTTCAAATGAAACTCGAAAAGTATATTTGAAATCGCATCATTTAATTGCATACTTCAATTATGCGTACACAACATTAATTTTAAAATCGTATTTGTTTATAGATGGAACAAATTAGAATACCTGAAACACCAATTACGCGATTGTGAAACGTATCGACCGTAATTTTATTGTATAGAAACTTCATTTCCATTCTTTAGGTGGGGGTGCAGTAATTCGTAAATTGTTTCATACGTAAATTTTCTTTCAATCATTTTAGAAAGAAATAGAAGCTGAGAGATACAGTGATAATTTCTTTCACAATAAGCTGTAAATAAAGTTGCAAGAAAACGTAATTTGGTTTCTGAAACTGAAATCGCGTAATCGCTTTGAAAGGGAACATCGTTTGAGGACGATTTAAACAAATTGCATAAAATAAGCAGTTTTCTGTTTGAACAGTGATTTGTTTGACTCGCGAAAAGCTTGTCCATGTAGCGTGAAATTCATGCACTGGTTCCATGTAACCGAATCTGAGGGAGGGAGTTGGGTCAAGGCTCTGTAGCGGGAGAAGCTGGTTCGGCTCGGCTCGCCTCGCCTCGCCTCGCCTCCCGTCAGAGTCAATGCCGCCCCAGTGCTCTAGCAACTCCCCTCAACATAAACCACTCAAATCAGACACACAAACACAAATTAAAAGTAATATACAGAACAATTGTTATAAAATAATGGTTTCAAAATTAAATGTTAGCTTTTCATTAATATATGTCATTCTTTAGAAGAAAAAAAGTTTTGTTAGATTGACACAGAAGTGCATTAATACTTTAAAAAGGAATTTATATATAGTGTTTTTCTATCAATATAATTTGGTTATATAGTTGGCTACAAACTAACCACACGAAAGTTTATTTTCTCAGATGTTGTTAATAGTGTTAAGTATTCATCGGAAATGTTTACAACACACATTTTGCTGTGTGTATACAAAAAGATGAAAGGGGCAAGCAAGTGTTCAAAAATAAAATAGAGCAAGTTACCTTTGAAGATGCATACGTTTTGCCTGAGCTGAAACAAAAACAAAATGATTAAGGTGCAGGAGCATTCAACTGTATTGCATCAGAAGGTTGCGTATATGCGGTGTATTTAAAACGTCGATCATTTAATCATAGCTGCACAATGCGACGGATTTGGTTGATCACGTGAACTTCTCATAAACTTCCCGTCATGGGAATACCGAAGCCGAGGTTTGGCAATGTAACTCGACCCTATTTGTAGCAAATAGGTTATAAAATCCGTTTTTGTGACACAAATCTAGAAACATCCTAAAAGAACTTAATAACAGCAAAACAAAACGTAAACACGTTAGGCATTAATTATTTTCACAATTTTAGTTTTAATTGTACATTTAAGCAATGAACATAATGTTTTACATTAGCTACCAATATTATTATATATAGGTATTTATCTCTCCTCCAATGAGGTTCACCACATGGATCCAAAATGCATTAAACAGAAACAGAATTACAACAAAATAATTTTAAAAAGCAAGACTTAATCAGCTGGTATTGAAAGGGAATATGTCTAGTTTTTTCCCAAATCCTGTGAGTTATGGACTCTTGATATAGGTACATTAATACATACATATTGAGAGTTTGACACATCTAATTTTTCATGTAACAGCCAAATATTATTCTTTGAAATAGATTTAAACATCTTTTTCAAACAACACAAAATTTCCTATTATGAAACATACAGCTGCCAAAAACTTGATTAATAAAGTGCTTATTCTTTGTCATAGGTTTCAGATTGTTACATTCATGGTTGTGTGTTCCAAATGAGAAAGATCGGTAAAATGTAGTTGAAGGAAGGTGAAGTTAAAAAAAAAAAAGCAACCAGAAATAGAAAAACGCCGAGAAAGGACCAAAAGAAAACCCATCATTTTATGGCATGCACTGACCCAAAATTAATATATTTTACATTCGGTCTCGTTTTCGAACATTCCAAGTGAAAGGACCTTTTCTGAACTTCGTTATATATAAATTGTAACAAAACTCCAAACCACGAAAATCTCATTTCGTCTAGGAATAAAAGCTATTGGTTTTTGTCTTGAATGGAAATTCTCAATTTGGAACCTTTCACTCAAAGAGAGAAACATTCTTAAAGCGGGTTCTTGTAATACAACATTCTTGAATACACACATCACAAGTAAGTTTTTCATCTATCCAAATAAGCGTAATCATTGGAAATATTTATGCTTTTTATTCATTTTTTCATTTACTAGTTAATATGCAGCCAATAATTCCATGTGCTACATTGTTGTAGGCAAAGACCATTAGATTCTAATAACCTAAACCACCGTTCAGCGAGATTAGCCCTCCAGTAAAAACTTTTCTGGTTTTTATGCGAAGAATCCGTTGATACTTATTTAATCTGCTTCAATGTTTTCAAAATGTCTTCCATGTAGGAATTTTGCCATGAATCTAAACCATCTGATGCTGCAATATCGGTTACTTCTATTTCCTGTATTTTGTCCATCTATCGTCCCAGGATTAGCGGGAGGCTGACGACAGAGCTTGATCAGGTGTCAATTCATGTGCTCCAAATTGATAGCTTCTAAACGATTTTTAACATGATACCACTGCGAAGTATAGTACCTTTCAAAGCGCCACGTTCTTCCCATACGCTTCGAGCACTTGTACTGGATTGTCTCCAAAACTCTCCGTGTATTCTCAATATGCTATATCTTAGCTCTTCCAGAATGTTGTAAATCTTTAATGTTTTCGTCTCCATTATTCAAACGTGAAACATCGTTGTGCTTTTCACTCACTAACGACACCTTTCCCTTCAACTTCACCTACCTATTCTTCTAGCCGTGGCATCTTGTTTCTAGTAGTGTCTCAAACTTTGTTGCCTCCATTTGAAAATCTTCTATTATCAACTGCTGGCTGCCAACATGACAGCAATAGGGTACAATAACTATAGCACCCTATAAACAGTCTTGACATAACATAAAAACAAGAATACCTACTATACAAGCAAATAAAAAACTTGACAATGCTTATGAAAGAACCTAATAGATATCCTATGCTGTATAATTACTCAAATATACCTGCATTGTTTCACGGAATATTCATCAAAGTTTGAGATTCATCTTCTCTCTCTCTGTCTCTATCTCTCTGTCTCTCTCTGTCTCTCTGTCTCTGTCTGTCTGTCTGTCTCTCTCTCTCTCTCTCTCTCTCTCTCTCTCTCTCTCTCTCTCTCCCTCTCTCCGCAAGAGCTCGTTAAAGTAGACTCTGAATCTGTTCCTCTGTGCTTCCGATAAGCATTTAAGTATTGTTTTCCCATGTTTTATGTAACGAAGTGTTTACAGTTTTAAACATAGTTTTGAAATAATTTGTGTAGGAAAGTGTATGTTTATATTGCAGCAGGGGTAGAAGAATTAATGCCATAGATTTATAAGGCATATATATGCGAATACACAATGAGCGAAGAAAGTTGTGTGACTATAACTATACTAAACCCCTAGCGCAACAGCCCATGAAGGGCCAAGGCTTGCTGCCCAGCTGCTGCGTCCCCCACCTCTGCCCACTACAGGTGTCATTGGTGGAGTGCAGTACTGGAGGGTGAAACGTGGTCAGCGCCCCGAGCCCTTCCGGCCAGTTATACGGCCTTCTCGACCTGGGGCCGCTACTTCTCCATCAAGTAGCTCCTCAATTGGTCCCCCCGTGACCTAACGAGGCTAAGTGCACCCCGTTCCAGACCTCCCAGAGGGGATAAAAATCCCCGTGCTGGTGCCGGGGATCGATCCCGGGTCCTCCGCGCCAGAGGCAAGCGCGCTACCAATGGTGCTTTTTAGATATGTTTAAATATCTTTACTTTGATAAATAGCTAACCAAAGAACTACTTATAACATTTGATGTCAGACACCCCACGCTTTTTTACAGTAAAATGTATTATTTTGTTAATATAAATTAGTTTTTATTTTGAACTTATTACAAAGTTTTGAAACATAATGAACTACTTGACTTTATAGAGCAAATTCTTCATACTTAAAAACTATTTTCTATCTTTTAGTTCGGTTTGTTATAAAAGCGTGTGTTTGTTAGTTTTTCAAAACTATAATTTATTTTTAACTTTTTAGTCTCAAATTTGTCTAGTCAATTTTTTCAAAATTTGTATTTGAAATCTTTTTATAATTTCTGAGTTCGAAAAAGTTTTCAAATCACTATTTTTTGGAACAGTATTAGATTACAATTACTGTTTTAACTACACTGTCAGCTGTTGTGGACTTCCTGGCCCTGGGTAATCTTCGATCCGCAATCCTTTCCCCGAAATCTCGTGTGCCTAGCAGGTCTTTTCTCCAGGCATCTCCGTCTTTCAATATTTTCATTCCTCTGTCCAGTGTAACCTGTGTCGATTAACTAAACTACCAACTGTTGTGGGTATGAACGCCGGGGCGCGATACTTCCCCCGGGTCTGGTGTTCCTTTCAGGTCCTCTCTCTGGACATCTACATCATCCAATATACAAATATCTATTTAATTAAAGCAATTTTCAGGGTGCATGTAGAAATATTCCCTAGCGACATCTAAGATGTCATAACTGTACAATTTTCTATAAATTTGCGTAGTCATTCTTTATGCCCATGATCCTGATCAGGACATTGGGACAAACTCCTGATGATATTGTATTCTCATCGGTCCTTACATTTGTGCAAATTTTCAAGTCAATCAGACAACTCTAAGTTGGTGAAAATTACATTGAAAGATTCAGTTACATTGATAAATGTATCTAAGCATATTTTTTATCCTGATGAACCTAATCAGGACGTTAGGACAAAGTAATGCTATTATTATTGTATTGCCATTAGACCTCGACACGTGTGCAAGTTTTCAAGTCAATTAGGCGACTCTAAGATGGTGAAAATTACATCGAAAGATTCCATTGCATTTATAAATTTAGCTTAGTCATTCTTTATCCTCACGATCCTGGTCAGAACATTAGGAAAAAGTCATGATATTGTTACATTGTCATCGATTCTTGACATGAGTGCAAATTTTCAAGTTAATCAGACGGCTCAAGTAGCTTAAAATTACGTTATATTGATAAATTTAGCCAGGTCACTTTTTTATCCTGATGACCCTGGACAGGACATTAGGACAAAGTCATGATATTGTTACATTGTCATCGGTCCTTGACAACTGTGCAAATATTAAAATCCATCAGACGACTCAAGTAGCTTAAAATTACGTTATATTGATAAATTTAGCCAGGTCACTTTTTTATCCTGATGACCCTGGACAGGACATTAGGACAAAGTCATGATATTGTTACATTGTCATCGGTCCTTGACAACTGTGCAAATATTAAAATCCATCAGACGGCTCAAGTAGCTGAAAATTACGTTATATTGATAAATTTAGCCAGGTCACTAATTTATCCTGATGACCCTGGACAGGACATTAGGACAAAGTCATGATATTGTTACATTGTCATCGGTCCTTGACAACTGTGCAAATATTCAAGTCCATCAGACGACTCAAGTAGTTGAAAATTACGTTACTTTGATAAATTTAGCTAAGTTCCTTTTTTTTTATGATCCTGGTCAGGATCTTAGGACAAGGTTATAATATTACCGTATTGTCATTGGTCCTTGACATGTATGCCAATCAGACGACTGTAAGTTAGTGAAAATTACGTCGAAAGATTCCGTTAAATACATACATACAGGTGAAGCTAATATAAAGCGTGTAATAAATAGGACGAAAAGAGTAATATTTAAGTGCGGCAGTGTATGTAAAGCTTTTATGTAATAGTTGTGGCAGACCCTTATGTTTTTCATGAACGATAAATGCTTTGCAGTGGGTTTTATATTATGTAAATGAACAAATATGTTAGGAATGTTTATTATTAACGCAGATAATAAAGGTAGAATGAAAACAGAATGCTAGCGTCGTTAAAGCACCGAGATTTGGAGAGATACTCGTAAAATTGCCGGAAGCGGATGTACGGCCTATGATGTGTTTCGATACTGGCATGTTGTATGTTTGTTTTTTGTCCCCCCCCCCCCCCCCAGTCCCTTTCGTTCCTTCCTTCGGTATTTCCTTTTAACTACCGCTAGAAATATTGTGGCAGTAATTATCATAAAGTCATTTTGCAACTGACATTTTAATAACAGGATGTAACATTTGGAAATGAAATTTTGACTCTGGAAACGCTTTAGTTCTTCTCATAAGAGATATTTTAATACATTTCATTTACATGTGATGCAGGTAATTAAATAAAAAAAAACGGTTCAAGTCTGATTCAGCTTTTAACTTCAATGTACATACGACCTGTGCGAATGATGGATTACACCGGCCTGTGAATTTAAACTTTTTTCTGCGGCACGGGGTTAATCAGCTCTCTAAACCTAATTTTGGTATGCTGAATTCAAATTTGGTTTCCATTTTTTTCGTACCACGTACCGTTTTCTTGCCATGCAGAAAGGAAATATGTAATATTAGAGTGTGCTTGCAGTTTTTAAGTACAATTTAAAACGCGTGAAATCATTTAAACAAAGAAACAATCACAATTCCATAGATGCAACAGTGTACACTGAACTAGAAAGTTTCAAACATACCTTAGGATGTTATTTTGTCCTCCGCTTTGTTGAAAACAAACGGTGAGTCGACTTAAGTTTGCGGTTCTGACGAATGCAGAAAATGCAATTTTAAGCTCACGTTTCATTCGAGTGCCTTTAACTTTTCGAGCATCTTTTTAACAATTTGTTCATATTGGTCATCTTTAACATTATCCAAAAGCTTATTTATAACTTCACTGAATGGACCCCAAGCTTGAACCTCCCTATGTCTGTCATAATATTTCTAAAATAAACGTCCTTCATGAGTTTGCGAATCTGTGGGCCATTAAAACTGCCTTCTGTCGCTTTTGATTCAGACAACATTAGAAATGTCTCAATAAGGTGTTGGAAACAACAACCACTTTTGTCAAAGCTTTAATAAATTACTTCGTTATCCCTAATTTGATATGCATCGGGGCTAGCAAATTCTTCTGTGAATCAATCAGCGGACAGTTTATTACATTTTTTGTCCCTACCACTAAATCTTTTCTTTTTGGCCAATTTAGTTTCACCCGATTGTCTTTCTCTGACTCTGGAGTCCCACTCACACCAAAATGTTGTGTACCCTATTTGTTGGCCCAATAAAATACCCCACACCCAACACACGAACTACTTGTGTTTATTATATGCAACTTTTTCCAGAACAGTGTACAAATTGTGCTAAGATTTTTAAGTGATGTAGACTGAGATATTGGAACCGAAGCAAACATATTGTTGTTGTGTAGCAGAACATCTTTCAGACTTCTCTTGCTCGAGTCAATAAGCAGACACCAATCTTTTGCTTCGTAAGCTGTTTCAAGACGACTTATCAAGTTAGCGATATCACAACAATACACTAGTTCCTGTTTTACATTTCTTCTTTCGCAAGACCCAAATTACGTACCAAATCATTTAATTTTGAATGACTCGATGGATTAGGATTGTTATCTTCTAAGTCTGGGCACCAATTTATTTCATCTTCTACACTCGAAGTTTCAGTACTACTTTCCGGCAATACGGTAGTTGGTGATGGAGCAGGAACACCAGGTCAATGAGACACAGGCCTATGGTAAGTTTGAAAATATAATGCCCAGCTTGATTTTTCTGTCGAATCCAGATGTACTACACAGACAAAAATAGCAGTCATTAATATGATTTCGTTGTTCGCGCCAAGGAACACCAAGCTCACAGATGAACGAACTCCATTGTACCATTGTCTTACATTTTCTACACAACGTTTACACACAATATGCGGAGTAAAATTATTGTCTTGATCTCCTAATTTCACTTTAAAATAGGCCAGATATAAACTCTTTATAAATGCGTAATGTTTCTTTTCTGTTGCCATTTTTTTCACATATAACATTCACAGCACAATACGGCTTCGAAAAGAGACCAGGCGAGAAGAGTAAACAGGGCTACATAGGCTATAGCCAGAAAATTCAAAATATACATATAATTTGCCATAAAAATATCTAAACATGTGGCATTTTAATCAAAATCATTAGAGTCAATTTTGAAAAAAATCAAAATTTTCCATTTTCTTCAAAATCTTCGTGCCACATCCTTGAAAGATATTAAACGTAAATACCATCTTCGGTTTTTAACCGAATTTTGGTTTTTGAATTATGCAGTTCACAGTCTCACACACACACACACACGCACGCACGCACTCACATACATACACACACACACACACACACACACACACACACACACACACACACACACACACACACACACACAACTGCTCTTTTGGATTCAGAGACCCCTAAAACATATATTTCCGGTGAAATCTTGACATCCAAATTTTGGGTCGAATACAATACTTCTCCTACTTAGTACACGTAGTAGAGAAAGTAAAAATTAACTGAAATCTGGGAAGTTGCCTTTAAGATAGGATACCCCGAAGTATTTGAGAATTCTTTTTACCAAAATATGTGGCAAGCTTTTACTTTTGTGAAGAATCTGTATCTTAAATGGTCTATTATTGATTTCTAAATGGCTAAAAGAATAAAAGAGGTTGCCATTGCCTGCTTATTAAAATACGAATAAGCTGAAGCCTTAGGGAAATATATTTGCCTACTTATGGCTTTGGCTTGCGTTGTTGTTATTGCCACTCGCAAGAAATGCAGACATGTACGTAAAACCAATATACTCTGCCATTTACCGTGTAACAGCTAAGTCATGGAATGCTAAACATACAGAAGATAGAGCGAAACAAAAGAAAATAGCATCGTATTTATAACTGAACATGTGATATGTGATAATTACTTGCCTAATTTCTATTTTATCAAATAATGCAGATTGTGCAGTGTAGTCAGTATCAAAGCATTTAAGTAACATTTATTCCACTTCTACAGATTTGTGTAATAAGGTCTCCAGTTGCCAAAACCTTCCCCAACCCTTATGCAAGTTAAGTTCTGCTGTTATTTCCTCTATGCCCTAGTCAATTTCATTGCAAGTGGAACTAAATGCATAAAGAAAGAAGCATAACATCAGGAATTGCTTATCCAATATTAATTGACATTATCAACTAAGAAGATTATTTTTCTCGACGATTAAAGCTTATAGGCAATGTCCAAAAATGTTTAATGGAATGCCTTGAAGGATGGATAATCTTCAGGATGGCCGGTATATATTGTGATTTGTATTAACAGCTTCAAAAAAAGCTTTTATTTGTAGATTTTTAGAGAGAATTTATCAGATGCACTTAATTCGTCATGCCACTATGCCCTAGACATTTTAATCTAAGTAGTTTGAGCTACATTTGAGAAGACCAAAAGTAAGGAAGTTTTTCCTTGGTGGAGTTTGTTAGGGTGAAACAGTTATGTTAAAATCTGCACGTTGTAACCTTACAAGAGGTATATTTAAGTATATCTTCTGTGTGTTTAAGTTTTCGTTTTTGTGACATGTTCACAGAAAGGGACAGGGACAATGTACTTATTTATCGACACATCAACTCTTTCCACCCTCTTTTTTGTATCTAGGTATCCTCGAAACGCGTATTTCTGATAAAATCTCCATATCAGAGTTTTGATTCGAATCCAGTATTTCTCTAGCAATAATAATAATAATAATAATAATAATAATAATAATAATAATAATAATAATAATAATAATAATAATAATAATAATAATAATAATAATAATAATAATAATAATAATAATAATAATAATAATTGTAATAATAAATTAATGATTATCTTTACAAATTATATAAATGGCAATCATTCTGTGAAGCAAACCTTGAGATAACATTGTTGTGACCGAAGTGTAATCAGTTACAATTCTTTCAAGGATAGCAATAGAAAGATATAGTAATTTCTATATTTAAAATCCAATTTATAGAAAATTACAAAATTGATTGTTTAATGCCTTTACCATTGGTGTGTTTTTGATTGCAACACTTGAAGCGAGCTTAAAACAGCAGACAACGAGGAGTTCTCAGCCAGGTTCAGCCCCCTGTGAATATTTTACAATGTCATCCACATTACATCAAATTTTGAATGCCATATTTCGCAATTTTCGCCCCGAAACGTACACACGCACGCGTTTAACTGCTAATTACAACAATAACTTATTGTTATTAACGCATAAAGTTGAAGAGAAATCTCAGTGCTGCAATAATTTTTGTTGCTATTTTCTATGATCGTGTTTATCAACATTATATAAAGTATCCCGATGATGAAGTGCCCCATAGTGATTTATGATAAAGCTGCAGCTGTCAGATACCGCCCCCGCACCAACCCCTGCAACCACCATACAGGGGTGTGATATTAATTATTATGCTCATTTTCAGTAACTGTTAATTAATGGCGTAATTGTACAGAGGGGTTGCCACCGGCAATGCCCCTTTTGGAAGAGTTCAAAGACTGTGCCAGTTTATGTATTTTTATCTGTATTAATGATGTTAATGTTGGCGTATTGATGTTATCTATTGTGATATGAAATACAACTCTGATTTATGAGCGTTAATGCCATGGTTTTTACATTTATCTGTGATAGTAGCTTATCTGCGCATAGTATAATTCTAAAAAAAGAGAATTTTCTAGAAGAAAATTATGTTCCCTATTTTTTACAGACCTCAGGATGCGTGGGTAATGCATTTCAACTAAAACTTCAATACCACTGTGACCGACACGGGAGGTCGTTAAGGCGCGAACTGGTGAACGGAAGTCCACGGTTCAGCCCCACCTCAGCTGTCCTCCCTGACTTGGCTAAGGATTTTTCCAGGTTTTTCTCAGTCCTCCTCACTGGAAAATACCGGGAAGGTATCCTAACTGCCAAATTACCTTCCTTTCCCAATTATTTCATTTCGTGTATCATCAATGTACACCACCTTTGGTGCCCTATGCAGTAGCTATGGGCGTTAGTTAATACACTATTAAAATCCAAGGGAGGCATTCTGTATTCAAAAAACTATTCTATCTAGGGCAATCTAAACTTCGTACCAGTTTCACTTACAAATTCACCAACATCTTCTACTCACATTACGTTATTCAGTTTCCCGAAAACAAATGATGTCCAATTAAGCAAGAAGTCCTTAGTGATGTATTTATAGCATTTGGAAACAACATTCTAATGTTAATATTGGAAATATGGAGGAATGCATTGAGAAAATAGAGAAGGAAAAGAAAAGGGAAGAATCACAAATCTTCTAACGTTTCTTCAGATGCTGCATTTAAAACTCAGGAAAACGTAAACTTACAGCCCTGAATTTTTTGAAGAAAGATCGTAGTCGGAGGAAACAATTATTTGGCACAAATTGTAATTTACACTTTTATTGCAGTAAGCGTTTGTGCATCTTGAATAGTTTTTCACTCATAACAAGAATATACAAGATGTGTATTCTGTTTTCATGGCAATATTTTTGTACATGATATTGCAATTGCAATCGGAGTCCTTTTTTGGTAAAGTCAGAAAATAATGAAATGTTTCCATTCAAAAGGTAATTTGGGATTGGGGAAATTAAGTGAATATCTTCATTTTTGCACGCTTGAAAAATGTTGAATGCCAAGTTTAGCGTTTATCTCATCTTTAATTTTTACTTTCTCTACCACGTACCTAGGGGGTAAAGGTGTTGCATTCCAACCAAAACTTCGATATTGGGATTTCACTGGAAACGTGTGTTCTGAGACCGCTTTAATAAATAGAGCATGTTTAGAAAAATGCCCCTGTGTATATGTGTGTTTGTGTACAGCATAACCTAAAAATGAATGTGACGTAAATACAAAATTTGGTAATTATGTTCAGTATCTTCCAAAAATATGATACAATAAATTTTAACAAACTCCCATGGAATCTCTCTTTTCGATATTTCTCCTCAAAAATGGCTCCAACAATTTTTATTAGAATGCTTTAGATACATTAAATATATTTACATGATTAATAAAATGTATGCGTTCAGCTTTTTTTGTAATAGCCTATGAAGTCTTCTTCATTCGGAAGGAATATTATATAATTCTATATAACTCTTATACCATGAGGGATAAACAAAAACTTAATACCAAAAATGTAGATCCCTGTAAAACACAATTTGTTTCAAATAAAATTTATGGTAACATATACCATTTCCGGAATATTTGTTGTTATTGGTTTGAATTTTTCAATAATATTGTCATTTTTTAACTGATGTTTCCAATCAAATGTTTCTCGTGATGTTATGGAAAGAGTATCTCCATTTAAACAGTTGACTATTACTTTGGTTCCCTGCACCCCCTTTGTACCTATTAATGAAACTAATTCTGCAAACATTTATCTCGATGAAATGACGTAAATAGAAAAATGAAGTTTTGTAAGAACTGACAGTGGGTAGAGAAAGACATGTGAGTGTAGGCAATGTGTTTAGTAATGTTCTTCTCACAGGCGCGGATGTTTCTCTTGGTTCAAGGGACCTTAAAACGTGAATATTCAGTGAAATCTCTGTATTGAATACACTGGAATAAACGGTTTACTTACCATATTTAAGTGGGACAGAAATTAAAAACGCATAGGTACTTATTTATCTGTGTATTACTCAGCAACACAAAAACAAAATAGCAACTTCAGGTTCATTGTGTTAGTGCAATGGGAGAAGCAGCTGAGCAAATATTTTAAAGTAGGGGATATAATTTTAAATACCTACCCCCTTTTTCGCAATATTCGCTAACTCAGGGGATGATATACACAGCGGGTCATCAGTTAAATTAAATAGTGAGTAAATATAATCAGCATATTTCAGCGAACAGAAACAAACACAATCACTTTCGTGACAAACATCCTATTAATCTAAAATTGTAATTGATGACAACATTATGGAACAGGTACAGAACTTTACATATTTCGGTTCTATGTTTCACTGAGAATCGATCAAGATGTAATGAAATATGTATACATGTTTCATTAGACGTGTCGCACCCTAAAAAGAACTACAGAAACCGAGAAAGAAGAAAGAAAATGTTGAAGTACTAACAAAAAAAAAATGCCGTGGATATCTGTTGTTACTTATAACTGTGAAAATCAATGAATGAATGAATCAATCAATAAATCAATCTATCAAAAGAACAGATAAGTTAACTGCCCAATCTTCGGAAACGAAACTATTAAGATATGTAGTGGAAATAGTCTTAAGGACCAAACCAACACTCGAGAACAACAATGAAATATAGAGTTCTGTTCTCAAAAATACATGAATTCAATCAGCTGTTAGCATATACCGGTCACAAGAAGAACTGCCGTGTTACGTGCAGTGAACGCAAGTAGGAGTGGATTTGTTTGTGTGGAAAATAAAAAATGCAGTTATTTTAAAAGCAAGTGGAAAGCCGTGTGTACATTTTAAGAAAAGCCTTACTTTATTATTCACGACTAATGTGGAGCATTTGTGCAATTATGGCTGATAAAAAATGTAATGGCGGGTGGCCACACAGCATCAAATCAGAGGCCTGCCACGCCTTGCGGAGTTAAATAGTTAAACAGACTGTGAAATCACGTTGTAAAGTCGGTGATAAAAGTTTGTGCTCACAAAATGTATTCGCACAACAGGAAAGAGAATAATAATGGTCAGGTATCAGTCACCATTAAATTTTGTGTGTGCCATAACTTTCATTATTAACGTTAACCTTTTTAGAAGGTATGTTTATTGCTCTCTTCGTCGAAAGCAACTGCTGACATAAAATATTGTAGATACGGGTTAAAAGGGTCAGCAATTTCGGCCAAATAGAATCAACATTAAAATATTACTTTATACATGTGTTTATCTATCTGTCGCAGATGGATAAATATAAACGTAAAAGTCATGTTCATAGACTTAGGACGACATGCCCAAGATATTTAGGCGATTGGATTCAGTGCTAAGGAAAATCAAAAGAATGTTTCTATGCAAGATATATTGGTGCAGGAAAGAAACAAAAGTGTTTACTGTGGAAAAGACAGTCTGTTAAGTTGAACATGTTGATCTTTGATCTCAGTGTTGTATCTATGAATACCGAGAAAACAAAAGTGACCCGATTTACCCTAACAATTGACACCATTTATCCTAACATATTAAGATAAAAAGTGTCACTGCAATGACTTACTTTCGCCTGATCTATAGATCAGATCTATAGATATTAGAGACTAAAAACAAAATTTAAATATTGTTGTAAATACTGGTATGCTTGGAGTTCAATGCGTTTTAAAATTAACAGCAAAATCAAAGTTTCACTGATTTTTGACTCGAATTATCCTTGTTTACATGTTCAACTTGATACTTAATAAGGGCGCTATAGGGACAAATACAATCTCGTATTAGGGATAGGTATACACACTTCACAAACAAACAACAATTGTAACAGCTGCCTGACATTTCAGGTGACCATAAGGATATATTAGGTTTATACTCTTACAATAAGGAATAGCAAAGATTCAAATTTTCTTAAATATTTACAAAAGTATTTTTAAATATGAATTAGGCAAATTTAAAAAAAATGATTAAAATTAAGAAAGATTCAGCTGAAGAGTATTGTGGTACAAACCAATAGGACCTCTAGCTAACAAGAGGGTATCCTAATTTGAATTTTCCAAACTTTATCATATGGTTTTAAGTGTAGTCAGCATTTTTTGTTTCTCGTGATGAGCAGAGACTGTGGGACTTTCAACTCCCTCTATGTGTATCACTTTTAAAGTTTTGACTATCGTTTCAGTCCTTCTGTGGCTCCATTTTAACCTCAATGAAGTATGTCTTGTAACCGTTTCTGTAAATGTATTTTCTCGATTAACATGCAGTAGATCGATAACTAAGCTTTGTTATAAATAAATGATGTAGAATAAATACAAAAAATCAATAGTAGTAGATAAAAAAAGTCGAGTACCTACATAAGACACAAATTTTTGCTGTTAACAGGAATATGCAACACTTACACTTACAAAATATTGGTTTCTAATAATAACAAAATATATTGTGTATTTTAGGCATGTAAGAAGAATTCAATTTTCTGAATGTATAACACCAATCTAATTGCTGTATGTTTTACAGCTATATGAGAATATTCATACATCCGTGGATCAAATTGATCTTTTTATGTTGAACAGTTTAGAAGCGCAACGTAACAATAATAATTTGCTTGTTGTAATATTGTAAAGCTAAAAGATACTCATTCCCCGTAAAGTTCCTATTGATTTATGAAATATTTTGCATTTAGGAAAATAGATCAGAGTAGAAGTTAGAAATGAAATCCAAATATTGCAGTATGTGCTAAAGCGTTTTATTTCAGTTCTGTGATTAAAACTAGTAATTAGGTTACTAGGAACAACGCGACGGCAGTACAACGATAGTAGCGGATAAATCTTGTTTATACCATATCACGTTTGTGGTGTGTCGATGTTTTTTAGTATTTTAATTGGATAGAACTATTGATCCCCTCGCTGATTATATGCCTTTTGATCTCCTTAATTAATTCATGTACGCATGTAAATGATTTTGTGAGTAATGTTTGCAGGGAGTGTAGGTATTGCCTGTGCAACGGTTTAAGTGTGTGGGTCGCCGCCGGGTAATACTCCGCGGCCAATAGACTAGCATCAACCGCCAACACAATGGAACCGTTCTCGCTCTCCGCGGCACTAGGCCAATTCGCACATAACCTGTTTATCTACTTTCACTCTTCACTCTCGATATCGTTGTTGCGATTCGAGATGAGACTTGCAGGGGAAAAAAAGTGCAAGCATTTCGCGTTCTCTTCCCCGATTACATAGCTGCCTCCATCTGCGACGCATTTCAACCGTAACAACTACGGTGCATTTGCTACGTAAATTAACATGGAATTTAAATATTCAATGAGCATTAACGAGAACATATAATTGGATTGTGTACCGTAAGCTGAGAAAACAGTGAAGTTTAAACTGCAAAATCTGATATGTTGCATTCACATGACTATCTCTGCGCACTCTTTTACCAAGCTATTATTTCAAGCCACTGTTCTACTTATTCTTAGCACAATAAACATTCATTACACATTTCTTTTAACACAATACTATTACTGCAGTAGGCTGAAGTGATACTCAAAATTTTAGAAACACTGTGATGTGGAGTGGAATGGATAACCAGTGGAGGGGATTCCACTCTGTGTTCACTCAGGGCAATTGTAGCTATGTCAGACTCCTGGGAATGTGATACGGCTTGTTTCTTGCTTGACTACAAGCAAATACCAACACTATAAATATTTGTAAATTGAAATCAATAACAAGAATGTCTCGGAAGTGGTTAACACCATATTTTTGTTTGCATTAAGTCGAAGTCGAAGTCGAAATGGTGATTTTTTTCAAATTCACACTTTACTTCCATATGGATATTTCAGATTTTTAGCTCATTTTGGTTTACGTTTCATAGAGGTATGTTAGTCGTAAATAGATTAAAATTATTGATGAAAATATTGATAAAAATATTAGGGAGCCTCAGAACATATTTCCGGTGAAACGTCGGCATCGAATTTTTGGGTGGAATTCAATACTTCTTGTACTTAATACACGTAGTAGAGAAAGTAAGAATTTAGCCTTATATAGGTTTTAGTCTTTCTCATCTTGTTTAAGTGCAATTTTTGAACATCTAATAATTTTCTACACTTATGCACCATTATCTTTGAAAGTTATTGGTATAATGTGGTGAAATGTGTGCAACTTTAGTTTAATGAAAAGGGTTCTATATATCAGGTATACTAGTTAGTTCTTTTTAAATTTAAAACTCCTATATTTAAAAAAAATATAGGCATTGTATTAAAAAATCACAACTTTGCTTCTGACGAAGAAAATGCGTTTTTGTTTCATCAGTCAATTGTAAAAATATTACTGAAATGCCTTAAAAATTCAGCTAATTATCCTAGATAGTATTCTAGATAATGGATAATCTATTAACATTGGGGAGAGAGGGAGAAGGCATTTTGACTTCCCTTAATTTTGTTTTAAAAATATGTACAAATTTTGTAGCAGTAAGATGTTATTTAGCAAAAGTCATTCCGAATGAACAGGATTTAAAGGCTATTCCCGGAAAATTCATGGTATACATTTTAATTGCCTTGCAAATATCTTAAGCATGTTGCATTCTAATAAAAAGCATTAGGGCCATTTTGGGGACAATAAAATGTCACAAGCATTTTCCTTGCAAAGGGTAGTTGGGGTAGAGAGGTTCTCTTAAAAATGTTAGGTTTCTGCGTTTTGCTGTTCAGAAACACAAGTGCTCTCTTATACGATGTGCGTGCAACGGTCAGCTTTATCTAAAAGGGCTATATTTGTTTTCTTTCTTTTTATTTAGAGATCCTCAATATGCATATTTCTAGTGAAATATCGGTAGTAGTTGAGAAAATGGAAGTGTTGTGAAGATCACAGCGTTTTTCACGATTTTCAGGAAGAGTTTTATTCCTAATGACTAGGATGCTTTCGCCTATGTATTTGGAATTTTATTCTAAAAATGTTAATAAATAAAATGTTGCTCTTAAACTTATGATCACTTAAAGTTTACCAGTTCTACAAACTTATGCAAAATTCATTCACAATGAGGACCTCAAGACTCTACCAGAAAATTAAAGGTATAAATTTTATTAGTCCGATAAATACCGTTAGTTGTTGTATTTTAGTCAAAAGGATTAGAACCATTTTTGAGAAAATAATGAACAACGAGAATTTGTCCATGTAAAGGCTGGTTTAGATTAGGGAATTTTGTTAAAAATCTTCGTGTAGATCTTTGAAAGATACTTAATTAGCAATTGTGTTTATAAATTTCAGTTTTGATATACTGTTCACACAGCGTGGACCTTTTTAATGCATTTTTTATTCAGGGGACCCACAATTTTTTGTGAAATTTCGTTATCGAATTTTTGGACAAGATGCAATGTTTTCACTTGTACCTGAGAATAAAAATATCCACATTTGCATTATAAGAACATTTTTAAATTAAAAAAACATGTGTTACAGTCACATGACTTTCTCTACTCTTGCACAAACTATATTTACACGCTTATCCTGTATCTACTTAATGCTAATCGAGATAAACATTTTAAGAAATTATTTTATTGCTTATTTTCCTTTAGGTGCAAGGAGAACATGGGAATACAGTAGGCTTTAAGCGAGAGTCGAATGCTTTAAGAGCTCGTCCCTATATGATACCTTTGAAATTCTGTTCTTTTACCATGACCATGACCATTACAAATAACATATTCCTATTTGAGGAAAGTATATGTATTGGAAAATTCAAACAAATAATAAGAAATATCTCGGAAATGGTTCATTCCACAAAAATGTGAATTGTGTCGTTTAACGAGATCTACACTTTTGTGCAGTAAGATTTTGTCTAGCTCTTATAGCTTATCAGTTTTGCAAAGGTCATCTAGAATGAAGAGGATTTCTGAGGTCAGCTCGAGAAAATTCAAGATATACATTTTTATTTTTCATGAAAATACTTTAAAGATATGCTATTTTAAACAAATCCGTTAGAACCATATAATATAAAATTAAAATTTTCGAAAAATGTTTCATGTGAAGGGTAGTCTAGAATGGGAGGATTTTCTTGAAAATCTTGTGTCCATATACCAAGTTCGGTATTTTACCGACTTTTCGTTTTTGAGTTGAGCTTGCTTGAGTTGAGCGGACGGACCTTTTTCTAAAAATTCTTTTCATAGTTTCAGGGAGTCCCAAAATATGCATTTCCTGTGAAATATCGACATCGAATTTTTGGGTGGAATACAGTACTTCCTCTATCTGCTATACATAGTAGAGAAACTAGGGAAAAAAGTTTTACCTTCTTAGCTTAATGTTGAGGAATGCGTTTAGGCAGGCAGACTGGCCACTGGATGAAATGTGCTTATGACAGAACAGGTCTCGCTCGTGCTCAAGCATTTTAAAAGAACGGCTGGCTCTTCTAAGAAACAGTGTCAGAATGTTCGTTTTGTAGTTATTCCCATGCATGAGCGAAGGTAGGCAGGTGCATACTTCCATAGCAGATTTCATTGCAGCTATAACCAGTGAAGAAATTGGTACTGCGTGCAGCACCCCATGAGGCGAACAAATGAATGAAGTCACGCTTGCATGTTTTAGAACACTTTGTGCTGTGATATTTTTGCTACAACTCGTTGCGACTCGGCTTTTCATTTCTTTGTTGTGTTGTTTAATGGATTCCTTTTTATGTGTTGAGTCAAAAACATGTGCTTGAAGCAGTTTTTAATAGTTAGTTACGCAATTTGTGGCTGTGGTAGGATTCTTTTACGACTGGAAAGATTTTCATTCTGAACGTTGTCAGAGATGGACATCCCAAAAACATTCCATGCATAAAAATATCCTACATTCCAGAAATTGCATACATGATTTTATTTATATACCTACCATAACAAAAGTTAACGATAAAAGTTTTCTGAAATCAAAATAAATATATACTGTGATGTTTAAGTTTAGGACCTGTATTAAATAACCCAATTAAGAAGTTCCTATTTAAGACTCTGAATTTGAAAAATCTGTACTTCCCGCGCTTTAAACTTCAGTTACATTGTTACGCTTGTAAATAGAACAAATTATGTACGTTCTACTGTGATTAAATTTAAGGGTAGATATATGTAGTGAAAAATGTGATTTGTTAGGAAAGTGTTCATATCTCCCAATATCGCAGTGATAGGTAATATTGCAGTGATTCAGAACCTTTAAATAGTTAGTATTTGTTGTATAATATTTTAAATTAGCAATTCCACAACACGGAGCTTGTGAGATTTTTTACTTTGAACAGCTTTTTCTATGAATGAAATTTCCTGATATAAGCGGCGCGTTTTCTTAGAAATTATTGAAGATACCTGAATTCAGCTTTAGAATGATAAAAGCAGTCCCCATGTGTTGTGGACCTACTGTAGTCTTAATAGCATGGTTTTTTTTTTTTTTTTTTTTTTTTCTTCTTTAACAATCGCTTGTAGATTTTAATCAAAATATAGTATAATTAATAAAATAATCTTATATTATTTTATAATCAAACTTACTGTATAAAAGTATATGAGTGTACCAAGAAGGCATGCATGCATTCCCGGTAGGACCACAAGGGAATCTCACATCGAAAAGGGAAAAGTACGAATCACCTGGGGAATTTAATGTCGCACTAGCAAGTTGGTCATGGTAGTTTAGTGGTTAAAGCAGCCGCTCGATAAGCGGAAGATCCGTGCTTCAAATCCCGGCTATGGCATTGAATTTGTCAGTCGTGATTCCACCTCTTAAACATTGCCCACACACGGCTTGTGTGTTTAAAAACACCAGTAGTAAGCTTATTGCCATAAATAAATAATAATCAAGTCACTTGATCCAACTAATGCTGTACCAGCAAGTTGGCATGGTAGCTCAGTTGATTAGAGCAACCGCGCATACAGCGGAGGATCCGTGGTTCAAACCTCGCTTATAGCACTGAATTTACCAGTCTGATTCTACCTTTCAATATTCTCAGTACTTTTGTGATTAAATCACAGCTGAAACCTGTGAAAAAGTATATTCGTATTAACGGTCAGATTACTGTTATATAAGATTTATAACTTTATGCAAAAGTGCCATGACTGTAGCACGATGAATTGAATTCGGTGTCAACATCTGTAAAACCTTTAGCACAGTCTTTACAGAACACTAATAATTTTTCTTTCTAAAAGGAACGAATTTACATCCTAAGTATAATTCAGAGAAGATGATATTATAAACTGTGAAGAAGGCCAGGTGTTCTACTTTACAAGCTTACACTCACAAGGATATAAATATTTAATAAAAATGAAAGTCTTGAAAGCAAGCTGTCTCATAAAATATACAGATCTAGAAACAGTCACATAAAATATCAGGAGTAACCTGGAAAAACGCCAACTGTTCTTCCCCAGGGCATTTAAAGCTAATTTACAGCGTTTAAGAGCCACAGCGCTAACATCATTAATATTCTATGGCTTTTCCGTACCGCTGTATTTACAATTGGCAAATACAAACATGAACACTAATGAACCGAAAATAAACCTTCAGGGTTTTGGCTTTCACAGGGGTTTAAAATCCTGCATCTCAATCTCAATTCTAGAGAACGTACTGAAGATGACAAGGTAGCGGTGTAAAACTTCCATAAAAGTACGGTAGTATATAGAGTGCTTAAACATTTATTATTAATCCTCTAAATTATTTTAGTCAAAATTCTCAGAGCCATTTTTACAAACTAGACATTAAGGTGTGTATTTGCTCAAGGAGAAGAATTTCCTGAAAATTAGTCAAGCACTGTTTTAGGATGCAAGGTAATCCCCAAGCAATCCTCTACAGGTAGGCATTTTAATGTCTGTTCCGTCGAACTTGCTCTAAGAATTTGGATTAAAAAAGATATAAGAATGAAAAGGTGTGCATCTTGTATTATCTGAAAATGGCCTTGAAGTCCCTTTCATTCTTACCAACTTCCTAATCGAGAACTCATAAATGCTTACTGTATATAAAATACTGCTCATATTAAAATATATAGTTGTTTTAAAATGAACCATTTGTGTGGCATTAACCATTTCGAAGTACTCACCGTAGCTCGCTTATTTTATTTTTCATTGTTTTAGTGGTAGACTTGAAACAATCACACTTTTCTTTCCCGTGAGCTTATAAATACTCTGTAATTGCAGGTTAGAGCATCTCGACCGGTTGTTTTTAACAATTATCCGTCTCCTGAGCGTTTTTGACACATATCTATCCCGATTAACGTGAAGTAAAAACAAGGATAACATTGTGTACAATTAATTTGTAAAATTATTTAACAGTGAATCACTCCTCAAACTATAAGTTAAAATATTTAATTGCATAATTATCACTTAGAGCACGTCTCTTAATTTAACAATCTAGGATTCAAATAAATATAACAAAAAACGCACACGAATAGCAAATTGGAAAAATGTCAATCAATTTGTCATTAGATACATAGGACCCAGAAAATAAAACAATAGAAGAGATAAGAATTAAAAAGCTGCATCAGACAAAGCCGTTTGTTAAGAAAAAGTGAACAGCATGACACAAATAACAGAAATGAAATTTCAAAGTATAACAACAGGATTTATAAATTAGGATCACATACTCGTAAATAATGATTCAGTTAGACCAGAACTTAATGTTAAAACCAATAAGCGAATAAATTGAAATATATAAAATTAAACGGCGTACCCATACACGTCGAAAGTATGAATGAATAAATAAACCTACAAGGACATTCAAACAAAAAGCTAACACAGAAAGGGCGAAGTAGATAGACCACGAAAGAGATGGAGAATTCACTGTGGTGACAAATGAAGAGAAGTTGTGTATAGTGTAGGGGTGTGCAAGGTTTAAGGGCCCATCGACAACTGGGTTATTAGGACTGTTGTGTGTAGTTACGGTCGGCGAGAGCTAACCTGGCCCTTGACAGCTACCTGATTCACTTACCTGTGAACGAGGTACTGGCGTGTAAAAGAACTCCTGCGGGACAAAATTCCGGCGACGCTGATCTGATCCTGGCAATTGACAGCGTCGTTAAACAACAAAAATAATTTTAATTTGCGAACGAGGCTAGCCTTATCCCGTCCAATGGTGTTACAAACACATCGCGCAACGATTAGTGGATTGGACGAGATAGGACTAGCCTCATTCGCAGGTGAGTGAATCGGCCAGCTGTCAAGTGCCAGGTTAACTCTCAACGCCTATAAGCAGATCTACACAGCTACAGATCTGCATATCCAGTAAGCACAAAGAAGTGCATGAAAGCACTAAAATAAATATGAAACAAATCTCTCATCTGTCATAGCTACATTTAGGTGTCAGTTGGGTTATAGCATGTCACTAATTCTAATTATTTGCTTCATCAAGAGGGTAGAGAAGTCAGCTAAGGAACTGAATCAATGAGATCAAAAACTAGCCATCTGCATTGAGATTAATCTTACAGGAGAGACAAGAAACTAAATTTTTCAGTACTCAGGCAACATGACTTTTTTTTACATTAGATTAAACCTAGCTGCTAAAGGTTCCATCACTATTTTTATAATCATACTTACTTTGTTATACAAATAAATAAATAAATAAATAAAATTATACATCGTAAAATTTGCTTCATAATAAGTTTTAAAATGTGGAAATATCA
Organism: Tenodera sinensis; assembly: GCA_030765045.1. Lineage (NCBI taxonomy): Eukaryota > Metazoa > Arthropoda > Insecta > Mantodea > Mantidae > Tenodera > Tenodera sinensis. Next base: position 262,463,411 of record CM060964.1, read on the forward strand.
ATATTTATTGACTAATTATATATGCCTCAGATCACAAAACAATATGAATAATGTTTAATTTATACCTATACTAAACCGTGTATAATAACATATTTTCTACATCAATACTCAATAGACAATGTTAATGTGCTCTTCAAATGTACGGATATTTCTGTCACTGAAGTAGTATCTACAGTTAACAAATTCAAACTAATGAGCTAAGCTAAATCTCTAGGTTCAGAAATCCTCTAAGAGCGCGGCTACAGTCTATGGTGGCAAACTAAGTCTGTAGATTCAGAAATACTCTTCTAACATTTTAAAAGTTACAGACTAAAAATTTCTGCCGAGGAAACCAACGTGAATGCATTAAAGCAAATAGACAGAAAGGTGCAAAATAGTACATCTCGAAAGGTGTAAGCATGTCAATCCTATTTAAATTCGTTATTAAGTTCCTTGTTGATTATTCACTGCAAACTTTAATCTAAAAATGTACAATGTATACTTCTCAATGTTTAGTCATGGAATGATTTTATTCTTGAAGCGACTACAATAAGCTACAAAAATAAAGAAAGAAAGTAAAAAATCAATATTCAAAAATAAATAAATAAAACAATTTTTATTATTATTATCATTATCATTATCATTAATATTATTATTTTTATTTATTTTTTTTTTATTTATTTATTTATTTTTTCATTTTACAGAAATGGTTATAGAGTATAAGTTGCAGGAATTTTAGGGGAATTGGAATACAACTAGAATATAGTCTCAAGTTTTATAAAGCAATGGTGGTGATTATTACTTTCTCTACTGGTAAGTAGAGGAGGTATTGTATTCCACCCCAAAAATTTGATATCGAGATTTCACTGGAAATAAAAAAAACCCGAATAAAAAAATAAATAAATAGATAAAAAATTTAGAAAAAGGTCCGCCCTCGCGCCTGTGTGTGTGTGTGTGTGGGGGGGGGGGGGGGGGTATGTCAGTCTGTGAACAGCATAACTTAAAAACGAAAAGTCCATTAAAGATCAAAATTGTTATTTAAGTTTAATGTCTTTCAAGGATGCAACATAAAGATTTTGAAAAAAATTGCTTCATCCTAAACTACCCTTTACATGGAACATTTTTCGCAAATTTTTATTTTCTTTAAAATGGCTCTAACGAATTTGATTAAAATGCCATATGTTTGAGATATTTTTATGGCGAATGCAATGTATATCTTGAATTTTCTGGCTACAGCCCCTGTACTCGTATTTATTCTAAATGTCTTTTGTATAATTGGTAAACCGTTACAGATAGACCAAATCTTACTATATAAAAAGTAGATCTTGCTAAAATACAGAATTTATGTCTAATTTTTTTTTTTTTTTTAAATAGAGAGAACCATTTCGGAGGTATGCATTGTTATTTGTGTGAGTTTTGGAGAACATTTTACTTCTGTGAAATGGAACATCGTTATTCAATTTTTTTATGTTAATCGTGCAAAGAGAACGGAATTTGAAAGTTTTAAAAGATTGACAATCGCTCAAAGCCTACTGTATTCCCATATTCTCCTTGTACCCACAAGGAGATAATAAAGTAATTTCTGCAAATGTATCTCCACTAACACGAAGAAGATATAGGAATAAGAGTTTGTAAGAAGAATAGAGAAAGTCATATGAGTGCAACACATCAGATTTTTTGTGTTAAGCGTGCAAAGAGAACGGGGTCTCAAAGCTAAAATGATTTCATTATCGCTCGAAGTCTACTGCATTCCCATATTCCCCTTGCACCTTCAAGGGAATAAGCAATAAGATAATTTTTGTAAATGTTTATCTCGACTAACATGAAGAAGATAGAGGTATAAGAGTTAGTACAAGAGTAGAGAAAGTCATGTGAGTGCAACATATAGAGCTTTCCATATGGAAGTGAAATCTGGGAAGAATTGAAACCTGAGAAAACAGTACGGTTTGTCTGGGTTGTTGAGCTATGGACCTATGAAAAAAGGTCTGTGGTTCAAATCCTGCCTGGACGGTCTTCAATGTCTGAGCTTTTTACACGGCGGTTCTCAGCTCTCGAGTGGCAAATGGCCGGGAGGTATCATAAACTTGGGCCTTGAATGTTTCCTTCCCAAATTACCTTTCCGAATCATCATTTCATTTCATTGTCACCGCAGATGGTGCCGTATGTAGTAGGAGCGGGCATTAAGTACTACTAAAATCGAATGCATTGCGCTCACGTGACTTTCTTTGCCCACTCTTTTAGAAACTATTGTCATAAAGGCTGACTCCTCTATCCGCTTCATGTTGATCGGGGTAACATTTGTAGAAATGGTTTATTATGCATTTGCACATAGAAACAATCGGAATAGAAGAATGCAGTAGGCTTAAGCAGTAGTCAAACTTTTAAGAGGTGATGATAACATGAATAGAGGGGAGAAAAACGTTAACGACTTCCTATTTGAGTATAAGTATTGAAAACTTCAAAGCTAAAACAAGGAATATCATAAATGGAAATTCAAGATAAACATTTAATTTGTCATGAATGTATCTTAAAATATGGTAAACGGAAACCCGTGGCACAACAGCCCATCCGAGCCCAAGCCCAACCACCCGACCACTGCGTCCTCCAGTTCTGCCAACCACAGGCATCATGAGTGGGGTGCAGTACTGGAGGTGGGACGTGGTCAGAACCACGGTCCATTCCAGCCGGCTATGTGGCCTTCTCGACCAGGGGCCGATACTTTTCACTGAAGCAGCTCCTCAATTGGCCCCTCAGGGACCTAACGAGGTTGAGTGCACCCCGTGCCAGATCTCCCAGTGGGGGAAAGTTCCCAACGCTGGTACCGGGAGTTGAACTCAGGTCCTCCGCGCCATAGGCAGGCGCTCTAAAATATGGTGATTTAATCTAAATCGGAAAGCCATTTTTCATACTTTTTGAAAAATGTTCCATGTGAAAGGCAGTTTGGGGCGGGGCTATTTTAAAAATTTTTGTGTCACGTCCATCGAGTACTCTGAACTTAAATACAAAGTTTACTATTTAAACAACTTTTCCTTTTTGAGTTACGCTGTTGACAGAGGGAAGGAGGCATTCTCTCACACACACACACACACACACACACACACACACACACACACACACGCACACGCACACGCACACGCACACGCACACGCACACGCACACGCACACCCACACACACACACACACACACACACACACACACTCACTTTTATCTGAAATTGATTATTTTTTTCTTTTTTTTATTCAGGTAGACTCAAAATAAGTATTTCCGATGAAATCTCCTATTGATTTTTCTTTAAAAATAATGGAATACAATACTTCCTCTACTTACTATTAGTATGCAGTGGAGAAAGTGAAAGTTTAAATGGTTAAATAGAGAAGGATAACCGAGCGGGATGGCTCAGGCGGTGTCGCTTGTGGCCACCATTCGGGAGGTCGAGGGTTGGATCCCCATGGCCGATCTTCGATACTCATTGGTTTCTTCGAAGGTTTTCCAAAACCGGGTCACCAGGCGAATGCTGGGGAGAATTTCTATATCCTCCGAATTTCCTGTCCTTCCATTTCGTTACATTATTTATTTCATCTCACTCTTCATATCGTTAGGTTTCTTTCAGGGTTGGAAGCGTCGGCGAGCGTCGCGGCATTAGCACGGCCGGGGGAACAAATGCGCTCTGGAAATCTCGTTCCCACGGATTGGACGGCGAGCCTACTGGTTTTCGGGGCCCCTATGAGATGGTACAAGCCCGAGGGGATAGGGGAGCCGGTTTCTGAGTCCCGCGCTCCCCTTGGGGTCGGAATGGAACCGGGTTGAGTCAGCCTACACTGGCGTGCTTCTAACTGGGAAAATGTAGGAACCCTGCCCTCTGCTCTGTCATGGCCGCGTTCCGGCCACCCTTCGGATCCATTCGCCTCATCCATCCTTCTGGGGCATAGACACAAAAGAGCGCCTTTCGGTCGATGTGCTAAGTCCTTCTCCGCAAGTTGTCATAAAGAAGGATAACCTAAAGACCATGCCTCATCAGAAAATTGTACGGTTTACTATGAAATTTAAAGCAAGAGGAAAGAAAAACTGGGTAGTCCTAAAAAAATAGATGACAAGTTCAATATTGAGGAGCACACAAGAATCCTAAAGTCATGCAGTTGCTTATGATCGTAGAATAAGAAAGTAAATAATGTTATTGTTAAAGATAGGATTGTTTTTTAAATTTAGAGAGCATCAGAACATGTACTTGAGCTGAAGTGCTGATGAAATAGAGGAAGTAAAGAAGTTAAGGGAAACTTTGATTCATTTAGCAGCTTTTGGCACACGGTCTAAAGTTGCGATTGTCGATACTAAAGACATATCAAGAGAGCAGGTGAAGTGAAAACGAAATTCGCCCGCCACATGTTGCTTTGTGTGAATTGCGTTCTCATTTTGTGCTAACAAAGAAAAAAGGAGGAAAAAAGCTTGCTTTGCTTTGGCAGTCCTTGATGTAATTACATAAACCTTACAAACTGCGAGTGTAGGTATTTCTTTTAAATCCTACTTTTATTTTATTAAAGTGCTTTTCGCGCTAATGACACAGAACAAGAGCTTTGGCTTTTTTTAAAAAAGAAGGGAGAACAAAAACATGTAAGCATAAACACAAAATGGTGAGAAGAAGTGGGTGGTTGAAGGAGAAATAGAGAGAGAGATGCAGGTTTTTAAAGTTAATTCTCACCTCTAGCGGAAAAACAAGGAGTGCTTGTTATCACAACGGCTGGCATGAAATTTATATCTCCTTTACAAAAACAGGACAAAAAGCCCCTCAGGGAAATATGTTATCATTTGGTACATTATCCGGTGTCCCACACGGACCCCCTATTGATCACTGCCTCAACTTAACTGGCTAAAACAGTTAACTATGGCTGTGTTCTTATGCAAACTGACACGCACTGCGTACCTACGCAACAAAACACACCAAACTTAACACAGTTGACGTTTTCTCTTAACTGCATCAATTCGTTAAAATTCACCATCCTTATGTCAATGAAAGCAAATAGTCTGTTACAGTCTCATGACTTTTACAACCTACTATCGTTTACTTTCTCTACTGAGTAGAGGAAGTATTGTAATCGACCGAAAAATGTGATGTGATCTCACTGGAAATATACGTTTTGAGACCCCCTGAATCAAAAAAGAAAAAAGGTCCGCGCGCGCGTGCAGGTGTGTGTGTGTGTGTGCGTGTGTGCGTGTGTGTGTGTGTGTGTGTATGTGTGTGTGTGTGTGTGTGTGTGTGTGTGTGTCTGCCTGTGAACTGTATAATTCAAGAACGAAAAGTCGATTAAAAACCAAACTTGGTGTTTTGGTTTAATATATTTTAAGGATGCAACACGAAGATTTTGAATAAAATTCCTCCACCCTAAGCCACCCTTTATTGGATAATTTTTTGTAAGTTTTGATTTTCTCAAAAATGACTAAGGATTTTATTTAAAATTCATATACTTTAAGATATTTTTATGGCAAATGACTTGAATTTTCTGGCCATAGCCCATGTAGTCCTGTTTACTCTTGATGACTTTTGCACGGCTGGTAAACCGTAAGAGATAGAGAAAATCTTACTATACAAAAATGTAGACCTCGCTACAACATACAAACTATGTCAAATGATCTTTTTTGTGAAATAAACTATTTCGGAGATATTCCTTGTTATTTTACAGAATTTTGCAATACTTATAGACCGTTCTCAAATGTTATTTAGGTTTTTGTCTCTTGGTCATGCAAAGAGAGTGGAATTTTAGTCATCACATAGCGACTACTCTTAAAACATTTAACTATCACTTAAAACCTAATGCATTCTCCTTGCATGTACAAGAAAAATAACAAGATAATTTCTTCAAATGTTTACCTCGAGTAATATACAGTAGATAGAGGAATAAGTGTTTGTAAGAATAGTTTGTGCAAGAGTAGAGAAATTCATGTGAGTGTAACACATCAAATATTTTTATATAGCTTCTACAAACTATTCCTAAGAAAGGTCATTTCTTTTGTCTACTCCATGTTAATTGAGATAAATCTTTTCATAAATAGTTTCTTTAAGCGCTTTGTTGTAGGTAATGGGGTTATAGAGGTAACCAAGTCTATAGTAGGATGTTTAAAAGCGAGTGGCTATATAGTGCCCTTGAAATTCTGTATTCTTTCCATGATATTGCAAGGAACATCTCAATAGTGACAGCACACTAAAAATAAGAAAATAATTGAAAATTTCTGATCATTAATGAGGTGTATGTTAAAAATTACTGATGTCACAAACAGTTATTTGAGTTAAACTGTGTTTTAAGGATATCTACGTTTATTGTTGCAATGTGTTATTGTCCATCTGTTATGTTTTACCTGTTATACAAAATTATACGAAACTCCTTCCGAATAAGAGGACTTCACACACTATTCACAATTTAAGATATATATTATATTTGTCACGTGTGCTTAAATATGTAGAATTTTAATAAAAATTCTTAGAGCTATTGCTGAGAAACAAAACATGTTAAAAAATGTAAAGGGTAGTTTGGGGTGCGGGATTTACTTAAGATTGTTTATGTCAGATCTTCAGATCTTGAATACCAAGTTATGCAAAAGTGATGAAGAGTAAACAGGACTACATGGGCTATAGCCAGAAAATTCAAAGTATACATTTCTTTTAGCATAAAAATATCTTAAACATTTGGCATTTTAATCAAAATCGTTAGCGCCATTATTTAGAAAATTCGAATTTTCTAAAACTTTTCCATATAAAGGGTAGTTTTGTGTAGTCTCTGTGTGGTATCCTTGAAAGATTTTAGCTTAAATACCCACTTTGGTTTTTAATCTACTTTTCGGATTATGGGTGTGTCTGTGAATAACATACAGACACACAAACACACGCACGCGCACACACACGCACACGCACACGCACACACACAGACACACACACACGCGCGCGCGGACCTTTTTCTAAAAATGCTTTGTTTGGATTCAGGGGGCCTCAAAACATATTTCCGGTGAAGTCTCGACATCGATAGTTTGGTCGAATACAATAGTTCCCCTACTTACTATACGTAATAGAGAGTAGAGAAAGTAAAAATAAAGGGATGTAAAGTCTGGGAGCGTGCAGCCACAAACCGCCGTTGATTACGCTATTTTAAAAAATTGCTGTCCTTCAGTTTAACGCATTTCATGCTATAAAGAAGTGTCTGCAACAATATTGGACCCAGAGTCCCGTACGGCTGTGCACACCACACTCCTATTCTCTCGCCGTGTAATAGGTATTCCTACATTAAATCGAGTTTCTCTGAACATGTGTTGAAACATTGCAGTGTAAATGCAACCATGCTTCGTCAGAGAAGATTATTCCATTTGAATCAATTACTCTATCATTAACACTCCTCAAAACTTGTTGCAGAAATTTACGCAAATCTTAATATCACGTGATGCAATTTTTGCATAGCTACCCTTTTTCCCCATTTGGGACAATTGCTCATCGGTAATGATGTGCACCTGTTTAGGGTGTTTGTAATTTTGTGTCTGTTTTGTTGTGTTTATTTTTTTCCTTATAAACATTAAATTCACAAACATTTACACTGTGGAAGGATGGGGAATAATCCTGGTTAAAGAAAAATTCTCATCCCCCAGCGGGGAATTGATCGTGGGTCCTCTGGGTTTGGAACAGCCCTGGGTAACTCGCGTTATAGCTTGAGCGAACTTCGTTTTTACGTGCTAAACATAACAGTTATGAGTGCAAGGCCGTGAACGTGCTGCGCTCAGAAAGCACCAGTTGCCCAGGCTTGGTTTGAAAGTTAGCATGCTAACCACCAGACCACATATGCAGTCTATTCTTACCATTGTTGCTATTCTTATATTGTTACTAGTCCGCTGAAATGCCTACGAAAAAAAATCACTCTTGAGCAAAGAATTTTTATGTACGATACATACGTAAAAACTGAATCATGTAGACATGTGTGTAGACAATTTCAAGAGAAATTTCCTGGTATTCCAGTTGCAGGTAGAGAAAGTGTTAGACGTCAGGTTAACTAACAAGTTTAGGACAAGGGAATCACCAAACGCTAAACTTAAGAAATGTCTCAATGCAGATGAACAGTAGTTTCAAAACAGCTTATAAGAAGGTTAGTATCTACTCATTATAAGGTATACGTACTTATTACTGTTACTGATGGGAGTTTAGAACGGAAGACCCCATGTAATATATATATATATATATATATATATATATATATATATATATATATATATACTATATACTTACCATAGGTTCTTATAGAAAAATGCCGTGGAATTACGTAATGTTGGTTGTATAATGCAACACATTTAGTTCACATTTGCCCCCAGATGGTATAAAAGTATGGCAATGTTACGCTATCTCTTTGGGGACAGTATAATACGAGGGGGACACTGAAAATGTTTGGAATGTCATGGTTCTAAAAACTAATTAAGTAGTTTTATATTTTACAGCTACTTTCTAATATTTTGTGAGTTAATTGCCATCGAGGTTTTTATCAAATTGCTCTAATAATTTGTTAGTTGTCATAATTTAAAGATGTGTTTATCCAAAAATTCCTTTAACTGGAGAACATTTTCGTGCAATGACTTTTTTTACGATTTTAAATAACAGTTAATGACTAAACAATTGGTCAAGAAGCCCCATCTAAGGCAACAATTTATAATTGGTAGATACAGCGAATTCAAGAGCTTGGTATTTCCCCCTTAGTAATGGATTTTGTGAAGGGTGCACAAGAACTGCTGTTGCTGTTGAAACTATTGCCGCTGTTCGAGTAATCCTTCTTATGCATTTATTCGAACGAAATCGGGCCGTGTATGTCAAATCCAAAACATTTTACACCAACAGTTAGACATATAAAGTTTTATTGCGATGGATTCCACATAAACTGACTCCCGATCAAAAACAACGCATTGATTGGTAGATAATTACTGCCTAAACATTCCAAGATGGGTACTTCAAATTTGGTTAGGAATATCGTTAGTGGTGGTGAATCTTGCATTTATTGTCATGATTTTGTATGATTCTTAAAAGAAAAGTGAATCAGCTCAATGGATTTTTGGAATAGAACCTAAGCCTACACAATTCCCATGAATTTGCAGAGCTGTTAAAATGGTTGCTAGTTTGTTTATGTTTTCTTTTTATTTTTCCTAACTAAAGCGGTGTATTGCTACCATAGCATTAGAAGCTAGATATGTTATTACTTCCGATTGGTACACAAATGTCTGTTTACCGCACGTTACTGAAAAAGTTCGTGAAAAGCGTCCAAAAGGAAACAATTTTACATCATGGCAACGCTTTGACGCATGCAGCAAAATGAACAACTGAGTATCCGGATGCCTTGAAGATGACACTACACCATACAGCTCTGATCTAGCACCTTGTAATTTCTTTTTATTTCCAAAACTTCAACATAAAATGAGAAATCAATCACTTTATCCTCATCATACGAAGTAGTAGAACATTATAAAAACCTCGCTTCTGAAGTGCTTCAATAAGAGTGACATCATTGCTTTAAAAGACTGCTTTCATGCAATGTAAAAGTTATGAATGTTAAAGGAGAATATTTTGAAAAACAATATAGTCTTTTACTTTTTTAAAACAAATCCTTGTTTGATTTTCTAAAAATGTTCAGTGTGGCCCTCGTGCTAGGCAATACAGATTACTTTAGTGTGCCAACTATAATAGCAGGGACGATATAGATCAACACATGCGCAGTGAATGTAGCTGAGATTAAGTAACAAGCTAAGTTCCATCTCCCATTGCTTTTACAGCCGTTTCTAAACAACTACTTGCCTTACGCCTCTGTCACTTTTGCAACCGTTAAATTAACCATTACGAAGTAAACGTTACGTTAATTTTTGTTCCTGATAGATTGAGGCACAGACACCTTTATGCATGAATACCTGTGTTGAAATAGGACGTTGAAACTTAAAAAAAATAAAAATTTTGGTCACCTTTTGTTTTCTCAAAAATCGTTCTAGACATTTTAATATATCATAAAATTGAGATACAGAAATGCGAATAAAACCTGTATCTTGTACCTGACGTAAATAGCCTTGAGGATCTTCTCATTTTTGTTATGTAACTCAGAAACCATAAGAGGTCACCAGGAACTTATGGTAGAAAGGAAATATACAACTGTATCTAATTAAACTATACAGTTTATGCCTCATAATATTGTTTCGTAACATGAACATTTTATGAAAGATTTGTTGTTAAAGTTTAAGTATTCATAAGATGGAATTTCTTTTTTATTTGAAAATGTACAAATCCTTTCTGTATTTCCCTTCCTATGAGCTAATTACTAACAAACATCCACTTTGCATTGTAACATAAACAGCTTAGCGTTGCTTTTGTATCCTGTATGTAACTAAGTCCATCTTTCATAATTCGAAAGCGTTTCTTAGCAAAATTTATCATGACTTATCCTAAAGGGAGAGAGCAATAGGTTTGTGTAAATTTGTAGTGCCACGTATCAGATTTTTTCCATTTCTTGATTTATAAGAAATACATCTATAAGATATTTAATTTTTGTCCTAACTTCGCTTCGCTTCACAGTACGTATATAATCAGACCAGCGGCCGGAAAAGCAGCAGTTTTATTACTCTTTGTAGTATATACTTTTGGTGTTTAAAAATGATTGTTTTTAAAAGTTGTTTAAGTTGATTTTGGTTGTTTCTAACTACAGGCATGCCGATCTCGCTGTAATTAACGTGGCCAGAGTACTTGATGTGCAGAGCATGGCCTCCTGTGGGCCAGCTTGCCCACCTACAACTTTCACTTGTTTCACAGTAATATTGCTATGAGCTCAATATTGCGCTCACCGCTACCGTTACAAGTGGTCCTTATGCAGCACACTGGAAACATTTCTAATCGTGCTCTGTCAAGCATGGCACCAAACCCCGATCCTTGGCTAGCTGCTTATAGGATGCTAATAGTTTCTCCAAAAATGTGTCCTAAACATCTAATTCATAAGGATAGCAATAATAACCCACTTTTTTTAAAAAAAAAAAATAATAAGCACTTGAATATTTTATGAAAATTCTCTAGGATTGTGGCTGTGTGCAAGAGAGAAACTTTGCCGTTATATGCCTTGTATACCTAGTATATTTTCTCACAAAATGGCATGCGTAAGTCATGATCTTAGGGAATCTTTGTGATGGAAGGGCGCAATTAGGTACAGAGCATCATAATGTCACTCAGGGTTTTCTTTCTCAACTGCTGACATACATCACGTGATACGGTAGCTATTTACTGATTTATTTGCTGAATAAATTATCACGTACAGCATATTCTACTTCGCTACTTGTTTTTCCTAATCATTAGTTACTTGAATATTTTCGCACTTTCCCATAGAAATTATGTTACAGTTCTCTCCGAGTTTCTAAAAGGTGGCTAAAAATGTCGACAACAGATAGAAGTTACTTAGAAGGTACACGCAGTGCGTCCCTTTCAAATACGAATAGAGTAAAACAATAATTATAATTAATACCTATAAATGATAGTTAAATGCGAGTGACTTTGAGCCACGTAGGTCTCGTTGATGCGTTATTCTACCACCAGAATCGAACGTAATCGTTAGCTTTAAAGCAGGGATGTCCAAAATGTTCTCTTTGGAGAACCTTACGCAGCGAGCGGCAATAACTCACTCCACTCCTTCAGTTGGAGGGACAGATAGTCAGTATGCAGTGATGGACACAAACAGGCGATTCCATGGCAGTTTCTAAGTCATACTTTTAATTTTCTGGGAATGTTCTCAGAAGACCTCTTCATTCTGGACGACTTTTGCATAAATGGTAAACAGTAAAAGACAGACAAAAACATACTAAATAAAAATTACGGATCTCGTTAAAACACACAATTTATGTTAAATACTTATTTTTTCTTTTGAGTGAACCATTTCCGAGATTTTCTTTCTTATTTGTTTGAATTTGCCAATACTTGCACTTTTTTTCAAATATGAATATGTAGGTATTTGTTTTTTCATTCCTTGGCCTTGCAAAGAGAACGCACTTTCATAGGCATCGCATGCCAACCCGCTCTTTAAACATTCCACTATCGCTTAAAGCCTTTTGTATCCCCATATTCCCCTTGTATCTACAATAATGTTCGCAATAAGATAATTTTGAAAATTTTTTATGTCGATTAAAATGTAGTAGATAGAGAAATCAGCATTTGCAAGAATAGTGTATATAAGAGTGAGTATAGCTCTGCATATGTTTGCGAACAAAATTTCTCCAATTGAAGCATATTAAAAGTCTGTATCGCAATATGTTACGCGACGATCACTTGGTGTATCTTCTAAGGCTATGTCAAAGATTTTTAGACTTCTCAAACTATAAGAACTGATTGTATTACTCAAGATAGTAATATAAGATGCATAACGTTGAGAACACTTCTCAGGTATAACTCATGATGAATTGAAATGTGTAATATAATTTTGAAGTTTGCAAGTCCATCTTCTTTAACTGATTACCCTCCCCTTATGTTGTACTTACACCCCCTAGGACTTACAAGTCTATGCCTAGGGTCAGACGCCTCTCGGGGAGCAGACGAACCTATGCACCGGACAGAGTGAAGACCTGGAAGCGGGTGGTCAGCCAAGCACCAGATATGAGAGTCAGGAAGAGGATGATATGAAATGCAGGCAAAATGGGTGATTAGAAAGGTGATGATGGAGCAGTTGGTGGAATGAGTGGTGGGGAAAACCGGAGAAAACCCGCCCAGACGTCGCTTCGTCCACCACGAGTACCACATGCAGGTCCCTGGGATCGAACCTTGGTAATAGGCGAGCAGTCTGACCGCTGTGCCGGTTACGGCGCGGTTACATGCAAATCCATATGGGTATAAATTGCATTATAATTCTGCAGTGGTTTTGTTTATTCTCTAAAGAGCGCCACAGTTAAGTAATTACTGTCCTAAATGAAAGTACATTATGACTACAATAGTTTCCTTCTACTCGACTAGTTTCCTCGAGTACAAAAGTGAGGCAATTTTACCGACCTGTACTGCAGAGACAGCATTGTGTAGACTACTTCTGTGGTGTGGTGGCTAGATCTAATCTTGGAATCCAGAAGTTGCCGGTTTGATTATCGGCTGCTGGAAGGAAGGAAGGAAGGAATGGTTCTTTAGCCAGGAGTATTCCCTGTCCTCCTTAGACTCTGGAAGCGTGACAATCTGAATGAAGAGGACTACAACAGTGTAGTCCTCTTGGTCTGCATGTTAGTGTGGACTCAAAGACAACCTCAATGATTAACCCATTACCCACAACCCTTTTGCCATGAGCACTTGTTCCAAAAGTAAAGCCGCCGATATGAATGGAATTCTATGGGCGTGCTGCGGGTTGCAGTGCCGAGCTATACAACACAAAACTTGTGTTGCACTACATTGTAACTTGTGATAGGTATAAACGTTCATTTACTAACTATAAATTCCAGAAGTTACAGTAAGATTGATAATACAATGACTATTTCTGTAGATAATTGATTCTCCATACTGTTTAAAGAAGCAGACTTTAAACTCTTTTCGCACTGTTTGCGGAACTTTCCAGAAATCATTCAAAGACTACTATTATTATTTCAAAGATTTCTGTTATTTGTGCTACAATCGCATAATATGGTTAAGTTTTGTGTTGTTCGGTTTCAGCTTCAAACACCCTGAATAAAGAGCAAAATAAACTTTTTGTTTAAGCCTTAAGTGTCCTAAGCTTTAAGCTAGCTGTAAACTAGAAAGTTCAAACAGATGAAAACTTCTGCGGCATGGCCGGAAGTCGAACCACAGATCTTCGATTCTTACCACGGTAAGAATACTTTTTATTCTTTGTATAGTTTAACGCCTACTTTTACTACATGCGACACCGCAAGTGGGGCAACAATTCTTCTAAGTACATTGAACTTTCTTGTAACTTTTATAAAGTACGGTTATTTCTTGTTTACGCATTTTGTATAAAAAGTAAAACAGTTTTCTTTCAACTTATTTATCTGCTCTCTTTTGGAGCTAAAAATAAACGCCTTAATCAAAATTACTTTTAAATAAAATTCTGATTCATCTTACAACAATTAAATGTGAAATAACGTACTCTTTCTTAATTGTAAGTTTACCATGCTTTCTCTCTCGTCTAATATTTTACAAAATTTGATGCTTCATAAAATAGCAATTTAAATATCCCTCTACCTCGTCGTAGTCTCTAATGCTCCCCATATGATCTATGTCCTTCAGGGATAACCTCATTCCACCAAGCGGTGATGGAACCCATATCTGAGGTGGAAGCACCCAGAGGGTGAAGAACGCTCGCTACCTCTAATGTTAGAGTGATGTGGATGGCGGTGGAATGAGAAGACCTACAGCTTTCACCTGCACTACGAACCACGTTGGTCCTTTACTCTACTTAAGTTATTAAGAGGTGAAGATTTTGGATAGGATCAACTTAAAATCTTCAACCTACAGTCGGGGATTGAATCACGAACTCTCAGCACGAGAGCCACTGAGCTACCCCGGGGTCTCATATCCCTTTATCTAGAGCAAAACCAAGAAATTGGTTTACATACCAATGAAACAAATTGAACTTAGACATGCATCAGTTCTGTTGTTGTTGTTATTATTATTATTATTATTATTATTATTATTATTATTATTATTATTATTATTATTATTATTATTATTATTATTATTATTATTATTAGTATTATTATTATTATTATTATTATTATTATTATTATTATTATTATTATTATTATTATTATTATTATTATTATTATTATTATTATTATTATTATTATTATTATTATTATTATTATTATTATTATTATTATTATTATTATTATTATTATTATTATTATTATTATTATTACGCGCATGCTTCCAGTAATGTAGTTATCAGCTATTTGAAGTATTTGATAACAAATAGTCAAATTAGAGTTGAAAAATTCAATACAACATCCAGGACTTGAACAACGGATCTTCAACTGGCCACAAACGATCTGGAGTCCGTTGCTTCTGTTGTATACTTGTAGCCAAAGAAGGAAGCATTGTTAAACACAGATTTTGCCTTGCGATTTCACCATAGGTAGGGAAGGAAACAGCATCCCAGGACAGCTGTTCTGAATGGTTATCTCATTTACCTTAAACGTTCAGCACGGGTTTTTAAGAAAAATATGGAACTTCGGAACCGGTATTCAGTTCATCTTTTTGAAACGTCAAGTACTACTCAGACCAGTTTCGATAAAGAAAAATGTAATACCATGATCAATCATGACACTCCACTGTAAACTGGTCTTGAAGTGGGTACAATGATAGCAGTAAACTGTTTTAAAGCAAAGAATTTTCTGATTTGTTGCTTGAAATGTAAGAAATCGAACTTGAGTTTTCGTTTACGGAGCAGAATTGTTTAGAAGTGTAATACAACTGTGTTACAGGTTAATAGGTAAGTCAGAGAGAAGAAAGGCGAGGGAAGTGTATACGTGATGGTATTGGAGTATGTAAGGAAACCCACGAATCCTATTTTTACCTTTCTTCTTGCGTTCCCTTTCTCAGAAGAAGCCACAGCAGTGAAAGTATAACACGAGCGCAGTTGGATAGCAGTTACATATTTTATTTACCTTCCTTGTAAATAACTCTCAAATACCTACACTATTTCCTCCACGGTGTTTTCATCACTTCCAGTCATTTCTCCGGTCATTCATGACAATTATTAACACCTAAGCATTAATGATAGTAGACATCTGATTTGTATTGATATCGAAAGAATATTTTCAGAAAATTAATCATTTAAAATATAATTTAATAATAATTATAATAATGACAATAATAATTACCAATAAAAACAAATAAAGAAAATTAACGTATCGCGAATTTAAAAAGCTGAAGAGTTTTAATTCACTGTTAATTGGACTGGAAAACATCGCTACTTCTCTGAGTGTGTGAAACAGAAATCAACGGCCGAACATTTGAAATATCAGAGTGAAACTTATCATTAACTGTTCAAATACGCGCATAGTTTTGTTTGACTGGTGAATTGTTTTATAATCTAAGTGTACATTGGTCGGTCATGTCTCAGTGGAAATAGTGAAAATATCCGAAACATTTATTAAAAGATGTTATCACCATAATTAGCGTCATTCTTTTTAAACAAAACCCTCCCATATCCACGGAGAGAAATCTTATTGCTCTATCAACGGCAAGGAGCTGGATTAAAGGACTTTGAGACATTATTAGGCGACGTGAGGTATTCTTGCCTCGAACTGCGTTATCAACGTGTGGCCTACAAAGCGATAATTGCTGCATCGACGAATGGCGGATTGTGCTCGAAATAGTCTTTCCAATGAATGGCTAAATATATTTGCTTCAGCATGCATTCAAAGTATCTAAAATATGCATACATTTATCCTGTCAAAATAGTTAAAGCACTCTAAAGTTTCGAAACTATGCACTAATCATACACCAAATGTTAGCTTTAAGCTTATACTCTTTGTTACTTTAGTACTTACCTTATATGTTCTTCATCATTCCGATCTTGTAATTTGAATTGCGGTGTACAATTATAATTTTCACCAAATGCTCAAATGTAAACTTAAAAAGTAAAATTTACGACGTTTGTCGATTAGTGCAATTTTGTATGCTCTGAAGTATTTCCTCGTATACGATGTTAATTTTGCAAACTTTTAAAGGCGCTTACTAACTGTGACGATTTTGGATATTTTAGAGTCAGTCCCGTTAGATTTTTTAAAAGCGAATCGCTATGTATAATTCCCTACTCTTTGCATTACCACGAGGGAAAAAATGAACATCATTTTACCGCTTGAGAAAAGTAGGTCTAATTGTTTGAAAATTCATACAAATAACATAGATTATCTCTGAGATGTTTAACGGCACAAAAATGTAATTGGCAGTTTTACCTTGAAGATATTTATCCAAAAAACACACAGTTTTAATGTCAAAATCTCTCTCTAAATTACTACACAACTTATAGTTTAATTCCCCTGCACACTTTAAAGAGCCCTCTCAGGTTTATTTGAACCTCATTGATGTGGGTGTCTCCGTGATAAGAACTTGATTATTTTGACACTAAAGTGTTTAACATTAAAATTAAAAATTTAAAAATATATGTGCCTATTTTATACATGGAAAAAGGGGGAAATACGTAGAAACATTGCAAATATTCAATATGTAGGCACTAATACAAACATAGAAGAACATGAAACATATTGGAAAACCCAGTCCCATGTCACAAGTAAAAGCAAACTGAATATGCATTTGCATACATTTCTTAGTCATAAATGATAATTATGGTGAGTAGTAAAACCACACACAAACTTAAATCTGAGTGGGCCTAATGAACTAGCATTTAAATTCCGAACCAAAATGGCTCAAATCATCGCGTGAGCTCTGCTATCATTGTAAAAGTGTGTTTATACACTAGGTCAGTGTTACTCTTTAAACAATGAGTGATGCATCCGTAGAAACAACATGCATTTTATATAAATTATTATATTCTGCTAAACCCTTGATTATTCTATTTCGTATTAGTTCCTGGTGGAATGAAGTTACAATCCTTGTCAAGGAGGTCCTCTTGTACAAGTCTTTCCTTAAAATGTCTTTTCCGGCAAAAACCAAGCCATCTCTATTTGCTTTTATTTTATTTAACATATATAGGTAAGAGACAAGAATATCGTGTCTTTTCCCTAACAGGCAAAATATCAAGCACGCACGCACGCACACACACACACACACACACACACACACACACACACACACACACACACACACAGATACTTTATAAAATAATCTTATTCAGGTAGTGATGAAATTTCAATATGAAAATGTTGGGTAGAATGCAATATCCCCCCGTCTATTATAAGCAGGTTCTATATAAATTACAAAATATAATAAAAGAAATAATATAAACACTGTAATACAATAAAAACAAAAACAAAACGTTCATAGTGTATATTCAGTTTTAATCCTACAGGGTAAAAACCATATGTTTATAAGCAAATGCTCTTACTTCATTATGAAGTCTGCCATCAGAAAAAGTGAGGTGTGGACAGCTTTAAGTTCTTAATTATTAATGACTGTATGCTTTTTGTTTATTTTTATTTTGACTTCAAGGTCTGTTCATGTTTAAATCTCATTAGTTTTTTACAACAGCTTTCAGGTAATTAAAAGCGTGCACTTAGGCACCTGGCCACACCCTTAGCCCACTATAACCAACTAGCAAAGACGACTGTCTGCTGTTATTAGTAAGCTCTAGATTTATGAGAATAATGGATCTAGCATAGGGAGAGTTTCCGTGAATGTCCGTTATTAATACTAAGAGGGCACTTTCTTAGAATGGCCGCCGCATCAATCTTTAAATGAGCGCTCATAAGCTGAAGTGTCTGCTTAAATTGAAAGTAATGAACAACTAAAAAGTTTCTATAATTTAGAGAGAGAGAACAATATAGGTATATTAATGTCCTTATACACTTTGATTGCTTAGCTCAGGTATCGTAACAGCGTGAGTACCCATATGGCATGATAAGTTGTTGCCGATATCCGGCTTTCTTTGTTTTCCTTTCTCTACCACCTACCTAGCGAAAATATTCTGTATCATCCAGATTGCACTGGAAATGAACATTTTGATTTCCTTCGAGTTGAAAAGAACATTGGTGTATGTGTGTGTGTCTGTGAGGGGGAGGGGGGGGGCTACAAAGTTTTAAACTTAAACCATATATCTTTAAACGATTCCATCTAGATTTACAAGAATTTCCCGCTCAACATACAGCTTTCCAGATGGAACAGTTTTCATTGTCTTTTATTTTCTAAAAAATGTACCTAATTGTTTTGAGTAAACCTTATTCTAGTTTTATCACTGAGGGAGATAGCTCCACATTAACGTGTGAGGCCTGTATTCGGGAGGTCATGGGTTCGATTTCCACGGCCGATCTTCTGATCCATTGGTGTTTTCGCTGTTTTCCCCTATCTCCAAGCGAACGCTAGGAAGCATGACTACGTATCACCCGTATTTTCTATTCCTTTATTTCATTTCATTTCCATCGCTATTCTCAGAGATGTGTGTCAGCTGTGTTGTGAAGGTGGCGCCTCTCCGTGGGTGGTGTATGCACTTTAAATGCGGTCCTCGATGCCGAGGTGGCGTGGCGGTCGTCTGAGCTCAGGGGGTCATCAGTCGAAACCTCGGATGGCAGGCACCGTGCGCGGGATGTAGAAGCACCTATGAACCTCTAGGAACCCGCGCTCGGTGGGCGTCTCCTTGTTGCTCTCCAGCTGCTCGTTGGGTAGTATCGTCTCATCCTTTTCGTCCGGGGTCTAACTTACAAAATCCGAATCAGAGTGATAAATGCGGAGTCCATTCCGATACGTAAGCAATCAATCAGTCAATCAAGTCTTATACTCAGAAATAAAATATAAATATGAGTAACTAGTCTCTGAGATTCTTTTCATTCTTAATGAGTTTTATAAACTGAGAAACTATGAGAGAGAGAGAGAGAGAGAGAGAGAGAGAGAGAGAGAGAGAGAGAGAGAGAGAGAGAGAGAGAGAGAGAAATTTTGCTTCGGAAAAAGATGTTAAATTAATGTCAATAAAATTGCTATTACATTAAACAGTTTAAAGTTATTTTGGTTTGTTCGTTTAGATTTCTCAACATTTTAAACAGTACGACTCGAAATGTTAAGTGGTTGTTGATCTCTTTGTCATGAGCCATACAAAGGGTATATAACACCACTGCTAGTTAAGAATTAGCTTCTAAAATAAGTATATAAATGATCCCTTTTGTGCTAACATCACTAGAGCTCGGAAGCTGAAGAGCTAGAATTTGCCTAAAAAGACCTGTGGGGAGACCTAAATTATCCTAAACATACCAATAACTTGAAAAATGATGTACAAAAGTAACGAAAGTTAATTATTATTTTCAAATGTGAAATTTTAATTACAGAGTCAAATAATGAATATATGCTTGACAACACGCATCAATATCATTGCCTCAGCCGTTGTTAAAAGATGTATATATCATATACATTAATACATATCGTTCAGTGTGCGACATATGCCAAACAACAATAACAGTACTTCACATCATTGCCACTTGTCCAAAATTTGAAGTCCAGCGCAAACAACACGGTATCCCGAAAAGTCTTCCTGCAGCACTGAATGACACCTCCCTCACAAACAATATAATCACATTTCTAACGTGTTTTAATCTCTATCATTGTATTTAACTTATTCTTAAAACTAGTAAGTTTACTTGTCAACTGTGTATGTTCTATTGTGTAAATTGCATTGCAATATATTCAATATGTAAGTGGTCGCGATAAGACCTAAGAAGCTTTATAAAAATACATATTGATGCGCTTAATGTATCATACAATACCCAAATGTTATTCTTTAAAATATACATCTTTGTTCAAAAATATAATAATTCTGGAGATCTAAAATCTACAATGCAAAAAACATGAATAAAATTATTCTTCCTTCACTCATATTTCAAAAATGTTTATGTTAATCTGTGTAAATGATTTTCTGTTTGTAACGAGAAAGAGCAGTAAAAATGTAATTAAGAGAAGATGAAGTCAAACACAACTAAAAAGCCCGTTAAGCATTAAAAGTCTAAAAAGGACCAATAAGCTAATAAGCATCGAAAAAATCGCCCCCCCCCCCCCTTTAAAGGGTAATAAACTCTACCATTGCCTGGCCTACAGTGGCTCAAAATTAACTATGGTATTCCCGGTCTTCGAAAACTGGAGAAGAAAAGGATTTCTCCTCAACTTTTGAGTCCCCCCTTCTCCTATCTACAAGGAGATAAAAAAGAATGCGCATGTGTATAATACTTTGTATAGTAGACACAGAGTTAAATGGTATGGGTACAGAAACTCACGTGGAGGCTGCATATCAGAGTCCCATAATTCAACCTCAGCTTAAAACTTCTTCCCCTCAGACTTACAGCCAAAGATCATTTAGCTATACTGCCCAGTTACTTCTGAAGATGGAATATTACAGGTAAAGGTCTATTACGTTTCAAAATAAAGGATTTTAAGTGAGAAAGAAAATTGAAACTCCTTTAACTTTGTTAAGAATACATTTGATGGGGAAATACTATGTACAATATGTTTTAAAAACAACGAAGTGTATTATCATGGATTGTTGCTATAATTACAGTTACAAATGAACAGTCGTTCAAGGAATCTTTGGGTTAGTGTCTGCCTTTTTGCAAATCAATTCCTGGAGATAATGGTTTTGTCTCTACAGACACCTTATTGGTGTTATTATGAGCGTAATGGACAACGTTTCAGTGGAATGGGAATACTGGGAGCTCTAAATGGATTTAGGAATGAGAAGCTTGTGTTGCAAAGTGATTTTCTTAATTCATTTTTCTGAAGATTAAAATATAATACATCATCTATATTCTAGTTCATGTTATTTTACCTTTCTGTTAGCACTCCTTACTTCACTACTTGGAAAGATTAATGTCAGATTTCCCTATTTCAGCAGTGTAAGGTAGTAGCTGGGAGATAAACTAGTGTGTACCGAAGTGCTGTATGAATAAGTCTCAATAATGATATTTGGGAAATTGCTAATTTTAATTTATAAAAAAAAAGAAAATTATATTACAGAAGTAATGTTATTCACACTTAGAATACGCGAATAAAGTTACTAGAAAGGTGTAATATAGTGTAATATTTTATTAAATATTAGAGATGCTAATTTATGTTTATTAGTTGCTCTATATCAAGCCATTATACATGGATGGTTCGCCAAAATGATATTTGGTGCACGAGATAAACGAAGCTTCTGAAGTTATTTTTCGCAGCTAAATGTTGTGGTACATTTGTTTTGTTAAACTGAAAGTAGTCGCCTATTTCCTTTTAGGAATAACCAAGACGCACAATTTGGAGGCATTTCGAGGTATGCATTGCCAAATACGCCATGTGCACTGTTGGTTAAGCAAAATTGTCAGATAAAGAAGAGAAATATTTAAAATTAAGACGACACGAGCGTAATAAGAGTTAAATTTGAAAATGTCAGTTTTCAACGGAAAATATACAGCAGTGAAGATATTTAGACTATGGACTTATTATAGACTTTAGACATATTGTATGTTTATAACTCTTAAGTCCTAAACTATTAATTGCTATCCTATTCTCTTTAATTCAAATAAAAGCAAAACAGACTAAATGAGTCAAATTATATTCGGATCAACTCTCGCGGCCCCTCTCTCCTGCGCAAGACAGCCAACAGTCGCTGGGGAATCTGCGCCGGCAGAGGCGGACTAAAATCCTTACCTTATAATAGATGCTGGAAATGTCGACCTTCTGCTTTCAAACAGGCAGCATATCGCGTGTAAATTCTCGCTCACTCTCCGAAGCTCAGCAGCAGGAATTCTTATGTTTTCTGGCACAATGTTCCTGTAGTCCGCGAGGATTGGAACGATAAACTGTGTCTTTTAAAGAACACCATAAATAAAAATCACAACTAGTTGGTCAGGAAAGTGAGGGGGGCCACAAGTCAGCACTAATTATTCTGTCATAAAATACCTCTCTTACTGCATTTAATGATACGGCAGCACAATGTGCTATTGCAGAATCTTGCTGGAACCAACCATACGATTTCTCTTCTTCTGTCAAGTGATTGCAAAATGCCTCAGAATTAACCTCTGATATCGCTCTGCATTTATTGTTTCGTCAAAGAATCTGGGCCCCATTATTCTTCTGGCACTTAGCGCACACTCCCATTTTCTGATCATAATGAGGCGTTTCATCCAGTAGCACAGGTTTTTCTGAAGCCCAGTAGCAACTATTGTGAGTATTCACATGTCCCGTTAGATGAAACTAAGATTCATCAGTGGAAAACAAAGCCTATGGGTCAGTGAAACTGACGGATACGGATTCCTAAGCGTACCTTTAGACTTATCTTTGTCCCTAGACTCATACTGAGTGACAAAACTGTTGTCTTTTGAAGTGGTGATGAGAGCTTTTAGCTTGGATATCAAAGTATATTTTGTGTTAAGCTTCCAATTATTACATTGATTGAAATGTAAAACATTTAATCACGTATTTATGACACTTGAAAATGTCTCGAAAAGTGCATCAGTGAGTGAGTGAGTAGGGTTTAAGGGCCCGTCGACAGCTAGGTCATTAGGGCCCCTGATGCATCAGTGATATATGTCCACTCCAAATGGCGTCCAGCATGTGGTTACTCCTTTGTATAATAAGAACAGAGGCCTACTCAAATAAAACACGGAACAATACATTTAATGGCGTTTCTTATCGTTTTGTGAGGACACATATCGAAGACTTCTGTTACCTCTGGGTATTAAGACCCAAATTGAATAGCTGAATGTATGCAAGCTCCGATCATCAAGAATAGTATATCGGCGTGTGTATTCAAAGCAGTCTGCTGTCATATTTTGTTTTACTACCAAGTTCCACTAGACAAATTCTATAGATACAATTGCATCCCTGTATACTTTGACCCCTCATGTGTGCAATCTTCTTCGCTCAAGACTTTGTTTACATTTTATTAAATTACAAAATATAAAAGTTGATAATCATTTGTTAAGTGTGCAGAAACGACACTTTTTTTCTTTTTTAAAACAAATCCCTTTTTGTTTTGAACGTTTATAATACCCACACGTAAACAAATTTCTTCGTAGAAGAAAACATACGTAATAATTAGTACACAATCTGCACACGTCCTGTTAATATCTCAAGAGAAGCAAGTAATATTAAACAAATCCGAGCCTCTGAATTTCTTTCTAATGTGAACTGAGTGCATTGATACTTAAATAAAATCTCGTTCCTAAATGTTTTAGAATAAAGAATAAAACAGATTTTAATATTGTATAAAATCAAGCACTGAGTTAAATTTTCACTTTGACCAAAGACTGCTTGCAACCAAACAAACAAGGGACTTTTATTCCCTTTATTATCGGTTGTAGACAACTTATAAGCAGCACTGGAGACACTGTGATATGGAATTACTATATAGACGGGCCCTAATGACCTCGTTGTCGATGGGCGCTTAAACACCACCACTCACTCTACTATGTAGATCTACAGACGACAATGCAATAATTATTGTGAACTTGTACATTATTTGTGAACCCTTTTGTACAACAATATATGTGATGCTGTCTGTTTAAAAACTCCTCTTTTAATTAACTTAATTTATTTTAATGCTCCGTAGTAAAGCAGTAATTTTGCACAGCTTTCTTTTGTTCTCCCAAAGTTTAACACACCAATGTAAACTCAATTTTCTGCTGGAGTGCCAATTCATAAGGATAAATCATATTTTCCATCTGGGTATATATTACTGCTATAAATAATACTTGGTGTAAAGTGTGCTTTGTGATACATCTCTTGAAGTTAACTGGAATTAGACGCGGCTACACCAAAATCGATTGGGTGCCATTAGATGTAAGAAATTCTGTAGTATAATATAAGAGAACAGAGCACGTCATACATCATTATAGAGTAGTAAATGAGATAAGCCCAAAGGACCCACCGTTTACTGGCACATCAAGCAACATTAATCACTAATGGAGTTTCTTCATGGGCTGGGGTAAGCGATGCAAACAATGGAGTTTTTGTTCAAACTTTGTGGCCTTTAAACAAGAAAAAATAGAGATACAAAAAGGTTCTTACTTCCCATCGTGCCTTGCGTGTGTTTATTTTCTTGTAAGGCTTCCGCTTCTTACGATCCCAAACAGGTAAACTTCACTTTGTGAAAATCTGCTAATTAGCCAAATTTAAGATGTTGAATTCGTAGTGCGCTGCGTTTAATACAAAGAAATTTTATCCTAATATTAAGACTAAGTGTAAAACGTCTTACCAGTGTCTATAGTGCACTCCTTTCCTTTCTTTTGAACTTTTGAATTAAGTTAACACTGTTTGCCATAACAACTACATGCTAGAGCTAGCCGGTCGCCTCCTTAGCGCGGTGGTAGCGCTGCTGCTTACCAAGTGGGAGACCGGGGTTCGATTCCCAGTACCTCAGTGAGGATTTTCTCCCTCTGAGAGATCTGGGCCTTGTGTGAAATAAGAATCGAGTATCTTTGATTGACGTAATAGAGATTACTTATAAAACCCGGGACTTAAATTACCTACTACATATTTTATGCTCTGGTACGATGCAAAATTATACAAAATTAATTCAGAATAAACACGACTTTATAAGCTATTCTCAGAAAATCAATAATATATTAATATGTATATTTTGTTAACCGTGCAAATATCATATGATACTTGAATAAAGAAAACAAATGGTGTCTTTGTTCTATTATATTCACGGAAATCTAACGTTATATCAAGATGTTGTGAAACCAGCCTGATTATATGGTTGTAAAACGTAGGAAACCAATACAATCATTCAAAACAAATTGCAAAAATTCGTGAATAGAGTTTTTATGCAGAAATATAATAAGATGGTCAGACAAGTATAATTTTAAATTTAGAATTATGGAAAACAGCAAACCAAACCAAATAACACCTAGAAGAGAACAGTTCTCGAAAAAAAAAAATGCTAAAGAAGGAAAAGCGTGGAATGAAATAAAGAAGTTTGCAGCAAATGGGTACAATGGAAACACTTTGTAAATGCCCTTATGCTCTTCACAGGGAAATTCAGGAGATAGTTAAGAGGCATGATTGAGAAAATGAAAGTAACAAATGTAATTTTCCAGTAGAAAGTGCTTCAAGTTGGGGAATTTTCTTGAATATCGTCGTATGGCATCCTAGAAAGATACTAAGCTTAAATACTAAGTGATTAAATACTGCTGTGATTTACGTTTCTCTCTCCCGCCTCTCTCTCTCTCTCTCTCTCTCTCTCTCTCTCTCTCTCTCTCTCTCTCTCTCTCTCTCTGCACCTCATAACGTTGACATGTGTATGTTGAATTTTGTATGGAGTACAGTACATCATGTAATTATTATCAAGAAAGTAAAAATGAGACATGTAGAGCAAATAACTGAACGTGCGTTGATTTATAGAAGCAAAGCATCTAAAATGTGCCAAAATGTTTTCGCCGCAATCACAGTTACAGGCCTATTACCATACGTCCCGTAAGTGGCGAACTAATCTTGAAAACCCTGGCATCACATGTCATAAATATGTTTTGGCTAGCATGTGCTGGAGCAGTTGATGACCATACCGGGTATAGCTGTCACGGGTTTTGCAAATTAATGTAACCATCTTGCTCGCTTGCCAACTGCGAAAAACATGCATAATACATGGACAGAAAAACTCTACTGGATTTATTGCCACAACAGCATTTTGACACATGATATACGGGAATAAAATGAAATGCAAGTGTGAAATTATGTACGTAAGCGGTCGTAACCAAACCCGGCATGATGTTTATCCAAGAATGGAAACCTAATTTCCTTTTCTTCTGCTTGATTTGCATGCCGCAAATAACCGGGTATCGGGAACCTTTGAAACCTGAAGTCTCATTGTTGCAGATCTTTTCTCTTCTGGAGGAAAACGAACAGTTACTCCATTAACAGGACGCCGAAATAAATAATAAAGGAAGCCAGGCGCCATTTTAAGTACCGAGTTTTAAAAAACAGCAATCTTATTTACAATGTATTTATTATTGTAATTTTATTCTATAAACCTTAAATTACGAATACACATAGCTTCCTCTATTAATAAGGGCCTTCTCAAAATAGTGTGTTCATTTTGATACAGTACAACTTGGATCATTCCAACATTTATAATTCGAAATCGTTCTTAATTCGAAAATTTTTCTTGGTCTTTTGTATTAAAGCAATGTAAAGAAGTCACATGTAATTCGAATTTCATTTTCGTTAATTCGAAGCTTTTGTTCAGAAATGTCAGTCGAAAAATAATCTAAGCGCGGAAATGTAATATGATAACTGTTCATGTGTTTCTGCAAAAGAAGTCATTTCTTCGGGATTGTTTGTTTTGTCGGAATGTAGGTTTGGGGCTGGAATAGCTTTCCTAGCTGCCGGCCTTGAGCTTCTATAGCTGCCTCCACATCCCCTTGTTCAAACACGTGCGCCTTTAGTTGTCTCTCGAGCGTCCTACTGTCCAGTTGGAATGTCCATCTACAGCCCTGAATTGACATAAAGTAACTTTAATGTTTTTTCATGTAAAGGAATCCTATTGTGTAGGGATGAGGAAAATCAGGATTCCCTCTCAGGCCAGTTGTCTAACTGCGCTGTAAAGGCTGTTATAGAAAAGATTAAGACAATGGTAGGGTGGGGGTAAGTAATTTGTGTTTTTTTTCTGTTATGTACGTAAATACAAAGCAAATTCAGGGATATCTCACCCACTCAAAACTAATCAAAACGAAGAAACAGTTTGTGATAGAAGACTTTTGTGCTGCCGACCATCCATGTTTAAATCTCAGAGGTTTGTTTTCAACTAGAGCGAAACGTAAATTCTAGGAACCACCTTGGAAAGAAAGAAGGAAAGAAACAGGAGAAAGAAGAGAAGGAAAGAAAGAAGAACAGAAAGAGGATACGTGCAAACGATATAGGAATAATACCAAACCATAGAAAGTGTAAAATATATCCAATTTCAGTAGCCAATAATGAAGAAAACTAAGATTCGAGTGAGTGAGTAAGTGAGTGAGTAAGGTTGAAAGGCCCATCGACCCAAACTAAGATTCGGAATATGCATTTTTATCAATATATATACAAGCTATCTACTAATAATTGCCATATATACTTCGGCGGTACGGACACCACGGAATTCTTGGGTACCTTCTTACGTCATGCTTTCATTTTATTGGTCAAATATCGTCACCTTGCAGGTGCGTCTCACGCCTTGCGTTCTTTATCGAAGCAACAGGGCATACCAATGCTGTTTTTTTTTTTTTTTTTTTTTTTTTTTTTTTTTTTTTTTTTTTTTTTTTTTTTTTTCCCAATTTATGGGCTAGTTACGAATAGTTATAGCCAGCTCCCTCAACTAGAGATTTCCCCTTTCAAGCTGATGGAGACCGGTAACAGAAGACACACCCTATAAATGCCCCTACAGACCATCACAAATTCGATGTCTGTTACTATATGTGCCACAAATAGAATAAATAAAAACATTCATGGTTTTAGTCACATAATTGTAATTTTGTGACAGGCAGAGCCAGGGGATGCAAATAACCAATTTTCCAGAATTGCTCGGAACGTGCAGTGTTTGTGTATGCTAGCTACCGGAGCACACTTAAACATTTCGGCGACGACTATATGAGGTGTGATGTGGGCTGCATGTCTGGTGACTCGACCAATGAAGACATTCTCGCCTACCCTGATTTAGCGGCATGCATTCTGGTGTAGAGCTCAAAGATATGCAGATATGGTCTTCATCACAGGCGGCACAGTTGTATGACGAAAGGATACATAACGTGGCGACACGTTAACAAAACTGCCTCGGAAACAGAGATACATTGTGGAGACATAATTTAAAATCTATAGGATCCAATGACAATATTTTGAAAATACTGTGTTTTTTCCGGTCTCTCCTCGTATAGTAAGTAGAAGTATTATATTTCACCCAAAAATTCTATGTCAAGCTTTCAAGGAAATTTATGTTTAGAGACCCCTGAACCCCCAAAAAAGGATTTTTAGAAAAAGTTCCTTCCCACAATCTACATAAATTAACACATCAGTAGAATATGAACATTTCATTAAATAAAACTATAATAATCACATTTATGGGAGTATATGCAATTGTAAGAAATTTGTATAAAACGTACAACATTAGAAATAACACGTGAATTTATATACGTGCCTTGGATATAAACTGTGATTAGTTGATGAAGTTGATATAAACATAAAATATTTAAGTTCAACCGTAGAAATAATTAATAGCGTATTCAAACCAGCTTTAGTACAATAGACACCCGTATGAGGCTACTCGAAACCTTAGAAAGACTTGTCCTATGCACAGGAGTGAAGCTTGGACTCTAAAGAAAAGAGATAGAAGTGGAACAACTGCTGCAGAGATGAGGTTCATTCAAGGGACTGTTGATTGTATACTAAGCGGGATCTAAGGATCAAAGAGTTCGTTTTACAAGAGCTGAAGAACTAACCAATTCTCGAATATATGTATACAACATTACCAGAACAACTTGAGACAACACCTGCATGGCATGGCCCAGAATACATTCCGAAAAGCTATAACGCAGTACATTCCTAGTGGAGAGAGATCACGTGGCTGTCCCAAAGGAGATGGAGGGAAACTTTGTTAGTGAGATCGCAACAGACTCGATGGCCTAACACTTGGATGAATGAAGAGGAAGAAGGAGGAAGTCCGTATATGTGTGTGTGTGTGTGTTTGTGTGTGTGTGTGTTTGTGTGTGTGTTTGTGTGTGTATGTGTGTGCGTGTTTGTCTGTGCGTGTGTGTATGTGTGTGTGTGTTTGTGTGTGTGGTGTGTGTATGTGTGTGTGTGCGTGCATGAACAGCAAACTCAAAAGTGAAAAGTGATTAAACAACGAACTTTATATTTAAGTTCAATGTATTGTAAGAATGCTACTCGAAGATTTTCGAGAAAATACCCCCACCCCTAACTACCATTTACGTGAAACATTTTTCAAACATATTGGTTTTCTCAAAATGGTAATATGATTTTGATTAAATTACCACGTGTTTAAGATAATTTCATGAAAAATTAAATGTATATCTTGAATTTTCTGAGAATAGGCCTCTGAAGTATACTTCACTCTGAACTACTTTTGCTTAATTGGTAAACGGTAAGAGAGAAATAAAACCTTACTACAAAAACGTTTTAAAGTTCATCGTTTTCGAGATATTCCTTGTTATTGGTTTGCATCTTAAAATACTTATACTTTTCTCAAATGCAAACTCTGTATTCATTTCTCTCTGTCTCCCTCTCCCTCCCTCCCCCCCTCTCTGTCTGTCTCTGTCTGCCTCTTGGCCATGCAAAGAGAACAGTTTCAAAGCCATCACTTAGCGATCAGCTCTTAAGCGATTTGATCATCGGTTAAAGCCCATTGTATTCCAAAATTCCCTTTGCAACTACAAGAAAACATGAAAGAAGGCAATTTCTGCAAATACTAACGTGAATTAACATGAGGTAGATAGAAGAATAAGCATTTGTAGGAATAGTTTATACAAGAGTAGAGAAGGCCATGCGAGTGCAACACATCAGGTTTTTTTTTTTTCATTTAGTTTTGTTTTTAATAGTCAAATAAATCACAAGTAAATAAGTTGCTACTTTTGATACTACAAATATCAAACTAGAGCTAAGAGTGGACCGAATTTTGCGATGGACTTCAGTTCTATCAGCATCAGCATCCTGCGCCATTGTCCATAGTGTTGCACGCCTATTGCAATCTCTGTTTCAGTCCATACATCATGGAGCAGATGCATTAATTGAAGTGGCATGTGGTGAGCATTTCCGACTCCTATCGCCCACTTAAGCATGGTCCTTAAACGTGGCAGCCATTACTTTTTCATAAAGTAACTTCTGTGCTACCTCCAGAGATGTCACAAAAATAAGAGCAGACCCATGATCGATCCGTTTCTACTTCTTCATAGACAGCAATGCTACCGCATCGCTACCAGGACTTTCACCTCCTCAAGTACCTCGAAGGTAACATGAACCGCCCAGAAGGCGCCCCCACCACAAAAATGACTCCATTCCTCTTTAGGGCTGACAGAGGTGAAGAAGGTCAAGCATGGCAGTTGGTGGGCGTCATATCTTAGTAACTGTGTTTCTTCATTTCGCTTCCTGACATCTAAATTATTATTTTCCTTGTTTGCAATCTTCTCTCTTTATACAAGGTACCAGCACATCCGTATTCAAGGCACTGAATAGGCAGATATACTTTCAAAAAGGACTAATGATTCACTTTATTGCTAGGGCCTTCTAAATCAATAGTTTCGATAAAAATGCAACTTTGATTGTGACAGCAACTCCACCAAAGATCCCCAAGATGTGCTGGACAAGCATTGAAAATATCCATTAAGAAAACCTGATTTAATAGTCACCAGTTTTTTACTCTTATGAACAGAAGAGATATCAGAAGAACTACAGGCACACCCACTTAAGAAAGCACAATTTTTGGGAATCCATAATCCATATGGAGTTTTACTAAAACACTATATATATAAGCAGGGGGAAGAAACGTCTAGAATATGAAGCCAAATATAGGAACATCTCCCTAAATTTAGGGACAGTTATGCTTTCTTGGCAACTGTACGGAGGTACTGATGGATTTGATAAATTGTTATGGAAAAAGCGTGCAGTATATTTTTAATTTAACAGGTGATAATCGTTTGTAAATTATAGCCACTACCATAATTATTAATTGTTGAGTTGGCAGTAATCTGTTGCAGTAAAGAAACTCATGCATTTTTAGTGTAATCCTTGCTTATCGTATTCAACGTTTCTACCAAGACGGCAGATACATAAATAGAAGTGTAACTGTGAAGACATTTTGGAATTTTTCCGATTTTTTTGGTAGAGACAGAACTATAGTTGTGTAGTTAATAACAAAGGTGCATATTGTGAGCTTTTAAGCATAGTATGAGCAACAGTGTAATATCAGTGAGTGCAACGAGAGAATGTGACATCTACATTAAACAAAATAAAGCAGATGCATCAAGAAATGTATAACAGACGAAATATTGCAGCACACTAAAGATGCTGTTGGACTGTAGTAGTGATCAATATTCGCTATTGTCTGTTTAAACTGATATCCTTTGACAAGTATAAGAAATATCAGTAGAAACTCGTGGATGTATTTAGATTTGTAATGTATGAGCTTAAACTCAGTTTCACTTCAGAGTATCCTTGTCAATATTCAAACTAAAATTTATCACAGGAATTCTGGTAAAACATAAGGACTTACATAGGTACAAGCTTAGTTGCAGAATCTGAAACAAAACTCATGTGGGTATATGAGTACGGTATATGCTGTTGTACTATGCAACACCCGGAACAATGGTAGAACTTAACACCGGAATAATAAGAGTATTGAAGCTTGAAAATGAATGTTTAATGTTACAGATGACTTTTAATTAAAACACATTAGGCTGGTGTTAAAAACAACGTTTTAATACCTACCTCAAACACTATTTTCACTTCTGTTTATAGACAGGTTAAGGATGTGGTTTGATTCCACCGCAAGTTAACCACAAAGTCTCTCCTTGTTTTCCCTTAAATGGTTTTCTTTAAAATGTAATTACTACACAATCTCTATCACATGCTACAGAGCATATCGTACCCCAATTACACTTGAATTTTAGAATAGTAAAAGACAACAGAAGATACCCTCTGTTGCATCTATAGCGAATACTTATTTGCATTTCAGTCCTAAGGAGTAAAATGCTTAAATATGTTAATATTACCGGTCTCTCTGTGATTTCTTTGCACACAAAGATTCTTCTTCGTCATCTATATTGGTATGACTCGAGAAACATTTTACATTTGGATTTTATGACCTCCTCGGCTAAAGGTCAATTCGCAGGTGCTGCAGATGGAAGTCGATCCACAATCTGGTAGCCCGGCCAACCAACATGTGTGTTACCAACGGCAGCTTGGCAAGTGTTTACCCCCAAACTCTGGCTCATTACGACAAATTAACGTATCAATCTTTACATAAAACTCATCCCTTAATTAAAATTTCTAACGATGCTTTAGTAGACCTTCCTACTTCATCTAACATTTCATCATGATGAAATTTTGGATCTCGTTTAGGTCTATGCTTAGGTATTTTGTTATATCACACATTTTCATGGAGAGTAAGAAAGCGATTTTTTGGAAACCGTATATTCACATCCTGTATACAAATGCTGAAAGAGTTTATGAAATAACTGTGGGACGACTTAATACATGATGCATTTAACTTATGTAAGTTGTGGCATTAACATGCTCGTGAAGTTGCAAAAATTGTTATAGACACTCTAAGGCATCTGTGTACGATTGCTGCTGATAGTACATTCACTTCCATTTATGCCGTCGTCGCAGTTTTGGGAGGCATTCTACTGGCCTTCACAGGTAGCGTGTGTATAGCAAGAAGGAGCTGTATCTATTTACCTTTTCGTGAATGCAGTGGCGTCGATTTTTATGTGTATAGTTGTAGATTATTTACATATGAATATATAACTTCGAGCAACGTCTTCAAATGACAAAGGCTGCCCATATACCCACAATTCTTCCTCAATGCACCTCTGCAATATTTGCATATATCGCGTCAACAGTTAACGGACACCTAGACTGAATTTTCTAATTTTTTGAATGTTACATCTGCTTACTTGAAAATTGGCACACTTGATATGAATAAATAAAGAAATGACTGTGAAAGCTCAAACAGTTTCTCAAATAATAAAATTAAATATTTTTAATTAGGGAACAAATTCATTATTTTAAAACTGCCTTCACATTTTTCAGAGAAGTATACTAGTGGCATTTTCTGTTACTTAAGAAACTGAAAATAAATTGAAGTATTTGATAGTTGATTTTATTACTTGCAGAGAAATACACTTTCGTTTTTATGAAGTTGTTAGTCTTATCAGCATAAATTATTTCTTGTATTTTTATTTGTAATTTTATATCTTTAGATAACACGTTTGAGATCATGTATGCAAATTTCCAGAGCAAAACTGAAATGTCAGGAATAAGTTTGTTACAAGATGCAAAACTGAGAAAAAAAAAAGTACCGCTGTGATTAACATTAAACGCTCGGGTGCCTTAAACATGTTGCTGGACTTTCAAAAATGGCAGGTTGGTGTTTAGCCAAAATCACTCACAGGTGTCTATAGAATATGATGGTATAATTCATAAACGAAATGTGATTTTCAGCTAAAATTTGGTCGAATAACAAAGGAGACCTCCCCTCTCTGCTATGTCCGCACCAGCTGAGAAGATTGGTGCAATGCCACCTGAAGCAGAAGGGAGGCAGCATATATGGAACCGAGGGTACCATAGTATTATTATTGATATAATCACTTCACGAAGAGCATAATTTTGCTTGGAGCAAAAGCAGTTTATCTGTTTAGATGTGCACCCGGAACAAAGTGTTTGCAATATGCTGCAACGAAGATCCCTGTTGCATAACAACACGTCTGTACGTTTCGAGCATACATTTGCGAACTTGTGAGCATGGTATAATTCGTGGTAGTTAATGGATCGTCTTATAGAATAATGGCATGTTAATTACGTGACATCCACTCACTCCAAAGTTATTAAAGGTAATTACGTCAAACCCTAACGTCGGTAATAAGGACACTAAAACGTTTGGTAATTAAATTCATTTTTCCCCTTGTGCTCGAAGTTTGATGCCGGAACCTGTCGCAATGAGTGCGAAATTGGGTCCTAAGAGAGATTAACGTTTAAGATTCGATGGTTACGAGAATGAAAGTGTAAAACTGCTTGGTCTACCCATGGGCGTCTTTGCTTTTATTTAATGTACCCCATGTAAAATGCAAATCATACAGAAAATACAAAGTACTAGACGGTTTACCGGAATTTGCGCGGTTAACTTTTTAAACTCCAGTGACGAACTAATTAGTTTCGTTGACCTCCCCCGTTATTAATAAAATTGTCTGATAGCCTAAAAAGTTTTTATAATCAGTTCTTACATCTAATAATTTTACCTACCACCGACAAACTGGATAACCTCCTCTCGCGCATCTTTTCGCGATGAGATTATTCTGGCCACTGCAATTTTACGCATGGTTGCCTTTTTAAACGTGGCCCTGCTCCTCTTTGTCCGCTGTGCGACAAACTTTTGTCGGTTCCGTCACATGCTACTAGCGCACCTTTGAGATATTCTATAACTGCCTGTCAGACTCGCACAGGTCTGGCGGACTAATAAACAAGCAGTGGAAACAGTTTTTAATTTTTTTAATATTTATTTTGACCGACCAGCTAAAAGGCTGTACAGGCCATTTATGATAAAAGATATAAAAATATGTTACTTATGTTACATTGAAGTGGGTCATGACTCCACGAACGTATGCACAATATTGTGTGAAAAAGAAGTAAAGAAATTAAAGCACGTACAGAGCTAAAATGAATTCAGAAAGGGTAAAGACATATGGAATTAACAACATGAATGTACAGGTTTGTAATATAGGAATTAGAAACAAATAACATTACACAATAATAGTAACTAATAACATTAAAGTATAAAAAGCTATAACATGTACTTCAATAAAACATAAATACAAAGGAAATATAGCAAAACTTTCTCGCGTGGAAGTTATTCCAAAATGGTGATTCAGCAGACATCAGTGTGCATTTCTGTTGAAATTTTAATTGTAGCGCAATACTTTCTCTCGCTTCTGTAGTTGTGTGACAAAGAAACTAAAAATTAGTTAAAGTTATATATCCGTTTTATGTGTCGTGGCTATCAAGTTTTTTTCTTCAAAGAAAAAGTTCTGATATAAAATGTGATAGGAGCGTAAATAAACTAGAATAAATACCTAGATGAACGTGCTGCACAGATTCTTGTATCATTTTCACTGCATGTTATTCTGCAACTAATTTTGCAGTGAACATAGTTATTTGAGGTATTTTAAATTGAAAAGCTTAAATCCATAGCAGATGTAGCTGAACATCGCTTCCTGTAATACAGTATTCTGGGAAATAATCGTAAAATTGTGGAGTTTGTAGCATCCAGGCAGTGCTGGGCTGTAGTAATACATAGAAGTATATCTTAGTGGTCGAAGAATGCGGCTTTGTGAGCAATGTTGCGAGGTTAAGAATAAGTTAGATGGTTACAGTTAACCACTGGCCGGCCATGTGCTATAAAGTGCGGTAGTGGGACATGAACCAGTAAAAGCTGTTACCCCGTCGTAATGAAGTCCGCCTCTAACTTATGCGTCCAAAGTTAATGAACCGCCTCCAACTGTCCCCAACTCTAGACCACTCTGTAACAAGTGTTGTTATAGGCTTCATTATATCGCCACAACCACGAGAAGGGGTGTTCGATACTATTTGCTCGACGCTTCTTGGATCTACGTTATACAGGCTGTGCACATACTTGTATTGATCATTTAGGACAGTGTAATAATAAACAATATTACATCAATATTTGATTATTCAGCGGACTTATAATTTTACTTATTAAGAGCAGTATTGTTTCAGGTTGATTAATATCTTCAAACAAGCGTCGCACACCCCTGACAGCGAGGAGCGGGAGGCGTAGCGCAGAGTGGGCAGGCCTCGCGGTAACGAATGTTGTATTGCAACTAAGCTCGAATGCCTTCGATACCGATACATCACTACCTCGGCCAGTAGGTCATGCATTGAGGGTGAACATCTGGAAGCAAAACGAATAGTCTGTACTGACACGCGTTGTTCATTTCGCGGTGCAGTTACGACCATGCAAAAAAGTTCAGGTAGTCAACTTGTGATTGGTTCGTGGGGAAAAATGTAGATAAAGAGAAATACAACGTATTAAAGTAGCACGTATCACATCATCTATATCTATACCCCTAACATCCTGTATGCATGCCTTCTATGGAGCACACAACAATGAGCCTGGCCATATTTATAAGTGAGTAGAAGTTTTACAAGCTTTTACAAATTTAGAATTATTTATTCCATCAGTTTGAAGAATCGTTCTCATTGTATGATATTAGGTAAAATAAAGAATTTTCATAATAATAAATAAAGGGGGGAAAGCCATTATCACAGTTTCTTTAAGAACATTTGTTCGATGTTGCGTCTTAAAATCACAATTACACAACTAGAAAACACTGAAAATAAATAATGATGAAGAAGCGCACATATGGTGAATGCAAATGATGTTATAAAACTCTTTCATCTCTGCGTATCTCTTCACAATACCTACTTACACTTGCATGGATGCTTTATTTAAATAAAGTTGTTTTTAATACTGAGTAGCTATTATTATCATTGAGACTAAAACACTAAAGCTTTTGGTCTTTTTCTAATCACGTTACGTAACTATTGATAAATGTTTGAGGGTATTTAAAATTGAGCAATGAGTGCTTAGTTAAATAAAGTATTCGGTAACATCATTCAAATATTTATTCGCGATAGCGAACTACTTACTGCATAGAATAGTTCGTAAACAAATAGCGCTACGGAAAAATAACATACGAGGAACGTTCTAAAACTCCTCGGCTGAGAAACTACAATATTAAAGGGAAATGATTTGTTTCTTTCTTTCTTTCCTTCCTTCCTTCCTTCCTTCCTTCCTTCCTTCCTTCCTTCCTTCCTTCCTTCCTTTCTTCCTTCCTTCCTTCCTTCCTTCCTTCCTTCCTTCCTTCCTTCCTCCCTCCCTCCCTCCCTCCCTCCCTCCCTCCCTCTCTCGCTCCCTTCTTCCCTTCCTTTCTTTCTTTTTTCGACACACTCACCTTTTAAATCAATACCTTTTTCCGAATTTCCAGCTTTTTAAAATAAAATTTGTCCAACAGTGCAAAATAAGCCTCAGCTGTGTCAAGTCCTCATTGGACTAGAATTTCGTCCTCCCAGCGATTTCTTCATGTTTGGAAACCAGCAAATGTGGCGGATATGGATGCATGTGGAATGCAGTTTCGCAGCAACAATCCCAGGCTTATGTGAAGACGCCTTATCATAATGAAAAAAAGAACTTTCTTTTTCGCATGGTGTAGACGTTTTGCTGACTAACATAGCCGTGACTTTTTCCGCATATGGAAGCCCTTCTTACTTTCACCAGTTGCCACCCACTGCTTGAACTGCTCCTTCCTTGCTGATGTTTCATCTACTGTTATGGAACATCGTCGGATTGCACTTTAACAAGCCTAAACGCTCTTGAGAAATGTTTGTTCCAACATGTTTGCTCCCTGTTAGCAATCATAGAGGGAGGAGGCATTCTCGTACCCAAAACTCCGTGTAGAATGTAGAGAACACGGACCATCGAGATCTTTGCAGTGTCAGCCAATATGCGATCATTAAGTACGACATTGTGAATTTTTGTCGCTATTTCGTCGGTCCTAGCGATTTTGAATGGATATACGATCACACTTAAATTCAGCAACTCGCTCTTTAGCGTTTGAAACGTAGAGGAAGCATCCTTTAACATCGAATCTAACATTCTTTTGCATTCCTGCTGGGGTTAATCGCTAAAAAACCAAGTACTTTAATGCATCTCGTATCTTAATTTTACTGATTTTGTAGAAAATGTGAACACTGTTTTACGATTGCCACAAACAAGTGATCATGCTCCGGAGCTTCACGGCTCGCCATCTGAAGTACGATACTTTTAAAACAACTGTGATAGTAATTTGGTCATCTCCACAATATCTCTGAGTCAGAACGAGAACTTCTATGGTTGTCCCTCTTATATTGTGTATTTTAATAATGCTATTCTTATCCCTTAGTAAACGTTTATCTGTCTCTTATGGTTTGCTAGTTACAAAAGATTCAGTCAAATAATGGAGACTTTAACGTACCTACTGTTTGCATAGATACACATTTTATTTCTAGTATCATTGTATCAAAACTATATCTTAATCAAAATCTTTCGTGTATCCTTGGAAGATACTTCTTCTTCTTCTTCTTCTTCTTCTTCTTCTTCTTCTTCTTCTTCTTCTTCTTCTTCATCTTCATCTGCTTACCCTCCCCGTATGAAGGACTGACACCCCCTAGGAATTACAGGATAGAGTGAAGAGGCGTTGCCAGACACTTAAAATAACAAATTATTATTTATTCAGTGTTTTCTTATTGAGTTGTTCTGTTCACAAACGAACACACACGCACGCACGCACGCACGCACGCACGCACACACACACACACACACACACACACACACACACACACACACACACACACACGCACAGTGACATTTTTGTAAACATACTTTTTAATCAGGGAACCTCAAAACGTGTACATTCGGTGAAATCTGAGTATAGAATGTTTGGGTTGAATACAATCCATCCTCTACCTTTTGTAGATATGGGTAGAGAAGGAAATGAATTATAATAGGCAGAAGTAGTGACAAGCTGTGATTGTCAAATGTTTGTTTCTATAGCACATGCTTTCGGCTAATATCTCACTCAAAGCACCAGGGTAGCAGCAGCTATATTGGCCACGGTAGCTCTGATTTAAAAATAATCCGGTTAGCCCATCCTGGAGTAAATACATAGGTAATTCATATTTGAAACAAAGGATCATCGTAATGCCATCCGGAGTTACAAACATCGCCTGTAGCGACCGTTTGCAAAAATTCCGCATGTTGAAAGGTTTTATGCACATGAGGTTTGCCAACACAAAACGAACATTTTTTTTGTCTCTCTCACAAAATGGCCGGCAGTGGGCCTTCACGCGTATCTCTATGCAGATTTTCACTAATCACAAGCGCTATTCGCACGGGACGTGACAGAGAAGCGAAATATGGCAACCATGTACCCGTTGTGTGACGCAAGTATGCTTTAAAAATGAGCAGCCTTGAGATATCAGCATCGAGTTTTAAGGTCCGCGGTGCAAAGCCATTGACTGGCACAAAGTGTGGCTAACGGATTCGTGCCATTGGGAAGAAAACCTTGACTGGCTGGCGACTTGATGCATTTCGCAAATGAGCATCGCTGCAAGACCCGCTTGGTTTCAGCAAGAATAGATCACGTGAGAACTAGGCAGTCATTGACGAAGATAATGTACCTACACGTGTTAAAGGATTGATGTATCACATTCACATGTCTTTCTCTACTCACTCTTCTACTTTTCACACAAGTTTTTGCTTCTATCAGTTGCTTGCCAATGAAATAAACTTTCCTTACACATTATATAGCAGTAGGCCTTGGTAAGAAATGCGTGGTACACTAGGCTACAGAGATTTTTAAAAAGTAGGTCACTTTGTGACGGCTTTGAAGTTCCATGCTCTTTGCAACACCACAAACATTTATAATCAATTGAAAAAAAAGTGAAAGTATTTGAAAATATAAACTACTAATAACAGAGAATAAGTTAAAAATGGTTAACGCAAGTAAACTTTATTTCATATAAATCCAGTGGAGTAATAAACTGTACATTTTTAGAGCAGTTACATTTTCTCTATCTCTTATGGTTTACCAATTACACAAAAGTCGTTAAAAATGAAGAGAACTTCCAGGCTATCTGCAGAAAATTCAAAATTTTACATCTTATTTGTCATACAAATATCCTAAGTACATATATGGTATTTTAATCAAAAACTGTTTTTAAGAAATTTAAAAAAAAAAAAAAAAAAAAAAAAAAAAAAAAGCATGTAAAGGGTAGCGTGCGGTGGGTATTCTTAGGTAGCGTGATAGATGCTGAACTTAAATAGAGATTTGGTAATGACCGAGTTTTCGTTTTTAAGACATACTGATTACAGAGATACATGCGCGGGGACATTTTTTCAATTTTTTTTTCTCCGCAAAACGTGTATTTCCAGTGAAGCCTCTATTATCTCTACTGTCTGTAAGTAAGTTGTAGAAAAGTCGATTTTGAAATGTCTCGTTTATTATTATTTTTTTTTTTTAATGTTGTATAAGAAAAGTTTATAATCAAAATTTCTGACTCGCTCCGTGTACAAAATGTTGATAGGCTGAATACTTAGGTTAGCAATTTTTCGTTAACAGATACCAATTACACACGTGAAACAATAGTTGGATCTATGACCAGTATAAGTAAGAGACACAATTAACGCTTTTGAAAACATGGTTTCATATGTAAGTTACACAGTCATTACAGCTAT
This sequence comes from Tenodera sinensis, assembly GCA_030765045.1. Taxonomy (NCBI): domain Eukaryota; kingdom Metazoa; phylum Arthropoda; class Insecta; order Mantodea; family Mantidae; genus Tenodera; species Tenodera sinensis. The sequence continues at coordinate 262,504,019 of CM060964.1, forward strand.
TTCGGAAAATACCTATCTTTATTGCAAAGAGTTTTAAAGTGAGATTAAAGATATTATCCCACCATTTTAAATTTGCTAAATTCGTTATCCTTTATCATCGAAGCTATTTAAAATAGCAGAGTGAAAACTTTACAGGATATAGACTTGTGTTTTGTAAGTTAACTGCTCTTTTTCTATACAAACATATTTGTTTATTATGGAAGATGGGACCTTTTCTTATTCAATTATACCATTCCTCTCTGAACAGTTGTCAGCAATCATTAAAAATAACAAAACATGTTATTAATTAGTGCTTCTTATTAACAAGTACCAGTGTCATTAGTGCTATTTAGTTCCCCTTAAATAGAGTTTTATTTCTACACACACAAACATATACACAGAGTAGCATTTCAACATTTTCGGGCTCATAGGACCACAAATATCTACATATTTGCAGTGAAAACTGGAGATTATCTTTTTGGGTGAAACAAAATACGTCTTCTACAATTGTATGGGCAGTAAAAATAGAGTATACGTGTAAGAGGAATTTAATTATACAGAGAGGCATATTATGCAATTTTTATTTTAATTTAGAGACAATGAGAGAAAGGGAGCGGGATTACGTCGCATAGTTTCAAAATAACTATGAAAGCAAAGTGAATAAAAAATAAATAAGTTCAACAGTTTTTTACACATGCGCAGTCGATTCTGCAAGCAACTGAGTAACATAACAACTCTAATTGCATTTAGCTTCCTTCATGACTTTTAATTTCCATTTTGGGTTACCGCATTTCCGAGGCTTTGATACATATTTAACTACGCAAACACAAGCGCACGTACACCTGCGCTGCGTGTCCAAGTAAAATATGCGCACTCACATGCGCAAACACAAAAAAAGTCTCGCAAAAGCACGTCCACAGAGTTGCACGAAATATCATCTGCTTGTGTAAACAATTAACCAACAACGGTATAACAACAATAAGGTTGTGAGATATGGTTGTAACCTGTGCATGCAAACGGTGAATACAAAAATTCTATTTTATGTTTAAATGTTGGCTTATTTTCCTTTTATGACGTGTCGTACAAAGCTCTGTTTTAGGTTTGTTCTTCAGTAAACATGCGTGTTACACTAATAGTTTCCAAACAGTGATAAAATCTCGTGTTTCCCTAAACAAAATCTACCGTAGCACGTGTCCGTTTATTTTCCAAAAAATGATAGCGACATGAGAAAGTGGGAGTGTGCGTATATTGAGAAAGTTTGTTACTGAAACACCACTGTGGTCGAGAATCAGACGTTACTAAAACACAAAGGCACGTTTAATATCTGCGGTCATTTCGATTCAAAACTTATACAGCCTAGAAAAGGACTACTTGTCTTCATTTGACAGAAAAGTAATCGAACTGTTCATTTTAATGGCATCAGCGGGGGAAGCTATCGGCCAGTGTTCCATATCCTTAACAGACCCGCAATCGACAAGCTATACAGCGATGTCCAACGTTTGCGAAAGAGGTAAGGCTGGATTTACATCCTTCCACTTTATGCGTATTAAAATTAGTTTGTTGTATAACGACGCTGCCGGTGTGCCGGAATTTCGTCCTGCAGTTCTTTTACATGCCCGTAAATCTACTGGCATGGAGCTGTCGTTTTTAAGCGCACTTAAAAATCATCGGTCTGGGCCGGATTTGAACCCGCACCCTTGGGATCACCAGGCCAGTGTCTAACCAACTGAGCCACCCAGTCCGACTCCGCTTTATGCGGACTGTGCCACTCGGACGTGCATTGTATTGCAGTGGCGGTTTGGTTACATGTACGCTGCGTTGTTTTACGAAAGCACTTTGAAATCTTATGCGATAAACATCTGTTCATTAGTGGCTTGTTTGGTACTGCTTACGTTTAAGAAATCTATCAATATTTGGTGACAAGGTGAAGATACACCAAGTGATCGTCGCGTAACACATTGTGATACGAACTTTTGATATAGTTCAGCTTGGAGAAACTGTTCGCAAATGTGCAGAGCTATACTCACTCTTATACACACTATTCTTCCAAATGCTTATTTCTCTATCTACTACATTTTAATCGACATAAGCATTTTCAGAAAGTACCTTGCTGCTAATTTTCTTATAGGTGCAAGGGAAATATGAAAGCACAGTAGGCTTTAAGCGATAGTGAAATATTTTAAGAGCTGGTTGCTATGCTATGCCTTTGAAATTGCCTTCTCTTTGCAAGGCCAAAAGATAAAAAAAAACGAATAACATATTCCTATTTACAAAAAGCATAAGTATTGGCAAATTCTCGGCAACGATTCAGTCAACAGAAAAACGAAATAGATATTTGACATAAATTGTGTGTTTTAACGAGATCCATATTTTTTTATTTAGTAAGTTTTTGTCTCTTTTTTACTGCTTATCATTTATGCAAAAATCATCCAGAATGAAGAGATCTGAGCACATTCCCAGAAAATTCAAGGTATGACTAAGAAACTGCAATGGAATCACCTTTTTGTGTCCGTCACTGGATACTGACTGTCTGCCCTCCGACTGAAGGAGTGGAATGGGAAATAGCCGCTCATTACGTAATGCTCTCCAAAGAGACAAGGATGGACATCCGTGAGCTATACGTTTCACATCATTCCTTTATTATTAAAAAAGCGTAAACAGGATAAAATAAAGGTGATGAACACTGCATATAACATATTTAAAACAATAAATGTCAATTAGAAGCAAAACAGTTTAAAGACCAGCGGTTGCACCATAACACGGCAGTCATCATGCGCATACAACACAAGTTAATAACAACTATAACGAAATATACTGAGAGCTATAAGCCGTAACGCGTTGCCGAGGGATGGTTTTTATGTGGATGAGTGACGCAAAGTGTAGCCGAAACATCCGTGTAGCTAAAATCTTATGATCGCCAACTGCTCCTTATTAACTCAAGATTAATATCAACCTACCGTCAAATTTTGAACGTAAATATCTTTTAAGCTATAGTAACGGTCCACCATACTCAACTTTCGTAGCATTAACCATACGAAACTTAAACTAGCTCTCATATCTGTAGCCTGCCTAAAATGTATTATTCTGATTTGTTAAGGTGAATGATGGGTGAAACTTAGGCCAAAACGTGCATATTAGGATATTTGTACATATTAAAATATACTAGGCACTTCAATAAACCTGCATATAAAGTTTTAAAGCAATATGGCACCTACAAGCTACCCTTATTGCATCATGTCAAATGTTGAACCTATTTGTTAGCGAACAATCACTTCCCCGGGCCTCAATGTTCACTAAGTTCGTACAGAATTAAATTTGCACAATATATTTATTACCCATCCTTAGACTTAAATATTGCTAATTCAGGGTCTGGTTGTTTTCTAAATAAGTCTCTAGTATTGGAACAAGACGGTTCAGCAATATTTGCAAACAAAATTATAAGTTTTATTTTGAAATTTGCAAATTTTTCAAAAAATAAATTTTAATTAATTAAAGATCCATAGAGCTACAGGAATAAAATTTTGGTGACTTAGTGCTCCACGTATAAATATAGAGCAATTACTATAGTGGCTTTAAAAATATATAGAAAATTGAATTTTCATCCATATCCCCCTTACATTCTGGCAAAGATAAAACAATTTTTTTTACTTCTCTCCAAGTACATGGTTGGCAGAGAAGCTATTGTATTCCACCCAAAATGTGATACAGAGGTTTCAGTGGAAATACACGTTTTAAGATCCCCTGAATCTCAGTGGCATTTGGAATGTGTTTCTGAAGATTGCTGAAGTTTATTTTGCCCTATGTGCCTATTGTAACACGCTTTACTATTTGTATTACTCTGTTGAAAATCCTGATCGACATTACTGAAAACAAAATAATGGCACTTATGTACCAAACAATTTGTTAAATTGCTTTGCTGCCTTCTTATGCTTAAGTCCGTATATAAATGTTGAGTGAAATATTCCTGTTGGAACCGAGCGAGCACGTTAGATGAACTGAAATGTAGTTGCACAATCTTGACTCTTGAGAACAAATTCCCGTCAAGAGATGGGACGGGGAAGGAAAAGATGGAGCTTAGCAAACCTACTGCTGTTTCTTCAATCTTCTTTCACTGAGCTACTAAGTACTTGGCCCCTCCAACGTTGCCCTCCGTTATTCCCTCCCGTCGGACCAATAATTAACATCACTTCAATATGCACAATAGGTATATTGTGGCCAAACCCACGTTATGCTGTTGACTAAACCATCGATGAAGGCTTTAAGAAAGGTTCAAGAAAGCAGACCCGTGCAATGCAGTGGGCCATATATTCGTAGGGCTTTTAACTGGTTATCTACGAGAAAGTTCAGCATCTATATTCCAATAAATTCTGCAACATTATATTTGTGTGTATTCCTAGCAATAGGGAACAGCAGAAAATAAATTTGAGACAGTTGTGAGATATTTGCGAGCGATTTGTGAGTCAGAGCTGCAAAGCGAAATCTGTCACGTATTTCATAAATGCGAGTATGCATAGAAATGTGAGTAATTCTTCAATAGACGGCCTATTTGTGTGTCTGACAGACGATAACATACGGAACAGAGACTATCAATAAACTCAGCTGCATGTTGGAAATATCCACTTGTGTAAACTGCACTAGCACACGACGTGGAACTTAAAAATATTCTGCTCTCCTAATGCGTTCAATAATTTTGTCCATGGCTGTACAATACCCTAGCTATTTCCGTTTCCAATACTTCGTAATAAGACAGTAACAGTTTTGAAGGAACTTTGGAATTCCCTGAAAGACAATAACTGTGAGATTTGGAGCTTTCGTGGTGATGATTATTAATAAGCGCTTCTCGGGTAACCACCGTGTAATGTCTATGAAATTGTTCGAGTTTTCGGCCATATTAAACTCCATAGCCATCATCAGGAAATTAATATCAATAAACGACCCTCTCAAAACCATGGCCTTTTGTTAAGTAGGTATTCCTCTCCATGGTGTGCTCAATCGTAGGCCGTTGTTCCTATTAAAATTATTTGACTGATAACGCGAGAAGCTCTTATTGACAATAAGTGTGTGGGTAGGATAATTTAGTGTTGTATCACAGCTAAACTTAATCACATACGTAAATATAGGCAAAGACATTCGTTTGATTACTACACATCAGAAATGCGTTTACATATTATTGAAGTCACTACTCGCATTGGCAAATTAGATGGCCACCAGTGCTTCCTGAGAACAAATGTTCGAGATGCCGGAGAAAATGGAGTCAATCACAACAAAAAAGCAATAGCCATTATAGTGGGTAGTGATGAGGAGTTCAAAAGCTGGTGGATGATGGAGTTGCCTGCATACCCGTTTCATCCCATCTGATAGCATTCAGCGGACAAGGCTTAGTGGGTCAGTGAACAGTGTATAAGCGGATATGACATGCAGCAATGCGTCAGGCTAAACCCGAGCTGCTGCTGCTGCTGCCGCCTGGACTCAGTTTCTGCCGGCTTATTCCCCGTCTTCCCATCATTATCAGCTTTACCCCAAAATATCGCTTTTTCTGGTGGTAACATCATCATCAAGAGATTCCACTTCTGCTGTTTTATTTAAGGTTCTTTGTTTCGATTGTCGATCTCTTCCGAGAGATAACATACGCCACACCATATTGCATGTATGAACTAATCAATTAAGTGGTTTAAAAGAACAAATTTTGGATCCACTTCGAGCAGAAACAATTTATCAATCAAGAATCGATCTTTTAGTTTGATATTTCAGATGACTAAATATGCCTATTAAATATCTAGTAGCCCGTTTTAGAATGTATTCCATTCCGCCAAAAAAAGTTTGTTTGTTTGTGTGTGTGTGTTTGTGTGTGTGTCTGTGTGTGTTTGTGTGTGTGTGTTAGTGTGTGTGTCTGTGTGTGTGTTTGTGTGTGTGAGTGTGTGTGTGTCTGTGTGTGTCTGTGTGTGTGTGTCTGTGTGTGTCTGTGTGTGTCTGTGTGTGTATGTTTGTGTCTGTGTCTGTGTGTGTTTGTGTGTGTGAGTGTGTGTGTGTGTTTGTGTGTGTGTGTCTGTGTGTGTTTGTGTGTGTGAGTGTGTGTGAGTGTGTGTGTTTGTGTGTGTGTCTGTGTGTGTGTTTGTGTGTGTATGTGTGTGTCTGTGTGTGTGTGTTTATGTGTGTGAGTGTGTGTGTGTGTGTGTTTTTGTGTGTGTGTGTGTGTGTGTGTGTGTGTGTGTGTGTGTGTGTGAACACAGCTCAAAAAGAGGATATTCGATAAATACCTACTTGGACTTCAAGTTCAGTATTTTCCCAAATGCGACATGAAGCCTTTCAAGAAAATTTCCCGTTCTAAACTTCTTGTTCTTCTTCCGCAGCACTGCAGCCCAATTTGAGCCTTGGCTTCTCTTAGGCGTTTCCTTCATTCTTCCCTATGTGTTACATCTCTTTCCAGATTTCTACTTTTCAATATGTTTATTCTCAAATATGCATTTAAAGATTGTTATTAAATTACCATATATTTAAGATACTTACATGACAAATACAATGTATATCTTGAACTTTCTGGAAATTGCCTGTTAAGTTCTCTTTATTCTTAGAGAAATTTTGTATAATTTTGGGTTACTGGCAAACTTAAGAGATAGATCTCTTTAAATCATAGAAGGAATTTCAAGTACATTTTCTTGTGGTATCACCATTTGCCGAATATTCCGTATTATTGGCCTAAATTTCTCAAAACTTTGTCTTTTTAAATGCTGTGGCTATTCAACTGTTTCTCGCGATGTCATGGAAAAAGACAAAAGGTTGCCGCATAGCGGGCAAAGAGGTGCAGGGTCCCTTTTAAATAGGTAACCATGCGAAAAATTGCAGAGGCCTATTCGCAACCGAGCCAACCTAACCTCCTCGCGACGAGATATGCGAGAAGAGGTTACCCACTTTATCTTCTCACCGCGGAGTGCTGACCACTCTTCGTACCAGCACGACAGCTCCGCTCTCCGCACTTCAAGCCTAAAGTCTTCCGAAGTAACACGTGAGGTGGTAATACTGGGTTCTGAAGTTGCCGTCTTTGCTGCTAAATCCGCCATTTTATTCCTCGGCAAACCTACGTGACCAGGAATCCATGCACACACTACGCTAATGCCAGAAGCGTGCAAAACATGGAGGGCGTGCTGGGTACATTGTACAATATGATGGGTGTTGTACAGCTCACGAAGGCTCTGAAGTACACTAAAGGAATCACTCAATATCAGGCAGTCACTAATTTGCGACAGCGCACATATAAAACGGCTCGGTAAATTGCATACAGCTCTGCATTAAAAATGGAAGTGCTATTAGGAAAACCGAATGTATATGGTTCGGTTTCATAAACATAACCACATCCAACACCACTGTTGTTCTTGGATCCATCGGTGTAAATAAAACTTCGGTCAGTGTAGCCTAACAAATATTTAAAAAAAAAAAAAAAAAAAAAAAAAAGTGCGAATACTACTATCAGGCTTCGTGGACTTGCGGTGTACGGTCATCCCAAGATCTACATGGGGTGTGCCAGGTAATCTCGTACCTTGGCGAACATCCTAGGCAGTCCAATTGCAAGCTTCCCTAGAAGCTCCTGGAAACGAAAATCCGCTGGCTTAGGGCTGAGTGTGCTTTTCCTATATCGTTCTCTTAGTGTGTGGCGGTGAAAAAAGAAGCAAACGTTGGGTGCTTAGGCATACATCTAAGCGCACAACCATAATTTGCCAAGAGAATCTCTCGCCAATATTGCAGAGAAGGTTCTGCGGACTCGACGACAGGACTTGTTGGAAAAGCTCCTATTGCCATGCGGATGCCCGTATTATGGACCGCGTCTAATCTTCTCAGCACAAATGGTCGTCCTGACGAATAAACAATACACCCATAGTCTAGTTTGGATCAGACCAGTGCGCAATACATTCGCAACCAAATTGTCCCCACGATTTGTCATTTAGTACTCGCATGATATTCAGGGAACAGTCACATCGTGCTCTTAGCTGGACTATATGCGATGAACAACTAAGCTTCCTATCCAAGATCAACTCCAGGAAACGCGTCTCATCTGCGAAGGGAAGTGAATCTGGACCGAACTGGAACGAAGGTGGTTATCGTCTCCTACGGCGCCAGAAATTAACGCAGATTGACTTCTCAGTTGAGAAACACAAGCCGTTTTTGACTCTCCATTCTCTAAGGTTGTCCAAACATTGCTGCAGGCGCCGTTGTAAGAACGCCGGGCGCTGAGAAGTGCAATAGACGGCAAAGTCGTCTACGAATAGGCATGACGAAACTTCAGGTGGAACACATTTCCAGATGGAGTTAATTACTATAGTAAACAGCGTGACACTTAGTACCGAATCCTGAGGTACTCCCTCCTCCTGAACAAAAGAATTAGAAAAAAAAAAAAACCTAGCCGGAACTCGGAAAAAACAGTCTTACATAAACTCCTGGATGAACAGCGCTAGGCGTCCACGTATGTTCCAGGTATACAGGGAACGCAGAATTCCTGCTCGCCAGCACGTATCATAATCCTTCTTGAGATCGAAAAAGATGCCAAAAGTTTGACAGGTTATTCATAAATCCGTTCATTATCTGTGTCGATATTGACACAAGATGGTCTACAGTTGAACGGCGTCATCGAAAACCACACTGGATGTTAGTAGGTTACGAGTTTCTAACCACCATACCAATCGTCCATTGATCATGCGTTCCATCACCTTGCAAACACAACTGTGAGGTAAATAGGACGATAGCTTGATATTCGCGAAGATGAAAGCGAATGTTCTAACTCCGCATTGGTGAGAAGGCGATTGTAATCTTCTACGTTTCTAGACCGAAACGCAAAGCCTTGAGATTCCACCTGAGTGTTAATTGAAAGGAACCCAGTAGCGAGGACCACTCGACTCTGCTACTTCCTTTCCAGTTTTGTTCGGGGTATCCCATGGCGATGTTATCCTCCACCATTGCAAATTTCTCCGATGGCATGCTCACTTCCTGGGCGCCACCTCGGCTTAGGTGAGAGTCCTGGCCTGGACCTTGCTCACCCTAGGGTCTCACCTCCCAGTGTATAGACCCAATCGCCTTCAGGAGTGCATCAGCTCATGCAATGGCCCCTTCCCGGGACTGACCTTTATCAGCGGATACGAACACAGATCCTACATGACAACCAGGGACTAGGAATTACGCGGTTACCCAGTCACCCCTTGCGTCTCCCCATCCACCTACATCCCGCGCGTAGGTTATCCATCAGACTGAACTGTACTTGGAGGTATCAGGTTGGAGGTCGTTTTGGAGGTCAAACATAAAAGTGGACCAAATTTGATTGGACGTTTAGCGTATCCTCTCTCACCCCTTAGAGGAACCCAATCGAGAGTATGGCTCGGGACCCCGTGCGCGCCAAACCCTGGGGGGTCCTAGTGAATGGAAACAGGATAGCAATGAACTGTACTCCATCCAACGATGCTCCCTGTGACCGGCTGCACTTTAGTTGCGATGTCAGTTTAGATATAAAATAAACTATCTGCATGCTATCTTTCTTCTTGCGGCAAGAAACTTACTTAATAATTTGTTAGCATAAGCTAGACTTTTAATGACTTGCGATGGAATCGTGTAATTAAAGTTTAATACAACAATGCCACTTTAGTGGTTGCAGAACAATGTCATTGTTATGCTAATCTTATCTATGTTTGCTTTCTGGAGACATTTGGCATTATTCGAATAGAAATGCTCTAACTTTGTGCTAGAAATGCATTTTCTATTATCTACATTTTGAACTTCATTTCTATGAAAACAGCGCATAATTGTAGTAACAGGTGATGCACAGTGTATTATATTCAATGTTTAACCATAGCTTGTTTCGAAATGTATCGTGCTAAGCTTTTAGTGTCTATAACGGACATAAATTACACACATCTAATTCCCATAGGCTGTTAAGCATTAATCTTTAGCAGTGTTGTTCCAGGAGCGATTTCATTGTCCTCAAAATATTTGCTTAACTGCAGAATAGCAAAACAAAGCGTATGTGTATATGCGATAGCGACATTATTTGTTGCTATACTAAATAGCTACTCACCTGTTCGGATATATGTTACACTATAAACAAATGTAGGTCCCATGAAATTTAACTTATAGTGTTTGCTTGTTCCAAATGTTTGTCTCAAGCGTTTCATTTGTTTTAGCATAGAAGTTTGTTCTTATTTTGATATGAATACAGCAAGGGACCGTGAAAATATCAGCAATTTTGGGTTCTTTTTCTGCCGTTTTAATCTTTCAAAGTCCGTGTCAGCACCTCAGCTATTTGTGTTGTTAAGCTGTCGTCTTTCGTCAGAGTAAGTTAATGTATTGCCGTGTGCGCACAGCTGTCCACTTGACTAACAAGGAACAGTCAAATCCGTTCGTAACTGGGATTTAATTCTACTTTCACAGCTAGCTGGCTAAGCAATGCTTCTCAGAAAAAGAAACGTCTAAAACCCAAGTTGATAACAATGACTCAATGATAACCATCGGAAGGGGACTTAGCATTTCGACCGAAAGGCGATCTTTTGTGTCCATGCCCCGGGAGGATGGATGAGGCAAATGGATCCGAAGGGCGGCCGGAACCAGTCGAAAGTATTGTATTCGACCCAAAAAGTAGATTTCGAGATTTCACGGGGAATATATGTTTGAGACCCCTGAATCCAAAAAGGGCCATGTGTGAATGAGTGTGTGTGTGTGTGTGTGTGTGTGTGTGTGTGTGTGTGTGTGTGTGTGTGTGTGTGCGTGTGTGCGACACTAAGATTTTGAAGAAAATCGCTTTACTCTAAACTACCTTTTACATGGAAAGTTTTTCGAAAATTTTGATTTTCTCAAAAATAGCTCAAACGATTTTGATTAAGATGCCATATTGAGATATTTTTATGTAAAATGAAATGTATATTTTGAATTTTCTGGCGATAGCCCATGTAGACTTGTTTACCCTTGATGACTTTTAGATAACTGGTAAATCATAAGAAATAGATCAAATCTTACTCTACAAAAACTGTAGATCACGTTAACACGCATAATTTAAGTACTTTTTGTGGAGTGAAGCGTTTCGGAGATATTTGTTATTTTTGTAAATTGCAATGCTTATACATTTCTCAAATAGAAGGTCGTTATTCACTTTTTTATGTCTTGGTCGTGTAAAGAGAACATCGTTTCAAAGCCTTCATTTAGCGATCGATCAGCTTTAAAACATTTGACTATCGCTGGAAGCCTACTGTATTCCCATGTTCCCCTTGCACCTACTAGAAAATTAATAAGGTAATTTATACAAATGTTTATCTCGACTAACATGAAGAAGACAGAGGAATGAGAGTTTGGAAGAATAGTTTGTGCAAGAGTAGAGAAAGTCGTGTGAGTGCAACACTTCAGATTTTTTAACATATGACTAGTCCTAGCCTCTTATGTGCTCCTCATTAGCTACTGCAGAGGATATATTGACATACCTCGGCCAATATTTATTAGGATTAACAAGAATTAGGCATAAAACAAACTTTTTATGAATAATTTGTAGAATATCCTATATGAAATAAAATGGAGTAGAGAAATTGGTGTGATTATTACACATTTTATTTTTTAACTAGTGAGTGTAAGTTCCCACTGCATCCCCAGTGCAAATTAATTTGCTGGTCGAAACAGCTATTTGCTTTACCACAAACTGAGTAACAGCGATTTCACTGAAATTGAAGTGTAAGTATTTCATCATATCATCAGTGTAAATCATGAAGCATTTGAATTCACAGAAAAACTGGGCAATAACACGTATGGGGGAGTAAATGAAGTATCTAGTGCTAATTCTGCGGAAACGGCCGCCCCTGTATGGAAATGGGGCAAGTTGAGGGAAGTGCCTACCCCAAGTCCGGGGTACCACGTAACGTATATTTGCAATTTATCAAATATACGTGTTGTTATACGATACATGGCACGTTGAAGTTCATTTTACGTTGCACAACGAGCTGAAATATGGCCCCTAAGAGCAATTAATAACTGCAGCGACATGGTTTAACTCCTTACTCTACATTAGTGGCACCTCTCTGTGGAGATAATTACGTAGGCGAGAGCACACACCAAGGTTTTAAAACTGTGGAGCCCGACTCCACGTGTCGGCCTTACATTAACATTAGGTACTGCAACTAGGTCGTCCACGACTATTTGATGTAGTGAATATAGGAAGGTGATTTTAGTACGGATGGGAGACTTTCGATACCAACAAGCGATGCAATTTGATTTTAACAAACATTTTGTTTCCAGAATCCACGAGTTAAATCTCCCCATTGTTAAATCTGCGAATAAATTCGAATTTCTACAAGTTTTAAATTACTCTACAGTTTAAGTGCTTAAAGTAGAAAAGGTGTCACATTCGATCGAAAAAATGGATATCGCTTTGAGATACTTTAAATGAAAAACCGAAAAATGTTGTCAAAAGTGAAAGCAATGGCATATCTCAGATTTCTCACTTGAATCTGGATCTGTTAAGTAAACAGATATTGTAATTGCATTGTAAAAGTATGGCGAAATTATATTAATCTCGAAAATAATTGTCATAGAAACCTAAAATGTCATATGTTCTTAGATATCTAACATTGAGAACTGTTGGAGTTACCAGCTGTGTAAATGTTATAGCTGGCAATGAATCTAAATACTGTTTCTCAAATGACTAGCCTGAGCTTTAATATAGTCTAAAGAATTTTGTTTCATAATTGTTTCAAAATTCTTTAGGCTATATTAAATGGGCATGCCCACGCCTTCCATTTCAACTTTACGCTCACTTTTCTCGGAAACAATTTTTTTTGTTGTTATTTTCTCATATTCAAAATCTATCTTCTTTCTTTTTTCTTTACCTGATTACCCTCCCCTTATGTAGGATTTACACCCCTAGGACTAATTAATATAATAATACGCTGTTTTAAGGCATTTTTACACTTTGCAGTATTAATTTTTTTAAGAAACACTGTTCATTATATGAAAAGTCCATCCTTTAATTTGTTACAAAGGTAATGAAAGATGTTTAAAAAATCAACTTTGTAGTTCAACACCTGTTGGAGGAGATAGGTTTTGATTATACCAAATAAAATTTGTATAAACTAATCTCATACATTAATTAATATATAATATATAATATATAATTAATATATATCAATAATGTGACTAAATATTGAAATTAAATTTTGTACACACATTTCTTAAGTTGCTGGAAATATCTGTGCAAAAAATTAAGCCTATAACTTTATTACTTCAGAAAATCGCCCTTTTCAGTTCGGTGTACCGTTAATAAGAAATAAAAGTAAGGGATTGTTGACTGAATCACACATGTTTACACATATAACATGAAGTTCGGCATTAATTGTAGGAGAATTCAGTTTACAGTAACAGTTTTGTCAATATAAAGTTACAAAAATACAGAACAAAACTAGGCTTATTTACGTAGTGGTGCCATTCTGTGTCAAAGGAGACATAAAACGTACACCTGTGTAAGTGTGTTTTCTTTTCTTTCTTTCTCTTCAACTTACTCTGTCAGATACCTATAGTAGGTAACAGGAAGTAGGCATCGTATTCTTGTATTTCACCCAAGTATTGGATGTCGAGGTTTCACCGGAAAAAAAACTTAAAAAAACTTTAAAAAAAACATTATGAGTCCTCCTGAATCCAAACAGACCATTTTTAGAAAAAATTCAGGTGTGTGGTGTGCGTGCGTTTTTGTGTGAACAGTTTAACTCAAAAACGAAATGTCGGATACATGCTTAGCTTGGTATCAATCAATACAGTGTCCTTCAAAGATGGAAAACGAAGGTTTTCAGAAGAATTCTCACACCAGAAATTCCTTTACGTGGAAAATTCTTCAAACTTTTTTTATTTTCATTGAAGGTATATTTTAAGGCCAGCATGTACAACTGCCTATTTATACTGCTTTCTGTATCTCCCTTGCACCTACAACGAAATCTGGAATGAAACGTTTTATGAAAAGTTTTGTTTCGGTTAACATGAAGGAGATAAGAATATAAGCTTTCGTTAAAATAGCTTGTAGTAGCTATACAGAAATAAAGAGTGACTAGAGAAAGTAATGTGAATGTAACAAGGTATTTTCTTAACATGCATAATTAATACTGAAGTTAAAAGGAAACCAAACGTTTCTATTGGTCTTTGATAAATGTCACTTGTGCCAAACAGATGGTCTAAATTGCGTAGGCGGTTTCCTGTGTCACCTGTTTGAGTAACTTGCCGATGAATAAATGAACGAAAAATGAATGAAATAGCCTACTGGTATCGCTTTGAAGGGCTAAGGCCTCCTGCACAAGAGAAACTGCTGGTGTATTAAATGGCACTTAGTCGCTTATCTGTGCCTCTTTTTTGTTGCTTTGTTTATGGGATCACAATATCAGTAGGTACACGAGAGTTGGACTCGGAAGATCTCTGTGCGAGCCACAATCCTTGATCTATCTTACTCTGCACAAGGACCATTTGTTTTCATTTTCTTTTATTTAGACAGGCTTTAGCTACCAATATTTATATTAATTAAATATGGATTAAGTTATTATTTTGATGTATTTGAATGATCCTTTTATTTTATACAATAACTTCAGAGACCGATTTTCATACACTTTAATAGAAAATGTCACATGGTAATAACTTTATCCCTTTCCATTGTGACTTACATTGGAACGTTTTGATTGAATTAATAACACTAGAAAGAATATGTAATATCGCAATTTTTCAGTGAAATGTGTTCGCGATAACTTGATTCCACACAAAGCTTAATGTATACCTAAATATAAAAACGATATCATTTGGTGGATGGTAGTGGTAATACGTGTTTATCGATTTGTGTTTGGGGATGGCCGTCCCTGAGTTCCGTCTGTCCAGGGTTATGCTGGCTATAGATAACGTCAACAGTCTCAACACATTGTCCCTCAACCGTTCTAATGAGCGAGCAGATAAGTTTGTTTATTGACGCACGCCGAAATGATTTCCTCCTTGTCAAACTTTTTGTCCAGATCCAAACTATGCACCGCGTGGTAAAAATGATAGATCGATTTATTTCCAATGGCTTCGATCTCTAGCTGTTTTAGGTGCTGGGTAAATGAGATTTCATATTCCTCTAATCCAGAGCGAGAGCCAGTTAAGCCGCCGAAAGGGAGAGCCTGATATTTCGTTAGTCTATGCATAGAGCAGCAAATGTGAAACAGTAGTCCAAATGCTACTAGGAATTTAATAAAAGTTCCTCAATTGTCACTGCTCTTCATGCAGTTAGAAGCTCTTCACTATAAACTTACCTTTTCCATAATTCCCTCTTTTTACTGCATAAGAATCCTAGGGTGCGCTTAATTTTACATTTTAGACATTTGTATGTGGCACCTCTTAGTTACATTCCATCGAGGGCAAAAGTAATTCAGAAAAAAATAGACAAGTCGATGTATATTAACACGTACCCCAGTGACTATCAATTTTGAACCAATCGTGAAATGTGTATTAGGTCCCCGCGCAGTGTAACAGCTTCAAATGCATCACACGTCGTATAATGCTTTTAACTTCCTATTGCACGAGATAAGATAAACAGAAATTGTATCTGATAAGTATGAGCAACTTCTTCAGGAGTGCTTCTAGCAGTTTTTTAGATTAGTTGGCCAGAAATCTCGAGCAGTAACGCTTTGCTATGCTTCTTTCTTGTAGTAAATTGTCGCCAGGAGCTACTGAAAATGAATTAGTTGAACGATTATCTTTCAAAATAAAGAAACTTTACTGGGAGTACTACAGCAACCGAGAGGACCCGGACAGGTACTGTATGCCCAAGACAAGAAGGCAAGTCTTAGGAATGTGTAGCGTAATCATTTCGTGCTTCCCGCACGGTGTATATGCCTAGTTTCCGAGTATGACAAGGATGCTAGATTCGTTTAAAATACACAATGTTGTCACATAACTCACCCATAGCTAGAAATGTGCACTCTCATGCACTCATTTCCTAGTAAACAGGTCCGCTACCGGAGTAGATACACAGTTCAAGCCCCCTCTGCCCTTCATTCCCCTCTAGCCTTCTTGTCGTGGACATACAGTACAATGAGAAACTGTGCTTAAATGCTTACAAGAATGAGGTCTTACAGACAAAGTTCAGGCCACATGTTGTGATACATCATCAAATACAGGCAGTTCACGTGGAGCATGCGTATTACTGGGACTCCAACTTGGAAGATATTTATTATATTTTCTCTGCAGACATCATATACGTGAAATAATATTAAAGAAGTTTGTATGAAGCAAAGATGGGTGATACTTCAAGGCCTGATGTATCACTTTTCAAGCTGTTCCGAAAGAAATGGCGATCACTCAGTGTTCGGCAATTCTAACCTGGCTTGGAGGATCTGCAAGTAAGTGAACAGTTGAAAGACTTATCAGAAGATGTTCTTTCATTTGCTAATGAGGCTTTGCGTAGCCAACAAACAAGTGAAGATTACAGAGAGTTCTTAGAACTATATATTTCTAGGTGATGCTCCGCCTCGTGGAATGTTCTTCAGTGCTCCAGGAACAATGTATCATGCACAATGGATGTCTAAGGCAATATAAAGCCTTAAAATATTCTTGTTCTGCAGTGAATTTGTAATCGGTGAAGAGGCACTATGAGATAGGTATACGTGTAGTATAGTATGTATTTCATGTATCTGTTTATACTAAGGGCTAGGTTTTGTTCCACAGTGCAGTAGAAGTTCCAAACCAAGACTTAAAATTGTTACAGTATTTACTGTCTTATGAAAAGATTGATCACGTGATTTCTCAAATAACTTTTAAAAAGTTGTTACCAATTTTATATCCTACACCTGAGAATGCTGCACTAGCGTTTTTTTTTTTGACAGGAAAGCTCCCACTGAAGTGAAGAAAAAAAATTATCAAGGCTGTCGAATGCCAGAGAAATCCAGTTTATTAGGAAAATGTGAAACAAATAGTAGCTTAAGCTAACAGACATTCCTAGCTTTAGTTCCAAAGATATTTCAGACTTTATTTGCACAGAATCTTTTAATTCTTTTAAGAGATTTAACATCTCCACACGTTTCATGTCCCTAGATCCCCAGCACTGGGAAACTAATGAATCTTGTTAGCAGAAATATGAGATTGTTATATCTTCAAAGGTAGTCAATGATTCAGCAGAAAGGTTTATTATGTAGGTTAAAGACCGACTCTAATAGTGTGTTGACAAAAATGAACAAAAACAGTATATATTGCAAGTTGTGAGAAACTATTGAAACCAAAAGGGGACCCTGACATAATCAGTTTAGTTTTGTGCAGTTGTTGTGTAACAACACTATTTCCATAACACGTATATGTATACTTGAACTCAACATTTTTATCAATCAACATAATTTAAAACTAAGTGCAAAAATCATTCAGGTTACAATTATCTTGTGTTTGGTGTAACAAGATACTAACGCATCCTGTTTATAAAACTACTAAGATCAAGCATCACTTGTGTCAAAAGATGTACATAAAATGTATTAGAATGTAACCACTGTATCAAAATACTGTCTGAGACTATTTTTATTTCTACAGAAAATACCTAACTTTATGTGGGTTGAGGCTCGGGTTAGAATTAATTAATCTTCACCAGACGCGGCATAGGCTGTTTTCCAGTGTAATTGAACAGATTTATGGTGTGCTATTATAAACATTCAAGAGAAAATGCACATATGAGCTAAGGGCCACCCTAATACTCTTCAAGCACATTTGTACGTTATTCACTTATACGTTTTTCGCGGATGTACGCTAATTTATTTACACGCCATACTTTGACCATTAACATTTACTTCAGTGATTTCGTTCATGGACCTCGTGCTGAGGTTCCGTGGTTCGATTCCGGGCTCTGGAGTGGCGATTTTAAATTAGCCATTCCCAAGTTTTCACCTCTGAATAACTTAAGTGGAGTATCCCCAAGGCCAGACGTGGTTCGGAGTCCACGGTAAAAGCTGTAGGTCCTCTCATTCCATCATCACCCTACCATCTGAGCTAATGGACGCGCCCTCTGAGTGCCTCCACCTCAGAAATGGGTCCAGTCCAGTCCAGTCCAGTCATTACTCGGTCGATGAGGTGATCACACCATACAGGGAGCACTGAAAAATGTTAGCTGGTTATGCGTCTCATTTTCATTAATGTCACATTTTGCTATCTGCCTAATACGAAACATTAATTTACTTATTATTTGGTGTGAAATAACAATTTCCATTTATCAACATAATATTTGGTTAAACTATGAAGCACGGGACTTAAAGCATTATAAGTAGCCATGAGGGTAGATTATTATCTCTTGTATTTTCTTGTGGTTTACGGGGAAAATGCAAATAAGTTGGAGAATTTAATATTTGCCATGGTAGCTCAACTGATGAGAGCAACCGGACGGAGACTGAAAGATCCGTGGTTTAAATCCCGGCTATGACATTGAGTTTTTCAGTCTGATTCTACCTTTCCTTTACAACCTTGTCCTACTCACGGCCAAGTGTGAAAGAACAATTAGCTTCCAATCTACTTGCTCGTTTCTATGCTAAGATATAATATTATGCATCGTTTCTGTACATTGTGTCCTTGCCCTGTTGGGCAAGGCAACAATATTTTCTGACCACATTATTGCTACACACACGTACCTACTCGGGGAAGATCATTCAATTCTTCCCCAGGTTGCATCTGATAGACTAAATAAGGATTTTTGTGCATGTGACAATTCAAACCTTAGAAACAATGTGAGTTTCATCATAAAAAAACGTAAATATTCACAGCATTTCTATGGTTAGCATATATAATTGACTAGTGCATGACTATATGGAAAAACCAGAGAAGCAAAGAAAAATTTATGATTTTTTTATGCCCAGTGTGAGACATCAATACTCGATTTTTTTTTTTTAAGTTGGAATTATGAATAACTATTGACATACATGTAACTATGTATTTGATGTAGTAGTTTTGTTTATGTGCTTATTACATTACAACTTTTTTGTGTTAAATTATACATACATACTTCACTTGAAAATAGCTTAATAATTTCGGTTCCATAAGACGAAATATCTCGCAAATGAATAATGCCACATAAAACATCTCGTGCCTTAACCCGATATGCACGTTTTGTGTAATATTTTGTTACATCTCTTTGGTTTACCAATTGTACAATAGTCATTCAGGTGACTTCACAGGCGATTCCCAGAAAACTCCTATAAACCTACCTACATTTTTACTTTTTCTACTACGAATAGTAAGCAGAGGAGGTGTTGTATTTCTTCCAAAAATTTGATGTCGAAATTTCACCGGAAATATATGTTTTGAGGCCCTCTGAATAAAAAAAACGCATTTTTAGAGAAAGGTCCATTTGTGTGTGTGTTTGTTTGTGTGTGTGTGTGTGTGTGTGTGTGTGTGTGTGTGTGTGTGTGCGCGCGTGCGCGCGCGTATGTGTGTGTTATGTGTTATGTGTGCGGCTGTCTGCGGACAGCATAACTCTAAAACGAAAAGTCGGTTAAAAACCAAAGTTGGTATTTAAGTTTAATATCTTTCCATGCGACACGAAGATTTTCAAGAAATTTCCTCAAATTTAAACTACCTTTACATAGAAAATTTTTCTAACATTTTTATTTTCTCAGAAATGACTAACGATTTTGATTAAAATGCATATGTTTGAGATATTTTTATGGCAAATAAAATTTATATTTTGAGTTTTCTCGCTACTGGCCATGTAGTCCTGTTTACTCTGGATGACTTTTGCATAACTGGTAAACCGTAAGAGATAGACCCAATCATACTATACAAAAAATGTAGGTCTTGCTAAAACATATAATTTACGCACACACAAATTTTGCTATAGAGGAAGCATTCCGGTGATATTCCTTGTTATTTGTGTGGCTTTTGGAATACTTAAAGTTGAGTCAAATGGAAGATCGTTATTCATTTTTACTTTCTCTACTACGTATGTCGACTAACATGAAGAAGATAAAGGAATAAAGGTTAGTAAGAATAGTTGGTACAAGAGTAGAGAAAGTCATTTGAGTGCAACACATCAGATTTTTATCATGTAAGTATTTTAAACATACATGCCGTATTTTAATTAAAACCGTTGGCGCCAACGAAAAAGTTTGCGTTTAAAGGGTTGTGCGCGTTGGGGGGAGGGGGGGGGTGGATTTTCTTGAAAAGTGACACATACTTGGAAGACGCTCAACTTAAATATAAAGTATGAGTTACGTTGTTCACAGTTACACAAACATATACCCACCCGGCCCTTCTTCTACAAATGCTTGTTTTCTATTCGGGGTTCTCAAACTTTGTATTTCTAGTCGAATCTCTATATAGAATTTTTGGGTGGAATGCCACACGTATTAGAGAAATTAAAAATAGAACATCGTGAATGAAGTTCACTGTCAAAGATGGAGGCAAACCGGGGGTTTATTCTAGGTTTTCCAGAAAATGCTCTTGGCTCCAACTTGATGGGAATTTCAACAAGAGCACTCTAAATGTATTGTACTGTAGACCTCTGACGAGAAAACGTCTGAGGGATGTTGTGTTCTCTGGAGGGAAAAGGGGGGACAGTAGCACATTGCAGCTCACCATGATATACAAATGTCTAACTACTGTGTTCTCTAACGAGAATATGGCTGTAAGGTGTTTGACATTAACAACTCTAGTAGTTTCTGACAAAGTTTACGCCTTAATTTCAACATATCAACGAGACTTAGGTCTCTTAAAAACATAAGCTGTTGGGCTAGCAATGATGGGATACTAATGTTGCGTGCGCAACACACATTCTCGTGAGAGGATCACAGTACCTCGAGGTCACTCGACCTCAGCTGTGAGAGACGTTACTTGTCAAGTTTTTCTGTTGAACATGAGTGTTTGTGACATTGTACGTTCATATGATGATGGAGTGCCTCAGATTATTTGGGAGAAGCAATAGTGGTGTTAAGAAGCCGAATCAGGCAACTAGACCGACCGACCGACCGACCGACCGACCTTCGGAATCTCAGTGCAGCCAGCTGTGAGTTGCATTCAAGGTATGTGATGCATAACAGAGATGCACATGGCGATCACTGTTCATTTAACCGTGAAAGCGCTAATATCACTAACGTTTGAACGTGTCGTCCAACGACAGTCAAGTCACTGTGCACCTAAACAGCTCATTTCAGCTATGTTCTAGGTCAAGAGATCACCAGTCTTACAGCATAATGTAGGCATACTCGCTAATGGAACACCATCAGGTTCAACAACTACATCGCACAGTGGTACACTGTTGACGTGATTTCCTTTCTACTTTTTGGATATAAACATACAACATGAAAGTTATCTCTTCTTGCTCTATTGGTTACCCAGGAAAGAGGAAATGTTTAATTTAGTGTCACGTTTTTAGCAAAAATACAAGGTTTAGGGTGCCCCTGAAAGCAAATAATAGCATTTCTAGGATAAGATCAACTTGCGTGTGCCTCTTTGCAGCAAAACGCAGCAAGCTTCGTGTTTAAGTCATGCACACATAAGTATGTAAATCCTTTCTATATGAAATTGTACACGGTTACTTCTTTATCCCCTTTAGTTCATGACTAACAAAATCAATTTCAGATATATGCTTCGTATCTTCTTTCAGCATCTTTCATACAAACAAAACCTTGTTGTACGACTTCAAATTGTGCTAGGGAAATATTTGCCCCTTTTAAAGTATATTTATACAAGAGAATGTGATTGTTACACATCAGGCTTTTCTTTTAAGTGCAGTCCATTAAGGAGCTACATAATTTTATCTGTTATTATTTACCATAGGCTAGTGTTACATACTAGTCATTACTATTTTCGAGCTTGCCAAAGTGTGAATAAGTGTAAAACACATATTGTCATAGTCTGTCGCCAGTTCATCTATCACTCTGCCAAAGAATGAGGTACAGCCTTGAGCAGCTGGGTGGATGCTGACACCATGGCCGTTGGATAGAATGTAACTGTACTTCAACCGAAGTGCTTTTTCTGCGATAGTAGTAAACAATGATGCTTCCCGATATGCTTGGTACATTAGATGAACTGTATGCGTAAACCTCATAAAGCATATTGACAATAAATCGTCTGTTTTGGATAATACGATACTTCTCTGTCAGTTCATTTGTGAAGGCAAACGACGTCCAAATCACCACGAAGCAAACATGTCGCGCTAATTTCCGTTCGCATCTTCCATGAACATTTAATTATAAACTCTATTGTGTATATTGCGATGCCATTATTTTAAGGAACGTTATTATATTAGGTTTATCGCGGGTCGCTCATGTAGCAACACACAAACCCCTACATGTATGGAACTGATAGTGTCTATATTATAGCTGTCGCAAAATTTAAAGGTGGCTGGCTGGCTGGCTGGCTGGCTCGATATAAAATCAAATCTGAGGCTTGCCGCACCATGCAGTATTGTGTAGTTAAACACATTGTGAGATCACACTGTGCAACCGGTGATATAAATATCATTTGCACCCGCAAAATGTATTTGTACAGCAGGAAAATTAATAGTAATAGTCAACTATCAGCCGCCTTTAAATTTTGCTGCTACCATAAAAGTCTAATGAAATTGCACCCACATACTTAAAATTTTTTTGCAACTGCTTCAAAAGTACAGGTGGTCTATATGTATAGCCTCTTAGAAATTAACCGTTTATGATTTGTTATTGATATTTTGTTTGTAACCATTCAAAGAAAACTGTTGACGCCTCCCCAAAATGATATCGATAATGTTGAATTGTTTGCGCTATAAAACCAATGCAAATGATGCGTTCATTTACCATTCCTTTGTTGTGTTTTCTTTCTTTTTTTATTTGTTTATTTACAACAAATCGTGTGGTTAATTACTCTTAAATATCCTGTCAAAGATGAGTTATCTATCTGGTTATGTCGCCAAAGTGAACCTAAAAGAGTGTAGGCAACAACTAACTGCTGGATGGTTATTATTTTATGCCTGGGTTGAGTTTGAAATAAATTAAATAAAACTTAATACTTGCAGGCAACTGGTATGCGCCCACAATGTAGAAAAGCTTTGTAAAAAGAAATACAATAATTATTTTCTCTTGTTTCAGGTAAGCGGATTGGGTGAGCCCCAGTATTCCTTTTGAAGAGTGAAAGGTAAAGTTTATTGGTCACTAACATTTTAATAAATTATATTAAGGGACACTGGGAGTGAAATTTTGGTCAAAATTGTCAAAAAGTCTTTTTTTTTTTTTTTTACATTAAAATGTTTCTGGAACTCCTGTGCATCCGGATCAGCTAACATTTTTCGTATCCCCACTCCACGTGGTCATTACGACCCTTTCAAATAGTGCTCTTCCCTTAACGTACACAGCATGTTCCTATATAAAAGCCCGCTTTTCTTAAAACTACATTTCTGCATATTCCAAAAGTAGGACGCGCCTGAGGTTTGCTTCAAATTCAATGAAAATTTCCAAAAGTATTCATAAATAGCAGCTAAGCAATTCTATTATTCAATGTTGATGCTATCATTAACATGAATTCCCAAAACATTTTTTTTGTATGAAAAAAATTAATAATTTTTAAGATAAAATTTTCTTTGTTATGAAAAAAATATGTACAGCATACTCAGCAAACGTATTTGAAATATCTCCTCATGCAATTGTTACCCATGTTTTAGAGTACCAATTCTGCCAATATAAACCAATTTTGAAAAGGGAGCAGGCGCGTGTCACATTCTGAAAATGTGCCTATTAAATTCATGAAATAATTGATATATCATAAACGAATTATCCAATTTTAATGAAATTTGGCGTACATCCTATTCTCAGATAAATACAAACACAGTAAATATTTCAAAAAAAAAAAAAAAAAAAATCTACCAAGAAATGTGGAACTTTCAACTTTCACTCCCAGTGTTACTCAAAGATAAAGTTTGTCGCTAACATTTTAATTAATTATATTAAACGTTTTGGTATGTTGCTTGCTGTATACGCCCATCTCCGAGTTACTAATTTTCAGTGCCTTTTAGGTTAGAAAGGAATCGGATAGGAAAGGCTACTAGGATCCCTTTGAACCAAGTTGTATTACAGATACAACTGCAGAATTGCAATCCTCATGAGTGTCTAATATCTCATACACAGTTTCATTAGTTCCCGTAACCGACTAAGCCTATCCATTCCACGCGAGGACTGTATTACTATAAACACAGGACAAATTATCTTTAGAATCTCCAGTAATAGAAGGAAGCCTATGTGGGGTGTCTCTCACTTGAAGGTATTTTCAGAGGTTGTCTGAGGAAATTGGAACAAATGGCGCCAAGAAATACAATAGAACACCAATAATCACTTGATGCGTAGTCTGTTATTTTCTGATGACCAAGTCATTACATTGCATGAAAAATATGATATAGGAATATATGCTCTATAAACTTGTAGATACATTTGAAATAGAAGTTCGTAAATAAGTCCAAATGAGCTTAGAATGAATAACATTTAGAGGAAAGGGAGAGAATATGAAAGTAAATGAGATAATAGAATCTGTAGAAAATTTCCTGGGTTCTTTGACAGATGAGGTGATTTTGAAAAGAATATTAGGAACAGAATGAATCCGACCGAGTAGTGTTTTTTGGAGGATCTAATCAAAAGTACAATTACGTCATTCTAGGAAGCATAGTACAAATCTAATATGGATCAGAATGTTGAGCATGCTCGTAACGGCAAAAATGCAGATCATGTGATTAATAACAACGGAAATGATTGGCCATAAAGAAGAATGAGAACGTTTGGAATAAAGTCTTTAACAAACAGTTACATAGAAATGAAATGTTGCACGCATTAATAGAACAGAGAAAGGATCTCTACATTGGCATGGACATGTGCAACGAATCTGGGAAGAGAGCTGAACTAAGTTAACTATCAGTTGAGACGTGTCTGGTAGAAAGAGGCGTAAAAGGATGCTGTAGACTTGGTTCGAGTGAAGGAATGTATACAGACATGTCAAAGTGGGGATTAAGAAGGCAATGGGAAAGTAGAAACGTTTGGAACACACACATTAAAGTCAAAGCCTGTACCTCTATAAAAGAAAAAGTAATTAACTGTGCACAATTTTCAGGTGCTGTAATGCACAGTTGTACTTATGTATGCAACAAAAATATTTGAAAATCAGAAGTAAGATACTTTAAAGCTGCACTATTAACAACTGTATATAATTCTAGAATTAAAATGTACATAACAATGGTACTAATGGATATAGATGTATTAGACGAAGTGTTAGCGGCAGCTGAATGTAAATATAGACAATCATTCAAACAGAAGAAAGCACGAAGAAGTTATAATGTTGAAACGGCACTATCAATGGAACTGTGTTACTTCATAGAAAATCAACAAATAAAAAACCCATTCCGTCTTTATACTCCGCAACTTCTTATTCTGGTCCGCATGGGGAAAAACTTTCTACAACCGCTACTGGCACAGGCAAACAGTTGGTTTGACTTGCATAAATGTTGCCTAATATACTGAGATAGCAGTAAAACTACTTAAACTAAATGTGACTTAGGAGATTGATTCATCCTTCTCTGGGAAACCTGCTGCTTTTCAAAACTAATGACCAACACCATGGTTTTAATAGGCGTTATGATAATCATCCCATTTGATGAAGAAATTCTAAAATGAATCTTTTAAGTTAGTAGTGTAATTTATACCAAATAAGGTGAACACCAAAGTCCTGAAAAGTTGCATACAGTTATTACAACGATACATGGACGATAATGTATAATAGGCGTAAAACTAAGTATGGAGAGGAAGCCTAATATGCTAATCAGAATTATACAGAGTGAACACCTAATGCTGACTTCGAAGATCAGTAACAGAGCATGAAAGGGCATAAATAAAATAGAAATTTAGCCCTCAACTTGCAATTTTAAGAGCGAGCAAGACTTATTTTCCTGGATAACGGATTCCCTACAGAGATTGACACTCAGACTGTAACTCTCATACATCCTCTTCGAACACCTCACGCTTACAAATGACACCGGGCACACACATTTGGTAGTGTGCTGTTCACGTCGGATAACGGTGGGATCGCACAGCAGCCATTGAAGACCGGGGCCTACTTCACTGGCACATGGTGTAAACATTATGCCCTTATATTATTTCGAAACAGACGTGTGATACTGCACAGTTAATACTTGAAGGCAAGCAGTTCGCGACCACAGTACAGCCAAATACTGCGGTATTCACACTGGGAAAGGCTGGACATCGTTTTATCCACATCGTTTCCAACTGAAAAACATGTTTTCGAAAGATTTTATCAACAATTCCGACTTTTCCAGGGACATGTATTACATGTCGCACAGGTCGGACTGTAGGACTTTTCTTTACTTTTAACTCCTGTTAATATACGCCTTCGAACAGAATACTTATTACCTCAATTGACTTTCACTATAATTGCTTCCATATAGCTTATACCATGATAATTTCTCTTCCGACTTTCATTGCTACAGTTCGTCTGGTCTTTGAAGATGGCCTTTTGTAAAGTCTGTTTCGTATACTTTTGCCCCGTATCTCTTTAATTGCCACGTGTACTAGTCCCCTCCCATTGTCTGCTGCCGTGGAGTAGGTGATTGTGCAATACAAAATAGTTCCACAATTAACTTAATCATTTACGTATCTTAATATACCCAAATAAAAGTGCCAAATGTACCTAAACTTTCATAAGCGTATCAACCAAATATATTATATACCTACCAAGGATTAATGCATAAGAATGCATAGAAGCTCTTGTCAATAAATGCATAGGAGGGTCCTCTATTGTAAACCTAACTCTCATAATAACAAAAGTACCTGTATCCCTAATTACGGAGAGTCTATATCGCTTTTATCTCCTGACCTTGCATTGCATAGGGGCTCCACATCGCCATTAAAGGGCGTGCATTACCCAATCATTGCAAAGGAGAAGGGAATTGAGCACAGAAGAATATATTTTAACGCAACAAGGTTATAAGAAACAGGGTTAAGTCATTCAGTATGTACAACATACTAAGAGAGTGTGAGAATGGATAAAATATCATTAAATGATCAAACTAATGTCCTTAGTCATCACTGATAAACTGTGAATTAAACGGGTACAACTCAAGCAACGTAAAAAGCAGACCTTTCGACTCCCATATATTTTTAGCCATGGGTATATTATTTCTCGCTCTTAAAGGCTGGTGTACAATTATCGCCAACGGTAATGATAAACATAATGATAAACTTGAAATACACGTATTCAAATGGGAGTATTCACAACCGAAGGGAAGCTTTCCCGAGCCCCGGGAACGTGAAAGAAGACGGCCAAGTTTTAATTTGTTCGTTGCCGTTACCGGGCCCGGCATATTAGATTTATATTGTGAGTATTAAGCTTCTCGCTGTAAAAATTAATCAGGCGACCATGCCATGCAACAGCCACTGGAGCCTCTCTAGTCACAAGTTAGAACATATATCATTGGTCCCAATGCACAATATCGAACTCCATTTTCTGGTATCTTGACGTTATCGTTCCCGGACTAATGTGAACCAAAATATTGAGTGCTGCCTTGCTTGCCGTGCCCGGAATCGTTATGGTAACAGTTGTCGAGTGGCTGTGAACCAGCTTTAGTGTGGAATCTATGGTTGATAACTTATTTATTTTTATCATATCTACATCTGTAGCATGTTCCCGATTCTTCCCATGTCAAGAGAACCACATGGAGAGTTTCTTTCTTGCGTCTACATTTTGATAATATTATTTTCTTTATTGTGTTAGTTATGCGGATATCACAATCCCATAACACATAACCCTACCCTTGTTTAAAGGATCAGCAAGATTTTCAACTGAAATTAGCTGTTAGAGGTCTAGAAAACAAAAATCCACAAAATGTTATAGAAGCCCAATTCAGTATTGTATCAATGTCAACCCAATCACCCTTTTTGGTGTTACTAATCAGTAAACAATTACAATACCTGACATTTGAAACTAAAAGTTTTGTTTGCAATGTTAAGAACGTAAGGAAGCCGGCTAATGTTTATCGAGATTCTTTGAGAAGATTTTAACTCCCAATCTGAAATGTTACTTTCTCGAGTATAATTAAATGCTGACACAATAAAATCAGGTTTTATGATTTCTCTGTTCTCCTCCATACCTTTTACTATGAAATGCTTTTTTCCTCGGTTCTAAACCTTTGCCATAAAAAGTAAAGTTATTATATAGGTATTATCTGTTTATTTTGATACTATTTTCATGTAACATTATATCACAAGGATCCAATAGCCTCTAACCGACAAAGAAAATTTCAGAAGGCAGCATCCGGGATTCGAACTCCGATATGCATAATCGGCGAGGATCAGTAACATGAGCGCCGCACATTCTTTAAATATCTGCAGCGCAGTTTTTGTTCATCAGACTGTACATCCTGTGCACGGCTTTCAGCTGAACGGGCACATTATTCACAGTCGTGACAGCACATAGGTTCGAGCCCTGGCAGGAGCAAACGCTTTCCCACACTTTGCATTGGCTTGGCTTCATACAGAGGCAGCAAAACACTTTACTAAGGAAATCGCTTTAGCGTTTAATAGTATAGAGGTTCGAGCAAAAGGAATCATTGCAATCCTTTCATGGAAAATGTGCTTAAGTGCAAGCTTACATTTGCATATTGAAAACGAGAGTCCTAAATCCAGAAGATAATATAAAAAAAGGTTTTTACAGTCCTAGATAACATCCACACTTTGGAAACAGATACCTTTGGCGACAAGACGTGTGTAAGTAAAATGTAAAAAAAAAAAAAAAAAAAAGCGAAAGTGCAATGTTAGGTTTCACACTGGGGGAAAAAAAAATAAAAATAAAAAAACCGATGTAATAGGTGTACTGCTTTGGAATTTGGTGACATTAGAGACAACGGGTTTGAGCTGCTTCCAAGATATCTCTCTCTGTGTGTGTGCGTGTGTGTGTGTGTGTGTGTGTGCGTGTGTGTGTGTGTGTGTGAGTGTGTGTGTCTGTGTGTGAGTGTGTGTGTCTGTGTGTGAGTGTGTGTGTCTGTGTGGATGAGTGTGTGTGTGAGTGTTTGTGTGTTTCTGTGTGAGTGTGTGGTAAGTGTGTGTGGATGAGTGTGTCTGTGTGTGAGTGTGTGTGTTTGTGTGGATGAGTGTGTGTGTGTGTCCGTGTGTGAGTCTGTGTATATGTGTATGTCTTTGTGTGAATGTGAGTGTGTGGGTGTGTGGATGAGTGTGTCTGTGTGTGAGTGTGTCTGTGTGTGAGTGTGTGAGTGTGGATGAGTGTGTGTATGTGTTCGTGTGTGTCTGTGTATATGTGTGTCTTTGTGTGAATGTGAGTGTGTGGGTGTATGTGTGTGAGTGTGAGTGTGTGAGTGTGAGTGTGTGGGTGTGAGCGTGTGGGTGAGTGTGTGAGTGTGTGGGTGTGTGTGTCTCTGTGTTTGTGTGTATGTGTCTGTGTGGGAGTGTATGAGAGACAGGGTGCCTATGTGTGAGTGTGTGAGTGTGAGTGTGTGGGTGTGAGCGTGTGGGTGAGTGTGTGAGTGTGTGGGTGTGTGTGTCTCTGTGTTTGTGTGTATGTGTCTGTGTGGGAGTGTATGAGAGACAGGGTGCCTATGTGTGAGTGTGTGGGTGTGTGTGAGTGTGTGAGTGTGTGAGTGTGTGTGTCTCTGTGTGTCTGTGTGTATGTGTGTCTGTGTGGGTGTGTGTATGAGAGACAGAGAGAGAGTGTGTGTGTATGTGAGAGAGAGACAGAGAGAGTGTGTGTGTGTGAGAGAGAGAGAGAGAGGTGGGGTGGGAGAAGTGGGAAAGAAATAGGTAGAACCCTTAGACAAAAGTAACATTTTACACACTAAAAAGAGCCACCAAATTATAAAATTAGGCAGTAAATTAAACCACAATTGTGCAATAAATTACATTTACATTTGAATAAATGCCATTCAAATGCAGGTTATTAATAATCAGCAACACAGTAAACTACAAATATTTCTTCAAAATTCTCCACAATTAAGAAGAAGATGATTATGGTATTGGTGGTGGTGGTGGTGATGATGACGATGACGATGACGATGACGATGTCGATGATGATAATCCTAAAAAAAAAGGAACGGAACAATGAGTGGAGCAGGACATTCTGTCAATATTAAAATTATCTACATAAACGCATATAGGCTATTAACCGTACCATTTTAATAAATTATTACCTCTATGATAGTGCAAAACGGAATGTCAATTTATGACATTTGGGGCCCTGGAAGATTCTATATTGATACTCCGTTACGATTTTTGTATCCTTTAGTACTGACAATTGTAGTTGCAGAACGTCTGCATTATTGCTGACGCAAAATTTAATGGCGGGTGGTTCCATACAACATCCAATAAGAGGCCTGCCACGTCTTGCGGTGTTGTATAGTTAAAGACGCTATGAAATTACGTTGTAAAGCCGGTGATATAAATAGCATTTGCACCCACAAAAGTTATTTGCACAACAGGAAAGAGAATAGTAATAGTCAGCTATCAGCCGCCATTAAATTTTGCTTCTACCATAATTATTTCGCTGTAATTTATTTATTTCTATGGACTAAACTCGCCAAAGAATTCGCTGCACCGCTTAAGCCAAGAAAGTTGTCGTGACTGCAAAGAATTCGCAGTTACAACCATACAGAATCCATGTGGTGCAAGGAACCATACTTGAAACAGCGGATGTCTGTGAGCTCAGTTGCTCTTCAGATCAAAAGGGGTTTCTCCTTCTGTTGTTTCTTAAACAGTAAACATGCCTCGACTAAAATCTCCATGATCTTCAGACTTAATTGCACTAAAACATAGAGGGTTATTTATGTCTCCATTTTTAACATGTAACGTGGATCGTCGCGATCTTCACCCACAATTACAATAAAACATACGGATGTATTTATGTATTTACCAAAATGGTGAAGATTTAACATGGATATCACGATCGTTACGCGCCATTACAATAAAACATAGGGACACATTTATGTGGTCGTGGAGGGGGGAAAAGCTGAAACCCTTAATTCTGATACAAACGTACATGGTTAATAATAACATTCAAATAATTGCAAAGCATTTTTTTCAAAGTTCTCGTAGTTATCTCTTGGATCAGTACTTAGAAATCTGAAGGACAAGCCTTGTGTAATGGACTGCCTTTGTGGCAGATGTAGTTGAAGTCCGTGGTTCGATCCCGACAGCGCCATTTGCTCAGCAGGGCATTCTTCTCATGGCTGAATGTCTTTGAAGCAGCGCTGGCAGCTGTTACCAGGGGTTCGATACCAGTCTGCTGTAAGGGGAGACAGCTGTCTAAAGGGGTCACCGAGAAAATTCTCGATGGGAGTTTTTCTGTCAGGACGTTGTAGAGCATCATTGTGGGATTGTCCTCTCATGTAGGTGTAGTTCACTTCACATGACAGCGACACATGCAAGTAGTGTTCGCTTATTTACCTAAACAAAGTAAATAGAGTTTACATTATGTTAAGCTTTGAAATGTTATTATTATTGTGCTATTTTGATACTTCTCTGGATGTTATATTCTCACTGAGAAATACAGACTAAGCAAGTACACAGGTCTATTATAGCCACATGTCTTTTTCTGTTCAAAATAAGTTATTTTCATAGTTGTTCTAAAAATTATCCAGACGAAAGCTCACTAATCACTTTAATCATTCTAAAAATGCGTTCACATTTTTTACACATTTTCTTGTAAATACATAGGAGCATACAAGAGCGTGAGGCGACAATCATCTACTCAAAAAGTAGATTAAGGAATGGTAACCTTCCTTAAGGCTTTATCTCGGAAGACCGACGCGGGTAGGGAGATCGTTAAGGCATGGATTTGTGAACGGGAGTTTTGAGGTTCTAATACCGCCAGGACTATGCTCTCTGACTTGAGATTTTTTCGGGTTTTCCTCAGTGCACATAATGCCGGGGAGTTGCCCAAAAACTTAAATCTAAAAGAATCTAAAACGTTTTACTTTCAAAATTACCCTTCCCAAATATCATTTCATTTCACGTGTCATCTGTGCTCACCGCCTGTGATGCCGTATGTAGTAAGCACACAACTAAAATTAAGAGCTGTCAAAACTATCGCTTAAAGCAGTTCAAAAAACAAAGTTATAGAAGGGAATATTTGGAAATGGTAAATACTACAAAAGTGTTAATTTCACTTACAGAACATATTTTAAATAGATACAGCTACATTCTCACTATAGTAGACATTTGTCTATCTCCCATGGTATCCATATATATAACGTATTATGAGAAAAAACATACCATTTCGCGGGAATTTACAGAAAATTCAAGATAGACTTTTTTGTGTCACGCCAATACCTCATATACACTTAATCATTATAATTATTACTAGGTATGGTATATCTACATTAGGGTAGACCAAAGGTCCGTTCTCATCACACAAGATCGGAATAACTTATCTCTCCTTTGTGCGACTTTTAATCCCACGAAAAAACTGAGTAACGTGGTTTTTATATTATCTGTATTTATACACATAATCGCTGATTTAAATCGTCTTGTGGGCCATTTTTGATAAATTAGAAATTAACCAAAGTATTCCTATGCCAATGGCTGCTTCACGTTCTTAAGCGAATGCATTTTCAAAATACAAAAAACAAAAGAAACTGTAATATTTTTTTCTAACATAAAAACCTCACATGTTGCACTGCCATTGGGGTGCAATACAGACGCCAATGTGGTAGCTCTACATTGAATCATCATTGTACAATGAGTCTCTTATCAACTTATAGGCTAAATTCTGAATTTTATCAATGTTCTTGTGATGAAGTACGGATTATTTCTGGCACAAAACTACATTTTAAGTTTTTCAGAACAAGTCAAGGAATCTTATTTGGTGTTTTTAAGAAATACCCATCTTTTGTTTAAAAAAAATCAAACAGTGTAGCCTTTCCCTTCCCCATTTATATTAAGTGGCATAGAAAACCTTTTATAGCAGGATCAAGGTTTAACGTTTTTAAAAACTCCCAAATCAGTTTTAAATTCAAAATTGAATTCCAGGGACGAACCTTTGAGAAAAATGTGATGAAAATTACAACGAAAAGAAACTTTTTAATCTTATATGACTTTTGAAGGTACATTTTAAAACGTAATTTAAAAATTCAACCACTATTGAAAACATTCTTTTAATTGGGGGCATGAGCAAGGCCTGCAGTATTCAAATAACCGTATGAAGCTAAGAAGCTAAGATAAAACTTTTAAAATGTATAATAGTCGTTTAACTAAATTTTAACGCTAAATATTTGAATTAAATAATAATTCTGACATTTTTATGTAATGCTGTTTCATACCCACGTACAAGCGTGTCTCTCTTAATCGAATGTTTTGGGTCTAATGCAACACTCTTTTTCTTAAGTGGAGCAGACACAGGAAACGGTGCATTTATTTCAAACATTACGCCATTTTGGCCAATGGCATGACATCAGAAACTGACATCCTCTCACGCAACACCCCGAATATGGGTAGCGAAAGTTGGTAACCCTGGGCAACGGTAATCTGACGTCCAACATAGTACTAAATCTCTGTTCAAACAGTGCAGACAGCTGTCAGCGAGACTGTTGACTTTTTCGCCTTACTATTTCGCTTACTAAACATAGGCTCCTTTCCTTAAGCGCTCTTGGGCCACGGATACCTTATGCAACACTGAAAGCTTTTTGCACCACCGCTAGGGCATTTATAGTTCAAAATTGATGGAGGGCTAACTGCAATAATTGCGTCATGTCCAAGAGCATTCATACAGAGCAGACACTTTCTCTAAATTTGGTGCTGGCTAATTTAACTTGTCCATGAACTCAATTTCTTGGTTAATACAAATAAAACTTAGCTACGAGCTGTCCAAATTAGACTTTTAGGATCTGTAATGTGTTTCAGAGCTGAAACAAAAAGGAATATGTGTTCCTCTCAGGATATTGTGGCTGTAAGGAATATGTTTATCAACAGCTCTAGTGTTTTCTGAGAAACATTACGGCTAGAGTTTCAACATATCAGCAAGACTTAGACCTGTTAGAAAGAATACGCTCTTGTACTAGGAAGTTGGGATTGCGCGATTTCGTCACATTCTCGTGAGAGGACTTATATAGTAAATCTATTTATGACATCACCGTAAACTGTCATGAGATATTGTCTCCCCTTTCCCCTACAGGCAGCAGAATACCTCTCGGAATTTTTCTCGTTTAAGGTCTACAGTGTTTTGCGACGTTTAGGGACAATTTATTTTATAAATAACACTATAAGTAATTATACACAAAAATGGCCAAGCTACGTACACTGCAAGTCAATAAAGAGGCTTCCTAAAATATTAATCAAAATGAACATAAGGAGAAAGAAATACAGGGTGTCATTGCAAGGATGGATAGAGCAACATGAAGATTAATAAGATGACAAATTTAATTTCGTGTTGAAAATGTCACATGCTTTTTGAGGCATTATAGCAGTTTTCTCGGGGACCGTAACTGATGGCTGAGATAGTTAAGGTAAATGGAATGATCAGCGGCTCAAATCCCGTCAGGATCGACCTTTCTAACTTGAGGTTCCAGGTTTTCCTCAGGCCACTGGTAAATGTCGTGATACCCTAAACTTAGGCATGAAACGTTTCCTTTCCAAATTTTCTTTCCCAATTATCACAGTCATTTTGGAACATACGAGTACCACCCAATCATTAGCAAGTTGCGAACTGATAAGACGTCCAGTTAAACACTCCCCATCTATTCCCGTAGTCTGATGGCATTTGCAGACAACACTCACCTGCCTTTCAACCGCTGTTGTTTGCGATCCTTGCATTGACACGTGGTTTGAGTGTTGACAACTTCAAGTAAACCGCTGTAACAATTCCTACGCTTGATAATTACTATTATTTTTGTTTCTTTCGAACAGGAAGGTTCGGAACTGTAACTGGAAGGTAACAATTTTTCCCAGTTCTAGCACCAGTGACTCAAAAAGTATTCTCTCCAATTCCAGCAATCAAATTAATGCAGATAAAATTCTTATTTTTACGATTAATATGCAGAAAAAGGCAAACAATATAATTTGTGTTCTAATTTTTTTTTCAGATTTTTCATTAACTTTAGATTTTTTGTTTCAAAATTGCATGGATTCAATCACGTGTGGTGTGTGCAAAATTATTTTATACTTAATTAGTAGATCATTTTGTATAATATCTATAATGTCACCGAAATATGATTAAAACTGGCGAAAAATAAATTTGTGAAGACATAAAAAACTGAGCCTTTTTAAGGAGAAAGTTCAGTAAATACTTGGTATTAGATCAGACCCCATTTTCATCGTGATTTTAGGTATTGCAACCAAACGTTTTGGTCATTAAATGCACCCAGATAATTGTTTAAACACCACTTACAAAAATATTGAAACATCAATGGAATTAAAAAAAATACAATTACAATTTTGGAGATTATTTTTTGGAGTCACTGTATAAACTCCGATGGCAATCCTTGATGACTACGTTATCCTAAGTGAAGGTTACGAAGTCCTTTCAACAAAAGTAGAGGAGAAACAGCGTAGAGAAGCACTGAAAAAGGAATTATCATGTAGAGTAGCGTCAAAGTTATCTAAGAATAATCTGAAATAACGAAGAGATTGTATCCATAAGATGTTTGTGGCTTATTTTTCTCTGTCAGAGTACCCTACCATTATTCGCAGCCATGACTTGAGACGATACCGCGAGGGTAGAGTATGCAAATTACATCGAAATTAGCTCTAACCTACATAGATAACATCGGCACCGACGGTCGACATCAGCTCGTATTTATATCTGCTCGCCTCGCACCAAAAGATTCCTGCCGCCTCAGAAACACCCTTCTCCAAACGGGCAACAGTTAGAGTTAGCGCCGACATCGCGTTTCTGGGACCTGCTAGATAGGTATATTGGATTAAACACAGTATAAAATTATCCTGGATGAACTAATCTGAGAAGTGCTTAAATGAAGGTACCTATAGGGCAAATGCTCGAATACATTCTTAGAAACATTTTTTCAAGGAGACATCATTGGATCAAGAATTGTACTGGAACGTCCCCTACAACAGATCTTGCAATTCAAGTACACGGAATGTGAAATGAATGTTAACAAATAGCGAAACATATAAACCTCAGTAAATGCCAAAAATCATTTAATTTATGGTAAGGTACATGGATCCTATAAAAAAATCTCATATTTTGCACTCACATGAGCTTCTCTTCTCACTCTTATACAAACTATTCTTACAAATAGTTCTTCTTCCACCTACTTCATGTTAATAGAGATAAACGTTTGCAGAAATGCAATGCGTTTATTACATATATTCTTGTAGGTACGGTGGCAATAGGCGAATATAATAGGTTAAAGCGACAGTCAAAGATTTTAAGAGCTGGTCGCTGTGTATTTCCAATCCCTTTACATGATCAGAAGAGGAAAAAATCCACTACCCATTTCATAAAAGGGTAAGTATTGGATAATTCAATCTAATAACAAGGAATATCTCGGAAATGGTTTAACTCACAAAAATGTATTTCACATAAATTGTGTAATGTACCCAGATCTAGATTTTGTGTAGTAAGATTTTGTCTACCTCTCACAATTTACCAGTTATGCAAAAGACGTTCAGAATGAAGAGAAATTCAAAGGCTATTCTCATAAAATTCAAGACAAATTCATTTCTCATACAAATATTCTAAACATAAGGTCATTTACTCAAGATCATTAAAGCCATTTTTTTTAAAATAAACATTTACGAATTACTTTCCATGTAAAGGATAGTTTGGGATGGGGAGATTATTATATATTTTTTTATTTCATTTCAGGCCATCTACGGACCACGATAAGCAACCCACTGCACTTATATTCACTTTTCCCCCCCCCTTTTCGTCTTTCCAATATTTTTTCATCCTATGACTGTGAGTTTTTCTTCTTTCTTCTGTTCAAATTGTAGTTGTTTTCTTCTTAGTTTTCAACTGGAAACCTCCGAAATTTTGTATTAACTTTCTTAATGTTGCTCTATCGTGTATTATTTCTTCTGACAATTCAATTTCATTTACGTCTTTCCTTATTCCTTGCATCTATTGGCACCATTCTTACTTTCGTGTTATTACTATTACTATTATTATTATCATCATTATCATTATCATTTTTTTTTTAAATGTTCGTGTCCCATCCTTGGAAAATTCTGAACTTCAATACCGACTTTGCTGTTTAACCGATTTTTTTTGTTTTGTTTTTGGCTCCTGCTGTCCCATGGACAGACAAGCGCGCGCGCGCGCACACACACACACACACACACACACACACACACACAGACACACACACAGACACACACACACTCACACACACACACAAGCACACAAACCATTTTCTAAAAATATTTTTGGGGGTTCAGGGGGGCTTTAAACATGTATTTTCGTTGAAATCTCGACAGCGAAGTTGTGGATGGAATACAATACTTGCCCTACTTACTATCCGTAGTAGAGAAATTAAAAGGGTTAACATTGAATTTATGACTACATATATGTACCCATTCACAGCACCTGTTCACTTTATTTTGCCGAGAATCTGCTGCGTAACCTAGGTCCTTACATTCTGTGATTGGAGTGGAATGGGCATAAATGCAATACTTTAAACTAGAGAGAAATCTGGAGAGATGCATTGAAAAAGTTTAGGAGCTCTTACTCGTTTCATAGAAATATAAGAAAACGCTTTAAAAAACAGACGTTTGGTAAGTGCACACTTTCTCTTGCTGTTAGGTAAGACAAATCGTGCTTGAGGAAGGTCACAAGCAAATGCACCCTCATCTTTTGCTTCTGAGAGTTCCTACGTTTGCAGCGAAGAATGCTAATACTTAACGAATGAAGCTGAAGAAGCATAATAAATCAAATTAAGTTTTATACTTAAAATTTAAGGAAATGGAACAACAAATGTATTACTTTAATGAAATATTTACCAAACTATAAAAAGAACTAAACGTACTTATTTTTATTTAAATATCCAATTAAAGAAAGTCAAAATGAGGCATATAGTGTTCACTCTGTTTATGCAAGCCCCAGATGTTTGGGGCTGTATGAGATTTTGTTTTCATTTCCTTGTCACTGTTGTGCATTTGAAATCCAATGATACGGATATATAAAACAAACCCGCTAAATGGGATATTTAATGAAGAGAGTGTAGATCACCTACTGTTCTATAAAACACTTACTCGCTGTGTAAGTGAAGTGAAATTGACAAACTGCCTCTATAGTCAGCGTTATGGGTTCTCAACCCGTAGTTCCCGGTATTGATTCCCGGTTTAAGAGGGACAATTTTTCTGTACCTAATTCGAACAATTCCCTACTCTCCGCAGAAATTGGACGTTTGAATGCGAGTCCACTTCCCAATGAAAATCAGTAAAAATCAGTAGTTTAAGGTAGTCAACGAGTTGTTTCTAAACTCAAAATCCTCGATACGACCTCAGACTTTAAAGGGTACCACGAAAAAATGAAACAACTTTTAAAAAAAGAAATAAATAAAAAATATTCAATAACTTTTTCGTTCTCAAATAATGTTTGGTACACTATAATGGTATGATAATTGTTAACTTCTTAATCAATGACATTTCTACTCCAACCACTCGGGATTGTTCGTTTCTGAATGTGATGCGCGCATGGATTTCTGCACACGTTTAGTGATCTGGCTTCAAGTTTGAGAACGTTAAACGGTTCTTGATATCGAAACCCGAAGTCTCACCCATCGTTTCCGCTTTGCATAAAAATGTAATCTCTGTCTGTCGGACAAGTAATGTTCCGCCGAAAACTGTTACTACATTTTACGGCGACCACATATTACAAGCCCTTCCGAGGGACGTTATTGCCTTTCCCACGCAACTTTGGATAATTTACCACCGGTCCCTACAAGAAGATTGCACATTACACACCGCAGATGCACCCCCTCCACCCCTAAGTTATGGGCCCAAGACCTTACATGTAGATGCAGCGTAATCTTGGTGGGTCTTCCCAGCACCTGTTCCTCTAATATTGGAAGAGTCGAACAGATGGCACTCCCGGCGGAAACAGTTGAAGGATCGCTGCGCACACAGCGAAACAAGCCTTCTAAAGGTGTTCTCTTCGGCTATATCCACAAAGCCAAAGCAAAATATTTTTAAAATGTACTCTCGGTACAGTGAAATCCTAAAGGGGAAGGAAATAATTCTCGACTCAGAAAATGTAACCTCGTATTACTTTCATCCTCACCCACGAAAAAACTGTTATTTTCTGCCGAGAAGGAAAACAGTTTTTGACACTGTAATTATTAAGTACAGTCATTTGTAAATAACACAATGGTAACGCCGAATCTTACTTTCTGGGGAAGTTAAGGTTGAAATCCTTATTCCAACCAATATGACTAGGGTTTTTCGTGGTTGTGCCCAGTCGCAAGGGTACAGCCCTGACATATGTCAACAAAGAGGCAGCGCAATACTTTGTATGAAGTGTGGCATTGTAATGCACAAACCTGTGGTTGCGACGAAGCGAGAAAAGGTATTTGGAAGCATTTGAAAAATGTACATGAAAAACAATAAAACGTGTGAATTTAACAGACAAAACACGTGAAAAAGCTGTTTTAGAAAGATGGGGCGAAGGAACAACAGTACTGAAACCGGCCAGAAAGAGAAAAATAAATTGACCAGGACAGTGGATGAGAAATCTACTTGTTGAGACATGAAGGACAAAACTGGTGAGTGGGAAGAGGATTTGATATTTTAAAAAACTGTGCAAGAGGAGAGTCGAAAATGAAAGTATAAAACAGAAAAATACAGGAAAGTGGGTTTACATTAAACTACCTGCCTTTGGGCACAAAACTGTGATTAATTACTAGAGCTTTCATTTCTGTGACCAGGCTAAAACATACATACATACTTTGTGTTCTGTGCTATATATAGTTTGAAGCGTTTCACTTGCACGCATTTGTAAGTATGTCTGATATGCTCAATTGGTGGCTTAATTGGGACACATCGTTTTTTGATACTTTTCAATTAGCCTGTGGCGGTGTCGGTTAGCGTCGATTGTAGTGGTGTGCTATGGATCGGCTCGAGGTTCCTTGTTTCTCGTCGTCGTCGTCGTCGTTGCTGCCCTAATGTGTCTATATTTGCCTAGATACTCTTATCTTGGGTCGAGTAGTAGGAGTTGATTAAAGCCAAGGATTGCCGCTTGTCTGGATTTATTTCAGTTAAATAAACAACAATATTGAAGCTGCTAGCCAGTTGCATATTATATTAGTCCGCATCACTTTGCAATTCCCCGAATTACATATTATTTCATGTTAACTTCCCGCTACACTGTCAAGTTTCAAGTGGCGTCTTTATCTCAATTCATACGCTGGACACTCGCACAAACCGAATATGAAGTAGATCTTCTGAGAATGAGAACTGGAAGAAGGTTTCTCGGATTTGTCCGCCATTTATACTCTGCCAGACAAACACCAAGTTTCCGCTGTAACATACATCTATTTTTTCATGGACTGCTGTGTTTTGATGTCTTACGAAAAATAAATTAATTCAGGCATTTTTTTCTGAAAAAACATGACTACATTGAAAAATTTGAGCTAATAACATTCTTTTTCGAATATTACCTTCCTTATTCGCTCCAGTCATCCTAACCTCTACACTCTACAGTTACTTATTTAGCCTAATTTCTGTGAAAGAGTTTTCCAGCTATCTTGTATAGTCCGGTTACTAATTACCTTTCTCTGTTAAAGAGGTTCCTGCTCAAATGTTACGCTTTGCAATATGCAGTTTGGTATGAAAACATAATGTTCGTATATAATACTAAATACTCTATACATACTTAGTACTATTCTTATCTGTTTTCTTGCTCTCGATTTTTTCTTAATTAGTCTATCTTTTATTCCATCGTTATTTCCTACTTTGATAGGTATGCTCATTTCTACAGTTATCTTATTTCTGTTAAATTTTTCTTTTATGTTGTTTATTTAATGTGAAGTAGGCTACAGGACCTATGAAGTACATACTTCTGTATTAGTTTAAAAACTATATTAAATTGAACATTCCTACTATAGATTGTATTTTACCTTCTTCTTTTTAAATAAATACTAAATAAAAATCAGGAAAAAATGTTTATTCTACGCTGTGATTTTGTTTGCAAATAGTTGTTAATTTTGTATAACTCTGACCTTTTAGAAGCTTAAAGTGGTGTCTGGAACTTTAACACCCTTATTTTTGACAGTGTACTGAACCGTAATTCGTTCCCTTTTATTTGATTTCTTCTTGTTTTCCGTTTTGATCTAGTGTAATAGCAGGTATCGTGTCCTCTGGCACACACTCTCAAATTATTTAACGGAAGGGGATTAGCAAGTTCATTTAACAGAAGATTTAGCAGATTGTTAATGTTAACACGGTTGCTGAAACTGTTTTGTTGTTAAATTCCCTGTTAAATTACGCTAACAGTTGAGTAAAGGTGGGCCCCAGAGCGGGTGCACAAAGCACCAGATTAGGTAAAGTGCGAGTTACCGAGTGTTGGAACGTGTAAATCTTGCTATTAGCGCTGATGAAAGCAGAGTTTACTTTCATCCTCTCTTTCACTGCCTAAGATTATTTACGTGTGCTGAAAAATAAAAACAAAACACAGTCCTGGGGCTTGTCGCCGTTCTTGTTGAGCTTCGCTGTACGGGAGAAATAATTTTAATGACATTCCATTCATACCGGTATATGACCAATAACGTTTGACACGAACTCGGACATCGACAAATCACCGTTGTTTGTCTTTAATATACCTACTTGCAAGCTTGTGATTTTATCGGATTAAACGTCAGTTCATTACTGAACCGTAATAGTATCAATCCAATCCACTTATTACCTTCAGACTTGCAAATTTGAAGATTGTGCTGTTAATCACTGAATATTCAAATAGTACCAATTACCAAATAAATTGTGTTCTTTAAAAAGAATGTGTCTATATTAAACTTGCCTTCATTTTAAGGTTAACTAGTTTCTCATTCTCATTGTTGACTAGCATTCGACTGTTCGTTCATTTAGTATGCCGTCATCTGAAATATGACATAATGATAATTTGATTTTAAATAACACAACTAAGAAGTTAATTATTAATTTGTTGCTATTTCTATGATTCATTATACTTTATTCATGAAATCATAAAATCCCTATTAGAGGTTACGAGTTCCATCAAATACGAATAAATGCAGGACATCTGTGGGATTGTTAGAATCAGCGGGGAAAATTCAGTTTTACTGCCGGAATTTCAATCACAATCACATCAGTTCCCCAACTGACTCATGTGTGCCCCGGTAGATTACGAGGCGTTTTCAAATTCATTTTGAGATAACATACGTCGGTGATGACTCACAATCTCCTAAATACTTTTATGTCCGGTGCTTCATAATTAACTGTTATTTGATAAATTGATATTTACTAAGGCAAAGATCCGTGGTTCGATTTCCGGCTATGACAATGAGTTTCTCAGTTTAGCCTACACAGTGCACGTGTAAAACTACAATTACCGTGACGTATACTTGCTGTCAGTTTGAAGTTTTAGATGAGCTATTTACCTGTGATGAATACAGGATTCCAATAAAAAATTCGATGCCGAGGTTCAATGGAAATAAACCTTTCAGGCTCCATGAATAGAAAGAACATTTAGTTAAGGTCCACGCACGCGCATGAAGATTTACAATGAAGTCCCAACCCAACTACTTTTTACACGGATGGTTTTCCGTTACTTGCTATTTTCTCAAACATGACCGAAGCTATTTTAATTAAAATACCATATGCTGGAGATGTTTGCAACACAAAGTATATGTACTGAATTTTATGCGAACAGCTGGTGAAGGTCGTTTTGTTCTGAATGAATTTTATATACTTGAGAAGCCGTAAGAGACAGACAAAATTTTACTGCATAAAAATTAGATCTCGCTAAAATTTACAATGCATGTTCAATAATTCGTATGTGGCGTTAAGAATTGATTTGCTTGTTGAAATAGTTAGTTACTATGCAGTATTCTCGTGGTCAACTTCAAATTTCAAGGTCATCATATAGCTATCAGCATTTTAAAAATGTGATCGCCTTACTTTACTGTATCCTTGTTATACC
The DNA here is from genome assembly GCA_030765045.1 of Tenodera sinensis. Lineage (NCBI taxonomy): Eukaryota > Metazoa > Arthropoda > Insecta > Mantodea > Mantidae > Tenodera > Tenodera sinensis. The sequence goes on from CM060964.1 coordinate 262,547,063, forward strand.
TACTATGAAGGTGTAAATGCCTAATGAAAATTTATCTCGGTTAACAAGAAGTAGATACAAGAGTAAGCTTTAGTAACAATAGATCGTGGAAGAGACGGCGCCGTGGCCGAGCGGTTAGACCGCTCGCCCACCACCTAGGCTGCGCGGGTTCGATCCCAGGGACCTGTATGTGGTATCCGTGGTGAACGAAGTGATGTCTGGACGGGTTTTCTTTGGGTTCTTCGTTTTCCCCCGCCATTCATTCCACCAACTGATCCATCATCACCTTTCCCTCCATCGAATTCGACTGCATTTCATATCATCCTCTTCCTCACTGCCATACCTGGTGGTTGGCTGACCACCCGCTTCCAGGTCTTCAGTCTGTCCGGTCTATAGGTTCCTCTACTCCCCGATAGGCATGTAACCCTAGGCACGGGCTTGTAAGTCCTAGGGGTGTAAGTCCTGCATACGGGAAGGATAATCAGACGAAGAAGAAGATTGTGGAAGAGTGAGCAGACTAAGTCACGTGAGTGCAACACATCGGAATTTGTTTTAAATTGCTTCTATTTGTATCTTCATATGAAACAAATGAGATATAATCAATAACGAATCTGCACCAGATATGTACTGTAGGCTTCTGATGAGAAAACAGCCGAGAGGTGTTCTGCCATCTGGAAGGGAACAGCTCACTATCATACCATACATATATCTACTATCTATATTAACTACTATGTTCCTCTCACGAGAATATGGTTGTAAAGAATGTGTTTGACATCAACAACTGTAGCGTTTTCTGAGAAACATTACGGCTAGAATTTCAACATGTTAACAAGGATTAGGTCTCTTAAAAAGTATATGCTATTGTGCTAGCAACGCTGAGATAGTTAGTAATGTTGCGGCGAGTTATTTTGAAACTCTAGCCGTAATGTTTCTCAGAAAACGCTAGAGTTGTTAATGTCAAAGACATTCCTTACAGCCACATTCTCGTGAGAGGAACACAGTATATACAAACAAAAACAGATAGCAAAAGCCACGCGGGGTCGTTGCATAGAACTACGTACATAGTTGATATAGCTCCGGGAACGTTTTATTAACGTGTGCCTGGAAATTAGCTCCGGGATACCTCGTATTCGCAGTAGAATCCATGATTTGGGATAGTTAGTATTACAGCTCAATGGCTCGGTAAATTTACCATTTATAATGCGGCACTGCAACTTTGAAACAAATGAATAGCCAGCGTAATAGCCTGTACAGACCATTTCAAACACCACGTTTGTCAGGCATTGTGAAAATTGCAGAGATTGAAACTTTCTTTAATAAACTTACACACAATTTATTTATTGTAGAATACCAGATCGCTTTCAGCAGTTTTTCCAGCATATAGAATTATTGTGTGATAGCACAAGAGGTTTTGAGCTTATCAAATATGTTCGTAGGTCCATAGCACGAGTTGCGCGGTGTCAATATATACACTTAGTGACACTTAATGCATCTGTTAATACAGTACTTTCATCACTGTATTTGTGTTAGCAGCTGATAAACAGGTTTTAAAGAATCTGATGTATTGCACTCACACATCCTCTACTCATCCTCGTAAAAAGTCTTACAAAGTCTTATTTTTCGGTGTATCTTATGTTAGGCGAGATAGACATTTGTAGAACTGATTGTATTACGTGTCCTCGTAGGTACAGTGGGAACAGGGGAACACAGTACGTTTAAGCGATAGTCAAACATTTTAAGAGTTGGCCGCTGCGGGATGCCTTTGAAATTCCATTCTATTTACATTATCAGGAGGGGAAGAAAACGACTTACTACTTCCCATTTAATAAAAGTATGTTTACGAAAGTTCAGTTCAGTAACAATGAATGTATCAGAAATTTTAACTCCACAAAAAAGACAAAGTGTGTGCTTGAGATCAAAACTATGTTAAACATATGGTAATTTAATCAAGATCGTTAGAGCAGTTTTTGAGAAAATACAATTTTTTTTTTAAATGTTGGATGTAAGGGTAGGTTAGCATGTGGGATTAGGGGAATTTGTTATGTTTGTGTCGCATCCTTGCAAGAAGCTGAATTTATGTACCAAGATTGTTTTGAGTTATACCCAACAGTGTGGCCTCCATAAAATAGAATTTGGAAGGCAAACAAACTAAATAAGTTTATAAAAGTAAATTTAAAGCTGCAAGAACGTCTAAAACATCTAAAGTCCAGGATCAGCTCGACTTCAGGGAATGTGCATCACAACACGAGTACCACCAGAAGTGAACAAAGAAGCGGCGCGACGGTTACTTCCAGAACTTCAAAAGCTAACCAAAGCAAGAAACATAGAACCAGTTAAAATTGTTAAAAATTGTATTTTGTGCAGTAGTCACATTTGTATTGTATACAGTTAAGAACCGCCAAAAAGGTTCAGGCAAATACTAAAACAATTGAGCAAGAAAGTGAAACAAATGTATGAGATAGTGAGGATAGGGAAGAACAAGATATGCTAGCCAGAAAAATCTGAGTATCACTAGTTAATTGAAACAAAAGAAACTTGAATCACTGAAACGCAAGATAAGTTAGCCAGTGAGCAAAAAAAAAAAAAACAGATAGTTATGAGACATCAGAAGAACTAAAAACTGATAGCTAGAGAACAAAACCAGATAGATAAAGAAAGATCAGAGAATCAAGACCACATAGCTAGGGAAGTTAATGAGAAGCAACATCAGCTAGCTACTGAAAAAACTGAAAAACAAGCTCAGTTAGCTGCTGATATAACTCTAAAACAAAGTCAGTTAGCTGCTGAAATAAATGTAAAACAGAGCCAGTTAGCTTCTGACATAAACAGTAAAAAGAGGAAATAAGATCAGAACAGGTTACGTTTCAGACTGAAACAATTGTGGAAATCAAGAATATGTTCAAAAATGAACTTAATAAAATTAGGGAAAATTGTGCAGCCATAAATATCACTGTAAATGCTGAGATTGAGAAGCTAAAATCAAATTGTAATACAATAACTAATAATGTAGTTAAAGAAGTGGCAGTAGTAAGTGAAAGCTTAAAAACTATTGAAACAGAAATGTGCGCACAAACAAGAATTGATTTCAAAAGTAGTAGATAACCAAAGTAAAATATAAGAAGAAATAGCTAAACAATTGAAACTAATGACAGAGAAAGTAAACTAAACAAATGAAATGAGAAATCAGATAAGTTTCAAGAGATTGCTTGCACACTTGATGTTTACAATGTTCTTAGAAGCGTATCTAATAAAGTAAATAATGACAATGATGATGTGCTTACCAATGACTACGAAAATTGTAGTAACCATGGGTCGTCACAAAATTGGGAAATGTTCCCAGAATATACAAACATAAACACCACTCACAATTCTCAGCCAACAAAACACTTTATTCTGAACAATTAATGTCAGAGATAGTAGCATCAGCTTTCGATTATGAACGTGGGGACAATCTGAAGCGATTTCTTCAAGAAATCGAAGATTACTCCAAGATTAAAATTATTCCATACGAATTAAGTATGTGCATAATAAGAAAAATCCTTAGAAAGCGGACAGCAGAATGGCTAAAAATGACGTCAGCGGAAGGAACATACAGTACTTTTTGGAATTTGTTCCCAACACTGAGGCTAATCGGTACAAAATCAGATAAGAGTCGACATAGCCATAGGTAAATATAACCCTGAAGGCAACTCAACCATGGCAGACTGTTCATGCAAATCCCAAATAAAATTTGCATATCTGAATCGCCAAAGAGCAATCAAGGAATAACCTGCACCGTAACATGACATTCTTCGCAAAAATGTAACTGTCGCTAAGTCAATAGATGTCATAGAATTGCTGACTACATTCCAAACTAAAGAAACTCAGCATGCGTCCAATCAAGTGTGCCAATCTTCTGAGAGCACTACACACAAAGTATTTTCAACACAGTAAAAGGATTCGTAGAACCGTATGTGGGCGGTTTCCTTATCTACGATGACAATCTTGAAAACTACCTAGAACATATAAAATATGTCCTAAAGGACAACATGAGTGTAATATGACTGTGAATTAGATAAATTTATATTTCTAACATCAGGAACATTTCTAACATCTAACATTCTAACATTCCTGGTAAGCAACAGCTTACCAGGAATTTCGCAGTGTCAGCAAATTCGTCATAAAATATATCGGCAAAATTGCACCGTTAAGGTGATTATTAAAGAAAGAATGCAAGACGAACTGGATTCCAGAACATCAGCAAACTTTTGGGAACCCCAAAATAGCATTTCTAAACAGTATTCTGTTGAAATGCCCAAATTCAGACATTCCATATGACATACACATATTCTAATGCTTCAACTAAGATGTAAACAACTATATTTGCACAAGAAAGCAACACGTCTTAAGTACTACGTCCCGGTTATCATCGAAAGTTGTTAAAATATTTAGGCAACTTATTTATAATTGTAAAACCATTGTATTCGCAGATCACATAAGTTTGTGTTGTTTGTGTTTTATACAAATTTGTATGTTAAACTCAAAATGCTCACGCTGTATGCATGATATTACTTCACACAATAAAGAGGTAATGCATATCTCTGGAAAATAAAATAAATTAGCGACGTGTTTTCGCGGACACAACAAGAAAAACATATTCCAAGAAAACCTAGGAATTCCGTACAATGTGAAGATAACGAAATTAAATTTCTAGGGAAACAAAGGATTTTGTAAACAAATGAATTTAAGCACTGTGCAACATGACGACGCACAACTAAGTAAACTATTTATGGTAGCACCCCAAATGAGCAATTCAGGAATTAAAATCATTGGAGTACACAATAATTTACTCTACAGACTTCGTGGAAATCAAGAAAAGGAGTGGAAAATAATTATTCCAGAGAAAATAGAGCAAATTGTAATCACAATTTTCCAGAATCACTTTACTCACTCTGGAAGTGAGAGGACAGCACAATTCTATGAATAAAAGCACTTGCAGAAAAGTTAATCAAGTGTATTTCAATTTGCAATACATGCAAAAAAGTAAAACCTCAAATGTTAAGTAAGGCAAGAAGAGTGCGCCAGAAAGGAAATAAGCTCACTGCTGCCACTTATAATCTCAAATACATGTTTGTAATGTACGAATTTTTCACTAAATTTATGAAAAATTACTCTTTAATAAGAAGACTAAACAGCAAGTCATTGTTAACAAACGTAATGAAGGATTACATTGTGAAGTATGTGAAGATGAAGGTGTTGATTCCAGACAATGCTACCGTACACCCCAGTAAACCTGTTACGAAAACTTTGCATCAGGAACAAATAAAATTGTATCAATCCTCCGCACAGTACCCACAATGGAATCGTGTGAGGGAATTGAATGAAGCAAATAGGAACTTCTCTACCAATCATGCCATAGAAGAAACCATTCTTGGTACCACCAATAAGCGCATGCAGCAAATAGAAGATATGATTAACCATATCTCCATTCCTACAATAGTGGATATACCTATACTCCAATAGAGTTGGTGTTAAATGAAAAACCAAAATCAATAATACTGAATTTACCGATTACAATATTAGGAACGTGAGTAAATAATATCACCGTTTCTTGAGATTTTCTTTGTACAAAGAAAAAAAGTAAATCTACTTAATTATTGTGAAAGATCAAGTAGGTATATTAATTTTGTTATATTCTTAATTTCCGTTAATTACAAAAACGGAATGCTTGTTAGTAACTGAATCTATGTGTTTCACTGAGCAGGATATTAATTTTATTTATTTTGAAGATTTCAAAAATCGTTGTTAATAAACAATAATATGAAACATTTACACAGTTGTCATCCCAGTAATAAATAATAAACAGCCCTGAAACGCAATTCCGTGTCACGAGTCTTATACTCAAGAAACAGCTAACCGGGATACAAAATACAATAACGTTTGAAGAAAGTACAATTGTTTGTACAGATTCTTGGTGGCGTGATACCAAAACATTATTACCATAATTAAAAACCCTTTTACACGTAATAAGAATGGCGTAATCTTTAAAACAATTAAGTGGCGAAAGACAGTAATGGCTGGTAGCAAATCGGATCATTTCCGTGTGTTGCATTTCCCATGTTGCGTTTGAGATTGTTATTCGAAAACTAATGTGAATCCTTAGTAGTTTACGTAAATTTTCTTTAAGGGGACAGCGTAGTCTGGGCAAGTATCAGTTTTACATCATTGACAAAATTTGAAATATACCAAATACTATACAATGAAAATAATTGAGATTTTTACTAAGAATAAGATAAGAAATGCTTTGATTTATATTTCGCGATTCTAATGATTAAAATATATTTTAAGAAATTAATATGTAAATATACTGAAAAATATTTCCCAAAATCAGACGAAACTAAAGTACCTACTTGCCTTTTTCTTGGGAATCATTTACAACACAGAACTGAAAAAATTATGCACATTTACTTAACTACTCTGGGAAACAAAGTTATTGAAATATAATATTTGGTTAAGTCTGCGAAAAATAATTACTACATTCTAAAATAAGTGTAGCATTTTTAGGCAATTTTACAACAGGTTTTCAGTTTGTACATATACATACTTAATGAGCATTGAACTTAAAAAGTTTGCTTGACAAAGAATATGTGTATGTGATAAAAGTTGTACAAAGTTTCAAACTTCTATAATTACATAATAATTCCTGAGAAAAATCTCTATTTGCACATTAAATTTACATATTGAGGAAAACTTGTTTGAAGTTTTATGATGTTCTGCAAGCCTACCCCAATACATTCCAGGATGATATTCAGCATTATCCTCATATAGGTCCTCCAGATGCTTCTCTACTTGCCTCCTTTTTATCTTGGACACTTTTGTTGAGGCTTGTGTTGGTCTTTGGGCACTAAATTCGATAAAATGAGTATATTAAAGGGTGCAGAAAAATGGCGTGTCTGAATTTAAAGAGCAGCATACTCCACTTAAAATTGCTTTAAAATGGTAGTAATTACACAAACTGCATAAATGGCCTATCATTTTGTTCAAGAAATTTCGGAGAACTTTTAAGAAAAAGCAACTTATTTTTCACTACTTCACACTACACTGGCCCCTTAAGTCACTTATTGCTACCTCCCCAGCAAGTTGCTATCATGTTAGCAAGTTAAGAACAGTTAATTCTGTTTTTAGATATTAGGTACGAGTATATGCATACGAACTTATTAGACAAGCCTGAGGTGTCCATGTACCTAGCCCAAATTTTATCACCACCTTTCGTAGCTAGCTTGCAAAAATAGACCGAAATAGGAAGCTAAGGCTTTTACTCGCGGCTATTCGTCTACTTCAAGAATAGTGTTGCATTTCCTTTGTTAAAAATCGTATGTGTTAACATTTAGATGACTTTCTATTCTCAGTATGAACCTCTATCTTCCACTTCATGTTAATGGAGATAAACCGTTGCTGAAATTCTTTCATTTCACATTTCCTTGTGGATACAAGAGAGGAAAAGAAACCTAATTGGTAGTCAGATGTTTAAAAGCAAGTCGCTATATGCTGGCCTTGAATTTCATATTCCTCTCATTACATCGCAGTAAATGACTGAACAGCGACAGCACATTACACATATGAAAAGTTGTTGAAAATTCAAGCTATTAATAGCAATATTTCAGAAATGGTTGACAAAAAAAGAAGTTATTTGAAATAAATTGATCGTTTTAAAGAGATTTTCACTTTTATGCAGTAAGTTTTTATCTGTCCAGCTTAAATCATACAACGTTTCTTCGGTATATAGAGAACTTCACAGATATTTACAGAAAATTCAAGATATAGTAAAATTTCTTTTGTACAAAAATATCTCAGTATACATATGATGTTTACATATAATCAAAAGTTTCTAAAAGTAGTTCATCTGTAGGGTAGCTTGAGATGGGTGATCTTGAAAATCTTTGTTTAGTATCTTTGGGAGTTGCTCAACTTAATTAATTTTAATCAAAATTGTTAGTCATTTTTGAGCAAATGAAAATTTTCGAAAAATTTTCCATATAAAGGGTAGTTTAGGGTAGAAGAATTTTCTTCAAGATCTTTGTGTCAAAGACGTCAAACTTAAATAGCAACTTTGGTTTTTAACCTATTTTTCTTTCTTGAATTATACAGTTCACAGACACACACACAGACACACACACACACACACACATACATACTCGAACCTTTCTCTAAAAATGTTATTTGCGGTGAAATTTCGACGTCAAAATTTTGGGTCGAATAAAATACTTTCCCTACTTAACTATACATAATAGAGAACATAAAAACTCTGAATCTCCGCTAGAAATAGGTGTTTTGAGGCATACTAAATAAAATACACCAGTTTTAGGAAAAGGACCTCGCGCGCGTCTATGAACCACATTTTTCAAAAACTAAATCTCGGATAAAGACCAAACTTGGTATTTAAGTTCTTATGTTTAAGGTATTTTATGGCAAATGAAATGTATATTTTGAATTTTTTGGCTATAGCCCATGTAGTTCTGTTTACTCTTAAATACTTTTGCATAAATGGTAAGTCGTAAGAGATAGACCAAATCTTACTCTGCAAAAAATGTAGATCTGGTTAAAACTCACAATTTATGTCAAATGATTAATTTGTGAAGTGAACCATTTCGGGGATATTGGCTTTTATTTGTCAGAATTCTACAACACTTATAGACCGTTCTCAAATGGAAGGTTGTTATTATTTATTTTTTATTTCATGGTCATGCAAAGAGAACGGAATTTCAAAGTCATTTGCAGAAATTATGTTATTGCTAATTTCCTTGTAGGTGCAAGGGGAATACAGTAGGCTTAGAGCGTCTAAAGCATGACTATCGCTCAGAGCCTACGATAGTCAAATCTTTTGAAATTCCGTATTTGACACACTTGTATTCCCATGTTCCCCTTGCACCTACAAGGAAATCAGCAATAAGATAAAAGATAATTTCTGCAAATGTTTATCTCGACTAACATGAAGAAGATAGAGGAATTAGGGTGAGTGAGTGTGTGGGATTTAACGACCCGTCGACAACGAGGCTATTTGGGCTAGAGAAATAAGAGTTTGCAAGAATTGTTAGCACAAGAATAGGGAAAGTCATGTGAGTGTAACACATCAGATTTTTTTTTTTTTTTTTTTTTTTTTTTTTTTTTTTTTAAATTTCGTGAATAGCATTCCGTTCTCTACCTAAAAGATACATGATAGAAAAAGTAACAGTGGAAAAGGAGAGAAACATTCGAATGCGAATTATTATCCCATATTGTTAAGTGAAGGCGCATTACTTAAGTTGGAAAAAAAATTGAAGATGGAAACCTTTGGTCGTTACACGGTTTGCAGAGCCGGTGACATAGGGCATACAAGTAATGGGGCGCCGACTTGGCGCACCGCAACCCTTGCGTGCAGCCCGAAGCGCATCCATCCTGATGACTATTTACGAGTTTCCCGCGGTAGGTACCTGGTGCCAGGCACGGCAGGGTTTGGTACACCTCCGGGAATTCCTTTAGTAATATTTCAATCATACCGCTATTATACCCATACTTTTGTATACGGGGGTTTTCCACGCCCCCTCTACACCTCACAGTCCCTCCCCCTTTTTTGTCGTACAAATATTACTCCGCCGTTTATCAAACCGTAAACATTTGAAAATTAACTTCTGCTTTCCAGGAAAACATGCAATAAACTCCGAGAAAATGACTTAGAATTACGTTATAGAACAACTATTCTAATTTCACTTGTGAATTAAGATGCTATATATGACCAATTTTAAGTAAAGTATTAAATTATTCCATGAAACAAATATCATTGCTGTTAATCAAAAACCTGTTTTGCAGAAGTTAGAGAAAAAATACAAGTAGAAATTTGATGGATGAGAAAAGGTAATAAACCTTGATTTTTATATTGCGCTTTTAGTGTTTACAAAAGCATTTTGCCTGTTTTATTCTTCTGTTTTTCTTGAAACAAACTAAGCCTACAAAAAATAACTGAGATAGTGAAAAACGTTGAAACTGGTAAAATATGGCTTTTATGACTGAGCGAGAGGGCTCGCGGTTAAATGTGAGGCTCGCATTCAGGAGGTCGTAGGTACGATTTCCGTGGCCGATCTTCCTGACCCATGGTTTTTTTGGGGGTTTCCCCGGGACGCTAGACGAATGTTGGGAAGGATAATTGCATCCCCCGAATTTCCAGTCCTTCCATTTCATTCATCGTTCATCCCGTTGGTCCTTTCAGGGTCGCAAGTGTCAGCGAAGGCACTGGTGCAGCTTGGCAGGGATGATATACGCACAGGAACTCTTTTCGTTCCTTGTTGTCTGTGGGGTCCAGGTAGCGGAGTAACATATGGGGGCGTTGGACCCCGCGCCGAAATCCCCCGAGATTGCCCCGGAAGACCTACAGAATTCGAGGTGTCGTCAAACTTGGGAGACCTTAGGAACCTCTGTCAACGTCTATAGTGCTGTTCTGGATCTGGCCACCTGGCGTCTCCTCTCTCCTCATCCTCCCTTCCGGGGGTGTTCCCATGGGGACATAGGTACAGCCGGCTGCAAATGTTTTCCGATGGACGAGAGGGTGTAGGTGAAAGAGAAGAATTACATACTTAAAAACCGAATCATGTAGACAAGTGTGCAGACAATTTCAGGAGAAATTTCTTGACATCCCATCGCCTGTTATAGAGAAGCTACTTACTAATTTAGGACAACGGGAGTGCCAAACACAAGCCTAAGAAACGAAAAAAAAAAAAAATGTACTTACAGAGAACAAAATTGATAAAATTTGTACATCAATGAAACGGCCTCCAAAGTAAGTCTCTAAGAAATGTTGCACAGCAAATAGTTGTTCATGGAGCTGCTAAACTTTTAAAATGGAAGCTCTACAGAGTGAACATTTTTCATAACTACTTCCTCGTGACGGCGGAATGTCTCAAAGCAAATGGACAATACTTCTAACACAACGTATAACAAGGCTAGTGTGGAAGTTACTATGACTCCCGAGTAAGTAGGCGGGAGATTTAAAGTGGAAAACATGCCGGTGTGATCCGCAGCCTGGCAATATGTACCTACCAGCTAGAATGTGAAAGTACGACTATATCGCAGGGAAATAGCTCGGAAAAAGACTTAGAGAGCCAGTTCTGTTGAATAGGTTTCCACGGTAGAAGCACTGTACTGTATCCTGTAGCACTGTGACAGCTTGACCATTACACCACTCCTGTCTGTGACTGTCAAAGGAGGATACAGTTTTGTCATGATGCTCTTTGACAATCTGTTGATAGGATTCGCCTCGGACATTTTCTTGCTTCCATATCGTTATGTTTGTCAACATCCTCTACATCGTATTTCCAAATCACAAATTAGAAAAATCCAATATATTCCATTCAGATGACTCTCTATTCACATTTCCATAAACTACTGTTACAGAATGTTCAGACTGCCCGGTTCTTCTTAATTAGAAAGAAAAAGAACTTTTATTTCCACATTGGTTGCAAGTAAAAAAATCTGACGTGTTGCACTCACATAACTTTCTCTACTCTTGTACTAACTATTCTTACAAAATTGTATTCCTCTATTTTCTTCGTGTTAGTCGAGATACCATTTGCAGAAATTATATTACTACTGATTTCCTTATAGATGCAAGAAGAATATGGCAATACAGTAGGCTTTGAGCGTTAGTCAAATATTTTAAAACTTTAAAATTCTGTTCCCTTTGTACAGCCAAACAGATAGAAAAGTGAGACAAGTTTGAGAAAAGTTTAAGCCTACTGCAAAACTCACACAAATAACAAGGGATATCTCAGAAATGGTTCACTCCATAAAAATGCATACAGACATAAATTGTGTGTTTAAACGAGATCAGCATTTTTATATAGTAACATCTGGTCTATCTCTTCCGGTTTACAAGTTAAGCAAAAGTCATCAAGAGTAAAGAGGACTACATAGGCTATAGCTAGAAAATTCAAAATATACATTTCGTTTGCCATAAAAATACCTCAAACATGTGGCATTTTAATCAAAATAGTTAGAGGCATGTAAAGGGTAGTTTAGGGTGGATGAATTTTCTTCAAAATCTTTGTGTTGCATCCTTGAAAGATATTGCACATAAATACCAACTTTGGTTAATAACCGATTTATCGTTTTTGAGTTTTGAGTTACCTATTCACACACAGACACACACACACACACACACACACATACACACACACACACACACACACACACACACACGGGTGCGGATCTTTTACTAAACTGCTTCTTTTGGATTCAGAGGGCCTCAAAACATAAATTTCCGGTGAAATCTCAACATCGAAATTTTGGATGGAATACAATATCTACCCTACTTACTACACGTAGTAAAGAAAGTAATAGAATACATTACGATAAAGTGATAGCCATATTTTAAAGCGGGTCGGTCACAAATCCCTGTCCTTTACATGACCATAAGACAGATCGGTAGGTGATTTACCACTTTAAAAAAGTAAAAAATCAAAGCAATGACAAACAATACGTAGAATTGGTTAACGCCACAATATATGTCTTTTATAAGATCTATATTTTTTACATTCTGTCTATGGCTTAATGTTTAACAGTTCGAAAATCATATTTATGACGCAAATATCTTAATCGTCCTTAGTCAAAATCGATAGACATTTCTGAGAGTTTGGTCATGCGGCTAACTTGACAAACACGAATATCTCTGCATTGACAGATCGATGTAAGCAAACTATGTTGACACTATGTTTGAAAAACAATATTTACTTCTAAAACAGGGTTGCTGGATAAAAGGCGAAAGTATGATATCTTTAGGTTCCTTTTTCTCAGAAACGAGTTGAAGTAGACAGCTGAAATTTTACTGGATATGAAGACATTCTGCCTCATACCATTGAACTAGTAAATTAAACTGCTAATATTATTCTGTTATAAATATATTTTTTCTTTGTGAAGAAAATAAAGCAAAATTTACATTTAAGCCTTTTAGACAAAATCCTCAGCTTTTTAAAACGTATTAAAAGTATAAATGTAGTTCAGTGCTTGTAATAGGTTATCTCACAAAGTATGCAAAATAGCCCTGGAACGTTGAAGGGTTTTTTCCTCGAGAAAATGGAATATATGTTCGGTAAAACATAATTTTTATATAACAGCAGTTGAAATTTAAGTTGCAAGGAATGACTTATATTGGTGCCTTCAAGTAAAGCAGTTATCATTAGCTGCATCCTGATTTGCAATCCAAGCCCTTTGACCCGGGACTGTGAACTCTGTAATACCCTTTCAGCAGATAACATGCGTTTAGATGTTAAACGGAGGATGGAACTCCAAAGTTTAAAGCGATGTAAAATCCGTTTAAATGCTTTTTAAAGGGCTAATAGCTTTAAATGACCAAGAAACTATGTACCGGTTGAGTCTTCTCATCCTGCGGATTGGTTACCCTGCATTTTACATACGATGCGTACGGGTGCTCCTTTTTTTTTTAACGCGCTCTAGTAGCGCAATGGTTAACATACTGGGATGTCATGTTGAAGGTCACAAGTTCAAATCACACCTACGAATAAGTCTTTTTATTTTATTCATTTCTGTTTATATTTCGAAAACGTTCTAGTAAATGATGCGCAGGATGAGAAGAGTCACTCGGTATATTCTGAATCAGTAAGAATCACTGAATTTTGTTCTATTAAAACAGAAAGTTTGTCGTTTCAGGGTTTCCTGTCCCCCAATTCATTTTATAGTGCTATGTATGTCTTGATTGAGTGCACAAATGTTTAATTTATTCTATATATACTATTGCCATGATTTCTTCCTTCACAGCTTTCCTTTTTATGCTCTTCTATAATCTTGAGAAAGTTCTTCGTATAATTGAAACGAGTATATTTCTCGCTGGCATAAGACGTCTTATACCTACGCAAGACGTTTGCACGCATTCCTCCCTTCGTCTTTCCGTCTAGGGGCGAAGCGAAGAGCGTGGAAATTATTTTGACTCCGACGTCAGAGTTCTTTCTTGGAGCCATTTTAAACGGGAGTAGACAGGTCGCGGTTGTCAGTGTCACCGTTTTCGCTTTGGACGTTTCCCATTAAATTAAAATGTTGTGAGTGCATCGCTCATGATGGAGTGTCAACCTCCCCCCTCCCACCAGGTCCCCGAAGGCAAGCCGTAACAAAGGGAGGTTGACGACGTTGATCGGCGTAGGTTGAAAATGGTGGCGCGATTTTCTACCAGGAGGTTGCTCTTATGAGATTTAAAATATCCGGTTACACAAAGAGATGGTGTATACAGCGGATTTTGTGTGCTAACGTTACCAGGTGCTCTTTCAAAAGGTATAATGTCTTTAGCACGTCGTCTCTCCAGAAATTAACAAGAGCTCGAGGATTAAGTCCTTTGGGTGGTGATCGCTTTAAATAAACTTCACAACACGTCAGCTACATTTCACAAGTACAGCCGATGTAGTTCCTTCAGAACCGCATCATTAGCAATATTAACAACAAAATGCAGTAAAATCTTCTCAGAGGCGGAGCGTTCTACATATTAAAGGGTAAGAATATACTGTGTTAGGGGAATTTGTGGATTGTTATTAAGACCCTTGTACTGTTAACGCTTTAAACTCCCACTTTTAACTTCCAATTTCCTGATAAAACCTACTGCGCACACCGAGCAAGTTCTCTTCGGTGCTCCTCATTCGGGAGCTCCAGAATTGATTCCCGTTGACCGCCCTCTCTCCCTTAGCGTTTTTCGTGGTTTTTCCTGGTCAGCAGGTCAACCTTGGGGTGGTTTCTCATCCATCACAATTTCTTTTTTCTCCTCTCCCTTTTATTGCGTTTCCTTCTAAACTTTCAGGTGTGGTCCCAGGTTTTATAGTGTTTGGTGGTGCTGGATAGATGGTGCAGATGCTTGTGTTCCCCTTGCACACTTGGGGCCCACCAGATTAGGCGGGTCGTTCATCGCCGACTCTGTGGGACAGGTCTTCCAGCCTGAAACTATTAGAGACTTCCACACGTCTCTGTGGCCTGTCTGTTTGCGGTCTATGGCCTCCTTTGATTCATTAAGTCCATTAAGTTCATCTCTTCCTCCTAGGAGTGGTAGCCGCTATGGATCTCACGGAGGTCTCTCTCTGCGAATGTCTCCCTCTACTATATATCCCAAGATGAGCACCCAAAATGTGAAACGATTTACCCCTATAACCACCCATTCTTGTTTCCTTCTATCCGGCAGGTAAACAGACGGGTAACGTGTGCCACAGTGGTGGTCATTCGGGTTTGCGGGTGAAGCGTGTTTTGCGACGTAATCAAATGCATATTTTTGAACTCAAGAGTTAGCTAGGAAAGCACGATCACGGTTAATGACACTAGAGAATATGAGTGAAAGAAGTAGCGACAATACTAGACGGCTCATATTGGCATTTTATGAGAAACCGTTCTCTCACCACATTACTGAGTCTAGCCAAACCTTAAAGTTGATAAAAGCAGCTCTATAGAGTTAACATATTTATTAACTTTGTTTTGTTATACAATAGTTATTATGCAGTTCCCATATGGTGTTTAAGACATTTAAATAGTTCCTATACTGTATTCTCAAAATAAACGTCATAATTTATATGAAAAGTGTATTGAAACTGTTTACAATATACATTTTCTTAGATAGTAGCGTAGTCATAATGGTACTCCCCTAATTTACACTTGCTGATTTATTTTTAAATATTAACCTTTCAATGTACGGCTGCAAACTAGATGAACTTAAACGTAGAACACATTGAAAATGTTAATCCGAAACTCTACGGCGTAGCAGGCTCTTGTTCAGTGTCAATGTTCTAGTACCAAACATGATCAGTAATTTGCCTGAAAGAAGACGCATCTTGGGAAATGTTTTCGACAGCGCTGTGTATAAGTCCAAACCACAATTTCCTGAACTGTGCAATGATGTGTTGCTTTGAAGGTTAATTAATTCCAATTGCAGTTCATCTTGGATTACCAAAGAATCGTATGTAAATGGATGTTTAATATCAGTGGTTTCGTCTGTGACAAGGGAAAATGAACAAAAGAATGCTTGTTCTCCCAGTCCCGTTCAAACCTTCGTCCGTTCACTCATGCTGCAAATCCAAGCAGCCACTGCACTGATAACACTGCCCACGCAACTATAACCAGAATAAACCGGTTTAGTTGGCTCTATCTGGCTGTTGAAAGAGAGTAGTGGAGACGGAAGGGAAGGTAAATTCACACTTCGAGTGCCTTGCTTCCCACTCCTAGCACCTACTACCCGTGTGCAATAAAACAAGAGTAAATCTACCCACTAACGGTCTCATACCGCGAAATGTCATTTTCAGCAATTGTAGTTCGATGTGAACAAAACAGATCAATTTATCGTTCTGAATGTTTGGATTCGGAAGGTAAACAGCTAGGTTGAGACGTCTAAAGTTGATATACGAGTATGAAACGCAGTGATAGACAAGGAAGTTAAGGCATGACATGTGCGACAGCTGTACACGTGCCAAGCTCAATTTGGTGTTGAAAATCAGAATTCAGGGGGGTTCGGTCTGTTATAGGGCAATAAAAATTACACCATCTATCCAAGAAATGATTTTGATATGCTCATAATAAAAAATTTGTAATATCACTTCATAATTTTTGTCAATAAGCTTTTGAAGTAAGTGAAATTTTAAAAATCTATGTTATTAGTTAGGGACACATACCTGGCAAAACTTTGTTTACAGAGCTTCCAATTTTAGGAGACCTAAAGTGGGTAATTAACCATGAACAATATGAGCGCATTAATCTTTTTATCCAATGCAAAGCAATTGTGTATGGAACAAAATATTACTCCACTTAAAATGCATAATTTTTAATCTTTCAAAATTTAGCGTATTGCAGATAAACATTATCCTTCCACTCACTTTGTTAAACTAGATGGTTTGTAACATCACAACAAATTTTAACCTTCAAATTTAAGTGTTTCTGAGAAAAGTGACATAAAGCTGTAAAATTTAAACTTTCGAAAAAAACGCAAAAAAATTAATTAATGTGATTTTTGTCTAACTCACCAAAAGGCAAAGCATTCCTGCACCATAATCGCCTTGTTCTAATGGTTCTTGATACCCACTCTTCCTCCTCAAGCTCCTTTTCTTTATTCTACCCTCTTTGGTCAATCTTTGAGCAAATTTTTGTGCAGTTATTAAGTTATAGCAAATTCAATATTGATGGTGATAGTAGCATTTAAAAGAGGCGTGACCCAGCAGACGCTGTATTTAAATCACAATTTAAAGGGCTTAAATATTAAGAATGCCCATATTGCAATATATCATTGAATTCATAAGATCTCGCACATTTTTAGTGGACCACAAAACAACAAAATCTACTTTTTTATCCATTCACACGCAGTATGTCCTTAAAACGCAGAATAAATATAAAATCTCCATCCTATAATTAATAAGCTGTGTAAGATTAACCGTTGCATAAGGTATGCTAAATAAAAGTATAACACTTTAAGAATCTCAGCTATTAAACAAAATACATGAACAGCATAATGATACAGTAAAATATATACTGACCTTAACAAGACCCTATTTATTAAGATAAACAGTATATGTTTGGAAATACACATTTGAATCCGGCCATGAAAGCCTAAGCACATTAACATTTGAACGTTGCTGGTATATCACAAATTAAGTTGCTTCATGCAGGGAAACGTTATTTTAAATGTGTATAAAATATTCAATTTATGTAATAAAATGAACAAGCAATGTTATTTAAACCACTGCAAAGGAAACTGGAACAGCTATTAATGATAATAATACTAACTCCTAGCCAACAGCCCATGTAGGGCCAAGGCTTGCCGCCCAGCCGCTGCATTCCCCACCTCTGCCCACTACAGGCGTCATTGGTGGGGTGTAGTACTGGAGGGTGGGACGTGGTCAGTGCCCCGAGCCCTCCCGGCCAGTTACACGGCCTTCTCAACCTGGGGCCACTACTTCTCCATCAAGTAGCATTGGTCCCCCCGGAACCTAACGAGACTGAGTGCACCCCGTGGATAGTAATAGTAGTAATAATAATAATAATAATAATAATAATAATAATAATAATAATAATAATAATAATAATAATAATAATAATAATAATAATAATAATAATAATAATAATAATAATAATAATAATAATAATAATAATAATAATAATAATAATAATAATAATAATAATAATAATAATAATAATAATAAACACCTTTAAGAAAAAATGTAAATTTTCAGAAGAATTAGGTAAGGGTCGTCATTAGACGTTGAAAGCAAACACAACCCCAGTAACCGCGCTAAAAGGAGTGAAGTCGTTTCCGATAACTTTTTTTTCGAGTAATCGATACATTAAAGGAGGAAGATTATTGTATTACAAATGAATGCAGTGTTTAATAAAAATAACTTCTGTATGCATTATTAAAAACACGCTATACAATATTTAGAAAGACTATTTTAAAAAAAGAACTTTTTAGACAGTTGATTGTAAAAGTCGGACTGTTAGTAGTTCACGACTGTGTTAAAAGTAGAAAATTCTTTCGCTCAGTGCTCAAACGCTTTTAACACGCCGATAATGGCAACTTTGTTTTCTTGTGGAATATGACCATCGCCTCATTCCAGCAGGTCGTGAATCTGAGTTACACAATACTTGTTTAAAATGGCGGAACGTTTGTATGTGAAGATGAACTGTGCTGGACCTATTTTAATTTTTCAAGTAGCGGAGACAGTGAAATCAGAATTGTTGTCCAAGTAATAAGTTTAGAAAAAATTGTAATATTAATTAATTAAGTTTCGTTATGTTATTTTCGTCGTTCTATTATTTCCACTGCTTCCCTTATGTAGAATATTATGGTTTTGTAAAAGTCATGTTGCCAACACTGATGCTAGGCAAGGCAAATGAACATCGCAACCCGAAGACTATCATGGCCATGAGTAAGGTAAAACAATACCATATAGTTATATATAATCTATAATATTTCTATAAATATTGAGGACTGCCTAAAACTAGTGTATGATGCACGGGTTAAAATGATCTTATTTCTTCTTAGGTTTCCTCAACTGCTCGACCTGCGGCCTCGTTTCGGAATCAGACCTACTCACAAAATAAAATCTTCCTTTTAACTATTGTATCATAAATAACTATATGAATTTCTTTTTCGCAACACTTGCAATGAGCTACATATATCGTGCTACTATTCAATACGCATTATATACTCGTATGTTAGTGTTCATTCACTATTTTGTTTTATAAAACGTAAGGGAACATAAAAACAAAAATAAAAAAGTGCGTTACTGGTAGTGCTGCAATTCAATATTTCCGGTTTAGATTTGAATGGGAAGTTTTAGTGTTTGTAACCTCTGATGCTTTGAATCTCTCATTCTGCCGCTAATGGTTCAAGCTTGTTCAGTGCTTATTACAACATGCTTTCGTTTTGCTGACATCTTACAATACAAATAAAGCACACGCAATGACTGTCTGTGTAAGCAGTTAATACTTGTTATTCCTGTACAGTATCTCTTGGAATGTGGTGAAGAGGGTGTGGATTAACTGCATACAGTACCAAATAACTGTATTGGCATTTAGGATTGGGGCAAAAGGAACCAATACACTGTTCAGCTGGTTTTCATCGAGCCATCGCTGACTCTGTTCACGCCTTACCAGAATTCTGTTACTGCTTTGCACAATACCATCACTGTTATTTAAAGGTGCAAACTCCAAATATTTGTAAATAGCGCGATGCTGAGTACTACTGCCAGGCCGCCGACCGCGCACTATTTATTCTGGGAGGTTTTCCGTTCTTAAACTGCCGCGTTATATGCACTATAACCACTACTACATCTTAATATAAGTACATCGAGACATTCATGGCATACCTCGTCGTCACGAGGTTGTAATTCATAGTAATAGTAAATCTGTAGGGTTTCAATCTTAAATGCTAACAGCAGTATTTGAAACTCACTTGCGTTCCAATTATGCACCAATTTCGTCAATTTTTTACTCTCTCTACTACGTATAGTAAGTAGAGGAAGTATATTGCATCCGACCCAAAATTTCGATGTGGAGATTTCACCGGAAATATATGTTTGATGATTTCCAAAAAAATTTGATTTTCTGAAAAATGGCTCTAACGATTTTGATTAAAATGCCATATGTCAAAACATATGTTTAAGATATTTGTATAGCAAATGAAATGTAGGTATATTTTGAATTTTCTGGCTATAACCCATGTAGGCCTGTTTACTCTTGATGACTTTTGCATAACTGATAAACCGTAACAGATCAAATCTTACTATGCAAAAAGTGCAGATCTCGTTAAATCACATAAGTTATGTCCAAACGCATTTTTTGTGGAGTGAACTATTTCGGAGATATTCCTTGTTATTTGTGTGAGTTTTGCAATACTTAAAACGTTTTTTTTTTTTTTCAAATAGAAGGCGTTATTCATTGTTTTTATCTCTTGGCCGTGCAAAGAGAACGCAATTTCAAAGCTTTCATATACCGACCAGCTTTAAAAGACTTAACTTTTGCTCAAAGCCAACTGCCGGCGCCGTGGCCGAGCGGTTAGCGCGCTCGCCTACCACCTAGGCGGCCCAGGTTCGATCCCAGGGACCCGCATGTGGTATTCGTGGTGGACGAAGCGGCGTCAGGGCGGGTTTTCTCCGGGTGCTCCGGTTTCCCCCGCCATCTCATTCCACCGGTGCTCCATCTTCATGTGTCATCAGTGTCACCGCCTGCGGTGCCGTAGTAGTAAAAGCGGGCGTTAAACACTACTATAAATACAACAACATCAAAGCCAACTGTATTTCCATATTCCCCTTGCACCTACAAGAAACTTAGTAATAAGGTAATTTCTGCAAGTGTTTATTTAGACTAACATGAAGATAGAGAAATAAGAGTTTGCAACAATAGCAAGTTAGTAGAGTGTTTTCTCTCTTGGAATATCTCTTGTTCGCTTCTTATGTTTAGCATTTAGCAATCTCGTTGTCCTAAACGTATTAACCAGACAGCTAACAGTTTCTGTACCTGGAACTGGAGTACCAGGAAATTTCTCTTCAAATTCTTTACACAACTGTCTACAAGATTCGCTCTGAAACTGAGTGAAGTAGCCTAACGCACTAATCCACAAGTGACTTAATCTGCCAACGATTCTCAAACGTTTCCAAATTATGATGTCTCCCGTCGGTATAGGGCTAAAAGTGCTAGGAAGATATTTCTGTAACACATTCCTAAGATAAAAAACGAAAAGATAAGTATGGACAAAAATAATCTGAAGCAAAGGTAACAAAATAAGGGTAATAAAATGCCCACTTGTTCCACTCGTACGCCAGTAACCTAATATAGATCAACCGCGTGATAATATGTCATCCAGCAACCAATTGTGACCATATCGACAACTGTTATCGCAGGGTAGTTATCCCAAGTTCCTTTATGATCAGACGTAACGAACAATAATTGTACAGCGGAAACAATGCACTAAATTCACACGACAAAATGGCGACTGAAAGGTTTTGTTTAGCAATGAGACAGGAAAAGAAACAAGTGAACAATTAGGAACTGCAAAAGCGAAGACCCACACAGCAGATAACAAATATTTTAACATACCAGACAGCTAACTTGTAAAAGAAGCAGCTTATCAGGATTTATGGCAATATGCACCTTTAATTACCCAGCAAGAGTGGAATTTGCCGTATGTAAAGATTTCTTGGTGGCACTTGAATGGCCGGCTAGTGCCCCAAACCGGAGGAGGGGGCTTGTTTGTCCCGAGATGGCGCAGGCAGACTCGTTGGCGTTGGCGTTCCTGTAATTCTGGAAGTGTTAGGAACCCTGCCCGGGTCTGGTCGCCCTTCGGATCTTTCCTTCATCTCTTCCTCCTGGTATTACAAAGGTACCTAGAATAGCCTGTGCGCGGTACTGAGCTACAGTGACAGGGGGCCCCTCCGTTTTAGCCTATCTACCTTTTTAGTAGGTTAACAGCACAAACTCATCTGCAGTAACCAAAGTTTTCAACTTACTTTATCATTTATTGTAAACATTTGAAGTGGTTTGTATATTTTATTACCTCATGTTATTCGTGAAAGAGAATTATGCATTATATTGATGTACGTATATATTTTCAGATCTGAAATTCAGTTCAAAATGCTACTGTTAAATTCTGATTAGCAGATTAAGCTAAATATTGAATTTAAAAGAATTGCATAAATGAACAACCATGGCACATATTCTTCTGTGTTTTTTCTCGGTAGGTGAATGCAGGGGTGGTTTCTCATCTTCCTACCACTATTTCCTTTCCATAATTTCCCTTTGATCCCCTTTCCTTCTCAGCTTACATATCTACTCTTGTGGTGAATGGTGGTGCTAGACAGATGGCGCGGATGCTTGTTCAAAGGAAAGAGTAGGTACTTCCCAGGGACACAAGAAGGCTGCTTGGTCGATGGGTCGTTCATCACTCTCTAGGCAGCTCCAGCAGAGCCAAGACTTCCACGCATCTCTGCGGCCTGTATCCTCCTTTACTTTATCCCTTCATCCTGAGTGGTGTGTCAGCCAAAATAAATCTACGTAGGTCGCAGTTCACGGAGGTGTCCCCCTCCGTTGTGTAACCTATATCCCTTGAACACAATTACATAACAACACCCTACTTGGACTTATGCCTGTTTATGTTCATTATAACAAATGAATGAATAAATAAGTAGTTTTAGCAAATTCAATTCGTCATTTTCAAATTCTCTAGATAGTATTCTTGGGACAACATGGGTATAGCCTTTGTGCTCTCTGATAGAATGTCAGATAGAAGTGCATGGCTTTGTTTAGGTAAGAGGAGGGGGTACCTAAAAAAATTAAAGGAACAGAGCATTTCCAAATCAGTATATGAAAGGAGCGATTTAACGCGGAAAATAAATAGCTGAGGCAGTAGGGTTAAAAAATAGACAAGTTGTGTTACGACACTTAATTGCTTCTCTTACGGCTGCAGTAAACCAAGTATGGAAAAACGAGTTTTGTTTTTCGTAAGCAAGCAGAAGACCGTTCTCAGTTCAGTGCCCTCTATATCGCACATTATGCTTGACTTGCTACTTCATCCATGTACGACGTTAAGAGAGAATAAAAATAAAAAAGATACTAACCTGAGGTCATAAATTTGAGGCAAACCATTAATCCTACTTAAAAAGTTTCTGTGGAGGTGTAAATAATGAAATATTGCGTGGCACATGGCTGAAAATTTCAAAAGTGTGCAAATTAATTTTGCCTCGTGTAGCTCGTGTGAAGTTGATAATGAGATGCACGGTGTTTCAAGCATCACTTGGCCACATGCTTCATTTGCACTGAGTAGAGTATTCACCACGCTCCACGTGATGATGCTATGGTCGAAGGCCGGTGGCTGGCATTTTAATTCCCTGCAAGGGGTCAACAAAAACAACTTCCCTTCAACTAGTTATTTAAATTTTAATTTTGATTTCTTTCTGCTAATGTAGAAGCAGTAAAGATATTGATCAAAATATTCCATACTGCCTTAGCCCACGTTGCACGGTTAGTTTTAATTTTCTCTACTACGTATAGTAAGTAGGGGAAGTACAATTCGACCCAAAAATCGAGATTTCACCAAAAATATATGTTTTGAGACCCGTGAATCCAAAAAACAGCACTTTTAAAGGCCCGTGTGTGTCTGTCTGTGAACTGCGTAACTCAAAAGCTAAAGGTCGGTTAAAAACCAAAGTTGCTATTTAAATTTAATATATTTTAAAGGTGCCGCACAAAGATCTTGAAGAAAATTCTTCCACCCTAGACTACCCTTTACATTGAAATGTTTTCGAAAATTTTAATTTTCTTGAAAATGACAGGAATAATAATTTTGATTAAAATGCCATATGTTTAAGATATTTTTATGGTAAATGAAATGTATGTTTTGAATTTTCTGGCCATAGCCCATGTAGTGCTGTTTACTCTTGATGATTTTTACATAACTGGTAAAGCTTAAAACATAGAGCATATCTTACTATACAAAAACATAGATTTCGCTACAACACACATACTATATCAAATGATCTTTTTTGGGGAAATGAACTATTTCGGAGATATTCCGTTTTATATGTCAGAATTCTGAAACACCTATAGACCGTTCTCAAATGGAAGGTCGTTGTTATTCACGTTTTATTTCTTGGTTATGATAAGAGAACGGAATTTCAAAGTCAACATATAGCGGCCACTCTTAAAACATATGAGTATCGCTTAAGGCCTACTGTATTCCCCTTGCACCTACAAGAAAATTAGCAATAAAATAATTTCTGCAAATGTTTATCTCAACTAACATGAAGAAAATGGAGGAATAAGAGTTTGTAAGAATAGGTAGTACAGCAGTAGAGAAAATCATACGAATGCAACACATCAGATTTTTAATCTTGGGATAAACTCCCTTATACAGGAATCACTCGAAATCGCTATTCTACGCATACACATGATTGTTTTATTGTATAACTATAAGTACAGATAACTAACCCCGCGGCGCGACAGCCCTTTCCGGGTCAAGGTCTACCGCCCGGCCGCTCCGTCCCCCACTTCCGCCCGCCACAGGTTCATGAGTGGGGTGCAATACCTAAGGATTGGACGTGGTAAGCTTCCCGGTCCCTTCCGGCCGGTATACGCGGTCTTTAATACCAGGAGACACCATTTCTTAATCAAGTCTGTCTGTCTCTCTGTCTGTCCGTCACGGTTGGGATTCCGGCACGTCAGCCGATGGCTTATTGTGCGTTAGACCCCGGGAGAAAGGATGAGATGAAAGAACCCTACGGGCGGCCAAAACGCATCACAAGCAGAACTACAATGGTCCCAACAGGTCCAGGGAAGTTCTTCAGTCCGACGGAGTTCCAGGTCGCCATAGAGAGCCCGCCATCAGCCAGGTCCGGCTGATTAATGAGTCCCCCCTGGATGGACGGCCGGCCGACCACAGCCCCTCAACTCAGCGGAGCACCTTATTTCCCGAAGGAAGCGCCACCGTAGTGTAGCTCAACGGCGACCACGTTGGCTCTTACAACCTGGAAATGCCGGATAGAGAGAATGGAATGAATAAAATGAAAGGAAGGGAAGCATTGCTTCTCCTGTCCTTATGTTACCAGCATTGGCACTGCGAACATAGCGGAAGTACACAGTATTGCCAACATCTGAAACGGTAAAAACAGATTACGAACAACTTAATGGACCGCTTAAGGGTCCTAAACCGCAAAGCGTAACTGAGGGTTGTTTTTATAAGTAGAATGATGCAGCAATTGCAGCCTTCGAAACAGTGATAGAAAGTAGCAGCAGCAACTGTGAAGCTCAGTCCCAATGATCCAGGATGGGAAAAATATGGAAACTTGGTGCTGACAATCATTACAGACCCATTTCTTTTTCACACTGAAGCTTCATGCTTTTCCTCACTACTTTTACCATATCTTTCCACTGTACATTCCTTTTGTTGCGTTTTCATACGTTAGCGACATTGGATTACCCATCTTTTGTCGATTATTTCGACTTTTCACTGCTTTCCCTCTCAATATGGCTCTGGTTTCTATAATACAACTGGTCGGTGAGTTCATTTGGACAGAATATTCTACTTAACTCATTCCTTATTTACTCAGTATAATTACTGGGCTATCCCATGCTTACATAAATATTTATCGGGTATTACTTTGATTACCTTATACGGGAGTGGAACTTAAATGATGAAGTAACTTCATTGACCTCGCTTTCTTTATAGACTTATTGTGCAACAATCTTCAATAATCTAGAGGATTTTTATGGTTAATCCTCACCTTTTTTATTTATAATTGCGATTTTGTACGGCTCTACGGTCCTAAGATCAAAGAATGAATCCTATAGTGCCCCATAAAACGTAAAGGTCTCTTGCAGAAGAGGAAACTGTTATTATAAAGACTAACGTGGTAAGCTATTCTTGATAAGTGAGGAACTTGCGCTGTGTATACTATTAGTTCTTGCACACCTTGAAACTCAGTTAAAGTCACACTATTAATTCTCATATTAAACCTAACTTTATAGTTATTTATATGTGAAGTACGCAGTATAAGACTTTAGAGGACGATTAGATAATATTTCGGACGAGGTGTAAAGTAAGTCCGAAATATGAAAGAGTCTGCTAAAACTTATAGGGACGTGGCGAATACAATACTATTTAGTAAAAGCTCCCTAAATTATATTAAATAAAATAAATGGAATATACTTAGTGCATAAGTGTAAAAGGCATAGTCAGTCAATTGTTAACATGTCCTCGCAGCCTGAATCCTACGCTATGCGCCGTACTAACGCCTCTTAGGAAGAGCTGACCGTAACAGTACGAGTTGCGGATGTAGATTACACTTCTTATGCTGAGCGCGTATTTACAAACATATGTAGGAACATGGAACTAGGTACTAGGTCTCCACCTTAAACTAGGCATCCCCCCTTTGCAAAGATATGCCGGATATTTTCTCCTTTCTTTCTGAGCTTATACTAGAGAAAATCTAATTTTTTATTTTATCAACATTGTTTCGATGGTTTCAATCAAAATAATCTAAAATAGCCTTAGATGAAAAATCTCTAGCACACGTTAGGGACCGTCACATTGACCCGCTGCTCGCCCGAGTTTCCTCATACCCGTAGATCACTCTCATTCCATCCCTTCCTCCAGGGGTCTGACATACAATAGCCTGCATAGGCTCAGTGTGGAATCCCCTCCGTACAGACTCTACCTCCACCTCTGTCTCACGAAGTCATAACAACCACAATACATTAAACCTTTTCAACCCAATGGTGCCATTTAGAAGCGTTGTGTCATTTTTATTTTGGAGGGGAACAAATTATGCACCGGGAAGAATTAACTATCCAAAACCCTCGGAATATTTTTACTTTATTGATATTAGCACAGCTAATACGTAAATAAAAACGAAATAAAACATCATTGCTGCGTTTTAAATACAAAATATGCACAAACTGTGCTGCGCTAAACTGCTGACGAAGCCCTGTCAACATTCACCACAGTCAACAACAGGAACGGGTGATGCACTTTCCGGATACACACAAGGTTTGTGCGCTTAAAATTCCTGGTATATAGGAAAATACCATTTATAAATAGATGGAAACAATTTTTCCTTATGGGTACTTATGAACTCGCCACAACAAAGCACATTTATTAGAGCGGGATTTTCTGGGAAAAATATTATTTATGTGCCCTCATAAGTAGGATGGTGATGTCACACTACTCCTGTAAACGAGTTCTGGGGAAAACTCAGGTAAAGAACTCTTAACGTTCTGTTCGACCACAAATCCTTGGACAAAGTTCCCAACTGTTGTAACGGTATTTCACGCCTCAGTAAGAATATTTCCATGTAAAACTGTGCCCGTAAAACCGATTGATTTGCATTAGTTATATCATGAAATTTGAAGGAATCAAATAAAATAAATGTTTTAAACTAAATATTTACTTAGGATTAAAGTTAAGTTCAGATACATAGATAAAAATCCCACAGAGACCATTCTCACTGATTGAGGTCTTTTTCCAGGTTTTTCTCAGGCCTCATAACTGGCACTTACAAGGGACATACCCTAAACTTAAGATTGGAATGTTTCCTTCCCAAATTTCCTTCCACAATTATCACTTCATTTTCATGTATCATCAATACCCACCATTTGTAATGCCGTATGGAGTAAAAACGGGCGTCACTAAAAAAGAATATCACCATCTCTTTCACATGACTTTCTCTATCCTGAATCACTTATTAGTGGGTAGACAAATTATTGTTACCAAAGTTTATTTTCCTGGTTACTTCATTTCAATCGAGATAAACCTTTCCGGAAACAGCTACATTACACATTTCATTAAGGATATAAAGGGAATAGCAATAGTCAAATGTGTAAGAACTGCGCGCTATGTGCTAGTCTTAAAATTCTATACTCCTCCGTGCAATCAGAAGAAACAACTGAATGTGGGCAGCACTTTGGAAGAATGACCGTATTGAACAATTCAAACCATTAATAACAGATATCTCTGAACGGGTTAATGCCACAGAAAGGTTATTCCTGTAACATCAGTAAAATATATCCTGTGTTTTAAAGAGACCGACCTTTTTTTGTAGTATGCTTTTGTCCATCTCATTTAAATTTTATGCAAGATTATATAAATTTCCTTCTGAACAAATAGTACTCCACAAGATATTTTCACCAAATTCAAGATATACATTTTATTTTGTCATTTCAATACCCGCAAATATATAGCAATTTAATTAAAATGATTAGAGCCATTTTTTTCAGAAAATAAAAATTTAGTTATAAAGGGTAGTTTGGAGCGGGGATTTATTGTTTAACATCTTCTTGTCACATCTTTGGTAGGTATCTCTTGAACTTAAATACCAAGTTTGATACTTATCTGACATTTCGTTTTTAAGTTATGCTGTTCACACAAACACAGACACACCGACAGACATACACACGCGCACAAGGACATTTTCCTAGAAAATGTTTTTTATCAAAGGGCCTCAAAACATATATTCCTGGTGAAATCTCGGTTTGCCATTTTTTGTTCGAATGCAATACCTTCTCTATTTACTAGGTACGTGGTAGAGAACGGAAAAAGGCATGCTCTTAGGTTTTTCGCAAATCATTCATTGAAACGTAAATACGATCTAACAGAATACGCTAACTAAAGGCTGTGCTCGTCGTATCATTCCTTAGGGACATGGATTATGGGATCATGAAAACTGCACATTTGCTTTCTCGAGCGTTCAAAAGTTAAAATGGAGCTATAATTTTTCTTTACCTATGTCCACACGAATGTGACTTTCTAAATTAAGTTGCGCATTATTGTTTACAAATATGTTTGATTACGGATCTTCTTAAGTACACCTATTGAAGTACACAAAATATCCAAGCAGTTAATTATATAGAAGTTTTCTTGAAAGGTTTCAGGGAATGGAGGAGTGCAAACTCTTGCTCCTTGAACTAGTCTTTGCATAGGTACTTTGTTGTATCTCAAGAGTTAAGAGCAATAATGCAGAACATTCCATTCAAATGTTAACGACCTTGGAAGTTAACTCTCAGACTGTCAATGTTTCACTATCAATCCTGTGGTAGACAATGCATTCCATTACCAAATCCTGCAGACACGTGCCTCAATGCATTGATAACATCTGCTCTCATATGGAAACTACTTGTATTTCCAAGCAATGAAGCTCCCAATGTGAACATAAACTGTCATACAATAAAAGGTCTGATGAATAAGACGGATGCTGTGGTATAGCCCTAAAAACTTTGCCGAGCTCTGAAAGCAATGGAGGAAGAAATTTCCTCTGTTGCTGCTGGTCGCATTTATATAACGTTACTTCATGTAAAACAAAGAAGCAAAAATAGGTTTTCAATTGGTTAAAGTACACCACATAAGGCACTACACAAGTTTACTGGAACTGCCTTCAAGAAAAAATCCATGTGTCAATAAATTAATCAAGCAAAATTTAATTTCTTATTGAAAGAGAAATTATTAATTGTAGTTTGTTGTGCTCATAGATCAGCAATAAGTTTTTTGCACTTTTATAAAATACTTCAATTTGTTGTTGTTGTTGCTGTTGTTGTTGTTGCAAGCAGAATAACTATTACTTTCCACACCAATGATTAAAAACGCTAAATTTTAATTTGGTTTGGTATTAGATACAAAATTAGCATTAATGCTTTCATATATTTACTAAAAACGTCTTACACAAAAATGCAATGTGCTTGTCACAAATTAAAGTTGCAGGGTTTCCTAAATAAAAAGAAAAACGATTCCTTTGAAGGTAAAAATAAAAATTAATGCTCTCCTGAAAGTACATAAAAGTGCTCGCTTCTCCCTAAACAAAGAGTATGAAGAACGAAATATCCGTGTCCGTCACAGACTTGATATACCTAGAATTAATTAATATGTGCAGTGTTCTCTAAACAAATAATGCAAGGATCGACACGTGCTAAACGCCACATTACGTTAAGAAGCAGTCCAAAACAAGACTAAATGAAACATTTATGACATAAGCCGGGATTACGATCAAGTTAACGTAGACTTGGCGCGACGAGAGCCGATGAAACGTAAAGATCTAATGAATGGTACTAAATAGACTGAACATAACTTGTCAGTGCCAGTATCTTCCTTTCTTTTACGTTAACTTACACAGTCATATGACTAATCCGAACCAATCGGCATGGTGCATAGAATTTTTTTATTATTCTCTAAAAGAGTGTGCAATTTTATTCTTTTTTGGGGTTGGCGTCTTCAATTAAAGTAACTATATAAGTTATGTGCATGTGAGCCTTCAGTTAAGCGACATTTCTTTACTTCACATTTATGGTGTCATGTTAAGTTACTTTACCTCATTCTAATACCAGCTTTAGTGTCTGCCCGTGCCTAATCTAAAAGCAAAATTATCAAAATACAAACTATAAAGTCCAGAAATTAAAAGCGCTTATGGCAGTACCACTTGCCTTTCAGGTATTTTATCTCGAATATTTGAGATCGCCATGAACATTTATCGGGATACTTCAATCAGACGAGAGAGTTTAATGTACCAAAGGACATTCTTGCTCTGATATCTCTGTGGTAAGAGCATTGGCACGAAAAGGTGAAGATTTAAGACAATCGAATGAATTTAGTCACAATGTAATGTTAACATGACGTTGCCAAATCTCTCTTAGAAGTTAAACTTTGCATGACTTGTTAACATTAAATTGTGACTAAATTCATTCGAATTAAGATGTAAATGCATTACAGCATTGTTCACACAATGTTTGCGCGACAGTTAGTGAAAAAATAAACCATTTATATCCATTCGTCAAGAAGCTAGAAGGCTCCAAATATTTGGCACAAATTATTTTTTTTCGGCGAAACGGCTTTTTATTGACAATAATTGAAATGACATATTGTTTACACTGTATGTACAGTTCCTGCTTAATGTACGGCCGAAGCGCTACCTTCCAGCCGGCATATAGCTACATATGTATACACACATACCCTTTCCATCTGATTATGTGTGTTAATTACGTAGGAGTAGCACAAGCAATTTTCATTAATACGGTGAAGTTACGTCTGTAGTAAATGTGAAGTCCCTGCAAGCAAAGAACAGAAGGCTCATAAAGAGCATTTGCTGAACTCTGGTTGCCATATCTAAGCCGTTTCATTCGCCCCTTTTGTATAAGAAACTATAGCCTTGACGTTTCCTCCAAGACGTGGTGAAACTTAATTTCCTTCTCTTGGAATATTTATCCAGGCGAATCTCCGTCAGACAGACATCCGTAGCAATGCATTCTCATTGGCTGGCGGAGCTGTCGCTGCCGTAATAAGAAGTTATATGCTTTCATCTTGCTCCAACTTGAACAAAAACATTTGCTAATTTCATTTGGATTACGGATTACCGAGATGCGCGCTAGAGGGACGTGGAAGGGAAAGAAAAATACGGGGTATGAGGCTGAAAAATACACGCGAAGGAGGGGGAGGTTGGAAGGTTTAACGACATATCCTGGAGCGAATTTTGTCCCCGGAAGAAACATGGCTAAGTACCTAACTTGTTGCTAGATTAGCCAACTTCACGTACAAGCAAGCCGCTATCATACACCATGTTCTGTCATGCAGAAGAATTGCTGAGTAACGGCACAAACTTTTATTTACTTAACTCCCAGCTTAACAGGTTTAATGTTAATTACTAAGTTTTTATTAAACGCATGCACCGTAGCAATAAAAAGGCTAGAAACGAAATTACCCTGGGCTTAAGTCTGTCGTAAGTTAGGAATGGAAAAACGTAGTGCTGATCTAGACGAGATTTGACAAATTCTGCCGAGTTTTCTAGCTTTACGTTTTTATATCTATACTACTTACCTACAGAAAGCAGAGCAAGTGTTGCATTCCACGCAAAAATACAGAGATTTTACCGGAAATACACGTTTTGAGACCGCTGAATAAAAATGATCTTTTTAGAAAAAGATCCGTGTCTTTGTGTGCGTATTTGATTGTCTGTCTGTCTGTCTGTCTGTCTGTCTGTCTGTCTGTCTGTCTGTCTGTCTGTCTGTCTGTCTGTCTCTGAACAGCATAACTCTAAAAATGAAACATCAGTTAAGTACAAAGTAACTATTACGTTCCGCATCTTCTAAGAATGGAACACACTAAAGTTCAAGACAGTGCACTACCACAAACGACCCTTTGAATTGGAAGAAGTGTTCTCTATTTTTTATTTTCGCAGAAATGTCTAAACAATTTTTATTAAAACAGCATAAATTTAAAATACTTGCATGAGAAACAATATATACGTATATCTCGAATTTTCTAAGAATAGCTTGTTAATTCTCTTCATTCTGTAAGAGATGCACAAAATCTTACTACACTAATATGTAGATCTTCTTAAATGATAGTTTATGTCAAGCATTATTGTGACGTTATTTCCGAGGTATTTTTTGTTATTTGTTTGAAGTTTCCAGTACTTATACTTTTTTCAAGTGGAAGGTCCCTATTAATTTTTTCTCGTGGTCTTACAGAAACATAGACTTTCAAAGCTACCATATAGCAATCCATATTTTAAAAACTCTTATGTTACATATATGGCTTTCCTTACCAATTCCTCAACAAACTATTCTTAGAAAGCCTTATTCGTCTACTTCCCGCAAATTGATATAAACATTTGTAGAAATGGTTTTATTACCTATATACTTCCTTGTCGACACAAGCACCCAATAATCACATTTTAAGGCTTATTGCTATATTATGGCTTTGAAATTCCGTTCTCTTGGCTGACCAGAAAAAAAGAAAGAAAACAGACTAACAGTTTCCCATTTGAGAAAGGTCTTGGAAAATTCAAACAAATAACAAGAAATATTTGGAAGTGATTAACTCCACAAAAATGTATTTCACATAAATTGTGTGCTTTAAGCAGCTTTACATTTTTCTCTGTATTAACATTTTGTCTATCACTTATGGTTTACCCGTTATACAAAAGGTATCCAGAATGAAGAGAATTTCAGAGGCTATTCAGATTTTTACAAAAATATTTTATGTGAAGGGTAATTGTGTTGAGGGATTTGCTTGCAAAGCTTCGTATCTTATTACAAGATAGAGAACTTCAATACCAAGTTTGGTTTGAAAGGTACAATCAGAACTTGACAAATTTAGTACCATAGCCGGGATTTGAACTACGGATCATCCGTTCCATTTTATATATAGAAAATCTTAAAGCCTGGGACTTGTATTAAATAAAATAAATGTAGTATAAATAGTGTTTGAATATAAAAGGCATAGACAATCATTTGTTGACATACTCTACAGCCGTCTCAATCTTACGCTATGAACTGTATCAACGCATTCTACGAAGCATTGACTGTAACAATACAAAATTCGTATGCAGATGACAGTGCTTGTTCTTAGCGCTCATTTTTAAAGAACAAGTTTGTGACTGAAAATATGAGTGAGAATCCAGCGAAAATATCAGTCCGAGGGGAAAACATTGAATCGGAGCTGATGCCAGCGAAATCTCGGTAACACTATAATAACAAATATACTGCATTTTAAATACTGGGCAAAACCATGGAAAACCTGCACAGAATTAGAAAAGCAACCTCACGGAAGTGTCCAGGCTTAGATGGCAACCAAACAGCCATACCTCTCTTACTTCACTGCAAGCCAGGAACAGACCAGTCTATATGAAGAACCCCAACACTACGGAAAGTGTTTTCATCACCATGTGCAATTCAGTTTATAAAGGTAGTCTTCAAGAAATACTACTTTCATAAGCATATGTATATAAATACACGGTATTTCTGAAATTAAATATCCTGCAATATACCCACAGAGCAAAACGGAGGTTGTAAAAAACACCAAACCAGATAAAAATATTGTGCAAAGTAAACAGTGTTTCCCGTGTGAACGAAAATGTTATACTGACCTATTTACATGAGAAATCAAAGGCACTGAAAGCTTTGTCGCTATGGTCCAAATAATTAACGCTTAGAACTACTTCTTATTCAGAAGAAAATATTGGTATATAAAAATGTTATGATTAACATAAAAAGTGTTGGCTTATATTTCTTTCTTTTTTTTTAAATCAGTAGTTTGTTTAAAACTATTAAAGTTGGTATGACTGCTCAATGCCAGAAATTTTTTATTACACCGCTGAAATACGTCTAGTGGATGGAATATCAAAGCATGTTATTTTATTCATCGCTTATTCACTTAAATGCCCACAAATTGTTCTCCATATAGCTACCTATAGAGACGTAAAACGTATTGATGGAGCCGCTCTGGCAGTACACCCCTAAAGTCACCCTGGCATACACTTTTGACATTAAAAATGTAAATGACAAAGTTAAATTATTAAATGACCTTATTATAAGATTGAATAACAAGTTTTCCCCAAGAGAAGCTAGAGTTATGAAACGGAAACCAGCTCCTTGGATGACTGACGCTTTACGTAATTTGATGACAGAAACAGACCAAATATATCGGAATTACAAAAGAGAGAAAACAACTGACAACTTTGAGCAGCATAAATGAATAATAAACGGACAGCCCAAGCAATCAGAAATGCAAAGTGACATATGTATGACACTCTTGCAAGTACTTCGAGCCTTTGGAATGCGTTAAACAAAATGAGAATATGGAAAACAAAGGCTTAGGTAGACAAAATACAGATTCCTTTAGACTCGTTCAATGAATACTTCACAAATTTGTCACTACCCCATTAGACAAAGATGACACTATTAATGATGTCAAACAACCCCTCCTCGCTGCAATGAAACAATCCACTTCAATTACATTACTGAACCAGACATAAAGAAACCTTGATGAAAATTACCCCTAAAGCCGAAGCTTATAACAACTACGCTACGACTGATTCTCGACATCATACTACCTACCATACATATAACGCATCGATAATAACCTCCACATTCCCCTTCTTATGAAAACAAACCCTCGTTTTTTACCTCCCTAAAATCAAAATGCTCCAGTCCCCGAATAATTATCGGCCAGTTAGCATCCTTCTTGTCATATCCATATCACTTGTACAGACCAACTACATACCATCTCAACGAAAACAACCTCCTAAACGAATATCAGACACTGACACAATATAAGTACCGAGGACATACGTGAAACCGCAGACTACACACAATTGACTTTACTAACATTATTGGAATGTTCTAATGCTTTTGTTACAGTGGACATTGACTTGTTAATATGCCAGGTGAGTGAGCCGCCCCTTATTTTTGGGAAAGTAGGCCACCGATCAAACGGCATGTGCACTTTAGTCCAGTTTTGCTCTTACTAAAACGTATTGCTTGACGTTCTTAGAGAGAGGAATGCGCAAAATTCAGAGGAACAGCGGTTTAAGAGACAGAACGTACTCCTCGCTGAAGTGTACCTCAAAAACATACGACTCGTTTACTGAGAGCGAATTCCGGTTTCCAGTCGATTTTATAAACTTTTTATTACGGTATACTAGCAACGTAACTCAGTAAACGCCTCTGATAAAATGGACCTATCATATGAGTACACTAATATCACCAAATAAAAAGAAAATGGCGAATTCTTGTACTTAGAGAGGGGTTGGCTGCAAAAGAATAGGACACGCCTGATTCACCATGGAGCATACAAGTCGTACTATGTGTACTTTCAGTCAAGCCTCGAAATAGCTGGAGGGAATTATGACTGTATCCTGTGCGCTAACTCCAGGAATACGCGTTCGCGTTTTGGCGTTATACATTTCTTTGTTTATCAGAACTTGGAAACTGAATTTACAATAATCTAATTATAAAATCCCTGAGAATTTAGGACATTATAACTGAAATCGTTTTTGGTTGTCTGCATCTCGTAATAGAACAGGTATAATGACGTCCGCCTCATTGGACTGGCATGATGTAGTGCCGACTCTCTTCAATCTCCACGCGTAAGCTGTTGCATGATATTTTGTGCCATTCCTTCACCATGTGCTCGACAGACGAGTGCACTGATATACTTTTGATCTATGGAGAAGCAAGAGCCAATGTACAAGCAGATCAGCATATATACCGAGAGAGATATCCTAATAGACAATACTATAAAATGGGAATAAAACAATTGCAATAATAACAGCGCTTAACATACCAATTGTTCAGCCAATGTCATTTGTGAATATTACGCGTTAAAAAAGTAGCATATTCAGGGGAGTCGAACCAGACAGATTATTTATTTACGAATCGAGCTCTCGTTCCAATTGAGCTACACCGTAACGTGAGAGGTAAACATTCCGTTTAACATGTCTGGACCCAGTGAACAGTTTCAGAGGTGCAAATGTCAGCAGTCTAATTGCGAGTATATTTAAAGGCGATGGTCAAACATCTATATTAGTACCTACTAATTTCACCGAGTTTGTAACCAAAGGCATCCATATTAACTACTTGGGTAGAACCAAGCATAGGGGTCGACGTTTTCATGTTAAGAATATAAAATGCTGATTGCATAAAACTGGAAAATAAAGGGCAGCTGACTCATCTGGTATAAGAAGATTGGAATTTGTTATATGGCGTTACAGTGTGGTTGGTCTTATTTATCTGAGTGCCAGTGAACTGTTGTAGGTGTAAATAGATCAAGCCGATCGCATTAGAAGGAAATGAGAGCTGGTGTACCACAGGAATCGGTGCTTGAACTTCTGGTGTTTGCCTTTTACATAAACATTACAGACAGTATAAGATATTGAAAAGACCACATTTTCGCTGATGACTTACAACTGTGTTTACACACCAACTTACAAACTTTAGTGACTCAGACGCCTCAATTAAGAATTTAAATAAAGACTATAGACCTGGCCATTAAAATATGGACTAAAGCTGAACCCAGGAAAGTCACAAGCAATCATTATGGGATACGAGCGGTTGTTGGGAACTCTGAATTTAGATATCATGGACTACCATGCATGGAATAATTTTGAAATCCCATTTAGTAATAAATCTTCGGTTTTATGTGGATCAAAATTTAAACTGGAACCGGCAAGTTACACAAGTATGCAAAAAATTGTTCGTAATGATCTATCCTTTAAAAGGTATAAATGACTTTCTCCAACTTCAATTAAGAAAATAATAATAAAAACGCTTGTGATGCCACCCCCACATTTTATTTTGACTATTGAGATTCTCTTGAAATTAAACTGAAATTTCGACCCCAAGACTTCAAATGAAAAGTACGTGTGTGCGATTCGTATACAATCTCCGTCGATTTGATCATTTTACACCATCCTCCGAATTACCGCATTGACTCCAGCTTAGGGAACGAAGAACATTGCATTCTTTATCACTTCTCTGCCAACTCATTCATTCTTGCATTGTATGTATGAATATTCCGCTTAAAAGCATTTTGGTTATGATTTTTTTTTTTTTTTTTTTTTTACTTTAATATCTTTGTTTGTTCAATTTTTATTGTGTTGTATTGTCTAGTAGAGTGGGAGAGAAGGCCTCATGGTCAGGGTAAATAAATGTACTTATATAATACTATTTTTCGACATGTCAATAGTCCGACATGCAACTGCTTTAGAGAGCGTATGCTAGAAAGCATGTAAGATGGAGACAACCGCATCATATGACCTCAATAGCATATTTAAGTCAAGTTAAACTGAAGATTTCTAGTGGGCGTTGTGGCTATTACTGCGCATTGAGAGTCATCAGCTTCCGTATATGAAGGCCACATTAGTTTGTTGCTTATATGCAGTTTAAACTTTGGTCATCCCTGCGAAGGGCATCAGTGTTAATCTCTGGGCACACTCGCGACATTGTTGCATCTCGACTTGAAATACTTGCCCAAGTGCAACGTCCTAGATGCAGCACTGGCCAAAAAGACGTTCGAATAAATGATTAGCGAAATTCCAACGTGACTGCGTTTGCCAAGGACGGTACAGCTTGCCAACCAAAACTTGCACACTCTCAATCAATAAACGTTGTATAACAAAGCGCTGCAGTGGCCGAATTACAGCACAACACTGACACTTGGACCGTAAATATGGTTAGGGCTTTTCAGACGGCCCGGAAAATTGCGCTAAAGTTGCAAACTCGTGGAAAACACGAACTCGTGTCAGGCTCGATTGCTTTTTCCTGCACGACAAATGGCTTGCAGCACCTGTTTAGTTCTGCTGTACAAATATGCAGCGCGTTCTCCTAATTCTGTCTCTCGTGGACAACAGAGACCCAGAAAGCCAGTACATTTTTATTTTCACCCTTTGTTGGACTGATTCGATAGCGTTACGCACTTTCAATAAGCACTGAATGTATCTCTTATACTGGTGAACTTTATTGTCCAATTACTAATCATTTTGTGTCCTTTCAGGCCATTTTATTTTGAGCAAAACCAAGCACTACGGCATATCGTTAATATTTATGTCCTTAAAGTCGTTTAGTGCGTATTGTAGATCAGTTGATAGCCATTGGCCAGGATTACAATCCCGTATGTTAGATAGGTCGAACTGGTGCTTTGGTTTTACCAAGTCTACAGTAAAGAATGGCGAGGATCCATGGGAAGTAAAGGGTGGTTGGCGTGTGTGGATTTTGATGTAACTTTAGTAAGACTGTGATGCAATACAAGTTTTTAATTTTAAAACAACGAGAGAAGTGTTACAAATAAAGTGTGAACTTAAACAACTTTAAGGTCATTTGTCACATCCCAGTTTTCTAACGTTTACGATGCAGCGAATCTCTTAGATCAACGTCCCTCTTCCATTGAACACACCTGTTCATACAATCCTATTTCATTTGCTCGTATGGTGTCGATAATGGCAGTAATCACGACAATTTGCCTTCTAATCCCTTCATCTGTGATTTGGTCATGTAAAGTTTTTCCGAGATAACGCCGTCAAAATCCAATTTTCATGGCACTTGTTGTTGTTGTTGTAGTGTTTAACGCCCGCTTTTACTACTACGGCACCGCAGGCGGTGACACTGATGATACATGAAGATGGAGCACCGGTGGAATGAAATGGCGGGGGAAACCGGAGTACCCGGAGAAAACCCGCCCTGACGCCGCTTCGTCCACCACGAATACCACATGCGGGTCCCTGGGATCGAACCCGGGCCGCCTAGGTGGTAGGCGAGCGCGCTAACCGCTCGGCCACGGCGCCGCCATTCATGGCACTTAATTTTCGTTCCATTGGTTTATTAATTTCCCAAATTTCTGTTCCGTATGTTAGTATGCTTCTTTTGTACAATTGTGCACGGTGGGCCATTAGCGCCAGCTGGAAAGCAAATATAGACAACTATTTAAACAGCAGAGAGCACGAAAATGTTCTGCATTTAAAGGGCAATATCAAAGAGATTGCTGCTATTTCAGACAAAATAAATAAGGAAAGCGCATTACACCTTTAAATTGGGCAATGTTTAACGAGATCTACAATGTGAAAATTCTGCATTTCAACAGCTGTCGGCGCAAATGAGCCAAGGCTGTTTCCAAAATATGAAGATATCTATATTTTATTTGTTGTACAAATATCTTAGAATATGGCTTTCTAATCAAAGTGAATATGGCATTGTTTAAAACATCGAAAATAACGAACAATTCTTCACACAGAGGGTTATTTGGGGTAGGAATTTTTCTTCGTCTCGCATCCTTGAGATACGTTGAACTAAAATACCAAGTTTGGTATGCGTCCGACTTTTCATTTTTGAGTTACTTCTCCCTGACACACACACACACACACACACACGCACGCACGCACGCACACACACACACACACACTTGGCTGCACCGTGGCCGAGTGGTTAGACCATTCGCTTCTCACCAAAGCGGCCCGGATTCAAACCCAGGCGACCGCATATGTGATTTGTGATGGACAAAATGGCGCGGGGGTGGGTTTCCTCCGGGTTCTCCGGTTTCCCCCGCCATCTCATTCCACCGGTGCTCCATCTTCATTTCATGCATCATCAGTGTCACCACCTGCGGTGCCGGATGTAATAAAACTGAGCGTTAAACACTACCCCCCCCCAAAAAATTAAAAAACAGGCATTCACATTGGCCTTCTCTCTAACAAAAAGCTTTGGATTCCGGCAGCCTCAAAATTTGCATTTCCGTTGAAATCTCGATGTCACTTTTATTTAATCTACTGTTTACCTAAGTAGAGGAAAAATTGATCACATAAAGATTGGATACGGAGGCTTCACCAGAAATACACGTTTTGAGGTCCCCTGAAAAGGTCAGAGAGAGAGAGGGGCGGGGTTGTGAACAGCATAATTTAAAAACGATGAGTCGGACACATAACAAATTTGATGGTTAAATTCAGTATCTTCTAAACATGTATAACGACGATTTTTAAGAAAATCCGCACACCTCAAGCTATTCTTTAAACGAAAAAAGGGTTCCACATATTTTTATTTTCTCAAAATGGCTCAAACCTTTTAATTAAAACACCATAAGGTACTTGCATGACAAATAAAATTCATAAAATTTTCTGGCAATTGTGTCTGGGTTCGTCTTCATTCTGAATGATTTTTGCACAACTGGTAAACCGTGATAGAGGAACAACGAATGGTTTTTTTTTTTATATCAAACAGGAGTGTGATTTTTATTCTTACGTTTACATGATTTCATTTAATAACATGTCAAATAAGACGCACGTATGCAACGGGATTATATTTATGCAAACTCCCCAATGCTTCTCTTTCCTTCACTGCTAAGCGAGAATGCGTTTGAATTACGGACCAATTTTGTTCCCTTCGTGTACGACGACGGTTGGTGACGGATTCCTTAAATTGCAAGAGCCCAGGGAGTTGGTGTGCGCCGCTTTGAAACTATGCATATAACTTTTGTGACGTGGAACGAGCGTGTGGAATGCTTTCGCACATCACCAGCAGAGAATGCACACGGACACTACATATATGATGTAGTTATTGATAATCATTGCCATCAAGGCGAACCTTTCGCTAGGAATGCACCTCGGTCAAGACTGGATGGAACTCGTGAATGCTTCAATTACTGAAATAATGAAGGTTTATCCTACAACTCGGTCCAAAAATGGTTGTCACGAGGATTATCTTCCTTGACAGCAATAGAGAATGTGTGAATATGGAATTAATGTTCGGCCTACGGGTACAGCTGATGAAGATTTTCCACATTAAACATAACGAAATATCGACGTTGTTGAGGAGAGCACCTATCAAATAAATTTGAAAAGTTATAAGAAACATAGTTTGGTGTTTGGAATTAGCACCAAATGACAGATTTTTAATTTCCTGCTTCGCCATAACATTAACCATAGTGTGAAATTCCTGCAATTCCCACATGCTTACACTTGCGTGGATCAAGTTTTGCTGAAGTTCAATGCTTTCTTACTGTAATGCCAGTGTCGTATTATTCAACAGTAAGGAAGGGATATAACCTTAATAGGTACATATCTGTACGAATGTACCTCTGGGTGCAAAGAAATATATACAGAATGTCCCAGAAAACTTTAACAATACTTAGTTTATTGTGCGGGACGGAAAACTCATCGATTTTCAAATAGGTACCCCTGTTCGGAAATGCACGGTTTGGACGCTGTAGCGCATCGAAGTATAGGATGGGTGTACGTTCACATTTCGTCAATAAACCCAACATTGAACTGTCTACATTAGAAACGGGCTTCGAACTGTGTACTTCTTGTATAATTGCGGAGCCTACATGGGCTGTGGTGAGACTTATGCACATAATCCAATGCGTGTGATTGTCTTTGAAGATTTTCAATAGCTCCGTGGACTCGACTCGTAAGGTCCTCCGCTGATGTTACAGGAATGCCATACACCATATTCTTCATACAACTCCACAGAAAAATTGTCGAGAGGTGTCAGTTCTGGCGACCGTGCTGTCCATGGAATTGGTTCACCTCTACCAACACATCGATTTGCGTATGCGACGTTGAGGTGATTCCGCACATTTACATCAAAGTGTGCTCAATTTTGCCATTTCAGCTGCTATGTACTGATAGGTGTCGCACTGCTGTTAAGAAACGTTACTGTGTTGGAAACCACACAAGTAACGCAGTAGGATGTGCACCAAGGACTCTATTGAGGAATTTAGCGCATGCGCAGGAATGTTATTATGCTCAGGCCAGTACACAGATGGCTAAGTGTTACATACCTTCCGTATTAAGATACCAAAAGCAATGTTAATAAATTTTCATAACCGTTTATTCTCATACTTTGACGTTCTCCAGGGTCCAAACCGTGCATTTCCGGATAGGGGTTCCTATTTGAAAACTAATCAGCTTGCCATCCCGCGAGAGAGAGAGAGAGAGAGAGAGAGAGAGAGAGCGAGTGAGAGAGAGAGAGAAAGAGAAAGAATAGGGATTCTCTCTTCTTATTTTGTTGCTATTATGTTCTGACTCAAAACTTAACTTATTCTGACATATCTTATTCAATTTATACAATCTATATTTAATCAAATAATTTGAAATGTCTTTAAGTGACAAAATAAGACCAAAAATTCAGAATAAATGCTCATGAAGTAATGGATCACCTCCTCCTGTTGGGCTAAAGAAAGATGTATTAAGATTTCGATTAGTTAAAAGCATAGTAATAAGTCCGGATTGTGTAGGGAAGAATGTTAAATTGAATAATGTTTAACACTTATTTGTTTGCTATATTATAAAGACGATACCCTTAAAAGCGAGAAGTTGTAAACTAGAATCCCCATCAACGAATGTCGCTCCCAGTTTCTTGAACCTTTAGCTCCCAATGTGCCTCTGATCAAAACCCTAGTTCGTGACAACATATTTAGTAAATAACATAGTACTTAACTCACTTAAAAGCCAAGTGTTCTTTTTTTTAATGTAATATTACACTTTAAGAGTATCTGAATATTGATAATCTCTAAATTCGAGGATCATAAATAATTGTATACTTGTACCTCACAAGAGTTAAATGAAAAACAACAGTGAAGTAATCGAACTTGATAGAAGGAATGCAGAAATATGCTGAAACTACAAGTATCAACTTGAGAATCATTTTAGAGCTCTTTTCCTTCTTGGAGCGGGGGGGGTGGGGGGGGGGGTGGGGGGTGCACTCGTGTAGAAAAGTTCAGCAATAGTCAGTGATGCAGAACCATAGGAAGACATCCTCAAATTTATTATAACGAGCTGTTAATTTTAAAATTAAGTTGAGTTTCTTTTAATAAGAAATACTTGTGTGATATACTTGCTCTCTATTAGTCTGTTAAACTCAAAAAGGTTTAAATGTAATTAAAAATGTTGGTAAACATGGGAAATGCAGCCGTTTTCTTTGACCCAAGAATGCTTGTTTATTCACAGCAATAGCGAAGGGTATCTTTTTTTTTTTTTTTTTTTTTTTTTCTTCGTTCCAGGTAAAAGAAACATCTTATAAAAAGAAAGAAAAATCGTGAATTTCTCTCTGCTTTCCAATAAATATCTTCTCCAGCAGCCACAAGAATTACAGCAGGGAATGGTGCTGCCGTACATCCTGATTCAGACGATGAAAAATTGAAAACTAATCGAGATATCGCTTCCCTCTCTGCTTAAGGTAACGAATTTTTGGTGGCGCCAATATTTCGGCCCCATGGACTATAAATCCGGTTGTGAGTCGAGCCACTTGGTGCGTGGTAACCTTTGCCACTTGTTACACTTTGAAATAAAACGGGGGTGCTTGACATCGATATCGTATAGCGTACCTAGGGGGCGACACACGCCAATTTAGTGTCGCAACCCTCCGCTATCAGCGCTCCACACGGCACCACACAATCCATTGGACCGAAAAGTATATTATACCCTCCCAAGCGTTTTAAACACAATATAATAACGGCATGGCATATCTTTACTGAACACTACATTACCTGGAGCAACGGTGCGCCGATACCTGCTAGTTCAACACGCGGACCTAGATGCCATGACATACACAGTCGAGTCGCCCAAATAGTTCGATAGATCGATTGCCGTTACGTCCCTTACTTCAATTAACGGTTTAAGCCATATACGATCATTGATTTATCAAAAATTAACGGGCCCAAAATGCTCTGTTCTTTTTATATACACGAGACCGACCGAATCTATTATTAATAAAGCGTCTTCATATGAGTGTTAACAGTAGCTCATGGATCCAAAGAATATAAGCTAAAATTAGAGAAACTCAGTGGAAAAGTGATACAAATTATTACTTTCTCTACTACTAGGTAAG
The DNA here is from genome assembly GCA_030765045.1 of Tenodera sinensis. Lineage (NCBI taxonomy): Eukaryota > Metazoa > Arthropoda > Insecta > Mantodea > Mantidae > Tenodera > Tenodera sinensis. The sequence goes on from CM060964.1 coordinate 262,591,142, forward strand.
GGAAGTATTGTATTCGACCCAACAATTCGATGTCGAGATTTCACAGGAAATATATGTTTTTAGACCCCTGAATAACTAAAAAAAATTAATAATAATAATAATAATAATAATAATAATAATAATAATAATAATAATAATAATAATAATAATAATAATAATAATAATAATAATAATAATAATAATAATAATAATAATAATAATAATAATAATAATAATAATAATAATAATAATAATAATAATAATAATAATAATAATAATAATAATAACAATAACAATAACAATAACAATAACAATAACAATAACAATAACAATAACAATAACAATAACAATAACAATAACAATAACAATAACAATAACAATAACAATAACAATAACAATAACAATAACAATAACAATAACAATAACAATAACAATAACAATAACAATAACAATAACAATAACAATAACAATAACAATAACAATAACAATAACAATAATAATAATAATAATAATAATAATAATAATAATAATAATAATAATAATAATAATAATAATAATAATAACAATAATAACAATAACAGGCTTCCACCATCCCATTGGGAGCCCAGAAACCAGTGACTCGGCTTCCAATCCGGGGGACGAGATTTCCAGAGCACATTTGTCCCCCTGCCGTGCTACTGCCATGACGCTCGCCGACACTTCCAACCCTGAAAGGAACACTAAAGAAATAAACCTAACGGGATGAAGGGTGAAATGAAAGTGTTAATGTAACGAAATGGAGGGACAGGAAATTCGGAGGATATGGAAATCTTTCCCAGCATTCGCCTGGCGACCCGGGGAAACCTCCGAAGGGAGGTCGGCCATGGGGATAGTATCCGCGACCTCCCGAATGCGGGCTACAGACGTTACCACCTGAGCCATCCCGCTTACCATTGCTTTCATATATAAATGGAGCTCCTCTAAAGAGTTGAGGGTCTAGAAATAAAGCTGTGATCCTCAATACAGAGGATAATTCTTTCAGAGAGTGATGAAAAATACTAAAATCGTACCGCAATGAGTTGTGCTGCAAGTAATATTAAATGCATATAGCATTGTCATTAAATTTCAATAGTAATGTTTAAAATGTAATTGTACTATTTCTATATGAACAATCCCGCAACGTTAGCATCCCAGCATTAGTAGCAGAAGAGCGTAAGAAGTATGTTGAAACTCTAGCCGCAATCTTTCTTAGAAAGCACTGGATTTGTTAATGTCAAACACGTTACACGTCCCTTAGAGTCACATTCTAATGAGAGGAACACAGTAGTTAATGCAGATAGTAGATGATGGTGAACTGCTATGTGCTATTGTTGCCCGTTTCCCCTCCAACACAGTAGATGCAGTAGTGTTCTGTTTGGGGTCAGGTGAGGTGTCGGGCACATCGGCGCCTGCCTCCCAATGACCGGCAGACATCGCGTGACAGCGAACACCACCTTATCACTAGTGCATTATAACGCAGTGCGCCATATTTTTTCTTTGACTAAAAAGTTTTCACATTACACGGAATTTGTCTGTAATTAGAGGTCTCACCTCGGAAGGTATTTCCGTGCGTATGGTTATTTTGGCCCTGTCGAGAATGAATTGCATAATATTTGATATTTATGTCTTTGCGCATGAATAATTTAAATGCTAAATAATTGCCGCCACCATAAATCTCTTTCCTGTGCATGACTGACCGACATCACAATCCACAATGATAGCCTACTAATGTATATTCGTATTATATGCATTTGCACTATACTTTAGTCGTGTAAGTTACACACACAGTAAGAAGTAAAACTGTATTAGAAGATAAATTCCTGTAACATGTGTCGCATTTATATCTTAGCTGCGAGGGAACTAACGATTAAGATAAGGATACATACAAAAAAGAATACAATTCCAGGCATTCTGTGGAACAATAGAATAAACTTCCCAAAATGAGGCCAGACAAGATGACATGATTAAGAATTTATACAGCCATGGCAACATCAGTAGGATAATACAACGAAACTAAAGTATGGACTGTCAATGAAAAAGACAAAAATTAGTTACAAGCAGCTGAAGAGGTTTCTACATTCAGTCGAAAGTTGTACGAGAGAAGAAGAATTAAGAAATCAGGCACTTAGAGAAGAATTGAAATTATGCCATATAGGTATAGGTATAGCTTATACAACGTAGGGCAACACTCTGTGCACTACGACTCAAATAAATTGATTGCGGCTCCCAGGAAGAACGGATGAAATAGATGTACCACACCTGCGACTACAGGTCGCAGGCCGCAGAAACGCGTGGAAGTCCGTTACAGTTAATGGGGATCTGGTTTCAATGTTGGATTATATCACGATGGTGGAAGTGTGTTGGAATACTACTTAGTAGTTGGCTGAAGTGGTGTTGGAATAAAGGATTAAGGCTAAGCATGACTGGTAGAATTCAGCACAATGGGCAGTAAAAAACTTAAAACAGAGAGCAAATATATAGTAAAGCAAGATTAAAATAACCTTAATGTAACTATCAGTAATGATAAGCATTGAGGTACGCAGTTATTTATCAATTTACCATTTAAAAACGCGCGTTGACATGACAGGACAGTATATAAACATCAAATAGTCATATATTAAATTTACTAAACTCCACTCTTACAGCGGAAATCGGACAATTCCAGCATTTATAATTCGAAATCGTCGTTAATTTGAAGATTTTCTTGGTCTCTTGAAGCTGTATTAAAGCAATGTAAAAAATAACCTGTAATTGGAATTACGTTTCCCTCATTTCAAAGTGTTTGTTCAGAAATGTCACTTGAAAATTAATCTAAACGTGGAAATTTAATATAACTTCGTCCATGTGTTTTTGTAAAAGAGGTCATCGCTCCGGGGTTGTTTGTTTTGTCGCAATGCCATTGGAATGCAGATTGTGGCATGGAATAGCTCTCCTAGCTGCCGGCCTTGAACTTCTATACCAACTCTCACATCCCCTTGTTTAAAACACGTGCTCCCTAAGTTGTCTCTTGAGCGTCCTACTGTTCGGTGTGTTGCAAATCAATGTCACTGTGTCTCTAAGTGCACTGTGTGTTCAGCACGAAAATAAATTTTGCGGAAAAATTCGAGAAGTTTAAAACGGTTTGAAGAAAAAATTTGAAATCGCGAAACAAATTCGGGATATGACCGAACACTTTCAACTTATCCAAGGAATGAGGAGAACATTTTAAGCAATGCCTCGAGTGAAAATGGAAAGAGTCGAAAAAGAATGTGAAAAGCGAAAATGTTGATATCGACGTAGAGCAAGGTTAAAATATGTCATCACTGTAGGCCTACTTTACTGCATTATCCTTAATGTAAAACTAAATAGAATTTCCTTCAAGTATACAGCTCTGTTACTTTATAGCCTTAATTAGGAATGGATACAATTGCCTGTATTGCTAAAGTGTCAATTTTAGATGTAACTTTTGTAATTCGAATTTTTGGATATTACGAAATTTTTTCTTTGCCGTTCAGCTTCGAATTATGCAAGTTACGCTGTATTTTAATAAAGTGTAAACTGTAAACATTATTTCTTTACATTTACGCTCTTCAGTTACTAACAATAAGTATTTTTTGCGAATTCCATCAATTTTAAGTAATTCTCCCTTGAATGTGTTTTGCACCCTGGTCTGTAATTATTATTGATTCCATTATATATTATTATAAAACAACCATTGTTGCGTTTGCAGTAAAAAAGTGTAGATAGTCTTTTCGGTTCAGTAGTGTGTTTTCACCCACGCGGAATACGTTATTGCTTTGTATTAATTGACAAAGCGACGCATTAATACTAAAATAATGAACTTCCCAGTCGTAGAACAATAATTGTTTGTGGTTTCCCATTTACCGTACGCTTTATTGTGCTAAGCTATTTAATTATTTCACGAATCAGTGCAAATGTTGACGTTATGGAAGAAATGCGTTATTTCAAACTTCCTCAGGAATGCTGTTAATGGCTCATTGACTCACAACACGAAATGTTAAATACAATACTAATGAAGGGTAGAACCAGGACTGAAAAATTCAATGCCATAGCCGGGGTTTGAACCACGAATCGTAGAATCGGGACTGAAAAATTAATTACCATAGCCGGGATTTGAGCCACGGATCGTAGAATGAGGACTGAAAAATTCAATACCATAACCCACATTTGAACCACGGATTTTCCGCTCTACGCACGGCTGCTCTAACCACTGAGCTACCATGACAACTTGCCAGTATGATACTAAATTCCCTAAGTGACTCGTATTTTCCCCGTAAACCACAAGGGAATTTCAATTCTGATATATATAATTCTGATATATATACCCCAAGGGCAACTTACAGTCGCAAGTACTTATGCCCTGGGTTTTTATTTAAGCAACCTAAATTTGTAACCATTTATAAGGATAATCAAATTAATGTCTGTTATAAACACACAAGCCGTGAGTGGGCAATGTTTGAGAGGTAGAATCAGGAGTCAAATATTCAATGCCATGGAATACTAACGTTAACATCACACCAATAAATAACCGCCAGTAACAAAATAACAAAATTATTATAGGCACAAACTTTGAATTTGTTTTGTTTTGAACTTTTGTTTTGAATACAAAAATGCCATAATGAGCCTTTAAACTACGAAAAGGCACACAATCTGAAAATAGGCAAATATAGGTGCCAGTGAGCACGGCGCGCGAGCACACATTCCTAATGCGGTTCTAAACAAAGAAATAAAATAGATAAATAGGCAAACTTCGAGCTCTAATGAGTGAAATACACTGTCAGTGTTCCATGCCTCTGTGTAGAGAGTTTCGTTGCGGGTTTACCCACTATCACACAGGGAATCCGATTCTGCATGGTTTGGATTCTTTTTTTCTGACATGAGTTCGGTCTTGGCAACGAGAAATAGATCTGTTTTTATAAATGAAGTGTTAATGTGATTATATTTGATAAAATATTGCGATGTACAATTATTAGTTATACAATCCACAAGTCGAATCATTTATTATACTCCTGAGTACCTGAGAAAGCGCCAGGTGTTTACCATAAGGTATCATATCAAGTCAGTCTAAGGCATTCAAATAGGAGAATCTCCGCTCGGATTCACGGGGAAGATTCTAACACAACAGCTGCACTTTATCAAGTAATGCAAATGAGACAGTTTTAAGTGATCAATTCACCAGGAAAGAAATGTTATAAAAGTTGTTTATGCTTGTTACAAGTATTTCTTCCATTAGAAGAAATTAGGCCCTGGTTTTATAGCAAAAGAACAACGTACTTTTTAATTTATTAATTTATTTTACTTTATTTATTATCTTTTCTTATTCATTCTTTTTTAACGTTTTCCCCCCCAGCAATTTTCATTGATTCAGCCTAGAAGGAAACCTTTGTTTAAGCGAGGGGTCGATACGTGGGCAAATGTTGTATTTGGGCGCCCTCTGCTAGCCCGGGGTCCGCACTAGGCAAGCGGGGTAAAGAGTCAACTGTTCAGTTGGAGTGCAGCAGTGTTTGTCAGGTCTCTTTAATGTCACGAATCGAGGAAACGAAGGGAAGTTTAAACTCCAGCCCATGAATAAATATTTTTTACCTATCGCTAATGAGTGTGCAACTAGTATATTATGAAATATTACAGCAAAAAATGCAATATTGAAAGGCATTACACGCTTGACACAACATGAAGAATCGAAGCTTCTAAAAGCCCTGACTTCATAACGAGAGATTTGTTCAGGAAAAAAATTTTGTGTTCAGTGGTAATTTTGTGTTAACTTAGTTAATTATGTGTACGGCTATAGATGTAAGTTATTAAACCATTATTTCACGGCATCTGACGAGAATAAATAATATAATATATAAATATATACTATGGCTACTAAATTTTGGCTGTCTTACCATAAGATGGCTATGATGTTTTAGAAATCTTCCTCTGTATTGTACATCGCAATATAAACTTACGTTGGTTATCACTGCGTAAGGCACCGAAGCGTATTGACCTTGGTTATATCATAGCGCTGCAATCATTATTATTGGTTTTTCACAACCTAGTTGTTTTTTAGCGTACACTCAGCATTAAAATACAAATGAACAAAATGCGCTGGAATGGAATGACACATTTTAAACTGCACCAGTGTACCAGTATACTAGTCTATAAAAAATTGTGCGTGCGTGTGTGTGCGTGTGTGCATCTGTTTGCGTGTGTGTGCGTTCGTGTGTAAGTGTGTGTGCGTATGTGTACGTGTGTAAGTGTGTGCGTGCGTGTGTGTGCGTGTGTGTATGTGTATGTGCGTGTGTAAGTGTGTGTGCGTGTGTGCGTACGTGTGTGTGCGTGTGGGTGTGTGCGTGTGTGTGCGTGCTTGTGGGTGTGTGTGCGTCCGTGTGTAAGTGCGTGTGTGTGCGTGTGTGTGCGTCCGTGTGTATTCGTGTGGGTGTGTGCGTGTGTGCGTGCGTGTGTGTGCGTGCATGTGGGTGTGGGTGCGTCCGTGTGTGTGTGTGTGTGTGTGTGTGTGTGTGTGTGTGTGTGTGTGTGTGTGCGTGCGCGTGTACACTCGTACTATAAAGGCAGCCATAATTGACAAATGTGTCACGCTATATGTTATCCTTAGCGCCTGGCGATGTATTACACAGCTATTAATAGGCATCTACAGTAAGCGTACTCACTCCCATTGAGTACATTGTGCTTATCGTAACGTGCTCCCATAGTACACAACTCTGCAGTTTCACATTCTTTCCGATACACCTCATCAATTTGATACCTAAACATAGTGCTGCTCTCTTGCCACATATTACGTCATTGCCCTGTTCTTCTTAACCGCACGCCACTTCAGCGCGCTAATTGTGCCAGCCTGTCGATCCCTGGTTTAAGAGAAAACTATAAGAAATACCCGCCTCTATGAACACCCATGAATTTCCCTCCACCACGCAGCAGCCTAAGTTAGATAGCAGTACGTGACGAACCGATAAAAGGTTGTCGCACAGCGGACAAAGAGGAACAGGGTCCCGTTTAAATAGGTAACCATGCATAAAATTGCAGTGCTTATTACCGCAGAGAGCTGACCACTCTTCGTGCCAGCACGACAGAACCGCTCTCTGTACTTCAACCCTAAAGTCTTCCCAGATAATACGAGAGATGGTAATGCTAGGTTAGCAGCCTAAGAGCGTTCCGTTAGTGTCGTTGTCTCTCTCTCTCTTTCTCCCCTCCCATATGTTTACAACAGGATCGTTCTAGTTTGAGACAGATTATACTTAAACACATTTTACCCATTCCGATGGAAGTAAAACCTCCTTTGGAATCTCAAATATACACATTGGTTTGAAAACAGAGCTGATAAGGAAGTGTTTTTATGCCATTAAATCAGGATGCTTAAGTGGAGAAGTAACGCAAATGTTTGGTTCATTGGGGGATAAGAACCGATTGCATGGGGCTCGTATGAAAACCGTAGAAAGCTCCCTAGAGTACACCTTCGCAGCTTTGTGACGATTTCAAGTTGCAGTTAACTGCTTGTTCCTTGTTTTACGACTCTGCAAGCAAACAATACCCAGCAATTCCAATAAGAGTAAAACCCTGCCTTTTACAAGCCATACAATTTTTATGGGCTTGCAGTGGCGTGCGAGTAAGTCATTGGACACAAATTGAAAGATTGTGTAACGGCTTTCCTAGAAATTATCAACAAAGTGTTAGTTCACTTGTTGTACGGATGTCCATAGTGACACTCTTTTTTATAATAATATGAACAAAAATTTGCAAACTTATGAAACGATTCTGTAAAATCATTGTTTACTAAGCCTGCTAATTGCCACAATCTTTAAATGACAACCTATCTACTTGAATTCATCATATTATCTATTTACATTCGAATGGAAGTATTTCGTTACTCACCTGTTTCCATTTGTCTAAATTAGTTTCACTAACTAAATATTGGATTCTCAGAGCACACGACCGTGTTATACAATGCAGTTTTGTAAAGTCCTTTACAGATTCTCAGAAATAAAAAGAGGTTTCTTCACTCTGTTAAATACAATTACTTATGATACAAGTTTGTGAAACTTATCTTAAAAAAGAATGATATTGGATGGGTTTCAGACAACCTTTTTATTATGGTATGCGTTTAATAAACATTTAAAGAGGCACAACAGTAGCATTACGATTCCATGAGCATCTAAATGTGTAACATCAAGTAGCAGTAAATAATATCTCTATTTATAAATCCCCGTTTCGAAAGGTTTATCCTCAGTGGCTATTAGTTTTTTTTTTTTTTTTTTTTTTAATTGTCTTGCTGAGACGAATCGAAAGCGATTTGATTTTGCTGAAGGTGAATCAGAGAGTTTTGAAGGCTTATCTCCACCAGTAAAATTAAAGAAATACCTGTGTAACTTAGTTTTACTTACTGCATTTAGTGCTAGAATAAAATCTCAAATGAACCATCTAACAGATAAATAAATAAAAATAGGCAAAATAGTTTACTGTAGGGAATAAGCAGATCAGATACAACTCGGTGTTTTCCTCGATAGGACAGGCTTTAGAATCCAACTCCAATCTGAGAACTTTTAATCCATGGGCATTGCTCAATCCAATTAAAGAAAGTGAAGCAAACCATAGACTCAGTTGGACCTAGTTGGTGAAGAAACAAGACGCCTGAGTTTATAGCCCTTCGCCATAAAAACCTCTGCCGCAATTTGTCCCTATTGCAACCCCGGCGCAGAAATCACAGTTGATCAGGTATTTTCAATTTGAACTCGATTACGGGGATTTTATGAACATGCTGGATTCAAACCGTGAAATTGCGTAGAATGAGTTACTGTTTATATCACGCGTTTTAATGCCGCTAAATTCGCTTATGGTGTCAGAAGGAAAAGCCAATGAATTATGCTCGGTATAAACGCAGGGCTCAGTTGTAATAGTGGGACCAAACACGGCTTTCGTGTACATTATTGTGTGGCTACTGCCCTTTTTTGTTTTGAAATTAAAATGCATTCATTGCAAATGTTAATTTCGTACTTTTATTCTGCGTTATTATGCAAGCCATGCGGAATAGTCTAATGTGTATCTTTTCTGCAAGGCTATTTCATGAACCTTTTATAGTAATAAATAATGCTGAGAAGGGAAAAATGTCTTGTTAGAAAGTGACTTTTCTATCCTTGGCACATTATAGGTAGGTACTCATAGGTAAAATGTCTAAATCTTGCCATTTTTATCTAAATGTTTTCATAATGTTGTCACTTGTAGCTCTGCCAGAATTATGGTTTTAAGTTTCATACAGATATCTTCAATGCTTCCTCAGAATGCGGTGCATGCGCAGCATGTAGATTTGGAATTGGCTTGTATTCTTTTCAAACGTATCTCTGACTGATTAGAGCGTATTTAAAGGATCTTTTGTGTGTTTCTATCACATTTTTTATTTCCAAATGGATGTAATTCTACAACTGGTGTCGGAAATTAGAAAGAAAATGCGGGACGTAAAATAAACAAGAATCCGGGAGTTCGTTACCTTATCATGACATAAGCCTCTCAAATAGAACACGTCAGTTATTCCGGCCTTTAAACATATCAAATAAAATCCTTGTAATTACGCCAAAATGTAAGATTCGAGGTAATGGTTTCATATGGGGCAGTCAATAGTAACCTCAGTTTTACACGCAATTTTCGGAGTATGGCGCACCAGTGACAAAACATCTGGTCAACATGGTCAACATTACTTAAATGGTTTTTATAGAGCTTTAGAATAGTTCATTGAGCCGCCGGTAGAAGTACATTACTCAATCAACAAGTTTTATGACGTTGCCACACACTCTCATCTTGAAACACGGATATCTAGTTAACGGTGCATTTAATTTAAAAAATGTACTGGAATTTTTTGCTAATTTACATTCTCTCTCTCTCTCACCTACTTCAGTCTGACGGATTATTTCACTTCCATCCTGTATATTCCTGTGTAGGTAATTAGACAGCAGAAGTCAGTGGTGTGCTGAAAACATTTAGAAAATTGCCTTATAGCGCTCCGTTCATTCTTAAGTAAATAATTTGCTAAGAATGTTTAATGTGTAATAATTTTAACATGCCTTATTATATGCTAATGTTCCGCTTTTCATTTGGTCATAAATTATAGAAAAGCTGGATTTTATGACTTACTGCACATTTAAGAGCAAATTTGACTGTTTATGAGCATATTTAAGTGTAAATTTGGATTTTGTGCATAATGGCATGCTTATTTAATTGTTTTAGAGAACATAGTTGTGAGTTCTGAACACTACTAATGTAGTAGAGGACGGAGAAGAACATTATGTCATAAACAGCCGGTAATTACTTTTAATAAGGGGAACAAAACAAAAACAAATAACTGTACTCCACTTTTATTACTTTATACCAGCATTATTAAATTTAACGTAATATGGTAACGACCTGTTTTACCGTGCTAGTGTGGTAAATATTTAGAATAGTGTAGTAATGAGCTATTTTAGCGCACTAGTGCAGAAGATTTTAAGCATCTGTAGTGCGGCAAACTTAGGTACGTAATTATCATAACCTGTTTGTTAATGAGAAACATAATACAGTCGCCCGTTGGAAGGAAGGTATTCTTGTATCTCGTACCAATAATGTAATTTCGCTATACGTTTCACATCATATTATAACGACTATTTGTTGCCTACTTCGTCTGAAAGGTGATGCTTTGACAAAGTATATTGAAGGATCCGATTTTTGTAATACAGCTCGAAACATTTGCATGTTACACCTAAAATTTACTTTGTGTCCTAAATATTCTTAACTACACCAATTAAAATAAATTTTGGAATACCTAAACTAGGAAAGTTAACCACAAAAACAGTGGTTGGTTCTCAGTTATGAACAGATGTATTTTTAGACGTGGCAAATGACCTTGCTAGGATCTACGCGAGTGACGTCATGCAAATTGATGGTGGGGGTAATGGCTCTGTTTCCTTCCTTGAAATAACAAGACAATGCTGATAATGTGAGCAGGCACTATATTTAATCACATACTGTTCCCGAATGTTTATTGCACGGAAGTAGGAGACATACTAACCTAACAGCCGTTATATCTTATAAATATATAAATTAATAGTTTTTTTTCAAAAAACAAGCTTTTATTTAAGTGCTCTGAAAAGAAGAAAAACTTTAAGTTAAATCAAATCCATAAATTTGTTACATTACACAATTTATATGATGCAAAATCTTGTCGCGAGATTTACCTGTGTAGATAAACAAGAATACAGTATGTAAGTTGATCTTGATGTAAGTAATTCTAAGATAAAACATGGTCTTTTTTATAAATAGGTAAATTTTGTGACAATCTTTTATATCATATAAATTGTGTAATGTAATAAATTGATGGATTTAATTTAATTTAAAGTTTATTTTCTTCTTTTTAGAACATTTAAATAAAAACTTGTTTTTAAGAAATTTGTATACTATTAATTTATTTTCTTATTTTTAGAGCACTTAAATAAGTGCTTAGTTTCAAATTTTCAGTATTAATTTATTTTATTCATATTCTTCTCAGAAAACCCTTTCATTTGATACCCACATCATGGGAGTGCATAAAAAATAACTAGACCGCCATTTTGGACGGTCGGCCTTATTGGCTGTAGAATGACGTCACATAACTAACCATGCATTGTCATCCAAACTAAACCTGTATGCAAAATTTCAGCTCAATTGGTTGAGGATAACTACTTTAAAATTCAGTTGCAAGATTTGACCCGAACAAACATACAAACTATTATTTATTTATACCACCAAACTTAGTGTTGGTGTTACCTCTCATACAAACATTACAAGTTAAATAAAAGCTTGTAAAAAGTTAACTCGTCCATAAACCACTGCGCAACTATCGTCCAATCGCCACGTGTAAAAATACCTGTGTATATGTCTAATAAAGACATTTGATGTGCACCTATGCTTCGCAATACTTTGCCTCGTTACTGCTTAAGATCATTGCCCGAATTCAACCCTTTTTCAATTGCTACTTAAAGCAACAACTGACTACTGACATGAAGTATTTGAACTGTGAAGAATAAACTGAAGTTCACGCGCTTACACGTGATAAACATGTCTCAGCGGACATTCTCCAGATGCATCATTCTGTTTGCCAGGCTAAGTGAGCTGTTGGCTCTCGTCTTGAAGAGAGAGAGAGAGAGAGAGAGAGAGAGAGAGAGAGAGAGAGAGAGAGAGAGAGAGAGAGAGGACACAAAGTTCAAGTGCTTGTTCACCGTAATTCCTTTAACAATGGTTTGCATTGCACTACTATATAATTACAAATAATAAAATTAAAATAAGCGATAGTCACTTCAGTGCCTACATTGCAGTGATCGAGTGCATTTATTCATCTACCTTGCGAAAACTAATTGGTTTTCACCCTTGTGGTGGAAATATTGCCTCTATCTTCCTCGTGAATGAATCTTTGCGAAATTAGAATATGTGGACCTAGCGTAAGTGATACGGATCCACTTGATGTGTGGTTCTCTCCACTAGCAGGAGCACAATATGACAACACTGCAAGACTCCTATTGGTTGATGGCCTCGTGGCACTCAAGGATACACATCTAATTTGGAAATAACCTTAGTATCGCTTGCATTGGCTTCACTTGTCTCCGCTCCGAATTTTAAACTACAAGTGATACTATTCTCATTTTATATTGCAACCAAAACGACAAAATCCAGTCCAGTTACTTTTCTATCTCTTAATTGTCCTCTCAAATTTCACAACAAATACACAATGTTCTTCTCGTCGTTAACACAGTCTACAGTTCTTCGGGTCATCACAACTCGCAGTTTTTACTTCTCATAACCTTACTCAGTTCGTTTAGTATCTTTCTTCACTTCCTCTGTTTCCCATACCCTAATTACGACGTTAAAATCACTCGTTGGTTGAATCTTTTTACGACGACCGATATAGCTTTCACGATACACACACGCACAGCCGTTCTGCACTCACTGGCATATGTCCGTAACTCTAACTCTAAAACTCACTGTTCTTCTCAGTCTTCTTATGTACTGGGGATGACGTCACAGGACCTTTTTTGAATAACACATATATGCACCGGAAATGACTCAGCTAGAAGCTCGCGAACGTTCTCCTCGCCCCTTTTGTTTGTGCCGCCTCGATTGTTGTACACCCAGCAGTTCCGCGAGGCGGCCCAGCCCCGAACCTCATTTCCCGCTCCCCGGCACTTCATGTGGTGTAAAGTAGCTTGGCCCCGTCCGTCCTTTGTTGAGCGTTGAGCTGTCACAATATCAATACAACGAACTAGAAAGAAAATCGTGCAACCAGTTGTAAGAAAGTATTTTATATCACAAACATTCCGAAAGAATCTGTCACGTTTTCTTGTTTCGTTGTAGTCTTAAAACATGAATAAAGAACATGTAATTCTTTTTCTCTTAGGTAATAAAGTTTTCAGTGTTGAAATGAAATTTCCTAGCTCTGTACTTACCTAATTGTAAATACCTTCTCTATCTTCACATTGCACACCAGCCAAGACTTAATGTTAATCTGACAGTGCTTAAGCAAACTGCACCAAAACCACAGAAACTAAACTCAGCCAGTGCATCAGTCTGCAGAGAACTAGCAGAGATGACTACAAAATCAAAGCAAACCGACCCAGCGCAAAGTTTCCCAACCTATGTACTCCTTTATGTTAAAGTAGGCAATTCAGAAATCGCTCAACCAAACAATAGCCTTTAACCTCGCATATCCTGCAATCTACGCAACAGCTTATCTAAAAACAAATTTGCCTCAGCTCAATTTTTTATCGATAGTGATGTTTCTAAATAACAAATTTAAAGATATCAGGTAATGTAACATGATCAACTTTGACATGTATTTTCGATGCAAATAAGTTTTGGAATATTTGCAGTTTCAGAAAATGCTCCTTGCACGTTTAACTTTAATAGGTTAATAACATTGTAGAAATGTAAGTATTATTTGCATTACTTTCTCTACTACGGGTAGGTAGGTAGAGAACGTGTTGCATTCCACCCAAAAATTCGATACCGATATTTCCAGGGCCCCTGAATAAAAAATTGCTTTTTAGAAACAGATCCGCAGAGCTGCGCGAATGTACTCGTATCTGTGAACAGCATAACTCAAAAACAAGTCGGTTAAATACCAAACTTCGTATTCCAGTTCAGCATGTTCCAAGGACGCGACACGAAAATTTTCAACAAATGTCCCCCACCCCAGACTACCCTTTAGATGGAACATTTTTCGAAAACTGTGATGTTATCAAAATTGGTCCTTTGGATTTTTATTAAAATGCCGAATGTTAAAGACATTTTTCATGATAAATGAAATTTATCGAATTTATTGAATTTTCTGAGAATATCCTCAGAAGTCCTTTTAATTCTGGACGAACATAACTGGTAAACCGTAAGAGATGGACAAAAGCTTACTTCACAAAAAATGCAAATCTCGTTAAAACACACAACTTATGTGAAATATGTTTATTTTGTGGAGTGAACCATTTCAGAGATATTACTTGGTATTTGTCTGAATTCTCCAATATTTATACTTTTCTCAAATGAGAAGTCGTTATTCTTCTTTTGTCTCTTGGTTATGCAAAGAGAATGGAATGTCAAAGCCATCCCATAGCGACAAGCTCTTCAAAGACTGGCCTATCTCCTAAAGACTACTGTATTCCAACATTCTCCTTGCGCCTATAATAAAATAAGTAATACGATAATTTCTGCAAACGTTTCTCTAGATTTCCATGACGTAGAGGAATAAGCGTTTGTAAGAATATTTTGTACAAGGGTAGAGAAAGTCATGTGAGTGTAACACATCAGATTTTCTTATTCCTCTCTTTAATAATATTCTCCCCAGTAATTCCCACACGAATCAAAAGGTTTCTCAAGTCTGTAAGTCCAACGCAAGGAGGAAAGTTACACTTTGTACAATTTTCTATCGCTGTAATTACACAATTAGAATTACATTACCTATCAAATTTAAACACATTCTGCCCTTCAAGATGCTTTGGTACTACATATACATTTCTTCTTTGTGCAACGGTCTAAAAATCCACATCAAATGCAGATAATGTGAAACCAAAATTGTTGTGTAATTTGTGTTTTATGTCCTAAAAATTCAACAAATCCCACTCCTGACACCAGAGTGACAAAATGACAAAAGTTCCGTTAAACTATTTTTTCTCACCTATTTTCTTCCAAAACTGAATGCACTGCAACACAGTTCTCTTTTACTAACATTAACAGTCTTTAGTCTTTCGCGATATTACAACTCACAACTGTTTTCTCCTCGTAACCTTGACTCACTCTTTTCTGTCTTTCTTCACCTTCTCTGTCTCACAAACACTCGATAGAATCACTCAATACTCATAACTGCTTCGCAATCCTTCACGACGCGATGACATACGCAGCTGACAGGTACTCTAAAACTAAGAACTGATTGACTCCTGCGTGCAACTCACTCCCTTTGCTCGTTGTTTCGCCTCCTTATATAGCGAGGATGACGTAACACAGACCTTTCTCGAACTCCTACAAATACGCCGGCTGCTGGGCAATTCTCGAACAATCTAGAAAATCCCTTTATGTTCTGCCGCTCTGATTGTTGTCACGTGTCCACAACAGTTGCGCGAGGCACATGCACTGCCAGTCGTGTATGACAGCTCGGTCCGACCATCCTTTGTTGTGCGCCGCGGCCGGCGTCACACAATTATTGAATTGTCCAGTTGAACGTTGTAATGTTGCTAAACATTTAGTGTGTAAAGGTCCATTCTCCTAATATTTTTAGATCGAAGAATGTACACTTCTTTATATGTAGAATAAAAAGTACTCTGCTTTGATACAGTAATGTTGAGTTGCTATAATAGAGACTTCGACTTCAGTTCTTTCCCTTTCCTTTTTCCATTCCTGAGAATCTATTTTACGTCTCATTGTACAATCGCTAATTTATCTTCATAGATGTGAAACTTTAATTAGATGTTATAAACATACAGAACATTACCTAAATATGTAATATAAAAATCTTAGCAGAGTTACATTTAGGCTGCCAAGGATAGTTCCAGAATGCCAGGACAACATTATTAGCGGGAAGAGCTCTAGTGGATGTTAGCTCATTATGGTTTATAACTGTGCCAATGTTTACTTTGGCTCTTCTGGCGGTGCTGTAGAAACAAATGCACCTAGTGTAAAATCTAGTTACGTTATCAGCATGAAAGGGAAAGCTATGAAAACATGATCGCTCAATTTGAAAGTGTTTACTTCCCTTGTTGGATCATAATAACGATAGGTCTACAGTTTTATTATAAAACTGCCATTCCCCTGCCATCGTCAAAGATGGTCAGATGTTTTGTTATAGCTGATTTGCTTGTATGCACGTGGAATTTATTTAGAAATTTTCAAATGGACTGCCTCTTCCTAAAGCCACAATTCACGATATTGTGCACAAAAATACTCTCATAACAGAAGAAAAACTAAATAAGCATAAAAACCTTGGATTGTCACAACCAATAGTGCTTTTGGTGTTTTCTAGGTGTATATCATCACAATTATTGAAGTTCAAACAGTACAAGTTTACAGGTACCCCTTATTTAAACCAGGCGATCAGGAAACACAAATACTTATTAATTTCTTTCGACTTAATGGTATTCTCACAATGAAAGCTCTCGCTTCTACTACTTGAAGATATTAGTGCTGATCTATGTCCCTGTCAATTTGCTAGATCTAACAATTAGTGGCTTTTATTCGTAGGTAAGAGATAAAGGTAAGGGTTCATAGCTTCGACACCGGAATAAGGCACTGCATGCAGGTTCATTGTGTCCCTTTGTGCTTCGAACACGATCCTGGAAGGAAAGGATA
Source organism: Tenodera sinensis (assembly GCA_030765045.1). Lineage (NCBI taxonomy): Eukaryota > Metazoa > Arthropoda > Insecta > Mantodea > Mantidae > Tenodera > Tenodera sinensis. Next base: position 262,607,957 of record CM060964.1, read on the forward strand.
AGGGAGTAAGCCAAAGAGCAACCACTTTCAGGAGAAGATGCGCGCACACGAGCATGGGGTCCCTCACGTTTCCAAATTGGACGCATCCTATACCGCTAAAGCCCGCCTGCAAGCCAGGAATCCCGGAGAGTCTTGAAGGGGAGCCTGGCCAGTGAGTACCCGAAGCGTTGATCGTGAGCAGTCCTAGCGATGTCAGGAAGAAACCTTCACAAAGTTCACCTTCACCGCCCAGCCACAACATGCCGAACGCCGTCGCCTGGTCGTTCAGTCCTTAAACACAAAACGATGAAGGAAATGATGGGTGCCCGAAATGGACGGGGAAGTCATTGTAGAAAAAGAACCACGTCAGTATTCACCTATCGACCCTGGAAACCACGAAAATCTGCTGGCCAGATTGGGTGGTCGCTGGTCATCGAACCCAGGACTCGTTAAAACACACAAGTTATGTTCAACTGCTTTTTTTTTTTTTTTTTTTTTTTTTTTTTTTTTTTTTTTTTTTTGTGGAGAGAACTGTTTCGGAGATATTCTTTGTTATTTGTACGAGACCGTTATTCATTTTTTATATCTTAACCGTCTAAAGAGAACGGAATTTCAAAGGTTTAAAAGATTTGACTATCGCTCAAAGTCTACTTTGTTACCATATTCCCCTTGCACCTACAAGAAAATTATCAATAAGATAGTTTCTACAAATGTTTATCTTGACTAACTTGAAGAATATAGATGAACAAGAGTTTGTAAGAATAGTACAAAAATAGGGAAAGTCATGCGTGTGAAACACATCGGAATTTTGATTAATTTTGATGTATGATTGCAGAAATAAAAGTTCACCCTGCAACAGTTGGTGTTGAATTGAATTTGGAGTGTTGCCGGGTTCAGTGTCAAGTTAACGGGTTTTCTCGGTGCACTAACGCGGCGTGTTGCCATCATTTGTCTCGATCTGTATCTTCAACTGCATGAGACATTGTTAATACAATTATTGTAGTTTTTGTAGAGGCGCGTTTCTCCCTTAGAAGCCCTTCACTCTGAATATCCGGCCGGCACTTGAGAATCTGTAATCTGTGTCGGCGGAGAACAAGGGGGAAGTCTCTCATACAAATTGGAAAATGGTGCATGCAGTTTTAATAGAGGCGGGCAAGCCACTACTTTGTCCCAGCTGTTCTGTGGAGCTCTCGTCTCTTGGAATGGGAATGGAGCTTTCTGCTCGAGTGGTGCATGGCGACAGTGGCGTGCAATGCACATACAGATCACATTGCAATTTTACATCTCTTGTTTATTTCTTCTGCGCATCAAACCTATTTTTATAGGCATTCATAGAATGCGCTACTTCGAAAAAAGAAAAACAGGTCCTATTATATTCAAGTAAACAACATTTACTTCGCTTGTCACTATTTTTTTAGTACACTTGAAGTGTTGTATTTCTTCCTTCTGATTGCCACTCACAAGCTTCTTAAAATTCTTTATTACGTCGTAGTGCGTTCTCCTGAGGTACAAAGAGTGCCAAAGAAAATCCCACTGCTCCTTGCGTCTGCCACATTATTGATCAATGTACGAAGCATAGCCATTACATTGGTTGCTTTAGGCGACAGTGCAAATCTGTGCCACTTCCTTTGCTAAATAATCTTAATAACCGAAAGAAGGGTTACAAAGTAGCATAGAAACGAAATACCTTTTTGCGCTCTCGATCGTATTGGTTAGAGTAGAAAGAGGTAGAGTGAGTGAATTCAGTTTTTCATACAGACATACCTTATCGACTAGTGTAGGACACGCCTTTAAAGGGATTAAGATCTAAGGGGAAAACTTGACGAGAGCTCAGGTTAGCGGTGAAGCTCAAGTTTCAAAAAGCCCCACAAAAAGATACAAAACCCGCCAAAGATTTTCTTTGGCGCTCTTTGTACAGTCATGGAGAAAATGATTGAGCGCATTAGGAGAGCAGAATATATACACAGGCTGTGTCTTGAATCACCACTCGCATTTGTATTTGTTCCTGATAAAGAATAGGGAGCTGTAGCAAACAGCCTATTTGTGGCCTACAGACGAATTCATATGAAACAGACTATCAATAAACTCAGGCTGTATGTTGGAAATATCACTTGCGTAAACCACGCTACAACAGATGTGGGACTTCAAAATACGAGCATTCTGCTCTCCTAATGCGCTCAGTCATTTTTCCGTGGCTGTACATGTCCTATTTGTTCCGTCCTGCATTCACAGAAAGCCAAAAGGGACCATTTCAGCATCCCACAGAGCTACTATACTTATCGGCAGTCCTGAATGAGAGAGTTATATAAACATACAGTACGTTTCAAAAGTCGCGCATATTTCCTGCTATAGCTAAATAAAGATGTTTTTCAAACGCTCAGACATGTCAAGCACTATATTTCAAAACACTTTTGTTGAGCAAGTTGTGACGTCAACGGAAACAATTTTAAATTACGGCCTATAGTTTTTTCTATACCATCATTCCGAGTGGCTCAAGTGTTTAAGCGCTGGCTTACTGATCCCAGGGATCAAACCTGGTCCGGACAGGAGGTTTTTAAGTGTGCTTAAAAGTGACAGCCTCAAGTAAGTAGATTTACTGGCCATGTAAAAGAACTGCGAAGCGAAATTCCGGCACACTGATGGTCCTATTATAATCCTGGCAACTGACCAGGCGTCTTTAACAAATAAAATATTTATTTATTTCAAAGGCTTCATGATTATGTATGGTTCTAAAAGGTATTGTTCCATACAGCAAATGTTACTATTGTAACCAAATAAATACTTGCATTTCCTAGTATAATTGAGCAGTCTATTTATAGATAGTAACACAATATAACTATGTTTAAGTGAAAAGGGAGAACTGAGAATCTAATGATGATCGGATATGATGACAGAAAATGCACATACGTTGCACTTTTCAATTAAATATATCAGATCTGCCACCTGTATATTAATATACTCTGAGTAGAACACAAAATAAATTCAGGAACATGGACATGTGAGAGATGACTAAAGATGTTAGAATATGTGTGGAATATAAAGAAATACCAGCAGCAGTCATTGAAAATATAAACGGGAATTTATTCTGTCTTTCACACGGCCAGATCGCCAATTGAAAACATTTTGAACATTTAATTAATTGAATATTTGCATTTTTAACTTATTTATTTCAACGTTAGCGCTGTTATTGTTCGGTTGACATAGGTAAATAAGGGTTGCTCTTTCAAATGTTATTTGCTTACCGTAAAACGTTTGTTGTATAAAACAACTGCTAGCTTGTACAAGCATACACAGTACTAAAATATTTCATATGGTACACAAAAAAACAGGTGCCATTTAAAAATATTTCTGATGACTTACACAACAATGATATTAAGAATGATTTGTTTCTGTGAAAACCAGTTTAAGTGTTCGATCGTTTTTAGAAAAACATTTCCATATAGCTGTAGCAGAAGTATGCGAGACTTCTGAAACGCACTGTTTTACTGTTTGTAAAGGTGCACGTAAATAGCGAAATCCAAAAGCTTATTTTTATCCATAATTAAAGGCAAAATGGAACTTAAGTCATAAACATGGATCATGCAGAGAACAAACGGTGCACCCCAAAGGACAGTCATTATTACTAAGGAAGAAATCAAACTTAACCTTAGATGGCCACCACGAAAAAAGACGGATTAATTCCGAAGAGAGGTCCTAAAGTAACTAAATATGCAATTAGGATGGCACTCCCATTCATACTTCTTTCATGGAATAGAAAAGAAGCAAAACCACGGAGTGGGTTATTATCGGTGACTTTCTCGCGACGAAACGTGAAAAATATTCAGTTATAGTTGCGACGGTTTAGGTTGTCTCTAAGACCATAAAAGTGAAGGTCGCTCCCACCACGCGAGTTAGGGGCATAGGATAGAAAATATGTTTTGCGGGCAGAAACGTCGGAAGTCCATTGGTACTTGCCTTTTCAGTCCAGCAGTGACTGGATAGAAGGAGTCGAACCTTCTTCCTACTTCCCCATAACAACAGAGACAGACGGTGAGTATCTGTGTCTCTTTTCAACATATCTCCTCTTTCTTTAGGCCTTAAACAAGATAAACCAAATACTCTATAACATCCATTTTAAAACTCACTTTTTGGCAAGAAAAGTGACTATTTTGTAATTAGTGTTATAAAAGAACATAAGCTTTTTGCCTATTTAATTTTCACATCTGTAGTGCAGTAAACAAAAGTGCAAAGGAGTGCCTAGAAATCCAGAAGTCCTGGGTTCAATTCACGGCTGTAGGATAGAGATTTTCCGTTAGCTAGCATGTTTCCTATTCTCCTCAGACTCTGAGGAGTGATTTAGTGTTTAACAGAACCAAAAATATGTGAAGTATACACACCTATGGCTTTCTCTACTAATCCTTGTAGAAGCTGTTCTTAAAAATGCTTATTCTTCTACTTCATGTTAATTGAGATAAACGTTTGTAGAAATAGTTTCATTACTTATTTCTTTATAAACCAAATGGGAATAAAAGAATACATTAGCCTTAAACGAGTCAAATATTTTAAGGGCTGGTCGCTATGTGACGACTTTGACCTTCCATTCTCTTTGCATGGCTATGACATAAAATGAACAAATAACGACTTCCTATTTCAGAGAAATACATTTATTTTAAAATTCAAATGATTGACAAGGAATATGTCAATCACTACAAATAATGTATTTGACAGGATATCTGCGCGTTTTGTGTAGTAAGATTTTTGCTATCTCTTACGGTTTACTAGTTATATAAAACTCTTCCAGAATTAAGAGGACCTTTAGAGGCTCTTCCCACAACATTCAAGATATACATATCCACGTTTCATTTGTCATGAAAATATCTTAAACATAGCAAGCCCACATGTGGAACTTAACTGTTAGGCTATGTGATGGGATATTTTATACTTGTATTTCTGGGCGCACGTCAATGAATTTCAAAAGTTCTTAAATTGTTTCAATTTGTGGTAATACGAGTGAAGACCGACGAGAAAAAAGCAATCCAATCTTCCATGTACGAGTAGCATGTGGATGCACGAACGAATAGATAGGTATACTGAGTTAGAGGTGAAGCTATAAAAGCATAAACACCGTCTGGGATACTGCCCTGGTTTGCATCATTCGCTTCTAATGACAACATAAAAATAAATAAAATAGCACATTTATATGCTCCCGCCGACTAGCAGTGAATTATATTGTTGAGCTCGTTTCTTCCATGTGCTTTTAGCTTCTTCAGTAGTTATTTGACACATCACTTTCTATGACTGCATACGTTTTCCCGATGTATTGCACAGAAAACGCAAGGTTGTGTTAAAGGTTATGCTAGTCCGATAGTACCACACTGCTCGGCACGCGATCGCTTGGACTCTGCCATACCTGTTACTCCCCTTCATTCTCTTAGAATCGTTTCGCGGCGACTGTACCAAGAAACGAGAACCATCGAAAACGGTGAGCTAAACCTAACGTGAACCCTATAAAATAAGAGTACTGAAACATGCTCACAAGCTCACTTCATGACTGAAGCACAGGTGCAGCATAACCGCATAAACTAGTGGGTACTTCCAACTTTAGTATGCTATAATGATGGATAGGTGAAACAACGCTGTTTCTAAATTGGAAAGTTTCATATAGTATAAAGTTGGCCCATTAGTGAAATAATGAAAGGAGCGAGGTTTATCTAACGCTGGATATAGCCATGAGATGAAGAGCTGGCAGAGCGGGGACATCCCTCGTAAACTGTACACGTAATAATGCCAATACACTTCGGAAAAAATGAGTAGAATTGACGAGATGTCAAATACGTACAACAAACACTGCCGGCCAGGATTTGCTAAGTATATATATGCACGTCCTATGCTCTAAGCATTCCGCTCACTTGGCAGCTTCAGAGAAAATCTGCGAGGACATCAAAACAAGAAAGGGCTTCATTTTGGTTTCAGTGGATCTAAAACGCTTATTTCCAATGAAGTATAGATATCAAATGTTGTATTGAATAAAATACCTCCTTAACGTGGGAAACAACAATAATAATAGTAATAGCAACTAAACTAAACCCCAGCGCATCAGCCCTAATCGGGCCAAGGCCTACCGCCCGGAGGCTGCGTCCCCCACCCCTGCGCACTACAGGTGTCATGAGTGGGGTGCAGAAATGGGAGGTGGCACGTGGTCAGCGTCCCGAGGCCCCGAGGCCGGTTATGTTGTCTTCGCGACCTGGAGCAGCTACTTCTTTAATCAAAGCTTCTCAGTTGACCCCTCAGGGATCTAACAAGGCTGAGTGCACCCCGGACGAGACCTACCAGCGGATGAAAAATCCCCACGCCTGTATCGGGGATCCTACCCAGGTCCTCTGCGCCAGAGGCAAATAATAATAATAATAATAATAATAATAATAATAATAATAATAATAATAATGATGATGATGATGATGATGATGATGATGATGATGATGATGATGATGATGATGATGATGATGATGATGATGATGATGATGATGATGATGATGATGATGATGATGATGATGATGATGATGATGATGATGATGATGATGATGATGATGATGATGATGATGATGATAATGATAATGATAATGATAATGATAATAATGATACTTTATTATTATGTAGATTCTAAAACTGTTCTTACAAAACCTTATCTTTCATGTTAATCGACTTTTGCACAAATAGTTTCAATTCACATCTGAAAACCGAGAGTCAAATGTTTAAAAGTTTTTGCTGTGCACTACCTTCAAAAAGTTCTGCTCTTTCAATTATATCGTGACAAACAAATGAATGGGGACTATTTCAAAAATGGAATAAGTATTGAACAAATTGAAACCAATAACAACGGACATTTTCTTGTGTCTGACACCACAAAAGAAAAAAGAAGAGCTATTTGAAATGAATTGCGTGCTTGAAAGGGATCTAAATTTGTGTATGATAAATTCTATCGCCGGCCTCTGTGGTGTGGTGATAGCGTGTCTGCCTCACATTCAAGAGGTCTCGAGTTCTAATCTCGGTTAGGGTGAGTTACTGGATAGCGTTTCTTCCAAGGTTTTTCCTTATTCTGAGAAGACGAGTGTCGGGTAAATTTAAGCTCTATGAACTCCGGGCTCATTTGACCTAAGAGGTTAATGGACATTAAACTTAAAAAATTGCCCCAAAAACGAACACTATTAATTATTGGATGTAGTTCCTTTTTAAAATGTTCAATGTATACCAAAGTATAACATACAACGAGACACACCGCATCTTAGATGTAATGCTATTTGTACATTTTCGAGGTAGGTAATTAAATATAAGAAAATGAAGCAGCATGCATATACAACTTCTTTGGCCATATTGTGAGTTCTCAGGGGTGTATTACAAATTCCTTCTATGTACTAAATTATGGCACATTCCTAATGCTAACAACAAGTTTATGGATTATTGATGTTCTTAGTTCCTCTTTGGCACAAATCCGACTCTTAGAACCGGATTGCATAACATTACACCACTTCAGTTTTTACCCCAGCTTTCTAGCAAGTCACGATATAACTGTTGTCATTAACGACAAATCAATTATTTCTTGACAGAGATTGATCTCTGCGCTCCCGGCTTGGCGATGAAATGTTTCTGCAGCCTCTATCATTAAAATGACATTAAAAGAAGCTTGTTTCAGATGCCAAGATATGTACACATAGCACGTGCTGACTTTAAAAAATGGACTCATCCGTGGAATTGATTATCGATTTGGACTGGCCGCATCATCCCTCCCTTCTTTCTTTCCTAGTATATTTGATGCAATACAAAACGAAATATAGCTCTATAAATTTTAAAATAAATATTATGTGTTGCATTTAATGCATTTCACTAGTCACTCTGCCCATTCTCGCGTTTACAGTTAAACTTTCGTTAAACATGTACACATTTCGTTGTAGCTATAAGGAGAATATACCTATCGGAATGGCTCAGGCGGTAACGTCTGTGGCACGCATTCGGGAGGTCGCGGATTCAAATCCCGCGGTCAACCTTCCTGACCTTAGGTTTTTGGGGTTTTCCCGGGTCACTCAGGCGAATGCTGGACAAAATATTTACCTTCCACCCCTCGTTTCACTTCCTTTCATCTCATTCATTTCATTCTCTTTCTGTCCGGGCTTTCAGGTTGTAAGAGTCAGCAGGGTTGCCGGTGAGCTGCGCTACGATGGTGTTTGCGCTCTGGAAATACAGTGATCGGTTGAGGGGAGGTGCTGTGCTTGGTCGGTCGTCCTTCCAGGGGGACTGATTGATCAGCCGTACCTGGCTGGCTGTTAGTGGGCTCTCTGTGGCGACCTGAAACTCCATCTGGCTGAAGAACTTGCTTGCACCTGTTAGGGACCCACCGCGGTTGTAGTTCTGCCTGTGATACGTTCTCGCCTCCTGTAGGTTACTTCATCTCGCCCTTCCTTTCGGAGTCTGACGCACAATAACCCATCGGCTAACATGCCAGAATGCTCGCCATGACAGACGTAAGGACAATATAGTAGGCTAAAGCGACCGTCCAATTTTTAAAAAGCTCATTGCTATGTGATAGCTTTGAAATTTCTCGCTATAAGAAAAAAAAACAGAAAAAATTCAAATGAGTGGCAAATAATATCTCAGATATAGCTAACATCACAAAAAAAAAAAAAAAAAAAAAAAAAAAAAAAGACATAAATTGTGTACTTATACGAGATCTGCATTTTTGTATAGTGCGGTTTCTTTTCTGTAGCTTACCGTTTGCAAGTTGTACAAAATTCATTCCGAAAGAAATGGACCTCACAAGCTGTTCCCACAAAATTCGAGATATACATTTTATTTGTCATGGTAATATCTTTTGTAACTGAAAAACTGCCGGCATAAAGCGATTCAAATAAAATTTAATGGGATTTCCGTATAAACTCGCAAGCAATTATACAATTAATACCCAATATGATTACAACGTACATAATTTCCACACTGTCATTACATAAAGCACATATATACAGACATTTTAATATGCAAATAATCATATCATAGTTCGTATAGTAAAGTGTGTCAAGTAGTTCATTAAAGCACAGCACATAAAGTACTGAGTTATTAATTATACCACGACTAGTAATTACGGTAAATGGCTGTTACTTTATGATAAGCGTCTGGCTTACTTTGGATAATTACCAGTTTCTAAAGGGATGAAGCAGAGGTATAGACCACAACTGAAAAGATGGGAATCAGATCGCTTCCAACATTTTGCATGAACTTACTCGACAGTACGAGAATACGCCGAAATATGACGTCATAGTGCGCTTACTGTTAACCCCAAGGCAAAGGCTTATTTCTTTCTTTAGCTAGCCTTAAACGTCCTGAGTGCAAGTACTGAGAGAAGAAAACAATTTAAATTTTAATCAGTTAATGTGCCTGACATACTAACGCCGCATATCCCTCGTCACTATGTGCACATATACAGATGCATATTCAGATATCTATACAGCAGCAGTCTTTATTTAGTCCAAATGGTTTTTGCTTTCTCTGCCACTTACCTATAGTAGGTAAGAGCTTCTATTGTATTCTACTCAAAATTAGATAGCGAGAAATATATTTTTGAAACCCATTGAGTCCCAAAAAAGCATTTCTATAAAAAGGCTCATGTGTCTGTGAACAGCATAAGCCAACAGCGACATATGATAAATAGCAAAGTTGGTATTTAGGTTCAGCATCTTCCAAAGCTGTGATACGAATATTTTCAGCAAATTACCCCACACGAAGTAACCTTTACCTTGCAGATTTGACTTAATATTCGAGTATCTCAAAAAAGGCTTACAATTTCTATGAAAGACATCATAGATATATTTAAGATAGAAAGACTGTTGACTCGTTATTGAATATCTGACTGTGGATTCGTTTTCCTCTATCCACCTTATAGCCTCACCGAAATGTTTAATGAAAACCTACTTCTGCAAAGGTTTATCTCGTTTTAGGTAAAGTAGACAGAAAAATGAGCTTTCTTAAGAATAATTTGTAGAAGTTGTATAAAAATAAACGACAGAAGTAGAGACAGCAATGTGAATGTAACACATGAGGTTTTTAAACAACCGGTGCACAGTACAATCACATAACAGACCAGAAGAAATTTTCTTCGTCCAAGAAAATTTCTCAAACCCAATAGAATATAAAATGGAGGTCCTTTGGACACGTAGGCAAATCTCTACCAACTACGTCACAAAGATACGAAATAAAATGTTTCCCAAAAAGGACGCATCTGGAAACAAATGAATACAGTACCCAAACGGAAGAAAATAATGCACCTATGTTAACCATAGCGCCACTGTTTCCCTGGTATCTGCTCGAGTATTCCGAGAAAGTTTTTATTTTACACCCGGGGCTGCAGTTTTGAAACTCGCAACATTTTTCTTCTCTCACCACCCCTTACTCAGACAGACTTTTGCTAGAGTTCTGCGAGAGCCAAAGACTAAAGATGAAGAGAGACTGTGGCAGTGATGTTGGAAAAATGGTTCGTGACCCTTAATACGAAGCTCGAATATTTTGCAGGAAATGTAAAACCAGACTTAGTGCTTTTGTTTCGTCTGCAGCACTGGATACGGCCATTGTCTCTTGTATCCTTCACTTTTTGCTTGTTCCGTCGTATTGCCTATAAGTAAAATGTTGTTTCTCCAACCTTAGAGCTCTTTCCGACGCATTGCACAAATTTCAAAGGATATGCTTTCGCAAACCTTATTCGCTTTAGTGGTCTTGTTTTATTGCTCTCAAGGGGAAACGGTATGGTTCTCTGGGGGAATTAGGCTATTTGGCAGGCAAAAATATAAAAATAATTCTTTATATAAAATACATTTGACCGAATACTATAGAAAAACCTACTGTGGGGTTCGAAAACAGCGCTTTGTAATCATTTTTAATCTCTTATACCTTTCTTCGCATTGTGCGTCTGCAAAAAGAGGATTTCTGCTACCATTCAATTGTTTTCAACTAGAACATAAGAAGCGGGAAATAAAAGAAAAGAAAATATATGCAAATTCGAACCTAACTTATCCTTTCCTGTTCTCCAAACAGACTCCAAAGAGTGATATTGATGTGCCCGTCAGATTGTAAGACAAAATATTTGTTTACCAAGGAAAAGTGGAAGTATTTAGCAGTAAAACTGAATTCTAAATTCTCTCTGTTTTATTTTATTTATTGTAGTGGCGGACCTGGTAACGATTATTCTCAGAGCTATATCGTTTCTCTATAGTCATGCTGTTACTAGATCAAAAGTGCAGTGGCAAAATGCTTCGTTACTGAATGATTCGTGTAAAGATTGGGCAGGATTCTGCTTGACCACACCTTGCCTTCGCCTTTCAGGATCGAAGGGTTCGGAGCAGTGGATGGTGATGTGTGGCGTAAACTTTGAGGTAAAAGGTTTCTTCCCCGGCATTGGAACCTTCTGCCGAGTTAGAGGTATCACTGAAGGGGCGTTATACACGGATACTTGAAATTGAATTTACAATCTATGGCAAAATGCAATATAAATTTGTAGCGGTTTATTTTAAATTCAGCAACGCCATTTTTGATCGCGGCTCCAGTGATCCTTTGTTCAGTGTGTTCTTATTGTGTCGCTCCATAATCTAACTAAGCTTAAGTAGCGGTCGCTGGCTCATTTATATCTATTCCTGAGCTTTGGGAATCTTCCAGTAGTTGGAAATTGTGCAACTCTCATCCCTATCTAGAAGTTTCATCGACGAGTGCTTAAACCTTACTCACTCACTCACTCACTCACTCACCCTCTCACTCACTCACCCCCTCACTCACCCACTCATCCACTCACTCACTCACTCACTCACTCACTCACTCACTCACCCACTCACTCACCCACCCACCCACTCATTCACTCACTCACTCACCCACCCACTCACCCACTCACCCACTCACTCACTCACTCACTCACCCCCTCACTCACCCACCCACTCACTCACTCACCCACCCACTCACCCACTCACCCCTCACCCACCCACTCATTCACTCACCCACTCACTCACTCACTCACTCACCCATCCAACCATTCACTCACTCACCCACTCACCCACCCACTCACTCACTCAGTCACTCTCTAGAAGCTTCCAGAATTATGGGAACGAACCTTTGAAGGAGTCTAGTCTGTAACGTTCGATGCCATTTCTAACTTGGACGTGAAAAGGGAACGAGCTAAGTGACTGACGTTAAGTGGTATTACTTTAAGTCAGAGGTGGCGGAAACGGGATTCGTAGGCGCGGCTTCCTCTTTGACTGGCTATCCATTGTTTTTCACTAGTTGCTGAGTAGTGTAGCTCGTGCGTATTGGAGATTCTCGAAGGAAGACATCTTCGTCACCCCTGACCTAAGGTTTGGAATTCCAGAGTCGTTACTAAACAAGGGGAAAAGATATAGAAATAGTGACAATATTTTCCATAAGCACTCTGACTCTCAAACTTATATTTGAGGATGTATGGTGACCAAACATCCAGGTTCAGACGTTACCTCAGAATGCAAGATATGATCTTGCATTCGTAGATAAGTTTTTGAAAGTAGTAAAAAGTCTAGTGTATACTGGTTAAGTTTACCTTCCAAATCGATGATTTTCCGATTATAACAGTATAATTCAATGAACGCATAGACCAGAAGCACGATGATGTCCAATCATTAACTCACTCATTGTTAATACTTTGTTTTGCTGTTTGCTGTTATTTAAATGAAATGATACAATTTGATTTCTGATTTGTTGCAGGTAAGCGATGCGATGCTTGTATGCAAGTTTTATACCTTACGCTGATATTGGTAGGTACGTTAATGATTTTTCATCGTAAGAGTTTGTTAAAAAATAGATTTAAATTAATCAGCATATAGTAAAGTTTTCTATATATATATAGACTATAAAGTAGAAGCAGCCAATTTATAACTGTGTGAGGTCAGAAAAAATGTATCCTCATTGAGGGCACAAGTTTAGGCACTGCCTTGAAACATGGAGGGGCCTCAGTACCACAAGTTGCCGCGACGGCTGCTCCTGCTTTAACATGTAAATGTTTCGGACCATGTGCTTGCCCTTGGTTACAAATATGCTTTTATTACTATAACAGAAACAGTTTTTATTTTTTCAGTAGATAGATAAGTCTTGTCGAAATGTAATTCAAGATTTTGCATGTTTTCTCCAGTTAGTAGATGTATCTTTATTTGTGTAAAATTATTCAAGTTATTGCACAAACAGTGCATGGGACATGACCATTTATATTAACTATACAAGTTAAAAGTAACAAAAGAAAGAAAGGAAAAGAAAAAATAAATAAAACATTGAAATAAATTACCTCTGATTAACTGAGTAAGTTTGATCTGGCTTCGCGCACCTTAGCCACGAAATCTGTTGGTCAGATAGTAGATTCCAACATGTCAATCTCCTTGTAGCTGGAGTTATGAATGTCCATTTAATTGTTCGGTGGCTCTCCCACTCTGCACATTCCGCCAAAATATGTATCGAGTCTTCATCCCCGGACAAATTCCCCTGTCAGAATAGTCAGTCATTCTCTGCACCCTCCAGCCTCCCAGTCTAAACCATGCCATTTCACACATTTCCTTTCTTCCTACTTAATTGGTTTCTGACAACAAAAGAAAAGTGTTTAAAATCACTGTTAATGTCATATAGGAAAACACGTGACGCATCTGTATTATAGTTATCAAAACAAAATTCCTTCCTTGGATAATCATCTTCAGCAGTTTATTTCTCGCGCCTTTCTCAGAACTTAATGTTAAAATAATTTACCAGTAATTAGCGTTGTGCTTTTCCCTTTTGAAGGAAGAGGGACTTCGACTATTAAAGATTATTTATTATTTCGTTTCATAATCTGTTGTATGCGTTGCCACCGGAGTAGAACAATATTTTTTCCGGCCTCCAGTTTTGTTCCTGAGTGGGTCTATGGTCCTTGGAGTTATTGTTTTAGTACGGTGTCGCCGCAGATCCCGGATATCGGCAAACCACACACAAGTTAGACGGAGAATGCCGCCGAGTGACACAAAGCGGTCTTCCTTATCTAATTTGAAGCGATGCATCTTCAATTGTTTACGGTCCAACTCCACATTATTTTAAGCTCCCGAAATGACGCATAAATGTTGCACTAGTTTTAAAGTTTGCCCTATGAAGTTTTTTTCTTTCCTCATAGATACAATGGTGTGTTCTTGAATTGCTATCAATGAATCTCGAATCTAAACAAGAGCTTACTAAATGAATTAAATTATCACGTGCAAGCAGAATTCAGTTCGTTACATTCACATGCCTTTTCCTTATCGTTTAGTTTATATATATTTTCTACAAACTATTCTTACAAACGCTTAATTTTATAACCACATCATATTAATCGAGAAAAAATGTTTACAAACTTTTTGTAGGTACAAAGGCCGTTCAGGTGGATGCAGTAAAGGTCAAATCTTTAACAAGTGGTCGCTGTAGCTTTTGAAATTCCATACTTTTTGTATGGTACTATATATAACACATCCATGATGAATTAACACAAAAAATATAAGGTATTGTAAAATACAAACTCATTACAATGAACATCTCGGAAATGCTTAATGCCAATAAATTGTCCGGTTCAACGAAAACAGCATTTTTCATGTACTACATAATATAAGTTTATTTTTATGTTTGTGGTTTACCAGTTATACAAAGCTAAAATTAATTCTGATTGAAGAAGACTTCATAGGTAATTTGTAGAACATTCAAGATATAGGTAAATTGTATTCGTCATGCAAATATTTTAAACATATTTATTAAATCATTACTCATTTTTAAAAAGAATCGAATATACAAAATAATTCTATGTCAAATATTTGTCCTGCAGGGATTTTATTCAAAATTTTCATGTCACATCCGTGGGAGAGCTGAACTTATATGCCAAGTTGATATTTAACATTTCCAATTCAAATCTTTTCTAAAATACTTGAGGGGAGCTCAGAAAACGCATTTATGGTGAACTGTTAATACAGAACTGTTTAGTGCAACACAATACTTCTTCTACCACCCATAGAAAATGGTTAGAGGAAATAAGTTATCGGTTTATTGCAACAATTACATAATAAGACTTCAGAAGGTTACATAAAGCACTCCTCTGATAAGAATCCTATTTGTAAATAACTTAATAAATGCTCTACAAGAAATAGGCGTAATTTATATATAAGTACATGTAAATATAGAAAAACACAAAAAGTTTTAATATTATTTCTGTTTCTGTTTATTTATTCTCCTCGAGTTAAAATCTTTCCTATGTTATATTTAAATGCAAGATTAGAGCTGCATGTTGTTTATTTTTATTATATTAGTGATTGCCCTTTGTAATGGCGTTGCTTATGCATTGTAATATGTAATTGACATGGTAAATCTAATCTATGTATTTTTTTTTCAAAAAATTCAAAAGCAATAAGCGACTAACATACGCATTTAAAAATAATACTTTAATCCTCTTATTCTTACCTTAACAAGTACAGTATTTCGCTTCGTATGTAGAACACCTCAAAGGGTAAGGCCAATTAGCTGAAACCTGTATTTTTTCCTTCGCTTTTAATTAATCCATTATTGCTTTTGAATAGTAGAATAAGAAATTAATTACTAAGTTGTCACATTAAATGTGCCTTGTGACACACATGTAATGAAAGAAGTTAAACAATGTGAAATTAATTGCTGTGCGTGGTACAAGACTTGCATAAGATTGGCTTCATATTGAAGGACATTAAATATAAGTAGAAAGGACAGTTAGGCGGGTTTTACTTATACCTTATGGACACTATAACAATTACTAACAGATTCCAGCGGCCATTAACGTACCCCCTCACATATTGCAGGCTGTTATGAAATTAAATTTATGTATGTGGAGTCCATTAATGTCCACTGGAATTTGTTAGTAATTGCTAGTGACCACGGGCGATATAAAACCAGTATGATTGTCCTTTGTACTGTATTATCGCAACGAGGAACAGAAGGTATATAGTTTTGCTTCGATTTAGTCGCCTGGAAACAAAGAGTCTACCTTCAAAGTTTTTAAGGTAGATCAGAGGTAAAAAAAATACCTGTGTTTTGGGGCAGAATATTGTGTTTGGCGCAAAAATAAAATGGCATTGAGTTTTTATCAGAAACACAAGCTGAATTTATCGATTTGGGCCCTTGGAGATACAAAATGTGAACGCTGACAGCGCGTCACCAAGGCAGGCGATGGAGAAATCCATATGCCAGTTAAATCAGTTTCATTTACAACTCATATAGCGCTGCAAGTTACTTCACACCCCTCCACTTCCCCCTTTGTGAGAGGAAGATAAAGATAGAAACTTAAACAGAGAAAGTGAAGCGCTCAGTGATATTCGTAATTTACCTCATGTTTTGTAGTATTAACCGTTTTCTAAATATTCGTCGTTATGTATGTGTATACAGATTGAAGTGTGTATATTTATGAAGTGTCTTTGTTTTTTTCATCATGGATTCATTAACAACAAAATGGACCTACACGCTGCTTAATTTTAGATGATTCCTGCGTAAAAATAAAAAAACTGCGAGAAAAGTGGTTTAATTAGAAGTGGTTTAATCACCTTTTACCTATATGAATGACTGTACTACATGAGGAGTTTTTGAAGTTATAATGGGTAGGGAATGTCCTATGAGAGTAACATTAATCTCCTTGTTTGCACTATTTAGTGCGCACTGCGGCTCAAAAGAGGAAATAAAACCAAGGAAAACAATCTGGTTAATCAATCTATTGGTTTGACTTTAAGTCCAACACACCTTACACATACATTAGCCATGAACGGACAGACCTAGCTGAGCAGCGAAAGGGCGGAATATGGTGACATTTCACCTAAGTGACTGGAACGCATGCTTTGCAACAGCGATCAACACCGGCCCCTGGATGAGTCCATATGTTATTGGTTTGATATCAAAAGACTGACATTCATGCATTAACCTACGAACACAGGTCCAGGAGCGAAGGAATAGGAGGAGTAAAGCAAACTTTAAGTGCAGTGCTAGAACTAGGCAAGGGGTAGGAACTGGGCGTGGTAGAGGCAATTTAGTATTTGCTTACCAACATAAACATTATATATTTTATCGGCACAATTCCATGCACTCATCCGTACATTTACCTCCTTGAAACACAGTGCTACTGAGTCTGTAAATAAAGTGTAACTCAGCTGAAGTTATTGACTTGTATCTGCACTAATATAGCTGCAGGATAGGAAGCAAGGTAATACAGATCCTTTCAGCTCAGAAAGGACCACTGGTAATAAGCAAGATAGGAATCTCGGTCCTTTAAGTTGAAAGCCCTTGAGCAATTGGGTAAATCCAGGGATAGAATCAGGGACATATCCGCTGAAGGTGGTACAGACAATTGCACATCGGGCTAGCCTTTTCAAGCTTTCCAATGCTCTCTAGACATAAACTAGTGAAATACCACCACACCCACCTTACTCGCCGTACACTCCAATCCATTTCTGATATTGACCCCACCCTTCTGTGTGACTGTTTAGCTCGAAAAAAAAAAAGTTTTCAGTAGTGATTGGAATAAAGCGTGGGAAGGGAAAGGGATGAAGGAGTGAAGGAAGGAGGAAGGCGGAGGGAGATTTTCTAACTGTGCAACTTTTCCGAGGAACACGCAGCAGTCCGGGTTCATATTGGGAAAGTTCGCAGCGGACCACTTTCCCTGATTATTATACATAGTACTTCTACTTGTGGTTCTCTGCTGATGTAATTTGGGAAGAGCTTAGTTTACACGCTGCAAACAACTGGATTCCTAGGTAGCTAGCTCGGCCACCGTGACTGTGGCGATTGGGTGCACCAGTTCTCAACTTTCCTTCTTGTAGTTAAGTTAAAACAAGTGGGGAAACCTCTACGAGTGTGATACCGTGAAAGCAGTTGTGCATATCCTACAAATATGTTCTCTAGCAACTTCATTTTAAGAGTCTCTAGGGTAATTTTTTGTTTTCCACCTACCTTAGATGAAGTAAATGCTGAATCAATTCAAAAATATATACCTAGCTACAAAGTATTCCCTAAATATTTATCTTTTGAGTTTGAATTACTTTCTCTACCACATACATAGTATGCAGGTAGGGCAAGTATTGCACTTCACACAAAAATTTGATATGGAGATTTTACTGGAAATACACGTTTTGAGGGGTTCTGAATCCAAAAAAGAATTTTAGAAAAGACTCGTGTGTGTGTGTGTGCGTATGCGTGTGCGCGTGCGCGTGTGCGTGCGTGTGTGTGTCTGTGTGTAAACAGCAGAACTCAAAAGGAGAAATATTGTAAAACACCAAAATGCGTATTCCAGTTCAGCATCTCCCAAGGATGCGACACAAAGGTTTTCAAGAAAAACCCTTCTCCCCAAACTACCCGTTATATGCAAACTATTTCAAAATGTTTCTTTTCTCAAAAATGGCTCTAGCAAGTTTTATTAAAATACCACATGTTTAAGTTATTTGTATCACAAATGAAATATGTATCTTGAATTTTCTGGGAATAGACTTTGAAGTCCTCTGCAGAATAAAATCATTCAGATGGTGTACAAAAAACAAGGGCGTCATTTCAAAGTGTTGATGTCATAATTTTCTCAACAATTATATTAAGAATGGTTTGTTCTGAGAAAAGGTATCATTTAAAAGATACCATTTGACGTGTCCGAGCGTTTTTTAAGATTTCCATTTAGCTGAAGCAGGAAATATGTGGGACTTATGAAACGCACTAAATACTATTATTTAACTGAATTTATTGAATAGCTATCAGTGTCAGAAACAAGATTTCAGCGACAGTCACTCGTGATTTATTTAAATTGGCACCATCTGTAAATTGGATTGACCAATACTGAATGCTTGGCCAATGAAGTAGAAGTCTACTAAACATTAGGTATACATTAAATGCTTTTAAGTATTTTTTTTTTTCCTTTGAGTTTGTAGCCATTAATCCAGTACAATGTTTCGGATTATGACCTGTATCTTCCAGAAATACTCTTGCATACAGAATAAGATTAACATTTTAGAAATTCAGCTAGCACTATTGTGTTTTCTCAATATAGTCCTACATGTATTGTCATGAAGCATCAAACCGTTAAGGGCTTTTTTGTGTGCAGCTGTGACAAATATGCCAAAAACAGCAGTTAAGCGCTGTAATCCTTGTAAAGGATTACAACTTGTAGTTGATTATACTTTTTGTAAGTGTAACAGGTAAACGCAGCTAACTCTAAAACCTCTTTTAAAGTAACTCCAAAAGTTTCAATATTTATATTTCATCACTGTAATTATAGAACAAGAGAGAACAAATCTTGCTCTTCGGTTGCTGATTCTTGCGGATTTATGATTCGCGATATCGCGACGCTGTAAGAGAAAATATAACACACTGTTTGTCCGCAACTTTGGTATGGGGCTAGCGTGTGCGCTTCACATTCAAGAGCTTCCTAATTCGAATCTTGGTTAGGGCTTCTCCCTTCCTTACTCATTCACCGTCAGATATGACCTACTGGATTAAAGGAAGTTAAACTATTCTTTCACATGTTGCGTCGTATCACAGAAGTGTTGAAAATGATCGTACGAACTAATCGGCTAAATCAAGAGCATGTTGTAGTTTACATTATTTATACACAAGTGTCCCATATCTTATGTTAAAAATCAAATGTTGAACTACACTTTTGGTATTTGGAATGACCTTTGGACAAAATGTGCCAACAGTGTCTTGACTGAAGAGCTCTTCTTCCCTGTAGTATTCTACAGGCTAAAGTAAGACATTTCACTCTACATTTCATTGTAACTCAATTTATGACAGACCATGGAACATTTGGGAGTTATTTCATGAGATTTCATATTAATTCAGACAGCGGTCGTTACTGTAAATGTCAAGAATCTATACAAAATGTAAAACGTGTTTTATTTGACTAATAATAATGACGACGACGACGACGACGATGATGATGATGATGATGATGGTGATGATGCGGTGATGATGATGATGATGATGATGATGATGATCAGCGCCCTTATTTTGATCGTCGGATATTTGAAACAAACACTTTTCCTGCGATTACTTCTTGAAGAGCATGATAATACAATATATAAAACAATGTCCAAGAACCCATGTCATTAGAAATATTTTATACAATTTATAGCCCGTATTTTCATAATCATATTTTGGAGATTCAATAAATAAACAAACAAATAAATAAATAATAAACAGTGCTTGCGGTCGATGGGACTCCGATCCATTGCTTGATCTGTAATGTATAAGACTGTATAGCCGGATGACAGATACAGGGAACAGGGAAGCATAGAAAGTGTTACCCGATCTAAATTCTTACACGATATCGTCTTAGCAAGCATATGGTTGTTAGAAACCCTTATTTGTTACACTCACCTGATTTTCTCCATCCACTATCGTTAATCAAATGTATCTTCTATACACTATGGCTACGAAAATTGCTTTTCTACGTACTTCACGTTAATAGAAACAAACCTTTGTAAAAATAGTTGTAGTACACATTTCATTATAGGTACATAGTATAAGGGACAGCCAGATGTATAAAAGTTAGTCGGTAAATGCTGGCCGCGAGATTCCATGCTCCTTTCATAACGCCCATACATACCCATAACTGAATAACGATGGCATTTTAGGAAAATATCTTAAAAAATTCAAACCAATAACAAGGGATATCTTGGAAATGGTTAATGCCACAGAAAAAGTTATTTGAGATAAATCGTGTGCTCTGACGAGATCTACATTTGTGTATGCGTGTGTGTTTTTTAAGCAGTAAGATTTTTCTCTATCTCTTACGGTTTACCGGTTATGCAAAAAGCTATGTGGAAAGCCTGGGAATCTCAAAAGTTGTATTGTATTTCTGGTAAAATCTCGATATCGAATTTTTGGATGAAATGCCATATACGAGTACCTGGTAGATAAAATAAAAAAAAATCTGATTTGTTGCACTCACATGACTTTCTCTACTCTTGTACTAACTATTCTTAAAAACTCTTATTCCTCTATTTATTTGATGTTAGAGATAAACAATTACATCTCATTGCTGGTTTTCTTGTAGGTGTAAGGGGAATACGGGAATACAGTAGGCTTTGAGCAATAGTCAAATATGTTAAAGCTTTGAAATCCCGTTCTCTTTGCACGACGAGGAGATAAAAAGGTGAATAACGACCTTCCATTTGAGAAAAGTGTAAGTACTGCAAATCTCATACAGATAACAAGAAATGTCTTCGAAGTGGTTCATTCCACAAAAACTTCATTCAGACATAAATTGTGGGTTTTAATGAGATCTACATTGTTTTGTATAGTAAGATTTGGTCTATCTCTTACGTTTTACCAGTTATGCAAAAGTTAGCAAGGTAAACAGGGCTACAAGGGCTATAACCACGAAATTCAAAATATGCGTTTCGTTTTCTATAAAAATATCTTAAATATATACTTTTTAAGCAAAATCGTTCGACCCATTTTTGAAAAACTCAAAATTTTTGAAAAATGTTTCATCTAAATGGTAGTTCAGGGTGGAGGAATTTCCTTCAAAATCTTCGTGTCGTATCTTTGAAAGATATTAAACTTAAATACCAAATTTGGATTTTAACCGACTTTTCCTTTTTGAGTTATGCTGCTCATAGGCACTCACACACACACACACACACACACACACACACACACACACACACACACACACACACACACACACGCACGCACGCACGCACACACACACTGACTTAGTTCTAAAAATGCTTATTTTGGATTCAGGGGCCTCAAAACATACGTATATTTCCGATGAAATCTCGACATCGAATTTTTGGGTCGAATAGAAAGCTTCCCTTACTATACGTAGTAGAGAAAGTAAAAATGACATGTTTTGTTTTAGGGGGCGTCTAAACTTGTATTTCCGTTGAAACCTCGGTATTGTATTTTTGTGTAGAATGTAATGCTTACTATAAGTACGTAGTAGACAGAACATTAATTTCCAAATGTGTGAATAAGCATTTTTGGGGCCACAAATTGCTAAGTTTGACAAATATGCGCCGATTGCATATTCAGTACCCAGATGAGTGGAACAAATCATGTAAATGCCATTGCTGACTTTATAATGGGACATTAGTGGGGTAGAGAACACTAAATGCAGTTCCTTCGGTCACATAAATGTTCTTATTAAGAAAGACCTCGTTTCTTACGAATGCCTGTTTAATATTCAAACCTGACACCATTTAGAAGCAAAGCGCGAACCCTCGCGAGCTTAACCACGTAATATTAAATTCCTGTTAAATTCCTCTCAAAGGTGGAAGCACGTTAACCTTCTGTAGAAGGCTGTATATAGTTTTTATTGTTATTATCGACCAGACGTCGAGATATCGACACTCAGGATCTTTGAGGGTGCGACGAAGAATGCAGTGCCGGTAACTATCTCCGATAAAAGTTGCACGGTGCAGTAGCGGGGGAAAATGAGAACCTGTTTTCTTCGATCGCGCTGAGTAAAGTGCACGGAAAGGGCACCAAGTTCGTTGTGTGATTAAAAGTGCAGAAAGAACGGCTGGGAGGGGCAGAACACAAAACAAGAAGCTCTGGCGAGAACCAGAGAAGACAACTTTCTTTGTCGCGAGACACTACTTCATTCTGAGCTGTCTTCTTTCGTGGTCGTCATCACACCTCGTCATTAATATCTTATACGTTCTCAGCAGGGTACCGTCTGTCCTGAATGATGTGTATCAAAGAACTTGACACCATATTTTAGAGTTTATTATGCATAACATAGGAATTTGGATTTCGTCAATATACAACCTTTGCACAGGATGCGTTGAATTATCAAAAGAAAACTAAAACTAAACCCCAGTGCAAGAGCCCCTAGTGGACCAAGGTCTACCACCAAGCCCCTGCGTCCATCACCTCTGCCTACTATAGGCGTCCTGAGTGGAGTGTAGTACTAGGGGGCCCTCCCGGCCGGTTATGCGGTCTTCGCGACCGAGACCGCTACTTCTTAATCAAGTAGCTCCTCCATTGGCCCCTCAGAGACCTCACGAGGCTGAGTGCACCCTGGAGCAGACCTCACAGCAGGGAAAAATCCCCATTGGCAGTCCTGGTGGCTTAAGTACCCGTCTTTAAATCCAATTTAAGATTCCCCAGGCCTGGTTCCTGAATTATTCTTTCTCTATTAATGTTTGTGTTATCGAATGCAATACTGGGAACAAAACTGCTATCATGGTAAAATATATTTTTGTATATGTGCTATTGTTTAACGTGACGAAAGACTATGCCGCATTAGAGAACACATTGTTGCAAAAACTCTTTAGACATTTACTCAATAAGTGCCTGTGGTCCATGTGCATTTTATGCAAGTACTAGAAGAAACCGCAGCTCCATTGGTGTTAATGCATTAACCATGGTGATACCTTTAACTTTGCCACTCTCACTCTTCCCTCTCCCTTTCTCTGCACCGCCCACCCCTAATCTCACTCCTCTTCCGTTCTACATAAGCGTGTACCTATCACTTATACATCTTAGCTGATCAAAAATGTTCACGCTATCTGATTTGATAAGTGATTTAGTAAGTGAATGTTAGTAATGATACCCAAACTCACATAAAAGGCAATTTAAACTCGAAGAAATAGACAGTATTAGGTGTAATCTGTTTAGATGAATGAGTTATGCTTTGATTCTAAAGAACCTTTTCAAATAAAAAGGATATGTTACATTCACATGACTTTCTGTGCCCATTCTTCAACAAACTATTCTTTAAAAAAGCTATTTTTTGTATATACCTATGTACTTGATGATAATCGAGATAAACCTTTGTAGAAATGCCTTTATTACTGTATTTCCCTATTCTTTGGAATAGGGGAATACAGTAGGTTTGAGCGATGGTCCAATCTTTTAAGAGCCGGCTGTGAAATTCCGTTCTTTGCGTGACCAGGAGAAGGGAAAAAACCAGAACGACTCGTAATTTGAGAAAAGTACCTATAAGTAGTTTAGCTTTGGAACCAACAACATATAATTTCCTGGAGATGGTTAACTCCACAAAAAATTAATTTGGCATAAATTTTGAGCCTTAACGAGAACATTTTTGTGCAGTAAGATTTTCTTTCTCTCTCTCTCTCTCTCTCTCTCTCTCTCTCTCTCTCTCTCTCTCTCTCTCTCTCTCTCTTTCTTACGGTTTGCCGGTTATTCAAAAGTTATTCAAAATGAAGAGGACTTCAGAGGCTATTCATAGAAAATTCAGGATGCATACTTCATTTTTCATGTAAATATCTTAAACATTTCGATCAGATTCGTTAGAATCATTTTGAGAAAATTTACATTTTCGAAAATTGTTCCATTTAAGAATAGTTTGAAATGGGAGATTTTCTTGAAAAGCTTCGTGTCGCATCCTTGGAAAATTGCTAAATTTAAATACCAGGTTAGGTATTTAACCAACGTTTCATTCTTAAGTAATGCTGTTCACAGAAGCACGAACAAATGCACACTTTTTTTACAGGGACCTCAGAAGTCTGTATCTCCAGTGAAATCTGTGTCAAAATTTTGGCTGGAATGTAGTGCATTCTATGTACACATACTATGTACATAGTAGAGAAACTAAAAATTGGGTGAATCAGTGAATTTATAAACTTTTGCTATATTCTTATTCTACATAATACATAATCAATTACTATCCACCTTCGGAGACGTTAATAACGTGCACTGTACTAATAGAATCTAAGCTAACTGTGCTATAAACCACTTTTTATAGCAATCAGCATCTGATAGGTCTCTTGAGTGAACATGTAATGTGTGTGTGTGTGTGTGTGTGTGTGTGTGTGTGTGTGTGTGTGTGTGTGTGTGTGTGTGTGTGTGTGTGTGTGTGTGTGTGTGTGTGTGTGTGTGTGTGTGTGTGGTGTGCGCGCGCGTGCATATATAAACTAAACATTAAGTTATTCATCTAAATTCCAAATTACCAGTAGAATTTCAGTTTATTTCGATTACCTCAGCTGTTTTCGGATAAGCCTGCCAGCTGTGTTGAATATTGCCACTTCAGAGGCTTGATGTTTGATGTTTGTCCCACTTTTCGTTTTTATTTGCTCATATATCTATTGTTCACACACACACACACACACACACACACACACACACACACACACACACACACACACACAGACAGACAGACTCATGACACACATTCGTTACACTCCAAACATACTTTTGTTCAATTCAGAAAACCTCTCGATATCGAATGCGTCGAGGGCAATATTACCTCTGGTTTGACTTTTTAATGGTTAACGGGCCTCAGTGACCTAGCTGTCGACGGGCCCTTAAACCCTACGCGCTCTCTCACTCTACTGTTAAGAAAAAGTAAAAATGTATTAAAGTTTACAAGGAAATGTTTCCGATTTCCAGATGAAACATGTTATGAAAAAAATAAAGGTATCCTAAGGTACCCTAAGGGGGAAACTGTGATGGAAGTGCAGATTACATTATCAGAGGTAAATCAGTCGACTACTGGTTGTAACATTTCCGAAAGTGATAGTCCATTTACCCATCAAACACAAGCGTGTGTGTGCGTGGGTGGGTGGTTGGGGGGATGGATGTTGGTGTGTGTCGAACGCGTATCGTAACAGAGATGTAAAGTGACAAGCAAGCTTTGTGGCAGTTATTGTTATAAGCAAATTGCCTATAAAACGCTCTCCGTATAGAAATGTTATCTAGCGATTGTAATGCATTTATGTGGAAGAAATAATGGCGGCGACTGGCTATAACACAATCGCATGCGCACACCAGAAAAGTATTATATAAGACGCACCTAGTATGATAAGGCATTACGTAACACAGAATTTGGCACATTGGAACAAGAATAATGTTCAGAATTTAAAAGTGCCGCTATACCAGGTGGCCCACTCCAGCCGGCCCTCGGATAAGTAGACAACCCTTCGTGCGTTAAAAGAGTTGCGGAAATAACAGGGGTAAATTCAGTCAGTGGCGTGTGCGAACTTTGTTCTGCTTGTAAGAGAGCGAGCGGCAGAGGAAATGCCCAGGCTTCAACTGGCGAGTGTAGCGCTTGATAATAGAGGAACAGTTTTAGAATATTTTCCACTTCATTTACAAGACTTTATTTTCCAGGGAATAAACTCATTCCTGTTTATGCTGCTATTGTCTAACGTTACGGATTACACATTGTAGATTGCTGTAACAAAAGCCATTAGTTGGCCCGTTGACAAGATAAGACGAGGCGACCGGAAGGAAAAAATGTTAAGCTAGAATGGTGTACTGGGAGATGGCCTCGCGCATCGCCATGACACGACAAATAGTTGCGATTGGCCACCAACACTGGTGTTTGAAGCAGTACAATGTAGGTAACTCCACCGGGATGTGTACCCATGGATCGTGTTGCTATCTAGAGACAAGTAGTGAGACAGACCACAGCAATGTTTGAGACAGATACTTTGTTAAGCCTAGATGGCCAGGTGTGACATATTTCATACAGTTGCGCTTTGATAAGGTTTGACATTTCTTTGCTGACATTTTAGCAGTCAGAGAAAAGATTGATGTGTTTGATATGGCTTTCGCGCCTTCAACATTGTTGGGGAAGAAAGCTGGAAAACTGAAATGCCCGAAATGAGAAAAATAGAATAGCCAAAGAAATAGATGATATCGTTATTTCTCAAGCCAAATAACGCTTCAAGTTTTCTGGACATCTAGCGGCCTCTGTGCTCTTTACAAAAGAACATTTCAGGTATTACAATAAGGGGTTACCAGAAACCTAGTTGAAACAAACCATTGAAACATATCCGCTTATTGACTTTGCTAGACCTAGGAGTTACAGATAATTTATATGCGTAAGGATTTTGTAACTGCTCTAGTGCTGGTGTTCTTTTGCAATTCATAATTGAAAACAATTTAGAACGAACTTCCGTGAAAGTCTTAAACTGTTGAAGATATACTTGACAGTAGCCATGACAAGTAGTGAAGCAGAAAGATGCTTGTTAACACTGAAGAAAGTGAAGACATTTCTGCGCAGCACAAAGGGGAGGGGGACCGACTTTTGCCAGTGTTGTCTATGGAGCAACAATTTGTTAAAGACATGAACAACTTCAACGTAAAAATTGTAGATACATTTGCCCACAAGAAAGATAGAAGAATGAACTTTCTGCATTGGCATATTACATCCTAAGGTTGGAACATTGTATTACATAACTTATTAGCTCTGCAAGCATTATGCAAATACAAATATTGTATGTTATTATAGTTTTCATCCAGTATTCATATGCTGCTGTTTAATAATAAATGCACACCCTATTAATGCACACCCAGTAGCAAATGCCACCAGCCGTCACTGGCAAGAAAGTTAGTTTAAATTTGGAAGCCTTAAAATGTAAGCGTTTGAACACTGTATACCTACAGTCCAGTACAGTAAGGAGAAGAAGAAGAAAATCCACAGGTTCGCTCACACTGTCGTGTCGAGCAATGAGCATTTTCTCCCTCTCTTATATGTAGGCATCTGTTCACGTAATGCTTCCAAAGCGGAGAGTCAAAAAATATGCACAAGCAGGCCGCTAGGATAATCATTTTCCAAATAACGTTAAAAATTAATGCGTAGTAACTAACAAGGATGCAGATAAAGGGGCGCATTAAATATGTATGAGACTCCATTAACACATATTACGTATAAGCAGGAACCAGAAGATTTTAACAAATTCATCCTATAGATGTTAAGAAAAAATGAATGATTACGTTAAATACGCAATAACACTTGAGGAATGCTATGAATGCAGTATTCTGTAAGGATATTGAGTTCTTTTTAAGTAGGTATTTGTACGTTTGATAACCTCCACGAATGTCAAATAAAACTCCTCCCACAGTACAGTTTTGGGCTAAAAGTAAATTATACATATAACAAAACGGCAATCATTTTTCTCACAATTCATAACTTTGGATGAATAACCTAAAAAGGATTGTGTAATGGACTGCACTGAAGTCTAAATACATTTTTCCTTTTTCGATTTTGTGTACAAGTAGGTATGCATGTAATCTTTTCTCAACAGAATGGTTAAATCGATTGCTATAAAACTCGTTATAGGTATAACATATGTTAAATCACATAGTCTAAGTCATCTTAATTCATAGTTAACCAACTCGACGTGTAGCAACAAAGGTACATAGAAAGTACCACATATCTTCGCCTATCCCACTAGACTTTGGCTAACGGCAACTTCCTCCTTACCCTTGCGTCACCTGCGTGACACTGTTCACAGTGTTCCACAGAGCATGCAGCAACTTCCTCTCGGACATCATCGAACACTGTTGGCTGACACTGCCCTAATTATTTTCCCGAAACGAATTTAAATGGAGAAAGAGATCAACGAAATCTAAACATCTGGATTCTTATTGTAATTAGTTTCGTGAAAGAGCTTTAACATAATTTTATAAGGATAAGGTGTTAGACAATGTGTATGATTTGTAAAACCTCAATAAGATGAATAGGTAAGGAGTTGCATAATTTTTTGTGATTAATATTAGCATACATGAGCCGTTAGACATATTGGTATTATGGATGTTTTGCAGACAGATATGGCCCTCAACAGTATTGCAGTCTGTGTGGCTCAGTTGGTTAGACGCTGGCCTACTGATCCCAAGGTTGCGGGTTCAAAACCGGCCCAGACCGATGGTTTTTAAGTATACTTAAAACGATAGCTCCATGTAAAAGAACTCCTTCGGGACGAAATTCCGGCACACCGGCGACGCTGATAATGATCCTGGCAATTGACAGCGTCGTTAAACAACAAAAGAACTCTCTAATTTTCAGCACTATTGCGACATTACGTTGTCGAATATTCTAAGAAACAGAAAAGGAAGGAATTCAGATATGTTATTAATGTACTGGATTTACCCCAAACTATACTGATACCATTAAGCTACCTTCATTCCACAAATCCAAATTAATATCCGGACAAATAACATTATGCGTTCATTCTATATTCTGCTGTATTAAGCAATTGAGTTTTAAATCCACATCTGCAGTTACCTATATAAATGGTACAAAACAAATAAATAAACAAAATAATAAAATAAAACCTTTCCGTTGCTCTCTCAAACTATCGTGCATTTTTATTATGAAAATTCGTATAAAATAGAGGCGAGGCAATGTTTGCAACAGTGCATATAGTTTGATGTCACTTTATTTACTTCTGGAGTTAGTGCAATGGAGTGAACTTTAGCATAGTACTTTTCTGTGCATACATGTTCAGTACACGTGCATAAATACACATTTTCTGTTTTCCAGATAAAATGAATGCATCCAGCAGTTAAGACCCATTACATTAGAAGGTCTGGGCCGTTACCTCTGTTTTCTGTTTCCCCCTCCCCCTTTTAGTGGCACGCTCTATGGTTCCGGGTAACATTTGAACCCAATGGCGCATTCACTCCATTACTTGGACCGGCTTCCTCGCAACGAAAATGGACGCCGGCTGGCCGCGGCCAGCTCTAATAATGTTAGGTTACGAGGACTGTACTGCGCCATCAGGAAACTAATAAAATAGAGGCCATTGAGCATGAAATGCCATCAAACGCCCATTAGGGTACACTTTTTCCTCATTTTTTCCTTCACATATTGTTTGTGTTGCCATTATTGCACGAGTTAAAGATATTCTCGCGGTTGGAGCGGCAGTAACAGCGGTTTCTGAAGGGTGCTTCAGCTCCACATAGAGCTCAAGGGCGCTCAAAAAGTTTTCAAGGAAAAATTGTCATCCCACCTCTGCCACCAAATGTAATGTGTGGACCTCTAGAAGAGGGCGCATAATATGATATAAATAAGCAGAACGTTTTTGGCCTTAGGTATGAAAACTGTATGCTCAAGGCTCATTCTTGACTTACAGGTCATTCCTGTATACTACTAGGGAGAAACATATACACTTTGGCTATATATTGTGCAAACAAGTTGTTTCCGTGAAAACATGTTTCTTTCTCAAACGCTTGGGAACTACAGATTGCCGCCAGCCCGGTAGAACCTGTTAAAGGGCATCAATGCAGCCCAATAAGGTTTAGAGCTTGCACATTAGGATTGTTCATGGCAACAAATAAAATATGGGCTTGTAGTAAAAAATGATATATTTTAACTCTATTCATTATTCATTTTGCTTCAACACCCTAAACTCGGAACACCACCACATATAAGCTTGACAAAGCGGAAATAAAACATCACGATTCAGGCAGAGAAGTACAAACTGTGATTAGAGGATTAGAAGCATAGGTTCTGACAAAAGTGGGGGCAGCGGAGCTTTTATGTCCCAACCCATATACGGTTATAAAACTGCGTTCTCTATCATATGACCAACTTATAAGAGATACATTCTGCAGATTTTGGCTGGTCACACATGTGCGCCCGTAGGTACATGTACCTATTCCCTGGCTCCGGAGTCTTGATTGCAGAACACTTCTACCAGCAACGAAAGTTAAGCTCTTAACCATTAACAATTATTTGACTTCAAAATTCTAACCAGCATAGCCAAATACAACCACAATATCCACCAGATGTATCCTAACCGACAGCTGTTGAGGAGCACAACTACCTAAATTACAATTGCCACCCTGCAACCTCGAAGCTACCCTACTCTCTACGGTAAAACCCTACACGGATGGGTACGCATCTACAAATATAGTAAAAATTGACTTTTTAATCGGTTAGGATTTAAAGTTAATCCTGTAAATAAAATGCACTCGAGCTGGCCATCAACCCGCCAATAATGGAATCAACTGGATTGATACAAATTGCTAAAACCTTTTCTGCTCACTTAGGTGGCAGAGATTGCTGATTCAATCTTAAGAGAGACTGGAACGGGTATCTTCTTGAAGCTCTTGGGAGACAAAAGTAAAAACATATCAGCAGGTCTGCCAGGTCTCGCCCGTTTTTTTCCTTTTAACCATTTCCGGATGTGCGAGCTTACTCTGAAGATTCCGGAACAGAATTGTAGCTATATTGATGGAATGTAGCGGACACTAAAGAATTAAATCTATCTTATGTATTTTAAGATGTCTTATATTGACTGGAAGAGTTTTAGCAACCAAATTTCCAATGAAGTTTGGCACTAAGCTGTGCTAATAAATTATTTGCTTCTCTTTTCCCAAAAACTTAGAGAGGTAACCGACATAAAGGTTTCAATGGTGCTTTGGTCATCAGGCAGTCATTTTAATAGTACATCAATAGGTTAGTTCCAAAGTCAGAATTCTTTTTCTGGAATAGGTATAATTTTGCATTTTGCACCACATACAAAGTTTCACCTTCAACTATTTAATACGTTTCTTTACAGTATTCTTAAGATTATTTTCGACTAAAAAGTCACTCAGTTGAGTTTAAAAGTAGCTAAAAAGATAATTGACAAAACTTAAAAGTAGTAATAATTTATGCAGGAATAAATTTTCTCTATGCCTTTGAATGTTTTGAAATGTATAATAGCACAAATCTTTAAATATTGGAGTAAAAATTTACGCAATATCTATAAAAGTACCTGGGCGACCGAGTTTCGTTCTGCTTTTCTTTTTCTTCTTTTTAATCTTGAGTTTTTTTTTTGAGAAGATACTTAGATAAACTTGAAAAACAAAATGTTAACAAAATATACATTTGCATCCTAATTGTTGAAGCCGTTTCTGTGATGAGACCTTTAATATCCTGGCTTGTTTCTTTAAATTTGCCCATTAACAGAGAAATTACGGACAAAATAAGGTTTAGAGTAATTGAGACTGTTACAGTGTTGAGACTCAATACAAAATTTGATCGAAATCGTTACAGCCGTTTCCATGTTGCGCGGAATATGTTTATATACATATATACAAGAATTGCTCGTTTAAATATATAAGATTAAAGGAGCTGAAACATTTCAAAGTAAGTGAAGAAAATAATGATAAAATGAGCATAAATGCTACACCATAAAATATATAGGCATAAAAATGCATTGGGGTAGCATTTGCATATTCCAACATGCCTCCTTTGATAGTTCAAAGGTATACAAGATGTATGTGTACCTCTCCCTTAATAGAAATTGTTTTGCAGATTCTTGTTGACGCCAATTAATTTCCATCAGTATGAACATGTACGCCAGTCAGCGCAAGTATAAATAAAAGCAGCTCTTTTAGCTCAAACAATTGCTTCCAGGAACGCTCAAATCCTTTTGAAAACCTGTGTTGCAGATAGACTTTAATCGCGTCATGGATTAAACATTTTAACGGAATTAAATAAGTTTGATGCATTAATTTTATATATAATTTTAAAGCCAAATAATTTCGGCTATGAAAGCCAGTGGAGTTATGGTGAAAGTTAATATTTGCAGTTTCCTTTAGTAACATATGTATTCTGTGCTGAAATGTTTACGGTCGTCAACTCACAGAAGCCGCACAGAAGTTATTTTGCAGCGCATGATATGTACAGAAGAGAGAAAGAGCCTTGGAGAAGATTGGTAGGATATTTTAAAGGGACGTTTAATTAGTCACGCCTTGATAGGCCCGGCTGGCTTGGGCCAGAGGGCACCCCCCCCCCCTCTCCCCATCACACGTCGTGCTGTCCCTACGAACTGATCCGTCATACGGACTGGCCCAGATATTCTCTTTCACCCCATGTGTTTTGTTTCCTGCAGTCAATTGTTTCTGAAGATCTAACACGTCACGAGTCCCCAAATAATACATGTTGCGTTGCAAACCTCAATGCACAGAGTTCAGTTAACAATGGTTTTTCGAAGGAGTAACTGCAGAGAATTATGAAATAAGCACACAGAAATATTCATATAAAGGTTGATATCGTTTAAAAACGTTCAGTCAGAAATTTATATTTACAACACACGGTGGTTCTCAAACCAAATGCTCTCGTTTTTTTTCTCCCCTGCATTCACAAAAACAGGATTTGCGAAGCTAGGTAACCATCTCAATTGCAGTATGTAGATTCGCAGAGTAGTTAAATGAAGTAAAAACACTGCCGCTGCTTTGCTTTTAGGTTGTGGAGTATGTTGACCTCGCTCCCATGTAGGGGCTATTCAAAATGAAGAGTAACCATTAACATAACCATGTAAAGCTTAAGAAAAACCTTAACGTGATATTGTCGTTTTTCACAATAACAAACGAAAATATAAACAGGAGCCAATCGCAAGAGAGCGTGAAACAGTGGAGCTAATATGGTTAATAACAGCTGGCTAATGTTTCAGAAAATCAAAATTTTCGAAAAAAGTTTCCATGTTAAAGGTAGTTTATTTTGTGTCGCATCCTTGAAAAATGTTAAACTTTAAAAGTCAACTTTGGTTTTTAGCCGATTTTCGTTTTTGAGTTATGCTGTTCATATACACACGTACAGGCACGCGCGCGCGGACTTTATTCTAAATATTTTTTCTTTTTGGATTCAGGGGGCAGGCATCGAAGCACATATTTCAGGTGAAATCTCGACATGGAATTTTTGGATCTCGTACAATACTTCCCCTACTTAGTGTACGTGGCAGAGAAATTAAGAAACAAGATTATGGTGGGAAAGCAATGTGAATTGAACACATACGATTCACAAGTTGTCGAATAGCCGATAGGTACGTGGAATAGTTTGCTATTATAGCTGTCGACAGACAATGTTAGCGTTACTCTGACATTCATTAAGTGCATCGCTGTTTTTTCTGGCTGTAGAGCTTGATAACGTCGGGAATTCTAACAATGTAATTGCTTTTGCTACACTTTTAATTATCCCACTAATAGAACGATTAAAGTTAATGGTGACATATATGGCATGAAGAAAAAGGTACTTGCGCCGTTAACTGTTTCTTTATATGGCTAGATGTTGGGTGACTGGGATTCAAATAATTTTTAACACTAGAGTATCCTTCACCCAACTTCGTATCTCTTTTAAGTGGTAATTTATTTTCTCTGTAACTCGGCTGCTCTTATCATGATCAGACGCAGCTTGAAGTGTTATTAAATTCATTTTCTGCCGACTGATAGCTTTAGTTGCATAATCACCTTTCTCTGTCATTTATCTTCGTTTTTGTTACTTCATATTTAAGAAAGTTCGTTTAGAGAGAGCCCTGTCAAGAAAGGAGCTTACTTGATATTTTACAAGAATCGCAGGCCACGTTATCTGAATGTTATAAACGTTAACAATACCCTACAAGACATTGTCAGTCATTCGTTTCCTCTTCACTTTCTCTACTACGCAGAGAAGGTATTGCGTTTCAATCAAAAATTAACTATCGAGATTTCACTTGAAATACATGTTTTGAGACCCCTGAATAAAAGTAATATTTTTACCGTGTGTATTTCTGTGAACGGCATAATTCAAAAATGAAAAGTCAGTTAAACATGAAACTTGGTATTCAACTTAAGTGTCTTCCAGAGTCTTCGTGTAACGCGAAGATTTAAAAAAAAAAGAGAAAGAAAAGAAAAAATCTCCCATCCCCGAACTATATTTTACATGGAAAACCTTTCTTATTTTCTTTTCAAAAATGGTTTTGATGGCTTTAATTATGTTTAAGATATGTTTAAGATATTTGCGTGACAAATGAAATACACAACTTGAATTTTCTGATAATAGCATGTGAATTACTCTTCATTCTGAACGACTGGTAAGCCGTAAGTAATGGACAATTGTTGTAACATTATTGTTGAATTGAATATCATTATTATTTATAAGTTTTATTGAAATTAATTGCATTTTTTCTTTCCTTTTCTTCTCGAATTTGAAAAATTTAATTAAGAATTTTAGAACCTTCATCGGTTAAATATAGAATAGGAAGGGAGGGCAAAGCAATGAAAACTAAAACGGTAGTACGCAGACATGTTAGATCACTTTAAAGCACATACATTTTCTTTCCGCACTAACCATTTCCGAGATATTCTTTGTTATTCATTTGAAAAAAATTCTAAAATATTGAGTGAGAGGCAGGAGGGAAAGAGGCAGAGGAGATGGAGGAGTGAAAAATATGTGGAGAGGGAACGAAGGAAAGAGCTCTAGTGAGAAAGTGAAGCACAAGAATTTTGGCATTTAACGTAGGTAATAACGCGAGGTCTGCGTGCAGGTATTTTATAAAATGTGACAAATTAGACCTACTTCTTGCTAGTTTTTAATTGTACGAAATGTGAACGCATACTGACTCCCAAATTGTTAACTCCTCATTATTAACAACAATGTCGATGTTCTTACCTGCGCCTCTTGCCTGTTAAGTTGTAAATGAGTTTTCTTTGTATCTTGCGTTTCCTCTCTTTTATTACTTCCCTTTATTACGTCCTAATTATAAGCTACGTCATAATTTATTACTATACGTGTGTAATTCGTTAAATTTACTAGCTGTTCTGAAAATAAATGGTGTGTTTTTGTGTATGCATGCTGTTTTTATTAACGCTGGTAGACGAATGCATAAATACAGAGCTAATTTAAAAACATAGGTACTTACCATTAACGCCGTGGTGTATTATCTGTGTTATGAACACGCGTATGCATAGCTGTGTTTTACGTGACAGCTTTAACAAACATGCAGGGCAAAATAAACCAAGTGCACTATTAACCACTTGAAATGCCTGCAGTTTATCGGCCGTTGCATCCCGCTAGGCCGGCAACTGCTGTGTGCAGTGATGCTCGCTATCGAAGCCAGTACCTCAGCTGTGGCGCATACTCGTTTTTCATCTTCGATCAAATGGCATTTAAAATAACTTTGCCAGAATTTATAATTACAGCAAACAACAAACAGCAACTTCAAACTAACCATGGAAGTTTTGAATGTTTCAGACAAATAAGTGACTTTGAATTCTCAGAAAAAGCACTTTTATGCAATCGTAGCATTAAAACGGCTTATTATGAGGACATAAATCGTGTGAAATTACCCTCTTTCTCTCACCAGTACCAGAAAATTAATGACGTAATTACCATGGCAAGAAGACAGCAATGACGTCATCACCGTCACAACAATTTCTTCTAATGTGCCTGTAAGAAAACCTGCATAATTACCAGGTCTGACAAATATGTATGCCAGTAATGCGGTTTCATTAGTCAAACTGACGCATTTTTCGTTTCTCCATCTACAAAACGTTTCATGTTCTTTTTCGTAAACATCTTTGCACTTTTATGGAATTGATAAACTCTCAGCACACTTGGCTCCGTTTAAAATGTCAAGCGGATTATAATCCATGTTTTCAACAGTTTTATCATTACCTTCCATTTTCCTCCATAAGTGTTGAAACAAATGATAGAACATGCATTCTGCATGCTGTAATTCACCACTTACTTAATTTGAAAACATTCTTAGGCTAAATTTTTGAGCGACGTAACATGGATGGCAAAACCACTTCTATGATCAGTGCAATGTAGGTATATAACGGATATATTGCACTTGTCGTTAGTAAAAAAAATATATATATATATCGTGTGAATGTACCCCAACAAAGGTCTTTTTTCCCCACAGAACTCAGTTACCAAGTGTGTATCGAATTGAGTATTTCGACAGTTCGAACCAGGTGCGCCGCGGTAGCTTAGTGGCTTCGTACGCAGCTCTCGTGCTGGGGAACCCAGCTTTGGGGTCACAATTTGAAGTTGGCCTTCTTTTCCTTCAATCTCGTGTAGAAGAACCCCCATGGTTCGTAGTCCACGATAAAAGCTCTAAGTCCTCTTTGTCCCTCGCCGTCCTCATTGTCACTCTACCATCGAGGGTAACTGACATCGTCCTCTAGATGTCTACTAGGTATCTCTAGGTCCAGATATCCCTTGGTAGAACGAGGTTTCCCCCAAGGTCATTTAATATATGGGGAGCGTTGAAATAGCAATGCTTTGGACAAAAGTCACACACACACACACACACACACACACGCACACACACACGTACACGCGCACGCACACGCACACACACGTACACGCGCACGCATACGCACACGCACACACACCACACACACACGCACACACACGCACGCGCACGCGCACACGCACACGCACACGCGCACGCGCACGCGCACACGCACACACACGCACACGCGCACGCGCACGCGCACACACACCACACACACACACGCACACACGCACACACACGCACACGCACACACACGCACACGCGCACGCGCACACGCACGCGCACGCGCACACGCACACGCACACACACCACACACACACATTAAAAGAAACAGAAATACGTTAAGTGCCTTGAACAGGTAGGGGGAACTGGTACTCTGTGCGCCGCCCGCTCACGGCCTTCCACTGATAACCGTTCAGCAGGTAAAAATATAGAGGATCTCTCAAGCTATTCTTCGAGTTCCCCGGCCCTGGCCTAGGAAACCCCATCATCGTAGTGTGGGGTGGCGCGCCTGCCTTCTAATTCAGAGGTCCTGAACTCCAATCTTATTTTGGGTGAAAGTCGGAAACCCTCGGCTGAATTGACGCAATTACTGATTGCATCGTCATTCTATTCTGTTGATTCATTGACTCTGCAGATCTTCGTTGCTAAGGGAGGCATTCCATATCATTCAACCACTTGCAGCGTTTTTAGCAGGGACGTTAAACACTTACAAAAGAGAAGGAAAGATTATACTGACTCAAATCTATCAAAGAACCCACACACTGTTACCATATCTTGTTAAATGAGCATCAAAATAAAGTGATGGCTATGCCCTACGTTGAAGCTGATGTGAAGATCAGTTCTAGTAAAAGCAGACTTTCCTCATTTACGTGGAAAGCTACAGCGGCACTAAGGTGATAATTGTAACAAGAATATCTTAACCTCGCCCTCTTTGCCGGATACTTCCGTGGCAGTCAATAGAATGATGAGTAAGTGAAAGACACACCCATCCGTTGCAAAACACATCGTAAACCAAGGTTTTCAAAAGAAGGGATGAAGCCGGCTAAAATTGTGGATAGAGTACAAAGGAAGTTGACTTCCCACTGCCGGTGTTTCTAGCCGTCAAAATAAGTTTGAAGGAAAGAGAAACTGTTGAAAACGAAAGCAGTCAACGACCGCCAACACAGAGTTGATTGAGAAAAACGTTTGTGCTGTCTCACTCTTCCCTAACAACTGGAGTTTCTTCCACCGAGGTTGTCCAGTGTGAATCTTCAAGTCCCTCCACAGTGATGGAATAAGCGAGATATAAGACTGTGGTGGAAATCCTGACTCCACCAATTTGTCATGTTACAGTGATGGACTGGTCGGAATGTATTTTGGATAAAGGAGTAGGAAGGAAAAAAAATTGTAATTAACTTGCCCATTCACAGAATATGTTGAAAATGCCCCCGTCCTGTAGAACTCCTTTAATTGTATTTGCTAAACACATTGATTAGAGTTCCTTTTGTCACTGAATGTATTACTGTAAATTTTAATTAACCTATTGTTTTTGGGTTATCCTTAGACACTGTTGACTTACAGCACCCCAAAAGAAATGATTGGGTCTATCACTCCTTCCAGCGTCATGAACAAATCCAGACCCACGATATTTATTTATGTTATTGACAACAGCATCCCGAAACGATAATCTGAAATTTCGAAATTACTTTGTAAATTTTTGTTTTACTTTTTCTGTATATTTATCACGTTATCTTAAAATATTGTCCACTAAAGCTTTACACAGTTCAATAAAAGCATGTTTAATTTAACCTAAATGAAAACGCACCCATGGCAGAGACAGTTTCATACTAATCATCACTCACAAGCCTTGTTGCTTTAGACACGGAATGTGGTAGTAACGGTGTCCTTGATTGGCACTAAACAATATCTACCAGCGGTTTTGTTAGTATACTGACAAGATGAGGTACTGTGGAGGAACTAAAAGACCACAAAGCATATTATATATATTCTTGACAACTAAATTCTGTTTATAGTCAATGCGTGTGCAGTTCGGCCGCCTCCTTTGAGGAATCCTTGTAATCGTTGTACAACACAGGCCGTTCCTGCTCAGTCCTTTCTGCAGAGTTGCAACGTCTTAACATGAACCTTTGCGGCTAATGAAACAGAAAATAACTGGAACTCAGAATTCTAGCAACTGAGACTCCACTTGGAATCAACATGCAACTGTCACTCCCTTAAAATCAGGGTTGCTATTGGTCTTCAATGACAGGGACAGAAGTTTGCCTTTTCTGAAGCGTAGAGATGGATTTATGATAGTCATTATTTGTGGGTAGCGCTCATTTCCTTTGTGGATCAACTGCACACACGTTGACTAAGAAAAAAATCTCACTCTATACATTCTCACAACCTGACAGACAAATTGGGGGAAATCTGGAATATCATCTGCGTTCGAAATAATGAAACAAGAAATAGGAGATGTATATTTTGAGGACTCTGTCATAGTGTACAACTTCACGTGAAAGCGAACCTAGAAATTAAAAAAAAAAAAAAAGTATGAATCTAATGGCCCAATGGTTTGCACACACGTACTACAAATTTTAAAGGTTAATTCAGTCTGTTGTGTTGTACTTGCCAAACAGGGTTTGAAAAGCATCCGAATTATATAGTTTAAAACTGCAAAAGAATCAAACGGATGGCACACTGTTAATTAGAATTTTTGCAAAGAAAATAAGTTTTAATGAAATGCGGTAGTAAAATTCGGGCTAGGAAAGCTTTCTATTCTGTTTAAAGATGTGAGTCTTACTGTTTTATGTTATATTTCTTCTAATCCGCATATATCTACATATACAACAAGCATTTTATATATTCCATACATATGATTGAAGTCTTTACCGAGAGAAATGTTCTTCTTTCACCTTAAATCTCTCCCGATCTGTATAAAGTAATTTCTTGCACACTCCTTATGGCTTCATGGAACACAATAATCCCTCCAAGGTGTTAAGTCGTATTCCCTTCATAATTTAATTTACTTTATTGTTTTTGCCACTCTAAAGTTTTATTACAAAACTCTAAGGGACATGTCCTACGAATACATAAATGGAAGCTCTTGGAAAATGACTATGACGTATGAAGGTGACTCGTGAATTCAGTAGCAGGGGAAATTAACACACTGATTTGAGAGTTTCCCGAGGAAGACTGAGAATATGAGGAAGGCCATAAATCAAAATGGAAATAATGTTGGCTTTGGGCTCTTTTGTTGTTAAAGCTGAGGTATATTATTTCAGATCTTTAACGAACGTTTCACATGAGAAATCAATAAAACTACGTGTCTTGAAGCCCGTAACATTAGCACATACTTGTACTTTCATATAGGCTTAAATGTTCTATTAATATAGTTACAGGCATTCACCTTCCTAAGAAACGGAATCCCCTGGATAAACTCTTATTAAATTAACTCGCCCTAATCAAGATTCGGACCAGGGACCTCTTGAATGAGGCCGCACACCATGAAGGTGACCTCAGGAGTCTTATGTGGTAGAGCGGAAGAGAAGGCCAAGTGACCTTACGTCTACCGTAGTGTGCCAACATCGTTTTGGCTTGCAAACCCATTGAACAGGAGAATAGATTTTAGTTGTTTGTTATTTTTAAAAACTGAGCAAATTTAACTTTTATGTGACACAATTAAGAGAAAATAAAAACTTAAGTTGTGCAAGGACACTTCAGTTCCCGTATTGGTGTATGGTTGCCAGTTTTAGGTTTTAACTAAAAGTGAAGAAAAGCTTTTACAAATAGCCGTATGTTGTTTTGATGATGGCCATGAATAATTGTGGGGCAGCAGTGTTGGGCACTATCGAAAATAGTCTGGTATAGACTGGAACTGGGTTTATTAAGCTCTCTTTAGGCATGACTCATACTAATGATTATTCCTATGTATGCATTGAGTTTGTCGCCTTGAAACCGGCAGATCAGTGCCAGCCAACTGAATGCTCTGTGTCGTCAGAGAGCAAGTTTCTACTTGCTCCTGGCCCGCATCAGCTCCACGAGAACCTGAATGTCGAAGTTAATTCAGCCACGAACTAGGGCGTAGGACTTTATAGGTCCTGACTGACTGTAAGCCTGCATTGTTCTTCCTTCTATATCACTTGCGACGAATCCCCCAAACAGTGTTGCGTCACATGG
Source organism: Tenodera sinensis (assembly GCA_030765045.1). Lineage (NCBI taxonomy): Eukaryota > Metazoa > Arthropoda > Insecta > Mantodea > Mantidae > Tenodera > Tenodera sinensis. The sequence goes on from CM060964.1 coordinate 262,648,855, forward strand.
CTATGAAATGCCACATTAAATAGAGCTGACTTTGCCATAAATTAGGCTATTTTCGCGTTTAAATGAAATATGTGTACAGAAGATGTTTTAATGTGCTAGATCGCGAAAGACCTTCTAAAAATGGCTTATTTTAGTAACAGTATCCTACCTAATAGCATGTATTTCAGTTTACTGTTACTATAAGAAAGATAAGAGGAAATAAAATAGATCACTAATATTAGCCGCACATTAATATTAGGTTATGCGCAATAGCAATAAAATCACATATGCTATCGTAAATGCTTAACACCTAAGTAATTATAGGTATTACATTTCATGGTACTTAAGACACTCAAATATTGTTCACAGTTGAGGCGTTCCCCGGAATAACAATTTTAAATCCATTAATCTTTCTTTTTTTTATATTTCCTGCAAATATTAAATCCGTAATAACAAGTCTATCTGTTGATAACATATTATTACTATCTAACAAACACAGCACTCTCTAGAAACATTTGCCTGTCGTGCTGCGCCAAGTTGTCGTTCCAAAGACAGCCATGGACAGTAGACAAACATTTTCACACCGCTTGAACCTGTGTTTGATGTGCGCTGTGCTGAAACTTATATCTTTAACGTGAAGTTTACTGTTGATAACGTCACATTGGAAACTAATAGAAACAGTAATAAAGTATGAGAAATGATTGTGATAATACAGCCAGTAGAGGAAGTGAATATGAAAACCATCCTCTTGGAAGGAAACGAGAAATTCAGCAAGGAAAGTGGAAGAAAGAGCTTACAAAGAAGAAGAGAAATTCTGGAAAATCTTATGTTTCGCCGAAAACTGGTAAGAACGTCTGTTCATAGAAATTTCAAGTCAGTAAGAATGTAGCACGAAGAAATGTTTTCTGAAAATAAACCCAAACGATCAAGAAGAGATCCGTGAAGGATTTTGGGCCATAGATGAAGAGAAACGTGCAAGATACATTGATTTTAAGATTAATTGAAACATAAAACACATATAGAACATCTAATGAAAACAAGTGTGGTCAGAATCATAGCCGTTCATATGTTTATCATCTAAATTGGAACAACAATAGTACTCTAGTCTGTAAATCCCTATTCCAAAAAGCTTTGCAAGTTAGTGAGAGTTATTTAAAACAGTTTTAAGGGCTTTAAATGCTCATACCCTTACAGTAGAAGATAACAGAGGGAAACACGGCAACAGACCGCATAAAATAACAACGGAAATATGTGAAATGGTCCGATCTCACTAGGGCCAGTTTCCTTCTAATCCATCACATTATTGCCAAGGGAAATATCGAACGAAATATTTTGACAACCCTGGCGTAAGTATTGCAGAATTATTCAAATATTTCCAAAATTATTTTCTGCATGAAAGTATTCCAAATGAAGTATAAAACCTATTATAAATTCTTTAGCGAGAACAGCCTGTATTCAATTCGAAAAGAATTGATACCTGTGATTTCTGCCGAGAATTCCTAAGTTATATTTAGTGTCAACGCAAACTATCCTTGTAAAGAAGTGTATGAAGAACACAAAATAAAAATTGGGGAAAATTTGCGTAAACTAAAGGAGAAGTGTTTGAGGTGAGCCAAACTTGAAAACACAGATATACCTTAGTACTTGAATTTGATTAGGCGCAGAACTTGCCTTTGCCTAAACTGAGCATTACTGTGCAATTGTACAAGAGGTTACTGTGGTTCTATGAATTTAATGTTCACTGTCACAATTACCAGTCAAGTAAATGTTATTGTTTACTAGAAGGTGGAGCAAAAAGTATTCAAATACTGTTTGTTCTTCTTTATGTGGTTTCATAAGTTGCAAACTCCAGGACCAAAAGAATATCAAGACCATTATACGTCTATCCGATACGTGTGGAGGGCAAAATGAAAATATGAGTATTTTAATATTTCCTACTTGACTTTCAGAATAAAAAGTAACTATACAAAATGTGTTTCCTCATACATTCAATGTGACCGCAACTTCGATGTATATACTTTTAATTATAACAACTGTTTAGTAGTCAAATGTGGACATTTTGAGTTTCTTTTGTGTTGTACTGCGTGATCGATGCAAAAACAAGTTAATTTTGGTACTATATTCTCACTTTAAGTTAGTCACCCAGTAAGTCTTAGATAACTATGACGTGATACATTCTGAAACACAATATTTACTTTATTTTTGAGTGAACTTTCGTCCATGTAGGACAGTTTGAAATTAATAAAAAGCTTCTGCTCCTTGATTTCAAAATATTTTATTGGAGTCATTATTCTGGAGGACACCTCAATTGCAGAAGATAAATTAAGTGTCTTTTATTTATTCGTTTTCCTTTCCTGTCTTTTTATATACATTTATTTGATCAATATTATAAATAACGCAGCTATCCGCGTAAGTAGACAGAACAAATGGAGTTACGGCATTCAAAACTTTTCGTGAAGTTGAATATATACTTTTATTATATACTTACTTGTAGGTACAATGAGAATAGGGGAATACCTACAGTAGGCTTAAGAGATAGCCAAATTCTTTAAGAGCTGGTCGCTCTGTGATGGCCCTGCAATACCGCCAACTTTGTATGACCAGGTGATAAAGAACGAATGGCTTCCCATTTGAAAAAATTATAGGTAAGTATTGGAAAATTCCCACCAATAACAATAAATATATCGAAAATGGTTAACTCTACAAAAAAAGTATATTTCACATAAATTGTGTTTAACGGGATCTACATTTTTTTAGAATTTGTCTATCTCTTACAGTTTGCTAGTTTTGCAGAAGTAATGCAAACTGCAGGGTACTTATCAGATCTTTCCCACAAAAATCAAGAGATATACTCCATTTGGCATAAAAGTTCCTTAAATATATGGCATTTTATCAAACCTGTTGGAGTTGTTGTTGTTGTTGGTTTTTTTGTTTTTTTGTTTTGGTTTTTTTTTGTTGAGAAAATGAGAATTTTTTAAAAAAAATTTTCCACGAAAAGGGTAGTCTAGAGTGGGTAAATTTTCTTCAAAAACTTCGTGTCGAATGCTTGGAAGATGCTGAACTTAAATGCCAAGTTTGATACTTAACCGACTTTTTGTTATTTTTATCTTATCATGTGCATAATATCCAGATTTCTTCATTAAAATTACTTCTTGAGCATTTCAGTCCGAGAGAGATTGATAGACCTCGCTGGCTTCGAACCCACGAACTAATCCAGAATGTTCTCGCTACACCACACTGATAGGTATCGTGACTCGCCACTGATAAGTGTCACCTTCCCCACTCGGCGTCACAATAACATAAATGACTTTCGCAAACAAAGAGCTTGGGCGAATTTAATTACTATTTGTAAACTTTCTCCTCTTTGCTGTTCGCGTAATTCACAAGTTTAAAAGCCGTAACTCTGGAGGGTCAAAACAGGACAGAGAAAATATCAACACCGTATTTCACTTCTAAAAATCAAGGTATGTGCCTTTTTTATTTTCCCTGGTCCCTCTCTCTGAAACTACGAGGGAGCAAAAGTACAAGGAAAAAGCATCCATTGTCATTTCTCTGTGGCATTGGGTTGGAAACAAAGGATTAAAGCAAATGTTCGTCGTGCCACCATTTCTTATTATTTTCATCAAAAGAAGTTCATAGCCTTTCCAATGGATGAGAAATAATTTTTAGATTGTGCGTGCTTTGAGATCTATCATTTAAAATGGTACACGGCATGTCACAGAACGCATTGTTTCCTTCTTAGTGCTCCAGAGCGTCAGGAAACAAAAGAAACTTGTGAGATGCGCTCTGTGTGGAGTTTGGGCTCGTTTGAAAACAATGGAATCAAACCAAAAACAACAAACAAATGCAACTAAGATATTGGTTTTGAGAAAGACTAACATAAATTAAAATAATTATGAAGTTTAGGTTAGTTTAATTATATGAAAATTTAAAATAAACTTCAAGGATTTGCTTGTAAGGAATGTAAAAATCCCTTTCTGTATAAACCTAGCTCGAAGTTTCGAGCGCAAAACTACTGGATATAACACATCCACGCTGAAATCAAGAGCAATATCTCCCATTTAAACTACAATGGAGCAATGATTATAGGTACCAGAGAACTTCATTTGCAGAACTGCAACGCCCATGTAGCGTTTTGTGTCGCGACTATTAAGTGGGCCCAAGTCGATGGCGCCTGTTCTTCAACTCCTGTTGATACTATTATATAAGACGACTGTGCCGAAAGTCCATTGTAACTGCTAAACACATTTGGGTTGACAAGGTTACATTAGACCGAACTAGTTTTTTAAATTCCCTTGCCTTATTTCCACACTTTCAACGTGTAAAGATTTAAGTTCAAATAATAAAATACAGGTGCTTTAAAACGCTGTCTGATATTGCAACAGTAGTTGGGATTGGTCAAAACTAGAGTAAATGTTCCCATAAACATATGTCCGGAAAGAAATAAATACCTGTTGAGATATGCTATTAATTTGATATGTGCAAAAAAAAAAAACATACTACACACCACAATGCAACACAAGTATAAAAATCTGATGTGTTGCACTCACATGACTTTCTCTACTCTTCTACTAACCATTCTTACAAACTCTCAGTCCTATATCTTCTTCGAGTTAGTGGAGATAAACATTTGCATAAATTATCTTATTGTTTATCTCCTTGTGGGTACAAGGAGAACATTAGACTACAGTAGGCTTTGAGCGATAGTCAAATCTTTTAAAACCTTGAGATCCCGTTCTGTTTGTATGCTTAACCTATAAAAAATTAACGATGATCCATTTCAGGAAAGTTTTGTTTTCCGAAACTGGCACAAATAACAGGGGATATCTCCGAAATAGTTCACCTTACAAAAAAATTATTTGGACATAAATTGTGTGTTTTAGCAAGATCTTAATTTTTTGTACAGAAAGATTTTATCTATCTCTTACGGTTTACGAGTTATTCAGAAGTCATCCAGAATAAACAAGACTACATAGGTTATAGCCAGAAAATTCAAAATATACATTTCATTTGTCATACAAGTATCTTAAACATATAGCATATCGTTAGAGCTATTTTCAAGAAAATCAAAACATTCGAAAAATTTTCCATGTAGTTTAGGGTGGGGCTATTTTCTTCAAAATCCTCGTGTCGCATCCTTGAAAGACATTAAACTTAAATACCATCTTTGGTTTTTAAGCGACTTTTCGTTTTTTGAGTTATGTTGTTCACAGACTGGCGCGGCCGCGCGCGCACACACACACACACACACACACACACACACACACACACACACACACACACACACACACACACACACACACACACACACACACACACACACACACACACACACACACACACACACACACACACACAGGGATCTTTTTCTAAAAATGCTCTTTTTTGGTTTCGCGGGGTCTCAAAACATATGTTTCCGGTGAAATCTCGACATCGAATTTTTGGGTAGAATACAATACTTCCCTTACCAGAATAATGAATAATGTTCCATTTGACAGAAGTATAAGCTCTCTAAAACTCACACAAATAACAAGCAAGTATTGTATTCCACTTAAAAATTCGATGTCGAGATTTCACCAGAAATACATGTTTTGAGATCCCCTGAATCAAAAAAAAAAAAAAAAAAGCATTTTTAGAAAAGGGTCCTGCGAGCGCGCGCGCGCGCGTGTGTGTCTTTTAGTCTGTGTGTCAGCCTATGGACAGCATAACTCAAAAATGAAAATTCGGTTAAAATCCAAAGTTAGTATTTAAGTCTGTCTTTCAAAGATGGGACACGAAGATTTTGAAACTACCCTTTACATGGAACATATTTCAAAAATTTTGATTTTCTAGAAAATAGCTCTAATGATTTTGATCAAAATTCCATATGTTTAAGATATTTGTGTGAGAAATGAAATGTATATTTTGAATGTTCTAGCTATAGCCTATGTAGTCCTGTTTACTCTGGATGACTTTTGAATAACTCGTAAACCGTAAGAGATGAACAAAATCTTACTATACAAAAAATGCAAATCTCGCTAAAGCACACAATTTATGTCTAAATAAATTTTTTTGTAGAGTGAACAATTTCGGAGATATTCCTTGTTATTTTTGTTAGTTTCGGAAAACTTAAAACTTTCGTGAAATGGAACATCGTTCTTCATTTTTTTATATCTTAAGCGTGCAAAGAGAACGGGATCTCAAAGATTTAAAAGATTTGACTGTCGCTCAAAGCCTACTGTATTCTCATATTCCCCTCGCACCTATAAGGAAATAAGGAATAAGATAGTTTGTACAAATGTGTATATCAAATAACACCAAGAAAATACAGGAATAAGAGTTTGTAAGAATGGTTAGTACAAGAGTAGAGAAAGTCATGTGAGTGCAAAACATCAGATTTTAGTTTTTGAGTTATGCTGTTCAGAAACTGCCAGACAGACAGACACACACATGGACCTTTTTTCTAAAAATGCTCCTTTTTTAATTCAGGGGGGCTTCAAAACATATATTTAAGGTAAAATCTCGACATAGAGTTTTGGGTGGAATACAATACTTCCTCTACTTTACTATCTAGGTAGTAGAGAAAGTAAAAACGAAGTGATCAAGAAAGGCATATAATTTCGCACCATTTTAAGTCATAACTGACTAATGTCATATGTGTGAAAAAGTCATGGGTGCATGTTCAATACTTGAACAGGATGCGGTACTTGGGAATCTATGGAGGGGAGAGCAATAAACGTGTTAGCTTAATTTTTCAAGTGTATGTTATAATAATTTCCGAAGCATCGCAGATACTGAAACAAACTCGGGAAAAAAACGTTTAAACCTAAATTTTTAAAACTGTTAGCTTGTACATAACCCTTAATTATAGAGCTAATGTGAAATTCTGGGAAACATATAAGTAATTACAGCCAAAAAATTGTATGTCGAGATTTCATCGTAAATACGTGTTTTTAGAAAAATAACCGTGTTGGAAAACATCGAAAACCAGACTCCCATTGTCTCAGCTTCCTCTCCCATAGGGTTTCGCCTAACGAGTGCCTACCTGGGACGGGATAATAAACTTGTCCCACACCGTGTCCACGAGTATCTGCGCACAAGACCTCACTAAAAATAACTTACAAACAAGATTGCATGTAGCGAAGAGAAAATCAGCCGCAGTTATTAAGATTCATATCTCCTCTCCCCCCAAGTGAAGGATGCTTCCAAGGAAAATCCTGAAGGAATATAACTGTACACATTCTTGTAAAATATCTCGTTTTATACTTTTTAAAGATCTATATATTCAAGAAATTAGACATTATTAGCCAATAATTCTAACTTGTCAAACTTGGGCCTGTGGGAGATAAAGTCGAGGTAGGGTATTTTTGTTGTTAATCTGCGTTCACTATAAAGTAGGATCAATATGACAATGACCTCTTGTTAGTTCATATGGCACTTAGGCGGTGGACACTGATGATACATGGAATTAGATAATAATTAGGAAAGGAAATTTGTGAAGGAACCTTTCTAGGACTAAGGACGTTAATAAGAGGTTTTGTGTACTGAGTGATAAATCTGATGATTGCCCCTTCCCAGTTTTGCAATGGCTCTTTCATAAACAGCCAATTAAAAGATTCGCGTATGGTACGACTTTTGGGAAAAAAGAAGGCTATAGGTATGAAAAGAAACTGACATGTGAAAAATCGTGCAGCTTTCTGTTGACAAATTATGAAACGAATTTCTGTGGGGCGGAACATTTCGAGCGATTAAATAAATGCGGTAAACACAATGCGTTTTGAAGACAGCCCACATCGATTACGAAGAGCCAAACCTCGTCATTAAGGGAAGGTCGAGACATAGGATCCATTGTTTTCTCACAATTTGCACCCCCGCGCATGCGCGCATAAATACACACACACACACACACACACACACACACACACACACACACACACACACACACACACACACACAAAACCTCCTTTTTTCGCAATTTAGAAGTCTGGTTGTTGTAGGACTGCTCTTCTTTCCCATTAATCTTAATTAGAGAGAAGTTTAAAACAGCAATATACCCTTGTATAAACACGTTGATTACTGGCGTCCAATTAATTCTCCCAACTCCCTTCTTATTACGAGCAGGGAGAGTCAGAAAGTAAGTTACTCTGTGTTGTTCCCGGCTACATAATCCTGAGAGCGAGTCAGCGACTTTAGTATCCCCCCCCACGCTTGCGGTATTGTGAAACATAACAATGCACTGATACTTCACCCACACTGCCTCACTATTTAATGCACAGCTTCCCTTAAAGCGGCTTTTACATTTTGGCTTTGATAACGCATGCCTCAATATAAGCATGGTTTTATGTTATGCTGGGGAAGGATATACCTATCACGAATATTATTAAATATAGGCCATATTTTAAATTTCTGATCCTAACATTATTTATGTTTTGATTATTCCATTCATACGCCGCATATTTGTTATTGAAACAAAAACGCTTAGTAATGCCTCGGATGTCGACCAATCGCGGTAGTTCATCTAATAATATGGTTGCAAGGATACTGTTTTATCGAAAAACAAATGCTACCTTGTTACTGAAACCTAATAGTATCAGTATGCAATGGTTAATTGTGTACGTCATAAATTATTTTTGAATAAATGCACATACAAACAGTATCAATTCCCAAGTAAATTATGTTTTTAAAAAATATATCTTTATTGTGTTCTGATTTTAGCTTAGTTTGAGATCAACTGTTTTCTCATTTCTACTATTGGTAGAATTGCTATTCCTTAACACATTTGATTGTCCACTCAGTTAATAGTTATATCATGATCTGACAGTTAACACAGTAGTGATTTGATTTTAAACGACTCAAGTAACAAACTAATTAGCATTTATATAGATGTGTTATATTTTATTCCTGTAATAGTCTTAATAAATGCCATTCTGATGAAACTTGCAACCGCTCGTGGTATTACATAATTATAAAATATGTGAATGGATAAGTCGGTCTTTTAAGCGCCAAGGCTCAACCATACCATAAATAATCTAATCTCTCTCTCTCCCTCTCCCTCTCTCTTAATTGATTTTACATCTAAGCAATATTTATACTTACACAGCCGTTAAATGTTCCCGTTTATTCCCGAAATCTAATTTTTAAGGTGTCTCTATTTAATCCTGATATTTCCTTGAATCTGTCATTCTGAAGGCAGTATTCTTGATAAATGATACAGTCCAAATTAAAATGTTTCTTCTCACTGGCCCTCTGCAGGCCAAGTTTGGATAATTGAATCGGATATAGGTGGGACTCGCACCGAGAACCTTATGCTTTCCTTCCTGACGCACTACCACTAATAACCAGGCTCAGGAATCTTTATGCATTAAAACCAGGACGAAAACAAATTAGTGGAGCTGTTGCTGGAATTTACGCAGTGACGTCGTCGATTGCAAACCACCCCATATACTTCGCAGAATCTGTTGCCGTTTACAGAGAGCACTCACCGGAACGTGTTTACTTGCCCGTCAGCGACTCATTTACCCTGTTGTTTAATTCTTTATATGGATATAATGGTTTTAGTGAAGATAGCTTCCAGCCAACTACCTGCTAAAGACCAAAGCGATATAGTTACTGAAAGATATTGTACTTGTGACATGCAATGCTGCAGGTACACCCGTGGACCAAAAAAAATATGTCATGTCTGGAACGCCAGGCTACCCTAACGGTAGAGAACAACTCCACGAGTACCAAATAACTTGCAGTTTTCACAAAGTAGGTATGTCTGACTGTCTGTCTGTCTCTCTGTCTGTCTAGGCATTAACATTATTTAGAATGCATTCTCGTATATTGTATTGACTAAAACATTCATTTTATTCTGATGAAACAAATATAAAAAATGAGTCAAAGCAATACTTTGGGTAATGCTGAATATCAGCACACTCTTTGTAAAAGCAGAAATGTGGGTTTGTGATAGCTTTTGTATCATTGATAATTTCGATATTAAATAAAAATGTCTAAAGCCGATAACATTTGTAACAGTTTATTCAAATTCAAGAATATGCTTATTAATCAAGAAAGAAATTAACACACCCACGATTGCATATTATAGACAAAAACATAATCTAAAAGACACAGAAAAGACCGGACTAACAGGCGCTCGCGAAGTAATGCAGTAATGGATCATTATAATTCTAAGAAACCACTTGTGTAACAATTTTCAAATCGATTTACCTTATACCGATACATTCAACCAAGATTTATGATTTAATGTACTCTTCCTCCTGTGATTTTTAATATGCTCATAAATACCTTCTTTATGGCTGGCACAAAATTTAATGGAGGGTGACAGGAGGAGCTGGTCAACAGAAAATCCAGTCATAGGCTTGCCATGTCTTGCGGTGTTGTATAGCTATGATATGTAGATATGCTATGAAATTACGCTGTAAAGCCGGTGATATAAATATCATTTCACCCACAAAATTTATTTGCACAACAGCAAAGAGAATAGTAGTGGTCAGCTATCAGCCGCCATTAAATGTTGTGTCTGCCATAGTATACGTACTGTTTTCTTTTCAGAAAAATAGATTTCTGTTGAGTATTATTTTCACTGCCCTCAGTGACAGCCCGCAACTATGTGGAGTTATTGAATTCGTGGGATAAATAAATATATTAAATTAATTAATTAAAGTAATTAATTAAATAAAATTTTGTTGAAGTAGATAAAATAGAGTTTCAGAAATGTTATCTTACAACATAAACAAAAATGTTTATCCAGCAAACATTTCTTTTCATACGCCTTTTGGTTTAAAAACAACAAAGACTTGACTACCCCATGTACTCGGACTGGTTTCAGCTAAATACGTTATTATTCGAACACTTTGGTGATTATGATATTAGCAGTTGTAAAGACAGAAATTGTGGCTTACCATTTTTGGATTGAAAATACGGTCTGTTGTGCGCCATATGTTTAATAAAGAGAAAAACTGACCGCAGTGGGCGCCACATATAGCACATTACTGCTGCAACAGACAGACGACCTAATTTTATAAAAGATTTAAACACGCCATTGCGGTGACATTTGTCGCTCCACTTTCTCTTCACATGACCCCAAAACAATAGCTCATGATGTTTCAATTCAACAAGTTTATGTACGTGCAATTAATAAGTTGTTCGCCTTCTCATTACACGCCTCGTAAAACCCTCCCAGACTTGAACGCGCAAGTGCTAAATTTTATATGGGTCGTTAAGCACCCCCCACCCCAGGCTTCTCTTTGAAAACTTCTTGTGCCCTGAGTTTCTAATAAAACTAGCTATTGCTACACTGGGTAGGTACTGTTCAAGAGGAAAGCGTTGCCATCAATGAGATTTACAGTTCTTGTAATTTGCCGCCTCATGTTCATTTCGTTTTGCATTCACTGCCCTTCCTTAGGTTCTGTAGAAGAAATATAAAATGTTGTTTAATTCATCTTCGATTCACTATAACAGTTCTTTCACTTTCAAGCTTTGTGGTCGCCTATCGCCCAAGTAATTCCGTAATAACCTTAGTGGAGGGCTTTCGCAAGAGTAGGCATATTATCTCATGTACCTAATACGCAATATTCCCTGCATATTTTCGCATCTGGTTTTTAGTTTTCTGCATAGTACCTACTGACTCTCAATTGTCTGCATATTATCGCAACTGATTTCCGATTTTTATATGCGTATTTTCACACTGGTTCACAGTTTTCTGCCTGGTACATAACTATTGATTCCCAATTATCTGCGTATTATCGCCGCTGATTTGCGACCTTATCAGCGTATTTTCCCACTGGTTCACAGTTTTCTGTATAGTAGCTACTGATTCTCCGTCACCTGCGCATTATCGCACCTAATTCCGGACTTTATCTGCATATAGGTAGGTATTCCCATTTGGTTCACAGTTTTCTGCATAGGACGTACTGATACTCACTCAATTATCGTGCCTGGTTCGTCATGTGTGCATATTGACACATCTGGTTCACAGTTTTCTGCATAGACCTACCTACCTGTTGATTCTCCATTTCCTGCATATTATCGTACCTGATTCCCCATCTTATCCGCATATGTTCTTATCTGGTTCACAGTTTTCTGCATGCTACCTATAAATTCCGAATCATCTGCTGCATATTAATTCACCTGATTCCGAATCTTAAATGCATTTTTCGCATCTGTTCATAGTTTTCGGCAGAGTACCAATTAATTCTGAATTATATGCATATTAGTTGAACTGATTCCCGATCTTAACTGCAGTTTTGTGCATGGTGCCACTGAATCGCAATTATCTGCGTCTTACCGAAACTGACTTCTGATGCTGTTTGCATATTTTCGTTTATGTATGATTTTCGATTCTCTCCATGATATCCTTCCTAATAATTCGCTTTAGGCCTTCATATTATCTCATCCAACTTGCAGATGCATATTTCCGGTGGCATTTGTCTTCTCCTATGTAATCGTCTCCATATAGTCGCAGTTAATTCGCATTATTGTCTGCATATTTTTACATCTGGTTTGCATCTATGTGAATAACATCCTACAAATTTGTAATTGTCTTCATATTGTCCTCTTGATTCGCACATTTAACTGCATATTTTCGCACCTAGTTTGCAATTTTCGGCATAATATTGTATTGATTTACAATTTGTCGTATACTTTCGTACCCATTGCCGATATTGGCTATATGCTTGTGTATCTGGTTGGCAATTGTCTGCATATTATCCTAATAATTCGGAAGTGTCTGCATAGCGCTCCACTGATTCACAACGTTCTGCATGTAAGGAGTATAAAGTACATATTTGTGTGCTAAGGCCTTAAAGCATATATAAATAGGTGGGACTGTTAACATCCGTAATTAATTTTACTTCGGATTATCGGATGTCAACTGTTTAAAGTTACCACATTGTCAAGTAAGATTACCAAGTAATTTTCTACTCTTATAATTTGTTCTTGGCAAATTATAAGCAGTTGCCAGCAATTACACAGAGTTAAAAAGTTGGAAGTATAAGACGGTGACAAGTATCTCGTATCACTTAAAGCACATAACAAAGCTTGCTTTCAAACCTGACATAAATTAAAAACACCGTGTTTATTTTGATGCGAAATGAATAAAATTATATAATGTTTGCACTTAGGTATTGTGGCAAAGTGACAAAATCAACGAACCTCGGTCATGACACCAGTGTGACAAAGACGACAAAATCCAGTCCGGTTACTTTTCTATCGCTTTATTGTCTTCTAAACTTTTATTACAAATAGGTACACAGTTTTCGTCTCGCCGTTAACACGGTCTACACTTTCATGCAATCACAACTCACAACTTTTTTTTTCGAAATTCCGGCAAACCGGTGACGCTGATGTGATCCTGGCAATTGACAGCGTCATTAAACAACAAAAATATTTCTTTTACAACTCACAACTTTTACTCCTGGTAATCTTGCTCAGTCCTTTCGGTGTCTGTTTTACTTTTTCAGTTTCTCATACACTCATTACGACGATGCAATCACTCAACGCCCGTTAGAATCATATTCACGCACTCACTGACACACTGCCCGATTCATGCCTATAACCGTAAACCCACTTATTGCTGTTTCTTGGTCTCCTAATATAGTGGGGATGATGTCATATGGACCTTTCGCGAATTCTACACACACGCCGGTGATCACGTGGTCGGATCTATGTCGAAAGTTCTGTGGAAAGCCCCTTATGTGTATTCGCTTCCATTGTTGTTACACACGTACATACAAACAGTTGTGCGAGGTAGCCTGACCTTGAACGCCTTTGCCCGCTCGCCGGCCTGGCATGTGGCGTAAAGCAGCTCGGCCCCGACAGTCCTTTATTTTGCGCACAGTGTTAATAATGCAAACTAGAAGTAGCATTAAAAACGATATGTAATATGCCATCGCAGGCCACTATTAAGCATTTCTCCAGAAACAAAATGATACTTTAATTACCAAGCAAATATCAGATGTTCAGGAGCAATTCAAAGTGAGATTCATATAAACAATCTACACCATGTCCACCCATTTTAAAACTTAAGGACAATGCCGCAATGGCATTTTAAAAGTTAGATCTTCTTGTCTGTTGCAGTATATGTGATCGAGTTTCCATTCCAAAATGGGAAGCCACAACTTCTTTCTTTCCAACTGCAAATATCGTAATCTGTTCTAGTAATTACGCATGTATTTGAAAACCGTCTCAATGTACGGGAGGAAACCAGGTCTTTACTACCTTCAAGCTAAAACTGAAGAATGAGAAATATTTGCTGGGTGTATTTCATATATTGTAAAATAATATTTGTTTTATTTATTTCAACAGTTTTTATTTATTTGTTTATACAGTTGATAGATAAATTCTACAATTTGCTTGGTTGCGAAGTACAATACCTACATAGTAGACGGTCATTTTTTTCTAAAAAAGATACACAAAAAGAAGATGTTATGAGCGTGATAAAATTATACGAGAAAGAGAACACTATAAAATATAAAATTATAATCGGTGATCCATTCACGAAATGCTGCGATGATTACAGTGAGTGTGCCAAAGACTTTCCATCCCCAATGAAAAGCACCATCTTACAGTTAACTAGTGAATTTTTCCGGATTTATGTTCGAATATGTGTTAGAACCGAGCGAAATGGCCCTGCGGTGATACGTGAGCCTCGCATTCCGGAGGTCCGTGGCTCAAATGCGGCCATGAACATCCTCCCAGATAGTTTTCCCCCAGGTTTTCCTCAGCCCTCATATCTAACACAGGCCGGCGAGGTACCCTACTTTTGGGTCTGGAACTTCTTCTTTCCGAAATTCTTCCCCATATAATTTCATTGCATGCATCATCAAGCCCACCACCTGTCGTGCACATGTAGTAAGAATGGGTGTTCAACATTACTGAAAATGTTTGAGTTATAGGTACCTACTATATAAAAATAAAATAGCATTGTTAGTGTTAATAAGTTTGAATACACAAACATAACCACTAAAAAACTGTCACGGGTAGGGTAAAGAAATATGGGCTAAGAACAGTGAGGAAGTGAAGTGGGTAATTATCCTCCCTAAAATGTGATGCATAACCCCCCCCCCCCTCTTTCTCTATGCGTTCTGGTGTTGTGTAGGTGGACATATCGTCCATTACACGGCAGAATAAATAACGGAATGTCTCCGTTTTGTTGTTTTAGTTGGAGTGATTTACAAGACTGATTAAGCGAGCATTTCTAACATAAACTTCTTTGCGCAGTGATTTAAAAGTGTAAAATATCCCAGCATGCTATAGTATAGAGATAGTCTAGTTCATACCGCATTAATACCTTAAATAATTCGTATATTAGCTTAAGTATTATAGTATTCATTAAAAACTAATTGCGTTATTCTACAGATATTTTGTTCAGAAAATATTTAATATTGCTCAACAAGTGCTCAGTTATATAACATGCGCAGAAACAACCTTCAAATATTTGTACCGCAAGCATGGGAGAATAAATTCAATGCCGTGGTAACGAGCTATTGAGAAAGAAAGCCAAAAATGTGATATGTGAACATACTGCTCACCCCGCCTGCGGTGCCGTATGCAGTAAACACAACAATTCTCTACTCACTCTTGTGCAAACTGTTCTTCTATCTAATTCGTGTTAGTCGAGACGAACGCTTGTAGAAATTGTTTATTGCATATTTCCTTATAGATACAATGGGATAGATGGATACAGTAAATTTAAGCATAGTCAGATCTTTTACGAGCTGGTCGCTCTGTGGTGGTTTTGAAATTCCGTTCTCTTTTTATGGCCAGGATATAAGGAAAGCGAATAACGACTTCCTGTTTGATAATAGTATCAGTATCTATTGCAAAATTTAAACCAAAAATATCTCGAAAATGGTTATCTCCACCACAAAAAAGAATTACTCGACATAAATTGTCTGTTTTAACGAGACATACAATTTCTGTGCAAGAAGATTTTAACTATCTCTAACGGTTTAACAGTTATGCAAAAGTCGTTTAGAATGCCTGTTCCCAAAAAATTTAAGATATACATTTCATTTGTCATAAAATACCTAAAACATACGGTACTTAAATCATTAAAGGCATTTTTGAGAAAACCAACATTTCCGACAAATTTTCCGTATAAAGGATACTTTATTGTGGGGCATTTTCTTAAACATCTTCGTGAAGAAGACATACTAACTTTGGATTATAATCAATGTTTTCGTTTTTTAATTGTGCTTTTAACGGACACACACACACGCACACGCACACGCACAGACACAGACACACACACACACACACAACGTGTTCTAAAAATGCTTCTCATATTTTCGGTGAAATCTATCTTAAATTTTCGGGTGGAATAACATATTTCCCCGAATTACTTGTCCTGGAATCTGTATCTGCGGTTACTCCGAAATGATCCTTTCTTCTCTTTTTAAACCCACCCAAGTTTCTATCCCCTCTTGGTTTAAAATCTGAAGTCTGAAATTCCCTCACGAGAGAATTCTGGTTTTAATCTGTTGCTTACTTTATCCTTTCTGATTATTCCTTTCACTCATCTTAGGAATTTTATAGTTACACAAATTATACCTATATTTCATTAAGATCGACATTTTTGTCCAGTAAGTTTTGCCTATCTCTTTTGATTTCCTATAAAATTTCAATCATTGAGAAAATTCAAGACTTAAGTTTTATTCCACGTATCAAGATCTCAAATATATGTCAATTTGACATAAACATTAAGAGTTGTTTTTGAGAAAATAAAAATTAACGTAAGACCTTCCATCTAAAAATAGTTTGTGGTGGTTTGATATTTCTTTTTTGATTCAGAGAACGTAAGGAAAACCAATTTTTGAGTGGGATACTTTTTCTACCTACTATAGGCATGTAGTAGAGAAAATAAATATTTTGTTCTTTAATGTGTATTTTAAATGTTTTGTATGTAATTATAAGTATTGAAGCATCAGATTTCCCCTGATTTATAATGGCAAACATCTGTGGGAAATAGCATCTGAAACGAAAAACGTAGAGGAAAGAAACTTTAATTTGTATGCACCAAAAAATTTTCCCTTCAGAATCTAGTTACCCTGTAGAATCAACTAATGTTGTGCATAAAGATTTAAAAGCTTCACAGTGCCGCTATTTTGATTTAAATGTATTATCTTCAAGTCCATGTTATATGTGTGTGAGTAAAATCACGTTTATATTTAACGCTCATTTTCTCTAAAATAATTTAAAATTATATTGGTAAACATGGCATTTTTCCGAATAATCTTCTGCGTGTTTAAAGTGATGGTTGCGGAAAGCAGATTCATTGATATTCTTCGTGTGGGCAAATAAAATTAAATATTTTGGGTTTATTCATTCAACAATGTGTGCCGCAGCATACAATTTCGCCCCAAGGTCCGGCAGTGTGTATTGATATGAATGGATGACATAATCAGCCAGGTAATTACCATTCCTAAAAGCAAGTTCGTAACGGCTGGCATTGTATGTGAGCAACGGAGCGCTGTACCGGCGCCATTTCCGGCTCGGCCTCACAGCCTACTGGCGACCGATTTGCTGCTGTGGTTACGTATACAATTAATGCACGTCAACAAATACACTACCTTACCTACGATACAAAAAAACCTGCTGTAAAAGCCACCTGTATAATCCCATGCATTAAACGGTTAGTTCAGCTAATTAAACGTTATTATTCACACATGCAGTACAACTAGTAAATTTAGCATGTTAATGTTGGCCATGATGATGATGATGATGAAGAAGAAGAAGAAGAAGAAGAGGAAGAAGAAGAAGAAGAAGAAGAAGAAGAAGAAGAAGAAAAGATTAATGCCAGGCATTTGCTCTAAATAACTTCGCCTGTATTTAATTAGCGAGGATAGCTTTTGCAAAATTGAACACCTACATTTGCGAAACTGGGTTAGTGCATGTTATGCATTTATTTTATCTAAAAACAGATTCTGACTTGTTTTATGTTTACTTATTTACGATATAGATGATGGACTACATCGCTTATCTGTTATAGGGCTCAATACTGTTTACTTTCTCTTCCACTCAAATTTTATATATAGAGGGAATAGTGTATTTCATCCAAAATTCGATATCAGGATTTCACCAGAAATATGGTTTGAAGCTGCCTGGAAAATAAATATTTTTGAGAAACGTCCACGTGCGCTTGTGTGCAACTTCAAAAAATGTGACCCAAACATTTTTACAAAACCCACTTCCCAAAATACCTTTTATGTGTAGGCATTCTCACCATATTTTATTTTCATGACTGAAATGTAAAATGTTGGACATGTCTGATTATAGACATCAGAAGCAACTTATAGTCTGTGAAGTCCCCGCTGATTGAATTTTCTATAATTTAGTGAAACTGGGAAATCTTAAAAGGTGGAGGGGAAAAAAAAAAAAAAAGCTTACTACAAGAAATACGTAAAATGGATTAATATACACAGTGTTGTATGCCATCTGACTGGCATGCTTTGAGTTTGTGATCCTTCTTTTTTCTTCCCATCGCAAGAGCTTTTATATGACGACTTAAGGCTTCAATACTGTTTTTGCACGTCTAATTGCCCTCTCTTGCTTGTCTACATATTTAGTTAATAATTTATTATTTTCTTGGGTATCGTTCTATCAACGGTTCTTTCCAATTTATTTTACCATATATAGTTTAGTTAAAACAAAATACATTAAAATTTGATCTTATCGTTTCCTATCTTTTCCCACCTCTACAGTACCCATTAAGTGAATATCGCACAGCAATGTTTTTTATTCTTTATTTGTAGTCGCTTTGCCTACTGGGTCTTATCAGGACTTCGAAGACCATATTACAAGTGATACAGGAATAACAGGTTTCAATAGAAGTGTTATGTATCTGAATTTTAGAACTGGTTAGAATTACAATGTTTCACTTTTTACAATTGATTTAGTATAGATTTTTTTCTGCAAATTTTATTAGGTTTGTGGCGTTTATTGTATCATTAAGGACTTCTGAAATTTCTGTTACTATTTTGTATGTTGTCCTCCAGTTTACATGCTGGGGACATTCAGTAAGGATATGTTTGATGGTAAGAGCAGTATTACATTCAGGAGCTGGTTTCTTGGAGAGTAGGAAGGAATGGTGATGTTGCTATCACCAATTCTCATTGTCGTGATGGCAACTTGGTGTCTGCGTATGGATATGCTTTCACTGATGTCTGGCAAATTTCATGTAATTTGGTGTTTGGGCTATTGAGCCACTGCATTTTCCAAACATTTTTATTTCCTGTTTGATGTATTTTATATCTTGATGACGAGTGGTTATTTTGAGGTCACTGAAGAACCCACATGTGAAGGTATCCACGCTAGTATGACTCCCTTTTTGCTCGGACTGCCTTTGAGTATAGTATCTGTATTTCCTGAACTAGGCAGTTATGTGTAGATCTGTCTTGAATTGCTTTTGCTGCACTCGGTGAATCGGTGAAGATTAAATAGTAGGTATATTCCTTAGATTGCAATACATTTAGAAGGGCTTCTTTAATAGCAAATAATTCGCAAGAAATATAGTGAAGGAAGATGGTAATTTGTAGAGCATTATGTGATTCGGATATACTGCAGCACAACCATTGTCATCCCTAGATGTTGATCCGTCTGTATAAATTGAATCATAATTATTAGGGTAAGACTCTTGAAACATTTTTGATAAATAGTTTCGTCAGTTATAATTTTGTTATGTGCATGAAGTTGTGTGTTGATGGTGGGAATTAACAATCGCCAAGGTTTTTGATTCTTGTGGTAATAGTGACAGGCAGAAATCCAGATCTTTCGCACTGCAATTGTTCAGGCTTAAAATTGCTCCAACTGTATCATACCGAATCATGTGACCCTTCCTAATCCTCAAAAATGTCATGAGACTGGACAAAGTTAAGATGGCGTCTGAGAAAAGCTCTCAGCATATCCAGGTTCTCCGATACCAGGTGAGTCAGCCGCCCCTTCTTTTTTAGAAGGTAGGCCACCCATCAAACGGCATATGCACTATAGTCCAGTATTGCGCTTACTAAAACGTGTTGCTTGGGTCCTTAAAGTGACGAATGCGCAAAATTTAGAGGAACAGAGGTTTAAGGGACAGAACGCACTCCTCGCTAAAGTACACCCCAAAAACATGCGACTCGTTAACTCAGAGCGAATTCCGGGTTTCCAGCCAATTTTACAAGCTTTTTAGAGTATACACAGCAACACAATTCAGTAAACGCCTCTGATAAAATGGACCTATCATATGAGTACACTAATAACATCAAATAAAAAGAAAATGGTGGATTCTTGTACCTAGAGCCTGGGTTAGTTACAAGAAATTATGGTACGTGCTTCATCCACCATGGACCCGTACAGTCAAAACGCACATGTTGTTAAACAAAGGTTTATTTAAATTTTGGCGTAAACTACGTCTCGTACATCTCAAATAACATGCATTGCTATTTAAGTAGTAATATTAAAACGCCCAGCAAAGGGTTAAAACTGTCTTAAAGGGCTTAGTCGCGAGGTGGCAATGGCATAGTGCCTGGCATGCAGGTTCTACAGTATAACTCGGAATGTCCTTTCTGTTAATCGTCCAAATAGCTGAATAGAATTATAATTGTATCCTGTGTGTTAACCCCAAGGACACGGGCTCGCGTCCCGACGTATATATATATAATTTTTTTTTTTTTTTCCTTGCTAATCAAAGCTTGGAAACCGAACTCACAATAATCTAATTTTGAAGTCTCTACGGTTTAGGACATAATTTAAATCGTTTTTGGTTGTCTGCATTTTGTAATAGAATAGGTATAATAACTTCAGCCTCATTGAACTAGCATGATGCAGTGTGTTATTATGAACACCGACTCCTTCCATTCTCCACGTGTATGCTGTCACACGATATTTTGTTACAGTCCTTCACGATGTAGGTATTCGACAGACGAGTAGATTGATATGCTTTTGATCCACGGAGAAGCAAGAGTCAAGCACAAGTAGCTCAGCATACATACCAGGAGAGATATCCTCATATACAACAATACCATAAAATGGAACTAAAACAATTACGAATTAAAATAATAGCACCTTTAAACACAATAATTGTTCAAGCAATGTTATTAGTGAATATTGCACGTAAAAAAAATTAGTACATGTAGGGGATTAGAGCTGCCTCTACAGCACATGGATTACTTACGAATCGTGTGCTCGTTCCAACTGAGCTACCTAGAACTTCAGGAACAAATATTCCGTTTAACATGTACCTATATGTTAAATACATGGATAAAACCTAACATAGGGGCTGAGGTTTTAATGTTTGGGTATAAACTGCGGATTGCATAAAACTGGAAAATAAGGGGCAGCTGACTCACCTGGTATAAGCAGAATATATCTGCTAGCCGAAACAGAAACTCATAGAACTTATAGCCTGGAGAACACACATGCCAATGACAGATTTCTCGCATAAAGAGCGGAAAAGGCGGCGAAAATGGACATCGCGTTCTTCAAACCCCAGCAGTAACAGATTACCGTTTTGTACATGTGCCACCTCTAAACAAGAACAGTAATCCACGGCTTCTATTGTCGCATATGCATCCATGGTATTTCAAACGAATGCAACCTACGCGTACCACACACTATTTGTGAAAATAACTCTCCCGCTGGCATTCTATGGAAACGATGAGGATTTCATTAATATTTACTAATACACTGCGTTTAATAAATGTTTAAAATAAATAAATTATATCTCATAATTTCATCTTCGAGACTGAACGCGCTTTTTTGGAGCAGTATATAATAGGACAACCGTCACCTTGGAGAACCTCATTTCTATTTATTTTCTACCTAAAGTTCTTCTAATTGTCCTGCAAATGGGTTGCAGTTTGTTAACTTTCATGTCAATGTTTTTGGCAAATTGAAAACTAACGTCACAACCCAGAGATATTGGAAATAACATACATGAACACAATTTTTGCCCGGATGGAAATAAAATAGGTACTCTATGTTAAAATGGGCATAGGTGACTTAAAACGGGTAGAGGAAGTTGTGTTACTGTACCACATAATTTTTTCCAATGTTTGAATTCTGGACGGTTCAAATAACTGTAAAACCAAGTGATGAGACAATCTTTCTGCAAATGTCATGTTTTAACATATTTTCAGTATGAAATCATGTTTTTGATTCGTTTAATCTGAATATTTTAACGTTTTTAAAACAGTGATAAGCAGTGTACTAACAAACATTTATGAAATTGTAGAATGCCCTTTATGGACTTACAGTTAAAATAAACAACCTCAAATGTGTATTGTAATTTACTAACAACCGCTAGGTAGTAACAGGATCTGGGGAGGATGTTTAATATTTTGTTTAAAAGAAAGTTTTAATTATTGTTAAGTCATTTTAAGTGCTTCATACTGAAATATAAATTTCCGAAGGTTATTTAGAAAATGTCACGTTGGGAAAACAATTCATTTGAATAATTGTGCTTACGCAAACAGGTTTACTGGTTACCTGCAGTTAGCTACTTCCACCCAGTAGTCATGCTAAGATGGTAAAGTCATATATCTAACTGGATACTGATTTATTAGTTTCATTTAAGCCTAATTTGATACATAAGGGTCTCGAAAATAACCATTACCAACCGATATGGAATACCATACGGTTTGTGTCACCTTTCCTGTCATACTGCATATGTCTGGTCTTCTCTCCAACAGTCTCTCAAGACATTGCCTGCGAACAATAATAAAACTCATTCATAAATGTGAAAATGTTATAAATACCTACCTACCCTACCTTCCCCAAGTCTCGGTGTAATATGCCCACTAAAGTAGTGCAATCAAGATGCACAACAAGGCCGGATGTGTTGACAGATGAACCCGTTCTGCAAAGTATTATACAAAATGGCCTTGAAAATAAAATCAATGGATTCTATAAATTCAACATGATATTTCAGTTGCCTTATGGCAGAACATTCGGTTCGTTTGTTCAATATCTACCTCGCCTGCTCACTCCAGATAAAAATTATAAATACAAAACTGCACTCGAAAGAACATTCCAGACGTGCCTATGCACTTTCTATTATGAGTGCATTTATTCCACCTATGCTTTTGTGCGCAGGTTGTAATGATATATGCAGCTGGTCAAAGTGATCATGTAACCAAGTGCATTGCGTTCAGGCTTAATACGCTGTGTAAGTATAAAGAAGTAATCAATTTTCCCCAAATTCATTTTATTTGCGTTAGGCGAACATATTCACTATCTGAGAAAAAGTTATTCTTTGCATTATTATACTGGACGAGTCATCTAAAACATCCACTGCAGTTTTCATTGCCATTTCACTAAGTTCTCACTGTCACCTCTTATGTGATTTAGTTGAAATTTCAGTGTGACTTCACTTATTTCTCATTGGTAGCTCAATTGCCACATTATTAAATACGCATTCTTTGGATGATACACTCGCTGGGGAATCGAACACTAGACTTCTCTAATCTCTCGCGGAAGCAACACTCACTGTAAGTCACAACCGTCATCACAAACTCACTTGTAGAACCACTCTCGCCAAGTCACAACTCACTTCCTGTCTGACTTAGGAGAACGCTGGCTTGTATAGGCCGCTGGAAATTTCCACCGAACATTCTAGAATGTTCTGGAGATGGCGTGAAGGGAAACATCAGAAGATTCTGGTTATCTGTCGATATCACTTCCGGTGTTTAGGCTGGGCGAGAGCACTCCCGCGTCTACATATGTCTTTATCTCTCCAACTGCTCGGCGCCGACCTCCCGATAAGCTTGGCAATAGCCAGTGCGTCATGATACAAATTCAAATCTACTTTCACACGCATGAGGGCAGGGAGAGACGCTCATTAAAATAGATGGTACATGCTATTCAAAACTGGAGGCAACCTTACGTCCTTTTTCTAATAAAAATTTTGTATTATTTTTGACGCAATTATAAAATGGAAAATAAAATTAAGAATACTTTTTGTTGCATTATAATAGGTTATGGTTAAGGTGAAGTTGACCCTTGAGATACAACGAAACGCACATCAGCTTTGCATTCTGTGGTTGGTCGTTCGCGACGTTAAGGCTCAAGCGAGATGCTTGACTATTACATTGCAACCAAAGCTGTTTTTAATGTTTTTTTTTTTTTTTTTTTTTTTTTTTTTATCAATTGCGCTGGAAATAATACAGGATTTCTAATCGCAAAAAAAGAAAAAATCAAAATAAATAAAATTTAGCACTTTCTTACATCTCAAGCGTCAACTTGGCAATTTCTCGGATATAATTGACCTATTGGAATGCAACAAACACCATTTTTAAATGTTAGTTTTCATATTATCAATTGGGTCAGAAATAGTACGGGGATTCCGTTTAAAAAAAAAATAATGTTGAAAATCATACTTGCTAACACTTTTTAATGACCAACGAGTCCCTCCCTTGTCTTTATGTTTCAGAAAGTCCTTTTTCCGATTCATATTGTTGCACAGATGTTTGTGATGAAAATGTTAAGTACCTCACCCTGGGTCATTTCTACAAGAATGTTTTATTGCATACACACGAGTTTTGCACAAAATATTTTGATAACCCAACTACTATTACATCAATAAAATATTAAGCATAGGAATTACATTATCACAATCTAAACACACTAATCTATTATGTTTACATGACTTTCTTTTCCCATTATTGCTTAATTGGATATCTCTTCTACAAACGGTTCCTGCAAAGGTAACTTTTCTATCAAATCCGTGTTAATTGAGATTAACGTTAGCAGAAATTTTTAAATTCCACATTTCGCTGTGAATACGAAAGGAATACAAAAGATGATGACGATGGTTACCCGCTTTCAATTTTCATATGCAGTACATGAAAAGAATCAAAGAATAGCGACAAAGCACTTCAAAAATGTAAAACTATTTGAAAATTCAAACCAAGAGCAATGATTGTATCGGAAATTATTAATATCATAATATCTTTGTTTGAAATAAATGTGTTTTAACGAGATCTATATTTTTTGTGAGCAAACTTTAGTGTATATCTTACGACTTATGAGTTATACAAAATTTATTTAAAATGACATAAAATGTACGACACGCACGCACACACACACACACACACACACACACACACACACACACACACACACACACACACACACACACACACACACACACACACACTAGATATATATCTCAAAATACACCACGTAAAATGTCTGTCTCTCTAAAACAAAATTCATTTGAAGCAACTTTTCCGTGGCATCAGCTATTTCCGAAATATTCGTGATTATTGGTTCTACTTTTAAGTATCATCCTAATTCAATTATTGCTCGCGATGTCATGCAAAGAACATTTAGCTACAAGCTTTTTAACATCTAGTTATCGCTTCATGTTCTTCTATTTCCTTTACCTACAACGAAATGCGCAATGAAACTACTTCTCCAAAGGTTTATCTCGATTAGAATGAAGTAGATGGAAAAATAAGTTTCTGGAAGAATTGTTGTATAGGCTATGTACAAATAAGCGATAGTGAGAAGAGTGAGTGTAATGCCTTTTTTTCTCTCGCGTGTAAGCATATCTAGAATTGAAGCTTTACATAGGGAAGGAGTATCTTTGGTGGTAGGACAATGACTCCTAATACCACATTGTCGAAACACCATGGCAAGCTATCAAATGGACTGCACTATCATAAATCGCTCCCTGCCTGTTTCCCTTAGGGACATGTATCGAACATTAGCACGGAACTGCTAGTGGAACCTGCAGATACATTATGAGAAACTTGTTCCATAAATGTTACCGGTCGGAAGCTTGGATTCATTACGTGAAAATTATGAAGATAGGTGGCAGTTAAATTGCTTTTGTGTTAAACCAGGCTATACGGATCATTATCACCTTATTGTCCAATCAATTTTTTTCTGCATTATTGTTCCACTACATCCTATAATACTACGCCATATTTTTTAAGTCTGTCAACTGCTTTCGTTTGCGCATGCTCCTCATCCTAGAGTGCGAAATGTCTCCACATCGCAGCTAACCACATAAACCCATGTTTTTGATGTAATTACAGACATTGAGCAGTTTCTGATCAAGCAGTAATACGCCAAGTGTTAGTAGTACATGCGCTTCACAGCGTTTTCTTTCTTTCTTCCTTCCTTCCTCCCTTCCTCCCTTCCTCCCTCCCTCCCTCCCTTCCTTCCTTCCTTTCTTCCTTCCTTCCTTCCTTCCTCCCTTCCTCCCTCCCTCCCTCCCTTCCTTCCTCCCTTCCTCCCTTCCTCCCTTCCTCCCTTCCTCCCTCCCTCCCTTCCTTCCTTCCTTCCTTCCTTTCTTCCTTCCTTCCTCCCTTCCTCCCTTCCTCCCTTCCTCCCTTCCTTCCTTTCTTCCTTCCTTCCTCCCTTCCTCCCTTCCTCCCTTCCTCCCTTCCTCCCTCCCTTCCTTCCTTCCTTCCTTCCTCCCTCCCTCCCTTCCTCCCTTCCTCCCTTCCTCCCTTCCTCCCTCCCTCCCTTCCTCCCTCCCTCCCTCCCTTCCTCCCTCCCTCCCTTCCTTCCTCCCTTCCTCCCTTCCTCCCTTCCTCCCTCCCTCCCTTCCTTCCTTCCTTAGCTTTTAACTTTGTTCCAGCTTTTAAACTGTCACTTCGCTTAGTTTTCAACTTTCACCGAGAATTCGCTTAGCTCACTGTCACTTCACTAATGTGAACTAGTTTCACTGTTCACTGTAAGTTTACTCTCTTCTGTGACGTAGCGACGTAACCATATACGCCCGACGTAGCTTCTTCTTCCGGCCGGTTCATCCCAAGAGAGTCAAACACAAAACGTCTCTACTCCCGTGCAGTATCAGCGACTCGCTCGAAGAAGAGCACTTCGCCGGAGCTCTCGCTTATATATCTGTGGCAACTTTCCTGGACGTTCGAGATGTCGAAGTATCCAGAAGATTCCAGTTTCTGGTGATAGCGCTTATCTCAGATTTGACAATATATTTAAGTTTATGTGATACACAAGGTTATGTATCAGAATTCACCATTAAAATCTAGATTGAAAAACCACACCTATCTATGTGTCATATCCATTGTAAAGACTTCATCTTTATAAAGATTCAAAAAGCAGCTGTTTTACTGAAATGTAAACACAGAGTTAAATAAATCAGTGGTAAATTGTAAAAGGCATTTATAAATATACAAATCAATGCTTTAACGCATTCACTTGGACAAATAGAATTCACCACTTAACTAACAGCAGTGATTTTATATCTACTGAAAGGAAAATACTGATTAATGAATTAGGCTATATATGAACGGACAAGTTTACAGATTAGTGACGATTGGTGTTACTTTCAAATACCCACAACATTCAATAAACATTTACATGTTCATTACTAAACACCACTAATTGCAAAGCTTGACATTTTTCAAGCAATGCTTTACCATAAGAGGATTTCAAAACCAGCAAAATAATTCGCTTTAAACATTAGTTTAATAGGAGCCGTTCAGCTTTACAAAATGATACATCAACATATCAGGTAAATCGTCTAATCATAAAAAATATTCAAGTTCATGTGCGCAATGTAATTCAGACTGTAGCAGTTTTCTATCTCTTTTTAATTAAAATGAGTGTGAGCTCTAATTGGCGGTGGACAGGATATTCACTGATCATACAGAAACTGCGATAACTGATCAAAATACAAAATTTGTTCCAGCAGTTTGCAAATCTCTCCTTCAATAGCTATCTAAAATGTGTGGAAAAATATAACTGACAAACTTTAATGCATGGAAGCGTCTTAAAGATAAAAGTAGGCATACATAAAAACATTGCCTCTGGCGCGGAGGACTCAGGTTCGATCTCCATTACCGGCATGGGGATTTTATCCCCTCTGGGAGGTCTGGCACGAGTGCACTCAACCTCGTTAGGTCCCGGGGGACCAACTAAGAAGCTGCTTGATGGAGAAGTAGCGACCCCAGGTCGAGAGGACCGCATAACTGGCCGGGAGGGCTCGGGGCGCTGACCACGTCTCACCCTTCAGTACTGCAGCTCACCAATGACGCCTGTAGTGGACAGGTGGGGGACGCAGTGCCTGGGTGGCAAGCCTTGGTCCTTTACGGGGTGTTACACTATGTGTTTTATACATAAAAACAACTTATGTACGTAAAAATGTTTAATCTCTGTTACCAATGTTTACGAACTAAGGGATGTAATGAAATATTAGCGAAAACACTAGTCATGGTATTAAGAGGAAATTTAAAAGCCTATAGCCTAAAATGGAATAAAAAGAAAACACGAAAATTTTGATTTAACGCCATGAAATGGTTTTATCACAGTACTAGCGGAACCAAGAACGATACGAGTAAAATAGCTAAGAGATAGGACCTTGAGAGCAGTGAAAAGAATAACACGAGAGAACAGAAATGTAGCTGCTAAAAATAATGAAAACCAAGAATTTGAAATGATAAAATAAAATGTGTGAATGAAATTCGTCCATCGACAGCAAAAGTAATATCTCGAGGAAATTCTAGATTTACCTTAAGCTGCTGTTGATGAATGGCAAAAACAGCTAGGGAATGATTTTAAAATAGGAGATGTAGTTTTAAACTCAGTTAGTGGACGACCAATTCATCTTCTCCATCTGGGAAAATGAGCTTCAAAGAGCAACATGTAAATTGCAACAGATACTCAGAAAATATAACCTGAAATGTATTCTCAAAAATCTAAAATTATGCCTTTTGGGGGAAAGTTCCCAAGAAGATCAAAAATAATTTTCAATAATGGAAGAACAGAACAGGTAAACTGCTTTGAATGCCTAGGATGCTGGATTTCCTAATGTAGATAAAAAACTGGATAAGTTTAAACATTTATGTACAGCTATAGAGAGAACTCTTAGAAATAAGAAACTAAACAATCATTACATTTTATATCGTTTTACCAGTACTTTTATTACTGTATAGCAATGGAAATTGGATCCTCAATAGGTCACCTAAACGAAGAATAGAAATATTAGAAATATAATAGAAATATAGAAATTAGGATATATGTAGGTACATTAAATGATCACGTTCCTAACGTTCAAATACGGGAGGAACTTAGCACTTACAACCTAGACGAACATATTACCAACACGAAATGGCAATGGTTGCTGCATGAAACCATGAAATGCATGAAAATAAAATTATAAAACCCGAATTTAAATATAGACTTGAAACCCGGCGTTCAATAGGACAACCTATAGCCAGATGGGAAAATGCCTTTGCGCCGGAACAAGCTTTACAGCCTAGTTCTGTAGCAGAAGATGATAATGATCATGAAGAAGGTGGTGGCGGTGGCGGTGGCGGTGGCGGTGGCGGTGGCGGTGGCGGTGGCGGTGGCGGTGGCGGTGGCGGTGGTGGTGGCGGTGGCGGCGGCGGCGGTGGCGGTGGCGGCGGCGGCGGTGGTGGTGGCGGTGGCGGTGGTGGTGGTGGTGGTGGCGGTGGTGGCGGTGGCGGTGGTGGTGGCGGTGGCGGTGGTGGTGGTGGCGGTGGCGGCGGTGGCGGTGGTGGTGGCGGTGGCGGTGGCGGTGGTGGTGGTGGCGGCGGTGGCGGTGGCGGTGGCGGCGGCGGTGGCGGCGGCGGCGGTGGTGGTGGCGGTGGCGGCGGTGGTGGTGGCGGTGGCGGTGGTGGTGGCAGTGGCGGTGGCGGTGGCGGTGGCGGTGGCGGTGGTGGTGGCGGTGGCGGTGGCGGTGGCGGTGGCGGTGGTGGTGGTGGCGGTGGTGGCGGTGGCGGTGGCGGCGGCGGCGGTGGTGGTGGCGGCGGCGGTGGTGGGGGTGGCGGTGGTGGTGGCGGTGGTGGCGGTGGCGGTGGCGGCGGCGGCGGTGGTGGTGGCGGCGGCGGTGGTGGGGGGTGGCGGTGGCGGCTGTGGCGGTGGCGGTGGCGGTGGCGGTGGTGGTGGTGGCGGTGGTGGCGGTGGCGGTGGCGGCGGCGGCGGTGGTGGTGGCGGCGGCGGTGGTGGGGGTGGCGGTGGCGGCTGTGGCGGTGGTGGTGGTGATGTAGAAGTTACCTTTAAGTTCCCGTGTTTCTTAACATTGCCAGATCAGAAAATATGACCATAATAAAAGAGTGGTTGCAGTAAAACTTTTACGCCATTTTCATTTGCCTTTGTTAGGTCAAACACAACTAGTGCTAAATTGCGCAACCTAGTCCTGTCATCGTGATATGCGACGTTTGAATTGCGATGAATTTGAATGGAAATTTTGCAACGTAGCTCGTACTTTAGCAATGGTAGTGACGTTGGTACCACTGCTTTAACGTCGTGCTCTGTCCTAACCACGACTCATTATTTTGAAACCTTGCATATTGTAGCCTTAAAATATATGAACAGACGACCATAATTTCCAACACTTGTTAGTGCACATTCAAACATTTTGATGCAGGGAGAAGGATTGTCACTAAGTTGTCTCCACTGCGACAAGTGTTTCCTTACAAGCTGTACATCTCCTTTTATCGGTTTGGAGGTAAAATAAAAAATACTCGCATAATACCCTCCACGCTGCACAGAATAGGTACACAAGTATGCGCAATTACGTTAATCTCCACCTCTCTCTCTCTCTCTCTCTCTCTCTCTCTCTCTCTCTCTCTCTCTCTCTCTCTCTCTCTCGATTCTCTAAATACACTTTTGATAACCTACACACCACCAATAATATTCAAGTTCAGGCGTACAATCTCATAAAGAACATTACTTTCATAGGATCGATACATTGCAGAAGATCTTGTCTTGCAAACCTTACTGTACACCCATACTTTTTCTAATATATCGCCATAAAGCATACATATTTATTATTAATTGCAGCAGAACACATGGCGAACGAAGCTTCCAATTTGCCAATACAAATGTTATCGTGTGTATTTTCAACCCATGCTGTCCTCAGTTTCAATGCAATCTCCTTGAAGCTGTTTTGCTAGATCCATTTTTTCTCAGACGGTTAAATTGTATGTATTTCTTGGAGCAATATTACATACCTGCTGGAAATGGGATAATGACACTAGCAGTAAAACAACTACCACTATAAAATAGAAGCAGATTGTATCTTAAGTAAGTAGTCATTGTATTATCGACGTAAGCTGCTTGATTATTTGTAACAATATGTCATTAAGTGATTCAGCACTCCAACGTCATTCCAGAGAAAGTGCTTGCTATTTCTGTTTCTCAATTCTGCTCCAAAGGTGAAAAGATTACCATTTGACTTGGTAATGCGTCTTTTTATTACTTCTGTTACATTGTTCACTTCCCAAAGACCTTAACTGCAGCGTGTTCATTGGAATTTTCATTTGTATATGCATATTTAAATATTTTTATGTATGGACAATTTTCTGTCTCACATGCTGTGAATATGATGCTGATTTATGTTTCAAGTTGTAATTTAAATTCTATATGGTGAAGATAAAAAAGGCAGGATGTAGACAGCAGGATTACAAATGACCTCAGTTCAGCGTTAACGAAGCATTATAATGTTAAAATAAAGATTCCTGTAAAAGCGTTTACACTGGGTTCCTCCTACAAGTGAAGAAGCATTTCACTGATACTAGTTTTTCTGAATTAAAATGGGCATCAAGAGTTTTAAATTTTGTTACAGTTAGTTTTAGGTATTACTTAGCCAGCATTTGCTCAAATATTCAGGATGACTACATGAATTAGTGCTAACGTTCGGAATTAATATTTAACTGAAAGTAACCCAAGTTTTCTCAAGAGGAGAGGTTTCTCAATTGAAGTATTTAAATCCAAAACTTGCGTGAAGAATGCGCTAGATGTTATCAGAACGAAATCTGATGTCAATAACACATGAAACAGTCATATTTTCTGAGGAATAGCTGTCAAGCATTGTTAATTGAGAACGAGAAATGATCGTTAGATTAATATGCGGCATGGTTTTGTTTCGGTAGCTAGCTGCCATCTAGATCAGTCAGCCAGCTCGTTACGTGTGATGCGACATCCTTTCAGATGTGGCTAACGAAAAATACAGGCTGCGGTGCGAATCGGAGTATCTTTTGTATGAATTCAACGAACAATTTTTGTTGTTGTTGTTTAGAACATGCATGTATTAGGCGATTGCGGTTTTACTTTATTGGGCGATGACTGGACTAGGGGAGTTACGTCACTGCAATTTGCGCCGCAGCCTGTCTTTTTCGTTAGCCGTGGCTTCAGATTAGGGAAGGGGTGCAGGTGGAATGGAAGGGCAAACTATGTGTCTTAAAACTACTTAGGTGCAGAACATAACAAAATACTTATTAAATGTACTTAGGTCACATTTTCAATTGTTTGCAATCTTTTCCAAATATTCAGCTATTTTATTTATCCTAATGTAGCTACAAATTAGGTTTGAGTACCCCCTAAGTGGCATATCCGCTTAGCTTCCTGACTGTTAGTAAACGTAGCGCTACCTATTCCTCCCCATCATCTGTTTTTTGTTTACACCTCTCTCTCTCTCTCTCTCTCTCTCTCTCTCTCTCTCTCTCTCTCTCCCCTTACCATTTTCTTTTACCTTTCCCAAAACTTGCCCTATTTCTTTGATTTCGCTTTCTCAACGGATGTCCAAGCTTCCGAACCTCTGAAGATGCCAACCAAAGCGTTGCGCAAAATATCAGGTGTGATTATTTGTTCATTTTTGATTACTGATCACGGCTTTGCGGTTAAGAAGCGCGTGTGCGAGTCTGGCACAGAAAGTAGTCTCATGTATTAAAACTACCTACATAATGAGTAATCCCAAGACGCGCGCGCGTGTGTGAGAAACAGAGTGACAATTTTTCATTATTTTGTATTTTCTCATAAATGGCTGTAATCATTTTTATTGAAATAGGTACCACATGCTTTATATATTTGCATGACTAACAAGATATACCTTTCATTGAATAATCTGTGAATTTCCTTTATTTGTCTAAAATCAACCACAGGAAAATTGCCCAAGGTTGATAAAATACACATTTTATGTGTTTTATCGTAGCGTTAGCCATTTTCGAAATATTTCATGTTGTAAGTTAATACTTTTCCCATGTGAAAGTGTATCATCTAATGGACGTGCTTGAAAGCTTGTGATTGTTTGTTCCTTCTTTCTTTTTTCCATTTCAAGACCTTGTTATCAAGAATCAACATGTGATTCCTGTCTTTGTCTGTTGTATCTGTGTGTGTGTGTGTGTGTGTGTGTGTGTGTGTGTGTGTGTGTGTGTGTGTGTGTGTGTGTGTGTGTGTGTGTGTGTGTGTGTGTGTGTGTGTGTGTGAGCGAGAGAGAGAGAGAGAGACAGAGTTTGTAGCTAGTAAAGAAGGTCATGTGAATGTGCATATAAAATTTCTACTTGTAAAAAATTGCTTGGTTTTAGTTTTTCTATTAATAAAAGGTATGCAAATGGTAGATAAATGCGAAAAGTGGGTAACAGAAACACACCGTGCAAAGAACGCACTTGTATGCACGTGAGGAAACTGGTTGCCAACAAGAAGGAACATATTCTCGTCAGAAGAGTGGTAAAGTCAGCCCGGACATGGCGCCGAACGATGCATTAATTAACATAGAAATGACTATACCGGCTCCCCCCTCCCCCACCATCGCTTCATAAACCGCATAATGATATGGTGTACCTCCCCACCACGCAGCCGCTCTGCTTTAAAAATAGGGATTGCAGAGCGAGCTCTTTAACAACGTGTAGCTACACACAAGTTATACCTTGTGTCAAAGAAAACTTGCTGCAACAATTAGACACGCGCAATAAATACACGTTGTATCCCACCGCTGCCACCAAAAATACAACATGCTGGCTCTCACGACGTACGTTCTTAAAACAAGGATTACCAGCGCATACTTCAACAATAAATGTAAAGAAAAACTGGTACTAGAACATGATGTCTTGTAAAGCGTTTCATACATCAGAACTCTCCCAACAGTCGCGATCGGATATGAGTAAAATACATTTCATACCGGGACAAGTGCCGATAGCAACGGTTGGCGTCATATGGCATTCTATTCTTTCATTCTTCGCATCACTTTGCATGAGCTCATTTTGGTGGAATAAACGGCGACAGCTTGTCCAGTAGTAAACCGAAAGAGAAAATTATACACTGAAAATCTGGAAAAGCCTGAGTTCTTCATGTGTATATTTCTTTTATTAAGAGTTTAGACAACAGGAATAAATACCCACCCACTATAGTACATACGTATACCTGCTGCAGTAATAATAATAATAATAATAATAATAATAATAATAATAATAATAATAATAATAATAATAATAATAATAATAATAATAATAATAATAATAATAATAATAATAATAATAATAATAATAATAATAATAATAATAATAATAATAACAATAACAACAATAACAATAACAATAACAATAATAATAATAATAATAATAATAATAATAATAATAATAATAATAATAATAATAATAATAATAATAATAATAATAATAATAATAATAATAATAATAATAATAATAATAATAATAATAATAATAATAATGACGATGACGATGATGATAATAAAATGGTTTGATTGAGATTTTTCTTGCTACTGTATGGATTATAAAATATTTATAATATTACAGTAATATAATTTATGTTCTGACCACTCTGGTAAGAAATATATGAAGGGGAAAAATGTCACATTTATAGCTACATATTATTGTTCAGCACATCTCTGTTTGCATTTATTTCAAGAGGACGCTTAAGGGTAATGCATAAACTCGCACTGTATTTGTTGAGTGCGTGCACACAAAATGGAAAATATCACTTTCTGCTAGAAAAATAAAGAATCAGAAAGTCAAGTTGCCAGTTGGTTTGTGGATTAATAGGATTTGATAGTCTAAATATACTGTAAAGTAAGAGAGAAAAGTTAAATCACTAAACAGAAAACAGTAATGTATGCCTGAGTTGGGTAAACATTTTGTGCATTGTTGGTATTATAAATTGCAAAAAACAAACGGGTATAATTCGGAATCTATAGCTTAAAAATTTAAGCGAGAGCGTCTTCATATGCGTTCCCTTGCAGAGAGAGGTTTTAGAGCAGATGTTACGGACTGTGATGTAACCTATTGTGTATTACAACATGGTAATTAATTATTCTCTATTTAAGAATATCTGGGTTTTTGCATCTTCGTTGCTCAGAGAAACAATTATAATTATAGTTGCATCTTCTCTATGAGCTACATCAATTGTCCTGTTTTTCCTGTATTAATGCATAGGTACTACTTGCTCTTAAAATACCGAAACTCTTTTTTAAGTCATTCTCTAGACATGTTGAAGTTAAACTTGGTATAGACATGAGTTAGGTCCCGCTAATGGCCTAAGCGAGTTGAGTCATTCATTTTCACAACTTGTTAAGTTTATATAATTTTTTTTTTTCGAAAAATGGAGAAAAATAGTGTAATTACAGGATAACCCTAAGATATAATTTAATCGTGTATCTAATAAAAAGGGTCATAATTAGTTTGCTTGCTTGTTTATAAGTTACTTACTTTTAAGCAAGATCATTAACATACGCATTAAATTTTAAATACATTAGTTTGTACTGGAAATAATATGATAGCATGGACAAAATAACCTACACAGCGTACATTTAATTTTGTGTCAGATTCAATTATACTCAGAATGTACTGACAAATGTTTCTTGAACTCCTATATATAAAATTGCAGCTCCCTGCTTTTACCTACTTAATATTTTATGGGGCAGTCTACTAATTACCCTTAATGTTGACTCATTTCACACAAATTTAACATACATACGCAAATCTTATCCTTATTTATAATATAATGCATTCATGCATCAGTTCATGATGCTTATGAGTGCTTAGCGAAAGTATCAAAAAAGGATATGTTGATTTGTTTCGTAGAATTTATAACAATCACAAAATTGCAGTTTGTTTTCAGAATGAAGCACCAGGGGTTGAGAGGAATAAGGAATTCAGTTGAGATACAAAGATACAAAGTATCTTTTAGTAAGCGAAGTTATTGCACTGTTTCAAATGTAAAATTGTGGTTTGATGTATTCTGCAATGTGGCACATATAGGTATCTCAGTTTGAACTTTCAGCTGTTGTATCGAGTTTTGGAAATGGGCGTCTCATATTGTAACTATGGCTTTCTCGACTGCGTGTTGAAGTGTGACAAAAACTGAAAATCAGAAATACCTCTCTTGGTGAGAGCTCTTTTAATATTGAAGCTTTATGGACCAGTTTGTGAGACCATAAAGGGAACATTGTACTATATGGATGTCACAGGTGCTGAGATATGAGGTTATTTGCTAAGTCACGGCACCGTATCTTTTTTCTATAGAAATCCAAACCCTGAATGCAGCTTTAAAAGAGCTATCTAGAAACTTTGAATCTGTTGATGCCAGTATGTGGCAAATCCGTTCAACCACTATGAAGTGCCAGAGATACAAAGCTCAAACTTCCTGGGGAATAGAAGTATTTGAGTTCCTGCTGTACTCGCCGGATTTCTCGCCTGCTAATTATGATTTTGTATCCTAACTGAAAGAGTATTTAAACGGAAAGCACTAAAAGATATGGAAATGTAGTGAGGGGTGTGATTGCGGGATTAAGCAATGATGAAGCCAATCGTGCTTCGACTTCCAGCCTCTTGGCAGTCAACAACTGATATCTGAGCGTGCGCACAGTATGCTTAAAATCTTTTTATTTATATTCCCTTTTATTTTTTAAGCACGTGATTCGTCAAGTTTCGTTTGTTCGAATTTACTTGTGGAAAGTAGTTCTTTTATATCAGACAGATGCCTTTGTTGTTGTTTGTTCTACCTTCCGTTTTAATTCTGTGGTTGCAATTAGCTTAAGGGTCTTCTTCACTAGGGTTTTATTGCCTTTTTCTGCGAGGTGGAGTTTAGGTTACGGAATTAGTGTATCAACGTGGCATTCACCTGGAGAAAGTCGCTTGAAGCTGTACCCACGTTATTGGTAGGAACAAGAGCTTTAGCTTTTACGAGTATGTCCCAACGTAGCCACAAAGCCTCTTGCTCGTTGTGTTCAGCTTTACTGACCGTATGATGAGGAATAAAAAACGCATAACGCAAATTACAATTCTTTGATCTTAGTCTCCCCCTCTCTCTCTCCCTCCCTCTCTCTTGTATTCCTCAAAAGATATTTTATATAACATGTCTTTAGAGGAAAAACAAATATCTGGTGCCATAACTTAGTGGGTAACAAGGTTATTATTTTATGTACTTTGCCTGCGATGGGGCTTTGAGGTTGTTAAGTAGGTGCTGTTACTGCTTTCCGAATGTTCCGTGCATAAGCTAGAGCCATGTGAACTAAATATGAAGTAGAGCTACCAGTAGTCTGAGAACATTTAGGTATTTTTTCCATCAGAAGATGTCGCTCTCTCGAAACGCAGCGTCCCTTGCGCAGGAGTTCCGAAGTTAGCTCGGATACCCTACCATTGTCAGGGTTTTATGGCTGTAGAAGTTTCCAGCTCTGCTACGGTCCAAGGATCTTGCCACTTCTTCCCCAATATTACCAACTTATCCCCTCGCATTTGCATACACATTGCATCGCAAGCAAATAACGTTGGGAACAGTTGTGTTGTTCTCGAGGAGGCGGCCTCTATCTGATGATGTCCTTTCTCTCCAGGGAGATTGAGTTGCCCCAGACTTGATACAATCTGCCCCAGGTGTCCTGCACGCATCTTAAATATTCCATTCCGGAGGACATCTTGCAACCTGTACTCTTTTTCCTA
Organism: Tenodera sinensis; assembly: GCA_030765045.1. Taxonomy (NCBI): domain Eukaryota; kingdom Metazoa; phylum Arthropoda; class Insecta; order Mantodea; family Mantidae; genus Tenodera; species Tenodera sinensis. The sequence goes on from CM060964.1 coordinate 262,686,459, forward strand.
TCGCCGGTAATAAAATAGCAATTGGTAATAGAATCTGGCAATAGCTTCATTAGTATGCCTTTCTAAGTATAAAGTTGGCCCAAATAGATATTCGGTTCTCATCGCAATGTTCACAAGTGATACAGGGTTTATCACAACTCCACTCAGCCCCGTACAGCATGCTAATTCGGTTTTCTTTCTTTCTTTTTTTTTTTTTTTTTTTTTTTTTTTTTTTTTCCGAATCTAACTCTGCAAAAATTGTAGCGGAAACCGCTACTATAAAAAAAGAACTGTCATTGAAACGTTTGAAACAATTGGCTGGAGCTAGGTCCAATGGAATGTGAAACCATTGTATTTCGCATAAAATACAAGAAAATAGTTCACAAATAATTTCCAATAGCATTTCCGGCTTAATCGGCTCCTGTGAAATTGTATTCCGAGATCCTAAATTAATATGTTATACATGCTACCTTGTCAAAGGGTTATTATACCCATTAATACCGACTTTAGAGAAGAACCCCTGTAATTTAACTTTAAATGTTCCCGAAGCAAACCCAGCATGGTAAACATGATTTTATTTAATTATAATAACATATTTGATAATATAATTTTGGACTGAAATATCACAGTGAATCTTTATCAGGTACTAAAATTTGCTCAAACATTCTTGAACCATTGACATAAATTATGTCAGACACACAATTTAATGGCGGCTGATAGCTGACCACTACTGTTGCCTTCACTATTGTGGAAATAAATTTTCAGGGTGCGAATGATATTTATATCACCATCTTTACAGCTGATTTCACAGTGTGTTTAACTATACAACACCGCAAGACCTGACAAGCCATTGATTGGATTTTGTGTTGAGACACTTGCCATTAAATTTTGTGTCACTCATAAATATATTTGTGTACCTATCTTGCGTAAATAGCAAACCACAAGAAGGAAATGGCATTAGCCATCTTAATAAAAGAGTAAATTACATGTCAGGTACACTGTATCCAACGTTCGCGCTTTCCTCTGGCTGTTTTGCAGTGTCCTGTCAGGTGATACGACATAACACTTACCGAGCAAGATGGCTCGGGAGGTTCCGGGTTCGATTCCCGTTGACTGCCCACTATGACTATGTATTTTCCTTGTTTTCTCTGTTCCGTAGGCGAGTGCTGGGGTGGTTACTCATTTACCATGATATCCTTTGCAGCATTTCCCTTTCCTTCTCATCTTCCATGTGTGTGTCTAGGTTTTGTGGCGTTTGACGGTACAAGTAGAGATGGCGCGGATCTTGCTCAAAGCAAAGATTACTCCTCAAGGATACCAAAGGGCTGCTTGGTCGACGGGTCGTTCATCACTCTCTTTAGGCAGCTCCAGCAGTGGGACGAGAAACTTCCGTGCCTCTCTGCCTGCGGTCTTCAGGCTCCTGTGTTTCCTCAACTTCATTGCTTCCTCCTGGGTACTGGATCATGTAGGTCGCAGTGCCTGAGGTATCCCCTCGAATTTGTAACCTATAAATTCACTTATCCGCTGTTTCTTCGCTAATAGTAACTTTCCCTTTCCGCTTGCCTCTCTACACTTCTCGCTGGTTTCCTATTGTGAGGCACGCATTCTGGAGGACCGCGGTTAGGACTCGTTAGGACTGAAGCTTTTTCCTAGTTTTCTTCAGTCCTCATAGCTGGCAAAAGCCAGGGACGCACCCTAAACTTACGCCTGGAACGTTTCCTTCACAAAATTATTTACATTTTTCCCCTTTCCAAAGTCCTTCCTCAAATGTCATTTCATTGCATGTATCATCAGTGTCCACCGGCTGTGGTGCCGTATGTGGTAATGGGTTTAACGGCGGTTAAACACTGAGTCTTAGCTGAAAACTGAGAGCAAGCAGAGACATGATCCATGACGTCACATAGTATTCCGTTGGCTAACTCTGGCCCGGAGATACTTCTTTGACATTCCTCCTTTGGAAGATACTTAAAATGATGTGGAACTTTGGCTGGTCTATAAAGGATTATTATGGTTAGTATCAAATGTATTGGGTAATAGGATTTTCAGAATAATGGTAGTTAAAGTCGTGAAATGACCCAAAAGTTCTCTCCTTTGTAAGCTCTACAGTTAAAATGCCCCTACGATTGTTACAACCGAGCGGGATGGCTCAGGCTTCATTTTGGAAATATCAATTTGTATAAACCGTGTTGCAGCACGACATGGAACTTAGAAATGTTTTGCTCTGCTAATGCAGTGAATCATTTTCCCGTGGCTATACATTTTATTTTTCACGCTGATTTGTAATCAAAATCGTTATAGGAACGTAAAGGGTAGTTTGGGTGGCAGAATTTTCATGAAAAACTTCACCTGACTGAATTATGAAAACTTTTATTTATCAGATATTTGAGTTACGCTGTTCACAGACACATGCACCTTCCTGAATTCTTTTTGTTCATTGGACCTCTAAAGGTGCAATTCTGGGGAAATTTGGATATTGATTTTTTTGGTAGAAAACAATACTTCCCCTATCTATGTAGGTTAGTAGTATAAAAAGAATCAAAGCAATCAATTAAGGATCAGTTAAAACTATGTGGTGGTATGTCATATTATAATTAATGATATATTTATAAATTGAATTATACAAGTGAAGCTAGAAGTTAGTGTGTACGTTCGTCTTATCCTGAAGAAGCACTATCCAATGGGTAGCGTTTTGTGTCGTGTCTGTGTTTTTATCATGTACCTTTGTCTGGTGTGCATTGCGACCCTTCTAGACCTACAGGTATCTGTTATATATAAACAGGCATGTGTATTCAATGCTTGCTTTTGTAGTAATTACAATTAATATTTACTTCTTTTGTAAATTTAAATAATTTACACGTTAGCAAGTTGCATTAAGATTATTATGAACATAAAATGATCATTGATATTAATTTCACCCTTGACGCGCTGTTTTGAGAGCCACTGCGTTAATGTGGTTATTACATATAACACCGTTTTGCCGTTTTAATTGGGGGATTTAATAGAATAAAGGCATCATTTGGTTGTTAAGGTTGAATAAGAAGTTTTGATGGAACCATTACCTGCGATAACCGAGAGGAGAGTTTCGCTGGCGATAGAGTTGTCGATAAGCACCCGCAAGTGTAATTCCGCAGCGAGAATGAACTTTTATCGGGGAAGACATTTCTGCGCGGTGGAGTTGATTACGTATGTAAAACGCTTGCCGAGTGTTTGGGTGTGGAGGGGCTATATTGTTCCGCACATCGCCCGTTGTCACCCCAGCCCACTTGATATGCATGCTTCTGGAAACAGCCCCCGTGTAGACGGGGAGACATTTCGGGCAAGACCGAAACCTTGTTTACCCGACAATCTTTCCGAATGTCCTGCAATAACGTTGAGCAAAAGGCCTTTCTGAACAATCGTATTCGTGACCCCTCTGGCTCTCGTTGTGGGGAACAAATCGCAAAACAAGTATTATTCTTTATCAGGTCCCTTACCAACTCCTCAGATATGCCTTAACACAAAACGACCACAATTCCTTTTTAAAATCTCATATGTAATAGTCGCACGACTTTCTGTATCCCTTACCAATTCAAACGTATTCCCTGCAATTTATCCTAAAGATGGGCTATTTTTATAACACTTCATGGAGACCACAAAAAGAAAAATCGTATTTTACTTTTTCCAGTTACTATCGTTTATATCTATATATTATGTAGCTCCCGCAAACTGTTCCTACAAAAGTTTAATTTTCTATCTACGTGTGTACTTCATGTTAATCGAGATAAATCGTTTAAGAAATCGTTTCATTACACATTTTTGTTGACACTATAAGGTCGATAGAGAAAACGGACCCTATAGTCATATGTTTAAAAACCTGTTTGTTATATACTCGTCTACCGGGGCAGCAAAAAACCTCCGAACGGGCTGCTCGGTGTTTTGCCTATCCGCTTCCTCGGCGCTCGATGCCATCTGCCGCTATCATAGAAAGGCGCGGATGAGAACATACAAAATTTATACACTACTTTTAAAGGCTTTACATACCAACTTTATGAAAGGAGATGCTGAAACTGGCCATCATCGTTGTCCATACATTTTTGGCACCACCTAAAAACTACCCATCACACACCGTAGTTCATGTTGAGAAATGCTGGCAATTTTCTGGCACATATTTTGTTTTAATTCTTCCAGGGTGTGTGCGTTTGTTTTCTACACTTTAAGTTTTAAATCACCCTAGGTATATAAATTGCAGGGGGTTAGGTCGGGGAACCAAGGGGACCTCAAATCTGTGCTAATAGTTCTGTCCTGAAGCACATTTTCAATTGTTCCCATCGAAAGATGGGCCGTAGTAACTGTTGCAGTCTCTTGTTGAAAAAAGGCAAAATCACGCTTCCTGTCTGTTAATTCTCTCTAAAAAGAAAGGGGGGGGGGGGCAAAGTTGTATTCACGTATGTACGGACGTCAACTGTTGACTTGAAATAAATTGGCCCGATAACTCAGAACCTAACATTGTTCATGAAGTAACCCTTAATGACGAAACATTTGGTGTGTGGTACGTCATTAGCGGAGAAAGGTTTCTCAGATCCCCAATAAGCGATTTCTAACTAAAAACGTAGTGTACAAGACAAACCACTTAGCCTGCAAGAATTAAAACAAAATATCCGCCAGAAATTGCCAGCATTTCCCAACGTGAACTACGGCGAGTGATGTATAGTTTCCTAAAGAGGTGCCAAAAATGTATGTATGGAAGAATGTGACCAGTTTCAGCCTCTCCTTTAATAACATTGGTAAGTAAAGCCTTTAAAAGTAGTTTTAAAATGTATGATTTCATCCGTGCTTTTCCATGATGGCGGCAGACGGCAACAAGAGCCCAGAATGCCGACAGGCAAAACACCGCGCAGCCCGTTTGGACGCTTTTTGCTCTCCCAGTATAAATTCCACACTTTTCCATCACATCGCGAGAAACAAATGAATAGCGGAAGCACTTCAAACATGACAAACGTGTTGAAGTATCGAATCGATAACTACGGATATCTTGGAAATGTCTGTTGTCCCAAAAATATTATTTGAAATAAAGTTATTCTTAAAGAGATATACTTACATGTTTAGTATAGTAACTTTTTGTCTATCTCTTACGGTTTATCAGATAAACAACATTATACAATCCTTTCAATGAAGAGGATTTAACAGGCTATTCTCAATTGTTCATGTAAATGTCTTAAACACATCTTTTAAGATATTGTTTAGAAAATAAAAATGTTCGAAAAAGGTTCCATGTAAAGGGTAATTTGGGGTGCGGAGGCCTTTCTCGAAAATATCGTGTTGCATCTTTGGAACATACTGAACTTATTAGCAACTTGGGTATTTATCCGACTTTTCGTTTTTGAGTTATGTTGTTCATGCACACGCTCACGCGCTCACTTTTTCCCAATTTTATTTTATTCGGGGGCTTCAAACATATATTTCCGGTGAACAATCGATGTCGATTTTTTGGATGGATTATAATACCTTTTCTAGCTACTAGTAGGTGCGTGGTAGAGAAAGCAAAAAGCGTACAAAGAGACGATTTCTATTAAGCGATACGAGTGAAATGGCTGAGTCGGTAAGTTTTCTAGCTCGCATTCGGAGATTCTAGGTTCAAGCTCGTGAGCCGCATTAATTGTGGTTTTTAGAGGTTCCCTGTGGATATCCATTACCACAATGCGAGCTTTCTCTCACGGATTAAAAACCAGTAGAAATAGACTCAGATACGATGGACACCGGCCGCCGAAGCCTACGCAATGTATTAAAACCAGAGTCCAGATCCGGAAATTATCCAAGTACAGTGACAGGAAGACTTCTATTTGACTAAGGTCAAATATCAGTAACTTGCCAAAATGAGATTAAAGCAACGTTCATGCAAAAAGATTGGTAGCCTTGGATGCACAGTAATGCCCACTAGAAAACCTCCGTCTAATCAAATTTAATATTCTACAATTGTCTCTATCTTGCGTCTTTTAAAATGCTCCTTTTATTATTATAGTCAAGGTTCCAAACATGTTTGTTTTATCTTATACTATACCTACTGCTCGCAAAAGTTAAAACATGTGAACGCTGGCCAATGCTCAAGCGGAACGCTGTTGCCAAACGTAGTGCGTGTACCGGCAGAGGTTCCGTACATAAGAGCGCGTGAGACGCGTGTGCCACAATCGGCAGCGCTGGTAGGAGGGACAAGCGTAGGATTCGCTGGAGCTTGCAGTATGGCCCGCCTCCATATGCCTTTAACTTTTGCGAAGATTATATGAATTGTCGGATATGAGTTTCCTAAGGTGAACTATGAGGACGAAGTAATGAGTGCGTAATCTTTGACAGCGTCTGAAATCTCTTCTCTTATGAATCTGCTGCCAGCTACTCAAGTGGTGAATTATGACTTCTTTTTCTCAGGTATGCGTGGATGGTGCAAGAATGGACAATCTCAGTTAAGTTGGCTGACACATTTAATGGAGGCCATTAACCAACTGGTTCAAGTGAGTTGTCTACTATCAGAGTTTGAAGAATTGAACTGCTTCTGAATCTCATTACAAGACATTGTAACTATTGAATTATATGTACTAATTTAGGACGTGTCCTAAATCACAGAAAAGCTAAACGTAGGGTTCCCTGGCGATGGCCGTAATATATTCCAAGCGCGGTCTTTAAGCGCTGCGGCTGCCGATAATCGACCACAGTAAGGCTGTAAAACTAGAAGCAAAAGACATGGATTTAAGAAATGCACGCTCTTTTATGAATTTAAATTCGGCTATTCCCCATCGACGTTTCTACATTATGTTGCTCAATCTTAAAGTTCATAACTTGTATCTGAAACACAATTTTTATCCTGACTTGCTCAAACCAAGAATTTGATTTCCTTTGTAATTTTCAGAATTATCTCTACATGCCTAGCAACGTTTGCGTTCAGTGTTGTTGACTGAATTCGCAAGAATCCCACTTACCTTAGCCACACAGCTTATGTATGTTCAACCTCTAAATTGCTAATGACTGCATGACAAAATCACACTTCATTTTTCTACATCATTCATTGAGCTTTAATGTATGGAAATTATTTATTGGAAGCATCTATCATTTGTTTATACGATTATAATTCCATCATCACCTAACTGAGCTGTAATTATAACCGCGAAAAACGTTACGTCAGAGTGGTCAGTGCAACGGGAGTAGAACACGTTAACTTCCAAATGCGAGTCTCGCACGTTATCGGGGAGTCATCTCCCTTGGTTTTATCGTGATTTAGCTAAATAAAGAGAAGAAACTTGATGAACAAACAGTAAATATAAGGGATATGTAGAGAGAGAGTGGTGTAGGTAAATATTGCACGTCTACATGACAGTTTTCTGAAACTGTGTGCACCCAGGCGAAATCGGACGTTTGTGGAGGTTACTCTGGTTGAACTTGCCCCAGTATTGCCCTCAAGTGCGGATACAAAGTCCCTTTGGTATACTTCACTTGTCCGATCCACTCACCTTACCTTGTTGAGGCGCTTCGCTCCCATTCGTTCCACCGTCAGCTTCAATTAACTTGAATTCGACATGCGTCCGTCCTTACTTCCTTCCTTCCACCTTCCTTCCCTCCTTCCTTGCTTGCTTCCTTCCTACCTTCCTTCCTTCCTTCCTACCTTCCTTCCTTGCTTGCTTGCTTGCTTCCTTCCTTCCCTCCTTCCTTCCTTCCTACCTTCCTTCCTTCCTTCCTTCCTACCTTCCTTCCTTGCTTGCTTGCTTGCTTGCTTCCTACCTACCTTCCTTCCCTCCTTCCTTCCTACCTTCCTTCCTTCCTTGCTTGCTTCCTTCCTACCTTCCTTCCTTCCTTCCTACCTTCCTTGCTTGCTTGCTTGCTTGCTTGCTTCCTACCTACCTTCCTTCCCTCCTTCCTTCCTTCCTTCCTACCTTCCTTCCTTCCTTGCTTGCTTCCTACCTACCTTCCTTCCCTCCTTCCTTCCTTCCTACCTTCCTTCCTTGCTTGCTTGCTTCCTTCCTACCTTCCTTCCCTCCTTCCTTCCTTCCTACCTTCCTTCCCTCCTTCCTTCCTTCCACCTTCCTTCCCTCCTTCCTTCCTTCCTTCCTACCTTCCTTCCTTGCTTGCTTGCTTGCTTGCTTCCTTCCTACCTTCCTTCCCTCCTTCCTTCCTTCCACCTTCCTTCCCTCCTTCCTTCCTTCCTACCTTCCTTCCTTGCTTGCTTGCTTCCTTCCTTCCTTCCTTCCCTCCTTCCTTCCTACCTTCCTTCCTTCCTTGCTTGCTTGCTTGCTTCCTTCCTTCCCTCCTTCCTTCCTTCCTACCTTCCTTCCTTCCTTGCTTGCTTGCTTCCTTCCTACCTTCCTACCTACCTTCCTTCCTTCCTTGCTTGCTTGCTTGCTTCCTTCCTTCCTTCCTACCTACCTTCCTTCCTTCCTTCCTACCTTCCTTCCTTCCTTGCTTGCTTGCTTGCTTCCTACCTTCCTTCCTTCCTTCCTTCCTTCCTTCCTTCCTTCCTTCCTTCCTTCCTACCTTCCTTCCTTCCTTGCTTGCTTGCTTGCTTCCTACCTTCCTTCCTTCCTTCCTACCTTCCTTCCTTCCTTGATTGCTTGCTTGCTTCCTTCCTTCCTTCCTTCCCTCCTTCCCTCCTTCCCTCCTTGCTTGCTTGCTTCCTTCCTTCCCTCCTTCCCTCCTTGCTTGCTTGCTTCCTTCCTTCCTAACTTCCATCCTTCCTTCCTTCCTTCCTTCCTTCCTTCCTTCCTAACTTCCTTCCTTCCTTCCTAACTTCCTTCCTTCCTTCTTTCTTTCCTTCCTTCCTCCTTTTCTCCTTTCCTTCCTTCCTCCTTCCGTCCTTCCTTCCTTTCTTCCTTCCTTCCTTCCTCCTTTTCTCCTTTCCTTCCTTACTTTCTTCCTTCCTTCCTACGTTCCTACCTTCCTTCCTTCCTTCCTATCTTCCTTCCTTCCTTCCTTCCTTCCTTCCTTCCTTCCTTCCTTCCTGCCTGCCTGCCTGCCTGCCTTCCTTCCTTCTTTCCTTCTGTCCTTCCTTCCTTCTTTCCTTCTTTCCTTCTTTCGTTCTTTCCTTCTTTCCTTCTTTCCTTCTTTCCTCTATCTTCTGTCCTTTCTTTAGGTTACCCACTATCCAGCATTTATCGTTCCTAAATAACGTACAGTTCTGAGAGAAGCAGTAAAATTCCATTCATTATACACTCTCGTGCACACCCGTTCGTTCAATGTGATCAGTACTTAAGAAAGAATGTAAAATTAAATATTAGACGCAATCATTACCTACCTAAACGATCACGCTAATGTTAAATTAAGACTCAAAGATGCGCTTAGCTCAAGAACCACTGCACGTAACGATACCTATGGAACGTTTGTTCCTTGTTCTGCAACACGTTTACGATTAAGAGATCTTATTTTAGAGTTAAGAACAAGCATAAATTTGATTTTTACCTTCTATGTATAGTAAGTAGATGAAGTATTGTATTCCACCCAAAAATTCGATTGCGAGATTCCACCGGAAATATACGTTTTGAGGACCCCTGAATAAAAAAAGCATTTTAGAAAAAGGTCCGTGTGTGTGTGTGTGTGTGTGTGTGTGTGTGTGTGTGTGCACGCGCACGCGCTTGTTTGTGTATGTGTCTGTTGTGTTTGTCTGTGAAAAGTATAACTGAAAAACAAAATCTCAGTTAAAAACCAAAGTTGAAATTTAAGTATATCTTCCAACAATGCAACACAAAGATTTTGAAGAAAATTCTTCCACCCTAAACTACCCTTTACATGGAATTTTTTTGAAAACTTAGTTTTTCAAAAATGGTTCTAACGATTTTGATTAAAATGCCAAATGTTTAATGTATTTTTATGCCAAATGAAACGTATATTTTGAATTTTCTGCCTCTAGACCATGTAGTCCGGTTTACTCTTGATGACTTTTGCATAACTGGTAAACCGTAAGACATAGACCAAATCTTACTGTACAAAATATGTAGATCTCGTTATAACACACAAATTATGTCCAAATATATTTGTTTGTGGAGTAAACCATTTCGGAGATATTCCTTGTTGTTTGTGCGAGTTTTGGAATATTTAAACTTTCGTCAAATGGAACATCGTTATTCATTTGTGTATATCTTAGACGTGCAAAGAGAACTGAATCTCAAAGATTTAAAAGATTTGACTATCGTTCAATGCCTACTGTATTCCCATATTCCCCTTGCATCTACAAGAAAATTAGTAATAAGATAATTTCTGCAAATGTTTATCTCAACTAATACAAGATAGAGGAATAAGAGCTTGTAAGAATCGTTAGTACAATTTTATTGTACAGAAAGTCACGAGTGCAAGACATCATATTTCTTTAAATCTATGCCTTGAATTTTCTTTTAAAAATGTTCTTTATTTTTTTAAAAAAAAAGTCAAATGTTTTTACAAGTTACTGAAATTTAGACTTGTAGCTGCAGTACCTCTTGAGATGAGTCTAATCAAAGTTCTAAGAAATTGAGAAAAACAGCATTATAGTTTTACAACGTTAAAACCATATCTTTCCAGCTCCAGAAGGCATTTATAACACCGGGACAGGAAAATAAATAGTTATTCAATTTTACAAACATCAGGGCACCCAGAATGTTGTTCTCGCTTCCCTTAAGGTGACAAAATTGTAAAAGTTGTTTTTAATTGACTCCAACAGCTTCTAAGAAATGTTTCTTAATTTATTTCTCTTTATCTGAAAGTGGGCAACAGCAAAGAAATACTTAATTTGTTAAAATATGAAATTTACACCGAAGAAATTTTGTGTCATTAGGCATACCGTAATTTAGCTGTTGTGCATTCAACCTTTGACGCGTTTAAGCAGTGCCTACAAGTTCAAAAATAAGTGGTGGTTATTTTATTTTTCACCTTCGGTTAAGCTTAGAGGTTATCCGGAATTTTTTGTGGGTTCTTTGAAACACAAAAGTCTATACATGTCTTAGTTGGGTGGACGCCTTCCTACGCCATCTGCTTCAGTAACGTCTTTATTATGTACTCGTCCTTCTGGTAATGCGAGAGTGGACTTTTAGCATCTTGACACTGTAGGTTGTTCTATGGATGAAGAAGTGGACCACGAATGGCGTTAATTGTGTAATCGCCATCCTCGTAGTTTGCTTCTGTGTATTTTGTCCTGGCAACTAAGGGAAAGAACGATTAAACTCCAGTCAGATTGGTCATTATACGGTGTTTGAACCCAGAACCTACAGAATACGAGTTTCATGTGCTATTCCCTGAGTCATCTCGCGTGATAGTCTTTTGTTTCCTACGAACTCATGCAACAATTGTCTGGTATCACGAGTGAAAATAATAAATCGCAGTGGATAAAGATACCGTTAGAAGTGAGATTCTTTTTGTAATGTGTAATGGTGACCAAAAGGACATTTGCATTTTACTGCCTCAGATATCCAATTTAGGAAAAGATTATCCCTTTAAAAAGGTTTGGGATTACTCATTTCACGGTTGTGAAACAAAATGGTCCTTAAGCATTTATTTTGAATGTAACTGCATTGTAAACACTATACTGTGATTGTGTTTCGGGGCCGATATTGTTACTCGGGAATAATGAATTCAATGTTAGGGGTGCCTCCTATTCAGTCCTACGTTTAGGCTCACGTAAGTCAACAAATGTTGAACAGTTGGTACCCGTCGGAAATGAGAACCGATCAACAGTTTTATGCAAAATTAATGCGTGGCAAACAGCAGACGAGGGCCAGTCATTATTTTAAATGAATTCTATTTTTGTGATATGTCCACAAACGTAAAGGGCTGGTAGGGATGCATTGTGGCCGGAATTCAACGGAACAGAATCGGAAAACTATTTTCCCTTATTCTTAGTTTCAAAAACCCGTATTAGTTTCTTTTTCTCTCCCGTTATTTCTGCATTTCCGTATTTTGCATACTGTCTTTTAAACTCATATTTAACAAATCATTAAACCTGTATAATTTTCTGGGATTCCGTAAAAATTAAAGTATGATTATTAAACGTGTTTTTAAAGCTCAGTAAAGTACAAAAGTAAAAGAAGAATATAGTGAACCACAAAATTACTTATTTAGTGTAGGTACAAGAGAACTAATAGCTTCCAAACTACGCGTTTTTCAGAGTAGGGAGGCAGATTTCTTTATGCTTTCGTTTCGAAAGAGCATTTTGGTGTGTGTGTGTGTGTGTGTGTGTGGGTGTGGGTGTGGGTGTGGGTGTGGGTGTGGGTGTGTGAAAACCGGTTAGTTTGCCGTCCCGCACAAAATGCTAAGCGTTGTCGTTGTTTTTGGGACATACTGTATGTGTGTGTGTGTGTGTGTGTGTATATATATATATATATATATATATATATATATATATATATATATATATATATACACGGAAGGGAAGTCATTACATGTGTGTCTATGACCAAACTTCCGCCGAGTCAACATGCCGCGTAAGAAGAACGGCAGAAGCAACCTCGCAGCACAGCCAACCACTTCACCGACAGAACATGGTATTTCGGCCCCTGACACCACAACAAATCAACCTACCGACTGCACACAAACAACACAGCCAGAAGCCGAGTACCGTTCGCCGAGTCTCCCAAACCTCACCAAATTGCAGAAGTATAGCGCAGTAGTGCGTGGGGTACATCGGCAACTACCAGGCGCTCTCCTCCTCAATGCAGCCCGACATCGCTGGCCATCCCTGATGAAGGCAATATGCATCTTCACAACCAAGGGACCGTCACCGCTGATACACCTAGAGTTCTAGGACGAGGCGGACTACCGGGCCGCTTAGGCTGATGGGCTCCCTGCCCTTGGGCAGGTGCTCCCGGTCGAGGCTAGCCGTAGTGTCCGCCCCATTCCCTGCCGACGTTGCTGCCAGTACGGCCACTTCGCCGACACCTGCACCCACGCCCCACGGTGTCACTACCGTGACGCAGGTACCTTCACCACGTCTTGCACCAGCCACGACCTGAAACGCCGCTCCGTGTATTGTGCCACGTGCAACTGCACTGGGCACTTCACGGGCCAAGCGGCGTGCCCCAGGAACCCACGCCACCAACCGACTGCTGCTCAAGCGCAACTAACACAACAGCCAGTCTCCAACCCCTGGGCCAACACAACCATACGCCGACCGCATGCAGACACCAACCGACAAACCGCCGAACCACGAGGCGGTTCACCTCGAACGACCTCCGCACTTCAATACTCCACGCCACCGCAGCACTGCGAAAACTCAACGAAGAAATCCAAATGCTCACCAGCCGAGTCACGACGTGGGAAGCAGCCCTTGCCCATGCATTGAAGAACTTCCAGAACACTGACAAAAGAACAACAATCACACAAGACGCCGAGAGGCAGACACAACCACTACAAGAAGAAGAAAAAGAAGAACAAGAAGAAGAACGGATAGAGACACGACAAAGAAAACGACAACGCCGCAACATAGTCCCAGGCCAAATTTACTACAACCACCAAGGACAACCATGTAATAGCATCTGCGCCTTGCCGATCACCAACGAACAACACCTAAAGAACAACACCACACAGCAACCGAAGATGAAATGAAAGCAAAAATGAAAAACATAAATAGCCCTTGTTATGCCTAAATAAAGAACTACCTCGCGGCTGAAGAGGGAATACCCCTGAAACAGGCGAAATAAGCCCTTAAATGCCCTTTAAAAAAAGTCATTACATTCCTTCTAATATGTGCTTCATAGAAGCATTACAAACAAAAACGTATAATGGCATTTTGTTCTTTGATCAGCCGATTTCGAAAAAATAAATGTTTTTTTGCTCCAAATTTGATGCGTAATACCACAAGAATGTACGAAGATAATAGTTTGTTACTTGTACGATTCGTAGAGTAACTTATTTCTGACATAGCTTCGGTAGTAATTATGGGACATGACATAGGGTTTCGAAATAATTAATCACTTAACAGACGTGAAGAAATACTCCGAACGGCTTTTTCAGACGCAACGTATGTCGACAACGTTGCGTTGAGGTTGGTCAGGGAATTGACCTGATATCCGAATGTAAACAGGTTGAGCACTTTCCCTTTCGCTTAATGTTTTGGCAGGTAACGGTTGCGTTTGGCCTACGTTCGTACAGTAAACATAGAAGGAGACATTCACGAGACACGTGATAGCAGTAGTGATACGTATTTGTTTATGTACTGAACCAGTGAAAGTGACACACACAATCTGTAGTGTCGGCAGGTTGTTTTCGACAAAACGATCTCCGTAGGAAATGGTCAGTGGCAAAAACGTAAGATACAAAATGTGCTCCAAATACCGAGATCTACCACTGGTTTAAATTAATGTACTGACTTCCCTTCCACAGGGTATGAATCCTCTGGATTTTTTCTTCTGGGGAGACGTGAAAAGCAGGATCCACAAAACAGCAACTACTGCCCTCTAATCTTTGAGAGAATGCATTTATCTGGCTGCAGAAGAAATGAGCAACAATGAGGGTGTTTTGTTAGAGTGCGACGTAATTAGTTAGAAAGGTGTGAGGCTTGCAGGTGCGCAAATGCTGGACATTTTGAACAATACCTGTGAAGTAGGTGAACGATTTGGCTCATTGCTTATTCTTTTGCTGTCACCTTAAAATATCATTTGGTACACTTTGTAAGAGCTTACAAATGTACCTTTGTGTTTATAAGTGAGAAAGATGGTTTGGTTTATTAAATTATAGCAGTATCAGCTACGAAACGATTTAAGTTTGATGTTGAAGGAAATGATAAACAATATCCTTAGATTGTGAGTTTAGGTTACAGTATGCGTTACTGAAGAACTCAGATGTTCTTATTTATTACGACGTAGCAGACACGGCATTGTATGTCTTTATGTTTACACTCAAGAGCCGCGCGGTTCCGGAAGTTGTAGTGACTCGTGTTTGTTTATTTACTGACCTAGTGAAAGTGAAACGTACAGTGTTGCCAGCTTGTTTTCAATAAAACTAAAATATCTCAGTAGGAAATGGTCAGAAACAAAAATGTAAGATACAAAATGTGTTCCAGATACCGAGATCTATCACTGGTTTAAATTAATGTAGGAAGGGAAGTCGTGTGTGTGTGTGTGTATGTGTGTGTGTGTGTGTGTGTGTGTGTGTGTGTGTGTGTGTGTGTGTGTGTGTGTGTAATCGATTTACGGAAAAGAAGCTGTACAAAACAAGTGCTTACTATGTTAGTATGTATGAGTAGAAAATATCAATTTTGGAGCTTTACAAATCCAGAGGAAGGAAAGTTCAACCATTAGCCCTCCCCCCACCACCTCCAGGAATGTGGAGCTAAATTTAGTTTTTTTTTTTTTTTTTTTTTTAACGCTTCGTTGTGTTCAATGAATTTTTACAGAACAACTGGCAGAATGTTAACAATCGCACGGCTTTCTCTACCCAGCATAAGTTATATATTTGCATATCTGTTCTGCGAACTGTTCATAAAAAGGTGTATTTATGTTAAATATGATAAATGTGGGCCGAAATGATTTCCATACTCATATTGTTGTAACTACCAAGAAACATTTTTAATTAATATACAGGCCTTGATATTGGAGACTCTTCGTCTGGGTTTGTGAGAAGTAAAATAAGCGATATTGCGACTTTGCCCAGTGTTCACTGACACTTTTGATATATATGACACTTTCGCTGTAACTTCAGCTTGTTCACAGTCATCCACTAATATGAATTAGTTCAATTTTCCGTGTCACACTACTTTCTTTGCGACATAGTGTCGTAATGCACTACGTGGGCTCTTCTTTATTTCACACAGCAGTCACAAACTCACTTGTAGAGCCACAGTTGATGTCACATCAGAAACCCGCTCACCAAGTCACTAACTCGAGAGAGCGCTCATTGTCATTGGAAAGTTGCAGAGAATTCCAGAACGTTCGAGACACGGGGAGGAGGGGAACCTTTTAGGAGGCTCTGTTGTCTGACCAATAGCGTTTCTAGTGTTTACGCTGGGCAAGAGCGCTACTTATCTCTGTTTATCTCTCCAACTGTCCGGCGCAGACCTCGCGAAGTTTGGGCCATAACCACTGCCTCACAGTATACTGGAAACTTCAAAGAAACAATACGAAATATCTCGGACACAGCTAAAGCTGCAAAAAGTTGTTTAGCATGAGCGGCGTATTTCAATGATTCTAGAATTGTTGTAGTAGATATATTTCTTAGAGCTTGCGAATGAGAAAAATCTCTAAAATACTGAGAGAATTAAGAGTTTCGCAGGCTATTCTCGCAATATTAAAGATACACATTTTAGTTGTCATGTCAATATCTCAAAAATATATTTTAATCAAAATCTTTATTTGTTAATTTTCATTTTAAGATTACTTAGGGTTCAAGTGAATGTCTTAAACCTTTTCACGTTGCAGCCTTGAAAGATGCTGAACTTATATATGAAGTTGAGCATTCATCCTACTTGTTACCTACTATTAAGTTATGCTGTTCTCTCTCACCCTTATTTCTAACCTTCTTCTTCTTCTTCTTCTTCTTCTTCTTCTTCTTCTTCTTCTTCTTCTCCTTCTCCTCCTTCTCCTCCTTCTCCTCCTACTCCTCCTCCTCCTCCTTCTTGTTCTTGTTCTTCTTCTTCTTCTTCTTCTTCTTCTTCTTCTTCTTCTTCTTCTTCTCCTGTTGTGCGTTCAAGGATCAAATCATGCTTTATTGGGGAAATCCGAATACTGGATGTTTGAGTGACGTACAATACTCTTCTATATGCCATAGATAACGATACAGAAATTAAAAAACGGCATTGTCAAAATTATTTTGATTGCGCATATTTTTGTGGAAATCCAGGGATAAGATTTAGCTCATACTAATAACTTTTACTCTCTTTTAATCCGACAAAAAGGGACAAAATAAGACAAACTTGCAAAAAAAGATTTTGAGAAGGACCTTTCTGGGAAAATAAATATAGAATTTTGGGATTTATCCGTCTCTTATCGAGTTTGGACCTTTGCCGGTATTTTTTGTCTCTTGTACACATAAAGAAAAGCATTACACATATAAAGCATAATATAACAAACACGAAGCTACAGGTCCCCACAAGCCACATCTATGACTAGAGACATAAAAAAAAGTCTGATATATCATGTATGATGCCTGGGATGCTAAGAGCTACATAAGAAGCTTATGCTCTTAGAGACGTGGGCCCTTTGAACTGTGAAAGAATTTTTAATGTGTTTTCTGTACCAGATCCTCCACATCAGCTTTAGGAGCGTTTCAGTTTGTAACTGATTAAAATGACGTAAATATACTTTTATACATCATAGTGTCCTAAATTTAACAAAATATAAACATGTATTACTCCATATGAGTATCACCACAAACTTAGGCCACAAAAACTGTTACATAAAACTTAGAAGCACTATAGCTTCTAGAGTTAAAAGCAGATAAACTATCTGAGGCTTAATTTAAGGGCCTGAAGGTACTCTTTCCAAAAGAAAATGTGTAAAAGTAATACAAAAAACCAAAGACAAAAAAGACACCTAATTTCCAGGCAGGGCGCATGCGTGAACACGAACGATATCGAAAAATCGTCCTGTCAGCGCACCATCGTTTGAATTGACCAGACTGACAAACATAATCAGTCTGAGTAGCAAAATAATGATTCTAAAGCTGGGAAACAATGCCAACTGTGAAATTCATAACTGGACTCCCTGACTCTGAAAATTGACATGGGTACCAAATAGTTTAATTCTCCCAATCAGATTCCTGAAGAGAGTTAAAAATTGTCGAAAGCCCTTGAAGGTAATTAGAGGTCTTATTACCATTGGTTCCGAAACCCATTTCAGTTACAACTGCATCTCTAGCTATAGGTCAAAGATCGCATCATGTACGTAACTTTTCTCTCACCTCCAACTCCTAACAGATCAAGAGCCCTACAAACTACTTTCCCTGTTTTTTCCCTGCCCCCCCCACCGCCCCCCCGGCCCTCCGGTCGCAGAAAACTAATTGCAAGCACCGCACCATCTGTTGTACTGAAGAAATAATAGCAGCAAAGGGGGAAGCTGTGGCGGCTCATAAAAACGCGATAAAAATCCACCCCATCAGTGTGTACACAGACTTTGATTTTCCCGTGTATAATTAAAAATGTCCAAAACACCACCTCGAATGATAACTCCGATATTGAAAAGAGCAAGCAGTCTTTTTCCGGGTTTTATTTAGCCACCCCTTCCACCAGACCGTGTTTGTACAGTGGGGAAGTAAGGACGCAGTGTAAATATTCCGTGGAGATGAGATGAGACTGTTTTTCTGGAAGAGCAGCGTCTTCCTGAGCTAGCGGAAAAAAATAAATGGCGTTTGTCACTACAGATCTTTATCCTTGTGCTAGAGAAACTCAAAATGTTTACTCTTACATGCGTGTCCCTACTTCTTTCTTCCTCCATTTTCTTCCTTCTGTTTCTATTCGGTACCTTCGTTTTATTTCTTGCCCTGCTTCACCATTGTATTTTGAAAACTCTTCTTTTTCAATCAATCAGCTAACGCTGGGAATCCACTGCATACGATTTAAAAATTCGATATCAAGATTTTATCCCAAATACGTGTTTTGAGATTCATTGAGCAAAAAGCAAGTAAAAAAGACAATACACATAAAGATCAAAACGTGCATACGCGTGGGCACATTGTGTCTGCCTGTGAACAGTTGGTATATAACTCAAAAACAAAAACTCTGGAGTGTTACAATTATAAGAACTTTTTTCGAAATACAATGAATTCAGATGCATTCCACTATTTCAAATCTACAAAGGAAACATTATACATTGATGTTCGTAGAGGATTAGTTCTTATTCGTTTACTCAGAAAGTAACCTACAGTAAGCTATGTATAAATTAAATAATATTTCAATGAAATACAGCCTCAAAAATCATAGAAATAAGGTAAAATATTAGCTTTGCAAGACCACATCATTTAAAATAAAAAACAGGTCGTTAGTATTAAACATGTTAAACATCTCCGGAAGGTTAATTATAAGATTTAACAGATTTCAAACCGAATTTGGAACAATAAACGGAACTTAAAGGCAAAGGGTAAATGGTACAGACACAGAGGGGGCGCGGCACCTCGCTCACAGAGTGTGGCTGTGGCTACCATCCCCCAGGAGGGAAGAATGAATTGAGGGAACCGAAGGTTCACACAGGGTCGCAGCTAGATAGGCCACAGAGACGCGTGGAAGTCCCTAACAAGAACTACAAAGTAATGGCACTGCCAATTCGTTATATTGAAAGTTGGGTAATGGCGAAATTCCAAAGGAAAAACTGAAAGCTGTTTTAATTACATTGTTACGATTGGCGGGCTATAGGAAAAAGGAAAGGAAAACTCAAGTGGAAGGAACATGTAGAAAAGAATGAATATAAACAAGAGTCCTAAACTACTATGGAATAATAGACCTGTTGGAAAATAAATAGTGGAAAACCTATAATGAGATAGTCGGATAAATTAATCAAACATGTATTAACTAGGTGTTCCGGGGAAGGTTGCTGCGTAGTGAGTAATCCAAATGAGAGACATCCTTAATGGCAGTAAGTCCGCTGTCCATTGCAGTTTATATTTATTTTGTAGAGTTTAGCTCTCCTTTCACAGAAAAGAGAGTATTTCCATGTATCACTAATCTGTATGTCTGCTTCTTATTTTCCTGTATGTCCAGTCTTTGATGTCCTGCCTTTCTGGGAAATTAATGTTTTGGGAAATATCACAAAACAAGAAAAAATCTGAAACAAATTACTCTTAAAATCCAATTTCAGAGATACGACACTATAGAGAAATATTGGATAGAAGAGAACAGTAGTAACTGAGCAAAGCCTCGGCAAAGAGAAAGCGCGACCTCAACAGCTACGTGCTGTTTTACTTCTTCCAATAGGTGTCCGAAAATTGTAAAAAGAAATGAGTTTTTATTTAAGGACGCTCTTTAACAGCTATGGTTCTCAGGGCCATATTCTATATTGAACGTGAAAGACCACTTAAGTTAGTTCAGGGGCCTCTTTAACTCTTCAGGTTTTTTTATGTGTTGTAAATCTACCACCCGGGAATACCGGCTTTACTTTCCTTCCGAAGGAAGCCATGCTAAGGATTTTACACCCGCAAACAATCCATCGCCCTCCGCCGGGTTTGAACCCATGACCTCGGGAGCCACAGTCTAGCATGTAAGCCCTAGACGTCGGAGGACAACATAAGCGTTCGTGATTTTTGTTGTTGTTGTTGTTGTTGTTTGACGCTGTCAATTGCCAGGATCACATCAGCGTCGCCGGTGTGCCGGAATTTTGTTCTGCAGGAGTTCTTTTACATGCCAGTAAATCTTCTGACATGGAGCTGACGTTTTTAAGCACGCTTAAAAACCATCGGTCTGGGCCGGGTTTGAACCCGCGACCTTGGGAACAGTAGGCCAGCGTCTAACCAACTGAGCCACCCAGACCGACTGACACGTGATACTGTGATACATGTGGGGTGCCTCATATAATGTGTACCTATAACAATTGGCCAAATTCACCATAAAGTTACTTAAACAAAGATCTAATGGTAGAAATCAAATAGATTTGCTTTGCTTCCGTATGAGAAGGTATTCTTCTTGACAATATTAGCTAGTTGAGCTCTACAAATTAACTATGGCAATAAAGTTTACCATATGCATATACTTTAACCATTGGCCTTGTGAGGTACTTAGTGAATCATCCACCTGCTGTTCTCTGGGTCATGAGTTTCATTAGTGCTTAAGAAATGTCTCTTTGATTAAGAGTTGTACTCGGTTGGTGTTGTATCAGGAGTGTGTGATCCCATTATAATAATCAATTCGCCTATCTCAGGCCTGCCGCTGGGCAGATACCTGAATTCAAGTTTCCTGTGTCACTCCATGGCTTGCATCGTTTGATTCGAACAGATGGCATTACCATACTCCACAAAGTTGAACAGGAGGGGAAAGAATTGCTACATATTCATACTAACTTCAAAATGTTACTCATAACTTAATGAGTATAAATTCGTTAACAAGCTGTAAACTGGATATGGACTAGACACTGACTGTAACAAACAGGATTTTATAGAAGACATGCACAGATCTGAAATGCACTAACCAATGCGTATATTGGTTTTAATGAAACTCTCCTAAGTGTGCTAAACAATGAGAACATATGCCTACAACATAACATTATTGTATTTTGATTGTTTCAGGCCTTTATGGGTTATTTTATCATACGTTAAAACTCTCGCTTATTTCTAACCCATTAGAAGTGGTGACAGTTGCGAAAATAAACAGCGAAGTATTTAAATTGCTTGTACAATATTACTGCGTTTTTCCCCAACTATCCAGATAAAAAGTAGTTACATAGCTTCTAACAGTTGAGAACAGCAAGGGTTTAAAAGAGAAATGATTCAACGCAGAACGGAACCATGGCCTTCTGCCCGCAAAGAACGCAGGGGAATTGCTTTGCCCCCAATATCCGGGAGATAGCTAGGACTGATCTGGGTCAAAATGACAAGATAATGGGTTAGCCAAGCAAACAAGAGCCATCCATCACACGAGAGTAAGGAGAGGATATAAACTGGCTGTCTTCTGCAGATGGCTTTTCAGTTCGTTCTGCTCCCTATGGGCCCGCCATGTTGCGGTCAACAATTAATCCCTGCACAGATCTAAATCAGCAAACATTAATAGCTCATTCTTACCTCATTTTCAGACTCTCTTAATGTCGATACGCACATACGCTATACTAATACTATAACCAAATATTTTCTGGTAATTTTTTTGTTTGCATAACTAACGATGTTAAATGATACCAGTAATCGCATTTATAAATGTTTATATTTTCTTTATATGTACAGTGGGTCCACAGATTCCATACAACTCACATCCGTGTTACTGGGATGGTATAGTATTTGCCTTTATGCCGAAGGATCTTAAATTCGAATCTTCGGTGGTGTAAGCTTTCTAGATAAGCTTTTACTCCGGGGCTTTCCCTTATTTGGAGAAAACAATCATTGGGCATTCATGCCCTGCATTTATTCACATCTTTAAGTACCTAAGTTGTTATAAGGAATGTTAACGTCTGAAAAAAAAAAGTTCAAAAATAAGGGCTCCACTCAAAGAACTAGCCTAGAAATCATCTAAATTATTTCCTCCTAATGAGTTACGAGTAAGGCGCAAACAAATCAAAATACTGGACTTGTTTTTAGTTTTACTGAAAGTGTTACACAAGGTTAGGTAGGATCCTTGTTATTCATGGAACTTCCATAAACAGGCCATTTAAGGAGATGCCATTTCTTTTTCATCACCACCACCACCACCACCACCACCACCACCACCACCACCATCATCATCATCATCATCATCATCATCATTATTATTATTATTATTATTATTCGCACATTGAGCTAGTTATCGTTGGATACATTATATAGGTATAACCTTGGTTCCTTACTTATAATTTTCTTCTTAAAATTGGAAACAGCATAAGGGAAAAAAAACAAGTTGCGTGCAAATTTAGCCTGATAAGTTGCAGCCACATCCCTTCTAATAAATTAAGTTTCTGATAACAAAGCTTTCGGCACGGTTACATAGTTGCATGCATCCTTTTTCATTTTTCTCCACTACAACTTAGTGCAACTATTCTCTCAGCTACTCTGACTTTCCTTCAACCGACCTGCCGATAAATGTGACAGGCAGGATGAGTGGACGGGAGTTCTATGCCGTTGCCATATGTAGGTAGTTAGGGGTGAGTGAGTGAGTGTGTCGGGTTTAAGGGCCCGTCGACAACTTGGTCATTAGGTAGTTAGGTATACCATACAAATTATTATTGTACGGAAACTTTAGTTGTAAATTTCTGGAAATCCACTAATTTTAGCAAAACGGTCGTATAGGAAACGTTTGTGCGGTTGCTTTTAAATGCTCTTATAGGTTTAGCGCACTTTGCTAATCATTTGCATGACATCATAATCATGTGACAAAATCACGACATAAACCTTCTTGCGATAAACTTAGGGCTGAATAAACTGTAATATTTCATTTTACAATGTAGATTTACCCCTTAAGCCAGAAGTGGGCAAAAGCGGATTCATGAATTCGTGTGATTCATGAACCTTTCGCCGTGTAACTATGCAACACCTTCTTCCTTGGCCGCGCCATAGCCGAGTGGTTAGACTATTCGCTTCTCACCGAAGCGGCCCGAGTTCGATCCCAGGCAATCGCATGTGAGATTTGTGGAGGGCGAAGTGGTGCTGGGGCGGGTTTCCTCAGGGTTCTCCGGTTTCCTCCTATAGGTATCTTTCAACCCTGTATGAGGATGCATGCAAGGTTATGGAACACTTGGTTTTAGCCTAGATGTTTCCTCTTTGTTAATCTTAATCACCACAATTGTTCCCATCGTTATGCAGGCAAAGTTTAACAAACTCGTATTTCAGATTCTCACTGTTTAATTGTTGTTTACAGTTCCATAACAGTTGGATAAGACGAATCTTCTCTCATGATGATTGTAGTATTCCTGTAAGACGAGACTTTAAATTTTCTTTTCACTTTTATTGTGCACAGTGTTTTTATCTGCATTCCCTCTTCCACTTTACTTCCAGAAGTTCATAATTGTTTTATCATAATTAGCGATCCGTAATTCTGACCGATCAGTACTTCTGCAGCTGTCGTTCCGCAACTTCCAAAACCGGCTGGCTACCTTTAAGATGCTCTGCTTCTCTGACAACCTGAGTGAAGGCATGGGATATCCAAGACATAGCACAGTGAAAATAAGTGTTATCAATATGCGCAGTAAGAACCAAAAGTCTCATTTGCTTGGGGAAAAAAGAGTTAGGATTAAGATATAATATGGCTACTAACTACTTGCTCTTGGGTTCGTAGTGCAGGTGACTTATGCACTGAATATCACTGACTGTCTGGAGGTAGGTTAGTTAGTATTCTTGTTGCTGTGGTACCACCTCTCTGGTAAAGAATGGCGAGAGTCCACGTAAAACAGTGATTGACATGTGTGTATGTTGACTCAACTTTGGTAGTAATCTACTGAATCGCCCGTTTTGCTTTTTATTTTCACTTGTCTAATCAGACCGCAGAAATGTGTAGTAAATATAGTTTATTGTCTAAAGTGTAAAGCTTCTTCCAACCATATTTTGCTTGTTCACGAGCTGATTTATAAATTAATGTACATTATAATGGACAAGGGAACTGAAAATGTTAATATGTTCTGTTTCACTGATGGATGTCTAAGGTACGAGTTTTTTTAAGGAAGTATTGGCACTATATACAGTAGGGATAAAACTTTGATTACGCGTGAAAATAGTCAGTGAAATGCTGTTTTGAGGCTATGTGAGCTACTGGATGCTCTCAACCCAGTGTTTCCTGTACTGCATAGGGATGGAGTAACCTGACTTTTGGGATACCCCTTGCAGATCATGTGACATCTCTTCCTTGTGGAGTGAGTTCTGGTTCTTGAATGCAAAAGTTATTCTAAGATCTCCCACGTTCAACAGCTCACCAACGTCCTCGTGTATTCTATTATTAGGTGCTTTTTCAAGTAAAACACGGATAAACCTGGAAAAAAAAAACGAAAAAAACAGAACTTTGTACAAAACTTTGCTTAAAATATTATTGAGCAGAGAGGGAATAGAAGTAAGGCCAAAAAGTTGTATCCTTGCATGACAAGAAACAATTCCTTGTATAATTGTTATATCGACCGCCTCCGTAGCGTAGTTGGTAGCGCGCTTGCCTCTGGCATGGAGGACCGGGTTCAATCTCCGGTGCCAGCATGGGGATTTTCCCTCCGCTGGGAGGTCTGGCACGAGGTGCACTTAGCTTTGTTAGGTCCCGGATAGGCCATTGCGGAGCTACTTGATGGAGAAGCAGCGGCCCCAGGTCACGAAGACCGTATAACTGGCCGGGAGAGCTCGGGACGCTGACCACGTACCATCTTCCAGTACTGCATCCCACCAATGACGCCTGTAATAGGCAGAGGTGGGGGACGCAGCTTATGGGCGGCAAACCTTGGCCCTTCATGGGCTGTTGCGCTAGGAGTTTACTTAATTATTATATCATAAGCAACCGCCAAAATGCCTTAACCCTGACGGATAGAAACAAGGATCTTTTTAATGCGGATTTTCCGGATAACACATTTCATCGGATTCACTCTTAATTTCGTTCACTATGTTCATTAGTGCTTAAGAAGCTACATTATGTTGTACCTGAGCTAGATATCAGGACATATTTCATATTCAGTTAAAAGAATATTTGTGATTTGAGTTTAATCCCTTGTGGATGTAAACAGGATTTCCTGAATGCAGGCTCCGAGAAATAGGGCGCGCCCTGTGCTTCACGGAAAACACTGGACTGACGTCATTCAAGCTCCCAAAGGATGGCATAGGACATTGCCAACAAATTATTACTAAAGGAAATATGCTGATTATTTTTATGCGAGGCAAATAGCTTATCTATACTGCATACATTGCCACTACCTCCATACCACGTATTTCCGTTTCTATTCCTATTTGGTCTCCTGAATTCAGTAGATATAGTAACATATAATAAAATATATCTAAACATATATAAGTAAGGTTGTGGCCTGTCACCAGTCTATTATATGTGAATAAAATTATTAGAGAATGGAGAGAATTACGTCATGGGTATATACAACTAAATAGACATTTACAACTAGGTTCGTTACGTTTTGCTGACAATTTAGCTCTGCTGGCATCTTCAGAGGATGAATTACGACGTTCAGTAATCTATAATTTTAACAAAATTGGAATAAAATATGACATGAAAATTAATAAAGAAAATGTTAAAATGATGACTTTCTGTGAAAAATACTCCGTTCCTAGTAAAATATGTTTAGATTAAAAAATATAAGACAAAGTAGATTATTTCACATACCTATCTCGGATACACATTATCCTTTTTGATGAGACATTTCCCAGAAAATTACTAAGTACAAGTAACATTATGAAATCTTCCCTAGTAGAAATATATACCAGATTCCGCCTGTACAAGACCTGTACTTTGTTACGGAAGTGAAACATGGACACTGAGGAAGAAAGATGAAAGCAGAATAACCAATAATGAAATGAAATTCATGAGGTATACGTACAGCAGGATATACAAAATGGGAACCTAAACACAATGAAGATGTACTAGAAGAATTACAACTAGAAGCTGTAATTAACTACATAAGAAATTATCAAAATAACTGGTTAAATCATCTACAGCGCATGCATACAAATAGAATCCCAAATGTCATGCTTCACTATCGTTCCAAATGGAAAGAGATCTTTAGGTCGTCCAAAGAAACGCTGGGCTGAAAATATCAAGTGTGAGGTCGTAACAGGCCTTATGGTCTAAGACTTGGAAGGAAGGAATGAAGGAAGGGAGAAGAAGAAGAATTGAGTAGAAGGGGATTTTTAAAGTTGTTCATCGAGTTTAACTCCAAGAGCTTCTACGTTATCTTCAATTATTATAATATCGGTTACCTTTGTGGATATTTGGTTCAGTATTTGTGTGCCTTTCTGTGCTAAAAAGTAATGGAAAAAGAAATAAATTCCTACAAGCGCTTTTACTAAAGTAGACAGAATCTCGACTGTTGAGAGAAAATGACACGTGGGACTGGAACTATTACCCACGGAAAAATGATAGCTTGAAAGATACTCTGAAGAAAACTGCTCAAACTCTCTAACCTCCTGATCAAAACAGTGAACTACGTACCAGAAACAGAGATACAAGAGTAAAATTCCAAATAATAAGCCTGCAGTTGCTAACTAAATTACAATTATACAAGGGAAATAAAAGCTTTGGAAATATGCACTTTAGCGTGTTCTAATGTAATGTGGGAATCACATAGTAGTTCGAAACCACTCGTTTCTAAAGCGAATTAAAATATTACCTACTCCTAAATAACAACACAATGAAAACCTTGAAAATATGATTATTAATTGTTTCGTTATATTGTTCAGCTAACGTTTACTGTAAAATATATACCTAAACAATGAACGGGTTGCTGACCACATCACTTTCCGGATGATTCTTCACCTCTGCCGTGTGTATATAGACGACAGTCAGGGTGGCAGGCCTAGGCCTTTCGCGAGCTGTAGCGCCACAGGATTTATTATTATAAACAAAGAACTAAGTGGATATTTATTTTACTTTCGCTATCACATACTTAAATTGCTAACACGACTTCGTTTTGAAATTATACGTTTTGAAACCTCATGATGACCGCCTCCGTAGCGCAGTTGGTAGCGCGCCTGCCTGCCTCTGGCGCGGAGGACCCGGGTTCGATCCCCGGTACCAACATGGGATTTTTCCCCAGCTGGGAGGTCTGGTGCGGGGTGCCTTCAGTCTCATGAGGTCCCTGAGGGGCCAATTGAGGAACTATCCTGATAGAAAGTTAGCGTCCCTAAAAGGTCAAGTAGTCGCCTTACGGTCGGGGGAGTCACCGTGCTGATTCCCGCCACCACCACCAACCTGCACTCCTCCTTGGCTGCGGCTGGAGGACGCAGCGGTCAGGCGATGAGGGTAACCTCTGCATAGGGGAAACGCCCTAGGGATTTAAGCCTCATGAAAGAAAAGCGTTTTGCTAAATGTTTGAATGTGTTCTTTTTGCTCCGCCTGTCTGCATTTTTGTGAATAACCGTGTTATAAGTGTTGACACGACCAATTAGGTGGAATCACGCCTCGTCGGCAAAGAACAGAATTCAGCAAGGACATGGAAGAGACGAAACGCCGTGTGCTCCGTTAGGTTTTAAATGAAGAACTCTTAATTTTTTGTGAAGCGTTGAGCTAACTATTGTATGCGCTACAAAATCAATGAGAATTTAATTTTCGTTTATATTATTTAGTTCTGAATTACCAAAGTTTATGTAGTAACAAAAGAAATTAGCATATCTAGAGCTTAGGATCCAATTAAAGAATAATGTAATATTTGCTGTGTCTTGGGGCTTCAATTAGACCGGGTTTAAGTCACGAGTTGATGGTTAATACTTCGTACACAACGAATGCTCTGTTGTTTTACTCTGTGTCTTAAAGGATTCAGCGAATAAAAATATAACAAAACCTCCAGTAGAGATTAAAGCTTTCAATGAAAAATAAAGCTATATTTCTTTCTGCTTCTGTTCTTGTGCCTTGGTGTCCTTTTTTCGGTCTTCTTTTTCTACATGTTCTCTCGACGAAGCCTAATAGTGCTCGAAACTGGAGTAATGTTTGCTTGGCATACTTTATTGTCATCGGTCTATACATCTGTAACATTTTTCGCATCGGAAAATATTTGCTGCTTCATTTGTTCAAAATAGATGGCCGCTATATTCATAGTTTAAAAGAGATACGATGTAGACAGCTGTCTTAAACAAAGCTCTTCATATTATCTATACATTCCATTAAGTTCCATTCTATTCAATTTCAAGTCTTTTTTTACGCTTATAGTTTTAAACTCTGCAACTTCTTTCACTGATGGTTTCAACCTTTTTTAAAATCATACACAATTAAAACGGTATACAGGATAAGAGTTCATGTTCCGAAATATCACTTTACAAAAGTTTTTCGTCATTCAATTATTCCTTATTTAATGACTGTTACCTAATATTCATTATACCTATTTCGACATACATATTTGTGGAGTATGGTACCCAGGATACATCATTATTACAGAAATTCCAACGGTTAAAAATGCCCGATAAATACGGAACTAAAAAGGAAAAAAAATGCATACACAAACATTTGGGTGGATGGTTGAATGTATGATTTCATTATTTATTAGTTTTGTTACGTATCAAATATAGTAGATGACTATTTCACTCATATGAGGTAGGCACAATATGAATAAACCGTTTTTAAGAATGCTTTGCTTCATTAAAGGTTAACAATCGCATTCTAGTAATCGACAATTGTCAATTATGTCCCGTCCTATGTTTAAATACATTTAATGCGGTGAATATACTCCATTATTTTCCGGTTGCGGAAGCTTCAAAACAAAATAGAACTTCCACATTTGGTGAAATGTTATACATTAAATTAATTTATTTTAGGAAAGTTGTTCTCTCTGAGGTCTCACATTTTTATCGTTAACGTAACACTTTACTTTTACTTTTGAGTTTATGAATTTATTCAGTATTCACCAGCTATTAAGCTCAGATTTGTCGTTTTAAGCAAAATCTACGTATAATTTACTTTTATTGTGTATATTCTAGAATAATGATCCCCCCGTAACCCCGTGGCACAACAGCCCATCCGGGCCAAAGCCCACCGCCCGACCGCTGCGTTCCCCACTTCTGACCACCACAGGCATCATGAGTAGGGTGCAGTACTGGAGGTGGGACGTGGTCAACGCCCCGAGCCCTCCCGGCCGTTTATGCGGCCTTCATGACCAGGGTCCACTACTCTTCAAGCAAGTAGCTCCTCAATTGGCCCCTCAGGACCCTAACGAGGTTGAGTGCACTCGGGACTAGGTCTCCCAGCTGGAGAAAATCTCCACGCCGGTACCGGTAATGTACAATAATGATGGCGTTGTAAAATAGTCAGAAGTATCACTTGAAGCTTTGAGCCACCTTGTTCGAAAATTATTATACACGAATGCCTTTCAACCAAGGAGCGGTCTCGTTGCTATCTAATTTCACTAATCAGAATCGACCTTAATAGCTTTAAAGAATAGTGCTCAAAAACTAATAACTGAGAAAGTGGGAAAAAAGATGAAAGTGGATGCTTTATTGTTTTCTATACAATAAGTAATTTAAATTATACATGACATTTAATAATAGGTAATAATAATAATAATAATAATAATAATAATAATGATGATGATGATGATGATGATGATGATGATGATGATGATGATGATGATGATGATGATGATGATGATGATGATGATGATGATGATGATGATGATGATTGATGATGATGATGATGATGATGATGATGATGATGATGATGATGATGATGATGATGATGATGATGATGATGATGATGATGATGATGATGATGATGATGATGATGATGATGGTGATGATGATGGTGATGATGATGGTGATGATGATGATGATGATGATGATGATGATGATGATGATGATGATACACTTCAAGCATAATAGCTGTTCTTATGAATTTCGCTCTTATGATGCAAGCATAATATGGACCAATGGTTTTTAAGAATGCTTTTTTCCTATATTCAATTCTTATACCAATAATCTCTGCGTCAATTCGACTAGGGATTTAGGAAGCCGTTCTAATGTATTTTCATGTTCGCTGTAGATATAAACTGTAAAAATAGTGAGGTTTGATGATCTGCGAATTTAAAATAAAGCATAAGCATTACAAAAAGCATAACACAAAAACAAGCAAAAAGGTGGTATGGAATCAATTTTCAGAGTTTTGCGCCGAACCAAACTACGAGATTGAACAAACAACCAGCGATGACTTGAAACCAAAACAAATAACAATGTATTCCATCACCTCTGCTTCGATTTGATTATCTCACTGTCTGTCAAAAGAATTTCTCGTTACACCACGTATTGTTCAGTTGTATTTTATAGTTACCATTCAGATCTGTGGTTCTGTTTGGAATATTAATGAAATCCGTACCTACATGTTTTCAGGTTGATTTTCAATAGGTTATTCGATTCAGGTTGGTCGCATATGCCAGATATGTTATGTAGGCATGAGTACATTTACATGACCTTCTCTAATCGTTATTCAACAAACTATTGTTGCGCAATCTGTTTCTTCTACTTCATTTTAATCGATATAAACAATTGAAGAAATTATATTATTACATATTTCCTTGTAGACACAAGGGGACTAAGGAAAAGCATTAGGCTAAAATGATAGCCATATCTTTTAAGAACAAACTGCTATGTGATGATTTTGGAATTCGTTCTCTTGTATGACTGCGGAGATAAAAGGAATAGCGATTTTGGAGTTTAAAAACGATAATTGAACTTTCAAACTCCACTTTTGGTCCCAAAATGACCACCAGGAAACAAGCATTCTTTTATCGTATTAAATTATCCAGAAATATTAATACCCGTGGTATTTCTGAAGATAAACTCAAAGCTGCTTGTAATACCTACATATTACCCATGGTAGACCTTTCACACTTACCGCGTGTAACTAGATTAAAGTGTGAATCAGATGGTGAAAAGTTAATTGGCAGGGCCGAATTTGTGCGCTACCACTGTGCTGTCTTGATGAGGTACACAAATTCCCAATATCTTCTGAGTTGAAAGTCATAAAGCTTTCTTTTCAATTTCAGTACTTCAGGACGGAATTGTAATGCTTAGGCGATTAGAGCTTAAAGTATTATGAAATAATAGAATTTCTAAGCAAAATTGTGCATGGTAATGATAGAAATAACTGTTAAGAACCGTTTATATAAGAAGACAGAAACGCAGGAAAAATTCCCAAATATCCATGTAGTTTTAAACATGGACTTGACTACACTTTTCTATCCACTAACAAGAACTGTGCAAACCTTACAGATGGTTCTATTTTCGCTACGCTCTCTCAATTTTGCGTAATGATCAATTCTCCTTTTTTATTTAACCCAGTGTTTTTAATGCAGCTTCATGCTCGATTGTGCACTACGATTGCTAAATGAGATCTTAAACAGTGTTTGGAAAAGAAACGACAAAGACATCCTTTCTTCTCTTGTGCAGTAATCTTGTTAGCAATTACGAGATGGCTCTCGTGTTTTAAGACGGGATGACATGCCCTTTCACTTTCATGCAGCCTTGTGCAATCTGCTGCGAAGGATGGAGATTTGTTACAGCGAAACGAAACTTGAATTACACCTTTCTTAAACTGAGAAAAGGTTGTGCTGAACTCCTGAAGTTTTCTTCAACCCTTGATCAACTTGGTCCAAATATTTCCCAAACTTGAAGTTTAGCTGATGTCAGCAAGCATTTTAACCTCTCTCTGAGCGGATCAACCCTTCAGCTCCGAAATAACGAGAATATATTTTCACTTTTATGAGTATTCTAAATTAGCTCATTAAAGATTGCAGTGGAGTAGATATATACCTACTTATGAGTTCATACGCTTTAATGTAATTGGATATTTAGGAGCATACAACATTAAAGCTTTTCCTTAAGTCAAGGTCTGCGGCACTGAGTGTGAAACATTCCCTTGCAGTGTTCCTGCATCATACACGCGACTTTGTATCAGTTAACACGTGCATTGGGATGGGGACTTTCACTGCCTTTTCCGAAACTACGCCTGAAAAACCTGGCGTGTGAAGTAGGTACTGCAACCAACCACTGGTCGACTTCAGATTCTAGTGGTGTTGCACGATAGATAGTTTTGTACCGTTCGCAACGAGCAGTAGATAAGACCGCAGCTTAGTTTTAGGTCGTTAGCACGCTAACTGTGCTATGTAGGAATGAAGAAGATGAATGACACTTCATGGTAGAGGAATTTTGCAGCTTGAAAACTTTTCCATTTATGCCAATTAGATAGTACTGTTGATGTTAAAATAAATGTTGTCCTTCAGTATGTAGATGTATTTTCAAAATTCTGAGTTTGTGGAAAAAGTAAAGATTGCCATGAGCCTAAAAGTAAATTCTTATCAGAAATACTTCACTTTTTACTACTTTTGCTTACACGAAATAGAGACTGCATTGCATTTGATCCAAAAATCCGATATCTACATTTCAGCACAAACACACTTCTACTTAAATAATCAATGTTCTAGAAAGGACCATATGTGTGAAAATGAATAACTCAAAAATGAAAAGTGGGAGAAATAGCAAATTTCAAATTAAATTTGATCCTCTATAAGATACAAAGCAAACATTTTTAAGAAATTCTCTCAATCTTAAACAGCCATGTACATTATCCTTTGCTTTTTATCAAGAGGCTGTAGGTAACTATGTTTATTAAAAGATAGGTTCAACATAGCGGCGCCGTGGCCGAGGGGTTAAATCACTCGCCTCTCACCTAGGTGGCCTAAATTTGAACCCAGGGAACCACATGTGTGATTAGTGATGGACAAAGCGGCATCTGGACGGATTTTCACCGGGTTCTCCGATTTACCCTGCCATTCGTTGCACCAACTCCTCCTTTCTTCCATTTCACCCTCATTTCCTATCGTCTCCTTTCCCACACTTATACCTACCAGACTTTGGACCGATCACCCGTCGTGGCTACTCTCTGATCAGAGTTTGTCTGCTCCTCGACAGGTGCCTGACTCAGACGCCCACTTGTAAGCTCTACGAGGAGGGAAAGTATAGAAACACGAATATGTTCCAAATAGCTATTGTCAGAACCAATAAGTTCCACATGTTGGATTTTCTGTAAACGGCCAATGAAATCCTCTTCAACCTCAGACTTTATATAACTGAACAACAAAACACTGTTCGTTTAGGTTTCTGCATTTTAAGTATTAAATACTTTTTTGTATGTTAAGTGTTTCTCGTGATTTCATGGCCAGCAATATTGAGCTGCTATTTGAACGTTTGACTCATGTCTCAGCTTCCTAAGTAAAGAAGATATACGTATAGCGTTACCTAATTAAACCATTTGTTGTAAATAGTTAACACGAATAACTGAATGCCAAACCAAATCACGCGACTTTTTTTTACCTATTTCCAGTTCACCAGTGTTCCTTATGTTCTATGTTGTTCATATAGAAATTAGTTGTTTTAATAGCATATCTAAAGTAGGTGTTTGTGTAGAAATAGTTTCCAGTACTTGTGCGGTTATAGGCATCTTCGTATCATAGCATCTTTGGAAGATGCTGAACTTAAATACTAGGTTTGGTATTTAGCCGGCTTTTCATTTTTGAGTTATGCTCTTCACGGACTCACTCACTCTCTCTCTCTCTCTCTCTCTCTCTCTCTCTCTCTCTCACGCACGCGCGCGCGCGTACACACACACACACACACACACACACACACACATGCGCATCGCGCGCGGACTTTCTTCTAAAAATGCCTTTTTTTTTTTCAAAGATTCAGGGGTAGGTACCCAAAACATGTATTTCCGGTGTAATCTCGGTATTGAATTTTTGCGTGGAATGTAGGTTCCCCTAGTAAAAAAGTTCAGAACCAGTCCAGGGAACTGAACTTCACAGGTTATTCATAGAGTTGCAGTTAAATCGCTTATGTATGCTATAAAAATATAGATGGACACAGACATGAACCCTGTTTAGTTCTTCCTCCTTCTCCTCCTTCTCCTCATCCTCCTTCTTCTTCTCCTCTTCTTTTTCTTTTTCTCTTAACTTTTGTTGAAATTTCGATCTCAATTTTTGGATGGGACGGAATACCTCTTCTTAGTTTAGGTATTAAAGTAAGCTATAGGAAAAAATATTTAGGCACAAATAAGTAATATATGGAAACTCTATGAAATGATATCTAATGAGTGTAAGGAAATCTGACCTGTTACATGTGAGGTCTTTTTCTACTATTTTAACTTAGAATAGATTCACCTACATATAAGCGATGTACCTGCAAGCAGCGGATAAAAGTGGTTTGGGGTTTGATTTCCTGCGTGGGTGCAGACATCCTTCTGCCTGGAGCAGAGGATGCTGTGATAGATGCAGTCCTCCCCCACATTCGACTTTTATGCAGCGTGAAAGATTTATCTATATTGCAGCCATGATTAATAATTTTTTTCTGTCTTGTTGCAGGTAAGCTGTGAGCCAACCAGATGCAAGTAGACAATTGGGTGAGTCCTAACATCACCCTATATTTATGATGCATACAATAAAGCCTTAAAAACAGCTGCATTGGTTTGTCTTTTTTGTGCAGCTTCTATTGCCAGAAGAGTTTTAATGACTCACTGCACAGAAGAAAGAAAAAAAAAAGATCTATGTTCTGCGAGTGACGCCCTATTTTCAAGATGGCCGGCAGCGGTTCTGTTGAAAATTTGGGTAACCGCCTACCCTGGTACCACATCTTGTGTGTAAAAAATAAGCGGTTGCAGGCGGAGTCATTGGTTCAGGGGTCCGGTTTAGTTCCCGCCCCCCAAACCAGGTGCTGCCGCCCCACCACCATACTCCCCACCTGCGTTCTTCTTACCGCCTCCACTTCATGTCGCTGTTGGCCATCTTTTGCATTTCACCTCTGCGTTGCCAAATCTTGCCTCGCTTTTTCCTTTGTGTACTTTCGCGTATTGTATGGGCCCAGCGTGACCCTGAGGCCATACAACCTTTTTAGACATGACGCAAATCGAGCAACTGTGCGGTTTGCTAAAACACGTTTTGATAAAATGTGCATGCTGCGGCCACCAGGATTTGTCATTTCTGAGAACATCCTCCACGCTGAAGATTCCTATCATCTACAAACGTGACTCGATGATATTTGCACAAGCCCTTTCTTTCAGTTCCACTGAACTGCCTTGCATCCAACATATCACGAATTCGAAAACTACACACCTCGATATAAGAGTTCAATCAGTCCATCATTTCCAACGGAAATATTGTCACAAAAAGTGAAGTTTAGAGAAGATGAAAGCAAAAAATTATTCTCCAACATTAACCTCAATTATTGCATGATTACAAATATGATTTAGTTTAACCATATTATCTAATTTCATCAAGGGATAGATATAGGTGTTATACTGGTAAGTAAAAAATGTTTACACAGAACTAACATGATTAAAAAAAAATTAGCAGCACGTATTTCTCTAAAGCTGATAAGCTCTCCTTAAACTTTTTTCAGCGGAGACAGAAGCTAGAATGAACATATACCTAGCATCTTTTAACTTCACAACTGTGCTCTAACTAAATATACCTACCTATTCAGTGTCTTCCATGCTTTGGAACAGCATGACATTCTTAAAATCCAGAAAAATACGAAGGCTGAGATCACTATGGTCATATACTGGCCTTGGATACACTTGACTCTTCACAAATCTCCACAGAAAAAGCATTATGTTTTACATTTTCATGAAATTTGCGGCCTAGCAACATGCTCTACTCTACAAAATGTTCTTATAAAGGTCATTTTTCTGTATACTTCACACCAGTCAAGATAAATGCAGAATTAGTTGTCACTATGCATTTCGTTGTAGGTGCAAAGGAAATGCAGGAAGCTGAAGCTAAATGTAGATAAAAGTTTGGCTTTGAATTTCCACTCTTTGCATGATATCACGAGATACAAAATAATGGCGAACAAGCTCTCCAGGAAATATAAAATATTGGAACTTTCAAACTAAGATCAATGAAAACCTCGGAAAAGTTTAATACCACAAAAAAGGGCAAAGGGAGACCCACATTATTTATTAGTGGGTAATCTTTTGCCTATCGCTTATGATTTACTAATTATCAAAGTTTATTCAGAATGAAGGATACTCTGCAGCCTTTTCTGAATTTCTTCAAGCTATTGATTGTATTAATCATACAGATAACTTAAACATTTGGTATTTTAACCAAAATCATTAGTTAAAAATAAGGGAAACATGTTCATATGAAAATAGTTTGGGGTGGGGGATTTCCATGAAAACCTTCGTGTCGAATATTTAGAGGATGCTGAATTTAAATTCCAAGTTTGTTATTTATCTCATATTTCGTTTTAGAGTTATGCTGTTCACACACACACACACACACACACACACACACACACACACACACACACACACACACACACACACACACACACATACACACACATACACACACACACACACACACACACACACAGACTCAGGCGTTACACAAGACCGAGTGCGCGAAATTGTTTTTAAAATTGCTTTTGTTTTGGGCTCAAATATAGGTATTTCTAGTGAAAGCTCGATATCAAATTTTTTGATGGAGTGCAATAGTTCCTGAACCTATCAATGGTAGAGAAAGCAAAAGTGCACAACATATTACACTTTAAGTAGAAAAAAATTATGAATTTTTGTACTCACGTGTAGATATGGCAAGCAAAGCAATGAAAAAGAGGCAATATTCGCCTACTCAAAGTTCGGGAGCGAAAGGCGTGGAACAATTGCACACCGTGAACTAGAGCATCTGAAAGTGACGGGGCTAACGGAACTCACGTCGTGTTTTTGCACTCACTGAATTGTCGTTGGTATAAGTATGGTGCACAGAAACTTCACATTAACAAAATTCCTAGCATTTCTTCTTACTTTCTTTACTATGTATACCTAGTAATTAGAGGAAGTATTGTATTCCATCCAAAAATGCGATATCGAGATTTCACCAGAAATATGTTTTGAGATCCCCTGAATCCAAAAAATGGATTTTTGGAAAAATGTCCGTGTGTGTGTGTGTGTCTGTGTGTCTGTCTGCCAGTCTGTCAGTCTGTCAGTCTGTGGACAGCGTAGCTCAAAAACGGAAAGTCGGTTAAAAACTAAAGTTACTATTTAACATCTTTTAGGGATGCGACAAAAAGATTTTGAAGAAAATTGGTCCACCCTAAACTACCCTTTACATGGGAAATTATTCGAAAATTTTGATTTTCTCGAAAATGGCTCTAACGATTTTGATTAAAATGTCGTATGTTTAAGATATTTTATGACAAATAAAACGTATATTTTTAGTTTTCTGGCTATAGCTCATGTAGTCCCGTTTACTCTAGATGACTTTTGCATAACTGGTAAATCGTAAGAGATACCAAATCTTACTATACAAAAGTATAGATCTTGCTAAAACACACAATTTATGTCTAGATAGTTACATTTTTTTGTAGAGTGAATCATTTCGGAGATATTCCTTGTTGTTTGTGTGAATTTTGGAAAACAAAACTTCCGTCAAATGGAACGTGGTCATTCATTTTTATATGTTAGCGTGTAAAGAGAACGGAATTTGAAAGCTTTAAAAGATTTGACTATTGCTCTAAACCTACTGTATTCCCACATTCCCCTTGCACCTACAAGGAAACAAGCAATAAGATAATTTCTGAAAATGTTTATCTCGGCGAACGTGAAGATTTAGGATGATCCGTTTAGGGTTGTCGCTTTTCCATGTTGCTGGAAAACCCCTATCTCATCTTGTGTGTTCCGGATCAAATTTTCCCGAATTTGTTCCTCAACATATGCCTCCATTCTTGCAACGGAAATTTGTTTATCATTTACCTTATTCGTTTACGACACTGCATTAGATACCAGTATGGAATAAAGTATATAGGGATGGCTGTTAAGTGTACAGATAGTTTACTGAATTCAGTGCTGAGCCATTATATACCTACCTACACATTTTAAAGATGTGAATTGTGTTTTCACTTTCTGTAGTGGAATTCAACATTATTGTTCTAGTATTTTTCATTGAGTAATAGGTATATGTAGTACCGACACGATTGGCCGAGGTCGTTGGGCTGACTCGTGAACGGGAGGTTTGGGGTTCAAATCCTGCAATGACTGGAGTTTCTTTTTCTAGGTTTTCCTGAGTCCTCATACCTGAAAAATGCTGCAAAAGTACCCTAAACTTTAGCCGAAAAAGTTTCCTTCCCAATTTTCCTTTCCTAATTCTCATTTCATGAAGGTATCGTCAGTATCAGCTGCTTGTATAGTAGGCATGTAGTAAGAATGCGCTTGAAACATAATTTAAAAGTTATTTTTTATCGCTAAGTAGTTGGCTTGTCAAATTTTCACAGTAGTCATTATTTTTATGTGATTAGAAATCGTCTAAATGGATATATATTAAAATAATTTTAATATTCCCTGGGTATAATTTTCCTTTGCGTGTTTTACTGTTTAGTCTTACAATTTTAGTCACATGAATGCTGGCAACTGTAAGATAGGTATGTTTTAAAAATCTGAGTGTTACATTTATACAACTTCTCTACCAATAAAATGCTGTGCCAAAGTGGAGTTGAACAACCACAAATACTACAGTTTGTAATTATGATTTCTCGTTATATTAAAAATATGACACTTAATGAAAATTGTTAGTATAGTTTCTGAAAGAATAAACATATAGGTAATTCGGGATGAGGAAAATGCCTTAAATCGTATGCCTTAAAAGTTGTTGGACTTAAATTCAAAGTTGGGAATTCATCTGACACCCAAATATAGACGTACACGCTGGAAAACATAAACATTATTGAGAGTCACATATTAGCATTATTGTAATTCTTAAAATAGGTTTCTTTTTAGCTCAAAAATCATTATGATCCTTGCTGTTTTGAAGACTGAAAGGCATAGTAACCTTCATATTAAGAAATATAATGTTAAAATGAGTATGTTGTTAATATTAATAAGTCACTACTATAATGTGCAATTGTTACTTTGATAATACCGTAGCAATAGGAGGCGAGTGTAGGCCTCAGGCCGCAGAGAGTCGCAGTGAATCCGAGGGTTTCTGTGCTTTGTGCATTTAACCCGAGATTAGCCTTACTTCCATATTTTAAAACGACTTGATTTTAATTTTACGTTTAACTGCAGTAAACAAATACTTTCAGAAACAATGGTTGGAGTGTTGAACCAGATGCCAAGCCCATGTTTCCAAATTTAAGTACACTATCCACAACAGAGCCTATAGCTTGAGGAAGAAGAACAAGAAGAAGACAAAAGATCATTTATATCTAATTCTGATCCATGTATATTTTGAATATTTGAATATATACATACATTCGTTGTCCTATAATAAAGGGAAGAAATAGCATTTTAATCCAAAAGAAAAATTCAAATATTAAAGGTTCATCAACTGCAGGTTTGCCTTAAAATCCACGAGCACGAAAACCATTTTGCCTAAGCTCGTACATGGAAGGAATCGGCTTGGATATTGTTTGACGTGAAGAGAAAGGAGAGGACGGCAGCAGTTGTATATTGTTCCGGAAGTTGGAAAGAAGTCGCTGGAGAAGCAATATCGCCTGCCCTCTTGAAGGGAGTTCAAGTTTTGAATTCGCGAGAAACCGATGGGAATTCTGCCCCAGGAGACGGGTGGTCTGCCTCTACGGAGAGCGAGCGACCTTCCAAAACTGTCATTACTACAATATGCTTCGGAAATAAGATCGGCAGTTACCACGAATTTCAACTAATTAAAAACAAGTCGCCACTAATACCTACAAGTTTACCATCGATAGCTTGCCTCTGCTTTCACCGGAGATTGAAACCCGTCCGCCCAGCTGCAAGTATCCGTGGAATCGGTGCAGAGTGGCGGGCGAACTAAAGCGTGTTGCGGTCACTGTAGTATTATCGTTATCTTATAACTGTAACAGTGCACTTGGCAATTAATTTTGGAAATTTGGTAAAAAGTGTGAAAATGTTCGATTCTTTTGTTTTTGATTTTCTCCTTCACTTTAACTATACAGGCTTAGCCATAAAATACCTCCGGGATTTTGTAGTTAAATATTTTAATAATAATAATAATAATAATAATAATAATAATAATAATAATAATAATAATAATAATAATAATAATAATAATAATAATAATAATAATAATAATAATAATAATAATAATAATAATAATAATAATAATAATAATAATAATAATAATAATAATAATAATAATAATAATAATAATAATAATAATAATAATAATAATAATAATAATAATAATAATAATAATAATAATAATAATAATAATAATAATAATAATAATAATAATAATAATAATAATAATAATAATAATAATAATAATAATAATAATAATAATAATAATAATAATAATAATAATAATAATAATAATAATAATAATAATAATAATAATAATAATAATAATAATAATAATAATAATAATAATAATAATAATAATAATAATAATAATAATAATAATAATAATAATAATAATAAATACTTACCTTGCTTATCGTCTTATGTAAGTACTAATTATTCTGGGCCAAATGTGAGGATCTTTCAAGATTTTAGATGTGACTTAACGTTGAAGCTGCAAAACTGTACATTTTATATGTTGAGATATCGCAGCATGAAGTTCTCACAGCGGTGTGAACCGCGACATTGATGTTTCAATGGAGCTTGTAGGTATAAACTTCACTTGGTGTTTACATTTAACATATCTACTTATTTAAATGTGATCTTCACCGGTGTATGGTTGTTTAACCATAAACTACACATTCTGAACAAAAAGACTAATATGTTCGAGCTCTAAATTATCTCACGTTTTAAGAATTCGCCGATTTTGGTCAATGGAATAAATAAAGGTAAAGTCTAAGGACGAGTCACATTATTGCGGAAACAACGCAGTGTTAGGCCTCAACTAAAACAGCACCATTCTTAGCCCAGCGCTTCAAGTTTACCCATTCTATCATTGGTTTATGTCCTTTAGTTTAGATAGATGGGTATAAGAACTGACAAAAAGCTGCTTTGATATACCAAAAGGAAACGTAGCCATTAGTAAGGGCCAATACGAGCATGATGAAGCCATCGACACTTTGGTGACAACAGTGTGATGTCTCAACCCCGCTCAGTAACTTTCATTCTTGTGCAACGCAAAACGGAAAGGGAACAGATGCAAATGATGGTATCCAGAACAGAAATTATGTAAAAATTATGATCATGATTTTCCCGATCCGTTGTCATTTATTTCATATCCCTAGATACTATAAACTATTTGCTTATTTTTCTATGTACATCGTGTTAATCGAAATAAATCTTTGCAGAAATACTCGTAGTTGCATTACATATTTCATCGTAGATACAATAGGTAGGTATATGGGAAACAGAATCCATAATCAAGGCCTCACTATATGATGGCCTCTTTCCATGACAATATCGAGAAATAACTCAGCAGAAACAGCACTTTAAAAACTGACAAAAACTTCTAAACATGAAAATCAAGAGTAACTTTTTCTAGTGTCGAAAATTGTAGTTTTAAAAAGATCTAAGCTTTGATCCGCATTTTATGCTTTTTCCGTTATACGAAATTATATAAAAATTCCTTCCGAATGAAAAGGGTTTCATTGGTTATTCCCAGAAAATTCATGATATAGTTTTGTCATGTACCTAAATGCCAAATACCTATACAAAGTACGCAGGTATCTTTTAGACGTGGCGAATGACTTCGCTAGGATCTGCGCGAGTGACTTCATGCAAATTGAGGTGGGGATTACGTCTCTGTTTTCTTCCTTGAAATAAAAAAGATTCTGCTGATAATGCGAGCGGGCACTGTGTTTAATCACGTACTGTTCCCGATGTTTACTGCACAGAAGTTCGAGAGGTCCTAACCTGACATGGTCTTATAAGCACAAATGTGAACGCGACCACAAACCACTGCACAGACATCGGCCATTCGCCACGTTTAAAAATACCTCTGTAGGTATGTAGTATTTTAATCAAAATCGTTTCTGCTGGGGTGTATTTTTTAAAAATCTTCTGTCGCATTTTTAGATTTTAATACCAAATTTAACTTCTATCCAGTATTTCGTTTTTGAGTTGTGCTATTCACAAACATGCACACAGGCACCTTTTTGTAAATTTTGGAGGGGTGTTAGGAGGCCTCGGAACATGCATTTTCTGCTGAAATGGTATACAATACGTCCTCTTACCTATGTACTATAGTTAAGTGGCAGAGAAAGTAAAAATGTAGTAGGTAGCTTTGAAAAAGTAATGAAAGTATTAGGTATATTATCGATACTACTGAGTAGCAGAGAGATTTGTTGATAGTATTTATTGTCCACTTTTATTACATGCGGTGACACTGATACATGGAATGAAAATGGAACAGCGATGGAATGAAATGGCAGGGAAACCAGAGAATCCAGAGGAAACCCGCCTCTGCGCCGCTTTGTCCTCCATAAATCTCACATGCGGTTCTCTGTGATCGAACCCGAGCCGCGTATCGAAATCCCATTCCTACTTTACGTCAAAGATGTTTTCAGATTTGTCAGCATCTGATGCTAATGAGCTCTCTTGGTGCAAAATAAGCTCATATATATTGTACTAGATAGTCGCCTTCGACTCTGTTGCTGTAAAGCTAATATAAATTAGCTAAAATTGCGGATGGTATTGCATTTCATAAACGTTAATTTTAACCTGATTTCAATGCAAGAACTTTAGATGCCTACCGTCATGCATCAGTAAAAGCTTTAGCCTTCTACTTTAACTGCGATTTGCATCCAAGGGTACAGCATAAGGAGGTTCATTTACAGCACTTATGATCATTTAATAATACCCGTCATAGTGTACCCTAATTTTCTCATGACTCCTCCAAATATGGAACACAGAGTGCGCCATAATTGTCCCGCTTTCAGTCTCTTACCCAATTACTCAACTTGCTCTCTTGGCTGTTCTTTCTGGCGATAGTAAATTCTCTCAAAGTTGAGGTTGTCCATATGTTCTTCAGGGCGTACTTACTTAGCCAAATCGTTACTTATTTCTCTGCTTCAGTCTAAACCACATACATCCCTAAGAGAGCCAATCAAATTGGAGCATTGTCTTTGAAGTAAGCTTATTGATACTCTCTGTGTACAGATCCTTTTGCTTTCATTAGAAATACCTACATGATAATTTAATTCTGTACAAGTTCTTCCAACAGAATACACATAATGGTTCAATATTTAGTTGTAGGTATCTGCTAAAATAGTTTCTTTATCATTTGCCATTTATCTACTGAACAGTGCAGCTCCATTATTGTTTAATTCTGTCTGTTATAAGCATCGTTATTTTTGTTTGTCTTAGTGAATTTTATTAAGATAATGTGAATTAAACGGCACCGCTATGAATGAGAAATGTTCCTGTTCATCTAAATTCAGTTCATTTTTAAAAAATTGCTGGTAAATGTATGATAGTAAAAATAAATAGTATATTTAACAGTGAATTCTGAAAGGGGTAACGATAACTAACAAATTCGGAAAAAAGTGTATTTGCCTTAAATTATCAACTTTTCCTTTGAAAGCATTTGTTTCTGATCTATATATAAAGAAAGGAATGGTTGCAAAAATAAATAAAATGAAATACACCCATTTATATAAAAATTACTTACTAAAAGAAATAATCTTCTATAGAACAATCCCGTTCTTTAAAATTTTCCCCTAAACTTATTATAAACCACATTATTTGTCTTCGAATGCGACTTTTTCCTCTCTCTCTCTCTCTCTCTCTCTCTCTCTCTCTCTCTCTCTCTCTCTCTCTCTAACAGTCATATTAGCTACTTTATTTTATTGTATATTTTCTCTATTATAATCCCTCTTTTTTGAAAATGCTCTTGTCACGTTTTGTCTTTACTCTGACTTTTGCTTTCCTTTTCTTTCCCTTTTCTTCTTTCTTTCTCTCTCTCTTTCTCTCTTTCTTTCTTTCTGTCTGTCTGTCTGTCTTTCTTTCTTTCTTTCTTTCTTTCTTTCTTTCTTTCTTTCTTTCTTTCTTTCTTTCTTTCTTTCTTTCTTTCTTTCTTTCTTTCTTTCTTTCTTTCTTTCTTTCTTTCTTTCTTTCTTTCTTTCTTTCTTTCTTTCTTCTTCCTTCCTTCCTCCCTCCCTTCCTTCCTTTCTTCCTTCGTTCCTTCCTTCCTTCTTTCTTTCTTTCTTTCTTTCTTTCTTTCTTTCTTTCTTTCTTTCTTTCTTTCTTTCTTTCTTTCTTT
Source organism: Tenodera sinensis (assembly GCA_030765045.1). NCBI lineage: Eukaryota > Metazoa > Arthropoda > Insecta > Mantodea > Mantidae > Tenodera > Tenodera sinensis. The sequence continues at coordinate 262,730,774 of CM060964.1, forward strand.
CTTTCTTTCTTTCTTTCTTTCTTTCTTTCTTTCTTTCTTTCTTTCTTTCTTTCTTTCTTTCTTTCTTTCTTTCTTTCTTTCTTTCTTTCTTTCTTTCTTTCTTTCTTTCTTTCTTTCTTTCTTTCTTTCTTTCTTTCTCTCTCTCTTTCTCTCTTTCTCTCTTTCTCTCTTTCTTTCTTTCTTTCTTTCTTTCTTTCTTTCTTTCTTTCTTTCTTTCTTTCTTTCTTTCTTTCTTTCTTTCTCTCTTTCTTTCTCTCTTTCTTTCTTTCTCTCTCTCTTTCCTATTTCCTATTTCCTTCAGAGATACCAAAAAAGGATTAAGAAACGCTTTACTGGTTATTTTCTATGCTTTAACATCTCTACTTTTACCTCCAAGCTTCAAATTTCTAATTTTTAACACATCATTTTTGGACTTTTGTCCCATTTTGACTGCCATCTGACCTACTGTGCAGTGTATAGACAATGTGGAGTTCACCTCGGGCAATCCGCTGCCCGGTGATAGGTAGGTATAAGGAACGCACTGTATCAACAAATAAAAAGCAGAATTTAATATAGTTGATGCACATATTGTAGTAAATAACCAAAATACATAGGTAGGTCACATTACCAGTACTGAATGCAAGAGATTCAGTTGCCCACCATCAGAGCATTAACAAGAAGTGAATCAAAAACACTCGTGGAAAAAATTTAATTTTGTATTAAGAAGAAAATATTTCAAGGGAAATAGATGGGAATTACAAAGCTTGCTAATGGAGCGCCAGCTGGAAAAGTCTTGGAACCACTGCTACAGATGATAGGCAGAACATTTCTAGAAAGTTTATGCGTGTGCAAGGATTGTATTTGTCAAAACTTTGACAGCAGTTGAATAAAGTGTTCCCAGAATTTTACTATGAGCAGCAGGTTTGCTGACAATGTGAACTCTTTGTTAGAGACGAGTTAGCCAGTTGTTTGCCTTGGTCAACACTATACTGCTTGTAGCAGTGTTAAACCACCATTTTTTTAATCTTTCTTTAGATGTAGCGTCAAAGGAATGCAAGCCTATGTTTGACAGCGTGCTCAAGTATCGGTCACATGACCGGATGCGGAACATTAACAGAATTAATGGCGGATGCGCGTTACCAGGAAGCTAAGTAATGTGCTGCTATTCTTTAAATGGATTACATCATTACGCTTAAACACACACATAGCGGTGGTATCTGAGTTGCATTATCTGCATAGGAAGAGGGCCACTACAGAGAATTCTTTGTGAAAATGTTACGGGGCCAAACACAAGAGATAATGGAGGAGAAATATCGTTCTTTGAGGTCGCACAACAAAAACCTTCCTTGTCACCACAAAAGAGGCAACACAAGTGCGAAATGCGCATGTCTGCAGTGGCGTAACATTGCAAATTGTAGGTGAAATCGTAATCTTTTTCTCTTTCCCTCATCTATAGTGGATACCTACAAGAAGTATTCTATTCTACTCAAAATGATTTCAGGATATCAACCAAAACCCACGTTTTGAGATTCATTGAACCCCAAAAGAAAAAGATCCTGTACGTGCATCTGAGTTGCTCAGTTGGTTAGACGCTGGCCTACTGATCCCAAGGTCTCAGGTTCAAATCCGGCACACACCCGTGGTTTTTAAGTGTGCTTGAAAAGATAGCTTCATGTCAGTAGGCTTACTTGCAAAAGCCGAAACTCACAATAATTAAAGAAAAAGTATTTTAAGCCAATTGTTTTAAATATATATTACTTAACAACACGATTTTATAACTGCATGAGGAACATATGTACTTCTAAAATGTTGGTAAAACTGGGAACATTATACCTATCGTAAGAAGCACCTGTATAATAACTTAGTTTGCATTTTAAAACATACCTATAATCTAGAAACGATCTAACATTCTCGTATGTGCACCAAGCATTGTATCCATACTTATTTATACAGATGCAAAGGATAGTAAACAATTCAAAACATTCGGTAGAATACTTTCGGACTTGGAAAATTCACCTATCGGTCTCCTTTTTGAATGCTATTTCCGCATTTTGCACCTACAGCTTAATTTCATATCGTTGGCAGATAAACTCATATCGTGAATAACGATATTATACAATAAACAGCTTTATAGGAATACTATACTACGTTGTTATGCATTTACTTATAAGTAACATACTATAGGTAATCGTGAATTTATGTGCAATTGTTATGGGCAGAGAAAGTTGTATGAATGTATCGCAACAATTACTTTATTTATATCTATGATGTTATCAGCATCAATGCTATATTTTGTTCTACTTACTCAAGGAATTAATATTGTTTACAAATTGTAACAGTTATACCATATTACAGCAAAGGAATAATGATACCAATAATAATAATAATAATAATAATAATAATAATAATAATAATAATAATAATAATAATAATAATAATAATAATAATAATAATAATAATAATAATGTTAAATAAAATATTGTGACACCGGTCGCGGTGCACAACAAAGGACGGTCAGGGCTAAACTGCTTCATACCACATACCATGCCGGCGGGCAAATAGAGAAGCTCAAAGTCAGGCTGACTCTCGCGACTGTGTATACGTGACTAACAACAAAGAGCACGATGCTTAACAAAGAATTGTTGGAACCTTCCAGAGGTATCCGGCGGCCGGCTGTTTGTAGAAGTTCTAGAATGGACCTGTGACGTCATCCGCGCTATATAAGAGAGGACGCAACCAGTTAGAGGGATTATTATTATTACAGACATGAGTCGGTCATTGTGTCAGTGAGTGCGAGACAGCTGTGTGTGTGGTACAGTCGTCGTGAAAGGTATGTCGCGTCGAAGTGAAGAACATTTAACGAGCGTCGAGGGATTGTATCGTCGGAGCTAGTGTTTGAGAGAAAGAGAAAGTGAAGAAAGACAGTGAAACGACTGAGCCAAGGTTTCCAGAAGATAACAGTTGTGAGCTGTAATATTACGAAGGACTAACGAGTGTGTTAACGTCAGCAGAAGAGAACTGTGTGTTTCGTGCAAAAGCTTAGAATAAAACTAAAGTGGTAGAAAAGTAACTGGACTGATTTTGTCATTTTCTCACAATAAGTTTATTCTTAACATTATTTTACACCTCTTACGTTGATATATGTTTGCCAAGCCGAAGAGTTTTCAACCTCATTGCATAAACATTCCTACTCCTAAAATAAAATTTCGCTTTTAACACTTATATCAGAAATAAATGTTCCCTAATGTTTCCTTACACTTTGGTAGTAGGTATCAATTTCTCTATCCCAAACGCAGTATTTCGTGAGAATAGGAATCGTGAAGTGCGAAATAGCAGTGCTTCAGGTTGCGTGTGTTAGGGATTAAATGCTGCAAGAGCTTCTCTGACGCCTCTGCAGTCCACCTGGTGACTGTACGATTTCGGAAGCATATAAGAATGCACGGCACATTAGTCGATTGCAGCTAACAGAGACATCGTGGAGGTATGTCAAAATTAACACTTCGTGCTCTGTATGTGACTCAACCAGTCATTGAATATGGCCTCCGAACCTTGCGTTGCATTGCCTTACTTGGTGTTGGTCGCTCTGCTCATCTTGGTATAGCAAGGTGACATTTAGTAGAAGTGTTAATGCAACAAGGACGATGAATTTAACAGTTTATTGCTGATGATGTCAACAAAACAAAGCCTACTCTTATCTGTCTCTTTAGCCACATGTGTTAACTCCCTCAAAAACATCATTATATCAGTCAAAATGTATATTATGAAAATATCAATAAAATGAGCTGGCTCGTGATATTCATTTACGTAAATGACATTTCTGAGAACGTAGCTGGATATATCCGTAAATACCATGTCAGACAAGAGCCAAACATACAACGACGATGATGATGTAGGAAACAGACTACACAATTGTTTCTCCGATTGAGCATTTTCATCACGTATGTCCAAAAATGGGCCACCTCCGTAGCGCGGAGGACCCGGGTTCGATCCCCGATACCAGCATGGGGATTTTTCCCCCACTGGGAGGTCTGGCACGGGGTGCACTCAGCCTCGTTAGGTCCCCGGGGGACCAATTGAAGAGCTACTTGATGGAGAAGTAGCGGTCGAGAAGGGCGTATAACTGGCCGGCAGGGCTCGGGGCGCCCGACACGTCCCACCCTCCAGTACTGCACCCCACCAATGTCGCCTGTAGTGGGCAGAGGTGAGGGACGCAGCGGCTGGGCGGCAAGCCTTGACCCTTCATGGGCTGTTGCGCTGGGGTTTATTTATTATTTATGTCCAAAAATGGCTTCCTTCTCTACTTCCTGGAATAGGAAAACTTGAATATCACCGCCTCATCATCAAACCTATCGCATCAACTGGGACATAACTTAGCAAACTTTGTAATCAATGGACTTTCTAGTAGCACACTTGTTACCTCACCTAGAGACCATGAACGTAGCTGGCAAGAGGCCAACAAGTGAAGATCAAGTGGAAGCTCCAGAAGTCATCGCAGTCAGTCTTCGGCTTATGCGAGCAGCTGCTAAATAACTAGGGAGAGAGGGGCGAAGGAACATTTTAGAGTTAATTTAGCGACAGTTGTAAATGTTTATGCCAAAGCTATTCTATGGTTGCGGGGTAAGTTAGGTAAGGCTAAGGTAAGGGGGATACGATTTTCTATTGATGAAACGGAGAGTAGGTATGTGTAGGGAACTGTCGTTCAGAGGGGACTCCGTGTGTAATCGCGAAATGAGCCCTGGTTTAAATGAAAACATTTTAGCTCTACATCTTACGTTTGAATCAAATATGTAGCTAGGAACGGTCTTCGAGCCAGAATCTGTTTGGGACTTCCACGTACCTCTGTGGCCTGTAACCTGTGGTTTCATCACTTCATCCCTTCCTCTTGGGAAGGAAAAGGTGTGGGGGGGGGTGCTAGTCGCAAATGCCCCTTTTCGTTGTATAGCCTGTAACCAACAATTTTAAAAATTGATTAGCCAATTGCCACCATATATGAGAAAATATTTAGAAAGAATTGAATGTAACTAAAAACAGAAATAATGGTAGTTTCGTTAAAATATTAGACATTTGATCTTAATATCTGAGAATTTGTTTAATAAACACTCAGTTCATCTACCTGGGTATGTATAAATTATTATCATCTACGCTTTTACAGTTCAAACATGTAGCTGCACGCATCGTGTACAGTCATTATGAACTTTTAACACTACTGTACTATTCCACATAGATGTTTTTCACGGTTTATTGACTTTCAAAACGCGTAGACAGGAGAGTCGGGGGTGCGGAATATGAAGAAGATGGCAAAGTGTGGCAGAAACAAGAAAGAAAAGAGGATTTTAATTTATCTTATGAATATTTTTACATACATATGAAATGCATATATTCATATAGCTGCCACGACCGTAGACAGCGTTGATTCGGTTGAAGATTTAATGTTATGAAATTAATTTTCTGGAATTGCAATAGCGTTTTCCGAAACTGTTTTTGAAAAGCAGAAATTTCTTGCGCTTTGTTTTCTATCTTCTTTGTTTCTTACTTTCTTTCTTTCTTTAAAAAGAGCACTGCAAACTGCGAGCACTCAGAAGGGTGTATAGATGCACTTGGATGCTGAAATAAAAAAGCAGACAGATTGTTAATGACTCGTGATATGTGACCAGTTCCCTGCCCCGTGACGTCATCTTGTGCAAGGATGCGGATCTCCCTAAGGATAAAAAAGTCGCTTTGTGTTACACCGCCCCGAATTTAACACACTAAATGTTATATGTATAATTATTTTTAGGGTCGTGGCTAGATATGATCTTAAGTGCAATAACCCATCTCTATACACTTTCTTCGCCTCCTTAATCTTCCTCAATTTCTTTTTATTTATCGATGCCTTAACGCCTACGGTCATACAGCGATATCTGTGCGCTTCACATGAAACTTTGAGGCAGTTGACTTTGCGTTGGCTAAGGGCTTTGGATTTGTAAGTACTTCTGTAATATCCCTATTTTCGTAGATAAGGCTGGGAGACCTTACAGACGCACTTCTATTCATTCTATCTCTGGTTTATTAAGTTGTACATGTATTAAGAACTGATAAATTCACTTATAAATATCTACTGGCCAGGTAATACTTATATCTAATATACTGTGACGTCGGGTGCGGCGGGCAACAAAGGACAGTCGGGGCTAAGCTGCTTCACAGTACATACCAGGCCGGCGAGCAAACAAAGGCACTCAAGGTCAGGATGTCTCGCGTGACTATTTGTGTGTACGTGACTTAGAACAATGGGCGCGGCGCGTATCAAAGGCGCCCACGGTCAAGCTTCTCCACATTACTCATGCGAGAAAACACATAACAATCAGAACGGTAAAACCAAAAGGGGTTTTTCCCAGATAATTCGAGAAGTGCCCGGCGGCCGGGTTTTTTTAAGACGTTCGCGAAAAATCCATGCGACGTCATCCCCGCCATATAAGTAGGCGAGAAAACAGCAAAGAAGAGTGAGAGTTCAGAAATGAGTCTGTCAGTGTGTCACTGAGTGCGAGACACCTGTGTATGTGCATGTGTGTGTGTGTGTGTGTGTGTGTGTGTGTGTGTGTGTGTGTGTGTGTGTGTGTGTGTGTGTGTGTGGTACTGTCGTCGTGAAAGGTACGTCGTGTCGAAGTGAAAATTTGACGAGTGTCGAGTGATTGTATCGTCGGAGTTAGTGTATGAGAGACAAGGAAAGTGAAGAAACACAGTGAAAGGACTGAGTCAAGGTTACGAGAAGATAACAGTTGCGAATGTAACATCACGAAAGACTGTAGACTAACGATGTCCAACCTTTGCGAAAGAGGGGAGTTTGCATTTACCTCTATCCAATATACGAGGACTTTGCCTCTCTTTAACCACCAGCCGTGCTTTGTGTTGCAGTGGCAGGTTGGTTACATGTACGTTGCGTTTGGTTTACGAAAGCACTTTCAAATCTTATGCGATGAACATCTGTTCATTAGTGGCTTGTTTGGTACTGCTTACGTTTAAGAAGTCTATCAATATTTGGCGACAAAGTCGAAGTACATAGCCTCAGAAGATACTCCAAGTGATTGTGGCATAACATATTGTGATACATACTTCAAATATAGCTGAATTTGGAGAAATTCTGTTCGCAAGCATATGCAGAGCTATACTCACTTTTATACACACTATTCTTGCAAACGCTTAAAGCATTTTAATCGACATAAGCATTTTCAGAAATTATCTTGTTGATAATTTTCTTGTAGGTGCAAGGGGAATAGGGGGATACAGTAGGCTTTAAGCGATAGTGAAATGTTTTAAGAGCCTTTGAAATCCCGTTCTCTTTGGAAGGCCAAGAGATAAAAAATATTAATAACATACACATTTTTCAAATAGGAATAAGTATTAGCAAATTCAAACAAATACGAAAGAATATCTCAGAAATGGTTCACTCAAAAGAAAACCGAAGTATTTGACATAAACTGTGTTTTAACGAGATACACATTTTTACTTTCTCTACTGGTAAGTAGGGGAAGTATTGTATTCCACCCAAAAATGCGATGTCGAGATTTCACCGGAAATACATGTTTTGAGGCCCCCTGAATCCAAAAAAAGCATTTTTAGAAAAAGGTCCGTGTGTGTGTCTGTGTGTCAGTCTGTCTGTCTGTCTGTCTGTCATCATTCGAAAAGTCGGTTAAAAACCAAAGTTGGTATTTAAGTTTAATGTCTTTCAAGGATGCGACACGAAGATTTTGAAGAAAATAGCCCCACCCTAAACTACCCTTTACATGGAAAATTTTTCGAAAATTTGGATTTTCTTGAAAATGGCTCTAACGATTTTAATTAATATATCATATGTTTGAGATATTTTTATGACAAATGAAATGTATATCTTGAATTTTCTGGCTATAGCCCCTGTAGTCGTATTTACCCTGGATGACTTTTGCATAACTGGTAAACCGTTAGAGATAGACCAAATTATACTATACAAAAAATGTAGATCTTGCTAAAATACACAATTTATGTCTCAATAAATTTTCTTGTAGGGTGAACCATTTCGGAGGTATTCCTTGTTATGTGTATGACTTGGAACTTTCGTGAAATGGATCATCGTTGTTCAGTTTTTTATATGTGAAGTGTGCAAACACAACAGAATTTCAAAGCTTTAAAACATTTGACTATTGCGCAAAGCCTACTGTATTGTAACATTCTCCTTGCACCTGCAAGGAAATAAGCAATAAGATAATTTGTGCAAATGTTTATCTCAACACAAAGAAGATAGAGGCATAAGAGTTTGTAAGAGTGGTTAGTACAAGACTAGAGAAAGTCATGTGAATGCAACACATCAGATTTTTTATTTAGTAAGCTTTTGTCTGTCTCTTACTGTTCATCATTTATGCAAAAATCATCGAAAATGAAGAGGTCTTCTGAAGACATTCCGAGAAAATTCAAGGTATGACTGTCTGTTTGTATCCGTCACTGGATACTGACTGTCCCTCCGACTGAGTAGTGGAGTGGGAAATAGCCGCTCATTACGTAACGTTCTCCAAACAAGCAAGGTTGGATATCTATGCTGTAGACTGTTTTTATAATGTCAATATAAGAGAACTGTATATTTGTGCAAAAGCTTAGAAGAAAATAAAGTTGTAGAAAAGTAACCTGACTGGAGTTTGTAATTTTTGTCACACTGCTGTCACGAGAGGAATTCGTGGAATTGTCAATTTGTTACAATACAGTTCAAAGTGCATTTTAGTGAATGGTTTACTAAAGTAAGTAAACGTGATTCTCTAAAAAAATCTAGAACTACGTTTTTAAATGCTCTTAAAATAATATATGGAAGACAAATAAGTAGAAGTTTCATAATTAAAGGATACTTACAAGGCAGGAGGGGTTAATTTTTTAAGATAAAGTTTTTATAGCTAGTGCAGCGAAGCTTATCCTCCTACTGCCCTTACATGAGAACATTATGGTATATTTTTTTTAAAACTCCTCTAATTAATCTTATTAAATTTATAACTAACGGATACGTCATACAAAAAATATGCAGTATATGCAGCCATTAGTCAATTGTAACAGCCAGATATGTGTGAACTTTGTTTTTTGTTTTGTTTTTCGTACATGCGCTCTGCACTTTAAAATAAACTAAGGCTAGTTGCTCTATAACTCATTGTTGGTATACACTAATTGTATCGTGCAGGGAACTTTTATTTATGTTTAATTTATTTGGCACTACCTGCCTTGTTATAAGTACACATCATCCATTTCTGTTCCTTAAATTTTAACAAATCTTTGGAAATTTACTAGCAATATGTGCTAAAAGCCATTTGCCATAATCAGTGCAATATATACAATGTTATTTTCAAATAAATTAGATTTACTACAAAATTGATTGCAAATTAATATTTAGAACATTGACGTTGTTCATTTTCTTGCATTTTGTAGTTTAAAAATATGGCTTATGTTTATTCCAGAATTGAATGAGAAAATTGCTGCAACATAAAACAAAAATTCTTGAAAGGCTGATTAACCCAGGTACCTATCTCTTAGGCATGAATTACTCAAAGTACGTAAGGTTTCCATGCAGTATTGAGGCTACCTAGCAAGGGGTCAGCAAACCAGTTTATCGTGCATGCTCTGTAATTCTATGCAAAACTGCAGCTGCCGATAATTGAGGCTATCGATAGTAATTATACGGCTGTAACTTGTGCACCTTGTTTCAACCGTTCAATTTTACTAAACAGTTTCTCTGCACTTTTAGACCTGTATTGTTAGTCACAAGAAATCATAAGCTTATCGTCACATAAGCCATTAACATAGACAGAACATGATAAACGTGTTATTTATCTCCAAATCTTTTCAACCAGTGAAGGTAGGAATGTTTTATGCAGGATGTTGCAAGAGGGCTATTGAAAATTGATACCCTACCCCCAGTATTGGATTTCTCTACCTCAGTTTTAACACGTGTAGGAAGCCCATGAAGTTATTTCTACAGAATTTTGCTAAATGACAATTAATTACTACCTATGACACTCAGCAGTTATTTTTCATGTACCAGTGCAACAGAAGTACTTCACTGTGGTTGGATGTATGGTTCTGATCTCGCTTTTATAACATAAATCCATAAAATAACATTTTCAGGCATGTTACTTCGCATTAGAATGCGGATGATATTTGTATCTTCTTCTTAGACATCATGGATTATACCTTTTGGCCTGTGCTATCTCCAAATTAACATTTACAAGAGACTGTTTTTAATAGAGGTCGCACACACTTTCCTTATTGGTGATAAGTTATATGGTAGAGGGGAACACGTCGCACACTGCGGCCTACATGCCTCTATACCGCGAGCAACCTCTAGGTGAAAGGGATGAAGTAAAGGAAACACAGGAGGCCACAGGCCGTAGGTAGACAGGCCACAGAGACGCGCGGAAGTGTCTAAAATTCCATTAACGAAGATCCTTCCCACTGTGGAGCTAGGTATCTGGAGAAGATGACAAAGGACCCTTCGACCAAGTAGCCCTCCAGTATCCACGCTGAGTACTCCTTCCTTTGAGGAAAAACTGCGCCATCTGTCATATTCTGATGGAGTAGGAAACGCACGTATTAGACACCATCAAGGGATAAGTCTTGTAAATGATGCTTATTATAATATTGATAGACAAAATGTCTAAATCAGATACACCTCATGTCAACAGAAAGAATAATGAAGAAGAGAAGGAAATAGATGTAGAATATCCTTGCAAGGATACATAGACCAATGAAAGTATTGGATTCACCAGGCTAGTTCTTCCACAAGAAAAACAGCTTTAAGCACTGCTGAAATATTCTCATGTGATTTGTAAACTTTGCTGATGGTAGCAGAGTGTCGGCAGGGAAAGCAGCAAATCCGTACTTCAAATTCCGACATTGATAGGTACTGAATTTTACCATTGTTGTTCTATTTCCCAAACGTAGCCAGTAAGAAATTATAGACAATAGTATAGGTATATTCTCCCATAGTGGGAGAAAGGGCGTGTTTGCGGGGGTAGTCTAAGAAATCTGTTTTGGTGATTCTTTCAATGAAAGGCACTGTTTATGCGGATGTATATAGCCTATAAAATATTTCAAGTAACAAATTAAAACTGGTAAGGTTTGGGCGGCTTTTCATATCCATGTCAACCAACTTCATTTCAGTTTCGTTTGTAGCGATATTTGCAGCTGCAGCAAAAGAAGGTGTAAGTCTTGTTAAATACTGAACTATCGCCAATCAATCTGTTTAATCTAATATTTTCTGCAATTCTGACCCCATCTAAAATGACATCATCCGAAAGCCTTTGGCAAATAGTATGTATTTTAAATGTTGTAAGTGTTGATGAATAAACAGCACCGTAGCTGCGCATTATTTTCTGCAAGATTTTCGGGAAATATACGCTGAAACCAACGGTTGCTCTTAGTTAACTTCAAACTTGATGTAAAATATCAGATTACTTCCTTGTTTACGGAGGGAGACGCCAGAAAGATATGGTGAGGGTAGCGTCTCTGAACGAACATGATAAAACGTGTTTGAAGTTCAAACCTTTAAACCAAAGTCAATGAGAAGGTGCTCAAAACTAACAAAAAACATTGCATCCAATAGGGTAGAAAAGAAATCTGGCCCGATATGACGAAACAAGGCTGTCAGTTTTGAGTACTTAAGGCGATGTTTCGGCAATTCAACGGTTCCAGTCGCTTGGAGTACTTGCGGCTCATGATCACAAGAATGTGACGCCCAAAGATCCGCACATTTTAGGCACAAGGCTCAGTACCACAGATACGGCAAATAGTGTGCGGAATAATTGTTGTGACCAAGTGAACAGCGTACATTATATCGGCTTATTTATCACAAGTATTGCTAACTGCGAGAAAGTAGTGAAATGCCGCGCAGAAGAGAACTTATAACTTAAAGAGCGGCGATTTAGCAGCAGTAACTGCGAAATACGAACCGGAGTGACCATCATCACGAATATAAAGAGAGCCAATTCGGGAGTGACTGTGTCCGCTGATAATCCAGGTTCGAGACGGACAAACGCGAGTGTAAAATCACGAGACTAAGATAATATGATCACATAAACGTGCAGGAAACATAGACGTCAGGAAGTGGCGTGAGAGCTAAGAAATTCACGTGTATTATTGCCGCACCGCACCTTTTTCCTCTTCCGTCATTTGCACTTCACGATAACAATCCGGTGCAACACTGCGCTGAAGAGAGCTGGACCGACCCTGAGTGGGTGCTAGCCAGCCAGCCCAAAGGAAAGAAGTGGTTTCAACCCTGTCATGTCGGGGTTTCAACGATGTGCAGTAGGAAATGCCCCAAGCGTGGCGTTAAGTGTAAATATTGGCGTACAACATCAATATCAGAGGGCATTTATTACCAGTATGGAAGATTTTATTACTCCCCTTCCAAAAGGATTAGTGGAGAGGCTTAAAACCTCTTAAGATTGAGTTATTGGAGACGGAGTCTCATATTATATTAATAATCCCAAATTTCCCTCTTTATTCGGTGAACTTTATCAAGGAGTATTTGTGGTATAATTTTGAAAAACTTGGCGCACCTGGGGCTTAGAATCTTACGAAAGCGATAAGCGACCCTTAAGCTTCATAAGTTTCCATTACCCTTATTTTCAAGTCCTGGCATAAAAATCAACACTTCGGTTTATCGAGACGACGCTTTGTACACTTATACTATAGGCCCCAGCGAAAATAACAGGCTACTTTATAAATCTCAAAAACAACCCCTACTATATTTTCATTTTGATGCAAAAATTCCTGCAGCTTAATTCATTGTACCATTTTACTACAGCACATGACAACAATTATACAGCTTTTATCAGCTTTAAATAACATATACCACACGTAAATTAACTTAAATCTCGCTAAAATCATATACTGCTTACATAAATTGTATAATATTTTGTTTTTATTTATCATTTTTTTTTATCATTAGCTACCTATGTTAAAAGTATCGAAGACCGGGAAAAAGAGCCTCTTTTAAATGTGGTTTTGATCCAATGCTGATGAAATACATTGGTTACGTAATGCGTTACTGTGCACGCTCTACAAGACATGCTTTTAGGAGTAGGTATTTGCACTAAATGCTTAATTCACTAAAGGATTGTGTTAATAGCAGTGAGTAATGGATAGGCAGAGGCAGACCGCGGGGCCAATATCTTTATACAGGTAAGGATGGAGGAATCATTTCCCTAAGGTTGAAGGTTTGGACACTAGCTACCCTTATGTAATTGAATCAATGAATAGGGAAGGAATTGACTTCATTGTGTTTGTGTAAAGTGGAGAGTTCATAGGAAGCTCAAAGTTGGTTTGCTAGCGCCGGCGGGAATGTGTGATGCGTAAATGGAGGCGAGAATTAGTGGAAGCGGTAAGCAACTTTGAACTGAGTGTGAGAATGTACCGTTTTAGCATGGCTCTCTGCAGCCAGTAATAGAGTAGGTAATGTTACGGCCAAAATACTTGCGCCTTATTTGGGCAATACTGCGGATACGCTCTTGTCTTAAGGATATGGCGGATATAGCAATGTAAAGGTAATGAAAACTGGTTTCGAATATAAGCAGACAGTGGGTATACCATATTGTGACAAAGTAACAAAATCAGTCCAGTTACTTTTCTATCACTTTATTTTTCTTCTAAACTTTTGCACAAAAACACAGTTCTCTTCTACTGAGGTTAACGCAGCCTACAGTCGACTCAGTCCTTTCACTTTCTCTCTTCACTTTCTCTAACTCAATTACTAACTCCGACGACACAATCACTCAACACTCATTAAAACTTCTTCATTTCGACGTGACGTATCTTTTACAGCTGTCTAGCACTCACTGCCACTTTGACTGACTCAAAAACTTACCTAACTCATTGCCTCGACTCCTTATATAGCGGGTATGACGTCACAGGTCCTTTCTGGAACTTCTACAAGCACGCCCGCCGCCGGATTAAATAACCTTAGCGTAACAGCATAATTATTGTTGAGAGTGCATATCGAAAAAGGAGATTGTGACCTCGATGTTGGATTAAGATTAGTTATGGATGCCTCTCGAAGGTTCCAGCAATCCTTTGTTAAACGTCGCGCTCATTGTAGTTAGTCGTGTATACACAAACAGTCGCGCAAGGCACCCTGAACTTGAGCGCCTTTGTTTGCTCGTCGGCCTGGTATATGGTGTGAAGTAGCTGAGATACGACCGTCCTTTGTTGCGCGCCGCGTTTTCAAAGAAGTCGAGGAGAAGTATAGTGTTACACTCAGCACATCTCTGAGGGTACAAGTTAAAAACTTTAATCATTGTGAAAGTGATCATGTTGTCAGTACTGGTGCTATGAAGGTCAAACAACAACGAAGGCCAAATAACAACAGACACGAGCTCACCATTGCGTACGTCCGATTGTGTACTGCTGTTTCCACATAGGTACATTTCAGTTGGATACTAATGTAATATTCAAGGCCTGTTTAAAAATAATTCTTTGTTTTGCTCGTTAAATTTCTACACATTTTTACTCACAAAATAAAATTCTACTTTTAACATATTTATCATAAATAACTAGGTATTTAAACAACGGTAGAATTGCTTTTATTAGAGAAAACATTTACAGATATATTGAATCATTGTATTCATTGGATTGCTGTGTATACATGGCAAAAAGCTCATCATTCTGATTTTGTGACTCTCGAGTGTTTTAAAGTAAAGCCCTTTCTAAGGTAACTGATTATTGAGCACTTTATGAAATAATTTATGCAAAATTTACCACGAAAACTTTTATCTGGAATTTTTCTTTTGAACTCATCTTAAGGTTTCTTGTTCTCCTTGAGAATGTCTGTTAGAGACATTTTCTAAAGCTTTCGCTAAGCGAAGCTACCACTTTCTTAAAATGGTCCTTCGCGCTAGGAAAGGAAATTCCATAAGCGACGTTTCTTCAATAGGTTTTCTACCTGAAACAGATTTGTCCGACGAAGTTTTTAAGTTGCCAATAGCGAATATTTCCATTGGTGTTAAGCAATTCCTGGAAAAGGCGACTGTGATACTATCGAGTCACCTGGAAAAGGAGGCGTGGTGTTAGGGAAAAGCGTAGAAACGGAAACATTTGCACAGATGACTTGCCGATAAGATAAGCTTATGTTTTTCACCGTATCTTCCTTTAGCGCGTCTGTGGCGGCATGAAAAAGAGAGAGCAAGTGACTGACATCCCAATAAAACAAAATAAAAGTGGGTGACGGCTACATACAGGAATACCGTTAAAAAGAGTTGCCGTAGCAAATACATTACTCTCGCGGCGAAAATAAACATGCTTTTATTGAGATTTCAATATCTACGATCAAGCACATTTATTTTTATGTAAATTATTTCGGTAATTAACATTGAAGCAGTTCATATGCTAACGAAAAACACACATCCAATATTTTAAATTTTTATTTTATATAGGTCCATTATGGCCAATCTATTTTCGATAGTGTCAATTTTAATTGGATATATTTTACAAGAGAGCTCTTAAGAATACGATCGTTGTTGAAATGACACTAATTATTGTGTTAAATTAGTATTTCCTCTAGAGTTCTCTGGAATCTCCTAGAACCTTTAATATGGGTATCCCATGTTTTAAGAGATACCTATCACAGGATTATTTAGCATTTGATACATACATTCAGAGAAAAATTGTCAGCAAAAGTATTTGTAATTATTAGCGGACGAACCGTCAACAGACATTTCATCAACAAAAAAGTTCACCTTTTTGTGAAATTCGTCATCAAGGTAAACTTGACAACTGGGTAACTCGACAAAGTGGAAGTCAACAATGCATACGAGATTTCATCAAGAAGAAATTTGACTCTTTGAGTAATCCTCCGTAATATAGGTATGCAAATCAAAAAATTGTCAAGAATGAATGAAAATAATGAAATGTAAAATGCAAATTTGAATTCTATCAGAATTAACATATGGTTCAGAAAATTAGTCTGACTAAAATCAAAGAAAGAAAATAGAGGAAGCTGAAATGGAAATTAATAAGACTATTGCCTGAATGTCGACTGGAGTACCGAGGGAAAACACCCATATACACTCGGAATTAAAAACTGTGAGTTTAATTGAAATTACAGATTTATATACGTACATAACAACGGTAAAACATGTGTTAAGAATGAGGAACGGTGGATTTGCTGAGTGCAAGCCAAATTGAAAGAGCACACCCATGGAAACGCTAGAAGGTCAGATTTAAATTCTGTAGAAACAATAGACCACATTGCCTATTACTGAAACTTTATATGGCGATGATGATCATCATCAGGCATAAGAATTCTTAAGCAGTTTGCTTCAGCCTATCTACACTCAAATAATTATTACTGCAATGTCTACAAAACAACAGTGACAATAGGTCAGTGACAGTAAGCAAAAGTCGGTTCAAGTGTCGTCTGCAAATGCCAAAGGACTGTACGAGGGATTGGAGATGGTTTGTTATATACAACGTCCTTGCCCATAGTCTAGTGTCAGTTCGACCTTATTTCCTTCCTTCTTTCCTGGCTTAGTGCTTAGAAATTCCTATGCCTTATGATAACTTTTATTCCTGATTATTTTCCATAATCCAGCTTTCCTAAACACGTTTTCCTAATAATTAGTTTTTCTAATTTACTTTTCTTTTTTTACGGTTCCACTTGTCTGAAATCACTTTCCAACTGTTCTTATTTATTGCTTGTTTCAATAGAAGTTTATTTTGAGTTTTATTTATCTCCTATGGCTCTCAGAGTCCAATCTTTAATTGGGCGCAAAAGATCGCGTAGTTTTGCTCAGAGGCCTCTTTATCAGCTCGAGGTTATTTTACGTGACATATATTGTATATACACACATACAGGTGTGCCTGTACACAGATGGCTAAAGGAATGCATACCTTCCTTATTAAGATACCAAAACGAATGTTAACAAATTGTCACAACCGTTCGTGCTCAAACTTCAACGCTCTTCAGCGTCCAAACCGTACATTTCCGGACAGGGGTTCCTGTTTGAAAACAGATCAGTTTGCCGTCCCGTACAATATAATAAACTTACTAAGCGTTGTCGGAATTTTGTTTTGGTGGTGAGGACACCTTGAATATGAACTCGACCTTTGTGACGTTTCTCCATATTTTTGTTTAACAATTTTGAGGGATATTCCCAATTTGTTTGCAATGGTCCATTGTGTGACTAGATTACTGCCTGAAATGAGGGCCTTGATCTTCCTTATCACCTCTGAAGAACGTCTAGTAGCAGGTCGTGGATTTGCCAGTTTTCTTCCCTTTGGAATTAATTCCATGCGACCCTTTCCCTTTTTATTCAACACTGAGCTAATGCCGTACTTTGACACAACAACATTTCGCTTCATATATGCCTCAGTAGTAGCAGAAGAACCATACTGTGCGTCGGAAAGGGGAATAATGTAGCCTTCCCAATATGGTGCAATTTCCTTAGACACAATGAGAGCGGTGCTGGGGCGGGTTTCCTCTGGATTCTCCGATTTCCCCCACCATTTCATTCCATGTATCAACAGTGTTATCACCTGCGGTGCCGCAGTAGTAAAAGCGGGCGTTAAACACTACAAAAAACCATGAGATCCACACACATCCTACTGCTATGAAGGCAGCACAGTAACTGGCGTGTTTGTCTCACAAATGCTTGACCTTCCTGCGCACGTAGAAACGCAGCAATCACACCGGCCATTCGTTATCAGAGATCGGAAACAACCCTCTGTGCACCGTTAGTGCCATTATTACTCGACATCGCTACAAATTCAACATTAAACACAAATAATGGTCTCCAAAGTTGAGTATGCTTCATTGTTGTATAGGCATGGAAGAAAAGGTTGAGCGCTGTAAATTTTCTAAGTGTCGCTTCGGCCTCACGGAAGTATAGAAGTAACCAGAGCATGGTTCACCCGTGGCGCATGCACTATGCTCCAAGGCAGGCTTGTACACAGCGAGATATCACTCAGTTTATTACTTTGTAACATAAAATAACAACCAGAGTACAATAAAAATAACCGTTCTTCGCCAACATGCACAGAAACGCTCACGAAATACGTAAGCCAAACCCTGAGGGTTGAGCTGTCCGTTAGAGTTCTCTATATAGGAGAGGGGGTTGTCCGTGGTAGAGATGGCTCAGTGCCAACATTCTGCGCTTGAAACTCGGTGTGCTATGGGGAATGGAGGTTCGAGTCTCCGGTCCTACACATTAAAACCTTTTATATCGACGTAGATCACATTCTGTAAATCAATATTGACTACTGTATGTAAAATCTTTATCTGCTGCTCTCGCAAGCTAGAAAACAAAGAGAACACAGCAACCTGATCTCCAGTTGCTTTTAAATGTATCAAAACGCTAATAAAACAAGAGAAAAATCAAGAAACAAATTCTAGTACTTAGTGTGGTCTCCATTATTTGCTGTCACTGCCCCCAATCTTAGGAGCATGGAAACTACCAACTTTTCAAATAATTAGCGTCTTCTGTTATTGACTCCCAGGTGTCTGTAATGGCACACCAGAGTTGTGTAGCATTATTCAATTTGGGACCTCGAGACAGCCTCTGCTTTCCTTTCTGTGCATCTTCACGGTATGATTTCGTCCACCCCCTCGCAGTACTGTGGAACACCACGAATGCTACCAATTTTGGTGGCCGAGTAGCCCTGTGAAACCAGGGTGAGAACAGCAGAACATTTATCAACGGCCTCTGACATTGCTGAAGTATGAATGAATGCGTCACTATAGGCTAAGTAGTGATTGGCGACCTCTTTCGGTGATGAATGGAACTAAACGTGTGTGACGGACACAGAAGGAAACACAATGATACAAGAATCGAGCTTGTCACCAATAGTTGAAAGAGTTGGCATTTACGCAGATACCTACATACATATATCTGCATATATCTAATACTCAATTCATAACTAATATTGCGTAAAATCTATATTAGTTTAAATTTAAAATACGAAATAGAAAATGAAAATAGAGGAAACAAAGTAAAGGGAGAAAAAATTGCATTCTGTCGCCGAGGTTTGAACGTAAGTTTACCAGCTCTCTAAGTGCGTGGGTTATCTCTGAGCTATATTTGCTTAGGGCTCGAAGAGTCCACTGGCATCCACATATATGCTGTAACTCCGGCCACGTGTTTTATGGTAACATGACTAATTTATCGTATTCAGAGTACTTCATGTCTTATGAAACATGCCATTGGTTGTTTCGGTTGATTGGATATCGCTGCTCCTCCTATATGTAAAACTACTAATGCGCATAGCATCGGGCAGAAACACAATTGGGTTTGCTAACGAAGAATGGGAAGTATTGCGCTAGTTCTCGCTAGTTCTTTAGGTGTAAGGGGTATATGAGAATACAGTAGGCTTTGAGCGATAGTCAAATCTTTGAAAGCTTTCAGATTCCGTTCTCTTTGCACGACTAAGATATAAAAAATGAATAACGATCTTCCGTTTGACGAAAGTTCAAGTATTCCAAAACTCACATAAATAACATGGAATATCGTCGAAATAGTTCACTCAAAAAAAATTATTTGGACATAAACTGTGTGCTTTAACAACATTTACATTCTATAGTAAGACTTGGTCTATCTCTTACGGTTTACCAATTATGCAAAAGTCATCAAGAGTAAATAGGACTCCATGGGCTATAGCAAGAAAATTCAAAATGTACATTTCATTTGCCATAAACACATCTTAAACATGTGGCATTTTAATCAAAATCGTTAGAGCCATTTTCGAGAAAATCAAAATTTTCCATGTGATGAGTAATTTAGGGTGGAGGAATTTTCTTTAAACTCTTCGTGTCGCATCTTTGAAAGATATTAAACTTAAATACTAAATTCGTTTTTGACCGACTGTTTGTCTTTGAGTTACACGCGCGCGGACCCTTTTCTTGATTTTTTGGTATTGAGGGGACCTCAAAAGATATATTTCCGGTGAAATCTCGACATCGAATCGAATTCTTGAGTAGAATACAATACTTCCTCTACTTACTATAAGTAGCAGAGGAAGCAAAAAGGACCTGACATGGCCAACGTCTGAGCCATCCGTCTGGCCAACCGAGTATCCTTCTGGTGAAGTAACGAAAGTAGGTGGTCATGTGTGATTCTCAAAAACTGAAACTGATGTAGAAAACCTAAAAGCACGTACTTTCGTTACATTCTTTATGTGTTATTCTGTGTATTCTGTGCCTCTGCAATTGTATTGCATTTCACCTTGCTGAGAAATTGCAGTAATAAGAAAATCAAGTTCATATACTAGGTTGTAATATGAATTTAAAAGTTATTATTCCTTGGTGAAATAATCAGCAAAATTTAGAGGCTGTAAAGCTACGTTTTCACGGGATGTACATATTTAACGCATGAAAAGCAAATAAAATCCACGTTATGTGATAAATAGTGACATATATATTTTGGGCAAGGTACCGGATTGATTTTTCCTGCTGGAAATGTGACAGTTACGCTCCCCACCCCGGAATATCCATAAAAACAGCGAGGTACAAAGATTTATTACATTTCGGTGAAGGTAGGGCAAAAATCAGGCAGATGATATACATGCACATCTGAACTCGCAAACTATTGCAAGTTGATGGCAATCTTCTCAAGCGTGAATGTTGGCAACGCTGCAGTGGCGTAACCACGGAGGGGTTAGACATGTGCAACACCCGGTGGCTGTGTTGTGAGGTGCACCAACATTTGTGCTTGGGGATTAATTTGTACCAATGGGGAATGTTGTTACCATAGCTCTGAACCGAACATGGAAACAAAACAAGATAAATAATGCTGTATTTATATGCGTGATTTCCCAAAACTGAACAGAAGAATCTAGCAAGAGAAACCATATGGAAATTAGAATTAAAACTACAAAAACCGAACAGTGGTTCTTTTCTGGAAACCGCTGGCATTTATTATTGTTCTTTTTATAAACTATTTTTTAACTTTAAACCCATTTTAAATTCATAAAAAGCTACCTTTTGGTGCTAAATGGTGATAGTAAAGATGCGTTGATCACACACTTAGAGGGATTTATTACCTACCACTTTGTTAAATCAAGAAGAGGGTAGAATTAAGTAACAGACGAACTTACAATTTTTAGTGCACTATCTCTGTGGGTTAGTGGTTAGTATGCTGGGCTGTAAACCCAGAGGTTCTGCTCTCGAATTCTGGCGGAAGGGGAACACTTTCGAAAACTACGATTATTTCCTATCATCCCCAGTCTCTAGAGGATTCAAAATTAACTAAATGTAAAACCACCAAGCGGTATGGCTCAGGCTGTAACGTCTGTGGCCCGCATTCGGGAGGTCATGAGTTCGATTCCCGCGGCCGAACTTCCTGACCTTGGGTGTTTTCGGGGCATTTCCCGGGTCACTCAGGGGAATGCTTGTATCCCCCTCTATCCGGTCCTTCCAGGTGGTAAGAGCAGATCTGCCGGCGAGCTGCGCTTCGGTGGTGCTTGCGCTCTGGAAATACGGTGCTCGATTGAGGGGAGGCGCTGTGGTCAGACGGCCCCCAGGGGTCTGATTGTTTAGCCGGAGCTGGGTGATGGCGAGCTCTCTGTGGCCACTACATTAAAATATGCACTATGATTCTTGTATCAATTTTCTTACATCACTTCACTTGTTTTAGCACAGTTAACAACTAACAACATATTTACATTGTTTTCTGTGAGGTGTCTGCGTTTGTCAGTCCATGTTTTTGTAGGCAGAGAATGACATTTCTACATCGCAAGACGTTATGGGTGCAAACTTAAAGAAAGACATTTGTGACTGTCAGGTCGAACTGTTCATGCGAGTGTTCGCCACAAAGAACCTTTTTCACTGAATACAAGAATGTATAGTGGGGGTTCGCATTTATTATTTTCAATAATAGAAATATTAATTTTTGGATTGGGTAACTAAGCATCATTTTCAATTCATACCGATTTAATGACATCAAAATTGTCACAGTAAAACATTGCATCATCCAGCCAAGTACCCCATCTACTAATGAGAATGGGCTGAGGGGGTAATGGTAATTCAGCTAGTCTCTCTCTGTAAGCAGCTATACGTTCACTGGATTTTAAAAGAACATCTGTTTAAATAGAACAGAGTATAATTTTAAAAGGATTAATATATGTCACATTTTTTACAACTTTGGGAACATTTAAACTTATACATCCCTAAATTTTAGACTACGCACCCTCTTTGTTCAGGATATCAAATTATTAGCATTGCCATAATTAGACGGTATTATTTCTGCAACACGATGGAGTCCATGAGCAAGACACGTAATGTGTTTCGATTAAGGTAGAATATTTTGATTGCTTTCCCGACCTTGACCATGTATGGAGCGGCGCCACTTAACAGTAACAAAACTCTCTCTTTATTTCAAATATTTGGCCAAAGAATACCTACTTAAAATATCAGAAGCGTTTTATGAACAAAGTTTTCATCAAAATTAAGTATTTTAAATTACAATAATAAATTCATAACTGAAACTGAAACTTACACAGACCATAATCAAATAAATTTGCAACTGTGGAGTTATTTGTTTTTTGCATAACTTTACAGCACACTAGATGTGGTTGACCAGGTCCTTCGGTTAATTTCCTACAATCAGGTTAGCAACATACCGCCCCATAGGATCGGTTGTTTCATCTACAGAAGTCCATGTATTTGAAGATCTCAAGTCTTCGCGAATATTATTCAATATCTCCTTATTAAAAAACATAGTATCAAAACACATTTATATTTTTTTACAGACACTGAAGAGTTTGAAGCAAATGCATTATGTAAGCCTACATGATTATAAGATTTTGAAACATAATATTTCCTGAAAGTCGAGGGATGAGGGACATCGTTTGAAGTATATTTCTCCAGAAACTCTTTAGGACTTGGGTTTCTCAAGCGGTATATTTGCTCCTACAAAAGCATCCGACAAATCCATGTAATAATTATTTTGTGGTGGTTTACGTGGAAGAGCAGTAAATGACTGCATTTTGTGTGTGGTTGATTCTTTCCTTTTTTCCATTTTTCAATATGCGAAATAGATGCGGCATGCTGGTCGATTTGAAATTTTTAGTGCACTTTATCTGAAATTAAAATAGATCTTACTGTTACCCAGAACATGTTTAAAAACGGGTAGTATAATTTAATTATTTTAAAGTTGTTTTGTATTCTTTCACAATGAACTACTGCCAAGAAAATATTCGAAAACAAAATAAAAATGCCTACTTTCTTACTGCAACAATCGCAAAATGCGACATCCCCATCTGATCTAATAAACTCCTTGCCTCTTATCGATTGTGCAAGAACACTTTTAGAACCTTTAATTGGAGTCATATCAAAGCTACATTAACACTCAGAATAAATAAGCATCTTAAACACCAACCGCATTAACCACTCGAGCTTTCTCACACCCTAAAGCACATTGACCAGCACGGGCTGTGACAATGAGTCAACTGGGTGCGTTTCCCTGCTTTCGGAGGTCCAATTCCTCTCCCCTCCCAAATAACTGGTTCGCGTTGGACTTGTGAAAGCATATCTCAATTCACAACAGAGCCAGGAAACTGGAAATAAAATTTGGAGAATGAGAAATTATGCAAGGATATATGTTTTAAATGAGGAACAGGAGTAAAATAATTGCCACAAAAATCGAGAAGTTGAGGTGTTCACTCAAGCATTAAAACATGCATTTAAAATGAATATAATGTATATTATATACACGATAAAGTAAAAAATTCCTTAAATATACATTATGCGTGCCTTTGTCCCTAAAAATGCCAAAACATGCAAATAAGTACGGAAAGAGTACACACATTTGGGACCCCAAAGTAATGAAATGGGTAAGTACTAAGTTTGAGCAATGTTACATGTTCCTATAAAAAGATGCATTTGCATGAAAGTGTCATCTTTAACAATAAGGATCCACCAATGATGCAGGCATCAGCCCATGAGAATAAGCACTTGCTTTATTAATAACAGTGGTTACTGCATGATAGGTGACAGATCAGCCAGACTGAGATACCTACCAGCCGTTGTGGTTTATATCGTTCCCCTTTCATAAAGCTCTGATCTTGCAGTTGAAATAGCGCGTACATAACAGTTTCTAGTTATCTACTGCTAATTTGCTTGTTTACCCCGCGCTTCTCTTAACTTCACCTCTCGCAGTGTTTGGAGTTGAGATACCATGCACTAAAAGAACGTGCCTACATTGTAGTTTACTACCAATTTGTTTATGCATGCCCATTTTCTCTCTATTTACTGCACATGTAGCCATATTGAAGAACGTAGGGCAGTCAAATTCATCTTGCATCACTCAAAGCAATGCAGCCAACGCTCTTTTTGCCCCTAAACTACATTAACAATATAATTCTATACACTGCCCTAAAGTTACGCTGACTAGCTATGTACACTAAACACTAACTTTTAACTTAACTACGGCTTAGCATAAACTTTAACTAACAAATCGTGACACCACAAGGTAGATCTGCTTAATGACTTTCATTAGTTTCTGGAAAGGGTCTGCCGAACGGTTCTTGGTGTTAGCATGCCATAAATCCTCACAAATATGAGCATCTAGATGTTCTCTACTGAAGTAAACCGATAATCCGCCTTGCTAATTGGACGGCATACAAACTTCACTTTTCAGACCACAATAAATTCTACTCCATTGCATGACCATGATTGTAGAGCAATTAAACTCGAGAGAAAAAATGGTCAGGAATTTCCAAAATTGACCAGTTGCCAATCCCTTCTAGATGACCGTACACATTATTGTTGTGCAGATGTATGTTTTTTTTTTTTTTTTTTTTTTTTTTTTTTTTTTTTTTTTTTCAGGAGTTGGCTACGGTTATTACAAACTAAGTACCTACATGTTGGCTGCTATTGAGAAATAATAGAGCTAGTAGTCATCGGTCGTTTCAGTCTACTTGGCAGAACCTTTGCACTTAGAAAATGTCTTGCTTCACATGTTGAAAGCATCTCCATTACCAAATTAGCATCCACTTTCTTATTTATGCATCCTGCCCCACAAGTAGTGTTTCTAACCCAGCAGTTGAGATAAACTATAACGGAACCGAAATTGTTATTAAGACTTGTTGAACATATGCCAAATATTGTGGTAAGGTCAAGTGTAGAGAATGCCTAACTAACAATGATGATATGAATAAGACGAAACTCCATGAAAAAGAAGTGCAAAAATGTTGGCCCTTTGATGCTCTTGGTAGGGTGTGTTACATAGCTGAAGTTAAGACAGATATGTAGGTATATTTTCCCTTTCAATCTTCATTTTGGGCACACTTCCATAGTGCGATGGTGTACTGGATCCGCTCTAAGAAACACACTTTGGTTATACTCCACGCAACATGTGCACATCACACGTGATAACAGTTCAGTTTCAGTAAACTGATTGGTTTTATTTCTACTTAATAGTGAAAATGTAGTTTATTGGAATAAAATCATAAAACATATCCATTAGCATATTTTAAAAGTAATAAGAAAAAGAAAAGAGGAGATCTGTTTTGTACTCGTACGCTGAGTGTCTCGGTCGGTGTTCAGTGCCTTTATTTACAAGTGTGTTTCTTATTTCGTGAAGAGTATAGCTAATGCGGCGAATCCTCGTTATAATCTCTGTATAGTTAAATAAAACTTTTTCATTCTTTCTCCTAAACAGAACACAAGTGTTGGAAGGTCGGTTTTGCACACCCCGAGCTGACTTTAGCAAACATTTCAGTTCATTTTCTGCGACCCTAAGTTGTTTTAAAGGCACTTAGACCCTTCTTTTCGATGAGCAAAACGCTTGATCATAGTCCGAGGGTTAGTTTGTTGACGTTGGTGGCGACAAAAGAGCCGTACGTTATCAAGAAACAATTGCAGATAAGTATGGCGTGTAGTGTATAAGAAAACAACTATTTAGTTGGGGAAGATGTATGTATAATGTGCAAGTACTTAGTGCAATTTCTTGCACCAAGAGGCACACCACTGGTACTTGCACAATAATTCAGAGAATTATGACTTGATAGGGCTCCACTCGACTACGGCTCGTATAAATCACATCTCGAGCGGTGCCGGTGGTGTTTCCCCTGCTGGAAGGGGAGAGGAAGTAATATGGAGCTGCTACTGCCACATAGTTTGCTCTTTTAAATTGGTACGTGACACCTAGGATGGCCTGTGTTAATTTGATTTTGGGTTCATTTCCATGCATTTTCCACTGCCGCGAAAAATGTCATAACTCGTGAGCTAGTTATTATCTATATAACCTCGACGTATATATTAACTGTGTATGTGCCCTGCGCTCGGGTTTCTTGCCTAGCGGAGAAATTTACTGATAAGAACAACTCCACCCTTGCAAATTAGCTGCTTATCGAACAAAAAACAACTACCTCTGGACCTGAAACTACGGACACGCAGTTGCTGCAAAACCGGGACTAGTGTTTTGTTTCTGGCTAGAAATTAATTTGACCTCCTGTTTTCACCAGCAGATGTTAGGCTTTTAGCTACTCCTTTCTCTCAATTAAAAGAAAATAAATTTTAAGCGCGAACATCAAATTAAAAGCGAGAAAAATGTCTCTATGTTAAAAAGTGGGACAAAATTAGAGTAAAGTAATGAACGTTGTTGGACTTCGTTGCTCTCGGTTTACAGAAGGTAAATTGTATTACATATGATTGCGTATCGTTGAAAAATGGATTGAAAGGATTTTTATTAATGAAAATCAATATTCACAAGAATGTCTATATTGAAAAAAGTAATTGCTGTGAATGACTGTTTGAATGAGAGTACTGTATTTCGATTGGGATACACAGAGATCTGATTTCAAAAATCGCCTGGTCCAAATGACCTCGGTTACATACCAGTTTAAACTGGTAATTTCCATTTTGCTAACGTGCCACAAATCCCTAGCGGACCAAGGTAAAACCCAAATTCCAGCATTTGATGATACTAATTAGTAATATATTTGTATTTATTTTAAAGTATCATGTTGAAATTAATACCAATCGCTATAAATATTTGCATCTATGTGGTAGCGCAGCTCTTACCAAGCGAGAGACCCGGGTTCGATTCCCGGTACTGGCGTGGGGATTTTCTCCCTCTGGGAGACGTGGTCCGGGGTGCACTCAGCCTCGTTAGGTCTTCATGGGGCCAATTGAGGAGCTACTTGATTAAAAAGTAAGCGATTCCTGGTCGAGAACACCGCATAACCTGCCGGAAGCGCCCAGGTCCCACATCCAGTTCTACACCCCACTTCTACATCCAGTTCTACACCCCACCTCGCCCACCACTCCTGTGGTGGGCGAGGCTTGGGACGCAGTGGTCGGGCGGTAGGCCTTGACCCAGAAGGGCTGTTGCGCCACTGAGTTTTATGTGGTATTAATGTAAAAGATACAAGCAACAAGGAAACTGAAAGTTTGTCTGCGTGTATAGCGACATATGTATATGCTATGAATGAATTTTGAATATTTTAATTAATGCATTTCCAATGGCATCTTTATGAACTGAAATGTTAGACACGAAACCCTAATATATTTACAGGTAAAAAAGGAACAAAGAACTACTCAAGCATAGCAACCCAGATAAGAAGGAAAAAGTCAAAACACAAAGGGAAATATAGAACATAGTTTTACCCTTATAGCCTAGAGAGGTTAGATAAATGAAGTAAAGACTAAACGTTACTCCGCAAGGGAACTTCGAATCCTCGCCACTTTCAGATCTGAGCTGCCAGTAATTCCCGACATGCCAACATCTTTGATGAGGTTCAGTGATGTGTAAGATGCTCTACCCTCTAGCACAGTAATGGCATAAAATTGGTTAATGTACTAAAGCGAATACGAGATAATGTACAGTTAGCTTATGACTTACAAACAGCGACAGAAAAGGAGGGATTAGAACCTGATATCTCATTTGCGTGAAAAGTAGAAGTAGGTTGCGCAGCGGATTTTAACTGTAACATTCTTTTTAGTCCCTTAATCAGGGTTCAGATCTTAAATAACAGACTGTGATGTAAATAATTGAGAGGGTAAATACAGATTCTGCGGGAAATCCACTTCTCACTGTGGTGTTCCTTTAAAAAAGTAGACATATTTGACTTCCGATATTGGCGCACAATTGCGTTTCAGTTCTTAGCCAGGGGTGTTCCTACTATTGTATGTATAGAAAGGAAGTTGAGAAACTTTCTCAGGTCTATCTCACAGAGTTCAAACACTAGGTACACTAAGCTTACTTTGTTAGTAACTGTAAAAAGTGACCTGCCATGTTCACCGCTAACAGGTTTATATTGAATTGAACACGGGTTACAGATAGGTTTTAGTAGTCATTTTAAGAGAATGCACCAGAGAAATGTGACAAAAATGTAGGGAAAAAAGGTATTCGGATTACGTGCCTTAAATATTCGACTTGCTTATTTTCAAAACCCATTTTCGCTTTTAATATTCTGGGCACGTAGATTACATATAGCAAAGGTAAGAAGTTCATTAATATTTTCTTTTTTCTTGTTCCGCCTTCTTTGGAAGGGAGGTCGGTTTTTATTATATTTTCGCTCTCCCAAAATGTATCACATTATGGAGTTTTCATTCACGCCCGCTTACATTTTTCACGTACATTTCAAAATGTCAAACAATCGCCACGGATCGTAGTCATATAGCGAAAGCTCCAAAATTTATCTTGGGATAATGTGAAGTACAGGTTGTGTTATTCTTTTTCCTGTTTGGTTAATAAAGTGGTTATAACATAATGTATCAACATAATGTACTAAAAATATGTTAATTATAAAAAAAAAACAATAGCAGGCATGAATGTCAAGTCCAGTATTTTAATTCCAGCTAACAGTAGAGCAGATGAAGGTCGAAATTAAAACGGTTTCTGGGATAATACAGTTAGATATTAAGAAAGAAACAAAAGCACTAGAGGTAATGAAAGCATTAACATTAAAACAGCAAAATGATTGGATAGACGCCTAAGATTTATCCAACTCAAAGTTACTATCCCGAATTGGTAATCTGATACACGGGTGAAATAGAAAATCATATTTTATATGGTGCAAAGCTATTTCGAACTACTAGGTTTTAAGCAATAAGAGGCTTACACAAATGGAAATAGACTATATGTTTATAATCATCATATGAAGTAAATCTAATATAAATAATTTATGCTCATATAGCGATACATAAATAAATTTCATCACGTGGGACATTTTATATAACAGCATAAAACGTTTATGAGTCGGATCAATTTACAAACGAAATGAACAGCTAAAGTGTGAAGTTTAGAATCGTTCAATTCACTCATCAGATATGCTTACTATTGGATTTTCAGCTAAATGAAATGACAGCGTTCAAAGTAGTTTTCAGTGGTATGTGCCTTGAAAAGTCTTCTAAAATAATTGGAATTCCCTCAACACGATTACAGGAGTGCGAAGCTTTGAGTGAGTGAGTGAGTGAGTGAGTGAGTGAGTGAGTGAGTGAGTGAGTGAGTGAGTGAGTGAGTGAGTGAGTGAGTGAGTGAGTGAGTGAGTGAGTGAGTGAGTGAGTGAGTGAGTGAGTGAGTGAGTGAGTGAGTGAGTGAGTGAGTGAGTGAGTGAGTGAGTGAGTGAGTGAGTGAGTGAGTGAGTGAGTGAGTGAGTGAGTGAGTGAGTGAGTGAGTGAGTGAGTGAGTGAGTGAGTGAGTGAGTGAGTGAGTGAGTGAGTGAGTGAGTGAGTGAGTGAGTGAGTGAGTGAGTGAGTGAGTGAGTGAGTGAGTGAGTGAGTGAGTGAGTGAGTGAGTGAGTGATGTCTAAGGGAGCGTCGACAACTACGTCATTTGGGCCCCCGAAGCTTTGAAGTTCTCAGTGAATTTTCATACATCAAAATAAGAAAAATTGTGACAGAATTTAATAAAGGAACAACGAAAGTATGCAACTGAAGTCAAAGAGACAATTTTGTTCTAATTCTGTTTTGTGTATGCCCTACCAATGCGTTCCTTCTTTACAAATTCTATATAAGTTATTCAGTACACATTTACGTTAGGTTCACAGTTTCTTATTCGTTAAAAGTTATGCCATAACTTAGAATATTCCTAGATATTTTAAATATATTTAACCTGATGTATTTTACAAGGAATTCCCTCAGCTGCTTGTCTATTCCAAGCACATAACGCACATCGTAGAATGCATTATCTTCACGACTTTGGGGAGTTTTCCATAGAAGGTTGTGTGTACGTCTAATGAAAAATAATCTCGTAATTTTTAGAAATGTAGCGCCTTTTAGAGGAGTCTTAAAGATAAATGTTGCTTCCCAGAATGTTTCTAGCAACTTGGTCCCCAGCATTTTACTCATAATTATTCACTGACCGTTATTTAATGTTCAGTTTTAACCGTGATTAATGTAAGCGAGAACCTGCGCTGCTGCTCCTTGCAGCTACCTCCCCAATTTCACTTTCTTTCTGTTGCTCACTGCAAATAGATACCTACTACCTACTCTACCACTTACCTGCAGTAAATGTTGCATTGCCCTAAACAATTGTATATAACCAGACATTTCACTCGAAATACACTTTTCAGACTTTCTGAATCCATCAAAACCACCAATGGAAAAAGGTCCTTATGTGTAACTATGTGTGTTTTGTCTGTCTGTCTGTCTGTCTGTCTGTCTGTCTGTCTGTCTGTCTGTCTGTCTGTCTGTCTGTCTGTCTGCCTGCCTGCCTGCCTGCCTGTCTGTCTGTCTGTCTGTCTGTCTGCCTATTTGTCTGTCTGTCTATCTGTCTGCCTATCTGTCTGTCTGTCTGTCTGTTTGTATCAAACAGCATAACTAAACAAGTCCGTGAAATACCAAGATTGTTATTTAAGTGTGGCGTTTTTCCAAGGGTAGGACGCGAAAATTTTCATGAAAATCCTCCTTGAACTACAGATTATCAACATGGAAAACATTTCTTTACATTTGATTTTCTAAAAAATGGCTATAACGATTTTGATTAAAATACCATATGTTTTACATATTTGGATGAAAAACAAAATGCATATATTGGCTTTTATGGGAATAGCCTGTGAAATCCTCTTCATTCTGAATGACTTGTTACAACTTGTAAACTACAAGACACAAAAATATAATATACTCAAACGCACTCAAGAAAATGTTGTGACAAATCACAAGCGCAGTTACTTTTTTCTGCCACTTTATTTCTCTTCTAAAAATGAATTTCAAAACACAGTTTTCTGTTTTATCGTTAACACAGTAGTTTTTTCGTCGTGAGCTTGCAACTCACAGCTGTTCTGTCCTATCGTAACATTGGCATACGCTTCACTAACACTGCTCACAGTTCTATTATTCTCTCTGTATCACAAACAACTGTCTTCGATGATACACTCACTAACCGCTGGCTTCTCTCAACACTGACTCGCTTATATAGCCGAGCTATAGGCCCTATCGAATTCTCTGGAAATACGCGTTTTCCTGTAAGCTTCTCCTAACAAGCTGGCAGTAGAAAGCTTCTCGAACCACCTAGATTTGGACTATTGTCCTTGTTTACCGGCCGGGCGTTGGATAACAAATAGTGGGGTAAGGCAGCTAACCTCGAGCTTCTGTTGAAGTACAATATAGGTCTCATAAATCATTCAATAAACATTTTTGGGTATTAACCATTTCCGAGATAATTCTTTATTTTTGGTGAGAATCGTAAAAAAAAAACTCTATACTTTATGAGCTGCAAAATTGTGAAAGGCTCCGAAACTCAGTAGGTACTACTGGCTGTGCGAAGGGTCACGAGTTCGATTCCCGGTTGTGGAATGGAAATGTTTCTCTGGCCAAGATTATTCCTATCCTCCTCAGAATCTGAAAGTACGAAGGAGAGTATAAATATGTGTATAGTTTAATTTAGAAACCCAAAGAAAAACCACTTTATGCGAGTTAACATCGATACCGATAGACTTTAAGTTTCAAAAGTTAAGATCCAGCGCAACTGTGGCCAAGTTGTTATGCCACTTGTCTCTCACCAAGGTGGTCCAGGTTCGATCCCAAGGGACCGATTCCTCTCTCTAACCGATAAAGCATTCGTTTCTCATCCAAATTAAGAAAAATAAAATTCCTAAGTGCAACATTCAGAAAAAAGAAACAACACCACTTACATATTTAGGCTGTTTTCGAGAGGTTTCATTTTTTCGGTTTTGTATTTGCTTGAAAATCGCATTGATTTTTCAACTTTTTCTTATGCAGTGTTCACAACATTTCCAAATTCTACTCAAATGTATATACATTTAGTATTTTTATGCAAAACCTGAAACTGTCGTAAAAATTGGTTTAGATTTGAAGGAAAAGTATCAAAGCCAGGTATCATTAACAGTTTTGCTGAATTTTCTCGTTTTCACAACTTTAGAAATGTATTTATCCGTAATTTTAAGTCGTTAAACATTATTGGTTGTTGTATTAAACAAATACGATACCAAATACATATATGGTAAGTTTATAAAAATATTGCATGAAAAATTGGGAATATTATAAAACTAAGAAATTGAGAAATCTGCAAGGGAATAATGGGTAAACTATAATACCATTGGTTTCTTCTTGCATATTAAAATGACTATTTTTCTCCATTTATTTGACTGGTAGATTTTTTTAAAGTAGAGAAAATACTTTCTTAAGACGTCTAATAGTAAGTGTATTCATTAAGAATGAGCAAAAGTAATCAACTAGCAGCCAAACAAAACACATATCTGACAAACGAAACATCAATCCTGTGTCTTCTTCATTTTGGTATTGAAATAAAAAGCATAAAGAGTTCAACATTATGGAATACTTCATTTAATATATATAGGTCAGTGTTGAATACAGTTGTGAATCGGCTAACAGTTATTTCTATTGTTTATAATTTTGAGTATATATTTATATCCTTCTGATGTTTAATACGATTTGTTTATGGCGGCCTCCAGTTGGGGGAAGCTGAATTTGTTAATGAATGTTGCGTATGTAATAATTCGTCTCTATGGCACTGCTTGATTTCACGCTTTTTT
Source organism: Tenodera sinensis (assembly GCA_030765045.1). NCBI lineage: Eukaryota > Metazoa > Arthropoda > Insecta > Mantodea > Mantidae > Tenodera > Tenodera sinensis. The sequence goes on from CM060964.1 coordinate 262,763,684, forward strand.
GGGAGGGGGGAGCATTTGAAAACTTCAAGTTATTTGTGTTCAATTACACATCTCTCGACTGTATACATTGACTTAATAACCGTGGTCATTTGCAGCTTTGTTGGTTGCTGTTTATTCGCAAACACGTGACATTTAAAAGCCAAACTTTGTTTTTTCGCCACGTAATGTTGGTCCTTTCCATGAAAACAGCAACAAATTTGTATTCTGGCATTGCAGACTTGTTTATTTCGTATTGATAGCCCATAATGAAGCATCATTAACACTATTGACATGGTTTCGTTTAGAAAATGATGGTCATGGCGACCCCCTCACAGCTGGTACTAAATCTCCTGAATTATGTGTTCGTTGCAAAGCCCCCTCCCACTCCTCTACCCGGCATTTGCCCCCTTGTCGCTTTCCCCTTGCCTCTCCTGGATTTGTATGCAGCCCACTAATCTGTCAGGGCACAGCTTTTTAGCGAAGTTGGGGAAAGTTGGGCATTTTTGCTGCGCATTTCTCCATCGAATTTTACAGTCGCGTAATGTTTATTAGAACCAGACTTTTTCTTCTGCTGCAGATACCATTATGTGATGTGGTATTTAATGTTAAACATAGAGCTAATGTTATTATTAAAAGTTTTAGTTCGAAACATAATCTCATCCGGAAAAGAAAAATCAAATAATTCAAATGTATGCCATAGTAAGGTTTGTGATCTAGTCTTGGGAACCCTGTCATATATCGCAATATCTACTCCTCTGTTTTTGTTGTCAAAAGAAAACATATAAATGGAAATTTAAAAAAAAAACATGTTTGATTAACAATTTAAGTTTAATATTTTAAACGTCAACACTTGTTTCACTTCCAATTGCTTGATGAAAAGTTGTGTATGCGTTATCTTTGACAGCGTCTCCAATCTCGTTCTCCAATGAACCTGCTGTCAGCTGCTCAAGTGGTGAATTGCGACTTCTTTTTCTCAGGTATGCGTGGATGGTGGGAGAATGCGCAACAGCAGTTGAATTGACTGATACTTTTAATGGAAGTTAATGATGAGCTCTTTCAAGTGAGTTATCAACTGTCAAAGTTTGAAGAATTGAACTGTTTCTGAATCTTATCACTATGCATAGTAACTATTGAATATGTACTAACTTCAGTCGTATAAAAAGGACTGTTTACATGATGATGATGATGATGATGATGATGGTAATGGCGGTGGTGGTGGTGGCGGCGGTGGCGGTGGCGGCGGTGGTGGTGGTGGCGGCGGCGGCGGTGGCGGTGGTGGTGGTGGCGGCGGCGGCGGTGGTGGTGGTGGTGGTGGTGGTGGTGGTGGTGGCGGTGGCGGCGGTGGTGGTGGTGGTGGCGGCGGCGGCGGTGGCGGTGGTGGTGGCGGCGGCGGCGGCGGCGGTGGTGGTGGTGGTGGTGGTGGTGGTGGTGGTGGCGGCGGCGGCGGTGGCGGTGGTGGTGGTGGCGGCGGCGGCGGCGGCGGCGGCGGCGGTGGTGGTGGTGGTGGTGGTGGTGGTGGTGGTGGTGGTGGTGGTGGTGGTGGTGGTGGTGGTGGTGGTGGTGGTGGTGGTGTGAAGCATACCTTACCGTGAGAAGCAGAAATGGTAAGCTGAAGGCTCCTTGGCAATGACCACTTAAGCTACCTAATTAAAACTAATAACATATATCTCGAAAATGGCTATTGTCACAGAAAAGTTATTTGAAATGAAGTGTATACATGTTTTAAAGAGATCTACATTTTTTGAATAGGGGTTTTTGTCTATCTCTTGTGGTTTATTAGGTACTTATATAAAATTGCACAGAAGTCTTTCCTAATGAAGAGGATAGGCTATTCCTAAAAACTAATATATACCTCTACCACTCAATTTTTAAGTAAACGTCTTATTGCATTTTAATCAAAATCGTTAATGATTTTTGAGAAAAACAAAATTTTCGAAAAATTTTCCATTTAAAGATAGTTTGGAGTGGGGGATTTTCTTAAAAATCTTCGTGTTGCATTTTTGAAAGACAAACATAAATGCTAACTCTGGTTTTTAACAGATTTTTTGTTATTGAGTTATGCTGTTCACAGACACAGAGGCACACACGAAACATGTGAAATCTCGAAATCGAAATGTTGGGTCGAGTAGAATACTTTCCCTACTTACTGTACGTAGTAGAGAAGGAAAAAAATGGTAAAGAAGGGAGGTATGAGGTATGAGTGGTGGTGGGATGAGCCCATGTTCGCCACACACGAGTTGCTTCCCCTAAGGCTAGGCGGTTAGCGCGCTCGCCTACCATCTAGGCGGCCCGGGTTCGATCCCAGGGACCCGCATGTGGTATTCGTGGTGGACGAAGCGGCGTCAGGGCGGGTTTTCTCCGGGTACTCCGGTTTCCCCCGCCATCTCATTCCACCGGTGCTCCATCTTCATGTATCATCAGTGTCACCGCCTGCGGTGCCGTAGTAGTAAAAGCGGGCGTTAAACACTACAACAACAACAAGGCTAGGCCATGACTAGGACTGAAGCAACAAGGGTATGTTGCGGTAAGGGCTAGTGTGCGCTGCGGGGTTGCGTGTTTGGCATGGATTGTATGGTTTTTATTCATGTTCTCTGTACACTAGTCGTGCAGTTTGAAATAACCTAGATAATAATATTAGCAAAGCCTTGCCAAGACTCCTCCGCACAAAATATGTAGCATACAGCAATTTTGGCCAATTGTCCTGCTGCTTCTGCATCATAATTTTTCCCGGAATTGCAGCTCTTTGACAATAGAATCTTGTTGTTGCAGACGTAATGCTTTCTGCAGATCAATAAAGTTTTATTTTTTACGCTTTTATTTTGCATGCAAGTTGCGGAACTCAGCCAAAAGGCAATTTACTTCCTCTCTTCGTTTCCTTTTTATAAGCTAACGGTTTATACAAATCAAAATGCAAAATATCTATCATAAGCAGCACTATAAAGGGCGTCCTACTATTTCCATTTCTCAGTAGGTATACCATGGGGGCGGCAAAGCTGCATTGTTAAGGCAAGTAGCCGCGTCATACGCTTTCCGTCTTCATCTATCACTACATCCATTATCTACCAACGATTTCTTTACGAATTTTAAGTTTGTCGTATTCGGGCGGTCTAGCTAGTTCAGTCTCTCCATTTCTGTGAATGCCGCGTATACATGGACAACTTAAGCAGGCATGGAAAAACCTGCCCCCCCCCCCACCCGAGAATATTCAAGGATTTGCTAATACTCTATGCGTCCTATGCAATAAGATGGACGTTGACGCATTAGGTTTAACGTAAGCAATATCTTCTCTGCTACTTTTCAACTTTTACCTACGATATCAAATTGTATAAAATCTGAATAGGCCATAGTGTGCGGAAACTGAAGAAGTGCAGACATTTGTATATTATATTACTTTGTAATACAGTAAGACCTATCTAAAACGGAACACGGTCAAACAGACATCTCCCCCCCTTTTTACAGGCTTCCGTCTTACAAAGGTTTTATTTTAATAGAAGTACAAATATGTAATCACATAGAATTACAATGAAAGAGTAATTTAAAATGAAATTTTGCAAATAAAACTTAGATTCAAATTCGTAACGGCATGTTGCCATGGTGACTCAAATACACGGCACGGAAAGTCGAGGATCTGCGGCTGAAATCCCGACTGGCATTGAATGTTACAACACACAAGACGTCATCCATTTTATTCGTGGAGCTACAAATAGATGCAAAAACCCCAAGGGATCTGATGTAAGTCAAAGAATTAATTCCGAACTTCTAATATGAATTAAAATGCATTTTATCCTTTGTTGCACCACGTTCCTTTAAGGCAAGATGATCAATGAAATTTCTGTCTTTTAATTGTTTAAGCGTGCTCTCAATACGAACTACTGATTTAGCTTAATATTGCCTCAAGATTTTCAAGGGATAAATACCTCTATACCTACTTTTATTGAAAGTTAGCATATGTTTCTGATATTATTTCCATTACTTCCCAGTAAAATAGTCGTAGTAATTCCTGTAACTTTTTTTGTTGTTTAATTTTGTGATTAGTGCCTAGGTTCAACTTAATATGCAAAGAGAGGAAAAAGCCACACGTGATGTTTTCCATTATGCTTTCTAAAAATCTGAAGCCATGAATGGCAATTTTTATCAACAGAGACTTTTAATGAATGCAAAGGTTGAAAATCTGATATATGAAAAACAAGAGACAGATTAACCAAGCATGTCACTGGGGTGTATAATGTAAACCTGCTAAGCACACAGTTTCTATTTACACAATATAACGCGCTGATCAAGTTCTGATATATCTTAAACACTAACATCTGACTGTATTTATTGAAGCGGAAAGCACAAACTATAATTTTTGAGGGCTTTTTCACTTGCCGTCGCCTCATTCATGTATGGTGTTGGCATTGACGAAACTTTGTGATCGGGTTATTAATACCCTACAGTGCAGGAGTAAAATATCACGTATAAAACAAGTACAGTAAAAGTTGCCCAAAACGGAACGTTATCAAACTGTTATCCGTTTTCATAATTCCTGTCTTACAAAGGGTTTTATTTAATAAAGAAAGTACAAAATTGTGACCGCATATAACTATAATGAGGGAATAATTTAAAATAAAATTATATAAGTAACATTTAGGCTCAACTGTATGTTATGCTGTATTTTCAACTTACACATAATAATGACATTAAAGTACACTGTCACGACTTCTCAACAGAAGATCTCCTTTGTATTCTGCATCAACATGTATGGTTTTTATACAGTCAGTGCATGTACAGTTGCGCTCAAATTAATCGTTATCCCTTATGTGTTATGCATATAATAATCCGTTATTGATGAAAACGATTCCAGAAAATTATTCCGTTTCCACGTTAGGCAGTTTTCGGGTTTGGAGTATTATTAAACATATGAAATAGATCCCCTCCGACATTTTTTTCCGTTTGTTCAGGTTTCAGGTATAGGCAGGGGTAGATTTAGGTAGGTTTTACTCTAGCTAATATACCCGGCATTGCTCGTGGTACCGAGAAAATACTACGCAGAAGCAATGTCGAACAACCACAAACATCATAAATATCATCGAAATGATGATGTCTTGTTAAATCAGCTGACTTACCTCTGTTTTATCATTGCAGATACAATTAGAATAGGGTAATAAAGTAGGCTTATTAAGCGATAGTCAAATGTTTTAAAAGTGGGTCGCTATGTGAAGACTTCGAAAATCCATTCTCTTTGCATGATCAGGAGAAAGAAAAGGGTAAGAAAGGAATAACGGCTTACCAATTGAGAGAAGTACCTATAAGCATTTTAACATTTAAACTAATAACAAGAAATATCGTAGAAAAGGTTAACTGCACAAACAGGTTGTTTTGACATTAAACCGTGTTCTTTAACGAGATCTGCATTTTGTATAGTAAGATTTTGTCTGTCTCGTATGGCTTACCTACCAATTATACAAAAATCATTCATAATAAAGAGAATTTCAGAAAGTATTCCTAGAAATTAGGATATACATTTCATTTGTCATAAAAGTTGTTAAACATACGATATTTTTATCGAAATCCTCATAGCAATTTTTGAGGAAATCGATGTTTTCCAAAACTTTTTCACGCAAAGGATAGTTTGGATTGGAGGATTTTCTTGAAGATCATGTTGTCAGATCCTTGGGCAGGAAAAACAAGTGATTTTGTATAGTATTCCTGAAAAGAAGTGCTCTTAATACAACAAATGGCTGTATGATCAGTAATGGAATGGCGATATTTGTCATTTCTAAGTTTATTTTAACTATTTTGACTGTCCCAAATTCTGACTCAGACCCCAGTTTTATTCTGATATTAATATTCAATGAAACTGTAATAACATAGGCTTGCAAGGACAAATAATGCTCAGAGGAATTTCAAATTCTTTGAAAATGTCTCGCAGTAGGCTATGTTTACCAGAAAGGATTATTAAAATTGGCTGAGTGCTTTTAGAATTATGCAGAACACACACACATTTATTTTCTCGCTTTATGACACTACTAAAAGTACATATATTGATTTTGTTGTCGTTTGGTATCCGTTAGAATTAAAGAGAGCGCTTGAGTATGGGCAGATAGGTAGGCATATGACTCAAGAGGTTATAGTGATAAGTGTAAATAAAATATACAGTATTGGCATTATCTCTAACCAGTAGTACTTATCCACTCCAAAACGGATGCACTTAGGAGGTAAAAGGTTTTTAACGCAAACCTAATGCAGTTATTTCGAAAACAGATGCGGCCCTATGCGACAGAAGCTTGCTTACATTAGTACGCTTCACGCTGAACCTTACTAAAAATGACATTTCATCTCTCTTTCATATGATATTTTATGCATGGCATGAAACTCCATCGTTTCTACCATTTTCCATTTGTACTTTTGGAGTAGGCAATAAATATTGGCACCTGTATTGTCTGTTTTTATCTCTCTATTTTTGGTTTCCTCCATTACTTTCTCTTCTGTACGACTAATCTGAAAGCGAATTTATACCGGAAATTTTGCACAAGTTACTGTATTTGTGTAAGAGTGATGACTGAATCGACACTGAATACCTAGATATCGGTATAATCCACAAGCCGCCAGTACCTGTCTATAATCTATACCTACCTTATGTTGTTTTTCTCGATTAAACTTGAACAAAAATGTTTAATTTTTTGTTTCCAAATGTTATCTTTTAAATGCACAAAATCTATTTCATTTTAGAATAAGCATTTATTAATAAGTCTAACAGGAAGAGAGAATGGAGAGAGAGAGAGAGAGAGAGAGAGAGAGGCATTAAAGAAGAAGTTTAGGAGATGCTAAGGGGAATAATATTGAGGGTTTTTAAGAAAAACAGGGTGTGTAAATCTGGAAACTAATGGATTTTATTAACTTTCTATACATCAGTGAAACAAAATTAATTGAGTTACCTTAGGTTGTACAATAAAATTAGCAAAGAAGTGAGAGAAAGTTCGGTAAAAGGGTAGGTTTATGAAAATTGAAATGATTAAAAGGGTTTGGAACAAATTGTTTGTTTATTATACAAGGCGAAGGAAAAAAAAAAAAAAAAAAAAAAAACGCAGAGCACATAATCTTTCAACTTAATGGAACCAAGGATTGGAGAGATAAAATGGGGCAGTGTATATAAAGTGCTGAAATAAAGGAGATGGTCAAGGAAGATTGGAATAAACTAGACAATTGCTCTAAAAATAAGACATGAACAGTTTAAGAAAAGTCAGAAAGTGAGCAATGATCATAACGTAAGCAGAGAAAGCTTAGGCGGCGCCGTGGCCGAGCGGTTAGCGCGCTCGCCTACCACCTAGGCGGCCCGGGTTCGATCCCAGGGACCCGCATGTGGTATTCGTGGTGGACGAAGCGGTTCCAGGGCGGGTTTTCTCCGGGTACTCCGGTTTCCCCCGCCATCTCATTCCACCGGTGCTCCATCTTCATGTATCATCAGTGTCACCACCTGCGGTGCCGTAGTAGTAAAAGCGGGCGTTAAACACTACAACAACAACAGAGAAAGCTTGTTTCATGCTACTTATCTTAATTCACGCGTTCACATTATGGTGGCCGTAAAGGTTAACATAAAAGTTTGCAAGCTCCAAGCTTTCAGTTTATGCCCACGTCAATCAGAGAGCGATTCTCCATGCATCTCATCACGTGACCATTCTGCCAGCTCGCATTAGAGTTTCCATTGCCATGTACTGTTCCGCTATCTTCTGTGTAAGATTAAGAGAACTATAAAAATCGCCGCAAAAGAAATTAAGACGGTAGGTGATGCATTTTTGTGAGCTTAACTCCTTGAACCGGATAGCTCTTCCTCATTTTGATACTTGTACATAACCTTCTATGTCCTGTGTATTGCTGGTGGTTGCTTCGCAAGCCGCCGTATTAGCTCAACGTTTCTTCCAGTTGGCTGATGTTTATATTTCGTATATCATTGTGTATGACAGCATATCGCGTTAACTTTATGCTTAAGTTTTACTTGTTGTGTTAAGGCTTAATTTTCATGCGAATGGCTCCTAGGGCCGCGGGCTGTTGCTCAAAGTAGAATCTATGAGGTTTAACTTGTCAGGTTTGGTTCTGTCCTTGACTTTCGGGTACTCTGCCTGTTCTGTCTCGATTCTTGGAAATAACACACCTCCCTCCCAGCCCTCTATTGTTTGTTAAACGGCTACATGTACTTTGCAAACAGCCATTACCATAAAGAGAGAGACAACAAGAGTGTGTTTCTGTCTCTTTCGTTTTTGGACCTGACTAGTTAAATCTCACAAATTTAGTATTTGAACTGGCTGATATTGCAGGTGTCTAAACTTTCAAATGTGTAAAGAATGGGAAGTAAACTAGAGTGCACTAGCAGGCCTAGATCAACAGCCTTTCTTTCTTTTTTCTTTTTTTTTTTTTTTTTTAATTGTTGTATTGTTTGTGCACGATTTTTTTCCCTTCCTTGTTGATGGAGTGGGTCCACTTCTTGCCACCCAAGCGTTGATCTCCTTGTCAGGCTCAACAAGGATTTGATGGGATCCATGTATATTGTCTCCATTTCGGTTCCCAGTGACCCGACTATGGAGTATCGAATCAACCACCCTTATCTAATTATTGTTCTACAATGACGAAACGCAATCTATTAAGAAATAACATGATTTACGCAAGTTGATACAAGGACCTCTTAACCCGATTTAATGTTACATATTCTATACTGAAGGTAGGTATATGCCTGTGGGTAGAGTAGCAGGATTTGTTACAGAGTTCAATGCAAATTTTCGGGCTATTGCTATGTAAAATGTTACGTTTGAGTTACATAGGTAGAATGAATCTCAATATTTCGCCTATTACATTATAATCTTAAGGATAAAAGGGGAAGTAGAGCTGTGAGTATATTTTTACTTCTCCTCTCAATCCTAATTGCATAATTAAATTAATTGTTGTAACAGAAAATTGCATGCTAATGGAATACTGCTTTGTGACATAAAAGATTGTCATACATTTAACTTTTTCAATCATCAGTGCTCGTTTGGCAAAAAGCCAATGTTTATCACTGAGATAATCATGAGATCCTTCGCTATGAACTACACTAACAAAGGAGCGTATATTGGGCTTAATGTGCAATGGGTCCATTACTCTAAAACATTTGTGTGACTGAAACTTACTTTCTAGGGCAAAAAAGAACGTACACAAGTGATAGCTTTATTCGATGTTTCAGTTTAATACCGCTGGCTGGAGAGGTATGCCTACTAAACGTTTAGTTTCAAGTTACCCCTAAATAAGCCACATTCTTAAAATCCAGTGCACAGTGCATTCAGCATTTGGATTAAAATCTTCTAAGGGTAATATAAGGGACTAAAATAAAGATTTTTGTTAAATGGCTATCGTTTGTGAACGAATGATCAATATTTAAGGTATAATGTTCCTATTCTTGTTACATTATAAGCGTTTATCACAGCAGTATTGCCTTTTCTAAAAGAGACTGAAACTTCATGTTATGTAATCCTGGGAGCTGGAGACATGGCTGGCAACTTATGAAGAGTAACAAGGGTGTGAATGTAAGAAGGTGTACGAGGGACGCAGTGATACGAAGATAACGTTTTTGTGTTCCGTTGCGAGAGGTAACCTACCTGTTCCGGCTACTTCTTGAACCCCAGACAGTAAATCTTCCAGACAGTTGCAGAGGCTGTAATAATGTTTCCAGAAATATCCATCTAAGAACGCACGAGAATATGGTTTTATGTAGGTCTAGAGAAAGACTAAGAGAATTAAAAGTGGGATCTTGCAGACCAATACCCAGTCCTCTTCAACCAATCCAACTAGTGTAGAAGAATTCTTTGAGATTAGGGCATGAAGATGAGGTGGAGATCCACTCTATTGATACCATAGCCCCTCCTAGATATGTAGTGATATGTCCTTCAAGAATATCAGCAATAAAACACTCTTTACTGTTTAAATGTTATCAGAATGTGGTCAATATGGTCACCGGTGATATGAAACCAGGTGCTTACAGCAGTTATATCTTAACAGGTACACTGAAAATGGATTTAGTGATTTAGTATGCGCAGGTAGATTTGACTTAAATAATTGGCTTACGAACTATATCACTTAAAAAAACGTTATTTTGTCTATTCTGTTACATGTAGCAGTTTGGCGGTCGAATTTATAAACAACATTCCTATTATACAGGATGTAAATATTTTTATTTTGCTATACTCTCCTATTAATTTATTAAGAATCTTTACGGTGTAAGAATCTTTAACTTCAACACATAGCGGATGAAATTAGTATACCGGGTGGAAGGGAAGCTATTACATAAATTTAAATATTACAGACTTTCTTATTGAGGACATTGTTTCCTATGACCATTTCCCACGAAGATATTGTAAGCTTTTCCAGGAACATAAAACAGCCACGCTGGCAAAGTTGCAGGTAGCGGGATTTCACTTTCACTTTAAAATCAGTTGAAGGTCACGATGCAAACACGTTTCGCTTTCGCTTTCACTGTGACGTGTCTCATGAAGTAAACAATCAAATATTTGTCAGCTAGCTCCAATATTTCTATTTGAATCGTACAATCTACGGATATTTTATTAGCTTGTTTAACATTAAACTTAAACATATTTTACAATTGATGCTGCTGTAATGTAACCAAACCAACTTTGTGACGTGTAAACGCGGAACAACTACCCCGTTGGAACTTTATTTGACTCTGTGGGCATTCTCTCCATTGCTGTTCTACTGTAAGCCAATAGTCTGTCCTACTTGTTATTTTGTTAAAATATTACATCACCCTTTCATCGTATTTGTTTGGATTAAGGGACGAGCGGAAAACAAAATCGCTAGTTACCCTTTAGATAGGAGTGATTTAGGACATGTTTTATTATGTCCGAAAGCTGGTTCAGAATGCGTGACCTATCTCGGCCTGTTTGCAACGTTGTCGAGTTGTACAGCCACATTACTTATGCAAAAATGTGTCCGGTATACCCTTTAAGAAATTAAAGATTTAAAAACCGTGTATGGTGTCACATAACTACTACCGAAATTATGTCAGAAATAAATTACTCTACTTATTTTACACGTAACAAACCATTACCTTCACACATTCTGTTGAATCAAACATCTAATTTGGAACCAAAAATATTTACCTGATCCAAGAACAAAATTATACTATTTTTTTTTTTTTTAATACTTCTATGAAGCACATACCTGCTGGAAGGAATGTAATAAGTGCCTTGCCAAACGGTATATCAATAAGCAAGAGATTCCGAATTCGCGGATACTGAAATTTTATTCTATGTAACATAGTCAATGTTTGCTTTATCGCTAGGTAATGTGATACATTGTTGGTCTTAGAAAGGTAATTTTTTACTGGTGAATGCAAGATTTCTTGCTAACATAAACAATATTATGTATTTCTCTTTTGTTTCAGGTGAGTTGATCATAATCAGAATCTTCAATTGCCAGAGAAAGGTAATTTTCAAAAAGCAGTTAAGTAGTTCTATATTCTTGACACGAAGAAGTAAAGGAAGAATTGCATATATAGCTTACAGCTTACTCGTCAGTTAAATCTCTCCCCCCCCCACCCCCCCCCCCCACCCCGAGAGCCCCAGAAGCTAGCAGGACACTGTGCCAAATGCATTGAATTGGTATTGTGTTTGAAAATAGGGCTAATAGTAGGTTCTCTGTTATCATAAGTGATCAAAAAGGTTAAATTTATTCAAATCTTTAGGTGGTAACTCCTTTTCATGTTTCTGGCGCTATGCCTGGGTCGAAGCTTGACACTATTTGGTTGCATGTAGTTAATTCCTAAGGCAGCGTACAACTCCGTCGCAATGCCCAGAAAATGTATGTCCCCAAACTGTGTCCCTTATATGCATTACGCTGGAATACATCATTATCCCAATTTTCGTAAGGAGGCCTCTGAGCAAAATTAAGCAGTCTTTCACGCCCAACATAGTATGGGACACTGAGAACCATAGCACTTAAAGAGCGCCCATAATTAAAAGCTCAAGTCCCACTTTTCGCAACTTCTCAGGATTCAAACTAAAGACAACATCGAACATCGTCTCACTTCCACATAATTCTATTTGCCACCTAGCGCTCGAAACGATATTATTCTAACGAAGGGAATGGCTCAGGTAGTGTCGTTTGTGGCCCGCACTCGTTTGGTCCCGTGTTCAAATTCCATGGACTGGCCAATCTTACTTTTTTCTGTAGTTTCCCTCAAATAAATATCCGATTGGATATGTAACACCACCTCCCAAATTTCCATCTTAAGTCCAAAACAATAGTAACAAAATAAAAAGTAGATGGTAATAGCGAACGCTGTACAATGTATCCACAGATAATGAAATTAGGTAAATTGGACGGCACCCTAAGGTCATCTGTTCGCCACGTGTAGAGGCAGAGATAAAGTTCCTAACTACTAAGCTCTATGTGGACACGTGTCGAAGCTCCGACCTGTCCATCATAGAAGCAGAGATACAGTTACCTAGCCCTAAATCCTCTTTGAACATGTGATGAAGCAAAATGGTATAGTGCAAGGGTAAGACCTAAAAGGCTAACTGTCCGATCCTCGAAGTATCTCCTAACAGAACCACCAGACCACCAAAAGAAAGCATGAGGTGTCTGAGGGGCCTTCAACTGTTAAACTGCTCACGTAGTAGATTTGTTTACTTCGAAATGTATGTAAATCACCCATGCTACCAGATCTAATAGTTCTATGTAACTCTGCGTTTATCTGACAACATTCTGCATTATATATTATACTAGTCTGCATAAACATTATTTTTTGACACATTCCTTTAGCTTGCCCTCTTCTGGTGGTGACATAGTAGTTAAAACGACGTAAAATACATGGCGTTACTCGCCTTGTGTATCTACGTCGAAGCCAAAGCAATATCCATCATAGTTAACCATTCTGCTTCTGGATGGTTCTGTTATCAAGCACTTCAGACCATCTCCGTCTCGCCGCTTTCCACGGAAAGCTGCAATAATGTCACACAAGGTTTCAGTTTAACATTTTGAGGAAACAGTATAGATAGAAAGCAACGTAAGAACTAGCAAATACAGGGATATATTTTTTATCACGTTAAATTTAAAAGAATCTTAACTAGCAACCATTCCCTTTATTATAAGTAATATAAGACTAGTAGTAGGTATATTTTAGTTCAGAACTATTTTACTTGAATAAAACTATTTTGTTGTTGTAAAATGTGTGGCAAATTGTATTGAAAAATTACTAGTCCATATGAGTAACTTAGATAAAAATGGACAATTTTTTAACCCTGTCTCCAATGGCTGCGTCGAGTGGCGCTGATTCCTGGTCACACCTGGTTAAGGCATTTAGTTTATTACTCGTAACTTGGAGAATCGTGTACCTACCCCCATACATATTTGTCTACCGGTGAACAAGTCACTGGGAACAAGAAGGAAAAACTTAGATTACTGAAACATGATAAATAATACACACCAAGAAGAACTAAACATAACCCCCCCCCCCCCAAAAAAAAAAAAAACTGGAAGGACAAAAAATACCTGTGGTATTACATTCACATGAATTAAAATAATATTTTGTTATTTAACGACACTGTCAATTGCTAGGATCATATCAGCATCGCCGGTGTGCGGTTCTTTCACAGTTCTTTCACAGGGCAGCAAATAATCTGACATGGAGCTGTCGTTTTTAAGCACACTTAAAAACCATCACCTGGGCCAGATTTGTACCCGCGACCTTGGGATCAGTAGACCAGAGTCTAACCAAAAGAGCCACCCAGACCGACGTTACATTCACATGACTTTCTCTACCAAATATCATTTATTCATGTATACCTCCTACTAATTATTCTTACGCAAGCTTATATTTCTATCTCATTCATATTAATCAAGATAAAAATTTGCGGGTATAGTTTCGTTACACATTATGTTGTGGCTACAAGAGCAATAGAGGAAACACAATCGACAGTCAAGTGTAAGTACATGACTAAGCGGTTCGCAATACAAATTTACTCTCTTTACATGAACATTGCGAGAAACATGAATATTATAATAGCAAAACTTTAAAGAAAAATAAGAAAAACATTACCAAATATTGAACAATTCAAGCCAATATTAACGGATATCGCGGAAATGACAGATGTAAGAAAAGGAAAGCTAATTGAAATAGTGTTTTTGAAAACATCCAAATTGTTTCTGAATTACGTTTTTGTGTCATTTAATAGTTACACAACATTATACAAAATTGTTTACGAATGAAGTGGACTTCACAGGTTATTTCCAAAAAATTCAACATTTTATTTGTCATGTAAATATCTTAAAAATTATTTTAATATAAATGATAGAGTCACTTTTAAGATAATAAAAATAATTGGGAAAAATTGACCACGTAAAGTGTAGTTTAGGGAGGGGGGATTTTTTTGAACATCTTCATATTGCACCTGTGGAAGATGGTGGACATAAATGCCAAGTGTGATATTTATCAGTTTGCACACACACATATACACACACAAACATACATACACACACGCGCGCTTGCTTGCTTTTTTCCAAAATAGTATCGAATATCGCGTATCGAATTTTTGGGCGGAATAGAATATTTTCTGTGGTTACTATAGGTAACCGAATGGAATAACTCAGGCGGTTTAGTCTGTAGCCCGCATTCGGGAGGACGTGGATTCGATTCCCGTGGTCGACCTATTTGATCCGTATGTTTTTTTCGGGGGTTTTCTCGGATCGCCAGGTAGATTCATTATATCCTCCGAATTTGCTGTCCCTCCATTTCATCTCATTTCTCATTTCCTTTCACCCTTGATCTAACTGGTCTCTTTCATGGTAGTAAGCGTCGGCGGGAGTCGGCGTTGCATGATAAGGACGATGCGCTTTGTAAACCTTCGTACTTCGGCGGAATGGTCTGCGGTCTCCGAACTCTCCTGCGGGATGTCTAAGACCGCTGTTGGACTGCACGCTGCCTGGAGCTTCAATTTGGTAATGGAGGGAGCCATACCCTCTGCTTTGTCCTGACTCCCTAGGTCGGCCGCCCTCTATCTCCTCCCGGGAGTGCACGATAAGGGGCACAGGTACAAAAGATCTTGAAGGTCGACGTGCCGAATCCCTGCGGAATGTCCTATCCCAAGCTATCCTATTCTACTATAGGTAAGCAACAGAGAAAGTAAAAAGCACTATAAATAAATAACGCTGATGATGGATTACAAACTATTAAAAAACACATTACATTATGGCTAGCTCGTGATTTAGCTGACCCCACTAGCCATGAGAAATTTTCTCTGCTCTGTCGTAAGATATGTCATTTCATTATATGTAGGTATCACTGGCAAAGTACTATCACTGTTTTTGTGATTGATGGTGATGAACATGAAATGCTACTAGGAACCATGAAGTATGAAAGAGTGCATAAAATAACAAACCATCACACTCTCATATCCCATCTGTACATCCAGTAAAGGTGTCATTTGCACCAAAGTCGTTAAAATAATGAGATTTGTTTATAAGCCTGCCATTCAGCGTAACACGAATGTAAGAGTTGCCATAAACCCCAATATTCCGAGTCATTTAGAGAGGGATGATGTGGGGATAAATATGGAGTTAAATATCCCCCATACTGCTGCACTGACAGCATAGCAAAATACATTCCCGCACGTCAATTATAATGTCACTATAAATTAGATTGACGTATACTGTCGAAATGCTTCAGTGGCGAGTACAAACAGCACACTAACGATAAATGTGGCTGTGTTGTAGAACACTCTCCGATTTGGTCACTTGTTAAGTGCACTATAGTATGCTCAACTACAAGGAAACCTTAAAAACCCGAAGCGTTAAATTCCCAAGACTTTCTCTAGCCACTGGCGTTTATTACTTTCTCTACTAAGTATAGTAAGTACGAGAAAGATGTATTCCACCCAAAATTTCGATGTCCAGATTTCACCGGAAGTATGCTTTGAGGCCTCCGTGAATCCAAAACAACTATTTTTACAAAAAGGTCCGTGTGTGTGTGTATGTGTGTGTGTGTGTGTGTGTGTGTGTGTGTGTGTGTGTGTGTGTGTGTGTGTGTGTGTTTGTCTGTAAAAAGTATAACTCAAAAACGAAAAGTCGGTTAAAAACCAAAGTTGGTATTTGAGTATAATGTCTTCCAAGAATGCGACTCGAAGATTTTGAAGAAAATTCCTCCACCCTAAACTATCTTTGAATGGGCATTTTTTTGAAAATTTTTCAAAAATGACTCTAACGATTTTGATTAAAATGCCAAATGTTTAACATATTCTTACGCAAATGAAATGTATGTTTTGAAACCGTAAGCGATAGACCAAATTTTACTATACAAAAAGTGTGGATTTTGTTAAAACTCACAAGTTATGCTCCAATGCATTTTTTGTGGAGTGAACCATTTCAGAGATATTTCTTGTTGTTTGTGTGACTTTTGCAATACTTAAACTTCCCTCAAATGGAAGGCCGTTATTCAATTTTTTATCTCTTGAGCGTGCAAAGAGAACGGAATCTCAAAGCCTTCGTATAGCGACCAGCTTTAAAGGATTTGACTATCGCTCAAAGCCTACTGCATTCCATATTTCCCTTGCACCTACAAGCAAATGTGCAATAAGATAATTTGTACAAATGTTCATCTCAACAAACATGAAGTTAGAGGAACAATAGTTTGTAGGAATAATTAGTACAAGAGTAGAGAAAGTCATGTAAGCGTAACAATCGGATTTTTTAGAAAGTTGGTCTTTGTATACTGGCTTTGAAATTCTATACTCTTTATATGACATTGCAAGAAACAATAAGCAAATACTCCGAAAATATATGCACAATTTGAAATTTCAATCTAAGAGCAATGAATATCTCGAAAATGCTTAATGTCACAAAACTCATTTCTCATGACTTCAGGATTTTAATAATATTTATATGTATTATTATGTGAGGCTACTTTTTCTCTCTTATGGTTTACCAGTATTACAATATTTTACAAAATTCAAGTACAATGAAGAGGACTTCACTTTTTATTAGCAGGAAATTCAAGGTGTACATTTTATTTGTCACATCAATATCTTAAATACATGCCATTATAATCAAAATCGCTAGAGCCATTTTTGAGAAAATCTTAAAATTCATTTTTTTTTTTCAAATAAGGGGAGATTCGGTTGGGAACATTTTGTTGAACATCACAGTGTCGCATCTTTGTAATAATAATAATAATAATAATAATAATAATAATAATAATAATAATAATAATAATAATAATAATAATAATAATAATAATAATAATAATAATAATAATAATAATAATAATAATAATAATAATAATAATAATAATAATAATAATAATAATAATAATAATAATAATAATAATAATAATAATAATAATAATAATAATAATAATAATAATAATAATATTAATAATAATCCCGAGGCGCAACAGGGCTTCCCGGGCCAAGACCTACCGCTCGACCGCTGCATCCTCCACCTCTGTCCATCACAGGCGTCATGAGTGGGCTGCAGTACTGGAGGTGGGACATGGTCAGTGCCCCGTTCCCTCCCGGCCGGTTACGAGGTCTTTGCAACCAGGCATCGCTACTTTTCAATGAAGTAGCTGCTCAAGTGGCCCCTCAAGGATCTAAGGAGGCTGAGTGCACCCCGGACCAGGTCTCCCAGCGGGAGAAAATCCCCACGCCGGTACCGGGAATCGAACCCGGGTCCCCACTTGTTAAACAACAGCGCCACCACTGCGCCAAGGAGACAGTCTATGGTATAAATTTAGTATTAATTGAACTTTTCATTTTAGAGTTATGCTATTCGAACAAAAACATAGGATCTTTTTTCTAAAAATCCTATTTTGGGATTCAGAGGGCCTCAAAACGTGCAATATTGATGCCCTAGTTTTGGTTAAAATACTGTACTTCTTACCTCTACAGGTAGGTGATAGAGAATTCTGTAGATGTTCTGTAAACATTTAAGTGGTAAATTAACTTGGTTTATTGGAAACGGGGAAAGAAGCGTAAACTAATCTATGATTAATACATGTGAGTTGTGCAATACTGAAGACCATGATAGCATAATCACAAAACAGTTATTTGATTTACAACACGCGTTAAACAGTAAGATATTGCATCATCTCGTAAATTTGCAACTCTGGATATTTATAGAGTTTGTGAAGTGAAGTTGAGCTGCAGTCTGTAATGTCAAGAACATCCAAACATCATGAAGCAGAATAGCGTTCAATGATTTATCGCACCATACACAAGGTTAAACTACAGGTTGAAATCTGGTGCTGAACGAATACAAGAACTTACTTTTACTTTCTCTACAGCTTGCATTCGACTAAAAAATCATTCCAACAGAAATACACCTTTGAGCAAGCCAATAAATAAACATTTTAGTTTATGTACATGTAGATATTCATGTTTTTCTAGTTTAGTATTGTTTATCGCCCGTTTTTACTACATACAGCACCAGGGGTGGTGAACACGGATCATACATGGAATACGATGATATTAGCAGATATTCCAGTCCTAAGTTTAGGGTACCTCCTCGACATTTGCCAGTTATGTGGACTGAGGTAAGAAACCTCATCAGCCAGGGAGGACGGTCCTAGCAGATTTGAAGCAGTGACCTTCCGAATGCGAGCCATCTCATTCGGAATATTTCTGAGTGAAGAGCTCAACTCAAAACTGAAATGTTAAATAGTACCTAATTTGAAGTTTAGGTGGCCCTGTCCAAGGAATTCCTCCATTTGATTTCAAAATATGTCTTATGATTTATAGCAAAATATACATAATACTTTCAGTCATTATTATGACGAATAAAACATATGTTTATATAAGTTGTACAATGTTTATTGTAATTAGACGTCATGTAACCAGGAAAATGAAATAGACAACATTCATTACACAAAAAATATATCTCTTGTTAAAATTTCTTGTTTTTAACAAACCATTTTTGGAAAAGTCTAAATTTCCTCACATTTTAAAAACGCACTTGTTAAATAGGTTTCTTGGGAGAGTTTCTCATCTGTTCAAATTCAATCTGTATTATTATGGCTAATATATGTATACCCAAATTAATCTCTAAGCCTATACTGTATTTATTATTATTATTATTATTATTATTATTATTATTATTATTATTATTATTATTATTATTATTATTATTATTATTATTATTATTATTATTATTATTATTATTATTATTATTATTATTATTATTATTATTATTATTATTATTATTATTATTATTATTATTATTATTATTATTATTATTATTATTATTATTATTATTATTATTATTATTATTATTATTATTATTATTATTATTATTATTATTATTATTATTATTATTATTATTATTATTATTATTACTAGTACTATTACTATTACTATTACTATTACTATTACTATTACTATTACTATTACTATTACTATTACTATTACTATTACTATTACTATTACTATTACTATTACTATTACTATTACTATTACTATTACTATTACTATTACTATTACTATTACTATTACTATTACTATTACTATTATTATTATTATTATTATTATTATTATTATTATTATTATTATTATTATTATTATTATTATTATTATTATTATTATTATTATTATTATTATTATTATTATTATTATTATTATTATTATTATCCTCATCACCATCATCGCCATCCTCATCATTATACTACGCAAATGTAGTTCTGCTTATTGCAATTATGAATGCGTCATATACGACAACATGGCTATGGAATATGTATGCAGGCAACTGCCCAGCGCCTTACGTTAATGCAAGTACGAATTATTAAACAGTCATAACATGCAAACACGCCTAAAATTCACATACCACACTGGGATCATTCTCTTTAAAAAGGAAAAGTTGCTCGAACCGAGCTCGGGATCCTTGGAACAGCCATACCAATCAGCCTGAGGACTTTTCTATGCCCAAAGTGTACCCGACTGAAGTAACTTCTCGGAAATATTTATAGAGAAATAAGCTTTTGCTGGGACAACTTTTAAAATAAGTATAAAAATAAATTATAATGGGTTGACAAAGTTGTGTATTTGGTTACATGTGACTGTTGTTCTTGTAAATACAGTTCCCTTTCTATGCTCTTTAAGGGCTGTGACTTTAAAGTATATCAAATGGCACTGTGCTGTTCACTAAAATTATTTTAACACGGAAATAGCCATTTTGTAAAGTATGTTAACAGCTAGGGTGAAATATAATATATATATAAAATATATAAAATAAATTGTTACTTTTACTTGAAGAAAAAATGTTCCTTTTTACCATTTTGAATTATCACAATAATTCACTGTATACAACCAAAATTCGTGTGCACGCTTGTCTCTCTGTCTGTCTGTGTGTCTGTCTGCCTATGTCTTTCTTTCTGTGTGTCTGTCTATCTGTCTGTCTATCTGTGAACAGTATAACTCAAACGTCATTGAAATACCGAAGTTGATCTTCCAAAGGTGCCTCAAAAAGATTTTCATGAAAATCCTCCTACCCCAAACTACTTTACATGAAAAAGTTTCCTTACTTTCTTCCTTTTTTTTTTTTTTTTTCAAAATGGCTCCAATGATTTTAATTAAAATACCATATGTTTAAGAGATTTGTATGACAAAATGTAGATAATGAATTTTCTGGGAATAAGCTGTGAAGTCCTCTTTATTCCGAATTACAATTGATAAACCAAGAGATAGAAAAAATCTTACAACGCACAAAAAATGTAGATCTCATTTGTCAAATAGGTTGATCTGGGGCATTAAAACTTTTCGAGATATCCTTTGTTATTTATTTGAATTTTCAAATTTTGAAGTGGTAAACCGCTATTCGTTATTTATTGTGGTTATCAAAGAGCATGGAATTTCAAAGTCATAATTTAGCTATCTGCAATTTAAAAGTCACACTTTAACCTGCTGCATTCTGACATCTATAGCAAATGTGTAAATCTGTAATGAAGATTTATCGAGATTACATCGAAGTAAACAGAAAAATAAGCTCTAGTAAAAATAGCTTTAGAGGAGGTCATGTGAATGCAACACGTCAGATTTTACCAGATACAGAAAAGTCGTTAAGACAATAAGTACAAAATCCCATTATTAGTAGGAATAGAGAATACGTAATTAGCTTTAAGGGTAGGTTGGTGAAACAGCTTTCAAATGTTATAAATATAGGTACTAAAATTTGTCTCCTTACATTCACATTACCTACCTCTTAAAACATTGCCATTAGAATTTACGCGCAGCTAGCACTCAGTTTCATACCGAAAAAAGATAGATATTGCTCTCACATGACTTTCTCTACTCTTGTGCTAACTATTCTTACAAAATCCTATTCCTGTATCTTCTTCATGTCAGTTTTTTTTTTCTTTTTTGTAGGCGCAAGGGAAATATGGGAATACACTAGGCTTTGAGCGATGGTCAAATCTTTTAAAGCTGGTCGCTATATGAAGCCTTTGAGATTCCGTTCTCTTTGCTCACCCAGGAGGTAAAAAAGTGAATAACGACCTTCCACTTGAGAAAAGAATAAGTATTGTAAGGAATATCTCCAAAATACTTCACCCCACAAAAAATGCATTTGGATATCAGGTGTGTTTTAAAGAGTGTATAGTAGTAGAGAAAGTAAAAAGTGCTATAAGTGGGATTTCAAAATTGAGTAAAATAATACACAATAATATATGAAACTTTAAGGACATTTAAAATCTTACACAGCCGAGAACATGGACATTAAAGCCTTGATTGCCTTGTTGCACAAACTTCAAGCATAATGCTCAACTGTACCGTATCCAGCATTTTCTGCGTCAAGAAATACTCATCCTTTCTTGATCCGCTTTCTCACATCCTCAATGATGCTTGCAGTGATTGAAACATGCACAATTTTGTCTGGAAAGTTTCCCCTTCGATGTCAATCGGTAACTGGTTCCAAACTGCATCAAGCATATGCCTTGAATAATAGCCTTAGAGCGAGTTTAATGAAACATGGCCGAAGTACATCAGCTGATCACTGAAACAATGTTTTGTTTTCCGCGCTCTGATTAGCTCACCGAGCTGTACAAGCACAGCATTTAATGTGCTTGTTTTCATTTGTTTTAGTCCTTTTCAGCTATTTCAACTATAAACAGGTTTTTAAATATTTTAAAACACAGTGGCTAGCAGAAAGAGAGAAATACAGCCTGTTCTTTGCGAAATTTAAAAAAGTAGCAGAAGCTAAATGACTGATTGAGCATCTACTCCAATTTGATTTAATGTTTGTAAACAGAGTGATCAAACATAGTTTCTTGTTTACACATTAAAAATAAATAATTTAAAATATGATTTTTAAATACTTGCCTTACCTTACGGTTGATATAATAATAACTGAATTTATTATTTTTTTAACTTAAGGCAAACATTGATAAAAAATTACCAAAAATTACAATTTAGGTTTTTTAAACTTATTTTTATGTCCTATTCTCTAAAATATTTTGGTTATTGGAGTGAAATTGAGAGCGTTTTAGGCCCGTTTTTATGAGTAGATAAACCTTTGGCTGCATGTTTCTCGGTTGTAATATTTTAGGCATTTTCCTGCATCTAAAATGCTCCCTACGATGTAATTTTAAGTTATTAAAGTTAAGCTTCGGAAATTGTTTTCCCAGTATATGCTAAGTAAAAGTTGCTTATAATTTGCCACCAAGCATATACACGTTTGAATAAGTAGATCCTATTTTTAAAAGCTGCAACTCATAATTGAAGAAAAAGTATTTCCTTAAAAGTAATTAATTTAAAAGTAAATTTCATAGCAAACCTACTTTATAGTTCTACAACGAACATAAATCTGAAAGATTGTGAAATATTGTGAGCTTTGTGTTTCTACTGCAAACCCTGGGAAGAAGGGATGAGGGAAGACACCCGAAGGGCCACCAGATCTGAATAGCGATGAGCGCAAGTGTGAATCCCTAACGTTTCCAGTTTGAACACATCCGACGCCACACAGACTCAGCCACAAGCCCCTAATTCCAGCGGTACCCCCGCTGGGGCACACTCGGAGGTGAGTTCTTACTGGGCAATCCTAACCCACCCCAGGGAAGAAACGTTTACAAAGCACACATTCACCACCCAGCCGCAAACCGCTGAACACCGTGACTGGTTCTAAAACCATGAAACAGATGATAATGGAGGAAATGATACGGGCAGGAACTGAGGGAGAGGAAAGTCATGGTAGAAGAGGAACTAACCAACATTCACCTATCGACCTGAGGAAACCACGAAAAAGGCGTGGGTTAGAGTGGGTGGTCGTCGGGATCGAACCCAGGACCTCCCGAATCTGAATTACACACGTTACCGCAGCGCCACCTCGCTTAGTGGCAGAAGCACTAAATCCAAACCATGAAAGTGGACTGTATCTTAAAATAGTAAATGGGCCATATTTTCTCTTTTTAATATTATAATTCAAAAGGTCGTCCATACATTACCTTGTGTAAGTACAATAAAATATATATGGGAACCAAATCTGCCAAAATATAATAATACTCAGCAGGAAATGGACAGAAAAATACGTTTTTATGAATATTTTACAGAATAGCTATGAAATACTTTATAATGAGCATGAAAGTCGTGTGACTGTAACACACCATATTTCTACAAGTATAATAGCTCTGAGTCATTAAGAGCACCTTTGAGGTACAAGAGTCGTATACCTCGTCATGGGAGTTCAGTTATAACTGCGGAGCTCGAATTGGCTATACACGGCCAGTCTGAAAGGACATTTTAATAACAGTTAAAGTATCCCTATGGGCATGTATAACTAAGTTCTCTATCCTTGGCTTACACACCTTTAGCGTGAAAGTACAGTAATTAGATATTTATTTTCTTAAACTTGAACCTTCCCATCTTATTCTAATTTAGTCTTCAAGATTCTCGGGAAAATTATGTAACAATGTACCTACCTTCAGCCTAGTCCTGGATTCAAAGCCTTTGTATTTGTATCTCATTTTTCTTCCTTATTCATTCTCGTGGTCACACAGATACAGCAATTTTAAAGCTAGCATATAGCAACCCACTTTTTAAACAGCTGACTTTCGCTTCTTCCTCTTGCATTCTCGTTGTTTCCACAAATGTATAACCAAACCCTCTCTGCAAACATTGATTTTGTTTTAGTAGAAATAAGGATGAGCTTTTATGAACATAGTGTTCAGAACGGTAGAGAAAATAGTGTAAATGTAACATCAAGTTCCTTTTTTCTAGAGGTTTGGCAATAAAGCCACAGTTACAGGTCTGAGATTTCTTAATGTTTGTTTGCAACGTATTCACTGAACGTTCTTTGAAGTCACGATGTAAATCATTCACATCAATACTGAACGATGTTTACTTTATATACTTAGGTATTGTGTAGGGGAAATATTGTATGTCCATCTAAACATTCGATGCCCAGATATTACCGGAAATATTTGTTTTGAGTCCCCTAAAACTAAAAAGAAGCATCTTTAAGAAAAAGTCATTCTGTGTGTGTGTGTATGTGTGTGTGTGTATGTGTGTGTGTATGTGTGTGTGTGTGTATGTGTGTGTGTGTGTATGTGTGTGTGTGTATGTGTGTGTGTATGTGTGTGTGTATGTGTGTGTATGTGTGTGTGTATGTGTGTGTATGTGTGTGTATGTGTGTGTGTATGTGTGTGTGTATGTGTGTGTATGTGTGTGTGTATGTGTGTGTGTATGTGTGTGTATGTGTGTGTGTATGTGTGTGTATGTGTGTGTGTATGTGTGTGTGTATGTGTGTGTATGTGTGTGTGTATGTGTGTGTGTATGTGTGTGTATGTGTGTGTATGTGTGTGTGTATGTGTGTGTGTATGTGTGTGTATGTGTGTGTGTATGTGTGTGTATGTGTGTGTGTGTATGTGTGTGTGTATGTATGTGTGTGTGTGTATGTGTGTGTGTGTATGTGTGTGTATGTGTGTATGTGTGTGTGTGTGTGTATGTGTGTGTGTGTATGTGTGTGTGTATGTGTGTGTATGTGTGTGTGTGTATGTGTGTATGTGTGTGTGTGTGTGTGTGTGTGTGTGTGTGTGTATGTGTGTGTGTGTGTGTGTGTGTGTGTGCTAGTGTAAGAGCACCATAACTCAAAAATCAAAAGTTGGTTAAACACCAAGCAAACCCACGCTTTAGATTGAAAATGTCGAAAATGTTGATTTTATTAAAAGCCCTTTAAGAATTTTTATTAAACTAGGTACAATATGTTTAAGACATTTTATTACAAATAAAATTTATATCTTAATGTTCTGGGAATGGCCTCTGAAGTCCTCTTCATTTAATTTACGTGAAGTACCATACGTCCTTTCTTTGAGTGAACCATTTTCGAGATACCTATTCCTTGTTATTTGTTTCACTTTTCCATTACTTATATACTTTTCTCAAATTGGAAATCGTTATTCGTTTTAATTTTGTTTTGTTTTGTGTTCCTATTTCTTCTTTTCTCTCCTGGTCATACAAAGTGAACGCAATTTCAAAGCCATCACATTACGACCTGCTATTAAAAGTTTTGACTATCGCTTAAGCCTACTGTATTCCCCTATTTACCTTGTACCTCCAAGGAAACATATAATAAAAGCATTTCTACAAATATTTATCTAATTAACACGAAGTAGATAGAAGAATAAGCTTTTGTACGAGTAGTTTGTTGAAGAATAGGTAAAGATGTCATGTAAATGTAACACATCAGAGTTTCCTATAGTAAAACGCATATAGTGAACGAAGTTTAAAACTGACAGCCGTACTCAGCAATTAAAATGACAGAACATCTTGAGTTACACAACGCAAACGCAGCGGTTTATGAAATATTGGGAGCTTTATCATCTACGGTAGTTAGATTAATTTCTGTATACCATAGCTGAACGCATCGCTTAGCAATAGAGAACTGTGACATTGGGCTGGTTTTTGATTAGGAGTCTCAAAGGAAGAGGGAAGTTTTGACTAATTACCTGGCCCCCTGCCGAGGTTAGGGTATTTTCATAATAAGGTGACCCAATGCTGCCAACTCACTCTTGACCTTTAGTACCAACATACAGAGCTGTATGTAAATGTTAGAGCTAATAGGCGCGTTGACAACTTTCAAGCAATAATTGGGTAACTTGGGATATTTTTTGACATTTTATGTATTGTGATGCATTATATTATATTATATATATTATATTATGTATTGTTCCTGATGGCAACAAGCAAGTGTGTCAAAAGCTCACAACTGCTGTAGTCCAGTTTAAAAAATTCAAGAAGCTAATAACATTAATTTAGTTTCAAAAAAGCATAAACATAATATTTCACAAGTAAAATGTAATTTGCTGCGGAATTAACATGAGATATTAAAGATTAAGCCATTATGAAAATTGCAAATCTTATAAGTATTTATCCAAAGATAGACTTAGTTCATATTATAATAAAAACGACAAAATTCAAGTCCAATATTTTTTCTCACTTTATTTTCCTCTAACTGCATGCACAAATGCACAGTTCTCTTTTACTGACATTAACAGCCTTTATTCCTTCGTGATATTACAACTCACGACTGTTTTCTTCTTCTCGTGACCTTGTTAGTCCGTTCAGTCTTTCCTCACTTTGTCTCTTAAAGAACTGACTTTGACGATAGAATCACTTAACACTCATAACTGCTTCGCTGTCTTCCTCCACGACTGGCTGGTTCTCTCACGTGCACATGCAGCTGATACACACACACACACACACACACACACACACACACACACACACACACACACACACACACACACACACACACTAAAAGCTGAACGAAACTGACTGCTCTCGTCGCCTCACCTCATATAACGGGGATGACGCAACACGGTCCTTTCTCGAACTTCTATAAATACGCCGGCCGCCGAACACTTCTTGAAGGCAGCGTATCCTCGAGCGCCTTTGATACACGCACTGCCAGTGGGGTGGGGCAGCCCGGTACCGACCGTCCTTTGCTTTGCGCCGCGGCCGGCGTCAAAATACTAATTAAGTATATTTCCAACATTTCTCCTCCTAAAAAGCCTAGGTATGTTAATTTCGAGTAAAATTTCGTTATAACATAGATACCAAATATGAAAACTTTACCATTTTAGATTGAATACGTTTAAAACAATAAGAGGCTTTCGCAAGCAATCACTGCATTCCTTTCCAGTTAATTCGTGCAGGTGTTAAATTTGGCGCATGATTTCGGAACTTTTGAATTAAAAGTATTAGTTGTTTTCCACAGGCGAACCTTTATTGACAAATCGCTTCTGTCACCAAAATTTCGATGTAGTTTATAGCCTAAGAGGTTTGGTTATTACGCCAATCCAAAGACTTTTCATTTAATATGTGTTTTAAAACTGAAAAGAAATGTGCGTAATATTAATGTAATAATTTATAACGTATGTGCGTCCATGGCATATTAAAATTGTGTGAAGGTGCTAATGACTATTGTAAAAGGACTGCAATTACTGTGTGTCTCATGCGTATAATTTAATTAGGTATTGATTTATTCAAATTAAAATACTCTAGTCTCAGTGCATTGGTAATGCTAGTATTAAAACGGTTAAATAAAACGTAATACATGAAGTTAACCTTTTAAAACTGTATGGGAATGCATACATTATAAGAAAAATGAATTGATAATATTCTTCGGTTCTGCTCACAACTTCTATTAAGCCAAATATTTTAGAAAAGAATGTCGGTTCTAGCACAGAAGTTTACAAATATGCATAACTCATAAGATATGTTAGTTATATAACACACTAAAAGTATTTGTGGAGCTGTGTGGTTTCCTTCCCTTATCAGAGACGCCCATGGTATATTTTTTATTAAATTCAATTTATATTAAGTTACCTAATGCAGCAGTATCAGTAGTCTAACTTTTAGACCATCCTCTTTTTCTTACATTTCTAACGGCATTTTACTACATGTTGTACCTTAGCAACGAAATTGTGGCGATGATGGTGATGATGATGATAATAACAACAAAACGATAAACAAAATTGGCGCTTTGACTGGTTAAAAACAACGTTTTCTCCCGTCTTAACAACCAAAGTATTGAAAGTGAATAGGACAAGATATCTACGAGTACAAATCTAGGAGCAACGAAGTTACGAGTGACTTCATCTAAAGATCATCGAAATCGTAGTTGTATCTACAAGATGCATCTTTATTGTTGTCGAACATTTCGGAAACGCCCTCCCAATATCAAAACAGTACAGGAAGTTCATATAAACATGGATCTGAAAATTATTTGTTATTGAGTTACAGGACAAAATTGAAGATTACACAAAATGCTCTAAGTGACTGCTTTGATGCAAGCGCTGCTTTGATGCCTGCATCCCATGCTATCGCGTCTTGTATTGCAAATTATTGGAGTGTTCGTATTTGGTCAAATCCATTGTGGATACGCTTTCTCGGAGTGTCAAACGGTACAGGAGTCGCATAAACCAGGGACTTTAGATGTCCCCAGACGAAGAAATCCATTAGATTCAAGTTAGGAGATCGAGCAGGCCATGCTATGAATCCCTCTCGCGCATTTCATCTCTGCGGAAATGTATCATTCAAGAGTCACATACTGTTGGACTGAAATGAACTGGAACACAATCGTGTAAAACAAACTTCGTTGGATGACGTCCAGACACATATATCAATTATATTATACAACTCATTTCTGAGAAACTATAGCTACGTCTCTGCACGCGATGGAACGAAACAGTGACCAATAAGGGGGTCATGAATCATTTCACCCCAAACGTTTAGGCAGAACCTCTGTTGATGTCTACCCTGTCCTACTTACTGAGGGTTTTCATAGTCCGAGTTATGACTATTATAATTAAAGGTGCCGTCACGAATAAACTCAAGTTCATCAATAAACAATGTGCATGCTAAGAAATTCATGAACTTGCAATGACAGAAAGTTCTTGCCTTAAAGCACCTGCTGGCACCCACTGAACGTGGTAGGTATACAGAATATCTTCATACAAAATTGTCCAGTTAGTCATGTGACAGAGACCTTCCCTTACCGTAATGTGTCTTGTGCTATCTTGTGGGTTGTTGTCGACATCACAAAGAATCCGTTCTTCACGGTTAATGCTTCGTACTCCTCTCAAATGAGTCTCTCTCTCTCTCTCTCTCTCTCTCTCTCTCTCTCTCTCTCTCTCTCTCTCTCAAGCGTTGGTGAATTCATAAGAATGTTCGTGAACAAGGTAACTGTCTGTCGGCGTACTTTTCTGCATAAAGCTCATGTGCTCCCAAATGCAAGGCCACACGTGTAATGTATAACGGCCTGTTCACTCACAGAATACATTTTCTTCTGCCTTCTGTGTTCTACAACAAGCAACTAGACAACCAGCGGTAAACAACTTAATGCCAGTTGTTTTCATTGGTGTCAAAAAGGGGCAAATCATTTATTAACTCCGTAACAAACTATTTTCAGACTCCTGTTCATATAAACTTTTTTAGCGTGTTTATGTTTGGAGGGCGTCCCTGGAATATTTTACACCACTAAAATACACCTGTATATACCGTTTTTTTTTTATTATTATTCGATAACTAGTCTATTTTAGGACAGATATTAGTGATAGCTTACAACAGCAACCAACTTCACAATGCAGTCATGAAATAACTAATAGTGCTATTCTGAAAATGATATACAATAATAGTTTTATACCTTATTTCTTAATAAAAATCATTCAATATACATGGAATAACTCAATACATTTCCCCACCAATGTCAATACACCACCTTCCTGGGAACCGTTGTTTTGGGGTTACTACGCACCCACTCGTAGACAGCTGTCTGCAATGTCTTCTGTTGCCGAAATTTTAGCTTGCAGCGCGTCCTTCATGTTGTCGAACAAAGACTTTCTTCTCAGGTGATTCGTCACCAGTTTCCCCAGAAAATCAGCATCTACATTCTCCATTTCCAACAGTCGACAACACACTTCAACTTTACTCTCCTTTGGAGCCTGTGTCAAGTCCCGTGGAATGCAATGTGCACAGAACTTTTTCACACCTTTTTGATCCCTTCCTTCTAACAAAAAAATGCAGTCCATCTCTGTCACTTTCCATTTTGTCCATGGTTTTCTCTACTTAACAACAATCAAGAGCTCTTCTTTCATTATGCAGTCTCTTCACATCTACCATCTAGTGTCTGTGTGGTGTAACATTGTCGTACTTATACTAATATAAATGAACATAAGTACCTTAAAATTAAAGTGTTAAAATTAAAACAATAAAATTGTGGCGTAGATGGCTGTGTTTGAGTAAAATTCCTTGAATGTTACTAACAGATCCTGATGGGTCATCTCATGAACTATTTAGTCATTATAAACAAATTATAGGTGTTATTTGATAGAAATGTTTGTCAAGAATTGCTGTTGTAGTTCAAATTATCCTAATACAGGATTGCAGAAATAAAATTGTAAATGTACATAGTTGAGAACGCTGTTGTAAGGGAAAACGTGCATTCATATCTAGAGTACAATTTCCTCAGCATTTGTAACTGTATGCGACAGCATAAAAGCACAGCTACGTAAAGACATAAAGTAGGTAAAATACGACTACCGCTGAAGCTATTTAATCTACGTCAGTAAAGAAGGTAACTGCTTCGCATGCATGGGAAACATAACCTCACATTTTGAGGAAGGCTGTGGCAGCGGAAAGTCTGCTCACGTGCAGGACGATGTAAGGGATGCCAACACTAGCGGCAATGTAATCTTGCCGCGCGATAACGAGAAGGGGCGGGACGAGGGGAGGAGAAACTTTTTAAAGGATAAAGTTTCTTCAAAATTTTATGAGACCGCACCAGAAATATTAGTGGTGAAAAAGACGGAGACATAACGACTTCGAGGCAGAAAATAAAAGAGGGATTTGCAGAAAAAGGAGTGGGGAGGGACAAGTGATCTCGCAGACTTAAGTCTCAAGCTCCAACAAAAACGCTTAAAGCGTGGATATCGAATGTAAAGGCACTTTGCTGCTACTTTCGTCTAGTTTCGAAATTAAAGTTTGCCAACTGCATCTTAGGAGATGGAGCAAAACCGACGGAAAGTTTAGAGGTACCATTAACTAAAGTCATCACAGAAATGTCACGATTCTCTAAAAAAATAAAAATAAACATATGTAGTACACTGAATATAAATGTAAAATTTACAATTAGGTTTCAAGAAGTTTAAGAAGTTATGAGTATTCATATGCTGATATTGAATTTGACTCTTAGTAATTCCAGAAAATGAACTAAATCTATACAGATAAAAAAGCAATAAAAATCGTTTTAAATAAAAAGGAAATGAATTTCAATCAGTTGCACTAAAATACATTTTATAAGGTTAATATGATATAGTTGAGGACTTCTAAATATTGTGATACTTTACAGACAAAAACATGGTCTTTTACTAGTTGTGTGATTTAAATGTGAGATGAAAATAGAATTATAAACTTAAAGAAATATTTTCTCATATCTATCTCTTTTATAATGTTAAAATACACCACGTATACCTTTATTCCTGAATATTACATAGTCATTAAATTGCCAGAAATCGTTTTTATTTCAGTGTACTCAACGCGTCAACATCATTCAGGATAATATGCATGCAGTTTAATGATTAATTCTAAATGTTGTAGTTGCTTTCAGTAACTCTCCGATTCATGGGATTACATCTCTATTCGGGTCATTTAACATTATGAAATGCGCTCCCGAATTTTGCACAAAAGATCCTACTTAGATGGACTCCTGTCTGGACTATGGTTTGGGCGAGAGAGTGTGTCCCAATTGTAATCGATCAATATAATATGCCCCAGGGCTTACCGATATGCGATCATGCATTGTCTTGAAGAAGCAGCACTTCTACTCCAATAATTGTTCTTAGTTACGGCGCATTTCTTGCACAGTTTGTAACATAGAATTTGTATCTAGGTTTACTACATTTTGGATTATTTCTCTACGAGTATGCGACTTTCTTCTTCCAAGATACGACCTCTACAGTGAGGTCCAATAATGTGATGCACGATATATTTTTGCTCAGAATTGATTCCCAATTAAATAATAGGTGCTTAATTCATTTCACCAACTAAATGAGGATGCATTTTTCGAAACGTAAATGAGCGCAGGTATTTTGAAAATGCATAAGATGTAGATTAGTACCATATTGAGTTAAAAGCGTGTAGAAACATTTTATTGGACGAAACTATCCTACGTGAGCAGCTCGAAATTCACAGTGTTCGAGCTGCAATTCTTTATACTTCCTCATTGAGAGCACAAATGGTGCTTCATTTTCATCAACTTATTTCATATCGTCTATCTTATACTTACAAGAAAATAGGTACTATAATGTAAATTTCCTTTAATGCTTCTTACAAGCTAGAGAAGCAAACGTTATGGAAAATACGTGGTACATTCACATGACTTTCTCCACTCACTATCATTTATTTCTATATACCTTCTATATACTTCTTTTAAAAAACTTATTTTTCTATCTACTTCATGTTAATCGAGATTAAACCTTCGCAGAAATAGTTTCGTTGCAAATTTCGGTGTAGGCACAAGAGCATACAGGAAACCGAAGTATTTGAAAGAATGTCACTATACGCTACCTTTCATGACATCACGAGGAACAAGTGAATAGCAGCAGAACTTTAAAACCTAACTCCACTATACGAAAAAATGTAAACCAATAATAATAATAATAATAATAATAATAATAATAATAATAATAATAATAATAATAATAATAATAATAATAATAATAATAATAATAATAATAATAATAATAATAATAATAATAATAATAATAATAATAATAATAATAATAATAATAATAATAATAATAATGATAATGATACATATCCCAGAAATGGCTAATATCACAAAACAGTTTTTTGAAATAAATTGTGAGTTTTAAAGATGTCTATATTTTTGTGCAATAGGATTTCGGCTATCGGTCTTGGTTTACCCATTATCTATGTAAGCTAATAAATAATTTCTTCCAAGCGAAGATGACCTACTATGTAAGTGGTAGAGAAAGTAAAAAATGAACAGCGACCTCCCAGTTAGGAAAAATATAAATGGGCCTTTGTAAATTCAAACCATAACAAAAAAAGTACAGGCTATCCCCATTTAATTTTTTTACAAATACCTCTCTTAATCAATTTGGAGAAAATAAAAAGTAACTAAAATATTTAAATACAAAGGATATTTTGGGATGGGGAATCTTCGGAAAATCTTTTTGTTGTGTTGGAAGACTGTACTTTAATACCAAGTTTGGTGTTTGAGCTAATTTTCGTTTTTGAGTTATACTATGCGCGCGCGCGCACACACACACACACACACACACACACACACACACACACACACACACACACACACACACAGACAGACAGACGCACTCACTTGTAAAAATTCCTCTTTGGGATCCAGGGGACCCCACAACATGTTTTCAGTGAAATCATGTGGAGGCCTGTATCAGATTCTATGATTTTAACAGGGATTTTACTCAAGTCAAGGGGTTATAATTTTCTACGAGTTTTTGAACACTTTATTGGTATTGGAAGAATCATTAATGTTTTTGAGTGTCTATTAAATTAGTAGGAGGACGTTTAGGAGATTAGTATGTTTACGTCAAATTGACATAAAGGTTTTAATTGCTTTCTCGTCTGGAGCTCTCGATGTCATTTTTGGGTGGAATACAATCAGGGGCTTAGTGTCAATGGATGTGAGAGATGTATTACATACACTTAAACTGATTGCCAAACTGGTGTTCATTATAATTTTGTGGTACATAATCTTTAATGTCATTAAAAATCAAGTTTTCGTAAATATTATGATTTGAACTAGCGCCACTCTGCAGCAGAATGTTTCGAAACCAAGTTTGGGTCAACGGCATCTGTCGTCAGCTGCAAGAAACTGGTGTTGTGCGCCTCACCCAAGGTATGCAACGACCCAAGCCACATCTCATGTTAAGAATCCCGCTAACCTTATTGCATTTATAGTCGTGAATAAACCGTAATTCGCGATTTGGTTTGCCTTTTGTATTTGTGCTCTTCAATTGTGGACATTTGAGCACGATTTGCACACTTGGTTACTTATTATTAAAGCAAATGTAGGTTAAGATGTGCGCGTATCCTGGGGACGATGATATGTAGATTGCCATTCGAGAGGTCACGAAATGAATCAGGGCTAGAGCAGAAGCGAAACTTCATTTCCGTGCTGTTGTTGCAACGAAAATCAAAATAAACTGTTGTATGATCGACAAACTGAATGTAAGAAGCTTCCAAAGATTAACCTTTTTCCAAAAAGCAATATGTGATTAAAGCAGATCCTCCAAAGTCCACACTCAGTATTACGACGAACATTTAAAAATGTGTAAGGCATTTCAACATCAAAGTTTATGAAAGTGAATCTTGACTGTGTCGTAATACCCAAAGCTTTTGTTTATATTTTTCAAAAGAAAAGTAACTTTGGAATTCCAGCGGTTATGAAGACTTGAATAACATTAGCCAAAAAAACACAACCATTCTTACAATCACATAGGCTAATATGCGAAAAACAACTAAAAATGTTTGTGATAGTTCCATAAATAGAATTTGCAACGAATGATCATTATAAACTCTGTAGGACGGTATAACAATGAAGCGAAAAGAACAGAGTTTTAGTTTGTCATTTTGCACGGGCTGTATGTTTTCTAGGAAAATAGGCGCTTGCTTTTCATGCTCACAATGAGAATGAAGGAGCTTTAAACGGAGGCAATTATATTGGATATTTGAATGAATTAGCAATATAGACGGCTTTCTGAATGTTGCACTTAGAGAAATCGACTGTTTTTCGTGCAACTTCACCTGATGTGCAGAATGACTTAATTTCAAATGTGAGTGCCTTCATGACATGTGGAATTAAAAATGAAATTTCTGGTGACTTCTTTGTGTAAATGATACTAGATTAAACTCCGGACATTAATAGTGAAGAACAATTCTGCACCGTTAATGACTAAATATTGAGGAAATGTTGAAGAGAGGTTTGTGTCATTTACAGATGTAAGTTCTGACAAAAAAGCAGATTATCTTTTGAATCATGCTCACAGTATTATCGAACATTTCTTTCAGGCAATGATGAAAGATGAAAACTCCGAAGGGCAATTCGATTTAGTTTCGGTCATATTTTAACGAATTTTACAATATTCCTTAGGTTACATACCCGAGTGTGATAATCAGGCTATACCACTGAATGCAATACTTCTATGCCTACTAAGTCGTGGTAGAGAGAGTAAAATTTTTGCTTTCAGCTCTTAATTAACTTTCTTTGTAGTGTTTGCAGCTCGGACACTTAATTTGCTTAACATACATGACAATATGTAGAGAAATTGTTCATAAAAATACAACTTTTGGCAGAGAAAGAGCATAATGCATAAAGAATTAGGATGGCAATTTTATCTGTCGAGCAGTTTTGATATCTTAAATTCGGTACCTTTGGAACATGTAGTCCATACATATCTATATATCCTTCTGAAATGCAACGAGTTCGACCTTCAGGGAAGTTTATCTGCACCGCTGCTCGAAGTACATACATAAATGCACTGGCCACGCCTCCACCTTCGGCTAGTTCAAACTCTTTCCTTTTGTTCGTGGCCTTGTCTGTTTTTGTCGCCGTACATACATACTTCGAAAACCTGCCCATGCTGAGCAGTATTGGCATGACCTCAAGCAAACAAAATGCAACGGAAACTCATTTCGTGTCTTACACCTACTATGTTCCTCTCACGAGAATGTGGCTGTAGGAGTGTGTCTGACATCGGGGCTACAGCGTTTGTCTTTTAAGAGCTCTAATCCGTGTTCATATGTTGAAACTCTAGCCGTAATCTTTCTCAGAAAACGCCGTGGTTGTTGATGTCAAATTCCTTACAGCCACATTCTCGTAACAACAACACAGTAGTTAATGTAGATAGTAGATATATTTATGACACCATTTTGGGCTACCATGCGCTACTGTTCCCCCTATCCCCTCCAGAGAGCAGAACACCCCTCAGACATTTCTGTCAGAAACCTACTGTATGTACGCAGGCCAGAAGTTCAACCATAAAAGTAGAACTGCAAATTGACTTCAGTCATTTCAACTATTTCCGCATTATTAATAAATGTGTAATGAAGAAACCCTTGCAAACGTATGCGAGCTTCAAATGTTTTAATATTGTTAGTTTATCCAGTAGAAGTATTGTACTCCACCCAAAAGTTCCATGTCGAAATTTCATGGGAAATATATGTTTTGAGATCTCACGAAACCGCACCAATACATAAATACATAGTATTTTTAGAAAAAAAAAATTCTCTCTGTATCTGTGTGTGTATGTGTGTGTGTGTATCTGTGTGTGTGTGTCTGTGTGTGTGTGTATCTGTGTGTGCATGTGTGTGTGTGTATCTGTGTGTGTGTCTGTGTGTGTGTATATCTGTGTGTGTGTATGTGTGTGTGCATGTGTGTGTGTATCTGTGTGTGTGTCTGTGTGCGTGTATCTGTGTGTGTATGTGTGTATGTGTGTGTGTGTATCTGTGTGTGTGTATGTGTGTGTATGTGTGTATGTGTGTATGTGTGTATGTGTGTGTATCTGTGTGTGTATGTGTGTGTATCTGTGTGTGTATGTGTGTGTATGTGTGTATGTGTGTATGTGTGTATCTGTGTGTATGTGTGTGTATCTGTGTGTGTATGTGTGTGTATGTGTGTGTATGTGTGTGTATGTGTGTATGTGTGTGTATCTGTGTGTATGTGTGTATGTGTGTATCTGTGTGTATGTGTGTGTATCTGTGTGTATGTGTGTATCTGTGTGTGTATGTGTGTGTATCTGTGTGTATGTGTGTGTATCTGTGTGTGTATGTGTGTATCTGTGTGTGTATGTGTGTGTATCTGTGTGTGTATGTGTGTATCTGTGTGTATGTGTGTATGTGTGTGTATGTGTGTGTATCTGTGTGTATGTGTGTATGTGTGTATCTGTGTGTATGTGTGTGTATGTGTGTGTATGTGTGTGTATCTGTGTGTATGTGTGTATGTGTGTATCTGTGTGTGTATGTGTGTGTATGTGTGTGTATCTGTGTGTATGTGTGTGTATCTGTGTGTATGTGTGTGTATCTGTGTGTGTATGTGTGTATCTGTGTGTATGTGTGTATGTGTGTGTATGTGTGTGTATCTGTGTGTATGTGTGTATGTGTGTATCTGTGTGTGTATGTGTGTGTATCTGTGTGTGTATCTGTGTGTGTATGTGTGTGTGTGTATCTGTGTGTGTATGTGTGTGTATCTGTGTGTGTATGTGTGTATCTGTGTGTGTATGTGTGTGTATCTGTGTGTGTATGTGTGTGTATGTGTGTGTATCTGTGTGTGTGTGTATCTGTGTGTGTATCTGTGTGTGTATCTGTGTGTGTGTGTGTGTGCGCGCGCGCACGCGCGCGCGTCTCTATGAACAGCACAAGACAAAAAGGAAAATTAATTAAATTCCAAACTTAATATTTAAGTTAAGCATCTTCCAACTATGCGACATGAAGATTTTCAATACAATTTTCCCAAAACTACATTTCAAGTGGAAATGTTTTCCAAAGTTTTTATTTTCTTAAACGATTTGATTAAAACACCATATAGTTATAATATTTTTATGACAAACGTAATATACGAATTTTCTGAGAATAGCCTCTGAAGTCCTCTTTGTTCTGAATACTTTTGTAAAATTGGTAAACCATAACAGATAGACAGAATCTTACTACGCAATAAATATATATCTCGTTAAAGCACACAACTTAACTGAAATACATGTTATTTTATTTTTTATCTTATTTATTACTTAATTTTTGTGTATGTATACCTACTCCTGGTCATGCAAAGAGAACGGAACTTCAAAGCTATCTTATAGCGACCAACTCTTGAAATATTTGACTATCGCTTAAACCTACTCTGCTCCTCTCTTCTTATTGTAAATAAGAATATATATATATAATCAACATAATACAATCATATGTAAGAAATCAATTTCTACAAATGTGTATTCAATTAACATGAAGCACACAGAAGAATAAACATTTGTAAGATTAGTTAATTACAGAGGAAAAAGAGCAAAAGAAAAGTAATGTGCAGTAACATGAACGTAGCATACATTTTACTTCCTCTGCCACGTGCCTAGAGCAAGTAAGAATTAGATACCTATTGTATTCCACCCAAAGCTTCGATGTTGAGATCTCTTCCTAAATGCACGTTTAAATGTCGTCTGAATCCAAATAAACTAAGCCTTTCCAGAAAAATGTCCACACATTTTCAAGAAAATCCCCCATCCCAAACTACTCCTTATTTTGTAATGATTTAGTTTAAAATACCACATTTTGTTTAAAATATTTACATTACAAATAAACTGCATATCTTGAACTTCCTGGTAATACTTTGTGAAGTCCTCTTCATTCAGAAGAACTTCGTATAATTGTGTATATTTAGTCAATTAAAACAAACTCTTACTGTACAAAAAATGCCAATATTTTTAAACCCATAATTTATTTGAGATAGCCCATTTGGTGACATTCGTTACCGAACATCCGTTATTATTTGTGTGAATTTTTCAATACTTTCTCATTTTTAAAGGGTTTTCGCCAATCAGCTATTTCCCGGGAACATGAAAAAAGTGTGTAATCTCTACGCCAGCATATAGCGGCGCGGTTCCTAAACATCTGACTATTGATTCGGTAGTCTCTATACCCCGTGTATCTTCAACGAAATGTGTAATGAAACTATTTCTGCCAAGGTTTATCTCCATTAATATGAAGTAAACAGAAAAAACCAGATTT
Organism: Tenodera sinensis; assembly: GCA_030765045.1. Taxonomy (NCBI): domain Eukaryota; kingdom Metazoa; phylum Arthropoda; class Insecta; order Mantodea; family Mantidae; genus Tenodera; species Tenodera sinensis. The sequence goes on from CM060964.1 coordinate 262,802,434, forward strand.
CGTAAGAATCTTTGTAGAAACTATAAAAATAAGCGATAGTAGGTAGAGAAAGTTCGTGATTGCAACACATCAGATTTTTAAAGTAAACTATTTAAGTGCTATTTGTTTTCCAATTTAACCCATCAGCATTAACTACAAATAATGTAAAAGGCGTTGTCCCAATCTATTTAACAAAAGTTTAAACTAAAATTTCTTCATGAACATTTACCTATGTCTCGTTGTCAACAGCTCTGTTGAATGCGAGGCCATAAATCTTACTGTGTCGTGACGTCATTTAGGGAAGAGGCTTACCATGTAGACCAAGTGGATCCTTCAAAATCAGCTTTGTTAGTTTTGGACTTTACGAACAATTATTAAAAAGCCCTACAAGAAGTAAGAGAGGAGGAAGGTAGGAACAGATTTGAAAGCGTTGGAAAGATTTACCTCAACGGTTCATGCCATTCTGTGGTAGTGGGGTGAGGGTAAATGTAAGGTTTTCCATATAAATTCTAATACAGAGGTGCTAAGTCCCCCTCCGCAACTTGTCATTGAGTCATTGAATCAAAACTTATTTTCGCCATGACACAAAATTCCCTTTTTTCTCCAAATTGCCCACTTATGTTAATCACGTGAAATTTTCTGTCAATGTTATTTCCTCGTCGAAATCATTACATTTACTCTGATTGAGTACATTTATTTATCGCAACGTCCTTAAAGTTAAGATGTCTCACGCTTGTATTTTAGATGGAAGATAGAACACGTAAGCTTCGAAACCGACCTAATCTGTAACTTCTTTGTTTAAAGCACGTATAGGAAATTGGTACAAACAGTGACTCACCTGTCTGGCGCCGAACATGCGTTCAATACATAGCGGCTTCTTTTGTACCTGCAGTCGAAGGTGGTATTGTGTGTTTCTGCAAAGTGACCCAGGTTACGAGAACACTTCTGTTACCTACGTTAATTAGTAATCTTTCATTCTATTTCTCATAAGTATATGTGTTTGATGTGTTTTGGTATAGCTATTTGTCGTTTAAAGAACAGGACTGGTGGTTTCAAAACTATATATGTTTGATATGTTTTTATAAATTTATCGTTTAAAGAACAGGACAGGCGGTTTTAATTTCAAAATCTATAAAAATAATAATCTTGGAGTAAAACAATTGCTTCACATCATTGCGAAATCCGTGTCTCCTTCAAAGCTTAACTCTCACATGTGTCATGTTACAAGCGATTTTAAATTATTTTATTTAACTTGTATGATGTTGAAGTAGAAAAATGAAAAGGACAAAATTACAAAAGGACTGACTACGACGTGGATTTATCATTGTGGGGGGGGGGGGGGGTAGCAATCAGATGGCTTTATCGGCCTGTGCCTGGTTGAAGAGCGGCCCACCGATATGTTGCTATGCCTTTTCGCAGAGAAGCAGCTACTGTTCATTTTGAAAATGAGATAAATCGAATATTTGAAAGCACATGTATAGATTATCTCTTGATAACTCAGTTGCGTATTTTATCATGCTTTCGGAGTTTTTAATCCACAGTAACATTACGTTCACGAAAGCTTTTGGACCACCATACATGCTACAGTCAAGTACAAAGCCACCACATAAGTCCTCGAAGCAATTCATAAATTACTGTCGCAGTACGTCTAAGTAAAGTTTCCGTTTTATTTAAGCATATCTGATCTAAGACACTAACGTGATCTGATTGTTTTTAATCGTCATTTCAATAGCTTGTAGACAAAGAACTTTATAACCAACTTAGTTAAACCTGTATAGACTTATCCAGGATGACTCGCACTAATGTTAATGGCTCATTAAATGGATAGCAGAAGTTTCAGATAACATTCAAAGTGCTTTCTTCTACAACAGAACGTCACTGAAATATGGACTACTTGCTTTAAAATATAGATGTGTAATCCACTATGGTATAGAGTGGCGTATATTTGTCTTAATTAAAACCCGTAATTCGGTTACATATCTAGACGTTTTATAAGGTAGAAATATTTTACATTCAGTAGCTGACGTGATGCATTCGGCTCATTTTGGCATCATCTTACATCTCCAACAATTTAATTAAACTATTGTGTAGGAACCTTGATTGTTCCAAAGCCAAAAATGTTTCCTCTTTCTTGCATCATGATGTTAAAATATTAACAGTGAAGCATTTCTTCAAATGATTAAAAACCAAGAATTAATTGTGAATACATTATAGAGTTGTTTATGTTATTATTTCAGTTACCAAACTACAGTCATCTGCATTGCTGCGACAGAAACATAGAAAACAATTAAAAAGGGAAACCTGACGTATAATGGTCACAACCCTCATATACTATTCAAATAGAAAATGATCCTTTTAAACACTTCACATTATGACCAATGTCCGTGTAGAAACTGATTCAGAATAGACAATACGACTTGATTACATAAAAATGTAAAAAAAAAATTAACTGGCTATTGATACCTCAATCTATATTGGTTAGTAATTGCTCGTGCGAAAAAAGAACCACACATTTTTAAACATGTTACACAAATGTTGCACCAAAATTAAACTTTAAAGTGCAAAACCTCAAAGATATATACAAGAAATAATGTTTTGGGAACAGCTGATGCTAGTAAAAGGTCATTTGATACTGTATTTTAATCAGCTCTATATTCCCCTTTTGAGTGGTTTGTCTAACTCAAGGCTTTTCATTTATTTTACGCTATTTTCACAAAATTCAAGATGCAGATTTTTACTTGCTTTGTCCATATCCAAAAGCTATGATATTTCAACCAGGTCTTTAATATCGTTATTGAGAAGATAAAATTAATGAATAATTTTAAACTAAAGCGTTGTTTTGGATGGAATGAATTCCATGAAGCATTAACTTCAAGTTTTAATAGCCCCTGACTGAATTACAAAGTTTGTTATTCGTCATGTTTGATTTTTGCATTATGCTGTACATACCCGCATATGCCTACCCTTCCATAAATATACCTTTGTCTTTGTGGATACAGCAACCTGAAATTATGTTTCTTGTACAATCACGGATGTGAAATTTTTGGGCGCACAGTCAGTACTTCCTCTACATTAGATTAGCGATCAAGAAAGCTTAAAAATATGAAGCAATATTGCACCCACAATGATTTGGCAGGAACATATTTGCTTTGGCCATATTTTTCAATATTATGGTTCATTCTTCCAAAAGCGATATATGAATCTGTTGTCAGTTTCAAGCGCTTCATTTTAGTGACATAATTATTTAAGCCATACAATGTAGAGTTTAATAAGCGTGGCTTAAATCACTATTATTATCCAATAGTGTTTCTCTTCTTCAAGGAAAGTTTTATAAAATCTAAACTGAGGACCAGAGAAAGTAATTTATGCTATTTCAACGAAATTACAGTAACGTTTAAGAAGATAGATTATGTATTCGTTTGCAAGAAAATGGTGTAAACGCGCGCGCGTCTGTGTGTGTGTGTGTGTGTGTGTGTGTGTATGTGTGTGTGTGTGTGTGTGTGTGTGTGTGTGTTTGGTGTGTGTCGGTGTGTGTCAGTTTCAATGCAGATACCTACCACCTTACCTCCCTGCAGCAACAAGGGGATAAAAATATTGCAGCTGGTTATCGGCAGCGTTGCATGTTGAAAACGAGTTGGGGAGAGGGTGGTGGGCAGGTGGAGTCGACCGGCGGGCGCCAAGCGTCGCGGCGCTATGCCCCAACACGGCGCCGCCGAGACGCCGGCTATGACTTTCTCTTTCTCTCTCCATGGACGTCCTTCCCACCCCTCATGTTTGTCCGTGGGTCGATTGCCCGCCCGCCCGCCCGTCCGCCTGCCGCATGTTGAATGGGAACTCCGGATGATAATTTAACGTAGATACAGCCTTCATTGTGGGTAAAAACCCTATCACTTAGTTTTAGTGTTTCTTTTGTAATTATTTGTTTCATCTTTTCTCATCTACTGCTATATATGTAATGCATTTCTCTTTAAGCGAAGCGGAAAGTGTGAAATGGTAAAAAATGTCATTTTTCATTTTCATTGCAGTTAAATTCTCTGATATTTTCTGAACAAGAATATATATAGCTTTATGGTTTTATATACAATGTTTCCTAATTAAATGCGCTCTAAAGATGTGGATTTTGAGTAAGTCATTATAACAATTTTTTTGTTTTATTAGCTTTTTCTCGGAAACAGACTTTTCATACAAATGGCGATTTTTCTCAACAACATTTAGGGCTAGAGTGAGTAAGTGAGTGAGTGAGTGAGTGAGTCAGTGAGTGAGTGAGTGAGTGAGTGAGTGAGTGAGTGAGTGAGTGAGTGAGTGAGTGAGTGAGTGAGTGAGTGAGTGAGTGAGTGAGTGAGTGAGTGAGAGCGTGGTGTTTAAGGGTCCGTCGACAACTTGGTCATTAGGGCCCGAAGTCCACAGATAAAAACAGGGAAACTCAATTGTTAAAACTTCACCCTTAAAGTCGGTCTGGGTGGCTCAGTTGGTTAGACGCTGGCCTACTGATCCCAAGGTCGCGGGTTCAAACCCGGCCCAGGCCGATGGTTTTTAAGTGTGCTTAAAAACGACAGCTCCATGTCAGTAGATTTACTGGCATGTAAAAGAACTCCTGCGGGACAAAATTCCGGCACACCGGCGACGCTGATGTGATCCTGGCAATTGACAGCGTCGTTAAACAACAAAATAATTTTTTTTCACCCTTAAAAAGCTAAAACGTGAAAGTTAAAATTGCTAAAGTTTAAAACAGTTAAAATGTTAACTTTAAAAATTGACCAGTAAAAATGTAAGCGGTTAAATCGTTAAAGGGAGAGTAAAACACGAACAGGCTAACAAGCTCCGGGGAGGGAAAAAAAAAAAAAAAAAAAAAAAAAAAAAAAAAAAAAAAAAAAAAAAAGGCAAATGTTAAAGTTGCTTAGCAAATCCAATGTTAGCGACAAACCTTTGCGCGGTATTTGCAGCCACTGGGTCGTTGCACAAATGGAGCGTACTGAAAGACCCAGGCCAAGAGACTGGCGCTCACGAGCATGTCGTGGACAATCAATAAGCACATGTGCTATGGAGAGTGCAACGGAGCACGTAGCACAGACAGACCCCGCAAAAGGTGCCCATGGGGGGCTCGTGTGTGGCCTATCCTCAAGTGGGTTAGCATCACCTCTTCCCCATCACCGTTGTACAGTGTCCTTGATTGTCCGCAACTGAGCGCTTCTCATTACTCTTGCCAGACAACAAATAGTTGGCTACGGATGTACTGCTGCACATCTACATAAGAGAGCGTTCGGGAGGAAAACTCCGGCAGATAACATACAGACTTAGCAGCCGCATCCGCCTCCTCGCTACCGGATTAGAGATAGAGGTTTGAAAGTTTGCACATTTCTTTTCTATATAGAATTACACATATTTACCTAGAATTATGATTATATAACTCACTATTTGAATATGACACCCATATTTTGTTGAAAAAATTGTGTAAGTTTTACATTTTCATTCTTCTTCGTGTTGAAAAGTTTATTCTAGCAAAACCATTACAGATACTTTTATTATTCTAGATCAATATCATAACAGACATATGAGGCCCAAGTAAAAAAAAAAAAAAGAATCATCGCTGTGCTATCTATAGTTGTTTAAATTTTGTGGCAGCAATATACCATATTTTTCACAAAATATTTTCTTCTGTTTACTTATTACACAAGAATGTTAAAGAGAAAGTGTAAGAGGTAGGATAATATAATTCACCATAAATATTTCGCATAGTCTATTATATATGTATGATTTTTTCAAGGGAATTCAGTAGGTAATAGTTGAGGAACAGAAGATTACTTTGTCCAGGGAGGATGTACTTGAATAAGCTACACTCTTCGCGCTTCCCTTAACGTTTACCCTAATAAACATTTTCAAAGGAGTAGAGGTTTATACAAATGATATTACCCAACTAAATAAACCCATACATTTAAGTACATTCAGATGAATAAATTTAGTAGTTGAGGAATGTGGAGCTTATGAAGTATCCTTTATTAACATCACTGAAGACCATTCCAGTCTGTCCATTATAGCAAGCACATGTTTGACTGCAGAAAGCACCGAATTTAAAAGAAGTTCTGGTATCCAAATTAACAAACAGAAAGCCCTCATTTTAAGTATTCAGAGACAATGCACTATTTACATTTAAAACATTTTCTGCGTTTATCCAGATTTTTCATTTTATTACATTTTGTAATGTTTTGAAAATTGCACCTACATTTCTGCTTCCTCACCCATGGTGTCCAAAATCATTGACCAAATGTTACCCATAACTTACCTATAACTAGAAGACGAATTACACAATTCTACCCAAAAATTCAATACCGAAATTTAACCGAATATGCACCGTTTGAGGTCACCTGAATCACAAAAATCATTTGTTTTACAAAAACTGTATATGTGTGCGTCTAAACAGCTCTAACAGATCTAACTCAAAAACGTCATGACGAAATGCGTGCGTCATCTTTGACGCCCTCTCCAATCTCGTTTTCCGATAAATCTGCTACCAGTGTTGAACTATGAGATCTAGTTCCCAGGGTATGCGTGGGCGAGTAAGAGAATAAACAACACCAGTTAAATTGCCGGAAAATTTAATGGGGGCTAATGATAATGTATATGAAGCGAGTTGCCGACTGTTTGAGGTTGAAGTATTGAACTGTTTCTGAATCTTATCACTAGAAAGTGTATCTATTGAGTTATACTCGTATCTGCTAATTTCTGCGCATCCAGACTTTACCATTTAAAAATAAATGTTTACATAATAATAATGCAAAGCGTACGAAGCATGGGTCGCAGAAGTGCTTAGCGAAAGCTTCCCTGACGGTGACCACTAAATCTATGCATGTTATAGTGGAAAATTTAAAGCAGCATCAGATGGTAATTTAATCGAAATACTCATTTTTGAGAAAATTTTCGAAAAATGTTCCATGTAAAGGATAGTTTGGCATGGGACGATTTTTCAAAATCGTAGTGTTCTTATTCTTGGAATACGCTAAGCTTAAATATCAAGGTTGGTACTTAACCGACTAACCGTTTTTAAATAGTGTTCACACACACATATACATACGGACAGAGACAGAGAGAGAGAGAGAGAGAGAGAGAGAGAGAGAGAGAGACAGACAGACAGACACACGGACAGACAGACCTTTTCCTAAAACTGTTTTATGTTGGGGGATTTCAGCGAGTCTCAGAGCATGTATTTTGGGTGAACTTTCGGTATCGACTTTTTGGGTGGAGTACAACACTTCCTCTACTTACTGCACGTAGTAGAGAAAATACAATTCTTATGTGTTACATTCACATGACTTTTTCCACCCTCTATCGTTTATTATTGGGTATTCTTATAAAAGTTTACTTCTCCATCTACTTCAGTTTAATTCAAATAACCCTTTGTTGAAATAGCTAAATTAAACATTTCGTAGATACATCGGAAATAGCGATAGCCAAAGGTTTAAGAACTGGACCATTATGTTTGCATGGAATCGCGAGAAACAAGTGCATATCGAAAGGACCTCAAGTGTGTTGTTTAAGGGCCCGTCGACAACTAGGTTATTAGGGGAAAGGTCCTCAAAAGAATGGTAAAATGACCAAATTCAAATTATGAATAACACATATCTCGGAAATAGCTTATGCCACGCTATCGCTTAACATTTACCAGTTATACAATATGATACAAAATTCCTTCCGAATGAAGAGGATTTCACGTGCTTATTCCCAGAAAATTAAATATATGCATTTATTTGTCATTTAAATAAATTTAATATATGGTATTTTAATCAAAATGTTAGAGCCATTTTGAGAAAATGAAGACTATCGAAAGATGTTCCATGTAATGACTGGTTTGGGATGGGGGATCTTTTGAAAATCTTCGTCTCGCATCTTTAGAATATGCTGAACATAAATGCTAAATTTGGTATTTAACTGGCTTTTCCATTATGGTTATTGTGTTAAAACACACACATACACACACACACACACACACATATACACACACATGCACACTCACACTCGTACTCAACTCACACGCATCTTTTCCTGAAAATGCTTCTTTTTGGGGGGTGCTCAGGAGGCCTTAAAACGCGCATTTCCGAGAAATGTCGGTATCGAATTTTTGGTGAACTGCAGTATTTTCACTACTTTCTATAGGTAAGCAGTAGAGAAGTAAACACTGGTACTAGTAGGAAATATGCTGTAGAAATAGTTATTTTTATGAAAGTTTTTATAGTTCTCCTCATTGGTTTAGAGCCAGTTATGCGTGAGAAGTTGGCTGAATGTAGTAAAAACTAACGACGTATTTAATAGATGCTTGTGATCCATGGGGGAGGGGGGGCTGCAATAATTACTCATTTTGATGTACGAGAGATAATACAGCCAGCTCGGTGATAGTTGGATGTCACGCGTTTCTTTCTAACCTCCGAGGGTGTGTTACGTGTATTGAAAATAAAGTGATGAAGGTCATGGCTAGTTTCAGTAAATTAGCACTCCTTTCTTCATTATAGATAACGTCAAAATAAACTTTTACTCATTTGTCTCTCCCCTGAGTGTTTGTTTTAATTTGACGACAGTCAGGACATGAAAATTTATGCTTAGGCAGAGCGAGTAGGGCAGCCGGTACGCGATCTAATATTTCTGTTTATGACAAAAATCGGTATTTACTGGAGGGAGAAGATCATATTAGCCGTAGCTCAGTCGATAGAGCACCTCTCTGCGAGGGCTCCCGGGTTCGATTTCCAGCTGGGGAGTGGGGGTGGGAGCGGGAGCGGGGAATTATTCTTTATCCTCCTCAGAGTGTGGGAGTATGAATGAGAGTGTGCAAATACTATTTAAATAATATACAAAAATGCCAAACGAGTTAACACCTTTGCCGATAGGCAATGTTCCAGAGAAAAGGCCACCGATATGACCACTGTAGTTAAAGGTGGGCTGTAAATGGATGAATTGAAATAGTCAGGTAGGTTTACTAGCTAAGACGTGGAAGATACACGTTATGAGGTCCTCTGAAAAAACAACAGGCAGTGTGAATAAGTGTGTGCGTGAAGAGTGTGGCATGAATATTTTCAAAAAATCTGATGTGTTGCACTCACATGACCTTCTCTACTCTTGTACTAACCATTCTTACAACATTCTAACGTTCTTCATATTAGTCGAAATAGAAGTTTGCAGAGATTATCTTATTGCTTATTTCCTTTTAGGTGTAAGGGGTTTATGGGAATACAGTAAGCTTTGACCGATGGTCAAATGTTTAGCTTTGAGATTCCATTCTCTTTACACGGCTAAGATATAAAAAATTAATAACGATCTTCCATTTGACAAAAGTTTAAGTATTCCAAAACTCACATAAATAACAAGTAATGTCTCCGAAATGGTTCACTACACACACACAAAAAAAAAAAAAAAAAAAAAAAAAAAAAAAAAAACTCATTTCGACATAAATTGTGTATTTTAACGAGATCTACATTTTTGTACAGTAAGATTTGGTCTATCTCTTGCGGTTTACGAGTTATATTCAAAGGTCATCAAGAGTGAATAGGACTACGTAGGCTATACCCCGAAAATTAAAAATATACATTTTACTTGTCATAAAAGTATCTTAAAGATGTGACATTTTAATGAAAATCGTTATAGCCATTTTTAAGAAAATCAAAATGTTCGAAAAAGTTTCCATGTAAAGGGTAATTTAGGGTGGAGGAATTTTCTTCAAAGTCTTCGTGTCGCATCCTTGAAAGATATTAAACTTAAATACCAACTTTGGTTGTTAACCGACTTTTCGGTTTTGAGTTACCTGTCCACAGATTGACACCAGACACAAACACACACACACACAAACACACACACACACACACACACACACACACACACACACACACACACACACACAGGCGGCGCCGTGGCCGAGCGGTTAGCGCGCTCGCCTACCACCTAGGCGGTCCTGGTTCGATCCCAGGGACCCGCATGTGGTATTCGTGGTGGTCGAAGCGGCGTCTGGGCGGGTTTTCTCCGGGTGCTCCGGTTTCCCCCGCCATCTCATTCCACCGGTGCTCCATCTTCATTCCATGTATCATCAGTGTCACCGCCTGCGGTGCCGTAGTAGTAAAAGCGGGCGTTAAACACTACAACAACAACAACAACAACACACACAGACACAGACACAGACACAGACACACACACACACCCGCGCGCACAGAGAGAGGGAGAGACGAGAGACGGACATTTTTCTAAAAATGCTTTTCTTGGATTCAGGGAGCCTTATAACATATATTTCCCTTGAAATCTTGACACCGAATTTTTGGATGTACTACAATACTTCCCTACTTTTCGTAGTTGAGAAAGTCCTCATCCCTTACTACCGTTTACTTGGAAAACTATTCGTTTTATTTTATTTTCTTAAAAATAAATGCTGCAGGTTTTATTAACATGATATGTTGATACTCATATGACAAATGAAATACATAGCTTGAATTTTCTCTGAATACACTGTGAAGTTCTAAACTGTATGGATGAAACAAAAGCTTACTACGCCAAAAATATGTGCATCTCGTTAGTAACACACGGTTTATATAAATATGTATAATTAGTCATTTGTGAGGTACTTGTTGCTTTTGGTTTTTCAGTACTTTATCGTACTTGTTTGGAAGCGCTAAGTCAAGTGGTGGCAACATCAGAGAGATCGAAAGGCTAGGACGCCACGCCCGCTCAAAACCGCTCAAAACCGAATAATAGATCTCTGGTTCACTCCCGGCTATTGCATTGAATTTTTAAGTCGGATTCTATCTTTCCAAATGGAGTGTGCCTTGTTAAAGTTTTGAAAGTGCTTTGTGTTAAAATTTGAACTAATTTAATGTTGAGTATCGAACAATTTGAAACGCGTTGCTTTATGTAGGTACTTCAGCAATTTTAAGCAGCTGTTAAGAACAAACATTTTAGCTCGTCCACCACTGAAATGGTATTTTCATTTTCTTCAGTTGTAACATCAAATTATTCAGTAGCACTAGATATATTTTCCCTGTTTTCATTAAAAGGGGAGTAATGTCTAAGCTGCACTAAAGTACCCGCATTAGTACATACTTGCGAAAAGGTAATGAGTGTAGAAATTCGTGTGAATGTTGTACATTTTCCGGGTATTATTTACGATATAGGTATAAGGCGCTTTGAGACCTTCAAGGATATTTTTGAACATGAGAGGTTTTGTTTTTCATATATTCATACGTGCAATTTTTTTCTAAAGTTTGGTAGAAGTCTTGAGTAAAATTCGCCTTTGATGTTGTGTAGCGTAGTTGTACGTTGATCCTAGAGTACGTTGGATATGCAGCGAGTTAAAAGGAGCAGGGAATATGTTTTCACAAATTGGATTCTTCTCCGTACACCCGCAATGGGAATTTTACCCTGGGGCCCTTTAAAAGGAGGTCGGGTTTCTCTGCAATGCCCCCATGGAGCTGCATGGGTTTTCCTGGTAATCGCCCACATTAAACTTGCACCGCTAACACTTAAGCAGTACCGCTACTTTCTTTTCTTCCCGATAGCATCTAACCGGGGTTTGAACTTAATATATGTTGGTTTCGAGGCTGCCGACACTATCAAGGATTCCGTGAAGGTCTTACCTTCCACTTGGCGGTTTTATTGTTGTCTGAAATAATAGTTGACTCCCACTGCTTGCAGTGTCAGTGAATGTGGCACATTCTCTAATAATCTTCCAAGTACTACCCGTTCGTTTCCAAACCCGCACTCGCACTCTTGCTCACATTATTTGTTCTGTAACAGTGTGCCTCTTTCTCTTGGCAATTAATAGAAATAAAAGCGTGGTTCTAACCATATTTAATATTTATTAATTATCCAAAAGGCATATTTTTAAAATGTATCAATCTGCGTGCTAACAAATATCTTGCTGTCCAGCTGGGTATTTTGTTGATTGGAAATCAACATTTATTGCCATTTTTCTAGGATAATTTGTTGACCTGGAATGCGGATTCTGACTTTATTGCTAATAAGATAAGTTCAGCCAATTTCGCCATATGGAATTGAGAGTCAAAATATTAGTCAGTGTCAAAATATTAGATTACATTAAAACTGGGTTAGTTATAACCCTAATCTTAATTTAGTTAGTTATAGCCTAACACTGAAATCCTGTGGTTTATTATATTATTTCTCAGCGTCATAGTTCCTAGTCCACCATGTCATTTCCTTTAATGAGATTTAAAAGCATCTTTACCAAATTCGTATTAAATAGCTCCTCGTCTTGGTTACTGATGCATACTTATTTTTTATTTACCTTCTTATACGCATCTTGCTTTTAAAGCACTAGTTTTTATTGGGTAACTTTATCAACGTAAATAGGACATTACTCTTACAGCTCAAAACATAATTATATGTTATATTTCAAATTGAGCATATAGATTCATATAAACATTCATGTAAAATATAACATGTTAACATTTCCAACTGTTTAGATTTATAAAAGCTTAACTTTGTTTAAACAGAATGAGAGTAGATAAATACAATAAAAACTCACAATCAGATAATCACAATTCCGTACAGGAAATACAACGGCGGTTACTATTAAAATCATAGGTAACCTTAAGAAATACGAAAAACCACCGGCTTATGTCATTAGTTTTTAGTAAGTTAACCTGTGGATTTACAAACTTTAGCTTATAATAAATTTAAATGAATAAACAATAAATGCAGCAAACAGAAAAAATACCATGAAATACACAGAATAGCTTGGCGTTTTATTTTCAACATGTATATGAATCTTCATGCAATTAACGTTCCAAGCTCCATGTTGTAATAACTTAATTACAAATGAACATTTTAATAATAAAATCATATAAAAAGCTGATATGTACCATGCATTTTAATTGAGTCTCTGATTATGTTGGATTAAAATTAATGTTTCTATAAATGTTATATGTTGATCAATTAAGTATTTCCCAAACTTCTTATTCCTCAGTGATACCTTTAAAAGATTAACAAAAAATGCAAAATCCTCTGACCATTATAGACATTTAATACCTACTGTAGCGTGTTGTACAACAATACTGTGATATTATCGCTTACCTGTTTGGACCAAATTCTTTTTAACTATAACTCATTGCTGAACGGCTGTGAAGTCGATAAAACAACTGCCATTGTAAAATGTAGACCATTTAGGTTGTCCGGTTTTGCGGTCTTGTTTAACACGCATGGGCTAGTATATTTTGTTTATGACTTGCTGTAGGTACTTACTTAAACAACTTGTTCAATTATCAACACGCATGACGTACACCATTTTGTTTGTGTTTGCAATAAAGTATTGTAAACACAGATGTATAGGAAGTATTCTGGGAATGGAAACTAATGCAGTTAAGCTTCCGCTGAAGTGCGTTTGTCTATCAGTAGAATATTTCGGGCTGTAATACATGTTCTATACAGTGTTAATAGTTGGATTAAAGCTACTGAGTCGCTTGCTTCCACATATGTATGAATATACATTTAAATCCTTTAAAATAAATAAATAAATAAATAAATAAATAAATAAATAAATAAATAAATAAATAATAATAATAATAATAATAATAATAATAATAATAATAATAATAATAATAATAATAATAATAATAATAATAAAATAATAATAATAATAATAATAATAATAATAATAATAATAATAATAATAATAATAATAATAATAATAATAATAATAATAATAATAATAATAATAATAATAATAATAATAATAATAATAATAATAATAATAATAATAATAATAATAATAATAATAATAATAATAATAATAGTAATAATCACAATAACAATAATAAACTAGTGATGTGGTTGGTGCCTTTAGAGCCCCACTATGGCCCATAGGACCATCCAAGGTGTATTTCTTTTTCTCAAATGTTGACTGGGTAAATTCAGTTTTAGTTTACGTCAAACAACTTGATGGCTTTGTACTGAGAACTGGATGATTTTCCTGCTGATTGTCGTAACTAATTCTGTTGAGCAGTACCTTACCATTCAAGAAAGGTACCTACAAATATTTAAAAATTATAATATAGACTATACTATTAGACCATATTTATTTGTGCTATGCTATTTACACTTCGGGATGTTACGTAAGTGACCCTGGCCACTGGTTCCCTAGACTGTCGATAAAACATGTTTAATTGAATTTCTGAACTTCTTAAATTCTAAAATTTCTTTAATTTTTCCCTTTTCACATAAAATTTTCATCCTTTTTTCTCAACTTCCCAATTCCATTTCATTTTTACATTCCACAAAAGTTTTCAAATACCCTTACTTTAGACTGATATACAAAAGTTGTATTTATTTTCACAATACCACCAACTTTGAGCCATTCTCTCTAATGAATTTTCTCCTCCATTCGTTTATTCCTTTACATACCCAAAAATTATGTACTCCATATTCAATTTCTCCATATTTCGAACATACTCCTTGCATAACATTACCTCTGAATCCCCTAAGTTTCCATACTTCTAATCTAAACCAGGCTATTGCTTCTCTTTCCCTTTTACTACAAACGTCTATGTACTTTTCTTTTCCTAATTCCGTCTTTATCATTTTATAAAAAGCCAATGATCTCATTTCTTTAATGCCTGCCCTCAACCCTTGTTTATCTATAGCCTCATATCTTTCTTTGGCAATTTTCCAAAATCCTTGTACCATTGCATGTCTTTGCTTCCATATATCCCCTATCCCAGCTCTTATTAGGAGTTATTTAATTATACTCAACCTACAACCATAGTTCAAATGCTTTTCTTGGTATACTAAACAATTTTTCAAAATGTTATCATCTGAGAACTGACTTAGCCTATACCATTATTTCATTATTCTTTCAATCACCATTCCTCTCACACTAACTTTTCCATTGCTAGTAGATAATGACCTACATTGGCTATATTCTGGGGCACCCACAACTATTTAAAAATGGATACCAGCAACAAGCGATATCTTGAAACTCCACAAAACATTATATCACATAAATTGTGTCCTTTATTAAGATCTACACTTTCTCATGGTTAACAATCATATAAAAGTCGTTCAGAATGAAGAGGACGTCAAAGGCTATTCCCAGAAAATTCTAATATATACTTATACATTTTTGCTTTCTCTACTACGTATAGTAAGTAGAGGAAGTATTGTATTTTACCCAGTTCATGTCGAGGTTTCACCAGAAATATCCGTTTTGAGGTTTCCTGAACGAAAAAAGCAGTTTTAGAAAAGGTCTGTGTGTATGTGTGTGTGCGTATGTATGTATGTATGTATGTATGTGTGTGTGTGTGTGTGTGTGTGTGTGTGTGTGTGTGCGTGCGTGCGTGCGTGCGTGCGTGCGTGCGTGCGTGCGTGCGTGCGTGCGTGCGTGCGTGCGTGCGTGCGTGCGTGCGTGCGTGCGTGCGTGTGTGTGTGTCTGTATCAGTCTATGGACAGAACAACTCAAAAATAAAAAGCTGGTTAAAAACCAAAGTTGATATTTAAGTTTAACGTTTTTTAAGGATGCGACACGAAGATTTTGAAGAAAATTCCCTCACGCTAAACTACCCTTTACATGGAACATTTTTTCGGAAATTTTTATTTTCTCGAAAATGACTCTAACAATTTTGATTAAAGTACCATATGTTTAAGATATTTTTATGGCAAATGAAATGTATATTTTGAATTTTTGGGCTATAGTCCATGTATTCGTGTTTAGTCTGTTTGACTTTTGCATAACTCGTAAACCGTAACCGTAAGAGCTAGACCAAACTTTATTATACAAAAATGTAGATCTTACTAAAATACACAATTTATGTTCGAACAAGTTTTTTTTTTTTTAAAAAAAGAATGAACCATTTCGGAGATATTACTTGTTATTTGTGTGAGTTTTGGAAAACTTGAACTTTCGTTAAATGGATCGTCATTATTGATTTTTATATGTTTGCTGTGCAAAGAGAAAGGAATTTGAAAGCTTTAAAAGATTATCGCTCGAAGCCCACTGTATTCCCATATTCCCCTTGTACCCACAAGGAAATACGCAGTAAGACAATTTTTGCAAATGTTTATCTCAACTAACACGAAAAAGATATAAGAATAAGAGTTTGTAAGAATAGTTAGTACAAGAGTAGAGAAAGTCATGTGAGTGCAACACATCGATTCTTTTTATTTATCATGCAAATGTATTAACAATATGGTACCTTAGTCGACATCGTTACAGGCTATTTTTGAGAAAATTAAAAACACAGAAGAGATTACCATGTGAAAGGTAGTTTTCGAAAGGGGATTTTCTTGAAAATGCTTGTATTGCATGCTTGGAAGACGCTGAACTTTGGTACCATGTTAGGTGTTTAACCAACTGTTCTTTTTTCAATTATGCTCCTCACAGTCTGAAATCCACCGACACCCACAGATACACATACGTATATTTTACTAAACGTTTCACGGAGTTTAAGCAATCTCAAAAGGCGTATTTGCAGGTTATTCATATCGGATTGTTTTGTGGACTGCAATATTTCCTCTACTTACAATAAGTATGTAGCAAAAACGGTATAGACACTTTTATATCAACAGAGTGTATTAGATCTCCGTGAAACAGTGATGGGTAAAGAAAGTGAAAGTTTTTTGCATCAATAATTTACGAATTTCAATTGATGTAAAATGCCGGTTAGCATTACAAATTGCGCTGAGCATGCATTTTTGCTATGATAAATTCAGATAGTTGTGACTTGCAGGGGAATAGCAGAAGGTGATCGGTTGTGATGCTGGAAATAAAAGAACCAGGTTCGAGAACCATGAATCACTCGTGACAGCACTAAAAGGTAGTTCACCAATGCGGGTCCTGCGCTTTACCGAACAGCTGTAAAAACAGTTATTCTAAGATTGATAGAGACTTGAGATATAAATACTGACTTGTAGAGAGAAATAAAATAAAAAGGCACCTCTTTTCTCCAAAGACAATGGACAACTTCGAAAGTAAAGGAATAGTTGTTTTATTCTCGTCAATGTGTGCCGGATGTAACCAAAAAGACGGCGAAAAAAGGTACACCGTATTGTGAGGGATATTAACATTCACGTAAACAAAACATAAACGAAATATCATCGGATAGATACAGTCTCATATTAAATTCATAACTACATGCAGATTTGTTGTAACCATAGTCATAAACCGTGTCGAAGGTATACGGATATAGTAACTTTAAGAGGGGGATCTATGTGTAAAGACGAATGAAACATTGTAATACCATTTTAGTCTGTAAACTCTTATAACAACAGAAATATGCTTCCACGCGTGTTGCATTTTAACTCACAAATGGAACGAATAAGGTAAGCCGTATTGAAATATATGACAGAAGAGCAACTAATCTCGTGTTTTGTTATATTCACTTTGTGCCTTAAAGACCTCGTATGACAGTTTTGTTTCGGCTGAAGTTAGGACGTTTCAAAAGCGACCGGATAGCTGACCCACGCCTCACGCAATTACGGTATCTCGCCCACTTGCTATCACACGTTCATATCTTCTGTAAAAAGGCTCTTATCAATATGGTACCTGGTATATCATTAATTTTATCAGATTATTGAATAAGATTAAGGTAGTTTAGTATTAGGTATATTCACTGTTTAAATAGTGCAACTTTGAGAGGTCGAATTGGAACTCAAAAATTCAATGCCACAGCTGGGAATTTTTCAGCTTCAATTCTACCTCTCAAACATCGCCCACACACGTCTTTTGTGCTTAAAAACACCAACGGTAAGTTTGTTGGCATAAATAAGTAATAGTATAAATTTGTTTCATTTCATTTCCTTACATGTTAAACAAACGTACTCATTTTAATTGCACTTCCCTATAAGCACATGAATATTTTTGTATCTATAGTTACAAAGGACAGTACCTATTTGGTGTTACATTACGTACATACCCAATAAACTCAAAACAAGGATTTCCTTTTGTTTCATTCAAACTTAAACGGGTCGATTTTCACTAAACATACAACACTTTGTTCAAAACACAGGAAAAAAGTGTCTTGGGAATTAAACACCCCTGGCAAAATTAATATCATTCCCCTACACAATAGCATTGCACACCAGAAAAAGAGCACTCGTTATATAGAGTGGTCGTTTTATGGCCCGGCCCGGATTGTGTATATATGTGCACCGTGCGCTGTCTATTACACCGACGGCATTTTCCATTCTATAACTTCCACATTACATACTGTCACCGTGGACCAGGCTGCTTGTCGGGCGGCCGCAAGGACTTGCGCCTGACTGCTCAGAAACCAAGTCTAGTTGCTAATGGCTAATGGCTATCCTCCCGCACGTGCAGAGCAATAGTCATTGCGCACCGTCTCCCTATTCCCGAAGATTCGTTTCCGCAGTTTACAGTAGGTTCCTTTCTCTAGAACGTTCCCTTTGAGCTCGGGCCTATACAACGAGCCGAACTACGCCCGAAGTTGAGTGGTATCGACTCGAGTGGAGTTGAGTTTTTCAGTAAATAGTTGACAGAGTTCATATGAGTATAGAGAACAGTATCAAGCGCTCAGCTGTGGCTCAGCACTTCAGTAGTGATTCTATTCTACGGATCAGTTGTGTTTAGTTTTGAGTGTCTCGAGAGTAAGGCTTGCGCTACTCTAAGAGCAGTGTTAAATAAATTGTGCTTAGCAGCAACTGGTGTTTTCAACGCTGCTTAAAAACATGTCTGAACTTCCAAGCGTTTTTTCTACAAATCGACTGACAGTAGAAAAGTGTTTATAAACTTAATCAGCACACTCACCGAGATTTACCTCTGGTTGAAAGAATGGCATCTATACCTACTCCATTTGCTGTACTTGTGAATTTGAAATCGATGAGAAATTTTGAAATTTGCACTACAGATATTTTCTCCTTGACTTCTGGCAGCTCTTTGTTGGATTGTTTTGAAGTTGTTCCCTTTTAATTCATTGTGAATAGAAATAACTAAGAAAGGTTATTCGTGTGTGATATGATTGTGCAATTCATCTATTTGTTCACTTGCACATACATGAATTTCTGTCTTTATTTGAACAAAAGATTTCCCGCCTATCATAAGCATCTGCTGCAATGTACAGATCATTTAGTCTTAAAATACGTAATGTTGACAGTATTAATGGAATAGAAAATGCCAAACAAATACGTCGTAAAACAAACGTTTTCATGGTCAGAAAGGAAATTTTGAACTAGTTGCAGCATACAGAAGCGATATTTCCTCTTTGCTTATAAGATATTTTAGCTAATACTGAGCACAATCAAGTTTCTGTTTACACTGTAATGAATGTTGTATTTGAAGTATCATCATTTTACTCCGTTAACAAGGTGAAGGGAGAAGCAGTGTAATCCTAATCCCGTTAAATGTTGCGATAATGAGAATAAAATGAACAACATAGTTACCCTCCATAATCAAGTTTGTAACTGCCTGTGTATCTCATGCGACAATGGCTAGCGTCAAATCGAAGCCCTGCACACCGTGTTTCAGGTTTTATCACAAAAGATAAATTTTAACCCAATGTGTTTATTTACACCTTAATAACTATGCTCAGTTTATACTATCCCCTAAATCACATCTCAGTTTTGGATGGGATATAATCTGCAGAACACCAAAGAGTTGTGAATATTTTTGTTTCCTACGTGGTGTAGAAATATACTTTGTCACATAGGTAAAATAAGCAAATGTTGCCAAAGCATGAAATTTCTTTGCCAAAATATAAAGGGAAAGTCTTCAAAATATTATGTAATTTATATTTTAAAACCACATCTGGTATTTAGTTATTTCAAAAACAGTTTCTAGATTTTTCAATATTTAATAATAAAATATCAAATAAAATACAAGAAATTAAATGAAGTTCTTATATTTTAATCATTGGGAAACCTCTAAACTTACAAAAGAAAGAAAAAAAGGGAACTTTTATGTTACTTTATCCTTGCTAAATATTAACTATAATTTGCTACTAAAAGCATCTTTTCGCGAAAATATAAGCTCTTCAGGAATAGAGGGGACTTAATTTCGCATGTGACGCCACACAGAGGAAATGCTGCTCTTCTCAACTGTACTTGACTTGATGGAAAGGTTGGAGTTATTTAAAATAAAAAATGGTAAATTTTACAAAAAATAAATAAATCTTAAGATTTCATAAAATATGAATATTTTACAAAATATTATGAAATGTGAAAATTTGTGACGCCTAGATTGTATTCTACACACTGCAAAAGTAAAAGACTTGTTCTCGCAATGTTAGGGGCATAACTTAGAATATTAAATTTCATATGTTGCCTGTCTGCAACTTACCATTTCTCACCGTCGTATTCCAGATCTCACATCGGACATGTAAAGAGCGCAACTGTAAGTGGAAAATTGTGGCTCTGAAAATTTTGGTTTTTAGATTTTTGTTGTGATAATGGTAATCCGTTGTAGTTAAAGATATTAAAGAATTGTATTGAATACTCACGCGACTTTCTCTGCCCATGACAAATCTACACAAATATTCATATCATCCATATGAAAACTGAGTATTCGATCTATACGAGCGTTTTTTGTCTTAGAATATTTCAAATTAAGGGACGAATACGCGCTAATGTCACGTTTTACCAACTTCATAACCCATTATCCTAGAATCTATTTAACAATCAGGCTGGAATTTTTTCATGATATGGATGCAGACCCTCTATGCTCCCTGATTTACATGTATAGCATAATATGGTTAGTGAAGCAAATAGTTTTCTGATATATACACTCAAGTTTTCTTTTACTCATACCAAAATTTAGCTCAGCTATCTTCAAAACTCCCTGGGAAAACGAGTCATTTGTAGCACATTAATTTAATGTCATTCTAGGGGGGGGGGGGCGGGAATGTTCAAACTGCTATGTGTGAACTGTGTGTGTGTGTGTGTGTGTGTGTGTGTGTGTGTGTGAGAGAGAGAGAGAGAGAGAGAGAGAGAGAGAGAGAGACCCTAAATGTGGGTTTGTTACTTCTTTCACTCGTGACGTAAGTACGATATGCGTCATTATTTTTTTAAGAATGATTTGGATAAAAAGCATTCGCGAATTCATACTATTGAATCCGGGATTTTGATAATCATCCATTTTTATGCAGTGAATATTGTCCGTTTCTTTTCTGTTTGCGTGAGATTCATAACAAAGTAGCTTGTGTTTAAAATAACATTGCTTTATAGGGTTTGCATTTATATTCTACTACTCGAGCGTTATACCTTGCTTTGAGATTGGGAGTTAGGGTAAATATGCCTAATACCGTGATACAAAGTTCAGTTTGCTGCCATGGTTTTATTCTGCATTAGTTAGTAATTCTGAAGTATCCAACAGTCATCTGCACCGTTCTACTTTCCTTTTCTCAGTAGTTGCTGAGAAAGGAAATGACTATGGAATATGTTGTTCAATGAAGCTGATGAAACGATCGAGATTTTCTGAGCATTGAACTCCCTGCCGGAAAAGGGGGGGAAAATTTCGATTAATCTCAAACAATTGATTGGAGTTAAATATAAAGACAATGTCAATAACAGGTTGTATTTTGTAATTCATGTGAAGTTCAAAAGAATGTATGCACTTATGTCGTCATTGTTTTTGATATCAGAGAATTAGGATGAATTAGAGTAGCGCTATCACGGATTTAGGAACCCTATCACGCATGTAGCAGGCATCGTCAGAAAGTTTATTTCTACAGGCTTTTAGTATATTTATACATTTCAATTCTCAATCAGGTAAAATATGTTCTAGAACATTCTAATTGTGTTCTTGGATCGTTATTTAAATGACTTTTGTGCATTTATGACCATTACACAACACTTCTTCAAAACTATCACGGAATTACGCAACCTTGCCGTATATCATAATTCACCAGCTGCTGCTAATCTATAATATAGTATAACATGGTGATTTTTTAACCAGAACTAAATAAAAATTACTTTTATTGTATAAAACTTTTAAGAAAGATATTAACCATATCGATTTTATTTATAACATTTCAAATGCAAAATATCATTCAAGATTTTGGGTTTAAACTTAAAGGTTTAAATTCAAAACCTGTTTGGCTATTACCCATGAATAATGTGATAGTTTTATAAAATATAACTTAAAGGTTTGCCATAAACATATTATGTCAACAATTTTCTCTGTTAAGGTACCCATAGCTAGAATTCCTAAACTATACAGATTTTATATAAATGTTTTCAACATTTGATCATGTTATTCTACCACAATTGTAGCTGTGTTTTATGCAGATATCTTTAACAGTTTTTCAGAAATAATTTTACTTTGCTTTTATGATGCATATATTTGTTGATTACGATGCGAAAATAGTAATCAAAAAATAAAAATACTGTCACATTATTTAAACGCCTAACCCGCACAACTGACACATTGATTTTTTTTTTTTTTCACGCTTGTTTCAGAAAGAAAAAATGAAAATGTTCAAACATCAGTTTTGTAACAATTTATACTCAGTGACAGAATTAGTCTTGTCATATTTTGAGCAGTTTTAAAATCTAGCAAAAATAAATCAATTAAGTTCATTCTCTTTGAGTTTGTGCTGAAAGTTTGAATACGATTGGTTAGAAACTACTTCGTATGAAATGTTTTTAATGTGAAAAGGTGTAACAAAAATCAAAGTGGAGTGAAAGGCATCGGAAGTAAATACAATCTACTGGACCGTATGCTCTTTTGGGCATTTTAAGTGGTCACGTGTTGAAGCTCTAAAGGGCTCGGAGAGCAAAACCAGAATATCTAATTAAAGGTTGCATTCAAAGTAGCATGTTGCGGGAAAATGGCTCATGATAGAGAAACACTAAATTAAATTTGCGCTTTAGCTCTACAAAAGCCTATTAAACCTCGCAGTAGATTTAGCCACTTTGAGTACTTCTCTGTGTCTGCTCATTGACAAAGGCAGAATAAACGCGAAAAGATTAACCAAGCTATCCTCTCATTCTGAATTTAAATAGTACGATTCAACTTGTGATGAACCAAAAGTGATATCTGTACGTGCTTCTTGTGCTGTTTAAAGAGAAGAAAATTGTCGAGTGAGGAACCCCTGGTGGTCTTAGCAATGAACCACTGAATGGTGTTTGAAAAGAGGTCGTGGAGCTTGATCGTGTTAGTCCAGCAGAGATGCCAACTTAACCATCCTCTTGGGGGATGCTGACGCGGGCACTCTTCCTCGCTGTCACGATATGGGTTCCATTTATTCCTGCTGGGCGTGGTGCACGGCGTTGATAGCATTTCGGTTAATTCCCTGGACGCCACCAGCGTGCTGTCGCTGGCTGCAAGCGTACTGGCGAATTACTCCGCAACGCTGTTACTGCAGTTACGATACCTCCTGACCTATTTTTCTGTTTGTTTGTTTGTTTGTTTGTTTGCTCAACAGTAACAAACTTACAATTTAGAGTTGTTGTGATGGTATGATTGGTGTAGAGGACGTAACCACTAGGAGCGTCTATAATATGTCTCAAACTAGAACTATCCTGTTGTAAACATGTGGGAGGGAAGTAAGGAGAAACAGAGATTCTGTAACGGCTCCCACCTCTATAAACACCCATTAATTTCCTTCTTCAAATCACTAACCTAAGGGCACTCCGTTACAGTATTTCTGTCTCTCACATGGTTACAATAGTATCGTTTTATTTTGAAGCCGATTATAAAGTAAATGCAAATGTATGCATCCTACTTGGCCTATTCCTTTGCCACGAATTCTATCTGATGTGTTGCATTCACATGAATTTGTCTGCTTGCTCTTTTACAAGCCATTCTTACGGAAGCTTATTCTTCCATCTACTTCTGGTTAATCCAGATAAAATTTCATTACACTTGTAGGTATAGCTCAGACCTTCACCCAGGCTAGCGAGCCGGGATCTCTTCTTTCTCCTTCTATCACCTGTCTTAAGTGACCTTATCTCTCGTATTACTTGATGCAATAGACACGTATAAAATAAATAGTCCAGTGATACTTGAGGGGGTGACATCATAATGAGATAACAGTGCTACTAAAGGCAGGTAAGCGACTCGCATCAAAGCATTCGTTTAAATATTTCAATGTTCAAAAACGATTGCGCGAGGTATTTTAAGATACAGAAGGCTGAAGCGATTGATTCCTAAAAGGCGCGTCACTGTGATGGCTTTGAAATTCCATTTCTTCTTGCATGACGGCGAGACATACGAACACCGGCCTGCCATTAGTAAAAAGTATAAATATTTGAACATTTAAACATAACAAAGAATATCTCGGAAATGGTTAACGACACAAAACTATTTATTTGACATAAAGGTTGTGTTTTAACGAGAATTGCATGTTTTGTGTGGTAAGATACTTTTTCTGTGTCTCACTGTTTACCAGACCATTCCCAAAAAATTCAAAATAAACATGTTATTTGTCCTGTAAGTATCTTAAACATATGGTATTTTAATGAAAATAGTAGGAGCTATTTTTAAAACATCAAAAATAACGAAACTTTTTTCCATGTAAAGGGTAGTTTGGGGTGTGGAGATCTTCTTGAAAATATTCGTGTCGCATGCTCGGAAGATGCTGAACTAAAATACTAAGTTTGTTATTTAACTAGAAATGCTTTTTTGTAGATTCAGAGAGCCTTAAAACATTTATTCGCAGTGAAATATCGGATTTCTTATTATTTATGAAATATAGCTATATACTAACCACCTCAGTAATATATGTTAATGGTCATGAAAAATCTTTAATGAATATTCCAGAAAAAAAAACTGTTTTGTTAAAATACCCATCACATTAAAAGTGCCACGAGCCGTACATACAAAACAGCTGTGCAGTCCGCCATATTGTTACGTTACAGACGCTGATTGGCTATTTCCATGTTGCTGGATGAAAAAATTAGATGCAACTCAATCGCATTGTGCACAAACAGGTTGGATACAAAAAAAAAAAAAAAAAAAAAAATAGGATAGAAATTGCATGCAACAAAATTGTATCCAACTCTCGATGTCTCACGATGCACTTTTGCTGTACACAATGCTTTGGACCAAAAAGTTGGACCATGAGACACCGGCATTGGAGTTTATTTACGTAACTATAAACATAAGGCTTGACTCTTAGTGAGAAAACCCGGTTTAAGGACCATGAGGCACTTTAGATTGAAATCCACCTTAACATTTCTTATGCAGTATATTCAATGGCTCTATACTCAACATGCCGGCCAAAATTAATTAACGTTAACAAGATAGCGCACTTGGGTAATGACTACCTTTAGGCGACTGTATTACGCATCATTAAAAAGCAAGCGATAGGAAATTAAAAGTCCATTCCAAAAGAGAGCATTATTATTTTTATTAAATATAAGAAACAATTACATATCCATAGCTAAACAGAGCAACATTTTCGAAATATAATGTTCACAAATTTCGACAGTATATATAAATATATGTTTACATGTCCTAAAAGACTCTTTATATATTTTAAATAATCACTTGTATTCAATGTGTTAACTGTTATCTTCTTGTTATAATCTTTTAATGTTTTAGATATTTTGAATATTAATTTTAATCATTTTTTTTTCTTCTTCTTAAAATTGACTTTGTCATATATCTCTGTATTCTGGATCTTTATGGTCACCTGCAATGTCAGGCAGATGTCACAATTTTTGTTTGTGAAATATATATATATAAGGTCTCTGAAAATGTTTCATTGATTTACATCCGTGCAAAGAAGCAAAGCAGTTTATATTTTCTAGTCACAATAGACGTCCTGCATTACAGTGCAAGTTTTGAGCTGTCATTGTTTTTCTTTTGAAAACTGAATAAAGTATCATTACAGTAATGTGGAAAATCAAACAAATAAAATAGATTTCTCTTTTAAAGTGGAACTGAAATTATATTCTGTGGTACATGCGTTTGCTGCTTGCTTTCTTCTTTAAGCTTACTCAGTAATAAAATACACAGGCCTTAAGTAATTTGACATGTCAGCACAAATAAATGTAATTTAAATTCAGCATCTTTTAAGGACGTGACATAAAGATTTTCAAGAAAATAACCCCATCTCTTAAATGGAAAATGTTCATTACATTTTTATTTTCTCAAAAATTGCTCCAGTGATTTTTAATGGACTACCACGTGTTTAAGACATTTACGTAACAAATATACTGTATTATCTTGAATTTTCTGCGAAAAATCAGCGGTGCTTTTCTTTTTGAATGAATGTTGTATACCGGGGCTCTCTGAGCGCAGCTCGCTCACGGCCTTACACTGATAACTGTATGTTTAGGAGGTAAAAAATGAAGGTCACTCAAGGTAACCCGCGAGTCGCCCAGGCCTGTTGTGTACCTTGTGTAATTCGTATACCGTAACATATAAAAATACTTCATGCACATTCACGTTTAAACACATAATTTATGTCACATGTTTTGTGGCATGACTTCTTTTTCGAGTTATTTCTCATTTTTGTTTTGAATGGTAAAATCTTTGCCCTTTCTTGAAGTGCAAGTCGCCATTCATTTGTTTCTCGTGATGGTGTACAAGGGGGAACTTCATAATCAGCATAAGCAAATCGCTATTCAAACATCTGACTATGGTTTTAGCCTCCAGTACCTACAACGTTGTACCTACAACGAAATGGTGTAATAACATATTTCTGCAAATGTTTCTCTCGATTAATACGAAAACAGATAGAAGAATAAACTTTGATAACAGAAATGGCATTTATAAGAGTGGTCATATAAATGTAGCACACCCGATTCTGTTTATAATTAATATGCAGCGCCTCAACGGCCATAAAACTTAAAACTTTGCTCTCTCCAACGACATGCAGAGTATGTTTCTGGTAGTTAAACACTTTTTGTTATGAACATCTTACTATTCCTGCCCGACAACTTACTGATGGTCCTGAACTTAAGAGTAGAAAAGTTGATTATTATTGTTATGGTGTTATTTATTACAAATGTGTTGGATTTAGCGAAATATAACTATTTTGTCATCCTTCTCAAATGAGATGTGCAATTTTTTCTTCCTAGTAGAAAACAAATCCGCACTGCAATTTTATAAATTCCGAATGTGTAGTAGAAAAGTTTTAGAAACCGATAACGCTCTAAGGGCGGGGGATGTTTCTGATCATAGAGCATAAATCCAGAAGCTCTGGAGTTTGCTGAACTTTCTTGGCGATATATGGGAAACGGACTGGTAGAATGGAGACAGTTCATGTATTGCAGGCTTAAACTTCGTACAATGTTAAAGTTTTCTTCTTTTTTATCTCTCTCTCCCTCTCCCTCTCTTTTAACATAGAAGTAGAGGGAAATATTTCTCCTCTGTGTAATAAAAAAGCAAAACAAATGCTGGGTAGAATAATTTGCTGGACACCTCATTACAAAGCTTCGCTACACCGAGCTCAAAACCAGCCACCCGAAACGCTTGTTTCAGTGTCGCTGTTTTATATGTTCGTGATACCCACTCTGTCATAGGTAACTGGCGCCCAGCATAAGAATTTTACATCAAGAGCTTGTTGCCTAGAAAAACATTTCAGTAAACGATTCCAACGTTACAGAAATTACAGGGATGCAGTTTCTTTGTTTCTAAATTGCTTATTAAACACTCCAAACTACACCGAAAGGCAGGGATCTCCGATCGGGCAAGGTAAGTGGGCCGATTTTAGGTTTAAATTGACATAAGTTGGGCCGGACTCGGACTTTGAAAATACAACAGAATTATGTTAGCATATTCGTACATGAATAATAATTACTTTTAGAAATAAATAACAAACAGCAGCCACCCGAAATGCTTGTTTCAGTGTCGCAGATTTATATATTTGTCATACGACTTCAGTAACTCTGTCATGTATAACTGGCGCCCAGCATAACATCGCTTGTTTTAGCCTAGAGGCACACTTCAGCAAATAGTTCCAACATTACACATAGTTGTAGTTTCTTGGTTTCCAAATAAATTATTAAACACTTCAAGATAAATCGAATGGCAGGGGTCTCCAAGCGTTCCTTATGTTGGAGGGAAGGAGTATGAAAGCATTTGTTTACAGTGACATTCTTACAACTTTTATCACTGAACCCATTCACCTATGAAAATATGGGAAACGTAATCCTGTAACTCAACCTGGGCATTGGCGCACGTAATGAAACATTGAATAATGGTATTATTTAACTGACGAGAGAACAAGTGAGGGTGTTATTCAATGCCAGACGTATTCAACCTGGCGTACGCGTATCCCCAGGTATAGGCGTAGACTTCTTAGGAGGTGTGTAATAGTTAAAATATGCATAGTCAGTATACTATGTTTCCTGAATGATCGCCAAAAAAGCGAAAAATATTTCAGCGAGAGTTTTGAATTGTCCTCTATCCAAGAATCAATTTTGCTTACTTTACTGGTCTACCCAGCAATGATATCTTACAGTTGCGTTCGCTAATACTGTAGTCTTTGTTTAAAACGCGATAAGTGTTGAACCACCGCCAGTGAAAACTGGATAACGCGTGTTCTACCGCGGGACATTTTATTGAAAATAGTTCAACTATCTACGAGCAAGTCGAAAAACTCGAAAAATGTGAAATACAGATATTACTGAGAATCTTACACTTTTCAAGTTTTTCGACTTACTCGTAATTTCAGCCACAAACAGAAGAGCTGATGTGTGGAAAAGAAGCCCAGCTAACTCAATAACGGGCTAGAAAGATGTACTAATTCATATAATTTTTTTTTGTCTGTGCGCTATCTGTAAAGTAGTTCCTGTGTTTTATTTCGTACATTTGTAGCACAGTCCTCCTTTTGTAGTATTTAATAGCTTATGCCTACGTTTTATAATCTACTTTAGATATGGTTAATTGTAATTAAGAAAACTCTAAGGCTAGGCTCAGGAGCACAGGCTGGAATGGAAAATTGTCTTGGGTGTACGCGGAGCAAAAAGGTTGAATACCACTGTCATATTCATGGATGGAATTTATTTTAAATACGTATATAGACATTTAAGAGTAGTTTGTATGAAGAGTCTGTAAATAATGTACGATTTACAGGATTGCTTCCTAAATTGTCTATTATATGCAAGAACGCAGGGCATAAAGTATCACGAATGCATCTGAAATGTATAACCTGGGGTGGGTATGAATTTCTGATCTTCCTCTACATTTTGTGAAATTGTTTTGGGGAAAACTTTTGCAATAGCCGCAGATGGGATGGAAATTGTAGTGGTTTCAAAGGGAAAGGCTTAGAAAAATGTTGGAACCACTGGTAGGTATTAATAGAAAATAGTTGATAGGTTAGGGTATCTAGTAGAATATTGTAAGAACTGCTCCCTCGGAGGTGACTTAAGGAATTACTGGCGGTTGTATGGCATGTTTCAATTCCCTCGTGCACTTAGTCGAATGATAATATGTAGCAGCAGCAGCAGCGCTGGTTCATTTGCTGCTGCTAGGTTTGTCAGGCTATGAATGGGAACAGATCGTGCAGTAAATAATAGAGAAGAGGCACTCAGTAATAATTTTGTAAGCAAGCTGCTACACCAGGAAGCGAGGCTGGCTCCGCATTTCTAATACCCTCTAGAATTCTCTCTGAATGACAAAAGGAGCAGGTGCTTCGCGTCACTGAAAACGGGGTCACCGCCGTCATGTACCTTGAACACCCTCAAGGTCTTCCTTAGCTACAAGGGGTTTAAACTGACTTTCTAGCTTCATCCTCAACATCATTTCCCTACTTGTTTGTGGTTCTCTCACCTTGGTGTTTTCCAAATTATCTCACTAGTATGTACTCTTAAACTACTTAATCTTTTATTTACTGTACATGGTTAGTAATTAATATGGATTCAGTATTACGCTACAGTCTTGCGAAAAATAAGTAGGTATTTTTTATAGTATTCCCTTTCATATTATCGAATGAGGTACCTCCACGGTAACCTGTGAGGCCCGCATTCGGGAGGTCCCGGATTCGATTCCGTTGATCACCAACTGTAAATTTCGGTTTTTCGTATTTTTCCCTGGTTGTTGGGTGAATGCTGGGGTGTTTTTCATCTAACACAGTTTCCTTTCCCTCATTTCTATTTCATTCCGTTTCCCTCTCATGTTTCAGGCGCTTCTATGTTTTCTGACGTTAGGTGGCACCGAACAGATGATGCAGATGTTCGCCCCAATGAAAGAGTATTCCCAATGGACACTAGAGAGAGGGCTGCTTGGTTGAAGGAGTCGTTCATCGCCGTCTCTCGATATCTCAGTAGTGCGAACTGTTAGGGACTTCCGCCCGTCTTTTGGCCTGTGAGCCAGTGGCTTGTAATCCCCTATGTGGTTCCTTCATCCTCCTGTAGGCGGTAGCCACACTTGGTCTCACATAGGTCACAGTGTGCGAGGTGACTCCCTCCATTATATATCCTATACTCTTTGATATGTCGCAATGAGAAGATATAAATACACAACAACTTTTCCATAAATGGGGTTCAAACACAGTTTCTATTCCATCTAAAACCTTAAGAGACGTACCTGTATGCTAAACAATCACTAAAATTTCTTTCATCCCGCATACTGTGGAGCTAAGCCAGTAATTAATTAATTGCACATAATTTATATAATTTTTAAATATTTTTCAACATATTCTCCATGTTTTTATGCACTTGATCTAGGTTCCACAAACATCCTATATCCTTGGGAGGAAGAAAAACTTTATGCTTTCTCTGCCACTTATCTACGGTAGATAGACAAGTATATACCTCTCAAAGATATTTGACCAAGATTTCATCAAAAACACATGTTTCAAGGTCACCAGAAATCAACAAATGGTTTTTTCGAAAAAAAGCCCAACTGCGTAATTGTTCTATGTGTAAACTGTGTGTGAAAAATGAATCCACAATTTAAGTCCAGCATCTTTCAAAGATGCAATATGAAGATTTTTACAAAATGTTCCCATCCCAGATTATTTTGACGTGGCTTTATATTTTAATTTCTCACAACGATTCTAGCGATTTTAATTAAAATATATGTGTGAGGTTTTGGCATAAATTATAAAATTTCGGGGCGTATTTTCAATTTTATGCAAAAATTCCGTAAATACTCTTTATTCTGGCTGAATGTGTTCCAATATTCTACAATTAGAAAATCATTGGAATAGACAAAAATTTGCAATTCATTAAAACACCATTTATGTCCAATAATTTATAGTATCATTAGCAATTTTCGGAATAATTCTTGTGATTTTAAATCTGCAAAACATGGGGTTCATCCCAACCATTTTATTACATAAACACTGAAGATGATCATTTGTTTGCCCCAGGCTAACCATGGAAGCTTTCTTAATGACAAAAATCCATCCTTTTGACATTGTATCACGATGTTTCCAGCTGACTGTCTTTTGTCTTGTATGTAGTCAATAGGGAATAACTCTTTCAGTTCGTAGAGCCTAGTATTAAATGTTTTACACGAACGGCTTTATACCGATAAACGCAAAGTGTAGAAGCATACTAGGCGTGAATACTGATACGTAAGGAAACGCTTATGAAACAATAATTGTTGGACAAATTCATATGAGTTTGCCACATTCAATTTCTCGACTCGCAGGCTACAAGGCTACAACAAGATTTACTTCTTGGTGATGGTACCATTATAGTATCATACAGTAGATAATCTGAATGTTCATTGTAAGCAAGCTTCCATATCTGTGTTTAAACATACCGATGGATATCTACATGTATTAGTTCTGTAAAAATGATTGAGACCCGTGTCTCCTATAAGCGACATATAAATTTGGTTGACTAAGCTATCTCAAACCAAATTATATTGCCATATTTGTGAATGTTGTATTTTTCTGTCCCAAAATTCAATAAAAATAATTCAATTTCAATTCAATTCAAAATTCAATAAAAATTCAATTAAAATAAAATCTGCAGGTTCTAGGGCCTGAGGAGGATAATTCAACCTTTATTTGCATGTGTACATGATTCATTGTGAATGGTTCCATCGTAATACATTATTATCTAG
This sequence comes from Tenodera sinensis, assembly GCA_030765045.1. Lineage (NCBI taxonomy): Eukaryota > Metazoa > Arthropoda > Insecta > Mantodea > Mantidae > Tenodera > Tenodera sinensis. The sequence goes on from CM060964.1 coordinate 262,834,310, forward strand.
TTTATTTTTAAGTTTATGTTATGCTTGCGCTTAATTTTCATTGTGAATGGGACCTATAACAGTAAATAATTTACAGTTGGTCATTTTTAGAATAGTCCCGTCGCTTTTCGATGCACTTAGTATAGGCTCTGCCTCCATTACCTCCTCGTCTGATCTGTCAATGCCTACTGAACTCATTTCTTATCGAGAAGCATGTTTTTAAACGTATAATCACTGGAGACACAACGACAATTTGTCATTTTGAAAAGGAAAAATACCACTAAGAATGGAATAAGATCACTCAGAATTTCCAATGAAGAAGGAACTCCAGAGCAAACCTTGGGCTAGAAAACTGACTCTTCCAACCTTTCGGTCTCACAATGAGCAGTGCTAGACATTAATTGGAGAATGGCTTAATAGTAAACAACTCCATTATCGTAAGCTACTCTACAATATAGAATGTGCTTCAAATAACTAGGCCTACTTTCGACAGGTATTCTGCAGCTGAATGACAATGCATCATGTTGTCACCAGTCTCACAAACCTGATTTCAAGTTACATGACTATAAAGCGTTTATTATATCCTTGATTTAGCTCATAAAATTACTTTCATTTTGTCCCACTTAGATATTCTTAACCTACAATAAACCTCAAATAATATATCTTTATAATCATTCTCATCTTTATGGAACGCTTCATCCGACTATTAAGGACTTCATCGTTGTTTATTTTCAATGTGAGGCAGGAATGCAAGCGCAAAGTGTAACATACCTGGGATTTACCGTAGTAGTAGCATGATCAGAGAACTTACGCTTCATTTTAATACACTTCCACTACTTTTCGGTTCACGTGATCTAAGCAAGGTTCCCAATGTCCGCAGCGTATGTTTTCAACTGAGCAACAAGCCACCCATGCACTGTTTCCTTTACACAGAATATCATTAGGAAGGTCAGTTTTAACAGAAAAAGAGACATCTTCACGATACCTTAAAAGCACCAAGGAAAGGAATATTCAAGCGCTTTATCTAGAGTGAAGGAATATATGCATACTTTGGCATTGCGTTCAAATGCGGAAAATATTGGGAGTATTTTAAATGTCGATATGAAGATGGATGGAGCATGTAAAACAGTTAGACACAATAAATAATTAAGTTATTTTAGAAGGAGTGGGTGAAGGAAGAACTCACTGAAATTGATCAGCAAGAGCAAAAAGATTGGCAAGAGATGCGCTGAAAAGAATTGGAGAAAAAGGGCAGAATGAAGTGACATGAAGACAATATTAAGGGAAAGGCCTGCATACGCAGAGCTGAAAAGAAGAAAGATATGGAAATAAATTATTGTGCGCCTTTTCTCTAGCCCAGAATCGAGCATTTACCCCATGGAATTTACACTTCAATCACAGGCTCTAGATCTCCAATGTGTTTCAGCTCTACCCTAAATGTCTTTTTGCTTCAAAAGACTACACAGTAATAATCACTGATTAAAGGTTTTATAACTGCATATTCAAAAATGTTTATTTCTTCGAAAATAATTTGAATACATATCTCTCTAAACATAGTTGTTGCAAATTGCGGAAATAGAAGAAATAGTCTCCTTTCGATGTGGTGCATGCGTAGCTTGATCCTGAGGACCCCCCCCCCCCCCCCCCCCCCCCGCCGAGGGTAATAGGATGCTTGCAGAACGCCGGAGAAGTGCTATGAAATGCAAGGGGACGATGTTGGAAGATGATGAAAATGCTGTAGTAAAAACTTTTTATGCTTGTCACTTCCATAACACGTACGTGTAAAAACTATCAACTGAAAAACCGATGCATTACACTCACACGACTTTCTATATCCATTCTTCAAGAAAGTATTTCTAAAAAGGCTTATTCTTCTATCTATTTAATAAACATTCGTAGAAATAGTTTTATTAAATCTTCCTTTAAATATACAATGGGTATCCTTAAGCAGTAGATTTAAGCGATAGTAAAGTCTTTTAAGAGCGAGTCACTGTGTACTAGGTTTGAAACTCCGTTCCCTTGCATGACAAGGAGGAAAAAGAAAACGAATAAGGACTTCCCATTTAAGAAAAGTAGTAAGTATTGGAAACTTCAAACCAATTACCCAGAATCTCAGAATCTTCCAAAAATGCAACATGAAGAATTTAAAGAATATACCGCACAGCATACGATCTTTTAAATGTAACATTTTTGAAACGTTTTATTTACTCCAAAATTGCTCTAATAATTTTAACCGAAATACCATACTTTTAAGATACTTACATGACAAGTGAAATGTACAACTTGAATTTTCTAGGAATATTTTGTACAATTTTACTGTACAATTTAATTAGTACTTAAGGTTTACCGTACTACAAAATTGTTCTACTCTAAAACGCACAGTTATTTAAAATAACACATTTTGTGACATTAGCCATTTACGTTATAATAAGTCGAGTTTTTCAGTACTTGTCCTTATTTCGGGTGCTGCCACTATTCAATCGAATTCAGTCTCCTGTGTTCCTCATTTATTTGAAACGAAATGTGTAGTGTAAATATTTATGTTAACGTTTATCTAGATTAAATTGAAGTAGATAGAAAAATAAATCCATGTGAGTGCAACAGATCAGATTTTGTAAGCTGGGGATCTCAACGAAATCTCAATGTTAGATTCTTAGACGGAATGTACGAGTGTAAGTTACATGTTATGCAACGTAGGGAGACACAACAACAAACTACATACATCCATTATGGCTTCCAACCCCAGGAAAAAGGCATGAAGTGAAAGAATCACAGGAGTCTATAGGCTGCATCCAGACAAGTCATTGAGATGCGCAAAAGTCTTAACAGTTTCAGGTTCAAAGATTTATCCACTGCTGGAACTGCCTAGAGAAGGCAATGAACGACCCGTCGACCAAGCAGCTCTATAGTATCCCATAGAATACCCTTTCTATTGAACAAGATCCGTGGCATCTGTCCGATATCGCCATACTCCATGAAACATATAAGTACATATGAGAGATGAGAAGGAAATGGGATGAAAGGGAAATGATAGGAAGTCGCGATACACGAGAAATCACCGCAGCATTCTGTCCAAGTAAAACCATGAGAAAACCAAGATCATAGTGGGTGGTCGACGGGAATCGAACGTGGTACCTCCCTAATGCAAGCCCCTCATATTACCGCGGAAGGAAGTTGCTCGGTTGGATGGAATGTAATACTGCATTACCAGTACTCTACCACAGGAAAGTGATGAGAAAAGTAAAATCTCTATGTGGATACTCGCTGAGTGCACTTATCCACATTTTTCTCGTGATAGAGATCACAACAATTATGTTTTAGAAATTGCTGCTTCTTCTTTCAAAATACAATAATCTTGAAACACTACTAGTTTTCTGATAAAGTCAAGCAAATTATCTTCGCTGTTGCTGACGAATAGAATTTGACTCTTGAATCAAGAATAAGATGTCTGAAATGCGGCAGGTACTCTGAACCACTCTATTTTTGAAACACCAGCATATCAAGGGCTCGACGGAAAATTGAATAAACTGAAGCGAAAGGATTCGGAAATTCCGTGCCGATCGATTCAAATCGAGTGGAGTGAGGCAGAAGAAACCATTTGGTGCGAAGAGGATACTGAAACTTTTCTTTTTTTTCCGTCGCAAGTTCCCTCTACCGAGCATAATTCTTGCCCAGATTAAACCGTGGCATAGGAAGGGAGATACTGTTAGCTGCTGTGCAGAATTTGTCTTTTCTTAGCTCCTTAGTGTGCAATTTACCAAGTTCTCCCCGTGCCATATTAGCCATCACCTACGAAGAAGAACGACCGTACTGCTAAAACATTTGCATAAAACAGCCGTGCAAGGAGAAAGAGCTTCGTATCTCATTTACGTAATGTGGTTGTTAAAAATATCCCTTAAGAACTGGTTCCTAACATCTACGCTTTTGTATTTTTTTCTTTTATTTCCCCCTTAAGTCTGAATTAATTTTGGACATACTTGTTCCAGCAAGCTAAGTTCTGTAGCTTATCTGATATGGAACAGACATACGTGCATAACACTGCTAACGTTTCACTTCTTTGGGAATTTTTATTTCGTTGTTAAGGAATGTACTAAGGTAGTAATTTGTTTGCCACTAAACCCATAATGGGGTCCGAAAGTTAAGGACCGTCAGCAAGAGAGGGCTGGAAGCAAAGCTACTCCGGAGGTGTGGATAATAAAGATCAATACCATAATTATCTCAGTCTACAGCAAGAGTTGCGGAATGAAAGTCACGACTGCATTGTGACACTCCTTTCTCATCCCTGTATCACCAGCACTCAACCAGATTTCCGTTTGTTAATAGCTTCTGGTCAGTGGTGACGTATATGTTGTATCTGCTTGTGATTCAGGAAGAATTCGCTTTTTCGCCATGCTTAGCAGCTGCAAAAGTCACTAAAGTGTCTTGTGGTTCGGCTATCTTAGACGTTATAATCTATATCAAACTGCCTTCCTATAGCGTACCATTTTAGAAAAAGAAAACTAATGTGTTCCATTCAGAAGAATTTCTCAATCTACTATTGTTTAATTTTATATATTTTCTACAAACTATTCTCACAAAAGCTTGTTACTTTTCCTACTACGTAAAGGAAGATAGGGGAAGTATTGTATTCAACCCAAAATTTCGATGTTGGAATTTCACCGAAAATATGTTTTGAGGCCCCTGAATAATCGTGTGTGTGTGTGTGTGTGCCTGTCTGTCTGTCAGTCTGTCTGTCTGTCTGTCTGTCTGTCTGTCTGTCTGTCTGTCTGTCTGTCTGTCTGTCTGTCTGTGAACAGCAATGGCAAATGAAATGTACATTTTGAATTTTCTGGGGATAGCCTATGCAGTCTTGTTTACTCTGAATGACTTTTGCATAACTCGTAAACCGTAAGGGATAGGCCAAATCTTACTCTACAAAAAATGTAGATCTCGCTAAAACACACAATTTATGTCTAAATAAATTTTCTTGTAGAGTGAACCTTGTCGGAGATATGCCATGTTATTTGTGTCAGTTTCGGAAAACTTAAAACTTTCGTGAAATGGAACATCGTTCACGTTTTTGTATGTTAACCGTGCAAAGAGAATGGGATCTCAAACCTTTCAAAGATTTGACTATCACTCAAAGTCTGCTGCATTCTAACATTCCCCTTGAACCTACAACGAAATAAGCAATATGATTATTTCTGCAAATGTTTAACCCGACTAACATGAAGAAGAAAGAGGTATAAAAGTATATTATAAGAACAGTTAGTACAAGACTAGAGAAAGTCATGTGAGTGCAGCACATCAGATATTTTTATCTACTTCATGTTGAGGCAGACAAACATTTACAGAAATGATTTCCTTACAAATTTTCTTCTGTAGGGAGTGAAATATCTTCCTTGTGTAGGTCGCTGTATGCTGGCTTGTACCCTTTGCACAGCAAGAGTAGGGGAGAGGAGCCGAATATCGGATACTTTTCATAAATTGGCTTTAATTGTCTCTTATTATATTAGTACATGTCAAGAAACCCTCTTAATACATACTAGGAACACTATAGTAGAGTAACAGAAAACGATTTATTAATTTGAAATAGTTGTTTTCAAAAGTGTAAAACAGAGTAAAATATGTATATATGCTTGACATTTTTAGGATGCCTAATATCACATGGCAATAATTAATTTAAAAAAACTAGTATTACTCACTCTAATGCACTTTATATAAAAACACTGATTATTATCATATATTTCCCTACTCATTTCTTGCTTTTCTGACTAAATGATAATAAGCAGGCTAAATTCCAAAAGCTTAATTATAAAATATAAATGACTAAAGATCTCACAGACAGAAAACTTCCATCCTTTCTTTTCCACACCAGAACACAATTCATGAGCCCGTCCAAGGCATTTGGTACAGCGTATCCATTCCCCACATTTGTCTAAGCGGTTGGGATGTTTACAATAAAGACACACGTCATCTGCACTGTCCTTTTCGTCAGGTTAGACTAGGGGGATAAAATTCTCAGATCAAGAGCAAGATGAGCTATGGCTTCTTTTCTTTTGTTTTCGCTTGTTCTGTTGGGTAGTTGACGTGAATGCTTTGGGAACAGCAGTTGCAACATTCTTAGATGACGATGAGGCGGACAGAGTTGCCAGTGATCGTGATTTGCCAGTACCTAACTAGCTCTTCCTCCACTTCATCTCCTAGACTGCACTTTCGTCCAAGCTTCGTATTTATTAAAACATTTATGTCCTTTGTTTTATGCTTTACATAGTCTTCAAGACTTGATTTCGGAACATTGTACACATTCGAAGCTCTTAAATAACCCATATTTTTTCCTTTAAGCATTAACAGTTTCGATCATGGGCTATAGATTCAATTTTTTCCACTGCTTGGAATTTTTCAATCTGTAAAATAAGGATGTTAGTTTGAGATAACTATTCGAAGCCTAATACTGGATATCCAATATTGCTAACTCGCTAGCTATCCGATGATAAGAACTCTCGACAGCAAACAAGCACACACGCATAGAGTGGAAAACATAATTAATGAATGAAATAAATCAGAATTCAGATGGTTACTTCAGAACATATCATTTACGATTAAATATAAAAACACAGAATAAATATTTGCATTTAGCTGATGTCTTCAGATATACTGAAGACTGCAAAATATTACGTGACTGCCATTTCACAAAACTTGCCACTTAACTAGCACGTGTTCCTCTTCCTGCCAGCAAACACACAATGGCCGCATAGCAGCAGAAAGCAAAGCATTTAATGCATAATCCGGTAGAGTGCAGCAGCTACAAGTGAGGAAATCCTACTATCCGATAATGGGAAACCAACCGATCTTCGGCTCTTCTCCCCCATATGTTAGGTAGAGGAAGTGTTGTGCAATCCAAACAAAAATTCCATGTAGACACTTCAACGGGAATGCATATTTTGAAGCCTTCCTGATCAAAAATTTAGGAAAAGGTTTGTGGGTGTGTCAACAACGTAACTCAAAAATGAAATTTGGGATGAATACACTATTTGGTGCGTAAGTAGCATCCTTCAAAGAACAGACATGAAGATTTTCAAGAAAATTCCCCGAACCAAACTACCATTTATGTGAAAAATCTCAATTTTGGATTCACTAAAACTTGGCTCTAACGGCTTTAAGAGCTTTACGATGGCATTTAAATGCATATCTTAAATTTTCTGCGAATATCCTGGCGTGCCTTCATTCGGAATTAATTTTGTGCAGTTTTGTGTAACTTGTAGGGCGCAAGCTTCCTGTATGAAACATGTAGGCCGAGCTTTAATACACGCAATTTATGTGAAATATCCTTTTTTGCTGGCATGGACCATTTCCAAGATATCTGTCACTGTCAATTTGAATTTTCAAACACGTACGCTTTAAGTGTTTAGTTATTATGCTTTTGTTTCTCATGATGTTATTTTAAACTCACCATATGTTAATATCGCTTATACCTACAGCGAAATGCGCGAAACAGTTTTTGCAAACGTTTATTTCGGATAGTATGAAATAGGGGGAAGGTATAAAAATAATGGAAAGTGGGCAGAGAAAAACTTTGAAAATACTCTACCCACCTTCAACTCTCATGACCTTTCTGTTACAGCAATACTGTCAATACATGTTTCAGTCTTAATCCAAATCCTCAATTCTGTTGATATCAGCATGGAATAATCAATGGGGACACGTACAAAGGGATTTATTTCTTGGAACACATTTCACTCTTTTGTGTCAACAACATTACAAAGTGCTAACCTTTTGATTTGGTTTTGTTCGAGAATACGATGTACGCTTCTAGAAACAAAGGAGAAAGGTTACAAGAGTAAGCTTGTATCTACCGTTCCCACAAGGTTATGCTTAGTTATAAATAATGTGATGATTGAAATCGGGGAAGAGTGTGTAGAACAGGAAGAGATCCAGAAAGGGCTTCTCTTCCCCCCGCGCGTGGGGTCAGTGCACTGTCTGTCTGGTTGCCTCCAGCACGTCCGGCCTCAACACCTGGTGGTTTTGCTGCCCATTGCGAACTGGTTACCACCCTCGCAACTGGGCCAGTCTGTCTTTGTTTCCTTTATACGAGTATGTTCACTGCTCACTAACGTAACCACAACGTCTACCGTATCCTGCCTCCTTGCGTTTCTCTATGCATCACATTTCTCAATCTCTGTAGTAAACAGTAAACATAAAAGAATTTCGCGGTTATAAATTTAAATAGTTTCATGAAATCACAAATGGAGCACATAACTTGTGTGTTTTAACGTTTTTGTATAGTAAGATTTGGTGTATCTCTTACTGTTTACCAGTTATACAAAAGTCATGAAAAGTAAACCGGACTACATAGGTTATAGCGAGGGAATTCAAAATATACATTTCATTTGCCATAAAAATATCTTAAACATATGACATTTTAATCAAAATCGTTAGAGCCATTTTTGAGAAAATCAAAATTTTCTAAAACTTTTCTATGTAAAGAGCAGTATAAGGTGGATGAATATTCTTCAATATCTTCGAGTCGCATCCTTGAAAGATATTAAACTTAAATACCAACTTTGGTTTTTAACCGGGTTTTCATTTTTGAGTTATGCCGTTCAGAGACAAAAATACACACACGCACACACACACACGGACACGCACGCACGCACACACACACACACACACACACACACACAAGGAGCTTTTTTCTAAAACTGCTTTTTTGGGCACAGGGGGCTTCAAAACATATATTTCCTCTGCAATCTCGAACATTTTGGGGTCGAATGCAATATTTCCCCTACTTACTATGCGTAGTAGAGAAAGTAAAAAAAACTTGACAATATTACATTCCAAACCATGTATAAAGCATTATCCTTAATGCTTGGTTTCATTAAATATTAAAACACTTAACTTCAAAGCCCGGACTTCATTTATGGATACCCTGTATTTGAAAATTTGCCTGACTCACCCCGTTTAAAGGCCTAGGAGCTAGAAAACGTTATACAGTGGAACCACGGAAAACCGAATTAATAGGGACTATGATCTGCTTGGTTTCGGAAACGTTCTCTTATCCCAAAAACATGTAATAAAGCGATGTACATACAGTACAGTGCACAGTTACAATATTAACTCGTCCCGGGTTCTATTACCGGCTGGGGAGTGGAAAATTTTTTCAGCCAAGATTCTCATTCTCTCCAGGGCTTGGAAGTATGAATGAGAGTGTTGTTGTATGTGTGACCAAATCTACAAAACAATAAATAAATAAACAAATAAATACATAAAAGTAAAATATAAAATTAAATAAACTGAAACAAAAAAACAAATCCTAAAATCCACTATATACGAGATAACATCATTGCCTATAGGCAATATGTTCCAAAAGGAAAGGCTGCCGATAAGAGCATTGCGGAGTATAAATGGAACAATGATAAGAAATATTAAGTAATGAGGTTTTGTGCAACAAATTTGTTTTTATATACAAAATATGCCTACATTCGTCTACAAATATGCTTACAGAACAGTATTAAATAATTTCTATTTTCTAGCTCCACTTCCATTTCAGCCATTGTACACTATACTAAAATTTAGTTAACAATGTTACCTTGTTATACTAAATTTGGTTTTTTGCGCTAAACATTATCTTTAAAAATCATTTTAGAAAAAAGTACTATGATTAAATACTTTCTTTACATTGCAAGCGAAATTGTAAGCTTTTTTCCCTCTATCGAAAATTCTGTTCTGATTATCCGAAATTTCAGATTTGCGCGGTTCGTTTTTCCGGAGTTCCACTGTAGTACGCAGATATAAATTTGATACAAACACTCGAACCATGTAGTCTACCATGACAAATTCACATATATTCATTAAGTTACAATCTTCTATCCACCTCTACCCCAACTAATCTTTACATGGAAAAAAATGTTATTTTTATTTTCTCAAAAGTGCTCTAACAATTTGATTCAATTGTATTTGAGAATTAAAATAATAAAATAAATATAATGTGTTATCTGTGAACATACTGTAAAGGTCGCTTCATTCTTATTAAACTTCATGTGTTTTATATCTATGTGGGAAACCATGAAAGGTAAATAACAACTTACTTCAGAAAAAATGTAGAACTTGTTACAGCTCACAATTTGTGCCCAATACGTTTTTTACGTGTCTTTTCTGAAGCATTGTTTTCTTCGTTTGAATTTATGCATTATAGATTGAGGAACCATCCCTTGGATATTTTAATGAGCTCTATAAAAAGTATGTAGAATGTAGGTGGCTATACAAAAACAGTTGACTGCCGTATTAGTCACCTTAAGCTCTTGAGTAATGATGCCGTCCCTTCCAACATATATCATCTTCAAATAGGTAGAAAAATAGAGCTGACCTGTGGTCGAGTGGTCAGTGCTCCAGTCTCTCAATCCAGAGGTCCTGGTTGGATTTCTGGCTGGGGCGGGAAAATACGTTTAGAAAGGAAACGTTCCAGCCTAGGTTTAGGATACCTCCCCGGCATATTGAGAACTGAAAAAAGCCTTAATCCGGGATTTCAACCGGGATCTTCCGTTCTCTAGTCCGTGCCACAACGACCTGTGTCGGGTCTTGGCCCTTACTTTGCAGGAATGTACAAATTTGCTTTCGAAGTTGAAAGCAGAGCTGCAATATGCTACATTTGTGACATAGAAATAGATAACATCACGTTTTTTGTCAGCTGTGTTTGTGACACGGATTCCCTTTCATTCGTGTTTGGTAACTAGGTTTAAAGTGGGTTTTATAAGAACACTAGCTTATTTTTAAGATGAATTTGTGTACCATTTCGCCATTCTTGGGAGTGTAAGAAGTGCTCGAGGCATAAAATGCAGCAGATTAACGGTACAGACGCCCTCTCAAAGGGCAAAGGTTATAAAATTGGAGGAGGCGAAGTACCTAAGAAAGCCAATAGAATAATACCTGTGACGAACAAAGAAGACAGGCGCCACACATTTGCAACTAGAAATTCCTCCTTTAATTCCATTGGAGGGAGATAATCGCAAACAGCATCGAGTAAGTGGAGCAAATAGTGAGATGATATGTCCAGCCACTTCCTGCAACATCGATACCAGCACACTTTAGCTTCAGATGGTTCTTGACCTCGTGCTCTGATAGTTACTGCAAATTATATGACCCAGAAACGTTTAACTTAACAGTTCTCATTAGTCACTTTGTAAAGTGTTCAGCAGCATTTTGGGATAGGTGTACATGACAACAAATGGATGTTCATCCGTAAGAGCATGGTCGCACGTGGAGACTAGAAACAGCCTAATTTCCAGAGATTCAACTTCTTAAGACAACTGCAATTAGGAAAAGCATCTACATCTATGACTAAAACTGCTGGAAATATCCCTTCGCAGCAATACATACCTATCTCGCAACTAGGAGAAGGGCAGGTATGGATGAGCCGCATGTCACATCCTGGAGGAAGGGCCATGAAGGGATACTCTGACGTATTGCGCTCTACCAAAACTACGGTTTGCTTGTTTTGCTACAGTACATAAATGGCATAATAAATGTTAGGATTACCGGTAGCATTGGCAGGGAAAGAAGTATAATACAAAACAACGAATTAAGAAATTTAATGAGAAATTCAAACATAATGATCACCAAAACTGTGATCATGGACTTGGTGACTGTGATCAAACTAAAAGTTGTATTTTTCGGTTCAAAATAACATTACTGGTGATCACTATCACTATCTTCGATCTGAACTGTAGTATACTTTGAGAAGTTTCCAAGCGCTTAAGATTCGTAGATTAAGCGGCTCTTTATGTACCCTGTCTCAGTTTAAAGAAGGCTCCAAGTTCAACGCTTCCGGTTTCTAGAGGGATCTAGTAAAACGTGATCAAAAGCGCAAATAACGCGATAGATATGTAAGACACCTAACGCACAGGTAATGCGAATAGGTTCTTAACTGACTAATTCTACCAGCAAAACTACCGTAGTTTACACTTATGATAGTGTGCGGTGGCCTACGATAGTTTTACAACTTTACCCTGATGTAACGTAGTTATCTATCCGAGCAGTGGTGTAATGCCATTCTTAGTATTTAAAGGCTAAAAGTGACCATTTATTAAAATGCAAGGTATACATTAAATGACAAAACAAAATCAACTACTTTGTTCATTATTATTCATGTATTTGATACTCAAAATATCTCATACTTGTTATGAAGCTGAATGAATGAATGAATGAGTACAACACAATACTGCTTATAATCTTGCAGGAAAAATGAAAAACAATACAACTTTTACAGCACATATGTATAATCTTGTTTCAAGTGACATTGGCTTATACACTGGAGCCAGAGTTACTACCCCATGCTTTATTGCATTATCTTAGAGCAAATAATTTGTTTATTTTAGATAAGGTTCATTTCTTATATACCTTTTGTAGATTATAGTTATGTTCAGGAATGTTTCATATAGTTGCAACTTTGTCAACAGTTATTCGTAGTGTTTACGATTTCACTTATGTATTTATATCCTTTTATAGTTTAATATGCTTTGTTGGGGGAAGCTGCATTTGGTAATAATTATTCTACATGCGCGCGCGGGCGCGCGCACACAGAGCCGCATGGATGCATGGACGCACGCGCGGTACATTACAACGTCTTTGTGTGTTACAAAATATGAAAAAAGTACATTCTTCCCAGAATGACCCACCAACTGTAGCGGAATGGATCTCTTAAATGCAGTGATGGAGCGTTGGTGCTCGCTTGCTTGTGTGTTGCAAACAGCACATGAGAAGGGGAGGGTGCAAATCGCTTGGCACGCAGTGACACGCGGGTTCAACAATGCCTATAGCTGTATTAAGGTATCAGTGTGCGTCAGTTCTTCTTGCAAATTGTCTGTTACGAAGAACGCACGCTTTGCTCTACCAGCACCAATAATATGTGAAGCGAAAAGACAAATTTGGGCTTAATAGTAAAGCATATGGTACAGTTAAGTTAATTGCGAGTACGATTATGTATGTTTAACAGTGAAGAAATATTGTGCGTTTTAAGTATGAAGAAATATTCTAGAGCCACGATGTATAGGAACAATTTTTAACAGATGCGTGAACACCACTGAATACATCTACGAAAGCTTTTGTTAACAAGATAAGAACATCGCCGCATTCTTGAGGAATAGCAAAGAAGGTGCAAATGACTGTCGGGTTGAACACACGAAGGACAAAACTGAGATTTTACTCGTATATTTGCAGGCCGAGAACGAGAATAACCTTAAGCTAATGAAAGCGTAAAGAAATTTGAAAGTTTTCGGTAAACAAGCCAAAGTTAGGTTAGTGTGTTATTGAGGTCACATACTTATCACGTGACAGGGGTAAATGTAATACGGCGAACGCACAGATGTCTGAGTAAGAAAAGACACTTTCCGTCTTAACGTGTACTCGGAGGCGTGGTATTAGTGAAAACAAATTGTGGCGTCAGGGAGCGGAATAATGGCGAGAATGTTGAGCAAGTAGTCGGCAACAAACGATATGAAAATAAATAGATAATTTCAACAGTTAAGTGAACCAACCTTACTATTTGAAATTATCCATAGCAACCCTGAAGTACAAAGAGAAATACAAGAGAGGAATTACAGCTAGGAACTCATACCCATCAACCACGAGTACCTCTTTCCAACCAACTGTCCCACCTAACGTCTCGCCGGAAATTTAAAAGAAATTTCATGTCTCCAAATGTATTCAGTACCTATTCCTAAGAGGTGCAACAACGGTGGGCAATTGCTGTTTAATAATTTGTTTACATTTGTTTTCACATACAAATTATAATTGAAGCACGATGTTCTAAGTTACCTTACTTTTAAAAGACATGAATTCGTACATCAACAAAACCATGTGACAGTTTTACTCTGGATTCTATCCAATAGATATAAATGTCGACTGATAGTTATAGCCTATAAGTTCTTACATGCCTATCTTTGATATTAACAAAAAGCCTGAGAAAGCTAAAACAGGCAAGAGCAGAATCGGCTCAACTGGGCCACAATATTAAATTTAAAGCCAAACAATTTATGTTGATCAAATGGTTTTAAAATATGTTAAGACTAAATAGCAATGGAACTTTACTGCTTTATTCATTGTGAAAGAGAAACAATTTAGTATGTTAATCATAAGGCAGCGTAAGAATATTACGTGCATAAGATAAGGGAAGGTTATTAACTTGATTATGTGATTTGCCTAACCGCAGTAGATGGCTGTAATAATTATTGTATGCAAAATATGTTTAATATAAACAAAATAATTAATAGCAGTGCAACAATTATTACTACCACGCTGGTGGAACGAAGCCACCACTGTAAGGGTTGTATCAAGCAACCTTCGTCACTCGGCAAGAGTATGTGGAGTGAGCGAGGCAAGTTGAATCACTACCACTCCTCTCGTGCCCATGCCTGAGCTAAAGCGTATCGAATTATATGCTTATTGATATTCCTCTCTAATTTTGTTTGTTTTACCTGTTTTTTGTTTTATTTTATATTCACTGACGATATCTGTCAGGTAGATGTTAACATAATTATATGTGCTTTAGTTTTCATTCTAATATAACCAGTTTCGATTAATTATGTTCTCTTTTTTTTCAGGTTAGTTGATGACAACCAAATTATCCAATACCAGAGTAAGGTACGAATAATTTTATATTATACTTCACTTAAAACTTCTACAGAACACACATTCTGTCCCCCTATGCTTATTTAAAGGAAAGGATTTAAAAGTTTATACATTTTGATGCGTGAAATTGAGATCATTCAATCAGTAGACACACGTCTTCAGCTTCCCTTGTACTAATACATCCCGTTATCAAAGTTTAGTACTTGGGTTGTTGTAAGATTACATCTAGATCTAGATGATAAATTACCACCTCTAAAGCTATATGAGTGAACCAGCGTTACTGTAATCTACTTTGAGGTTAAGTCATGTATGTAATAGCACCGTATTAAGGCCTAATATGTAAACTGGGCTTCATCGTCACCACCACTGTAGGCCACAAGTTCATCTCTGAGGTCACCCTTCATAGGTGAACAGGTTTATAATTAACGGTTCTTTATGTTTATTTCTGAAGACTCTCTTTCGATATGAAAGACAAACAGTTATATTCTGACAAACGATATGTAATTACCTATTGGTAGACGTGTTTCTTACCTTAGATCCAAAATGTTAGACATGTGTATCATTTGTAGAACAATAATCGACAACTTCACGTTGATGTGTATTTTAACAATTTACGTTATATTATGGTTGTAGAATTTAATGATTTGAAGGAAAATATATTATTAATCTGAGGTAACATCAAAATCTTACCTTCACCCAGTCGTTTTTTGATGTAGATACGGTTCAGGTGTTAACTTTGTTATCCTTGTTACCTATTCTGATACATTTAGAATATTTGGTTCACTTATTTTTCATATCAGATAATAAATAACAGCAAAAGTAGAGCTAACTTTCTCGTGCTATTATTTCCAATGGACATTTAAGCTCACAGAATGTTTAAAAAAGTGTCAAAATAGTATTTTTGTGTAAAACAGCCATGGACAAGACGAGTTTAGCGACTTAAACATGACCTTCACAGTCCCTTACACAATGTAACACTCTGTCGAAGATCATTGCTATTAGTGTTCCGATTACCATCACGTTGGTAGTGTGTAGGCGTTGATAGCTATGGATACAAGATAATTGTAACTCTACAATCTCTAATTTACAAGAGTGTATAAAAGAAAATAACAAAACTGATCAGAAGAACGTTCATCTGTATATTAGAATGTGCAGACTGATAATCTAAATCAGAAATAGAAACGAAGCACGACAGTTAGAAAAATAAATATTTCTACTTGCTAAGTTGACTGAAAAGGCAAGCTAGAGATACTTGTAAACATGCTCTTAGTTGTTACATTTTAAACTTTGATTGTAACATACATATCTTTAAGTATTATTCTACTGCTTAGCTAAAATCATTATTTATGGCTGAAGTATTATATTTGGGTTCAAAATGCCTTAAAACTATAGAAATATTATAATGCAACGTTGTTCTTTTGTCCAGCAATTAAACATAATGTGTATTAAATTCGCCTCTATTGCACCATATCTAAATAAATAATTCACAACATAACCTCAATTCAGAACGAGTTTGTTGCTGTAAGTTGTACATTTCAAATTGGCCGTCGTTACTAGATAATCGCGCTCTTCTCGTTAGTGTGTTTGTAACATTAGATCATTCTCTACATGTACTGCAGGTTGCAGGCCCTTTACTGCAATCGGCGTTTGTCCAGTTCCAATGCAAAGTGACTATTGTGCAATCTTTTTCAATCATAACATGCTGTCCAAAGAAGAAAACCCTTCGTTTTCTGTGGTAAGAGCGAAAGCTTGCACTCTTGATTTTAAAAAAACAAAACATTACGAACAGTAATTCAATTATTCTTTGCTTCATTATATGAGAAAGGGCCTAACTTCAAAAATACACTTTTAGGGAGAGTAATCATTACTATCATTTGATAATAAAAACTCAAAACTGAGGCTGTGCTTATTCCTCATTTAAGAAAGCTGCTAAGAAGACATTAACATAAGTCATGAAATCATGCTTCTTCTAAAACAAATATAGGAATTTAGAAAACTCTACGCTTGTATTCGAATGTTTGTGAACAACATTTTTAACAACGGTTTTAAAGCAACGGCATATTAGGTATATATACTTGGTGCGAATAACAAAAATGCACACTTTTGAGAAACAAAACACTCAAGGTGTTGTGTTATGGCTTAATGCCACAACAAAAGTTGTAATTGTGTGTGTGTGTGTGAGAGAGAGAGAGAGAGAGAGAGAGAGAGAGAGAGAGAAAGAGAGTGCGTGCGTATATGTAAATCAAAACGTGTTCCTTATTTTTGGTAAAGCGTTATCTTCCAAAATTAATAATAATTTAAATAACATAATGAAATCGCCCTAAAGTTGTTTATTACTTATATTTTTTCTGGCTCCCACTGATGTTTTTTAAAAATATTTTTAGAGCTAATATTTTGGTGATTGCATTTGTGGCCATTTCATTATTAGACTCAACGTTTTCGTTTTTATCAGTCATTATGAATACAATTCTTTTTTAGAAATTAATTGAAGAAATAAAATGTCATATTACTGCTAATTTTTTTTTTCCAATACCTTTTGCTTTCAAGTCAAGTATTATGTTGTAAACATATGAAAAAGTAATAAAAATACCTAAAACCTACAATAACTTATAATGAAAATGTTTTACTTGATAAAAACATTTATGATATACCTACCTACTTGTAATAACTCCATATTGCCATACTTGACTGGTTATCAAACTGGGCTGCTGCTTCGTTTGTCAAAGTTGCTATCTCGTTCATATTGTAATACGTTACAATTCTTATACCTACTGCAAATAAATATTACCTGATTGGATATATTCTAATAATTTCTAGGTCTTATACACGTATGCTCGCTATGTTTTAGTTGGTTGCTTGTGGTAAAACTAAAAATCACCAATAGTTTGTTCTGAAATTATGTAACACACAAAATGCAGCAATAAGGTACAGCCAAACTTTCAGGACATATTCCTCACATGTAGAAGAAGTAAATATGTTATTTGGATATGGGTCCACGTTAGAATTAATTTCCTACAACTATTCCTAGTACATAAATAATGAGGACACTCAGGAACAAGTCCAGCATATCACATGAAGCACTTTCCTATAGTATCAAATTTTCAAAATAATACATGTATGAATCCGCCTTCGCACTGAATCCGTGATGCGCTGATGTATCCTTGGAGCATTGCATATTATTTCGCAGCCTTCCTTAATACGGGCACATCTTGTACCGGGGTTCGATGCCCTGGTTTAACCAAAAGAGTATTTTGAACATTTCATGCAAAAAGAGTTCTATGCAGTACAGTGGTATAGACTGTTCCTATGTGTTTCCCACTATTCATGTACTATGAAGCGTGTACAAATGAGTTGCAACATGGAAACAAAACACTTCCGGATCAGTGATAGAAGTCAAAAACCTATATTATTTACCTATACACCTAAAAGCTATATTTGAGCTCTACCAATTCACATGTCAACATACCATATTTTCTTCTTATATATGTCAGATACGTGTCTTGAAAGTTTGGTCGTACTTAATTGTAACATCCTTTATACAAATAAGTGAAATTGAAAAATAACAGGAACAGCCTTCCAACATTAAAAATAGAAGAGAACTACAGCCTTATAGAAAACCTTAGAGAAGTACTTTGCAAAAAGGAAAAAAGTTACACTATTTCTAATATATTCAGTCATTTTGATATTTATATCGTAAGTATGACGGACAATTAACCTACCTCGCATGCTGTATAAGAATAGCTTGAATATATCTCATTTGCTTCAGTAATAACAAGGGAGGTGTTCTAATTTGGAGCACAAGAGAAGCATGGTTAAACTTTCTTAGCATTAAACAGATTGGTGTAATATATTTTCTGTGAAGTTTACAAGCCTGGATCCCTTTATGAGTTTTGATAGCAGAAGCGTTGTTGAGGTGTGGGAGAGCAAGCGGGGTTCGAACTTGCGAACATGAAGAAACTGTGCCCGGGAGACTTGCAAAGTTATAAGAACACACGCATGTAGACTTCGGCCGCAATCTTGAGAGAAATAAGAAGAAATGTTGGAAGTTAGGGAACTCTGTAACTTATCAGAGTGGCGGCGGCGCGTACGAAATATTTCTCTGCGACGCAATTACTGTCACAAGACATAGTTTATTAACATTGTTAGCATGGCTTTAGCTTGTTTTCCCAGCATTAAATTAGGCGGTGAATTATTAACGATATTACTCGTTTCTGTTCTTACGTAGCGCGGCCGGCAAATAGGGTGGGTGCCACTGTGTGATAATAATTAGTAACTAATGGGACGCCGCCCTTCCTGGGGTGGTGGACGCTTTTCTTGGGTGTCAACTCCCGGCTGCATTGTCACCCGAATAAATGAGGCGCAATTTTAGGAAAAAGAATTGTACATCCTATACAACGAGGTCATCGACCACCAGAAGTACCTACTGTTCATAGCAGCAGCAATATTTGTAAAAATTACACGCTTGCATAAATCTCTACAGAAAGTCAAAACACATAAACTGCATATTACCTTATTTGTGGAAATAATACTCTAGGATTTCTAAAATGAATTGTAAAGGATAAGTACTTTGGGAAATTGTCATAAAAGCAATAAATCGCCAGCAGTCACACCATCAAACAACTCTTAATATTTACCACTCTCAACAAAATTAAGATATTATAAATATTAGAAATAAAACATCAACTCTATATGCAGATTAGTTAATACGGAAAATGATAATTTACAGAAGGTTCTCCAAAATTGTCCTTTATTTTTATACTGAATTCAACAAAAATCTAAATGTATCAATAAATCCTTTTATAACTTTACAAGATAGACATTTAGTAAGGTTTCGATTAAGAAGTTTTAATTGTTAACAGCATCTATCTGACATAGATAAACTTACCCTTTTATTGTACTTTCATGGTCATTTTTCGGAGCTTTTAATTTAAACAACTGCTGGTATTATAACTCATCGACTAGATATTTCTAAACGTAGTGTTTAGTAAGATTCACCGTGAAGCACAATCACATTCAGCCCCACATTCATAAATCCAGACTTTGCGGAGGGTACGGAATGATTCTATTAAAGAAGGAGCCCAGTCCCAGCCTGGAATCGAATTCGGCTCCTCAGGGTTGTAAAGCCCGAACGCTGACCACTCAGCTACAGAGACGGTCAAACTTTCCGTAATTAAGTATCAGTTCATGAATTGTAATATGTGTCAACAAACAGTCCAACAACTACTAAGTTAAGTCTTCTTTGCTCCAATTGACTGCTAATGAAGCTATGAATTTCATTGAGCTAGCGGTTACTAGATCTTTGTCTACGTTACCCTAACAATTACTGAAGCTTTCATGAGGATATTATTTTATTTCTCCAACGGTTACTATACTATGCCTTCCATCATTCAGGGGTTACTAAAGCTGTTTCTCCTGCTGTTCATACGCTACCAATTACATGCTATCTCAGTTACTAAAGTATGTCTATCATTGCTCCAATAATTACCAAAACTATGCCCCTCATTGGTCCACAAATTAATAAAGCTTTTTGATGAATTCTTCCATTGCTCCCCCAGACATTAAAGCGTATTTCATAGCCTTCAGTTACAGAAGCTATGCCCTTAGTTGCTCAAATATTGTCGAAGCATTCACTCACTGTCTTGCATTGCCCAAACAGTGAGAACACGTATTTCATTACTCCAACAGTTTCTGAAGTTGCATTTTTCATTCTTCAAACATTTACTGAATCTTTCTTCCATTGGCCAAACACTGGGTATATTTAATTCCTTACTCACACGGTTAATGAACCTATACCTGCCATTGACCAAACAAATAAGGAAACTACTCGTATTTATTTCAATGCTCAGTTAATTAACCTGTCTCCCGTTGTCCGGGCATTTACTGAAACTACGTATTTCATTGCTCTGACAGTACTGGTTCTGTATTCTGTCCCAAATATTTAGTGCAACTATGTATTTCATTGCTCTGACAGTACCGGTTGTGTATTCTGTCCCAAATATTTAGTGCAACTATGTATTTCATTGCTCTGACAGTACTGGTTCTGTATTCTGTCCCAAATATTTAGTGCAACTATGTATTTCATTGCTCTGACAGTACTGGTTCTGTATTCTGTGCCAAACATTTAGTGCAACTATGTATTTCATTGCTCTGACAGGACTGGTTCTGTATTCTGTCCCAAATATTTAGTGCAACTATGTATTTCATTGCTCTGACAGTACTGGCTCTGTATTCTATCCCAAACATTTAGTGCAACTATGTATTTCATTGCTCTGACAGTACTGGTTCTGTATTCTGTGCCAAACATTTAGTGCAACTATGTATTTCATTGCTCTGACAGTACTGGCTCTGTATTCTATCCCAAACATTTAGTGCAACTATGTATTTCATTGCTCTGACAGTACTGGTTCTGTATTCTGTGCCAAACATTTAGTGCAACTATGTATTTCATTGCTCTGACAGTACTGGTTCTGTATTCTGTCCCAAACATTTAGTGCAACTATGTATTTCATTGCTCTGACAGTACTGGTTCTGTATTCTATCCCAAACATTTAGTGCAACTATGTATTTCATTGCTCTGACAGTACTGGTTCTGTATTCTGTGCCAAACATTTAGTGCAACTATGTATTTCATTGCTCTGACAGTACTGGTTCTGTATTCTGTCCCAAATATTTAGTGCAACTATGTATTTCATTGCTCTGACAGTACTGGCTCTGTATTCTGTCCCAAATATTTAGTACAACTATGTATTTCATTGCTCTGACAGTACTGGTTCTGTATTCTGTCCCAAATATTTAGTACAAATATGTATTTCATTGCTCTGACAGTACTGGCTCTGTATTCTGTCCCAAATATTTAGTGCAACTATGTATTTCATTGCTCTGACAGTACTGGTTCTGTATTCTGTCCCAAATATTTAGTGCAACTATGTATTTCATTGCTCTGACAGTACCGGTTGTGTATTCTGTCCCAAATATTTAGTGCAACTATGTATTTCATTGCTCTGACAGTACTGGTTCTGTATTCTGTCCCAAATATTTAGTGCAACTATGTATTTCATTGCTCTGACAGTACTGGTTCTGTATTCTCTGCCAAACATTTAGTGCAACTATGTATTTCATTGCTCTGACAGTACTGGTTCTGTATTCTGTCCCAAATATTTAGTGCAACTATGTATTTCATTGCTCTGACAGTACTGGTTCTGTATTCTGTCCCAAATATTTAGTACAACTATGTATTTCATTGCTCTGACAGTACTGGCTCTGTATTCTGTCCCAAATATTTAGTACAACTATGTATTTCATTGCTCTGACAGTACTGGTTCTGTATTCTGTCCCAAATATTTAGTGCAACTATGTATTTCATTGCTCTGACAGTACTGGTTCTGTATTCTGTCCCAAATATTTAGTGCAACTATGTATTTCATTGCTCTGACAGTACTGGCTCTGTATTCTGTCCCAAATATTTAGTACAACTATGTATTTCATTGCTCTGACAGTACTGGCTCTGTATTCTGTCCCAAATATTTAGTGCAACTATGTATTTCATTGCTCTGACAGTACTGGTTCTGTATTCTGTCCCAAATATTTAGTGCAACTATGTATTTCATTGCTCTGACAGTACTGGCTCTGTATTCTGTCCCAAATATTTAGTACAACTATGTATTTCATTGCTCTGACAGTACTGGTTCTGTATTCTGTCCCAAATATTTAGTACAAATATGTATTTCATTGCTCTGACAGTACTGGCTCTGTATTCTGTCCCAAATATTTAGTGCAACTATGTATTTCATTGCTCTGACAGTACTGGTTCTGTATTCTGTCCCAAATATTTAGTGCAACTATGTATTTCATTGCTCTGACAGTACTGGTTCTGTATTCTGTCCCAAATATTTAGTGCAACTATGTATTTCATTGCTCTGACAGTACTGGTTCTGTATTCTCTGCCAAACATTTAGTGCAACTATGTATTTCATTGCTCTGACAGTACTGGTTCTGTATTCTGTCCCAAATATTTAGTGCAACTATGTATTTCATTGCTCTGACAGTACTGGTTCTGTATTCTGTCCCAAATATTTAGTACAACTATGTATTTCATTGCTCTGACAGTACTGGTTCTGTATTCTGTCCCAAATATTTAGTGCAACTATGTATTTCATTGCTCTGACAGTACTGGCTCTGTATTCTGTCCCAAATATTTAGTACAACTATGTATTTCATTGCTCTGACAGTACTGGTTCTGTATTCTGTCCCAAATATTTAGTACAACTATGTATTTCATTGCTCTGACAGTACTGGTTCTGTATTCTGTCCCAAATATTTAGTACAACTATGTATTTCATTGCTCTGACAGTACTGGCTCTGTATTCTGTCCCAAATATTTAGTACAACTATGTATTTCATTGTTGTGACAGTAGCATGTGTCCACCTAATTACGACTGCTTCAAACGAAAAATTCATTTCGAGGTCACGCTTTACAGTGTTAAATGGCTTGAATGCAGTTTTGACTTGTGCATCTGAGAGCTAAAGTTCAAAGTTATTTCGAAGTGTGGGTGGAGGAGCATCTTATTGCAGATTAATTGAGAACGTTTCTGTCCTTAGAAGTTTCTGTGTAAAAAGAGAGGTGCATAAATTCTTCGTTTTTGAGAACCAGGATTATTTTTGCATCATAACATTGTGATAGTTAACTGATTCGTAAGTATCCACAAAACGGCATTCTAAGTCCGAAATGTTTGTTTGCTACTAATAATCTTGTAAAGATAAAGCCTATATTGCAAAATAAAATTCTTTGAACTACGTTTACTTTAAGTGAATGGCATCTGTTACATAAGTACCCAAGAAATATCAAGTATTGCACTGGAACAAATTTCGATATCTTTATATCACTGAGAAGACTTGTAGAATAGATACTTCAAAGCCCTCAAGAAATAAATACTTTCTCATCGGTCACTCTGTTGCTGTGTGTGAACAGCAAAACTCAAAATCGAAAATTTTGATAAATATCAAGTTTTATACTTCAGTGAGATAGGTTTTAAGCATAGGAGAATATTTTCAAGAAACCCCCTCTTTTAATTGGTAACATTTTCGTGATTTGTATTTTTCTCAAAGTGGGTGTAGCAATTTTTATTAAATAAACATAATTATGGGTCCAAGAACAATATCTAAAGTGTAGCTACCAGAATTGAATTTTTTGGGAGTACCCTTTGATTTAAATGCGAAACCTTAAGAAATAGACAAACGTCTACTGTGGAACAAGCATAAAAGCATAAATATTTCTGTGGTAAAATTAGTTATTTCAAAAATATTTTCTGTTGTTAGTTTAACTTTTTCCATATTTAACGATTTAAATTACCATTTTTGGGTCTCTAATAGTAAAATAAGAAATATGAATAATTTGTAGAACATATAATGAAAATAGGTAGTGGTAACAAAACATTAAAATGATTGCCACTTATTACATGTATTTTTAATTTTATATATTTATAATGTAATGTAGATATGAGTTTATACCAGTAAACCCCGCGAACTTAATATATGAACATTCCACTCCTTTTGTTGTTTGAACTCTTATTGTAAGAATAAATGCAAGAGCACTTGCACCGCTGTTACCCTGAGGGAATGGGTTTAACTTCTGCACTACGCACGGCCTGTGTGAAAGGGTATCTCGGTGGAATCAATACACTGCCTAGCCTTACGCTCCATTTAAATATATTATATGGATTAACAACCCGCCTCGAACAATCGTTTTATGACCCATTATGCGTTTACGAGCGGTTTGATTGAAGCAATAAAAAAATCGGAGGTTCAGAAGAAAAGATTTATTTAGCTTGTTGTCGTAAAAGGCATTTATTCGGAGGGAAGGGGAGCAAAAAGCTTTAAATGTACTACATTGCAGTACTGTACACACATTGCGAGTAAAACAGAAAAGAACTCATTGACTCTCGGATATATTCAATCTCTTTTCGTATTTTGTATTTTCCTGCGTTTTGAAGCTCGTAGCGAAATAGAAACTGGAAATTATAAAAGACGCTCGTCTGAAAAGGTTGGGTTATTGATATAACTCATGTTTTGACAGATAAAAATTAAATTATTGTCTCTAAAGCAATCACTTTACGGATTAAGTACCAAAGAAAAAATATGTCCTGCAATATCGTATTCGAGTACACTGCATGCATAAAAAGTGATCGATTTATGGAACTTCATAATTTTTGTTTGGCGGGTAGAAGGGATGGCTTCACCGAACACTAATAACAAAACATCTCGTACTCGTAGATATTTACATTACAGGAAATGGAACATCACGGTTTCAAATGAATGTTGTTAATTTTGGAACATGCTCTTCAGGCCCAGAATATTATACTTTTCTATAGGTATATTATCGTTCATTTTCTTGGTGTAGTTTTCCCAAATCGTCATTGCTACAGATAGGCAGAACATGAGCGTTCATATTCTAAACCCATGTGCCATAGCAATGGAGAAAAAGGTGTTTGCGATTTGCAGTGTGTAAAATTGAATTCGCGTGTTAAAAATGCTATATTTCATAATACTTTGGTAAAGTTTTCGTATTTCATAAGAATCTTTGTTTTGCAAAATTTAACAATGGTCAGTTTTAGAAAATCCATTATGGGTTCGTAATTTGCACAAAATGTTCTTAGAAGATCTGAGACAATATTTAGATGAGGTTCCAGCGACCTTAAGAAAAGTTATTTCTACAATCCATTTTATACTCGAAAGATGTTCATTACATTTTACACTATTTAAAGTTAACAATGTCGTTTAAAGTAAAGGCAGTGAATTACCAAGAAATGTTAGGCTACTAAATGTAGCACTGTACAAATTAGCGTTACATCATAAGGTTCCTTTTCATAATGCAAAACAATGCTGGTAGAAAAAGCTGAAAATACTGAAAATAAATTCATTGTAATGTCATTACGTCATTATCATGGCCAAAGCTTAATCTGAAAACGCCTACCTTTTTCAAAATAATGGAATATCGTATATTACTGCTCTGAATGACTTAGGGATAAAGTTTTGTGCATTAAATTGTATGCATGTATAGCTTTTTTACACATAATATATTCCATATGTTGGTAGATTTTATTCACGTTATGAATTTCTCTGCTAGTTACACCTAAAAATGACTTACAATAATGAAATCCATACATCCTTATCTCAATAGTCATCAAGACTTCTACTTCTTCAAACTTAATTACATATTACTAACAAAAATAAGAAAATATGCCAGATAATAAAACAAATTATTGTATGCAACTTCTGTGGAAAGCATCTTTAGGTTAATGGTCTCGAAATACCATCCTCATCTATGACTGTATACATCTTAAGTCGTAAAATATAAATTGCAACAATATCTACATAAATAATACAGAGCAGGTTAAAATTGGAGCTTTGCCAGCTCACTGCGGCAGGGCTCAGTAAAACTCTGCTTTTGTAATTAGCTGTGTAACACATTATTTTGAACAGTATGTACGTAAGATAAACATAATTGTAAAGTACATTTGATGACTCATAAGTTTTGCATATTTGCAGTGTGCATACGAATCACATTTACGTAAGCTGAAGCTTACAGCAGCTTGTGCCAAATCCCTTGTTAACAAATGTCCACATTGTTTGGTGAGCTTTTTCAACGACGAAAGGGAAATGTTGCAGCACGCGCAAAGAACGTGCAGATACAGCGTTGCAGCTACCACACTCCATCACCAGCAGAAATCCTCAAGATCGTGTGCTACTTTGATTTCCAAATAGAAGCTCAGCAGATTTCTTATCCTCCCTCTGTCCTTCAGTTTGACGTTGTTGATGAACCATTCTTCCGAGATGGATCCCACGTCTGCCACCAGCGGAACAGCTCGGGTTCAAGTGGAAACCGTGCGGCAGGGGAAAGAAAAAATCTCTATATCGAAGACTTTGGTCTAAAATTGTTCTTATTCAGCCCTCCTTCTTTCCCCACAGTTTCCTCTCTCCCATTTCTTCTCCGGGAGTGTAAATTCTGGTTTCCCGGACAGTTTGATCTTGTTCAGTCGCAGCAGCGGGATTCAGAAACCCCTTTTTCATTGTAAAATGGGGAAAGTTTGGTGTACTTCTGTTTGAATGGCGTATGGAACTGGAAGGCGCAAGAGCTTTGACAGTCATTTCTTTCCAGCTGCTCGGAGCGTCCCTTTACAGAGATGGATGGGACAATATGTTGTTTCGCGGAGAGCGTTCCTGATGTGTATAAAAAGTGACAAAGAAAGGAAATCGGGGACGAGCAACTTGTGGATAGAGCTCTCAACCCATTTCCCTTCTCATTTAGCTTTATTTCGAGACAGGGCCGTAAATATTGAATCTTGCGGAGGACGTCACGTGGTGTGGTATACCCTTACAGGGCATTTACTCCTTCACATAAATACAAAACCATATCAATGATGTTAGGGGTTCAGCATGCACAAGATCCTAAACGTACGCATAGCATTGAATTTCTGGTGCGTTTTATGTTAGAGGCAATACACTAGCAGTGGTAAAATACATTATGAATTAGCAGAACTCTGCTTGCGTTATTGCGTTAAGTGCGGAGATTCTACTGTCTCTTCTTTCTCCATTTGTCTTCCTCTGTGTGCAGTGTACATGTCATGTAACGTTTTGAAACCCGCAAACTGACTTTTGTAGTATGTTAATAAGGATTAAAACATAAGCAGTTTGCGTGCACAAATAACGGTAAAATTAATTTTGTATAGTTCTTAAATACTCACCCTATAGATATTTTTAATTGACTACAGAAACATTATAATTAATTAAAACATTAGTTATGTTGTTTTATAAAACTTAACAATAACCAAGATGTTCAGATTTCTCGTGACCTATTAGAACTATGGCTGAAAAGGTAATTAAGATGCCAGTCTATTTCCTAGTTGGGACCTATGTTATGTTATATACCAAGTTTTGTAACACAACACGCACTTTAAAAAATGAACATTTGGATTCAAGAAAACCCATCATACCTGTTAGTATTAATTATTTATTCAAAATCCAAATCACGTTTTCGATATTCATATATGCAGATTTTGGCAACATTTAACATGCTATAGACAATGACCTTAAAAACACTAACATATACCTAATCACCAAACCAATTGCAACTCCATACAATTAAAAACTTTGAAAATATCAAACTGTCAAGTAAATTTAAAGTGTATACAAAAACGTTCTTCGTATACTACATAACATTTCAATTTCTTAGGTGCAGTGGTTCGCCTAAAAGCCCACCGAAAAATTTTAAGGAGCTCTCAATTTAAGAATCACCCTTAATTTTGTACTGACTAGCCAGATTTGAAATATACTGGTAAATTTTCTTGAAACTTCTGTGTGTAAATTCTCAGTTTCGTAGCATTGATATTTGGTGAGTTATTTCATGTATGCAGACAGATGAAAGTGTGGTACATCCAAAAGAATGGGAAAATTTTGTGTTTGCCGCGTCTTTCTAGCGTTAAAAGTTAACGAGAAATCGTTTTGTACATTATACGTATATGTGAAGTGCTTGCAAACGCAGTAAGGATGTTTGCAAATGAATTATTCGAATCAATCTAACTTGTTTAACATAAAATATGCTTTTCAAGCAAGTACTTCAATGAAAAGCAAGAGACTGGGAGGCATTATCCATAAGAACGCCTTGGTAAATAATTGCATTAAAATAAGACTTTTAAACGTTGCAATTGCTTTTCTTACAGATTTTAATTTCGTAATAGAAAACTTTTTGTTTCCAAAGAAGACTAGCCTGAAGGCCTGAGGAACAGCGCACTTCGGCTTCATTAGCGTCAAAATATTGCTCATTTCATTAATCATGAACCACGTTGCTTGTCGCTCCGGGGCATTAAGGTTGCAGAAGAAAGAAAGGGAAAGATCGTTCAACTGTACGGCACTTGAGATGGATTCTGTTAGCAGAGCATATCAGCAATAAAAAGGAATTCCTGCAACATTCGTGATTTAATTTGAAGATGTTCAATTTTTACCATTTGAGCATCTAGAAATATATATATATATATATATATATATATATATATATATATATATATATATATATATATATATATATATATATGGTTTAACATCAATTGTTACACGGTAACAAAAACACAGCCTCTTGCGTTCTTCTCTCTTCTCAACTTTATTCTTCGTCTCCACTTGTGGACCATTTATTTTTAATGGTGTCTATAATCTGGCATCGTTTTCTGTCCCTAAGCTTTCTTCACATTCACCATTCCTTCGGGTGCATCTTTACGCGACCATTCTTTTCTCTCAGTCTCAGACTGTCTCAGACAGTCTCAGACAGTCTCTTCCTTTCTTCCTGAAGAGTTTCTGCATTGTTCATTCTTCAGCCACAAAACTGCTTTAGTACTTGTTTCGCTTATCATTTCACAGGCTACATTCTTCTCCATATACTCACTTCATCATAACGTCAAAATTTCCACACTATACAGTGTTACACTTCACATAAAGTACTTCCCTGATCTCTTCCTTAGTCCTTTCCTCAAAGATACATACACCAAGGGTTATTGGCCCCCTTCTCCATTGCAGTCTCTGATTTTTGACAATTTACTATTAGAAAACAGCACGAGTATATCCCAAGTATATAAAGCTGTTTGCTTGCTCCAGTTCCTTACTTCTCAACTAGCACGTTTCTTAGGGTCATTTCTACCAACAGGTTCTGAAAATAGTTTCTCGTCAAATTTTTAAAATATATATTGAACAGGGTGGTTGTAAACTCGTACAAAGTACAAAGAGAAAAAAAAACATCTTAGAACTTCCTAATTTAATTGCAAGACTTTATAGCATGATCCAAAATGTGCTTGTTCCGTAACAGGGTACTGATCCAAGGCATTGGCTTCTAAGTCCTTAGAGGTGGAAGTCCTCAAAGAGAAGGATAATCCGTTAAATAACAAGCAGAAGAAGAGTTTATAGCAGGAAATAAACTGACACTGTACTCATAGCCACTATAGGTATCTCTTTGAGTTTAGGATCATTATTATCTAATGTTAATAAGTCGGCAATAATAGTCTGAAGTAAATTCAATAGCTGGACATAGTTGTTCCTTTTCGCACTGCGTACCTTCTATCTTGTCGAGTTAAATGAAATAAATAGAAATCTAGATTAAGATCAAAACGATAGTTCAAGAATGATAATTAGATAAAGGGAGAAGATTCAGAATACAAGGAGTGAAACAAACAAGTAAAATAACTGTAGCAAAAAACGGAAGAACAACACTATTACAGCTGGAAAGATAGCAGGCAAAGACAAACAGATGAAAAGTCTGTGTAGCTGTAGGTAAAACACTTCTTAAGGAAAGTCAAAAGAAAAGAAAATGAAGGTTATGAAATGCAGTGTTTGCAGAAGTAATAGAAAGTGAAAGAGTGCTACAGTGTTGACAGATATAAAAATATTACCTAAGAAGTAACAGCTTCTCAGTGAAAAACGTTACAAGCAGTTAGTTTCCAGAAGCCTGTGCAATATCTTTTCTAATACAGGGGTGGACAAAAGTAAGTATAGTAGATGTACGATTTTTCATATATCATGTGTGGCAATGCAATGACAAGCAGTTCGATTTTCATCGAGATGGTGCTCCTTTCTTAGTGCGCATGAATTGTGAGGGACTTCATAGACTAGAAATGTACAAATAAATATATAGGGTAACGGGGATCAATTGAACAGCCACCACAATTTCCGGATGTTATCTTTACAGACATCTTCCTTAGATATTTTTACAGATAAGTGTTTTGGAAAAAGGTCATGTACTGCTGATGAGATGATGAAGTTCATCAGAGACACATGTTAGGAAATTAATGGAAATAAACAAATGTGAAGTAAAGTGTACTTGAACTTCACATATAGACTGCAGCAGTGTGTAAATGCTGAATATCCACGAGGGTGACCTATGTTACAAGTTACTTCATAAATCTATATATGTTCGGTTTCTTTGCGTGCTTCGCATTTAAATACTGTATATCCATTTTTTGCCCAGTTCTGTATTTGGAAGCAAATGCTATTTTCTAGATTCTACAAGGCAACTTTTTAATTTATGCTCAATTTTGTCAACGGCGAAAGTGGAGATTTAAAAAGAAGTGATGATGGAATTAAAATGGCTCTTAAATAATATGCCCAGAATTG
Source organism: Tenodera sinensis (assembly GCA_030765045.1). Classification (NCBI taxonomy): domain Eukaryota; kingdom Metazoa; phylum Arthropoda; class Insecta; order Mantodea; family Mantidae; genus Tenodera; species Tenodera sinensis. Next base: position 262,865,042 of record CM060964.1, read on the forward strand.
CACGAAGGATATACCATTAATCTGTATATCTGAACTTCTTTCTTCAAGGACAAAGGAATATTTGTGTTAATGTACTGCATGTTATGTTCAGTATATATGTATTTATTTCTTCCTGTTTTTAATGTTTATTTTTGTATCTTTTGTACCTCTTTCCAAAGCACTAAACTAAATTCCATATAATAAACGTATTGACTGTAGAAAACATCTGAGAATCAGACATGTGTTTTATAGGAGTTGTTCAGTATGACTCACCGACAATAATATTCGTCACTTTTGAAGATACGGCGCTATGTTAAGTGGAATAATGAATTTGATGACTTAGTATGCAGTTGCGTTATCTATTAATCATGCTGGTTTACTTGGCCACGTCTCGTTGGGCGGAAATGAGGAGGTTTTTCAGAGTAAATTAACACCGATTATCTGTCGTCGTAAATGGTCTCATTTTCATACACCTACGTTTAATTCTGCTCTCCATTCCTGTATCATCCGCCTCCATTCTTCCTACATACAACATCATACTAAACCAAATAACACCGCGCAAGTCATTGAAGCAGCAAATCCAACAAAGAGACACGAATGATCAAAGATGGAAGGAAGCTTGCATTAAAACATCATAAAAATGAACTTTTGTACAGTAAAATTCATTAAATTTGATACTAATTCAGTAAAAATTTGAAGAAACGTAATAAAATGCAAACTTGCAGTGTGCAAACATTTTTAAAATTGTATTCAGCCCCATTTTTCAGCAGATTTATAAATGTTCAAACTTAAATCATTCACATTGCCTTCAAAATGACTTTTCATTAAGTGAGGAAACCCAAAACAACTGTTTTACAGTTCAGAACCATCATGTTTCCTGAGGTGATCAGGAGTGATACAGTGATATAAAACCACATCAAACTATCCTATGGAGGTAATTAACTAGACATAGCTATACTGTTCCACTCATGTAATTTTACCACGATATATATGTTACTATATAAGTTCAAGAGCAATTGTCACATCCGAGAAAATTATAATCATCATCCAATAAGAATTACCACACCTCTTTGGTCATTGGTTTCCAATTGCACGAGATCAAACCAAAATTCCAGCTTTAGGAGTTGGTCAAGCATCATGTATCCAATTAGTTTTAATAATGTAGTTATTGTTCCTCCAGAAGATTTATATTTTATGTTATTCAACATGTCATCGCTTTGAGTTAGGTATTTTTTGGTATTTCAGCAGTTGGTACTAATGGTATAATACACGGTCATGTGTTCATTTATTTGTATACAAAACATAATTACACATTATTTTATTACGTCTTTGTTACATTAACGACGGCGTTGTTTATATGAATTTTATTCCTGAAATGGACATACGAGTATAAATGTCTTCAGCTTAATCAAATTCTCTCATGCTATACTCTCACTAACTTGTTCGATAATCTCAGAATTTCCTGTGGGAATACCCATAAGTTATGCAACATCAAAGGCTTATTTAGTGAGCCGTTCAGACGTTTCATCGTGTCCCATTACAGCATGCCCTATTTGGATAAAATAATTAGGTCTTATTGTATCAAAGGATACTTTAAATAAAGTATTAGATTTTGAAATTAACGATAAAATGTCCTTTTCTTTAGCATTTTAAAAGCAATTCCTATAGAATTTCTGATTGTTTTAAACAATTAACAAATTATGCTAATGAGTACCCATTATATTTTTACTGCTGATAATCTCTATATATATTATTTCGATGCTGCTCGCTGTCGACGGGCCCTTAAACTCCACACTCCACACTCCTCGATGCTGCTTAACCCCCTTCCCTACTACTGATGCACCACTGGTTATATATGAAATGAAGCTGTTATTGGGAAAGCAAGTTTTGGAAGTAAATGTTCCAAGACTTGGCACTTTATTTATTAGTTAAGAATAGAGGGCGAAGATTGTGTGATAAGTCACAAGTTTAGTGCACATAGGTTCTACTGTTACTACTCCCGCATGTATAAGCTGCAGGCTTCTACTGATGCGCGTGAATATACGACGGGTGCGCGGTATCACTTACGTCATTCATTCTCCGTGTCCAACTAACCTGTATCGCATTGACTGCACGCGCTTCCGGCTCTAGTTATCAGGACTGCAGGATTTAAACTGTGGACCGCCCGATCTGTAATCTATACGGGACATTAACCCTACTATATATTGATTTTCATGGTAATAATTTCAGTTTTAAATTATTAGGTTATATACATGTATGCCAATACATATACGTGTATATGCCAAAGGCGTAGCGTGACTATCAGACTCGGCTATGTAACCAAGCGAATATTGTAAAATTCGTTAAAATATTACCCAATTTAAACAGAAGTACCCTTCACAGTTTTCATCCGTTATCATTTTCTGAAAGAAATATTCGATAATACTGAGAGCATGATTCAAAATAGATTCTCTTTTCTGTCAGAACCTACTTCTGTAAATCAAATAAACGTCTCTTCAATATTTCCGTCAACATTTAGTAACGAACGGTATAGAGTTGTACTTCGCTATTAATGTCAGGAGTTTCGTCTAGCACCAATAAAACAAAGAAGGTATCAGAAGTTTGTTTCTTAATTCCATGTGTCATGACGGTACTCACACTTGAAATTAAGTCATTCTGGATGTCAGGTGAAGTTGCACGGAAAACAGTAGCTTTTTCCAAGTGCACCTTTCAGAGAGGTGTCCTATATTGCTGATTAATTTAAATTTTCAATATGGTTACCCCTGTTTGAACGTCCTTCACTCTCATTGTGACCATGGAAAGCAAGTTCCTGTTTTCCCAGAAAACATACAGCCCGGACAAAATGAGAAAGTAAAGCTGTGTTCTTTTTCACTTCATTGTTATGATGCACAACTGAGAGTTTATACTAATTATTCAATGAAAATTCATACCTGGATGTACCCCAAACATTTCTGGTAGTTTTTCGCATATTATATGATTACAAGAATAGTTGCGTTCAATGGTTATCTTATAAATGTTATTTAAATCTTCATAACAGCTAGAAATCAAAATTCAATTTTCTTTTGAAAAGAAGATAAAATATTCGTTTAAAGTATTACGACACAGCCAGGACTCACATTCATAAAGTTGGATGCTGAAATGCCTTGTACATCTGTTAACGTTCGTCTTAATACTGAGTGCGCGCTTTGGAGGGTGCGCTTTAATTACACATTGCTTTTTAGAGAAATTTTAATGTTGGGAAGCTTCTTACGTTCAGTTTGTCGCTCACACATCAATTTATTTTGATTTTCGTTGCAACAACGGCACGGTAAAGCAGTTTTGTTTACTACTCTGGCTCTGACTCATTTCGTGACCTCTCGGATGCGATTGCCTCTGTCACATACCTACATCCGCGAATCCGCTCAAATCTTAATCTACATTTTGCTTCAATAGTAAGTAACCAAGTGTCCAAATCATGCTCAAATCTCCACAATTGAAGAGTACACATATGAGAAACAAAACAAATCGAGAATTACTCCCTATTCACGACTATAAATGCAATAACACGATATGTGCTCTTACATACCACATACCTTGGCTTAGGGACACAACACCAGCCTCCTCTGACGACAGATGCCGTTGATCCAAGGTTTGTTTCGGAACATACTGCTGTCAGAGTGGCGCGAATTCAAATCATGTTTAAGAAAGTTTGATTTTTAATTATATTAAAACGTTATGTACAAGAAAATTATAATGAACACCAATCTGGCAATCAGTTTGAGGAAAATTACAGGTATGTAATACATCTTTCATATCCATTGAAGCTAAGCCCCTGATATATACCTACAACACCCATACAGTTTTGGTGTTGGTGTTTGTTATTAATTACATTAATTAGACATATTAACAGAAATCAGCATAAAAATTACCAACAAAGCTTGTTGTAAGCGAAGAACCCTTAACTCCGCTTAGGTTATTCTCTCTCTCTCTCTCTCTCTCTCTCTCTCTCTCATCTCTCTCTCTCTCTCTCTCTTCCTCTTCCTCTTCCTTTTCCTCTTCCACTCCCACTCTTTGCTCTTTCATCTCCCTCGCCATATCTCTCTTCCAATGTTTTCCCTTTTGTAATGTATACGCCATTTGAAAGTCAGCAGTAAAAATGTTATGCTGCCGAATGACCTGTGGAATCTAAACAGAAACTATAGGATGCGATGTTCTGGTATAAAGAAAATAAAGAGCATGCCTGTGCATCATATTTTTTCAAATTGAACAAAAGCTGTGAAAAATGCAGCACAATGCCTATGAGAAAGAATGTGAGTCACACAATATTAGAAGCTGTAGGAGAGATTCTAAATAGAACTCTCATAAAAAGCATGGAAATCGTGGACGTGTATTATTATTGCTTTTAATGGCTGTTCATTGCGAGTACTCCGCATTAACAACGAGTTTTATTTTGAAAGCAATACGGCATTGGAAGGAAGCATGAGAAACAGGAAATGGAAACATGCTAAACAAGCATACGTAAGTGCTGCAGCATGACAATACTCCCGGCATTTCACGCTGCTTATACCTACCAACTGTATTCGTCTCAGGAGTTTAGCTGTGACCTTGTGGTTGTCACAAGTGAACCTGAGATAACGCGCTGTTTATTCCTCTCGCTCTGACGTTTAACACCCTGCTTCAAAAGTAACTTATTCTTTCTTTCCCGGTACAATAAATATTACGCGACAGAGCATCACTAATACATTACATTTCCGCATCAAAGCAATTGTGATCATACTTTCAGTAATATCACTAATGAATTATGTTTATTGGAAACTCAAGAAACCATGCAATATAATATTGTGCAATACTGGCACTGCTTACAGTTCAACTGTCTTGTGGATAATAATTCTGAACTGGTAATGTTACTCTACATCGTAACAAGAAGCTCCTCACTCCACAACGCGAATGCTCGTTTAATGACTAATACATTCTCCTCAGTAAATGACAGTACAGGAACTTTTCGCTGTATTGCCATAAGCCCTCGTTCGCCTAATTTGGCACATTGAGATTTAGTTTCCGAAGAGGATGCTCATAAACGATAGAGTGTATGTCCCTTAATCCAGACAAAGAAGAAAGTTCACCAGGGACTAAAGGCTGTTTTACAAAATTCATTTTAGAACGCATTCCAACAGGGAAACAACTGGGGGAAGTGGGCTCACAGCTGAGGAAATCACTTTAAACAGATAAAGCTGACAAAACTATAGAAGTCTCGAATAAAATAATTAAGACTGCCTCAGCGGACGACTGCTCAGCGTTTTGGCTTCTTGACCAGGTTTGATTCCCGATTGGGGTTGGGAATTTTTCTTCAACGAGAATAATTTCCTACACCCCACAGAGTCTGGCAGTGTGAATGTGGGAGCGAATGCAAATGTGTTTGTTTAATGCTAAAAATTATAAAAAGCAACTTAAGCAATCCTACAGCTCAGCAACAAAAACACCAGTTGTTTCTCAAGTCAAAGCCCTGATGTGATCCAGGAAGTTAAAACAGCTAAAAATATTTTAAAAATACTTTTGTAAAAGTTTCATTTCTGTTTGATTGAGTTCCTAAATATGGGTCCATATTATAAAATGTGGGTTCATCGGAACTCATCAAATATAAAACGGTTTATTTGTTCTCAAATCAAACACATCAAGGTTGTCAAGCGCAATCAAGCTGTATTTGCGAGATGCAGTTTTCGTCTAACTCATTCGGCGGGGAATCCTATGCAATAAAGTTTTATGCAGTTAGAAAACATAGAGCCTAATTTGTAGCGGCAATTGTGGACATCGAAATCTTCTCTCAGGGAATCCATTACTGGAAGTAGTAGCTGCCGTTAGTCACATGTTGTGGTACCAACATTACAAATACAACTTAATGACCGAGGTGCGGAAGGCGGGGTTCCAGGGCGGCAGTAAAACAATTTTGAGCTCGCTGCATCAAACCGAACCCAAACAACGAGAAATTTCCCACAAGGCTCGGGGCGATCGTTTGCACCATTTGCATGCAGAACATCAACGGAGTAATAATTTCAAAGGGGTTAGGCTGCACAGATTACTCTTAATTCGCAAGTTCGGCTCAGAAGCAGTGGTTTTTAACAATTCGAGCAAGTAGTGAATTGTCAAGACTAGCTAGTAAATAACGATGTTACTCGTTTATGAGAAAGTATGACACGCATATACATACGCACACGTGAAGTACGCAATCAGGAAGAGCCTAGCTGGGAAGAACAACAGTCACTGTAGTTAATGGATTTAAACAAATAAAAAAGCTGAAAATTGAGCCTAGCGCGTAGGTATATTAAGTCTTTTCGTACATAAATGCATGAGGTTTCAACACAGAACTGCCTTCTCTTTTAGCAGAGTCATGTTGGGTACAGAGACGCAAAAAATGTCATAGGTTGTCATTCCTGCGGAATGATGGATCTCCCTCGGCGTGTTTTGTACTAGGGGAGTAATATCCCACCTATCCCATTCATCCCGTCCAATCATAAAGCTATGTAACTTATGGTCACTTCGTTACTAACGTTGCAGTAAGCTTATTGACATATTCACGTAACTTGCCATGAACCCACTTCTGATAATGACTATGACTGAAAAGCTAATTATTTTATTTTAGCTTTATTTTGTTAATTTCCTTACGTCAGAACGAACATCTAAATCACAAGAAGTATTTTGATAACAAGTTAAAAACAACTACTGCGACTACTCAATTAAAAAAGTGTTCCAGAATTTAGGTTTTATTCAAGTGAGGGAACAAATTTTAATACTTTGGGCCCAAGTACAAATGAGCGTTTGTTGACTTACTTAGTCTAAACCAGTCATGTCATTTTGTGACACTAGGTGTCATTCTTCTCCTTCCTCCCTCTAACTTGGTGTTGGGAGTGGTCGGACTTCACGGCGACACAGTGTTAATACGAATACAAGCTTGTTGGATGGCAAACTGAAGATCAAAATAGAAAGACGGGTTAAATACCGTGTTCTCTCCAGTGGCAACCATGTTGTAAACTGTGGTGGGTTTAGAATTGGTTTATACCTAATGCTAACCATTTTTCTTAAAGAATAATAAGATATATTGCAGTGAACAACTCAAGTAAATAGTTTCTGCACGTTACAAGTTTAAATTCAATAGAAAGAATTTTATAATAGGACCAGTAATAGTATTTGTTTAAAATCCTTAAAACTTCTTTTATAAAAAATAAGTTATGGTTAGGCCAACTCCAGTATGATGCCATATTATATAATCATCGACAGGAACAACGTAAAACATACCTATGTGATTGTTTTGCCGGAAAGAAGCAGGATTTTAAATTCTTAATTTTATAAACAGCTTTTGATAGTTAATAATTTGTCAGTATAAACGTTCCATTTCAATGAACTGCCTACAGTAGTACCTAAAACTTCGTTTGCTTGGCAATATGAAATGTGGTAAAATTGGTGAGTGAACAAAATGAATAAAAGTGAATAAAATAGGGGCATTTTTAGTTAACTACCTTTAGGGCTAAAACATGATAAACCAGTGGAAGTAATGGATTCGTGTTTATCTATATGTCAAACAAGGTTCTTAATAGAGCTAATAAAACTTGTAAATACATTAAGGCACAAATTTATGTTAGCCAGAATTCAAATCTCGCTGACCTCTGGAACTGAAATCCGGACTATTAATAACACGTAGCACCGGTTTTTTATTCACAGAAGTATTCAAGATATTATTTAATTACCTATTTAATGATAAATAAATAGGGTTCAAAGGGGCTAAATAAGATATGTTCTATCGATAAGAAATAATTGTTTACAACTTCTAGTAACGTCATTCACACACCAGAGAAATATAGTGTAACTTATATCTGTGTGTACGTTAGGGGAGCACTACCTGCACAAATAGCACCTTTCAGGATCACATATTGCCTAACGTACTCGTTGAAATTGTCAGTCTATTGCTAATATCAAATACAGATTTGAAAACAAATAATGCAAGAGCACTGAAATGTTGGCATAAAATTCCGTGTCCTTTTCCCTTTCTAGGGTGAACAATTATAATCTCTTTCCAGCATCATAAAAGGAAATACATTAACTAAAAACTAAAGTGATTTTTAATAATTATCACGTGAATAAAATCAACTAAATGTTTGATGCTAAAGCAAACGCTTATAAGATGATAAAAGGGAGAGTTCGTAGTGCAATAACAATTTACATAGAATGCCTGATGTCTAGGAGTATCTATCTTGATTGGTCATCCTGACACTAAACTCGTAAACGGAATGGCCAGTGATGAGTAGGTGAATATATGTATAATGAAAATAAAGATAAGTTGGATTTAAATGAGGCTATAAAGGATAGGAACCCCGGAATGTTATATTAACTCTGTGAAGAACTGTTAAGATTTAGAGATGTTCGATTGTTGATCTGTTAACAGCAAAATCTAGGATACAAAAATTATTGATCCAAATAACAAAATCAATATTTCAATATATTCTTTAAAAGTACTATAGAATATAGAACACCATTCAGTGCACTCTCACGGTATAAGATATCTTGTGCTGTTAACCTGAACATATCTTATTAGCAATAAAAAGAGCTGATCAGCAATTGTTTCCAAAGATAAAACCGTCCATATTATTAACTCGGTGTATAAACGGAGCAAATAAAACAAATAGACCTTGGTTAGATCCTCTGAAGCTCCTCTCTCCTTCAGGAAACTCTTATATATTTCTGCCACGTTCATCCTGTGATCATAATTCATCTTCCAAATCCAAGAGAATACACCTAAGTAATATTTCCATAGCGCTGTTTTTCTCCAATTCACCAATGTAAATAACTTTTGCTATTACCATAGATTCTTAAATATAGATAAAACCATTACCTGCACTAATGCTTACTTGCGCGTTCTTCGTCACTTTGCTTTTCTCCTTCTTTGATTAGGTATTCCATTCTCCAAAGTTACACTTTTACGCCGAATGCCTAACTTTTCCTAATTCGCCGAAGTATTACTCTCCGTAAGATATTATCCCAAAATGATGTAACTAACCGAAATAATTTTGTTGACAAGTAAAGGTTATGTTTTGTCTAAAACCAAAGAAATAGTGTTCTCAACATACAAGGCTTCGACCGAATGAAACTTATTTTAAATTACAACTTGTAACAGCGTTAGTTTCTTAAAATATTAAACAAGTGTTTGAGGTTTGTTTGGAGTGTGTTTTAGTACATTCTCTAGGTTCAAAAAGGTGTAGCTGATTTGATTTCCTTAACAAAAATAAATAATCCTATCACCGTAAAGAAATTTCTGATTTAATTTTTAATACCTACTTTTCTATTGATTATTATATACCGAGGAAAATGTTCCGATATGTCCAATGCAATCCACATTTCTTCGCTCATGAAAAATATCCATGCATGCATATGTTCGCTGTATCACGGTCTTCGATTTCGTGATTGCAGTGTGAATTGAAGAGAAAACAAGGACAGTTTCCCTCAGTCGAGCAGCATTTTCTTCGGACTCATAAAATAAGGAATCTCTCCTCCCCAAAGAGAGAAAATAAAAGCATGTTAATAAAAACTTAGCGCCGAATTTGGAGAGAAACTTTTGTTAACTGCTTATCAGCAAATGGAAGCTATAGACCTTCTCATCGCCTTACAAAGCACTTTAAAACAATGAAGAAAAAGTAGTAGGGGGCTGGAGTTAATGGAAAAAGAAGATATTTCCGCCCGTCAAAAATATTTTTCCAACATCTTAAAATAGCAACTGCTTTGTAGCTCTTTGATTGGAATACTGATGATTCAAGAATACATCATTTAATACGCTACTCTTCTGTAACAATTCTTTCATTTTCATTTTCTTTACCCGGTTATCTTTAGCATCCAAATTAGTGGTAGGGTGCGTCTAGAAATAAATAGTAATGCGAACTCCCTTAAGCTGTGTAATTAGATTTATCAGTTAATCTTGTTCATTTTAACTAAAGCTGTATATTACTCTTAGTCAGTGGCATAGAACAGGATCAGTGAAGTAAATACGAATGACATCTCAGAATCTGTGTGACGTAAGAGTGGTATGGGAGAGTCATAGGTAGGAGTGCGGAGAGAAGGGAAGGGCGTCGCGGTTTACAGTCACGTATAAACCAAACACGACATGCATTCCCTTTGCCAGGCTAGCCAACGTCACCTTCCCCTTTGCCTCACTCGTCCTACAATTCTCAAAGTTCCATTCTTTCGGTGTTGGGAGTAAGGAAGATGTGTTCTCTGACATCATAGACCATGCAGTTGACTCTCATTGGCCTAGAACATACAGCTTTGGATTGTGGTAATGGCTGATATGAACAGGAATTTTGTATCCATTTACAAGGAACTCTTCACTCGTTCGAAATAGAATTTTCATTTGTTCCTAGGTTAGTTGACTGTGGTCTGAGAATATCGCATAACATGAGAGAGAGAGAGAGAGAGAGAGAGAGAGAGAGAGAGAGAGAGAGAGAGAGACAGAGAGACAGGAGCTCTAGCGAGTGGCTAATCACGCCAAGCACAAATCCAATAGCTCAGAGATGCTTGAACACTGCCGCGAATACCACTTTAGTCCAGGAGCTTTCTTAAGTAATGTTTACTCATTGTTGGTATCTCAGCTTACCTTATTTAATACATATATTCCAGGTTTTGTGTATGTTTCCTTTTTTTTTTTTTTTCTTTAGATTACTCCTCTTCCTCCTCTCTATGCCTTTTAAATTTTCCATTACCAAACAAATCAGGAACCATATTATAATGTACTTATGATTGAATTTTATACTTCATTTTGCTTATCTCTTGTAAACTTGGCACATCCAGGCAAGGCCAAGATAGTCTAAAATGAGGTGAAGTGCCTAATTATAAAGGTAGGAAGAACTAGAGGGAAATGTCGCGTTGCAGTCGTTCTTACCACAGATGAATAAAGCTTTCCGGTACAGTAGTTTATGCCCATCTTTCCGTCACCGTATCTGTCCCTAATGAACACGAACAAGCAAGAGTATACCGTGATTAATATGTCCTCCATCTGAGATTGTTATCGATCAACTCAAATGGTTGTACTCTTCCATCCTTTAGCGTTTTCTCTTTTTCCCTCTCTTCCCCCCCCCCCCCTCTTTGATTCCTATTTTTTCCGTAGTTCTGGTCTTTATCGGTTTTTACTTTACACAGACGCGCACAACTACACATTAATTAGGACACACAATACCTATACCTACTAGGAATTCAACCGACAAAATGTTAGAGGTTACAGTGGTATGTTAAGGAACATCATAATATCTATGGTCTATGACGCCAAACTTTACAATTGCGTAATGATTTTTCATTTGAATGTCCGCTCTGATAAATACAAATATATAAAGACTTCATACGAATGCGGTACTGATTTCCACTCTAAAAAAGTCCATTTATCCTCCACAAGCGCGATAATAGCTACTATGGCACTATTTTCTTAGTTACGAGCATTACTTTTCTGCAAAAATGCTCTATCAGCAAGGGCCAGTGCAGCCTGATAACTCCACTTTTACATGGAGAATTAATTACCCGTAGCAGAGAGAGCTGTAGTAATAGATCAGTCATCAAACTGCTCAGCCGTCAATCTCTAAAGCTAGATTCAAATCCAGTACAAACTATTACTTTTGGAGTGAACCCAGTTTTAATTTCTCGTGCCTCTTTCGAAGTTTACATACAGGTAAGTTTTTCAGTGGTGTACTGGCTCGTTATTGATTCTGATCTGTAACAAACAGCCTTGAACTCAAAGACCACGGAATATCCTGTATGAAACCACGCGCCGAACACTCCTCTGTAACACCTGGAATTTTGTTATTTAAATTCTATAACATGTTGTATGAATGGCCAAGTTAAGACTCCAATCCACACCCACGTGACGGAACACAAACCAAAGGTCCTAGAGGTCCTGGTAACGGGATCCGGCAAGTATTCAGGTTGGCTTCGATACAAAAAAGGCCTTCTGCCACCGCCAGTGTCTTAGTAATCGACCCATCTTGAATAAAAGGACTTCTACTGTCCGTAGCTAAGACGCAAGCGTTATTCCTGTAGTCAACGTTTTAAATATAATTTAGATTTACTTAATAGGTATTTGAAAAATCACAATAGGTATAGCAATATATTGATAAGTTCAAAAGAATTAAATCCTTTTGATTTTTATGTTTTTCTAATCTATTATGGTCGAAATTAAGGTCTATCATACAAACGATAGTATAGGGGTTATACCTCCTCACCTTAAGTATATAGAAAGTGTATAAAATGTGAGAAAAAAATATCAAAGTATAATATGATAAATGGAGAATAAATAAGGGAAAAGGAAACAGAACTACTAAGTATGTCAATAACTAATATAATACTAGAATATTATGTAGGAAATAAAATCTGAATATTGTAAAGGATAAACTTTGTACAGGAAGCTGGCCAACGGAAAAAGAAATTAGCTACTGGACCACACAACATACCCGGGTAAAACGCATCATAGGGATTAAACCAAATAAATAACCAAAGACCACTGGGGTTAGGATACATGGTGATTGGAGCGGCATTCCCAAAATAATGAAGTTTTTAAGAGCAAAATACATGAATGATTTAATTCTGATAACGCGTCAAACACACGGAAAACAAATTATACATTACAGCGGGAGAACTATTGTCTTTCAGAGTATAACACGTGAGCAACTCTTGAGAAACATTCTTCAATAGGTCCGTTCACGCTGGCTGTGGTTGTGAACCGTGTGAGCTTAGATGTAGTATTAAGTTAGATCTCACCAACGTAGCGGGCTGTTAATGGAAATCAAATGTATTTCGGTTAATTGCAAACTGGTCCGGACAAGTATTCGATAACATTATTTTTATAATTCATTACACGCGTTATATGGAAGTTTTAATCAATTCAATTGATGATTTTGACCTTTTAATATATTCAGAGGATGACACTAAATTGCAGCTGATGTAGAACTTTCAGTTATCGTGATTCGCTTATGGATAACACACTCATTAGAAAATGCTGCACACGTTGCAAATCTGTCAATACTGGCTTTCGAATGAGAGTTAATTAATTGACATCGGATTACAATTCTGCTAGGAATTCATCTGCAGAAATGTCCATGACGTAATACTACATATTATATACGCAACGTTGCGTTCTCAAATTGTGGCGAAAAGTTGTGTGCAATCATATAGTGTCTATCGAGGGTGGAGATGAAAGAACAATGGTGAAGGGTATACCGAAGCAACAATTATCTTAATTAATTGCCATGTCTCATTACTATCGACCGGTCAGGCATCATCTTGAATCAGCGAAGAGAGAGGCTATTGTCGTCCAATTTGGTGGTGAGGAGGAACATGGAAGGGGACAAGGGGTAGACAAGGACAGAGACACCAATGTTCCCGTATTGATCCCCTCCTGTTGTCGGGAACATGTCTGTATGCTATTCCTTCTTCGCTGATTGCTTATTCCGTCGAGGGCTACCAAATTTTACGCTTCTTCCAATAGTGTAACTCGCTGGATCAGTAATTCCTGAGCTCATTACATACTTCGTACCCTTTTATGGCTCTTGTATTGGAGGAAATCTTCCAAAGAAAACATTGTTTTTAACTGGATAGCTCATATATTTATATAATTTCTAAAACTCTCCACCACTTCGATACCTATGGTTGCGGAAGTATTGTATTCCACCCAAAAAACTCATATGGAAATAGCGCTTAAAGATCCCCTGAATCTATAGAAAATAAGAAAATGCTTTTTAGAAAGGCGTATTTTTGCGCACCCTAACTCAAAACAGTAAAACGGATAAGTATCATTTTTCATATTCAAGCAGCAAAAACTTTCAAAAAATCTCCTTCCCTGCCACTCCACAGGCAGTCCTGAGCATGGAAAAATTTCGTTATTTTTATTTTCTTAAAAATGGCTCTAATGGTTTTTATATTTAAGTATATGTTCTATATATTAGGAGAAAGACTAAAGCTTGTATTTGAAATTTTTGAAAGTAGCCCTAGAGGGCCTCTTCTTTCTCATCGAATTTTCTATAACTGAGAAATCATAAAAAAGATATGCAAAGACTTTTATGTAAAATCAAGATTATATGCAATTTGTACCGTTTTGCGAAGTATCCGTTTGCATTTTGTGATGTGCATTTACGAGCCGAAGTTAGGATAGTGCCGACTTGCTTTTAAAGTCTGTTTATATCGATGCTGTCACACAGAGCAGGAGCTATGACTACAATGAGTAGATAGCTCACTTCGTTAGATCAGCTGCACGGAACTGAACGGTAGGTATTGTATTTTTCAGGCTGCTTGTACCTTTCCAACTTAAATATGTACACCCACGACGTAGGTATGCAAGAAAAGTTAATTAACAGTGATTAATCTAATAGTGGCTAACTATGAAGCTCAGACTTAAAGTACTTAGCTATAGATATAGGTCATACAATAGATGAGGACACCTGCGCACTGCGACCTCCACAGATCTAATGTGGCTACAAACCCCCAAGAGAAAGAGATGAAGTGAAGGAACCATAGGAGATTGCAGGCCACAAAGACGCGTGAAAGTCCCTAACAGTTCCAGGCTTGAAGACCCGTCCCACCGCTAAAGCTGCCTATAGAGTGTGATGAACGACCCGTCAACCAAGCAGCCTTATAGTGTCCAAGAAGAGTATCTTTCCTTTGAGCAAGCATCAGCACCATCTCTACTGCAGCGCCATACACCACGAAACCTAGTAGTACACCTGAAACAGGAAATGGAAACGGAATGAAAGGGAAATAGAAAGGAAATCGTGGTAGATGAGAAACCAGCCCAGCATTCACCTTCCGATCAGGGAAACCCACGAAAACCCACAGTAAAAGCGGATGGTGGACAGGAATCGAATGGAGGCCTGAAAGGTTATCACACGCAGTGGTGTCATCTCACTCGGTACTTACGGTACTTGCGATATAGTAAGTCGTCATTTTGGGTCTACGTCAAAATGGATTTGAGAACGTCAAATCCCGGCTGTGGCATTCACTCCTCAATTTCAGCCTACACACGGCATGTACGGAAGAGCAATTAATCAAATCTTTATTGTGCTTCAAGTTTCCAAATGTTCCAGAAGGGACGTTTGGATATGTAACGTAAAATATATTGGAACTGATGTGCTAATGCTGAATTACGGCCAACGCGATGCTACATTTACGTGCGGTTTGAGGTTTCCTTAGTGACAGAAAGTATCTATTCGGTTACCTATTCAATACTTTCGTGCTACACTACATATTATTTGTATACCTCCATTTCTAATATGTAAAATCACTAACCTTCAGTTCAGATTCTTATAGAAAGGATTATTAACAGAGGATTCTTGGGATAAAAATAATCAACTTTTGATGTAAGCTGTGTTATCTTAAAAATGTATGTGCATATTAGGCGAAAATTGTATTGTTTTAGTCTCATTCATTAAAGACCAAATTATTATAAGTTGTTGAAAATAAGAAAGCAGTATTATAGAAACGAAGTACAGCTAGAAGATATAGTACACACTGTGATAAAAGCACCGCTTAAACCGTTTAGTTTTCCCCCACATAATTAAAAGTAGTCAAACATTTGCATTGGCATTGGCTATTTAATTTTAACACCATTGTTGACACTATCAGATAATCCACAAAAAAGCTTAGGTTAAGGAGAGTAAGCAGCTTAAATTGCGTCAAATTCCACATTGATAGATATTATGAAAAAACGATAAAATCCATTTCGGTTACTTTCCTATCACTTTATTGTCTTCTAAAATTTTACTACAAATGCAATTCTCTTCTCGTCGTTAACACAGTCTACAGTCTTTCGGGGTACCATAACCCACAACCTTTACTCCTGGTAACCTTGCTCAGTCCTTTCAGTGTCTTTCTTCACTTTCTCTGTGTCTCGTACACTTACTACGACGTTACCATCACTGGTTGCTCGTCAGAATCTTCTTTAAGACGACCGACATATCTATCACAAAGACACACATGCACAAATGTCTTGGGCTCTCTAACACCGACTCTTGTCTGTAACCGTAAACTCAAAAACTAGTATTTCCTGGCCTTCTTATATAGCGAGGATGACGTCATACGGACCTTTTGCGAACTCCTTCAAACACGCTGGCTGTGACGTAACCAGATCTTTCTCGAAGGCACTGGAAAAGCCCCTTTTATATAGCCGCTTCGATTGTTACTCACACAATAGTCGCACCTGAGTGGTGTGGGGAAGCTTAACCGTGAGCCCTTTGATACGCGCCGCGCCTGGTATGTGGTGTGAAGTAGCTAGACCTTGTACATCCTTTGTTATGCGCCGAGTCCGACTTCCAGTATTTTTATCGTGTTTGCATCGCTAATATTTTATAAATACCATACTGAAAGATGGAATCTAAAGTAAAATAGATAATGTTTCATATTTAATAATGTTTAAACTGATGTAAACATAGTAACAGTTCAACTGTAAACTTAATGACATTTTTCTCAGTTCGACATATTTGTACCTGCTGGTGCACATTACTCCCACACTATTAAATATAATGAAATGAAACTTCTACAACTGTTCCCATAATAAAGAACTACACACATGAAGCAAGGATTGGTTTGTAGCTCATGTAGGTTACAAAATACAAGCATTTCATCAAACAAATTTGAAAAGAAAAATAGGTAAATTGTTATAAAAATGACATAACCAATTAAAATTCCATAAAAGTACTTCCCACTATTGTAAATCAAGGTACAAATCACAAGTGGTAAGATTTTGATGCTGATGCCACAATCTAGCTTTGGGCAAAAGTACCTGAAAAATCTACAATTAGCATGGGTGAGAATGGGTGGACTTACACCCATTGACGTAGATACTAATAACCAGGGTTAGAATTTTTAGGTGCAAATTTCAGATGAAAAAGGAAGGGAAAAGGTGCTCAAATAAGGTAAAAAGGGGACAAAAAGGTGCTGGTTTATTCAACTAATTCAACAATTTCTCTTTCCTTTATTCTAATTTATTGAATTACAAACAAGTACATCAAATTATTACTCATCAGAAGAAGGAAAACACATGAAGCTGTTATGCTTCATGACATTAAGCATCTCTTACTTTTTAAAAGTAAGCCTGTTTCTTTTAGGAGATAGAATGTCTTTGTAGATGCTAAATCTTCTTTCGACACCCACAGAAACCAGTGGGGCAAATCTTGTATTCACTCGGAATGGCAATTCTACACATGTGGCAAAATTCTCAATGTCCTGAATCTTCTTCATGGCAGAGATGAACTGATTTGCGATGCCTTATTCGTTCCTTAGGGTTTCACAAAACCTGTGAAGGGCAAGAACTAAGCATGTCACATGCTTCAGCTTAGGAAATAAAGGCTTCCATTGGTTAACAGCTGAAAGTATGTATGGAGCCTGGTCCATAACCAGAACAAGTTTCTCAAACTCGATACCAGCAGGCCAGAGTTTGTGACAAAAATCCATAATTGATTGCATTTCTGTACTGGCATTGACTTTCTGCAGTTGATACATTTTTTAACAACATGGGCTTAACTTTCTCCCCTGCTAAGGGAAAAACTAAAATGTTCAAAACATATTGTTCCATTTAGTCTATGGTTTATCCACAATGATTCCCACATCGCAATCAGACACTTTCCCCTTGATTCTTTGTATGGTTTCTTGGTAAATAGGCTCCATGTAGTTTTTTTTTAAAGTACTCTCATTCGACATTGGCATCTTTGTGTATTTTTCAAGAAATCCCTTGAAGGCTGGATGGTTCACCTTATTGAGAGGAATTACTGCTTTTGTTAAGAGCTGCACACAATTCAATGATGATTTCCTTAAAATTTTTACTTTTTGAAGAACTCCGTTGAAACGCATTTCGTAAGTAAGGCTGCTGCGATTTATTTGCCTGAAGAATCTTGTTCATTTAATGCTTATAGCTGGAAATGTGCTGTTTGATGCGATCTCGCTGGTGTTTTTCATCTAACGAAATTCCTGAATCGTAAATAGTACATTGAATAACAGTTCCATCAGTGTCTATGAAATCTTGATTGAATTTCTGAGCGAGAACAATAAGTCGAACGCTGGACACCTTTGGCATGGTAAAATCTAGTAATACACTTAGTAATATAACAAAGGACTAACACAGTTCAGTTCCTAACTCAGTGTGACTGTTACACAACTCATTCACTTGCTGTCCACACTCTTATATAGCACCGCGACAATTATGTACCAGAATGTTCTCATTCATGCTGGAGCTGCAGTCTCAGTGATTTCTAGTAGCATCGAGCAGAACCCAGAGTCAATTCTTGGAACTACGCGTGTATGGTTACTGCTGTCTCTGCGTGCCTTGGAATCTGCGCGAACAGATGACGTCTGTCACATTCACGAACAGTAGACTACTGATTCTGGTGAAATTAAAAGGATAGAATGATATACAATGACAATGAGTCATTGTCAGTTGCATTATCGCGGGCTGCTTCATAGTGGTAAAGCAAGAGAAAGAGGATTTGTCGTACAAAGTTATTTTCCATTGTTGTAGGTGTGCTTTCAACTCCCGCGCAGCGTTTACTGAAATTGGCGCACTCTCCACATGTTCACGGCAAACTGAGATATTAATTAAAAGTTAAATATTTTATATTGATTGAAATCATATAGAGTAAAATGGAAGGAAACTTAAAAGAAAAAAGGGGAAAAGGGGATTATGGGCATGATAGGGGGAAACGGGGATAAAGGTACCCGAAAGGGGAAAAAGGTGCATGAAAAATGCCTCTTTTGGCAACTAGAAACAACACACCACTCCAAAGGTGCTGCTTTGTGTATTCTGTCTGAATAGGTTTACAACCCTGCCAATTCACTGGAAGCTGCTGATTTAATGCTTTTTTCTTCTTCATTGAAAACTCAGCGCCTTTTCCTTGATGCTGTGGTCATATAACATCACATGTTGTGATTCCGAGAACAATATAACATGTTTACCAAACGGATTTCTAGAATGAAGACACCGCTTTACTCCATCACTTACCTTCGGTAGATTAGGTAGGCCTGACTTTAAAAAATACTGTTATATGTGTGTAGGTATATGACAGAGAGAAAGAGAGAGAGTGCGTTGTAGCATAACTCGAGTCCGATAAACTTGGTATTTTAGTCGTGTATCTAAAAGATGCGATATGAACATTTTCCAGAAAATCTTCAATCCAAATAACATGGAAGAATGTCCATGCATTTTTATCTTGCCAAAAATTGCTATAACGATTTTGATTAAGATATCATAGGTTTAACATGTTGTGACAAACAAAACATATAACTTGTAGAAACCGCTTGCTAAGTCCTCTTCATTCTGAATGAGTTTTGTATAATTCGTAATGCGTAAGATATAAATTTAAACTTAGTACACAAAAGGTTTCAACCTCCTTAAAGCACACAATTTATGCCGAATACCTAAACTCCTTTTGGAGTTCACCATTTCCGAAGTATTCTTAGTTATTGATTTGAATTTTTTTTTTTTTTTTTTTTTTTTTTTTTTTTTTTTCCCTTCTTTCCCCTCGAGGTCATGCAAACACAATGCAATTTCGAAGTCCTCACATAGCGACGAGTCAGTCTGGGTGGCTCAGTTGGCTAGACGCTGGCCTACCGATCACAAGGTCGCGGATTCAAATCCGGCATAGACCGATGGCTTTTAAGTGTGCTTAAAAACGACAGCCCCATGTCAGTAGATTTACTGGCAATTGGCAGCGTCGTTAAACAACAAAATAATTTAATATAATTCTCACATAGCGACACGCTCTTAAAGTATTTGATTATCGCTTTACCTACTATATCCTACACCGAAATCGTAAATGTGAATTTAAAGTTTATCTGGACTGTCAAGAGGTAGAAAATAATTGGCTCTTTTTAGAGCAATTTGTAGAAGTGTGAGCAGAGAATGTCATATCGAGGTATAAGAATTTCTAAGCACCAAAGCCAAAGGGAAGGAAATAAAGCTGAGCTGTAACTGGTCAATAGGCAAGGGCGTCGTAGATAATAAACTACACCCATCCCTCGTACAGTCTTCTGGCGTGTAAGACAGCACTCGGAAAATGTTCACCTGCCTGTCACTCACCCTTGGGCTCTCTTGTTTGCATTCTTTGTAGTGCTAAGCTACTGCTTAAGAGTTCTTATGCCTTGTCATGTGATTGCAACATACCTATCGGAATTGTTTATGGATAGTATAATGTGTAAAAGATATATTTTATCAATTTATAATGTCGTGTGAATGTATCTCATCACTTTTTTGCAGCACAATATAATTAAGAAATATCTCGTTAAGTTAAATAATGTGGCCGGCCGGCCGGCCGACCAATACATTGGTGACCTCTCTTGCACACTAGCTAGAGAAGGGAGCAGAGGGACGTATATCCTTCGTGCCCGTATTCCCCACTGTGCTCCATATCCTATCATTGAGGATTAACATTCCACGCTTAGATTGGCACAGATCAACAAGGTGAAACATAGCACTGGGTGATAGTCGGAAACTAACCAACCAACCAACCGTAATGAAGTTATCTACAGATGATACGAAGTACAGGAGTTATGTTAATGTTATTGCATTGGTTAAACCAATTCTAGCAACACCTGGTAATGCTGACCATTACGGTGTATCACCTAAGTGCAACTCGTTCATTTTAGCCCAGAATTCATTAACCTCTAAAGCAATCGCGAGATCTCAGCTTGTCATGCGTATAAATTTTAAACAGACAGGAGCTTTTCAGGATTGACACAAATGATTCTGTATTTGTCGGGAAGAATTCAAATCAATGCTTGGTTATTGGGATTCCTCCAGAATAACATGTGGTTACTAATATTTTATTATCAATGTATAACAGCAAACTTGCTGAAGGCAGTGAATCTGATGAAGCAGAAGTCTTAAAGTAAGGGAACAAACCAAATAATTCCAAGGCTTACTTCTTCAAATAGATTTAATGCCACAACTTGAGCCATATAGATCTGATTCAGTATCCAAAGCTATCTCAAGAGTATCAGCCAGAGAGCATATGAGGTTTAAGTCCCAGTTTGGTATTGAACGTTTCAAATATGATTAAACTTTCCAGCTTCGTACCTACTGAAACAGCAATTGTCAAACACATCCTAATGTAGGTTGACTAAAAAGCCCGAAACATACAAGCACTTGTAACGTTGCAAGTCGCCTTTGAGATTATTTGAAATACTTGATGTCTGAAGATTTAGCAGGATGCTAGAATCAAATGAGAGGGTTTGTCGCGCATGATAACTTAGCGGTAAGAACATCAGCACATAAAACCGAAGATCCGAGGTAAATAAACAAAACAATGTTGAAATAATGTGTAAAAAATTAGTTAAGGTACAATAAAATTCTTAATAAATTAAATAACAAATAATGTGATGAAACAGGAATTTCTGAGCAGTAGAGCCAGTAGGAAAGTAAAGTAAGTTGACCTTTTATTGGACTTAACTGACCTCGCAGGATACAAAGCACCCCATCCCTCGTGCAGTCTTTTGGCATTTGCAGATAACACTCACCAGATAGTGTTAAACTGCTCATCAGTGAGCCTTGGTTACTGTTGATTATTCTGTGTATTGAATGTTTTGAAGTTAGTTGTTTAAGAATTTCGGTGTCTGGATATGACACTACAGAAAATGTTGATTTCTGAGATATTGCATTTTTAGAAGCCCCATATCTTATATCCACTAGTTCTATATAACACTCGTTTTTTTTTTTTCCTCTAAAAAGCAGCTTTATCTGGCCTTTTCCGGCCTCGAGAAGGAAAATAAAGTAATTGTGATACTGAAACAAAATACAGAAGGAATTAAACAGATAATATTGTAGGTTATGCCATTATTCAAAATTAGTATCCTATTTTAGCTATACTAAAAGGTTTTTCCTAAGAGCGCAATGTAATAAAGGCAAGAAAGCGAAAGCTGTGCTTTCACCCCGAAGTTTTATATTAGCCATTTTGTACACCCTTGAAGCCGAGTGGAGTTGGGGATTAGAAAGAGATGCGGTAATGAGGTCAAGACTAAATTAAGAGGGAAAAAGACGGCATAGTTAAAGGAAAAGGCGTAGAGGAATTAAAGGAAAAACAGGGAGGGAATAAAAACAAACACCAAAATAGAAAGGAAAGAAGACTAAGTTAATTAGAAAGAAACATGGGAAAGAAACGCAAGAGAAAAGTGTGTGCAAATTAAGGAATTTTTAAGATGCAGTGGGGATAAAATTAGATGGCACAAAGTGAGGGAAGGTGGAAATGGTAAAGGGAAGGAAAGGAGGGGAGCAAGAGTAATTGAAGGAAATGAAACGGAAGAAAAAAGAAGCCTGGAAAATAATACGGCGCATAGTGTCAGTTTTAAAGAAAATCAGAAGAGTTTAATCTCGGCCAATTGCAGACGTGACAAACAACTCGTGTTTTCTGAAACAATCTAAGTCTCTTTTTCACCAGAGAATTAAACATTACTCGTTGAATTAAACATCCACGTCATCATTTCTTTCTTTTACGAATTAAACTCAAGAGTTGTACAAGTCAAGAAACTGCAACTTCTGAAGTTGCGTTCGTGCTCTATGTCTTGGCTTATGTAAAGCACACCCAAACTGATATTATCAAGTGCTTAAGCGCTTTTTATTTTATTTTTCCTCATCCATAAGAACAACATGAAAAATAGCAGGTGGCCCACTTCACCCGGTAACACCGTAAGTAGATATCCCTTTGTGCGTTAAAAGAGTTGCAGAACGCCACGGGGCAGTTGTAGCAATAGAGAGAGCAGTGGCATGTTCTGCCTCTCAGTGAAGATGTGAGATGAGAGGCAGTTGAACTAGCGTGTTTAGTCCGTGATAGTAGAGAATAACAGTATAAACAACCGAAAAGGTCTCACTTTACTTGCAAGATGTTTATTTTCCAGGGAATAATCCCACTCCTGTATATGATGCTATTGTCTGACATTACGGGTTGTTTATGCTGTTATTGTCTATTATCACGGACTACACACGTTAGTTGAACTGTCTCTCATCTCATGTCTTCGCTGAGAGGCAGAACACGCCACTGGCCTCTCTATGGCTAGAATTGCCCAGTGGTGTTCTGAAATTCTTTTAACGCACAAAGGGATATCTACTTACGGCGATGCGGGATGAAGTGGGCCACCTGTATAAATGGGTGATTTAAACCGTCCAAGAAAACGAATTCATTAAAATTAACCACAATTTTGGATGCACAAGAACATGATGAAAACCATATTTGATTAAATATAAAAATAAAGCTCTCCATATTTCTTAAGATACATTCGTTTGAGGAAGTGAATGCAGAACTTAGCTTTGCACGGATTCTGGCGTTCGCTTTGAGGCAGGAACAAGCGCTGTAAGTCAGAGGCGCGTATTCCACGGAAGCAATCGAAGCATTGCTTCCACTTTAATACATCCATTTCTATATTTTCATTAAAATCACCTCTGTGAAAAATTTAGCGATACAACTTTCAAACAGCGTATATGAATTACCGTACAACTTGCAGTTTTGCGAGTAGGTTTCTGGAGCCCCAAAAGATAGCATAGAGTGTTTGCTGATGATCGATATTTAGATTCACTGTCGATATAATCTCGTTTTGCGGAAGCAAGATCTTTCTTGGTTGTTACGTCCCTGTGGGTAACTAGGTTATTGCTTGTTAGAGGTTAGGGATAAACGAATTGTGTTGTATATTTTTAACAAACCATGAAGGAGAATGCAACTGTTGTTACGAATAACCTTGCTAAACTACCTACATATTATATCGGTGTATTTGCGCGTAAAGAACATTGCGAACACTAATGCACTGACCACACGTGCAGGCTTTACCATGACCCTACCTGCACAAGTAAGTACATAGTTTGTATTCGTAACGACGTGCGCGTACACAAGTCTCCACAAACCAGAAGACCTGGCGTGCGTAAACTTGCAGTACTAAAGATTTTATTTGCCCAAATCCTTAAGCGTGTGCGAGTTTACTATATAAATCGTTGCTATGCCTTTGGAAGCTAAAGTCAAAGGAATAAGGCGAATGTCTTACGAAAAGCTGATATAGAAATTAAATCGTAAATCAATGTATGATCTTAAAAAACTTGTAAAGTTATACTCAATTTTCTTTAAGAGGTATTAGTAGACTGGCACATCGCGGTGCTTTATCATTTATTTTCGTCTATTTTCAAATAACTAAGCCAGTCATCTGGATCATTAAATTTATATGCGATACCTATATCTTTCTTCTCGAAGCCACTTTTTACATCGTTTCGTTGGGGAGCGTTTGTTATCCCTTCTTTTCACCAATAAACAGTACACAAACGACTGTGACAAAAATAATCTTCGGGCCACATTGTTTCGATGTCGACATCCTCCTCTTTCGAAGACCAACTTTGTGGTGAGGTTTGCGCAAACTTGCCTGCAAAGTATGGTTGCATTACTGTGTTCTATCTTGTTTGTGCAAACTATGTCGTAAAAGTAAGTGGCTGCTGTGTGGCAGACGCCTTAGGAACAAAAGAACCCGACATAAGCTAGAATTAGAAAAAGCAGGTGCCTTTACCAGAAATCTTATTCGTTGGAAAATGCACGAATGTTTCTTCAATAACGAACCTCTAAAGTTAAACAGTCTTACATTCTGTCAACAATAACCCTAAGTTGCCTTCTTTTAAGTGATCCACCTTGTTGGTGGGAGAGATAATACGAAATCGGAACTTAAGTTAGTAAAAAAAGCGTGTATTTCTAAAATTCGCGTATTTTCCCTTCATGTTTTACAGTCTTACAGAATTTTTTACTGACATCGATTGTAGTGATCATCGGCAGTCGCAGTGTCAAGGACCGCACTAGAATTATAGGTATAGATTTAGAGGTTACCGCCAAAGAATCTTCCGCTGAACATTTTTGCGACTCAGGTAGTATATAGGTATTATTACGGAAACAGTTATTTCTAAACCGTAAAGTCTGCATACACCATAATAACACAATATACTGCAATAGTTACAATTTCGAGTGATTAGATTCAGAAGCGCTTCAATTCTTCAACCTCAAGCAGTCGACAACTCACTTGAAACAGCTCAAATAGTGCTAGAGAAGTTGAATCCGCCAATGCCACATCGTTAGTGAGCATGTTTCCTTATACGGCTATAACTGAGAGATTTTGCAGACTACTTTGAATTACCACAAGCGCTAAAACCACATGACCGATGTTTTGCGCATAGGTACGTCACTTTACGATAACGAAAGCACCCGTAACGTAACACGGCATTCTGAATGACTTAGCGTGAAGGTTTGCGGTAAATGTCATGGCGTAAGAGAAGCAAGAATTTCCTTTCAACACAAACATGATCTAATTCTGCTATGAAAGGTTATTAGCACAAACCCTAACGAGGATGTAAGCTTATGGAAGGACATTCGTGGATTTCCAGTCAGAGTTCATGCGACCACAAGCTCAAAGGTATTAGTGAATCTCTTGTTTACCCGCTTCCTTAGGTTAGACTTGCACAGATGTTAACATTTTACAACACTGAAAGGTGTGCTCTTTAAGGATTTGTTGCCTCATTGTGGTCATTCAGATGAGACATGGTCGATTCTTGGCGATCAGCTGTATTAGCGATGCACTGGTTGGGCAGATGAAGCAGTGAATACAAACCCTTAACCTCGCCTTCATTCATAGTGGTTCCGCCACTGATTGGATTCCAAATGCGTTTTATTTTAGCGGAATGGCTCTAATACCTAGGTAAACACATAAACGGCGGGAATGACAAAAACCTAACAAAAAGGTCAAGTGCCTGTAGAAATCCGCTTCTTTGTGTTCTTTCTCAACAGAATAAACGTGGTCCAGCGTTGAGCTCTTCCTGAGAGTATTGTTGACAGAACTGCGTAAGGTAAAAAATGTTTGTTTCGCCTATAGTCCAGCGTTGTTTCCTGAGAAACCCGGCAATGGTACTGTTAAACAAGGCTTGGGAAATGTGCCAATTTTCAATTCTGCCAATGGGCTAAAAGCTAACGTACGGGTTCGTGCGTGTATGCGCGTGTGTGTTTACTGTGATGAAACTCCATTCTTTCCTGTCGTATCTTTCGCCAGCAGTTTCCAAGTAGGAGCGCTCTCCAAGAAGTGATGCAAAAGCGGAGAAGACGTTCAGGTGACCAAACAAATATGCTTGGTTTTCAAGGAATACAGAAACGCCAACTAAACCCATGAAAATAGCGTTCATTACAATCAATGCACTTTTTCCAGCATAAAACCGGTTTGTAAAAGCCACTCGTGAAAAGGCGGCCGTCTAGGATATGAGAAAGGATATATAGAAACACATAGGAATAGAAGAGGTACGGAGGGGGTTCGACATTGAAGCCAGGCCCCCAAGGGGGCACCCCCGGGAGGAAGGATGAGGTGAGAGAAGACACCAAGCGGTCACATCCAGGCTAACGACACAGACATTGACAGAGGCCCCTAAGGCTTTGCAAGTTTGACACCTCGAAGTCAGTAGGTCTTCCGGGGCCTTCCAGGGGTATCCCGGAGCGGGGTCCAACACCCCCAGATGCCGCCCCCTTTTCCACTCGGATCACACAGACAACAAAGGACGGAAAGAGTTCCTGTGCGCATATCATCCCTGCCAAACTGCACCTAATGCCTTCGCTGACACTTGCGACCCTGAAAGAATCAAAGTGATGAAGGATGAATGAAATGACCAATGAAACGAAATGGAAGGACAGGAAATTCGGGGAATATAATTATCCTTCCCAGCATTCGCCTGGCGGCCTAGGGAAACTCCCGAAAATAAAAAACATGTGTCAGGAACCTTGGCCACGGGAATCGAACTCACGACCTCCCGAATGTGGGCCTCACACGTTACTGTGGAGCCATCTCGCTCGGTTACTAAGGTGCGTTGCAAAATGATACAAACACCTGTGTGTTATAGAAATGACAGGCAAATATATAACAGAAAGCATACGCATGACTCATGACTCAGGTATTTATTAGATATATTTTAACATTATATAATGGATATATGGATCACAAACTGCACATTGTCCACAACTCAGATATAAATCAACGCTTACCACATTCCCTGTGTTGCAAAATGATACAACCACCTCTTCTCAACAACCAGTGTAGGAGCACAAACTTGAAAACATGATCACACATGCTGTCTATAAGTTCCTGGAGCGTGGACACCTCTATATTTTCCCAAGCAGACATGAAGGCAGTTTTCAACTCCGCGATATTAGAATGCTGTTTGCCATCAACATACACTGAGCGACATAATATGCCCCATAGGTTCTCCATGGGGTTCAGTTCAGGCGAATTTGCGGGCCAGACTATTAAATTCACTCTGTTCTGTAGAAAACATTCCCAGGTGGAGTTTACTGTATGAATACTAGCACTGTCCTGCTGGAAAATCCAATATGGACATCCAATTGCTTCCCCAAAAGGTAAAAGATGAACATCGAGCAATCTTGGTATTCAGTTGTTTTATTCGACCCGTTAGAAAAGCGAGGTTTGTTGTGCCCCGATAACCAAATCCAGCCCAAACCATTAATGAACCTCCTCCTTGCTGCCGTTTGGAAAATGTTCTTCTTTGCGCAAATCATGCCCATAGTAGGCTGTTTCATCTAGCCCATCTAAATTGATTTTTTTTTCATCACTGTAAACCACTTGCTTGCATTGAGTTCTCCAGGTCACGTGTTTCTTTGCCTTGGATATCCGTCTTTTCTTATGTACATTAATAAGCCAGGCTGCCATTTCTTGTTCTTGTACAACATTAAGTTCCTCCTGGCTATCATTCGAGATATCGTAGACTTGTGCACCCAAATGTTTGGATCTTGAGCCAATCTTCCTAAGGTAGTTCCACCTGCACTTAATTGTTTTATTACACTTCTCTTCTGCCTGGGTGCAAGTTACCGTGGCCTTCCAGAGGACTTCTTCCTGCCATAATTCGTCCCAAAGCGCAAAAAAATGTTCACAACGGAAGGAGATCTGTGAATCCTTCTTGCTATTTCTCTAGACGACAAACCTTCCTTGTTATAAGCGATTATTGTCCCTTTCTCCTCGCCTGATAACAACCGTTGACGTCCCATTTTTTGAACGCTTCCTTCACCACTATTCACGTCGAATAGTAAACACTCAACTCTATATACCTACGCCCTTGACGGCTAATATCGTTAGACGCCGGCCTACTGATCTCACTGTCGCGGGTGCAAAACCGGTCCAGACCGATGGTTTTTAAATGTGTGTATACGACAGCTCCACGTCAGTAGATTTACTGGCATGTAAAAGAACTCTTGCGGGACGAAATTGCGGCACACCGGCGACGCTGATGTGATCCTGGTAATTGACAGCGTCGTTAAACAACAAAATATTTTTACGGCTACTATCATGAGTGGACAAAACCGGCGAGAGGTGAGTACGAAGCATGGTTGTATCATTTTGCAACAGTCCAGTGGTCTCGTGGTCAGGTTACTGTAAGGTCAAGGGGTCAAATGTTTCCGTGGTTTGTCATGGATACAGGCACGTTAACTATGTTGCATTAGATGTATCTATGCAAGCTCATTAGGTACTTAGGTCGCGCTACAACTGAAAACCAGGGTGATTGTATCATTTTGCAATGAACGTTAACTTGAAACTTTGCGCATACTTCGGTATTTAAGTAACAGGAGTATCTCCTGCAAATAATATCTGCTATGTTCAATTGCAAGAACATAGATATAGTTAAATAGTACCTGTAGTAATACAATATACATCATAACACCTAGACTTCAAATAACATGATTAAAATGATTTTGAATTAAATCCTTTATTCAGTGAGTACAGAGGATTATTTATTTCAGGATCAAAATATTAGAAGAAATACATATCTCGTCCAAAATACAAGCAAATCTATCTGCTTTGGAGTCTTTCAATTGCTACTCAAATGATGTTCTAGCACCTGAAAGAGTACTCCTCTCCAATAATACATTCTTCTGATTTCTATTTTCAAAGTTATTTCAATATCTAAAGAGTAGAATTACTTCTTTCTATATATTTCATTTTATTATTAACTCTTTAATACTTTTATATAGGTATTGTTATTGATATACAGCATTTACAGTAAAAGTGGGAAAACTCAAGGAAAATGTAATTATTGAATAACAAGCAACTAAATTAAACATTTCAACACATAAATACAAATACACAACTAAAAAGTATGATATAAAAGGGCTCCTACTATATATAAACCAGCAAGACGAAAGTAAAGTTTCAGTCCAGGTTGTGGTAATTCGCGTTCACATATGCACGCACGCTACCGGTTACCTCATTAGCAGAGTAGCATTGTTAACTAAGTTATTCTATGAACGAACATTGTGTCATCACAACTCGTTCCCCATTTAATCTTTACACACAATTAAAACCATATATTACTTATTTATTATTATTATTATTATTATTATTATTATTATTATTATTATTATTATTATTATTATTATTATTATTATTATTATTATTATTATTATTATTATTATTATTATTATTATTATTATTATTATTATTATTATTATTATTATTATTATTATTATTATTATTATTATTATTATTATTATTATTATTATTATTATTATTATTATTATTATTATTATTATTATTATTATTATTATTATTATTATTATTATTAATATTATTATTATTATTATTATTATTATTATTATTATTATTATTATTATTAATATTATTATTAATATTACTATTATTACTATTATTACTAGTACTACTAGTACTACTATTACTATTATTGCTATTATTGCTATTATTACTATTACTACTATTACTATTATTACTACTATTACTATTACTATTATTGCTATTATTGCTATTATTACTATTATTACTATTATTATCTACTATTATTACTATTATTACTATTATTATCTACTATTATTACTATTATTACTATTATTACTATTATTATTGTTATTGTTATTGTTATTTTTATTGTTATTATTATTTTTATTGTTATTATTGTTATTATTATTATTAGTGTTAGTGTTTTTAACGTCACCTAAACATCTACTAGGCTATATCGCAACATTAGTTGGTCCGTCGATATACATAATACAGTGTTGTCGGACAGATGACCCTAGTTAAGCAATTTCTGGAGTAGCCTTCTGCTAAATGGACTCAATTACGTAGTCGCAAATGTGTCGAGTAGTTTTGCTGTTATTGATTCAATCGGAAGGCGGACTTTTTGTGACTATATGATTGTTTTTCTTTGAGTATATGCACGTACAAGTGGACAGACGATCTTAGCTGCATAGTTAGTTTTATGCTCTCCATTTCATTTGTTCTGTGGCCGGCCTTTGGTACTGAATATGCAAACTTGGTGAAAAAGGTAAAAAACAAAACTAATCCAGTCATTTTGACTGCTACAGATGCAGAGAACTGGGTCATGCCTTACAAGAGAGAACTTTACGCAACGTAGGAGTCGCAAATTAAAATTGTTCATCTAATAGGATAATGTCTATTAATTTTCTTTAAAATGATAATGGTGTTTGTTCATAAATGTATTTCGTAATGGCCTGAAAATGGGTGTATTCCGGATGGTTAGATACACGTGGTTACAAACGACATCTGCTATTTTATTTCTTCCCAAACCTACATATTTCGGAACAGAAAGCATTCAATCACTATGTGAAACACCTATTATATTGTGCTTGAAGAAGTGAGCAAGCTAACAATAAGTTTATAACTATAACCTCATTCGAAGTGTTTTTGTGCTTTGTCTATGCAATAAATACAACCCACACGCGCAAGAATCGCACACAGTCTTACGCCCAAGCTTACAATGGGTAGGTATGTGGGCCACCGGCTACCTCCAAGACGCATGAAACAGGCGAAGCTCTATTTGGAAGTACGAGATGTTACGATTAGCCAATGTTCATATATGGGTACAATATTTGTGCAAGAATAACGAGAACATACCTACACACAATAGTTGAGGTATTGGTTCAGGATGATGGACATGTGTATTCCTTGGGATTCTGTGGTTCTCTAGGTCTTTAAAAATCAATGTATAAGGTAAGAAGTCATTAGCCAGGTTAAGTGTTGAGGAAAAGGAATTAGAAATAAGTCAGAGTACCTAAGGCAATTAGATGTTCCAGTGAACCCAATCAACAAGAATTCATTAGCACAAGGTTCCGCTAATTAGGATTCAGGACCTTCACCGGTTCCAAGTGCCTGCAAGTATGATCGTATGCCAGTTTTGAAAATTATAACGCGAAAGGGATTCTTAGAATTTAGCAAGTTGCAGAATAAGTGTTTCAGATGCGAATAATAAATTAAGAATTGGAAAAGTATAATGTAAGAACTTTAGACGGTACTTACTTTGATAAAAGAGCGCGTATTTGTAAAATTCTGGTTTTCTTTCGTGCCTTACAGTTTTCCAGAAGTGTTTTGCCGTGATTGATTATCGGCAGTTCGAAGCGCCTAAAGACCGCGCTCGGGTTATACGTACTCGGTGGTTGCCACAACAAGATTTCCCTCTTAGTATTTCAGTGAAACACGGCTTTAGGCTTCTTATTGTTATTTCGGAAACAGTTATTTTTAAACCGTAAGTTTATCGACACGTCCGAAGTTGGCAGATACAATACTTCACTAATTACATTTTCTCGCTAAGATTCAGGACCCAATTGACCTACCTGTAGAGGGACCCTTATACTCTACTCAGATTCAGCAACAGTTTAATTCTTCATCCTCAAATAGTCAGCAACTCACTTCAAACAGCTCATTTGTTAGCATCATCAACACTTCATGGATTAGGAGACTTCTGCTCAAGTCTCTCTCCACCTTCTCATCGGTCTTCCAACATCTCTCCTCCCATATAGTTGGTAATTGTATGCCATTTTGGGATATCGAGTATTGTCCATTCTTTGTAAATGATTTCTCCAGCTTTTCCTATATTGGTTTACTTTATCATTTATTGTGCAAATACCTAGTTCTACTCTTATTTCTTCACTTTTTACTTTATCCATTATTGTACATCCTTTTATGGCTCTAAGGTATCTCATTTCTGCTGCATTTGTTTTATCTCATACTTTTTTCTTTATCGTCCATGTTTTACAACCATATGTTAACGTTGGAATCGCCACTGTTTTGTAAAATTTTAAGCTTATTTCTTTTCTAGTTTTTCTTTTTAATGTTCTTGCTAATATTCCGCAACTGTTATGGAATTTACTTACTTTATTATTTAGGTCTTGGTTATTTTGCTACGTTATATTGCATCCTAAATAATTAAACTTGTGTACTTGTTCCAACACTATGTTATTTATCACTATTTTGGATCTGTGAGGGTACTTTCCTTGAAAGGACATTATTTTCGTTTTATTGTTTGATATTTGAAGACCATATTCTCTTAATACATTCCCCAATTGAAAAACACTTTTCTGTAAATCATTTTCTAGCCTCTATTAGCCTCTTTGTTAGCCTCTATTAAAATGATCAACCAAGGTAACTGGTGTCTCCTTTCATACCCACCCAGGCATACTCTGAAAAATATTACATAGTTGGTCGCTGTAGCAGACAGCAAAGAGGGAGATATTGGAGACGGCACCACAGAGGAGATGGTATCAACTGTTGAGATCCACCAGATACTTAGCACATTCGCAGGTGACAGACAGACAGACTGGGTAGCTCATTTGGTTAGGCGCTGGCCTACTGATTCCAAGGTCACGGGTTCAAACCCGGTGCAGACCGATGGTTTTTAAATGTGCTAAGTAAGTCGATTTACTGGCATGTAAAACAACTCCTGCAGGACGAAATTCCGGCACACCGGCGACGCTGATGTGATCCTGGCAATTGAGAGTATCGTTAAACAACAAAAGAACTTTTAATTTTTTTTTTTTTTCAAACGTTGCTCCTTTGGTGGAGCACCTATTAGCGTCTTCCTTTATGTAGCTCACAAATATGTGACTATTTTATTTGTCACTTAGAGGCTGAAATCGGTTCAAAATTAAAGATAATTTATATGGAAACTATACGTTTTGCGGTTCGTAGCCTACCGCTGTATGTAACTAACTGGAATGTTCTACGGGATTTGTTATAAAGGAAGTATTCCCTATAAAAGAACTAAGAGAAATGATGGGCAACAAAAATGTTAAAGTTTACTGACACCACAACATTGCTAAAACTTCTATATGGGAATGAGGTGCCTTGTTATAAAAAGTGAAGTTGTTGTCTTACTCTTTATTTAGTGATGTTTAAATAAATGCGCCTTGTGACAGTCCGCTGTAGTGCAGTGTGAGTGCTGTGTTGCCACGCTGTATGAGAGTTCCAGTAAGTACACAGTGATAGGTACAATGTAGTATAGTGTAAAACGGCAGCATTGTGCACCTCGAAGTTGAGCTTGTAGCCGAAGACAATGGATGCTGTGGCTTCTTATACTGACCAAATCCAAAGCGACTTGGAAACGTTTACCCCCAGCAATTGTCACAAGTAGTTTCTTGATTAAATTAAAGTGTATATACCTATTCGGCGACAATGGCAATGCTCCGTAATAGGTCTGACACAACTTAAGGCAGAGATAGTTCATAGGCAGCATCCTTCACATACCACCACACAAGAACATTACATGGAATAAGGATAAGTGGTTTGAATGGTCAAATGAGAAATATTAATCAATTACTGACAGTGCTTTTACCAATACGAGATGAGACAAAACGTTCAGTAACACGGGACTTGAAGGTTATAGGAATCATCTACCAGTTTCTCGTATTTTTATCAATGAGTAACAATGTGGACTTGCGCGGAAAGGGCAGTTTTCAATTGTGTTACATTTGTCTGTGATAAATTGACTCAGCATAGTAAAAATGCGAATTAATTCGTTTATTTTAAATTGCGCAATATGCAATCAAGTTAAACAAAAGATGTTTTAACACAGATTCGAAAAATAAGTTTATTTAAAGAGCCACGTAACATTTTACAATTTTTAGGATCACCTGTATCCCAGAATAATATACCAGTATTATTAAATTAATTTTACCTCGAAACGAATTCACATTAAACTTAACTCTATTTGTACATTGTAGTATTAATCAAAACAGTTCATATGAGATGTGGGGTGACTGGTATCACTTGGGCACAATTTGACCATATTTCTACTAGATTTCGAAAATAATGACTCAAGCTTTTTCTAGCAATAAATACCATAGTGCGAATCATGTTTTAAATAGCATGCATGTAAACAGTGTAATAAACTATGAGGGTGAAGGAGCTTGAGTTTAACTTCATGTCCTAAACATTATTATTCTTACACCTTTTGTCAGTATTTCTGATCTCAAGAAATAGGCATTTGAAGAAGATGGATGCTTGCAGCTTTGAATTAAATGCTTACACATAATTTAGCTTGGTATTTTCACTGACGAAAAAGAAAACCTATATTTGAGAAACTTGAGGTTAAAATTTCCCTCGTGATTAGGAGTTCTGATTTTTAGCACTTACATTTCCACATTTTGTGGCTTTCATACATTTGCTATTTATCATTGTACAACATTTTGAAGAGAAACATGCCTATAATTAAACGTTAATGTAAAATTAAATTCACATTTGTAAAGGAAAAATAATGCAATAAAATGCATGAAGTAAATTGTGCATTTTAAAGTTAATATGGGTTAAAGGAAGATAGAGAAAACAGAGTTGATAGAAGCAAAAACTATACCCAGCCTTTAAAATGCACACAAAATTTAAACACGCTGCGCTCAAAATTCTGGTGTAAAGTCATAAAAAAGGAAGTTAAAATACAGAAAACTATCTCACATGATGCAATTTAGTAGATCAGTAATATTGTTGAATGAAATCATAGACATACCTCAGCATTTTGTTCTGTAATTCCTGTTCATCATCCCAAATCATTGCAGACAGGCTCTGCATCTTTATTTTTCTGTATAGTTTGTGCTACCAGTTAAGAATGAATTTATACCCCCCTCCCCCCGAAAGCTATCCTTATAACAACTCGAAAAAATTGTGTCTTTCTTTTACTGCCACTTAACTCTTTCAAAACTATCAAAAACAATCACCAGCGCTAACAGGATGGAAAATGTACTACCATATTTGGAGGAAAAACAATAATGACGCTTTTACACGCTTTATTTAATGCGACTGCTTAACATTTTGTTGCACATAAGTAAACATTCCCTAAAAACATTTTCCCTTTTGATTTACGCTTGCATTTGAAAAGATTCCATGAATTGCAACACATTTCGCATTTCAAGCCTATTTCACATTTTCAAAATACATTAAACGGTATTTTACAGGTTGTGAAAAATTAAAATACAAGAATACAAGTATTTATGTATATTTTATGCTATATCGCATTTGCGAAAAATCGGCATCCTTGCTCATAATATGAAACAACGAGAATGTTAAATCTGGCCAATTTCGCTTAATTTCACTGAAAGTTGTATTGGTTGTATAAAACATGCTTCAATATAATTTTAAACCTCTGGATATATTAATTTTCAAAAGTGTTTTGGAAGCTTTCAGGAAGGGTGCACCTCATCGAAAGAAAATTTTAATAAGCATTTACATTCCCTTCTTCAAATGTAAATAGTATTTTTTATGTATTTACCATAGTCTCGAGGAAAAAATAATAAATGTCATTCCAATTTTAAACAAAAGGCACAAATATATTTTTAAAGTCAAAGCAATTACCACTATTTTAAATATCTAAGGAAAAAGAAATATTCTTAGACTTGTTAACTTTCATAACTTGCGCTGAAAATGTCAAATGGATGGGATGAAAATCCTCTCGTGTGGAATATTTGTGAGATCAAAACTGGTTTTAAAATGTTTCCCAGGGAAGTGAAGTGAAATTGCAAATTCTCCGTCAGTGTACCAAGGTGCTGACTATATTAAATCACTATGAGGGGTATTTATATCAATATAAATTTTGGAACATTCTATAAATAAGGGTTTGTTTATATGTCTGCACTGCTGGCTTACCCGACATTTTAAAGTTGAATGAAAAATCCCCTGATGTTTACACAAAAGGAAGTAAACATTGGTAGAGCGTCCAACTTCCTTAACCCCTCTCCCCAACAGTGTTCCAAGTTCTGGACACTGTTGCAGAGACTATGCAATTTTTAGCACGCCAAACGAACTTAATTGCAACAGAAATACAAAGGAAATGAAGTAAAACTTTCTTACAGGGTTATTAAAATATACCTACTTATGTTTGGCATTGGTATTGCACGCGTATCGTAGCGTCATAGGCAGATTCGATTCTCTTTTGTTTTACTGAGACTTCTGTTTGTTGGTTTTTCAAGTTGTTAAGTCGTGACCATCTGCATATGGTTTGGAATGAAATACCGTTGGTATTTGTTTTATTTTATAAATTTTCTGTGGAGAGCAATAATTATTTTCTACTCATTGTCTACCCGAACGAAAAGCAAAGTCACTTTCGAAAGTATGTTCTTTCATAGCTCTAGTGTGTTTGCATTAAGTACAAGTAATTATTTTAGTAATTCATGAATTGAAATTAGGCTTTTTATAGCCCCTTGTCCGTTAGAAACAATAGGGCTTTTCACTGGTGAAATACTTATCAAAATCGTTTGATTGTTTTGAGATTACCTTGCACACACACACACACACACACACACACACACACACACACACACACACACACACACACACACACACACACACACACACACACACACACACACATACACACACGAATTTCTCTTTATAGTACTAATACAGACTGCCTAAAGTCGAGTGGCCAGCGCCCTGTCTTCTAAACTAGAAGCTCGGGTTCGATTCCCAGCTAGGGGAGAATGTTTCTTAACCAGAATCATTCCCTATTCTCCGCAGAGACTGGAAACACGAGTGTGAGAATGAATGGAAACATGTTTCGTGATAAAAAGTAATAAAGCCCAACATTAAAAAGCCTTCAGCTCAGTGAGTGAAAAACATCAACACCATCAGCTGTTTCTCAAGTCAAAGCACACGATATGACCATAAAATTTAAAGGGGCCTACACAAATGAAACAATATATGCACAGAAGCGTCCAGACGGCGTTATTGAACAGTACTGTTCCTATCGTTTGTTCTCTTAGAGTGACTGTTTCAGTCCTATTCTGTAGTTTTGAAGCGAAAATGTTTACAATTGTCGAGCTTCACCGGTTGCTATTTTTTCTCTCTCGTTGCTGACGGCTCTTTGATTACATGAAACTTCAGAGAGCAGAATTAAACAGCCATAATTACCTGCTTATCTACAAAAGTGATGTTTAACAAAGCAATTACAGACAGTCTTCAAGTGCTTACTACAATCCAAATCTGATAGCAGGTTTAGGAGAAATGCATTAGATAATTCGTAGAATTTTACGCAAATGCGTTTATTCAAAACAGTTAATGGACTGACTCTGCAAGCTGCGAACTGGAAGGGCCGGGATCGATCCCAACATCGGTTGACTCAGTTTCCTCCGCCTAGCGTCTCGAAAACCGGCCTAAGGAGCAATGTTGCCAACTCAGTGGCTTGCTTCTCAGATAGGTACCGTTAATAAAAGCGTAGGAATCTGTTTAATATTAATGCAGTAAAATCACTAATACAGAATGCTTTTAATAGTGTTTTAGTACTTTGTATAGCCTTTCTAAAATCCTTATGTATGTTTCTAAACTTGTCATTGGGTGCAAAACCGGTAATTTACAGCTAATTTCACTGAATTGTGGACAGAGTGGGATATACTTAGGTACATCAAACAAATTTCAAGAGTGCTTTCTGATGTGAGAAACTCACTACTGTTTTTGTAGTTTAGCTTGTCATTCTGTCTATACAGTGTAATTTTCAAATTAGAAACGCTATCAGAATGCTTGACGAAATAATTTGTTAAAATACGCCATAAAATTAAACTGAAAGAAACTTCGAATTTCCACCATTTCGGGTGGCCATTGCACTCTATTAGTGATTATCACTTACTCACGTTTTTTTTTTAAAAAAATTCATATCCATCGAAAGAGTCATATATCTACTGCTTTTAATAATGACATCCGTTTAATATCAGCTAGATTGGAGCAATGCCATCATCATAATCTTAACCAGAAGCTTTCCTTGTTTTCACGCTTCCAAAAATTGGCGAAAGAAGACTTAACATTGGATGCCCGTAGCTCGACTTAAAGGTTCCATTTCGGTTAATGCTTCCATGTTTTTAAATTTTTAGTTTCTATTTGTGTATGCTGTGTTTCGAGTTTTGATTTTTCCTTAATCAAAATGTTTAGTGGGATTAGTACTGTTTATTATACTCTTATCACTAGAGCTGGGATTTCTGTGCAATTACATATTTTCCTTGCTATTTAGATGCTGGGAAAATGATATGTTTACAAAGCACTATGTTAGGGTTAATGTAGCTGAATTTCATTTTACATATTTTTGCATATTTGTGAGTATATTACACATTTTTAATGATATAAAATTGCATATTTTAGCATTTTCCTATTTGTTTATATACCTGACAGCACCTGTAAACCATGTTTGATCTACTGTAAAGAGCTGGACTTTGCAAATTACTCAACTATTGCAAGGTTTGTCAATGATGGATTAAAAG
The DNA here is from genome assembly GCA_030765045.1 of Tenodera sinensis. NCBI lineage: Eukaryota > Metazoa > Arthropoda > Insecta > Mantodea > Mantidae > Tenodera > Tenodera sinensis. The sequence continues at coordinate 262,903,537 of CM060964.1, forward strand.
TTCTGTGGCCAACTGGTGTGCAAGATAAGAAAGTGTATTCAGATGCTGCAGCATATATATGTACTTAAAGCTGCAGCTACTCTGAAAGTGTTTTATCCCAATATGCTCCATTTTACGTGCTTGGCTCATGGACTGCAACGTGTTGCCGAAGATATTAGAGCTAAGTTTCCGCAAGTGAATAGGATAATTTCAGCAACAAAAAAGGTTTTTCTAAAATCTCCACACGAGTGCTCTCTTACTAGCAGCAGTTGCCAGAGATACCACTGCCTACAGAACCAGTATTAACGAAGTGGGGAACATGGACAGAATCAGTTAATTTCTATAGTCAGCATCTAGATGATATAAAGACTGTTGTATATTATTTTGATCCTGAAAGCACTGCATTTATTTGTGAATCCCAGGCTACCTTTGGCGACTGCCTACATCAGGAGCAACTTCCGCTGGCTTCCAAAAAGCATAGAATGTTTAGAATCGTCAGGACTGCCTATGCAAGATTCTATTGCTTTCATAGAGGATGCTATTGAAAAACTAAGTGTTCTGCATGGAGTAACTAGTGCAAGTGTATTAAGTAAATTCGAAAATGTATTTAAGTGGAATCCTGGCTATTCGACATTTTGTAGTGTATGCCAAATTCTAAATGGAGATAATGTTGACCCACCCAAAGACATTTCTCTAGGAAAAATTCCTAAAATTTGTCCCATTTACATCATGTGACGTGGAAAGATATTTTTCAGTCGATAAGAATATTCTCAGTCACCAACGTCTTAATGACTGCATAAAACATTGAAAAATGCATAATTGCTCACTGCGCTAAAAAGATTATGTATAGATACGATTTGAGTGTTGTAACTAAGAAAATAACTTGGAACTAAATATTTGATATTACATATTTTCCCCATTATATATATTTTACTACACATCTCACTGCTTTTCACTACATATTTTGCTAAGTGATACTACACACAAATCCCAGCTCTACTTAGGATATAGACATTCATTTAAGGGTACCTTGTATTTCAAACAATTACGGGTTCCAGACCTGATAATTTTTCGGCTTGTACGAATAAGGTTTTCTTTCTTTTCTTTCGTTTGTACCCCACGTTTAACTGCAATGGTCATATTGGCGGCCTCTCCTTTGGAACATATTCCCCATAGACAATGGTGTTAACCCGTATACAGTTGTCATTGAATTTCTTTGAGTTTTACGCAGTAGATCACATACACATTCACACTGTCATTCATAATTCCAGACTTGGAGAGCATAAGGAATAATCTGGGCTAAAGAAAAGTCCCCATCCCCCACCCGGGAATCGAACACGGAACTCCTTTTTATATTAACGTCCTCCAACGTGTGTCATGTTGGATGATGAATAATTGAAATTAGTGAAATGATGCTCAAGTGAGCCCAAGGTCCATAGAGCTTAAAGTTATCCGACATTCGTCTTCTGAAGGTAAGGGAAAACCTCGAAAAGAAACCTTATCCAGATAACTCACCCTAACCGAGATTCGAATTCAGGACCTCTTGAATGTGAGGGAGACCGCTACCACCACACCACTCGCAACTGTTCTTTTTATGACACTGTTAGGTAAAGTAATATTTTATCTCTAGTTTTGGGGTTAGAAAGGTATTTTGTAATAACTGGAAATTGCATTTCGAGTCAGTAAGCCGTAATTCGATCTGACAGCGATTAGTTTTTTAAACACGGAAATCAAGTATACCTACTACCAGTGCAATCAGTCGGGTTAGATACAGAATTTCAAAACTGTAACTCGGTTACATGCATGCACAAAGTCACCAAAAGTTAGTATAATGTCTTAATTGTTCGTCCTATCGTTATATTTTGTAAGTAATAGAGCTTGTAAGAAACATTATGCGTATTAATGACATGTAATGCGTATTTCTATATCTGCTTCCTGTTAATTCCGATAAAGCATTTTCAGAAGCAGTTGAAATAGCTACTCATTTCATCATATGCATGTACAAGAGGAATAGAGGATACCTAATCGACAGTTAGATGTTTAAAAGCGAGTGGCTATATGTTGACTTTGAAATAACATGCTTGAAATTCCATGACATCACGAATAACAATAGAATAGCAACAGCATTTTTTTAAAAGTACAAAGCTATTCAAAAATACAATAAAAACGAATATCTCGGAAGTTCTTGATGCCACAATGAAAGTTATTTGAAATAAATCGTGTTTTAGATAGATCTACATCTTTATGCGACATTTATTTGACTATCTCTTAACGTTTTCCAATTATACAAAGTTATGCAAAATGTCTTCGGGATGAAAAGGACTTCACTGGCTATTCCAGAAAAGTGAAGATATACATTTTCTTTACCATGTGAACACCTTAAATCCTATATGGTATTTTAACAGAAATCACTAATATCTAGTGTTGATGAAGGTAGCAAAAGGTAAGGAAAATTGGTCCTATAAAGGTTAACTTGGGATAGAAGACGATTTTCTTGAAAATCTTTGTGCGTCATCTTTGGAACATGCTGAACCTAAATACCAAATTTGGCATGTATCCGAGTTTTCGTTTTCGAGTTATGCTCTTCACAGTCTCACGTGAGCCTTTTTCTAAAAATACTTCTTTTTATTAATTCAGAGGATCTGACAACAGCTGAAATATCAATATCAATTTTTTTGAGGAATGCAATACTTTCTCTACTTACTAGGTATTGTAGAGACATTAAAGGTGTTATTTTTCATTTGTTGATACATTTCACTAAAATTGACTGTCTTGGGAGTTATATCTACAGCAGTTTGTTCTGTCTACATGAAAGCGAAAGAACGTAAGTTATTAAACTGGTGACATCTGGCTTGGTACCAGGGCATGTATCTTCTCTATCACGTTCTCTCGGTAGTTACGCCACTGATATTAAACGCACTTCTTGAGGACAGGGGACCAAAGAAGTGCAAGGGACTATAGTGGAGAAATATGGTGACAGGAAAATAGTTTGTCGTAAAACGAGAAATTATCGTCGAGCTTGAATTCTAATGACGCTAGAACCAGAGAAGGGGTAAGAGGGGAAACAAGAAGTTTGTTGAGTGGGCAGGAGAGCATCGTCGTGTGTTTCGACACACAAAAACTGTGAGGTGTTCATTATCACCTACAACCAAAGTTGCCAGCCAGCTCTTGGCATAGGACCATAGATGCCAACTTCTCGCAGCGTTCTTGTTTCCTACAGAAAACAAAACACTGCAGCGTTCACTGCAGTTGGATTAATGTTCTTTTTTTTTTTTTTTTTCTCCCCATTTTTATGTGCAACCACCTTCTGGAGAATGAAAATGTTAGCTAATCCCTAATTCCCAGGACATGGTTTTGAAAACTAAGTAGACTGCGTAAAAGCAATGGAGCCCATATAAAATGAAACATAAGACTGCTTCTTACTACGATGTGTTCTCAGGTTAGACTCACATTGCAACGAACAAAGCGGAAGAAACTGAAACGAATTATAGCATCACAAATGCAGAAGGGCAGCTAGTCAAAGATATCTACTTTTTGCAAGAGAGTGTTTAAAAGACTTCTGTAGCACATAATTATACATATAATCGAAGTAAAAGGCCTAAATGCTATTTTAGATTCATTAAAAGCTTTTGTCACGAGCTAATCATACTAGAAATTTAAGATTATACCTATAACTCAGTGGAGTAACATTTTAATAATACTCTGTTATTACACCCTTGGAACTATTATACACATTAAACGGAGGTCTTCTATCAATTAATACAAAAACTGGATTATTTGAGTGACTCGGAAATGAATCTGGCAGGACCAGGAAGAAATTCTGAAAGCAGCGGAGAGGATTACATTGGAGTTGTTACCAAAGCAATCGAGGAACAGTGCCATATTCCACACAACAGATTTCCTCAATGCTGCAAAGCAAAAAACTTGTAGTTATTATGTAAGTGATCATCATCAGCACTGCTACAAACAACAACGAAGGCCAAAGAACAACAAGACTAGATCTTTCCACAGGATTGCTACACTAAAATTTCTGGCTCGTTCCGCGAACATTCCAACCCCAAAATAAAACTCCACTTTTAACACTTGTATCACAAGGCAGAAGAATGGAGCCAAACCAGTTGTTTAGAGTTGTAGAACTACCGGAAGCTACCATGAACTATCATAAGTAAGTGTAGACTACGGTAGCTTTCCTAGGAGGATTGGTGAGTTAAGAACCTACCCGCATTATATGTACGTTAGGTGTGTTGCATATCTATCAGGCGTTATCTCATATCCAACGCGTTGTTTACGTTTTTTCATCATGTCTTACTAGATTCCTCTAGAAATTGGAAGCGCTGAACTTTGAACCTTCCTGAAACTGGGAGAGGGCCTGTAAAGGGTCGTTTAACCCACGGATCATTAGTGTTTCGAAAACATTCGGAAGCTCCTTTAAGTATGCTACAGTTCAGATCGAAGATATTGATAGTGATCGCGAGTAATGTTATTCTGAACCGAAATACAGCTTTTATTTGGATCGCAGTGGCCAAACTCATGATCACAGATTTTGGTGATCATTATGCTTGAATTTCTCATTAAATTTCTTAATTCGTTGTATTTTGTATTATACTTCTTTCCCTACCAATGCTACCAATACTACCGGTAATCCTACCATTTATTACGTCATGCATGTACTGTAGCAAAACTACCGAACCGTAGTTTTGGTAGAGCGCAACCCTAGACCTACTGTACTGGTAAACACTAAAGAACCGTTATTTGTTATAGTAAGTAATTAGTTGTCATTTAGAGGAATTTTGTAAAACTCACAATATAGGCCTCTTGCACATGTTGAAATAGAGAAACAGGAATCCAATTAGGGTAAATTTCAAATATGCTGTTTTCTTCTAGGTAGTTGCCCTCTTACAATGGGAGAGGGGAGCGATATTTGCTATTTCCAACGGCAACATAGACGCATACATATCCACATACCAGGTGGCCCATTAGCACTGGCTGGAAATCAAATATAGCCAACCATTCAAATAGCAGAGCATGAAAATTTTTCTACGTTGAAGGAGCAGTATGACTCTCTCCCAGAGAAAATCTATAAAGGAAAGCCGTAATCCTTTTAATCGGCAACTGTTTAACCTGGTCTGTACGGTGAAAATGTAATTCAACAGCTGTCAGCGCAAATGGGTATACTGGTATGTGTAAAATGCAAAGATTTTTTTGTCTGTATTGAACATTGGACCGATTCCGATTAAATTTTGCCTAGTAATCCTTAAAGCAGGGTGAAAAATCCTGTTTAAGTGGGGGGCTTGATATTTTGTCCTGTTCACACAATTTAGACCCTTTTAACTGTCATATGGGTTGCCTACAAAAGTGAAATTTGACAAACGAAATACAGTTCTTCTCCCTTTGCTTCCCTTCATTTTTCTTCTTCTTTTATTCCTCCTCTGTCTTATTCTATGTTGTATGCTGAATAAAAAATAAACTGTTTTTAAAACATCGCATTGTGTGTACGTTACATGGAGAGAGAGGGAAATGTATACGGTTGAAGAGAAAAAGAGAAAACTGCAGAGAAAGGAAGACAGTAACGCAATGACGCAATGACGCTGATAAAATGGCTAGTTTTACAGATACAAACTTTCTACTAAATGGAAATTTTGGTTTAGAGATACCGAAACAAAAAAGAAAGCACTCAGTCTACAAAACCTTCTGCTGTAGTCAGTTACCAGAATCTAAACATTTTCACGAACAAATGATGGCGCTAGCACAGATAATACTGTTCATTCTGCGTCAGTGAGGACGAAAAAGAATGGTTCGATGATTAAGTTAATGGTTTTCAAGAACATTTAAGTACCAGTTTCAAGTGCATCTAAACTTCAATGGCAAAATTTTGGTGGGAAAAATAAAACTTTGAAACTAAGAGCGAACTGCAGCTACACCGGGAAATATTTGATCACGTTAGCGAATTACCGCATTGAGTTTACCGCACTGCTATCTCTTACTGCAGAACCATTGCATTCAAAGGTAGTTATATTTTATACTATGTCACTATTAGAATCAATAAAGCAAGGTATTAACTTCAGGAAAGTAATCATTTCATTGAATGAAATGCATTATTATGGCTAAAAATGAAATGTTCTATCACAAATATTATCTACAAACTCTGTGAACTCATTCCACTTATTATTAGCAAAAATTGTTAAACTCTAGTCTTACTTTCAGGCACAAGAAAAGGATGGATGGATGGAGTTTAGGGGCCCGTTGACAACTAGGTCATTTGGGGCAAGAAAAGGATATTTGCAATATCTTCCCATATGAATATAAAGCTATGCAAATCTAGTGGCAAGCAATTAATTCATAAAAACAAGATCAATAAATATTTAAGAGCTATTATGTTTACCTCACTGAAGATACCCCTCCTAGCGCAACAGCTCTTCGCGTTCCAAGGCTTACCGCCTGGCCGCTGCGTCCCCACCTTTGCTCACTATAGGCAGAACTGGAGAGTGGACCGTGGTCAGCACCCGGAGCCCTCATGGCCAGTTATGCGGCCTTCTCGGCCTGGGGCCGCTACTTCTTTATCAAGTAGCTCCTCAGGGGATTCAGATTATTTTATAACTACAATAATAATAATATATTAGAAACCCTAATTGTCCTGAGAATATATGTAAGCTTTTTATGTTAAACTGGGATACTGCCTCACACTTCGCTGCACCTCTTCTTCTCGTCTTCGTTGTGATTGCCCTGTAGGTATTACCTATATCTGCCTAGCTAATTTTATCTTGAGTCACATGGTGAGAGCTGAATGTAACCACGTGTTACTGCTTGTCTAGGATTTATTCCAACTAAATAAACAACAATAATAAAGCTGATACCTCTTTGCATATTATAGCTACTAGTCCGGACTACTTTGGCATTCCCCAAATTACATATTAATTCCCATTAACATCCCGCTATTTTGTCCAGTTCTAGTTGAATCTACATCTATGAGGTATGAGGCATGACAAGATTCAGAGGCTGGAACTTAGCACCTCTATGCTCCTGAAGGGGCGCTCCTCGGGAGACAGGGGTGAAGTGAGAGGATATTAAGGGTGGCTGGACTGAAGAGAGAGGACAGCAGAGGGCAGCGTCCCTAATGGCTGTACATTTAAACTCCCCGGTGACGGCTCGTACAACCGCTCCCCTCCCCCCTGCGGGCTTACACATCCCCTGGAGAGCTCCAGACTCGGAGGACGAGGATTTACAGAAAGAATTGCACCTGCCATGCACGCCGAAACTCCCGCGAAAACTTGGAACCCTGAAATATCCAACCAGGATAAAAGGCGAAATGAACCTGGAAGTGTGGTGAAATAGAGGGACAGGAAATCTGAGTGATGTAACTATCTTTCCCAGCATTCGCCTAGCGATCCGAGGAAACCTCCGCAAAAAAACCATAGGTCAAGAAGGTCGGCCACGGCAATCGAACCCACAACCTCCCGAATGCGAGTCACAGACGCTACTGCCTCAGTGATCCACACACTTTCCACCTGACCTGGACCAACGTGCAGTGGACCTGTTGAACAGAATAATTGGAAGGTTTCTCGGAATGTTCCACCTGTTATATTCTGCTAGACAGATGCTGTTTTCCCACAGTGATACACAATGTGTTTTCCCATTGGCTGCTATGTTTGTCGTCCCATGAAATAAAATATTTTATTTCCCCCCTATCAAACTTGAGTGCTTTGAAATTGCGAGTTGTCTCTGTCTCTTTCTAATATTTCCTATATCACTCAATCCATCACTATTTACCTAGCCTAACCCCTGTGCTCTTCGGTCACTTTAGTTAGCTACATTATGTGTCTGATTGCTAATTACCCTTTTATGTTAGTCAGCGTCCTGTACAAGTTTATCCTTTATAATATTCAGTTCAGCATGCGAATGTAACACTCTTACATTACCTTAATTATTTACATAGTTATTTACTATTCTTAGACTCCTTGTTCTTTCTTAATTATTCTCTCATTTATTCTGGCAATATTTTCTAGTTGATATAGGTATTTCTTTCTACAGTATTTATGTTTCCTCTAATTTTTTCTTTCATAAAATTTATTTATATTTAATACGGGGTACGTATTCCCCCGAAATTCTTCCCATCGCAATTGACTGATAGCAATTTTTAAATTTATTTAGCATGACCCAATCGTTTATTAGAAACGAAAACAGACTTTTGAGAAGATTCTAGGTAGAGTTAGAATGACACACAATTGCCAGGTGCTTAATCTCGCGTGACCGCTTTGTAAACTCACTAATCCCTATAATAAGCAGTCATTATCTCAGGAGTGATGTACAGTCTAGATGAACATGTACGTGGGCTCATATATACCCATTAAAATCTTTTGGCAACCAATTTTATGTCACTATTTCTTGCTTCAAATCCCGGAATGTGTAACTACTTGGCTCAATGGAGGTCTTGTGATGGATACTGCAGCTGCTCCTGCTGAACGCTGGTGCCAGACAAATCATATTTTTTTAATGTAAAAATACTTAGCAAGCAAACGTTGCTGTTTCCTCCTTCATGTGTTGCATTTAATGCAGTTGTTTAATTTTTGATTCCGAAGAATATCAGGAAGTTGGCTTTACACACAAAAGAATGCCTTAATCTGACACTAATCACTTCATATCTTCAAAACATTCATGGATAATCAGTTAGCAAACGTCAAACTGATTCCTAAGGGACCGTGTAAGTAGCAGAGCTATTTTAAGAAACCTATAAAATGTAGTAATCAAAATGTCCAGAAATGTTAGGCATACTGTGGAGAGAATGCTGAATCAAAGAAATAATTCATAGGCCCACAGTATTTTGTTTTAAATATAGGCACAATAATCGTATGAAATATATAGCGTTTTACCATATATTTGTCACCACTATATCCCACCAGATTAATAAATTATTCTCAAATTTTAGGTTCCAAAGTTTCCTCTGTTAAAAACTGCCTGAAATAATTGGATACATCTACTTATTTTAAAATGTTGAACTTCCGGGAATCATCCTGACTGTTTTGCATACTTAAAAATATGTTTTACTCACTCGCAACTCTCTCAACACTTACTGGCTTAACAAAGACTGGCCCAAAGTGACTGTCCTGTCACCCACCAAGCGGCAGTGCACTTTAGTCCAGTTCTGCGTTTACTAAAACGTACTGCTTGACGTTCTTGGAGAGATGAATGCGCAAAATTGAGAGGAACAGCGATTTAAGGGATAGAACGTACTCCTCACTAAAGCACACTTCAAAAACATGCGACTCGTTAAGTAAGAGCGAATTCCGGTTTTCCAGCCAATTTTATAAACTTTTTTATAGAGTATCAGGGTTGCCAACTCGTACAATAATTATGGGGGCATACGATAATTTTAATGTTTGTACACATGGTTGACAATCCGTACAATAATTATGGGGGTGTACGACAATTTGAATGTATGATAGTTCGATTCCGGAGAAATGTCATTTTCACTGGTTTGTCACACCAGCGAAATGAAACTAATTACAAATGCCCTCATGACCTGTCTCCACCCCTCTAAGGCAACCATTTCATATCCTACTAATCCTTCTACCCTTTATCCTCTTTTTGCCAGTGTGCTCGGATCTGGTAATCTCAATGAAGAAGGCACTATTCAGAAAATTGATGATCAATGGAGAAAACTCTGACTAAGTGATATTCCGTGTGAAATAAAGAACATTCCTGAACCTGACAGGTTTTGAAGTGCTGTTAAACACGTGCCACCTTGGTGGAAATACTGATTTCAAAGAGCTAGCAGCCTTTGCATTATCAGTGATTTCGTTTCCCCACAGAAAAGCTTCTTGTGAAAGGGTTTTTCTAAACTGGGCTTAATAAAAGCTAAACTTAGAAGCAGATTGGCACTATATGCGGTAAATGAACTTATTCTGTCGCCATGGTTTTGAAATAATGTGGTAGATCCAAAAATCTGCAAGTCACCGAGATGTTAAAGTTTAACTCAACAACAAATTTGTATAAATGAGGAAGATGAACTTTCAGATAAATAATGCGAGAAACATAAGCTCTAAAGTTGCAATACTGGTTGAGGTCATCAATCTTGTAAGTGAATATCATAGACATCATTACTATTACATTTTCATAAGTGTTTTGCTGATATTTTTATTATTGTAGCGTTTGGTTTAAGATGTACGATAATTTTGAATCCAAATCTATAATTTTGAGTGGCTGGTACGATAATTTTACTTTTAAATGTTGGCAACCCTGTAGGGTATACACAGCAACACAATTCAATAAACGCCTCTGATAAAATGGACCTCTCATATGAGTACACTAACAACATCAACTAAAAATAAAATGGCGGGTTCTTGTACCTAGAGCCTGAGTTGGTTGCAAGAAATAAGGGTACGCACCTCACCCACCATGGACCCGTACAGTCAAAACGCACATGTTATTAAATAATGGTTTATTTAAATTTTACTGTAAACTACGTCTCGTACATCTCAAATAACATGCATAATAACTTTTTCCATTTAAGTAGTAATATTAAAACGCCCAGCAAAGGGTTAAAGCTGTCTTAAAGGGCTAAGTTAGGCACGAAAAGTCGCGAGGTGGGAATGGCCTAGCGCCTGGCACGCTGGTTCTGGCGTAGAACTCCGAATGTGCTTTCAGTCAAGCGTCCAAATAGCTGGATAGAACTATAACTGTGTACTGTGCGCTAACCCCAAGGACACGGGTTCGCATCTCGGCGTTGTAGATTTGTTTTTTCTGCTCATCAAAACTTGGAAACCGAATTCACAATGATCTAATGTTGAAGTCCCTGAGGGTTTAGGACATTATAATTTAAATTGTTTTTTTGGTTGTCTGCATTTTGTAATAGAATAGGTATAATGGCCGCGGCCCCATTGGCCTAGCATGATGCAGTGTTATTATGAACACCGACTCCCTCCATTCTCCACGTTTATGCTGTCACACGATATTTTGTGACAGTCCTTCACGATGTAGGTATTCGACAGACGAGTACACTGATATGCTTTTAATCCACGGAGAAGTAAGAGTCAAGTACATCAGCATCTATACCATAAAATGGAACGAAAACAATTATGAATTAAAATATTAGCAGCTTTAAACACAATACTTGTTCAACCAATGTTATTAGTGAATATTACGCGGTAAAAAATTAGTACATGTAGGGGATTAGAGCTGCCTCTACAGCACACGGATTACTTACGAATCGTGTGCTCGTTCCAACTGAGCTACCTAGAACTTCAGGAACAAATATTCCATTTAACATGTACCTATCATATCACAGTATCATTTATTATTATTATTATTATTATTATTATTATTATTATTATTATTATTATTATTATTATTATTATTATTATTATTATTATTATTATTATTATTATTATTATTATTATTATTATTATTATTATTATTATTATTATTATTATTATTATTATTATTATTATTATTATTATTATTATTATTATTATTGTTGTTGTTGTTGTTGTTATCATCATTATTTTATAGTGTATTAACAACTGCTGTTACTACACGCGGCTCCACAGTCAGCGACACCGTCATGCATACTATGAAACGATTGGGAAACGAATTTTGTGGAGGAGATATTCCAGGCCTTTGTAAGTTTAGGGTACCTTCCCGGCATTTGCAAGTTATCAGAGCTCAGGAAAACCTGAAAAACATCGGTGGAGGACGGTCCTGGCAGGATTAGAACCGTCGATCTCCTGCTCACGAATAAACGTGCATGATAGCCCACAGTAATAATCGTATGCCCGAAGAAGCTATAAAGATGTTTTAGTGCACTGTTCTATTAAATTTGCATAAAAGTAAGTTGCGATGATCATAATAAAGTCGTAAAGTGAAAAACTGCGATAGGCAGCTATAATTTGATAGAAGTTCCTAATATTTTAACTGGATTCATAATGAAGTTTTTATAAAGGACTACTTGTTCCACAAAACATAACAAACAAATGGAAAGAATCCTTCAGAAAAAGGATGACATATTGTCTTTCCTACGTTTGAGTAAAAATGTTGGTATCTACTGCGGGAATGTGATAAGCTCTAATTTTTTGGAAAGGAAAGAGAAGTGAATTTTTAACGTGATAATAATATTTTGTTTCCCACGAGTTCCAAATGCACTAGCTTCCAAATTAAAAACACCATGGAAAATTGCAAAATCATTTCAATGACTATTCTCCGCTCTGTATGTTTTCAGTATAAAAAAGAAATAGTTTTACATGAATATTTTAAGTTACAACAGGAAAAAAATTCCTGAGATAAACATGATTAATTTGAAAATTTAAACGAATAACAAGCGATAGGTATCCCCGAAATGGTAGGATTTGTAGTAAGAATAAACCTCTTACGGGTTACCTGTTACACAAAAAGTCATTCAGAATGAAGATGACTTCAGGGGCTATTTGAAAATATATAGATATGGAGTACAATATACACAATAGAGAACTATACATATTAGAGAAAGCGAATAAAAGTAATATGGAATGCCTGTGGTACTCTATGTCGAATTTAACTGTTTCATTTATTGGGTCCCATTGTGTAAGTAAGAAACCACTAACCTAATTTTCAAAGCCTTCTAAACCAATCCCTAGATAAGCGGCGTTTGTATTATGTCTAACAAAAATAAGGTGGGTCTTGCCCACATCTTCAGTTTAGTTTCCATATTTAATTAGCATAACCTAACCGACACAAGTTGAATAAAATATACCTATCATGCAATTACTAATACTCGTATCGAAATTCCAACTTGCCTGAAAATCTTAGTCGTATCTAAGCAAATACCTACGTTAGTCCTTTAACAATTATTTATTAATAGCTATGTCATATCGCTGTCACAACTTGAAATACTACTAATTTAATCGCTCAGAAACGTAATTTAAAATTTGATACATTACATTCGCATGACCGAGCGAATTGGTTCCGCAGTAACGTGAGAGGTTCGAATTCGGGAGGTCCCGTATTTTGCTCTCTATAGACAGCTCCTGTAGTAGGACGGGTGTTACAGCAGGCCTGGGGAACTGGTGAACGCAACCTACTTACGGCCTTTCACTGATAATTAATTGTATGTTTAGCATGTGAAGAAAATATCTTATTTTGTCTCATTATGGCCAAAAACATACAATTTGCCAAATAAGTATATAATTAAGTTTGAAACAGTTTTTACGGCATTACAGTGTGTCAAGAGAAACCTTAGAATCAAATGTCTCACACTTCCAATTAAGTAAATTAAAGTATATTATTCAGAAGAAAAGAAAACACTGCTTTCGTTTTATTATTCTTAATAAGGTAAGTGTACCTTAAGATGAAAACACTGAGCTTTAGAAAAATGGGGGAGGAACCCTAACTAAAGGTATGCTCCAGTTATACACTGTAAAAACTCCCTGCATTATGCTCATTTAGGGGCGTTAAATGCAGTGGGGTAACATGTAGATAAATCTAGGCAATCTGCAACTAATACAAAACAAAACAAAAAATGGATTCTTCGCATCCCCAAACCTTTAAACACAAAAGACAAAATGAATAAATTAACAGGCATATAGGAAAAGAAAAAGCTAACAGATTTACCAAAAAAAGAATAGCTGGGCGGTGGGAAGTTTTCTCTAGCCAAGACTATTCCCTATACTCTGCAGTCTGTAAGTAAGAATGAAAGTGTGAATGTGTGTGTGTGTGTGTGTGTGTGTGTGTGTGTGTGTGTGTGTGTGTGTGTGTGTGTGTGTGTGTGTGTGTGTATCTAATGTACCTAATCCACTGTATACGAGTTAACATCATCGTTGATAGATAGTAATGTTCGGAAGGTAAAAGGCCAGCGATAAGACGATTGTAGTTAAAAGGCACAATGTAAATGGAACAATAAAATTCAAAAACAGGTTGTCAGCCTGTGCAAGACAGAGAAATACAATAGTTGAACCCCCGGGAAGATAATGAAAGAAATTATGTAGATGGAAAGACGGAGTTAAACCGCTGTTGTTATGGACAACACAACAAAACCGAAAACCCAACTGCGCCCCGCGGTAAAACTAACGCTGCATTTGTTTGATATTGCTAAAGCGCGTGAAATATTATTGATATGCATCACAGCAATTTATTACTGCATCAAATAACACATTTATTAATTAAGCTGCATATTTGGCCGACGCATTAGAATTCTGCTTTTTGTAATCACATTACCGTTGCTCTAAGTAATGGACGTATGCATTTGTTTAATAACATCGTCCAAATGTTCGATGCTTACTGGAATATTTACATTTATTTTTCGATTAAAAGCCAATTATTATTATTATCAAACAACATTAAAGGTTTGTTACATACGAATCTTTCATTCAGAGAAGCATAGCGTTTGTAAAACTACCCCTTTAGGCCGACATCAAAACCTGCAATGACTACCTATGCCATTTCGTGGCTAGCTAACCTTAAAATCCAGAGGACCCGCGTTCGATTCCCGGTTGGATGGTGGGAATTTTTGTTTAGTCAGGATTATTCCCCATCCTTCCTATCGTCTCTTTGGGGACGCTTACGTAATGAGTGGCTGTTCCCCACTCCCCTCCTTCAGTCGGAGGGACAGACAGACACAGAATAGATTCCATGCCAGTATCTAAGTCATACCTTAAATTTTCTGGGAATCTCCTCAGAATACTTCTCCATTCTGGATGATTTCTGTATAAATGGTAAACAGTAAGAGACAGAAAAAGGTTTACTAAACAAAAATGTAGATTTCGTTAACACAAACAATTTATGTCAGATACTTCCTTTTTCTTTTGAGTGAACCATTTCCGAGATATCTATTCTTTATTATTTGTTTGAATTTGCCCAAAGTTATACTTTACTCGAATAGGAATATGTTATTCGTTTTTTCATCTCTTGACCCTGCAGAGAGAACGGAATTTCAAAGGCATCCCATAGCAACCAGCTTTTAAATCATTTCAGTATTGTTTAAAGCCTACCCATATTCCCCTTGCACCTACAAGAAAATTGGCAATAATATAATTTCTCAAAAATGCTTACGTGGATTAGGTAAAGTAAGCACTAGAGAAATAAGCACTTGCAAGAATAGTGTGTGTAAGAGTGAGTATAGCTCTACATATATTTGCGAACAGAGTTTCCTCACATTGAATTATATTAAAAGTCTGTATCACAATAGGTTACGCGACGATCACTTGGTGTATCTTCTAAGGCTATGCACTTCGACTTTGTCATAAAAAAATTGATAGACTTCTTAAACGTAAGCAGTACCAAAGAAGTCACTAATTAACAGATGTTTATCGCATAAGATTTGAAACTGCTTTCGTAAATCAAACGTAACGTAGGTACATGTAACCAAACCGCCAGTGCAACACAACGCACGTCTGGGTGAGTGGCACAGTCCGCATAAAGTGAAAAAATGTAAAACTAACTCCCCCTCTTTCGCAAACGTTGGACATCGCTGGTTTAGAAGTATGAATGAGGATGTATGTGTGTGTGTGTGTGTGTGTGTGTGTGTGTGTGTGTGTGTGTGTGCATTTAATATAAATAATGAAAAGTAATACAAACCCAAAGATTGACATCACTGTAAGCGAGTGACTATAATTGCTCTTGAGCAATTATTCTAAAGATAAAAAGCCACTGATATAACCTTAGATATTAAAGGCGGCATATAAATGGAACATAAAAAAGAAAGAAAACAATACGCTCTGACGAAGATTTCCAATATTAAATTTGAGTGGGCGGTACGAGTATTATCTACTGCAACCTTGGCTAATGTACCTGACTACCTGGTGCTGGCGTACTGCTTGACAACCAGCCATTGTGAATAACGGTAAAATGTGTTTCGTTCAATACGCATAGTTAGGTAGGTACATACATCCAGTACTGCAAGGACTTATTGAATATTGTATAGCATATTAGTATCATCTCTAACATATGTTATCCCACGCGCCTTAGAAGGCAACCTCGTGTAAACTAAAGGCCTGGCAAGCTGTGCATCGGCCGCGAATTACATCGTACATTTATGTCGACTATGGGAATCAGTATATTTTAGTTTGTTTAGTTTTATTTCTCCTGAAACTAATTTGGCACAGCATATATGATCTACTACAAGATGGGGTATCCTCTATCCAAAAGGGTTCATTTACGCTCAAAGATTACAACCCCATGACCTCTGCGGATAGCAGGAACTAGCGCCAGTTTTAGAGAAATGGAATAAATAATCGCTAAGCCAGTGTTGCCAACCTATGAAAATGAAACGAAAGAAGGTAAATTAGGAAAAAGAAGCATCCTGGAGGGTACTTACCTGAGCACATTTTCAAGTAGGTAGGTATGTACTATGTGCATTCCAGGAAAATGCGAATACAGCAGCTACCCTGTGTCTGCCACCAGAATAAAAAGTAAGAATACCTATAGGTAAGGTTAAGGAAAACCCGCTCGTATGCTTTTTTTGTGTAACTACTGGCTGGTAATTAAGATAAGCTTATATGCAGGTGCATATAACTAAACCTAACCTAACCCTCGAAGAAATCAGAAACCTAAGCTTATACCTACCTATAAATAATCATAGCACCGTTACGGGACGCAGATTATTCGCTGGCGTGCCTTGGTGTTAATTAGCGTTCATTATGTGTATTTTTCCTAAAAGGGATAATGCGCTTTGGTGTAACCAATGGTTGCTAATTAACGTAAGATCCTTAGGTGCTGAAGTAAACTTCTAACCCCCCTCCTCAGGTATTCGTGAGGCAACAAAGCACTAATGCGTTTATTATTCCAGCTGATGTCTGTGGATCTTCTAAATGCATTATCACATCACCATCCTTCACAAGAGCAGAGAACTTTTATCTCTAATTTGTATCGATTTATTAGTAATTTTGTGTCATTCAAGAAGCTCTTGTACATGATAAAACTTGTTGTGAGATGTAGACTAGAACCCATTTGAAGATAGGCTAAAATTATATCCTGGGGAGGAGGGAACAAAGATTAAAATAACATTCCTCAAATAAATTGTTCATTGTGGTAGTGAACATGCTGATATTAAAATACAATGAAAATATGCAAAACTTATATTGATCATAACTGCATTCTGTTCATTGAAAATAAAGTTCTGAGAGAAAATGTTGGTTGTAAAGTTTTAAATTAGTTAAGTGAAATAATTGTACTTATAGTTTTAATTTTATTAATTAAATGCTGAAAGTATCGTAGACACAGCAAGTTTGTAGTTATATAATGCATTAATGACTTAACTGGAATCCCTGAAAATTGCCTGTTCCAGCATTTACCGAAATCGTTTAGTAAAGCTCTTTTATTAATCAACACGAAACACCTTTTCCTTTTACAGTTTCCGACAGAAAAAGAATTACGCTACGCTTTCAAAATCCTGAACCAATTAACTCTGCATTTTACAACGAGTCCTGATTTAAGAGAATACCTGCATTTTGTGTGGAAATTCCTTCCTTCAAGATAAAAGTAAAATAGATAGTCCTTAACATGTTTTCTTTCTATGAAAATTAATCTTTGACATTACAGAAATTCTCTTCAAGTTTATCACGAAAATCATACAGCAATGCTTGTTTTAAAGTCGCACAAAGCATTTTTTCCTATTGCAGTGAAAGAAAACTAACACCAGAGAGGCAAATTGCTTAGTGTTTATAATGAATTGTAGTTTAATTTTCACGAGAGCAAATACTCTAATTATAAGCTGCATAAAATATTTCTTAAAAAGAACCGAGAAAGGTAAATATCGAATAAATTAACTCACTTGCATTAAAAATCAGATAGTTCTCAGTCGTCAATAGAAAAAGGCTTCGCTGCCCTTTTCTTAAAAACCCTGCGCTAATTAACTCTACCACACAGAGAATCCTGATCACTACATAGACGTAATTTAAAGGGAAATTTCAGATCCCTAATATCAAAGCAGCAAGTTTGAATAACAATATGCTCGAGTTAAACAAAACAAGTAACAGCAAAGATGAACCAGATAATAATAATAACAATAAGAAGGTAGATGCTCGCATCACGGATATTTGGCTTCGACTCTCGACCGTGACCTCCAGCTGACCTTCTAACACTTGGTCACGTAACTAGTATTAAGGAAGAGCTTCCTTCTGTTCAAAAGTGTAGAATTGCAGAAGTACATTTTAAGTCTAAATAATTCGTTTAATCTGCGAGCTTAAAGTCTACATGGCTGTCAAGAATGCACTCTAAGAAGAGAACCCTAGTCAGAATGTAGATGGACTGGGAAATTGCGTTTCACCATAAAAATGCATTCCGTCATCCGCAACACCTTTCCGCACCTCTTCTGTGGTGCAATAACGTGGCAGTTGTGTGGTTAAACAATTCTAACTTGTACCTACCTATAAATCTTGGTATAAATATTTCAAGTGACAGTTGACATCTCGCTAATGGAGAACGATTGTTACTTTCGATACCAAAGTGTGTAAAACAAATTCAGTATCGAAATTTCACTAGAACATGTTTGGAATCCGCTGAATTCCCCCCCCCCCCCCAATAAAAAGCATTTTTATATATAAAATGACTTGTGTTTGTGTGCGCCCATGACTCGAAACGAAAATCTGTTAAATACCAAACTTGAGTTCAGCATCTTCTAAGGATGCAACACGAAGATTTTCCAAGAAAATCGCTATCCTTTGCTTGGATACTATTGTTTTCTCGAAAAGGAGTCAAAAGTTTGATTAAAATGTCATATGTTTGATACTATATGGACATGAGAAGTTACATCGAATTTTGTAGAAGTATCTTGAGAAGTATTCATTATCTGACTAAACGTTGTACAACTTTGCAAAACGAGGAGGTCTTCAAAGATCGATAAAAACATAACACAGGAAATAAGTGCCAACTTTTTTCGTAGTGTTAGCCGTTTACGAAATATTCATTGTTGCAACCTTCCCTAAGTGCCACCTAAGGATATATTTACTTGAAAACTTGAGATTCTTCATTAACTCTTTTCTTCCTTTCAATCGCAAGAATAAACCAAAATAAATATTTCGATGCTGTTTCTACATGTTGAAGCATTCTTGCTGAATTTGAAAGCATCTCTAGGGAAAAGTATATCGTTAGTAAAGAACCTAAGGTGGGTAGTAGAATCAATTTTTATATGAATAAGACCATGAATGACTTCGTAAGTTCTTTTGGATTGTATTGTTTCAGTACTTACATTCTCCTACAACTAAGTAGGTATTCGATGATAAAAATAACTTAAAAATGATGTTCCTTCAATTCAATTATTATTTGAAATATGTTCTAAACAAACATGCATCATGGATAGCATAATGTGAATGAGCAATAAGAGACAGGTGTGGATTTCTAAAGGCTGTTAGCTTTACCGAAAAAAAGAAAGAAAACTCTTTTTACGTAGGAAGGATTGTTTGAAGTGCGGGAACTTCTTGAAATTCTTCACGCTACATTCAAAAAAGAGCCTGATTTATATATGAACTTGGTGTTGATCTCAGTGTTTTGGGGTTATCCTGTCCCACTCCTCCCCCCCCCCCTCTCTCTCTCTGTCTCCTTCTCTCTCACATACACCTTAGGGCAGGTATTGATTCAAAATATTTATTTCCGGTGATATCTCGTTATCAATTTTTGGCTCGAATATAATATGTGCGTCATCCTCTACCTCAGGTGCCTTTAAAGTAAAAATATTTGTGAGATATGTTTTGCAATGTTTGCCGTCGTTGTGATATGTAAATTTTACATAGAAATGTGTGCTCCAAGCGAAAGTGTTCCTTAGTCGGCCCAAGAAAACCCGAGTAAGAAAGAGGGAGGGAGGGTTTTGGGGCGCTGTCTCATAGGTGCAGCCGGTTGCAGTGCCAATCCCAAGGGTTGGGGGGTTTCTTGCAATATTGCCTGAACGGGCCGGGACGGGGTGGCCAATAACAAGAATGGAAAACTCCAAAGAGGCGGTACAGTCATCATCCTTCTTGTTGCTCTACTTCATGCGAGCATTGGCCACGCCTGCCTCTTTTCTGCGGGGCCGGGGTTCGATGCAGTCTCGCGACTCAGTGAGTGGATACCGGCTACGACGTCATCACCTTCAGCCGTCTCAGACTGTAAGAATGTATAGCTACTATTCCAGCTTTGTACCAAAGTGCTTTCTGTCTGAATTGGGGGTCTTTTGGTAAATGGTTTTCAATGTCTCTAACTATACCCTGAGCTACTGACTTTCTGGATTGGGCCTTCAAAAGACACTGTGATGATAATGATTGTTATTATTATTATTATTATTATTATTATTATTATTATTATTATTATTATTATTATTATTATTATTATTATTATTATTATTATTATTATTATTATTATTATTATTATTATTATTATTATTATTATTATTATTATTATTATTATTATTATTATTATTATTATTATTATTATTATTATTATTATTATTATTATTATTATTATTATTATTATTATTATTATTATTATTATTATTATTATTATTATTATTATTATTATTATTATTATTATTATTATTATTATTATTATTATTATTATTATTATTATTATTATTATTATTATTATTATTATTATTATTATTATTATTATTATTATTATTATTATTATTATTATTATTATTATTATTATTATTATTATTATTATTATTATTATTATTATTATTATTATTATTATTATTATTATTATTATTATTATTATTATTATTATTATTATTATTATTATTATTATTATTATTATTATTATTATTATTATTATTATTATTATTATTATTATTATTATTATTATTATTATTATTATTATTATTATTATTATTATTATTATTATTATTATTATTATTGTTATTATTATTGTTATTATTATTATTATTATTAATTATTATTATTATTAATTATTATTATTATTATTGTTATTATTATTATTATTATTAATTATTATTATTATTAATTATTATTATTATTAATTATTATTATTATTAATTATTATTATTATTAATTATTATTATTATTATTATTATTATTAATTATTATTATTATTAATTATTATTAATTATTATTATTATTTATCATCATCATTATTATTTTATTATGATTATGTTTATTATTTTTATTATTGGTCTTATTTTTAGTATTATTAATACTATTAGCCCATTAGTACTATTATTTGCATTAAATCCACATGCCTATTTACCTACTCTCGTTTAATTTTATGTAGTAACTTCTACAGACTATTCCTTCAAAAGTTTATTTTTCTGTCTAATTCATGTTAGTTGAAATAAAGGTTTGCAGGAATGGCTTCATTGCAATTTGCTGTAGGTGCAGGGAAGATAGAGGAAACAGAGATGACAGTCGGATGTTTAAAGCGGATCGCCACATTATGGCCTTGAAATGTCATACTCTTTCCGTGACCGTGAGAAACAACTGAATGGGAAGAGGACCTAAAAATGATAAAGTGAAGAAAAACTGAAACAAACAATGACGTCTCGGAAATGGTTGATGCCGAAAAAAAAGTTATTTGAATTAAATTCTGGGCGTTTTAAAGAGATGTACATTTTTAGCGCAATAAGTTTTTTAAAATCACCTAAGGTTTGGCATTTATACAAAATTACACAAAACGTAGTCCTAATCAAAGTAAATTCAATATAATAAAGTGTGTTTATTACATAAATGTTTTAATAAATGGTATATTTTTGAAAAAATGAAACAGCGAAAACGTTTCTACGTAAACGGTAGTTTTGGGTGAAGGGATTTCTTTGAAAAGCCTCCTGTTGAAGCTTTGAAATATATTGAACTTAAACACCAAGTTTGGTAATTATCGAAATTTTCATTTTTTAGTTCTGCTGTTCATAGACACGGCACCCGCAGAGAGCTTTCTCTAAATAGGTATAGGTACTTTTTTAATGACCTTGTCTATTCACTTTTGTACAAAACTATTCTTGAAAACGCTTATTCTTCTATCTGCTTCATGTTAGTCGAGACGAACCTTTGTAGAAAGTGTTTTATTACGTGGCTCCTTACAGGTGCAATGGGAATAGGGGTGTACAGTACGCTTAAGTGATAGTCAAATATTTTAACATCTAGTCAGTATGTGAGGGCTTGGACATTTAATTCTCTTTGCATGGCTACGGCATGAAAAAGAATAACGTCTCCCTATTTGAGAAAAATAAGCATTTCAAAATTCAAATACAATAATAAACAATATCCCGAAAATAGCTCACAAACAAATTTATTGGATATAAATTGTGCACTTTAACGAGATCTACACTTTCTTGTGTAGCAGGTAAGATTTTGTCTATCTCTTACGGTTTATCATTTATGCAAAAGTCATTAAGATTGAAGAGAACTTCAAAGGCTGTTCCCATCTTGAGTTCGACAATAGACAATATTGAAATCATTGCTTATGAGCTATGCAAATTCAGCTATTGATATTATCTTACATGATACTTATTACATAGTAGCACATTTTCATTACGTTCTTTTAATAGGAGCTACCAACAATTTTAGCTATGAAATGATATGCATATGGTAATAATTTTGCTATTTGTTTACCGACGTTAGCTTTTTCTGAAAAAGAATTAAAGTCCGAAATAAAATCACAGCCATAATTATTCTCATAATATGTCTACCTCTGCCAGATTGAGTAAATAATTAATCGGGTGCAATCTTTTAATGTGAGCAAATCCAAACTAGGCAGCTTTCCAAGGTACTGTATCCTCATATGTAGGTAATAACCTAATTCCATACCATAATTTAATTCTACTTTCTTATACAGCAAAATGTAAATAACAAAATACATATTTACGCATTTATTTATGTAAATTAACATTACTAAATTTTAAAATTTACAAATTCAGT
Organism: Tenodera sinensis; assembly: GCA_030765045.1. Taxonomy (NCBI): domain Eukaryota; kingdom Metazoa; phylum Arthropoda; class Insecta; order Mantodea; family Mantidae; genus Tenodera; species Tenodera sinensis. Next base: position 262,926,318 of record CM060964.1, read on the forward strand.
AACCAATATTTTCAATTTTTTATTTTGCTTGGATGTTATACACACTAATATCCTGGTTTTGGTGTGAAAGCGAATCAAAGTATTCTATCTTTGAATGTTAAATTTAGTATTTCTATAACCCATTATTGTAGAAGTTATTGAGCGTAACTGGACTTTTATATGTGATGCTTATGGACATTTTTTTCTTTCATTTGTTTGATGAAGACATAAAAATTACATAAACTGTGTTTGAAATGTGATGTTACGTTTATTATTGAAAGACAGGACCTCTAGCATTAGTTGTACCTACCTCATTACTCTAGCTTCTCCCTCAAATTAATAGTACGATTTTTATGCGTACCTATAGGCCTGTCATTTGAAAGTATGGACAGTCACATATAAACATAATGCAGTAAAAACAATAAAACTCTATAATACAAAATTATCAAAAATGCTCAAATTCTCCAAACGCTTTAAAGTAGATAGGTACGTATCAAACAGAAAAATTCTATCTTAGCCATCTCGAAACTTAGAAGCCCACTCATCACCCATTAAGTGTAACGTCAAAATTTCCGCACTCATTTGAGTAACTATGTTGCTGCTTTAATAAATGCAAGTTACATAATTCATTTGACAAATGGTCCAACCAAGGTTCGAACCAAAATTAGAGAGGCAAAAAGAACTTACCATTAGGAGTTAATTATTGCTCGATTTTGAGGAAAACGTGGTTGTTCTATTGTTTTCTGTTTTGCTGACTAGTCGTTCGTCACTTCATCTTTTCCATGATTGTTTTCTTCCTTAACTGATAAACTTGAAGCAACTTTGCATCCTCTACTTTGTCGTACATTTCATTTCCAAAATGTGCTTTTAGCCAAATGAGAAGCTTCCACAGCAAATAGGTATAATTCATTATCTGATTGCAGTAAAGGTCTTTGGTTTTTTGCTATTTCTAGACATGACTGCTAATACTTGTAGGGTTTTAGTTTGTTCATTCTCATCATTAAAGCGAATAGGACATGACATTTAACCCCCTACTTACCTATGTGATGGTTACAAAATGTAATAGTTCTGTAGGAGAAGTTCACCATGCACAATAAAGTTTGAAACTTTTTCGGCAGTCTACGTTTATGGTTTATCATTTCTTGATATCAACATCCTTGGAACTCTTAGGGAGGATTTCTAAGACGAAAGACGGTCGTGGTTTTCGTGCTCAGTAAGTTTAAATCGAATGTCCCCCAAAAGACGGGGTTGCCGTTTTCTTCAATCCGAGGGGTAGGTATCCACGAGAATGGGACTTTCGTCTTCGGTTAAACGATGCTCGAAGGCGGATTTTGTTTTCAAAATGGAGGTCTCTGAAGAATATCTTTCATTGACGATCCTTTTTTTAAATATTCACCAAATATCTTGCAAGTTATAGTACCTACAGTATTTTTAAGTAAAACCGGTCTCTAAAAGCAAGGACAAACTTTATCTTATAAATTCAATCAATTTTTACGACATTTCAAAAATATTTAAGAGATATCCACCAAACTTCAGTTCTTTGGACTTACGAGCTTTCATTAATCATAGTCGCCCTATTTATCATCACTGTAGGTAAATCCGATATCACACGACTGTCTTCATGAAGAAACTAATTATCTAATGTCTTGCTTTTTCCGCGTACTTACAGTAAATTGAGGAAGTATTGTATTCCGCCCAAAAATTCAGTGTCGGTATTTCACTGGAAACATATATTTTCAGGCTCCCTGAACCTTAAAAAACATTTTAGGAAAAAAGCCCTTGCGAACAGCGAAACCCAAAAACGGAAAGTCGGTTAAGTACCAAACCTGGTACTTAAGGTCAGCAAATTTCAAGGATACGACGGAAATATTCTCAAGAAAATCCTCCCAACCAAAACTACCCCTTATATGGAAAATCTTTCGTTAGATTTTTATTTTTTCAATAATAAGTTTAAGATCTTGACTAAGATTGTATATCATTAAGATGTTTGCATAATAAAATATAACTTGCGCACCTTAAATTTTCTGGGAATAGCATTCAAAATGCTCTTCATTCTGAATTCTTAATCACTGACTTTCCTGTCCACACCTCCACTACTGATCATTCATAAAAATTGCGCTAAGAGATACCCTGTGATACCTGTAGGTATCCACATTTACAATTTAATAATACAAATAAGCACTCCAGATGACTTTATCTTTATTTTCCAGAATTTTGCAAAAATGAATTAGTTACATCACTTGTACACCAACCTGCATATCTATGTTGTGCATATACTAAACCCTACAAAAGTGAATGAGTGAGTGAGTGAGAGTGAGTGAGTGAGTGTGTGAGTGAGTGAGTGAGTAAGTAAGTGAGTGGTGTTTAAGGGCCCGTCGACAACTAACTAGTAATTAAGGATGCAAATACCACATACTTTTTGTTGCACAATGTTTTCGCGCTCAATTATAAGTTAACACAACCTGCAACTCGCTCGCGTTTTAAATTTAAACACAGATGTCTGTCTGTCTGCCTCTCCTACTCTCTCTCCCTCTCCCCTCTCTCCCCTCTCCATTACTGTATCTTCTACTCTTTCCTCCTGTTCATTCTCCGTCTCTCTTGCTCCGTGTGCAAGTGCATGTAAACTCCTACCTGTTATTAAACAGCAATGAGACGATGGCTAAGTTGGCGCTCCAATTCGATGCTGTATAGATCCCCTTTTCAACTTCAATATGTCAGACAGTACAGGTACACATGTGTGTTTCAGTTTATCTGTGTGCCGTGGAGGTAGGTAGGTAGGAAGAGTTCCTAAGTCAAAAATTCCTTCTTAATGATAAATGCATATGCATACCTATAATATCAAAGTGAATTATACAGGAAAGGACAGATCGGAGACTTGAGGATATATAAGTGAAAATCCATGATGCACATTTTATCATGTACATGCAGGAGAACTATAAATATTAGTTACCTACTATTGAACGATTAGTAGTATTAGATATTTGATGAACTATTCCGAAATACTAAAACATCGTACCTCATATACTACGTCGCTGACTGTTCTAATAAAGCTGAAAGGGAAATTCTGTACTAGTAAGGCGGCGCCGTGGCCGAGCGGTTAGCGCGCTCGCCTACCACCTAGGCGGCCCGGGTTCGATCCCAGGGACCCGCATGTGGTATTCGTGGTGGACGAAGCGGCGTCAGGGCGGGTTTTCTCCGGGTACTCCGGTTTCCCCCGCCATCTCATTCCACCGGTGCTCCATCTTCATTCCATGTATCATCAGTGTCACCGCCTGCGGTGCCATAGTAGTAAAAGCGGGCGTTAAACACTACAAACAACTGTACTAGTAAATGTTAGTGAAAGTCCATATTGTATTACAATGTTGCAATGCACCCATACCTGCCGGGAAAGTTATTCACACTGCGGTAAATGCAGAGTTTACCTTACTCCGTTAATGTTTCAGAGTAACATTTTCTTGCGGCGGTATATAGGTATATCCAGTCATTTTGTAGGAGTTGCGAATGTGATATTATGAAAATCAGTGCTAAAGCTTATTTTTAATGCATAAGTAAAATATTTAATATCACACAAAATTGGGCCTGTTCCGTACTTTTAGTCGTTTTACAATCTCTCATTAAATAGTCGCCTATATAAATGTTGTAAGAAACTGGTAAGAGACAGTATGATTGTAATTTTCTTAAGATTTTTAATAATAATAATGCTGATGATGATTATGATAATTATTATTATGATGATAGTGATAATATAAGCGGCATATATTAGCCTTCTGTACTGTATTCATATCCAGATTTCATTGAAATACGCCTTCAGGTCACTTGAACTATTTAAAAAAAAAAAAGATATTTTAAAAAAGGTCTGCACATAGCTGTAACGGTATAGTTCAAAAATGAATATTAGCATCAATAGCAAATTTCATACTTAAGTCAGACCCTGTACATTTTCAGGAACATTTCCTCACTACAAACTATCCTTCACATGGAAATGTGTAGGTATTAGTATTCATTTTCTCAAAACTAACTCTAACGATTTTAATTAAATGATCTCATATTTAAGATACGGTCTGCGTGACATGTAGGTATATATGCATATTCTGTGAATAGCTGTAAAGTTTTCTTTCTAATTGATGATTTTAATTATTTTGTATAACTGAAAAAATAAAAGAAAGGTGAAAGCTCACTGCAGAAACAATTAAGAGCTCACCAAAATACAAATTCTGCGACAAATTAAATATTTTTCGCAACGTAATCAGTTTTTCAAATCTTCTAGTATGCAAATTTAAGCGTTCCCAAATACCTACGTCAAACCTGCGTTCATTTTACTTTCATTGCAAGAGCTGGTTACTATAGCTAACCATCTGAATGCTGTTTTTGCAATGTTTAATGCAAATCATATTTTATTGCTTAATGTAAATTATTCTTAAACAGAAATGTATCATAAATAATATATATATATATATATATATATATATATATATATATATATATATATATATATATATATGCAAATTTGTCATGGTTAGGAAAAGTGGGGTAAGTGTTCCAATCATAATTGTGTTACTTTAGTACCCATTGCAACTCTTTCTTCAGGGAAAGAACTGGCTAATAAGTGATCCTAATATGTATTAAGTTTCAGAGAATCGATTCACCCACTCTGGAGTGTAGAGGTTACGCAATTACATATAGACAAACTTACTCAAATATTTTCAAAGCGAAAATGTTCATAATAAGGTTTCTTTATCCGTTAATATCAGTTCTTTATCCAAAATACCAAGGGGAATTTTGGCTACATTTATTGTATAGATGTCAGTTTATTCAGATATCCTCATGGCCTACGTTGAGTTGGTTCACAAGCAACGGTAGTAGAAGATAAAGAATTAATTGCTCTTGCTCGAGCCCTAGCATGCTGCAACAATCGATCATTCATAACAATGATAACCTGCTCACGGATGTCCATAAAAGCTGATAATCAGAAGGAAACGAAGTTAATGCGCACATTAAAAAGAGGCAGTGGCACCTAATGCCTTTTAAATGCCAGCGCCGGAGGATAAACGTATCTTCCTCTATGTTTATACCCGCATATTGGCACACATTACATTCTCAGCCTTGGCCTTCTCCGTACAACAATCAAACCCGCATATGTTTGATTTATGCGTCTGATATTCTTTACATGGCATTTACAAACATTCTTCGCAACCCATAAACCCCGTAAAACATTTGTACGCCTTATACATTCTGTGTCACTGATTTTACGCCAGTAACCCAGCTGCCCATATCAGCAAACTATATTCAAGAAAATTTGTAACTGACAGAAATTATAAAACCCATAGTTCAAATCTGACACTCTACTTGTGCTCCACTGTTAGGTTAAAGCAAACATAATTATCTATCCTGTATCTATTCCTGAACTTTCTTCTATCTCTGATATGCATTTGTATTTTTTTAATTATTTAACTTGCTCAATTAGGAGCTTCTCCAAATTGTAGAAAAAAAGAACAACAAAGATGAAACCGAATGTGATAGAGTAAAACCAATGTAACAAGAGTCACATCTTAATAATAAACTAATATAGTCATAAGATATCACAAAATTACAATTGAGAAAAATAGCGCAGTGTGTCAATGCTTTACGAAAAACGTTGAATTATACTGACTTTTAAAATTTAGGAATATACATGGTATCTTAATAATTTAGCGAGCCATTCGGCACAAGTTTAGATACTATCTAAACGATCTTGGATGGAAGGATTGTGTTTAGTTAATACCTTTTTCGCTTAAATCTAAAACATAGGAATGGGTTTCCGAGCTCCTACCAAAAGGTTCACCGCTTGTAGCTATTTCTTCTAGAATTCCTTCTTGCCAGTTAGGTTTCCATTAGATATGGGAATGACGCCTATGTAACCACATAATATACTGTGTGTCTATAAAGTTAGGGACAACTCCATGGCTAGAATACTTTAGAGTATCTACAAATATTTAATTATTTCTATATGAAGGAGCTAACCATTACATAGGACGTTCCAGAAATTAGTAGCTACTAATAAGTTCGTATCTAAGGTGCAGTGACAATGTTGTGTTCTGAATCTTTTATCGTATCTAAACTGAAATGACAATATTTTGCACTGGATGTGTTATCGTATCTAAACAACAGTGAGAATATTGTGCTCTAAATCTTTTATTGTATCTAAACAACCGTGAGAATATTGTGCTCTGAATCTTTTATCGTATCTAAACTACAGAGAGAATACTGTGCTCTGAATGTGTTATCGTATCTAAACTACAGTGAGAATACTGTGCTCTGAATGTGTTATCGTATCTAAACAACAGTGAGAATATTGTGCTCTGAATGTGTTATCGTATCTAAACAACAGTGAGAATACTGTGCTCTGAATCTTTTATCGTATCTAAACTACAGAGAGAATACTGTGCTCTGAATGTGTTATCGTATCTAAACTACAGTGAGAATACTGTGCTCTGAATGTGTTATCGTATCTAAACTACAGTGAGAATACTGTGCTCTGAATGTGCTATCGTATCTAAACTACAGTGAGAATACTGTACTCTGAATGTGCTATCGTATCTAAACTACAGTGAGAATACTGTGCTCTGAATGTGTTATCGTATCTAAACTACAGTGAGAATACTGTGCTCTGAATGTGTTATCGTATCTAAACTACAGTGAGAATACTTTGCTCTGAATGTGTTATCGTATCTAAACTACAGTGACAATATTGTGCTCTGAATGTGTTATCGTATCTAAACAACAGTGAGAATATTGTGCTCTAAATGTGTTATCGTATCTAAACTACAGTGAGAATATTGTGCTCTGAATGTGTTATCGTATCTAAACAACAGTGAGAATATTGTGCTATGAATGGTTATCGTATCTAAACAACAGTGAGAATATTGTACTCTGAATGTGTTATCGTATCTAAACAACAGTGAGAATATTGTGCTCTGAATGTGTTATCGTATCTAAACAACAGTGAGAATATTGTACTCTGAATGTGTTATCGTATCTAAACAACAGTGAGAATATTGTGCTCTAAATGTGTTATCGTATCTAAACTACAGTGAGAATATTGTGCTCTGAATGGTTATCGTATCTAAACTACAGTGACAATACTGTGCTCTGAATGTGTTATCGTATCTAAACAACAGTGAGAATATTGTGCTCTGAATGTGTTATCGTATCTAAACAACAGTGAGAATATTGTGCTCTGAATGTGTTATCGTATCTAAACTACAGTGACAATATTGTGCTCTGAATGTGTTATCGTATCTAAACAACAGTGGGAATATTGTGCTCTGAATGTGTTATCGTATCTAAACAACAGTGAGAATATTGTGCTCTGAATGTGATATTGTATCTAAACTACAGTGAGAATACTTTGCTCTGAATGTGTTATCGTATCTAAACTACAGTGAGAATATTGTACTCTGAATGTGTTATCGTATCTAAACTACAGTGAGAATATTGTGCTCTGAATGTGTTATCGTATCTGAACTACAGTGAGAATACTGTGCTCTGAATGTGTTATCGTATCTAAACTACAGTGACAATATTGTGCTCTGAATGTGTTATCATATCTAAACAACAGTGAAAATATTGTGCTCTGAATGCGTTATCGTATCTAAACTACAGTGAGAATATTGTGCTCTGAATGTGTTATCGTATCTAAACTACAGTGACAATATTGTGCTCTGAATGTGTTATCGTATCTAAACAACAGTGAAAATATTGTGCTCTGAATGCGTTATCGTATCTAAACTACAGTGAGAATACTGTGCTCTGAATGTGTTATCGTATCTAAACAACAGTGAGAATATTGTGCTCTGAATGTGTTATCGTATCTAAACAACAGTGAGAATACTGTGCTCTGAATCTTTTATCGTATCTAAACTACAGAGAGAATACTGTGCTCTGAATGTGTTATCGTATCTAAACTACAGTGAGAATACTGTGCTCTGAATGTGTTATCGTATCTAAACTACAGTGAGAATACTTTGCTCTGAATGTGCTATCGTATCTAAACTACAGTGAGAATACTGTGCTCTGAATGTGCTATCGTATCTAAACTACAGTGAGAATACTGTGCTCTGAATGCGTTATCGTATCTAAACTACAGTGAGAATATTGTGGTCTGAATGTGTTATCGTATCTAAACAACAGTGAGAATATTGTGCTCTGAATGTGTTATCGTATCTAAACAACAGTGAGAATATTGTGCTCTAAATGTGTTATCGTATCTAAACTACAGTGAGAATATTGTGCTCTGAATGGTTATCGTATCTAAACAACAGAGAGAATATTGTGCTCTGAATGTGTTATCGTATCTAAACAACAGAGAGAATATTGTGCTCTGAATGTGTTATCGTATCTAAACAACAGTGAGAATATTGTGCTCTGAATGTGTTATCGTATCTAAACTACAGTGAGAATATTGTGCTCTGAATGGTTATCGTATCTAAACTACAGTGAGTATATTCTGCTCTGAATGTGTTATCGTATCTAAACTACGGTGAGAATTAGGGCATTTGCATGTTTTTTGCATTTGCATGTTTTTTCATAGGGGTTAAAATGTATGCTTTTACATTATGTGCACGAGTTATGGAATTTTCAGTTATTTGGACATGATATTATGATACATATAACTGCATATTTTCTTGATTTTTACAAATGCATTATATTTCAATATTATTGCCCCTATATTGCATATTTTAATGATTTTTATGTTTTTTTAATTATTTTTTTTTCCATCTGGATAATATTTTTCATATTGATAGTATTGCACATGGTGATGCAACTCACGAAGATTTCAATATTATATCCCTTTTGTTGCATATTTTAATGATTTTACGGTTTTTTATCATTTTTTCCATCTGTATAATATTTTTTCATATTGGTAGTATTGCACATGATGTGGCAACTCGCAAGGTGGCGGGAACTAATGCTGAGTCATGCTGTCATGCAGTGAATCCCCTGTTTCCATCCTTTCATTATATGTAGGTGCGTAGAGAATAATCAGTGCGTTATCTGAGAGGTTTATATTAACAAAGATAAAGTGCAGGTCAACGTTTTGAGCAGTACGGTTATAGCAAGATTTGCCTGCCCACCAGTAGTTGTCTGGTGGTCTTTAAACCTAACAGTGTTATGAACTGGTTCCCACCAAATTAAATGAGGCGTATAAAATGTTAAAAAGCTCTTCAAATGCCTAAAATAAAACCAACTTCGAGGGCTAAATTAATTAATTTACAGAAAGAGTTTTCGGGTGATTTAATATCTACAGATATTGGGGTACTGTTTCGTGGAGCGTGTGAGAAAAATGTACGGAGGTGAGAAAAGATTTCAAATAGTTCAGTACATAAACACAGCAAAACATAAGAAGAATTTAATCAGAAAACTCGCAAACAAAGAACCTGTTCAAAAACAGCTAGTAGAGTGTTTAGGAAGTAGGGTTACTGAATTTTTCTATGACTTGTGCCAAGCATTGTTAGCGGCTGACATTCCTTGTTCAAAATTAATAATTCGACATTTAAAAACTTTCTTGCCAAGTACACTCGACAACATGTGACTGAAGAAAGTACACTGCGTAAGATTTATGTAGGATATTGTTGCTGTAACGTATTGTCAAATATACAAAATGAATTAGCGAATCAGTTTGTGTGGCTGTCTGTTGATGAAACCCCTGATTCTGAGTGCCGTTCTATTGCTAGTATAATCAATGTAACTGTGACCCAGTTTGTGATGAACTCTTGGAAATTACTATGACCATGTGGAATCAAATACGACCGGTTACTTTTATGTGTTACTGATGCAGGTCCTTTTATGGTAAAATCAGGAAAAAACTCTGAAAGGTATTTTTCCTAACTTAATTCATATAACTTGTTGGGCACACGCTCTTCATCGCATTTCTGAAACAATGCGTGATTATTTCCCATTTGTAGATAGATTTGTGTCCAGTACAAAGAGAATTTTTGTTAAATCTCCTAAAAGAGTTAAGTTGTTTAGATCAACAGCACCTAATATCCGACTTCCTCCTGCACCAGTGTTAGCTCGATGGGGAACATGGGCCGATGCAGTTTTATATTATGCTAAGCATATAGAAATTGTCGAAGATGTTGTTAATTCATTGGACTCGAAAATGCTTCATCAAAATAAACTGTGCAAACTATTCTGTCAGGCACTGGGTTAAAAAGGATCTTAGTTTCATATCTGCCCATTTTTCTTTCTTACCAACAGCCATAACGTCATTGGAAGCTGTAGGATCTCCTATGCATGAATCACTTACTGTCTTTGAAAGAACAGTATGTTTTCTAAGTTCGGGTTCCTGGTAGCATAGGAAAAAAAGTGAAAGCAAAAGTCAATTATGTAATTTCAAAAAATTCTGGTTATAAACAGATGTGTGATATTCGAGACATCCTCGAAAGAAAACCATCTGTCACACCAAGAGACTTGACTCTCTCTGTGAAGCAGTTAACATTATTTAAATATGCCCCGATAACATCTTGTGACGTCGAGAGAAGTTTTTCACGTTACAAAGGTGTTTTGCGAGACAACAGACGATGTTTTACAGTTGAAAATGTGCGCAAAGTGTTGGTTGTGAACTGCAATTTAGCAGTTAATACTAGCAGCGGGACCACTTCTGCTTCAACCTCTAAGGAATAAGGTAACTTTATTTATTATTTATATTAACTTGTCTTGTCTACTGCACAGGGACATATTTCTTGGCATATTCTCAAGTTTTTAAGAGTATATTTGCATGCATATTTCAGTGTTTTTTAGGGCATGAAATTCCGAGCCCTAGTGAGAATATTGTGTCCAGAATGTGTTGTATCTAAACCACCATGAGAATATTGTGCTTTGATTGTGTTATCGTATCTAAACTACGATGAGAATATTGTGCTCTGAATGTGTTATCGTATCTAAACTACGATGAGAATATTGTGCTCTGAATGTGTTAACGTATCTAAACTACGATGAGAATATTGTGCTCTGAATGTGTTAACGTAGCTAAACTAAAGTGGGAATATTGCGCTCTGAATGTGTTATCGTATATAAACAACAGTGAGAATATTGTGCTGTGGATGTGTTATCGTATCTGAACTACAGTGATAATATTGTACTCTGAACCTTTTATCGTAGCTAAACTTTAGTAGGAATATTGTGCTCTGAATGTGTTATCGTATCTAAACTACAGTGATAATATTGTGCTCTGAATGTGTTATCGTATCTAAACTACAGTGATAATATTGTGCTCTGAATGTGTTATAGTATATAAACTACGATGAGAATATTGTGCTCTGAATGTGTTATCGTAGCTAAACTAAAGTGGGAATATTGTGCTCTGAATATTTTATCGTATCTAAGCTACAGTGAGAATATTGTGCTCTGAATGTGTTATCGTATCTAAACTACAGTGATAATATTGTGCTCTGAATGTGTTATCGTATCTAAACTACAGTGATAATATTGTGCTCTGAATGTGTTATCGTATTTAAACTACAGTGATAATATTGTGCTCTGAATGTGTTATCGTATATAAACTACAGTGAGAATATTGTGCTCTGAATGTGTTATCGTATCTAAACTACGATGAGAATATTGTGCTCTGAATGTGTTATCGTAGCTAAACTAAAGTGGGAATATTGTGCTCTGAATATTTTATCGTATCTAAGCTACAGTGAGAATATTGTGCTCTGAATTTTTTATCGTAACTAAGCTACAGTGAGAATATTGTGCTCTGAATATTTTATCGTATCTAAGCTACAGTGAGAATATTGTGCTCTGAATACTTTATCGTATCTAAGCTGCAGTGAGAATATTGTGCTCTGAATTTTTTATCGTATCTAAGCTACAGTGAGTATATTGTGCTCTGAATATTTTATCGTATCTAAGCTACAGTGAGTATATTGTGCTCTGAATATTTTATCGTATCTAAGCTACAGTGAGTATATTGTGCTCTGAATATTTTATCGTATCCAAGCTACAGTGAGTATATTGTGCTCTGAATATTTTATCGTATCTAAGCTACAGTGAGAATATTATGCTCTCAATATTTAATCGTATCTAAGCTACAGTGAGAATACTGTGCTCTGAATATTTTATCGTATCTAAGCTACAGTGAGTATATTGTGCTCTGAATATTTTATCGTATTTAAGCCACAGTGAGTATATTGTGCTCTGAATATTTTATCGTATCTAAGCTACAATGAGAATATTGTGCTCTGAATGTGTTATCGTATCTAAGCTACAGTGAGAATATTGTGCTCAGAATTTTTATCGTATCTAAGCTACAGTGATAATATTGTGCTCTGAATTTTTTATCGTATCTAAGCTACAGTGAGTATATTGTGTTCTGAATATTTTATCGTATCTAAGCTACAATGAGTATATTGTGCTCTGAATATTTTATCGTATCTAAGCTACAGTGCGTATATTGTGCTCTGAATATTTTATCGTATCTAAGCTACAATGAGAATATTGTGCTCTGAATTTTTTATCGTATCTAAGCTACAGTGAGAATATTGTGCTCTGAATTTTTTATCGTATCTAAGCTACAGTGAGAATATTGTGCTCTGAATATTTTATCGTATCTAAGCTACAGTGAGAATATTGTGCTCTGAATATTTTATCGTATCCAAGCTACAGTGAGTATATTGTGCTCTGAATATTTTATCGTATCTAAGCTACAGTGAGAATATTATGCTCTCAATATTTAATCGTATCTAAGCTACAGTGAGAATACTGTGCTCTGAATATTTTATCGTATCTAAGCTACAGTGAGTATATTGTGCTCTGAATATTTTATCGTATTTAAGCCACAGTGAGTATATTGTGCTCTGAATATTTTATCGTATCTAAGCTACAATGAGAATATTGTGCTCTGAATGTGTTATCGTATCTAAGCTACAGTGAGAATATTGTGCTCAGAATTTTTATCGTATCTAAGCTACAGTGATAATATTGTGCTCTGAATTTTTTATCGTATCTAAGCTACAGTGAGTATATTGTGTTCTGAATATTTTATCGTATCTAAGCTACAATGAGTATATTGTGCTCTGAATATTTTATCGTATCTAAGCTACAGTGAGTATATTGTGCTCTGAATATTTTATCGTATCTAAGCTACAATGAGAATATTGTGCTCTGAATTTTTTATCGTATCTAAGCTACAGTGAGAATATTGTGCTCTGAATTTTTTATCGTATCTAAGCTACAGTGAGAATATTGTGCTCTGAATATTTTATCGTATCTAAGCTACAGTGAGAATATTGTGCTCTGAATATTTTATCGTATCTAAGCTACAGTGAGAATATTGTGCTCTGAATATTTTATCGTATCCAAGCTACAGTGAGAATATTGTGCTCTGAATATTTTATCGTATCTAAGCTACAGTGAGTATATTGTGCTCTGAATATTTTATCGTATCTAAGCTACAGTGAGTATATTGTGCTCTGAATATTTTATCGTATCTAAGCTACAGTGAGTATATTGTGCTCTGAATATTTTATCGTATCTAAGCTACAGTGAGTATATTGTGCTCTGAATATTTTATCGTATCCAAGCTACAGTGAGTATATTGCGCTCTGAATATTTTATCGTATCTAAGCTACAGTGAGAATATTGTGCTCTGAATATTTTCTCGTATCTAAGCTACAGTGAGAATATTGTGCTCTGAATATTTTATCGTATCTAAGCTACAGTGAGTATATTGTGCTCTGAATATTTTATCGTATCTAAGCTACAGTGAGTATATTGTGCTCTGAATATTTTATCGTATCTAAGCTACAGTGAGTATATTGTGCTCTGATTATTTTATCGTATCTAAGCTACGGTGAGAATATTGTGCTCTGAATATTTTATACTATCTAAGCTACAGTGAGAATATTGTGCTCTGAATTTTTTATCGTATCTAAGCTACAGTGAGTATATTGTGCTCTGAATATTTTATCGTATCTAAGCTACAGTGAGTATATTGTGCTCTGAATATTTTATCGTATCCAAGCTACAGTGAGTATATTGCGCTCTGAATATTTTATCGTATCTAAGCTACAGTGAGAATATTGTGCTCTGAATATTTTCTCGTATCTAAGCTACAGTGAGAATATTGTGCTCTGAATATTTTATCGTATCTAAGCTACAGTGAGAATATTGTGCTCTGAATATTTTATCGTATCCAAGCTACAGTGAGAATATTGTGCTCTGAATATTTTATCGTATCTAAGCTACAGTGAGAATATTGTGCTCTGAATATTTTATCGTATCTAAGCTACAGTGAGTATATTGTGCTCTGAATATTTTATCGTATCCAAGCTACAGTGAGTATATTGTGCTCTGAATATTTTATCGTATCTAAGCTACAGTGAGAATATTTGGCTCTGAATATTTTATCGTATCTAAGCTACAGTGAGTATATTGAGCTCTGAATATTTTATCGTATCTAAGCTACAGTGAGAATATTATGCTCTGAATCTTTTATCGTATCTAAGCTACAGTGAGAATATTGTGCTCTGAATGTGTTATGGTATCTAAGCTACAGTGAGAATATTGTGCTCATAATTTTTTATCGTATCTAAGCTACAGTGATAATATTGTGCTCTGAATTTTTTATCGTATCTAAGCTACAGTGAGTATATTGTGCTCTGAATATTTTATCGTATCTAAGCTACAATGAGAATGTTGTGCTCTGAATTTTTTATCGTATCTAAGCTACAGTGAGAATATTGTGCTCTGAATTTTTTATCGTATCTAAGCTACAGTGAGTATATTGTGCTCTGAATATTTTATCGTATCTAAGCTACAGTGAGTATATTGTGCTCTGAATATTTTATCGTATCTAAGCTACAGTGAGTATATTGTGTTCTGAATATTTTATCGTATCTAAGCTACAATGAGAATATTGTGCTCTGAATTTTTTATCGTATCTAAGCTACAGTGAGAATATTGTGCTCTGAATATTTTATCGTATCTAAGCTACAGTGAGTATATTGTGCTCTGAATATTTTATCGTATCTAAGCTACAGTGAGTATATTGTACTCTGATTATTTTATCGTATCTAAGCTACAGTGAGAATATTGTGCTCTGAATATTTTATCCTATCTAAGCTACAGTGAGAATATTGTGCTCTGAATTTTTTATCGTATCTAAGCTACAGTGAGAATATTGTGCTCTGAATATTTTATCGTATCTAAGCTACAGTGAGAATATTGTGCTCTGAATATTTTCTCGTATCTAAGCTACAGTGAGAATATTGTGCTCTGAATATTTTATCGTATCTAAGCTACAGTGAGAATATTGTGCTCTGAATATTTTATCGTATCCAAGCTACAGTGAGAATATTGTGCTCTGAATATTTTATCGTATCTAAGCTACAGTGAGAATATTGTGCTCTGAATGTGTTATCGTATCTAAACAACAGTGAGAATATTGTGCTCTGAATGTGATATTGTATCTAAACTACAGTGATAATATTGTACTCTGAATATTTTATCGTATCTAAGCTACAGTGAGAATATTGTGTTTTGAATTTTTTATCGTATCTAAGCTACGGTGATAATATTGTGCTCTGAATTTTTTATCGTATCTAAGCTACAGTGATAATATTGTGTTCTGAATTTTTATCGTATCTAAGCTACAGTGATAATATTGTGTTCTGAATTTTTTATCGTATCTAACCTACAGTGATAATATTGTGTTTTGAATTTTTTATCGTATCTAAGCTACAGTGATAATATTGTGCTCTGAATTTTTTATCGTATCTAAGCTACGATAAGAATATTGTGCTTTGAATGTGTTATCGTATCCAAACTACGGTGAGAATATTGTGCTTTGAATGTGTTATCGTATCTAAACTACGGTGAGAATATTGTGCTCTGAATGTGTTATCGTATCTAAACTACAGTGAGAATATTGTGCTCTGAATTTTTTTATCGTACCTAAACTACAGTGGTAATATTGTGCTCTGAATCGTTTATGGTATATAAACCACAGTGAAAATATTGTGCTCTGATTATTTGACGGTATCTACAATTACAATATTGTATTTTTAATATGTTATTGTATGTAAACTAAAGCAGCTTTTGAAGACTGGTAAATAGAATAGGTACCTACCGCAGTAATTCGTGTAAGCTTTTGGAAGAGAGGAGGATATATTCTGAAAATTTATTTAGTAGTGTGTATTACATACATGTTGCAGTTGGTTCTAGACTAATCTTAGTCCGCACACTTGGCCATTGAAACCTGTTCACAGGCATACGCACACGCACGTGCGAACAGTTACACACGGGTCTTTTTCTAAAAATGTTTTTTTTTTTTTTATTCAAGGGACCTCAAGACGGGTATTTCTAGTGTAATCTCGGTGTCGAATTTTTGAGGGAATACAATACTCTTTCTACCTACTAAGTATAGTAAAGTGAAGGTGAAATGAATAAGCAATGCAATTTTTCAAAGGAATAATAGATAACGGATATCACGGAAATGGCTGATAACATAGGAAAAAGTTATTTGAACTAAATTGTGTGTTTTAAAGAAATCTACATTTTTCGTGTGGGAAGTTATCTAACTATACGTTTTTCCAGTTATACAAAGGTATACAAAAATCCTTTGGAATGAAGAGACCTTAACAGGCTATTCACAGAAAATGCAAGATACCTACATTTTATTTGTCATTTAAATCAATTTTTGAAAAAATAAAATAAAATAGCGGAGCACATTCCATGTAGAGCTTAATTAGGGATTGAGGATGTTCTTGAAAATCGTGTCATATTTGGTAGATTCTGAACCTAAATACCAAAGTTGGTATTTATCCGACATTTGTTATTTCACTTCTTATAGAGCCTTTTTCTAACAGTTTTTTTTTTTTTTTTTTTTTTTTTTTTTTTTTTTTTTTTTTTTTTTTTTAAATGCAGGTGGCTTCAAACCGTGCATTTTGGGTGAATCTTGGTATACAGTACTTGGGTTGAATGCAGTATTGTCCCTACCCACTAAGAAATGGTACAGAAAGTAGGAATGTTCGGTTGACCTATTCACATGACTTGTATTGAACTTAGGATATCAAGTACTTTGGAGACCCAACTAAACTGTTTGTTTCGGTACTAAACGAGATATAAAATGATGAGTAAATAATATAAGCGAAATTTAATGACAACGAAAATATCTATAGATCGAGGTCTATGTTGCACTCTGATGGACATATGGATCCTAAGTGTGGTAAACGAAGGTCTCACGGACTCAAAATGACAACAGGAAAAACCAAAATACATTTTAAATGTAGTTTTATGTAAACGACCATAACAAGTGAATTTTCAGATTTTTTTTCAAGATTTCAAAAAATGTTTAATAGTCAATAATAGCCCTGTTCATGTCCTCAAAGATCATCAATAAAATATTTCGAAAAGGTATCTATGAGTTTTAAAGCTGAAAGAGGTTCGTTGTTTCTCCACCTTCAAAGGACAGGATTGCCTCAGAAAGACAGTTTTTCGTTTTCTCATCAAAGGGAACGGAATCGATGAATTGTAACAAGTCGATTAAGATTTGGATCCTCTCCGAAAGATTTCTCTTTAACGTGAGCGTTGGTTTGATATCCTTTTATCTATCTTACGGCTCATTGCTGCTAAATCAATAGTAATTAAAGCAGAAAAAGAGGAGAGGAAGAAAGAATCGGTGGTCGTGAGTTAAAAGATGGAAGTTGCCGAAGGGAAGGAGAGGAAATTGGGTCGTAGTCAAGAGGAAAATAACGGCAGAGAAACGAACAGGGAACTTCCGGTTGACAGTCGTGAAAGATGCTTTGGTGAAAGGTTAACATTGTCATCTTTCATTTTAAGCCTGCAGGTCAAGACGTTCCAATGCAATTGGTTTCTGCTACTTTGTTCACAAGATTAACAACACGTCACAAAGTTCGTCAAGAAAAAAAAAATGTATTCTGGAGAAGTTGCATTATTTTGAGACAGATTGTTACCATATTTCTTCAGTCAACTGGTGTAATGTAGTCTTAACCTTTGAGTGAAACATTTATAAGTAAATCCGGCCTAAGAAAGCCACTTAACATCAATACTGCTAATGTTAAAAAAACAGCGGTAAAACAGCAGTAACATTAAAAAATAGATCTATTTAGTTTTCTTCCTCTGAAAGCTTCGGTCAGGAGCCAATCAGAGCGTTCTCTGCGGTCACGTACCTACAGCCCCTACGAGTGTTTGTGTACTTCAAGAGGCTTTCTTATTTAGGCAGCACTATAGTTTGTAACTCTCACGTGATCTTCTATCCATCATCATTGATACTCACAACAAAACTTATTTTTATGTTTGCTGTTACATCCTCGCCAGAAACAGTTTCAATAGGCATTTTGATATGGTACACAGAAGCATAAGAGGAGCTGAGACTATAGTCAACTGTTTAATATCAGCCTGATGTTATGAGCCCATGAGAAATACAAGAGCAGCCACATGAATATCGAAGTGTACCGTTTAAAATATTGGAATATTCAAACGAACTATAATAAATATTTATAAAGTGCCTAGAGCTATATAATATGATATATGCATTATTGCTCTAGTAATTTGTCTGCATCTTATGGATTCTTAGTTATAGGTATGGGTAAATTCCAATAACAAGATAATTTTACAGGCTACTCAAAGACAATCCATAACCACCATTTTATTTTCCATGCCGGTATCTTTTAAATATATCATTTTGACCAAAATATTAGTTAACGTTTTTATAAAATACCAAAAAACAATTTCCGTTGCTTTGGAGAGGCAAACGTTGCTGAAAATGTATCCCTGTATTTTTAAGATGTGATTGGCTGAACTGTGAAAATCGGCACCTAATTTATCCGACGTCTTGTTTTTCAGTTATTCCACGGAATGACCGTTCTGAATTACTTTTATTACAGAATTTTAGAACTGTTTTCAGTGGAGTGTCTATGAAATTTTGAGGTCGATAGCAGTAATGCCTCTTTCTTAGGTACCTGCATTTCTGGACCGTGTTGTGACACTAGTAGCCAACAGCAATAAGTAGAAGGAATAGAAAGTCGAACTCAGTTCCACGTGTTAGAAGCAACAAAGATAATAATCACTAGTCCAATGAAAAAACTATTCTTTAAATTCTGCTGCAGGGTAATGTAAGTATAGGTTTTAATTTCCATAGCTCCACTGTCATTCATTTGTTATTTTTTCCCTTACTTTGGTTTGGAATATCATTAATATTTTGTTGAAGCTGCGAGTTGTTAACACTTGTATAACTACTGGAAATTCTATATACCCCTGCGTAAATTACTGTAGTTTCAGGAGGGGGAGAGCTGTTTGCAAATCTGCAGAGCAAGACAGGTCGAATAATACCTGTTCTACTTAAACCTGTTTGAAATTCAGATGTAATTTTTAACACTCTCTCACCCTTGCCTTAATATTTATCTGTCGGCTTCTAGGGGAGATTAGTAATTTTTCATTCTACATTCTTTGAATGATATTGTTTATCAAGCTAACGCAACCCTTAAAGGTATTGGTCACTTTACTGTGGTCTAATGCTTGAAAAGCTCTTCTTTATATGATTGATTTTTTTAAAGCGAAATTGTCCTCAGACTTTCTTTAGGAACCAATAGCATAGCAAAATGTTAGTTTGACATATAAATATATTCCTTAAAAGTTAATTGTACACAGAATTTTAGAAATGAATTTATTTAGTTTTACCGTGGATATCTACACAAGATAGCTATGTAAAGTATTTTTTTTTTACCTTCCTTTACACATATATTCCGAGGGGGGGGGGGGGACAACTAAATTAATGAACTGCTATTTTAAAGCAAATTACATCCAAAGAGTAGTAGCAGATATAATTGTTCCATGACAACAAAACAAATGCACAGCGTGTTGGTTACTCCTCAGATTACAGAAAGCTCTGCAGTTACACAATTACCTGTAAACCCTAAACTAGTATAACTGCGATTACAAACTTCATATTCATAATTATGGTGACGGTCGTTTAACAATCTGTAGCGGCATTTGGATTTAGGATGTTGAAGAAAATCTGATGTGTTCAAACATTGATAGAAATCGTTGTTAATACATTATACCTATAGCAGTCTCGTTTTCGATGAGGAATATTTCAAGTGACTTTCTGTGTAGAAGTTTATATCTTTTAAACCTCCATGAGATCTGAATTTATATCACTTAAAACCTTGGAAACTTCAAATTATTTTTATTTTCTCTACTGTGTACTTGCATGAAGTAGAGAGAGAATTGTGTTCCACCCAAAAATTGGATACCAAGATTTCACCGGAAATATAAGATTGAAACCATCTGAATAAAAACAATCAGGATTACAAAGACATTACATAGCGACTAGCTCTTATTAGATTCCCTCGATCTATACAAAATATTTTGTGCCTACGCCTCAGACGGGGCGCCCCTCGGGATGATGGGTTGAGGTAAGAGGGTACTAAGTGTGCTCGGACCTGAGGAGAGACAACCGCAGAGGGCAGGGTATCTGAGACTCAGGTTTAAACTCCCCGGTGGCGGCTCGTACACCCCCTGTGGGCTTATATACTCTGGGAGCCCAGGACCCGCAAACCTCCCCCGATCCGGAGGACAAGGATTTACAGAGGGCAAATTCCATGCCATGCACGCCAAACTCGGAAGGACAGGAAATTCGGAGGGTGTAATTATCCTTCCTAGAATTCGTCTAGTGACCTGGGAAACCCCCCAAAACAACCATGTGTCTGGAGGGTTGATCACGGGGTTGGAACCCACAACCTCCCGAATGCGGGCCGCAGATTCTACTGCTTGAGCCATCCCACTCAATAAATATGCAATAAAACAATTTGTGCAAATGTTGATGTCAATAATAACATGAAGCAAATTAAAGAATAGGAGCATTTGTAAGAATAATTTGTACAAGGGTTGAAAAAGTAATGTAAGCGCAACACATCAGATTTTTCCGGGAATTCTCTGGGTGAAAACTTGCCAGCAGCTTTGAGATTCTCTGATCTTTCATGAAGTAGAAAAATTAAATTTAGCTCCTTCTTTGTAAATCTCTTCATTGTACAAAGTTCATTGAACCATTAATTTTCTTGATGAAAAACATTGATCACAACGGAGGCCTGATTACCTACCGTCGCTCCTAATTACTAAATTCAATGCAGTACTCTCTGAACGTGATGGTTAACAAAGCCAATAAATGGAATTGTTGAGCCAAAGAACATGTGAACATATTCTCTAGAGTGGAAATGAAGTTACTCTGTCTAGGAACATGAATGTTAGTGAGGAAAATTTGCCTCCTTAGTTCAAGCATTCCACGTTGTTGAACGTACTGTGTATCGCCTCAGATATTTCTGAGCGATCTTCTTCCTCTCAGTGTACTACAGAAAAAATTGTATTGCATCAATTAAAGAACATTTCTTGATGATGCATTTTTAGAAATAATCAACCTCTGAGTTTTACAATCTGTTTCGCTTTTAGGTTCTTCTGGCAGTTGTCGTTCATATTGTTTGGAGATTTTAAGGAAATCATAACAATCCCCGTATCCGTAGATCTGTAATTGTCAATTCAATACCTATAACCTTGTTGTAATGATAAAGATGAGAAAATTCGGATAAAGCAACTCAGACTATAGAGGTGGAATGGCCGAAAGCTCCAACAACATGATGAATATTACACGGCTGATATCCCGAGAAGCTCTGATCAACAATCATCGCCGTGAAAGTTTCAAATCTTACATAATCTTAGCTGTTTATTGTCATGCATGTGTTAAAAGTAGGTTTCAAGTTTTTATCGTTCCAAAGACATTTAATAGTAAACTGCAAAGCGTCTTGCATGGCAAAAATATAGCTAATATTTAGCATAGGTATTCGAACATAGTTTTCAGATTTAATCTAAGCTTCTACTCCTTCATTATTTCTAAAATAGTCAAATAAAATCTAACACAACTTGTCGTTAGATTACAGGTGCAAAATATATACTTACAACTGTTTAAACACTCACTTATAGAAAATTTAGGAGTAACAAAACTTGTTATTAAAGAAGTTATTGATATTGAAAGAATGTAACATTTTTCACGTGTTAAGCGATGGATTTTCATTTTTTGACTTTGATGGCCTATTACCCTTCTTTCGGGAAAATAATTAAGATACCATTGCATAGCTCATACTCAAGTTGCAACGTAGCACATTATTATTATCGTTATTATTATTATTATTATTATTATTATTATTATTATTATTATTATTATTATTATTATTATTATTATTATTATTATTATTATTATTATTATTATTATTATTATTATTATTATTATTATTATTATTATTATTATTATTATTATTATTATTATTATTATTATTATTATTATTATTATTATTATTATTATTATTATTATTATTATTATTATTATTATTATTATTATTATTATTATTATTATTATTATTATTATTATTATTATTATTATTATTATTATTATTATTATTATTATTATTATTATTATTATTATTATTATTATTATTATTATTATTATTATTATTATTATTATTATTATTATTATTATTATTATTATTGATCAAGCTTCAGAGCAATCTACTCGGACTTGTTTATTAAACAAGACTTTAAAAGTACTGTTTTTGCTTCATGGCTGATTTTTCTCACGTTAATTCTAGTTATTTGCCCAAAATTATAAATACCAGTAAAAATTTCACTACATTTTTATATAATCATAGAAGAAATGTTAAACTTATACAATTATTTTAGATTTCATCTTGTTTTAGCTCTAACATTAGTAGACTTTTTTTAATGTAACTTTTCTTTTAGTCACAAAAAGATTAATGGCCACCAAAATACATTCGTCTTGTATCCAATGAGTTTCTTAAAAGAAAATCTTTTGTGTTCTCACATGTATTCATATTCCATTTATTCCATATTGCTGTCTCTGGAGATAGTGGCGAAATACAGCATGAAGTAGCATATGCTTGTGTTTTATATTTTATTCCTTCCTCATTTCAATCTCAATATAAATAAAAGCTTTCAGCAAGTGATATTTATTTATTGCTGCTGTATGACTTCGGTCACGATAACTACACTTGATAAATTCTGTTCTTCGAATTCTTAAAAGTTTAAAATTACATTACTTTAGAAACTACAACATGTATTTAATTTTTTTTTCAATTTATGTATAATTTGTCATGAAATTAACTCATAGATGATTATAGTTGGTAGAGTTGATCTCTAAATGCGTTTACCAGGTCATGCTCCAGTGGTTTATTTTATGGGTAATATTGTGTCCCAAATGTTTGTCTGCATGCACCAACCTTTCATAAATACACTTGGCAGATTTAGTGCCGTACACCTAAAATTAAAGACATGAAAACATGTGCGTTAAGAAGGGCGGTTAAATATAGCGAAATGGTTTGAAGACGAAGTGTATATAATCCAGAGATGCGCCCCAAACGCCACGCAGTGCCAATTAAGTTTCCAGAGCGCTGAAGTGTGAATTCAGGCAACCGTGCCGTCCAAGCGGAATACCTGCATCTCATTTTGGTGTGCGTAGTTTGGTCCAGCGTGGATGTTGTTCAAAGCAACAGGCTTCTTTACAAGAGATGCTGGTGTACCCGCTCTTCATACAATGTGATTCATTTTTCCCCGCATAACTTTAGAAGGGGACGACAATCTCGTGGGTGGGGGTCACTCATTGCATAACCGGTCCTGGAAGCTGGTCTTGAAGAAGAAGAGGCAACGGTCCAAGCAGCTGTTCTTCTTCAGTTCACCATTCGACAAGACACAGTGCGGTGCTTTGTGCTACAAACATGTCGATCTACACTTAATTACCTGTGCTACAGTGCAACGCAGTGATATTTCACCGAAAATAAGTCGCCAAGGAGGTGAGTCTGTGAACTCCAACAGAGTCAAGTGTGGGTGGCTTTAACCGTTGCTCTTTTGTTTTGATTACCTTCCTACGCTTCACGACTCTTTTGTTCCATCAGTCCAGTTTTTTGCTTTTCATTTAGGTCTTCAACAAAGTATGGGAAACTGCAAGTTCAGGCATCACAAGTTATGAAATATCTCTTCTATTCTTTAACTACAATGCAGTAAACCTCTTTGTCAGACTCTTACAGATTTTGCTGTTATGTATTTGTTTCATCATCTGGTAATATTCTTTGTGTAATTATCATACTGCCTCTTTGTACTATATTTCCTCATTAGTCGTGTTTTTTCCTGTGTCTCCAACCGGTTCTTCGGTTTTATCTCATAGAAATCAATTTCGTTTATCAGTTACTTTATCTTTTTCTTTCTTTGCTCAAATGAGTTTCTTTGCTAACCGTAATATTAGTCCATGACATAGTAGCACGTGTCTCCCGTCTTTTGGTATTTCATTTGCTTTGAGCTATGAGTAAGATAAGTACGTGTGCCTCAGATCCCAACAAAGTTTTTATTAGTGAGAATGCATTGAGCACACACATTTTCAGCTGCAATTGAAGTGGTTAAGTTTCGTGTAATTTTTCTGATTTTAATGAGCTTACATACTACTTTGCGTATAAAATCACCGCTTAATTCCTTAATATTAGTGGTTTTTTGTTTTTTTTTAAAGCAAAATGTTCTGGGTACCTATAAGAAGCAATTTCACCTCAAGTTTTAAGAAAAGGTCAAGGAAAAAGTGAGCTAAATCTAGATTACAGTTTTCTGACAAATTTATTTCATTTTTAACAAAAAAGAGTTTAGCTTAAGACAATATAGATGAAAAGCAGGCACAAACTTTCATCCACAGCGCAGGCATGACTAAATTCTGTGACAACAATGCAAACGAGAGTTTGGCATTATTTGAAACTTCTTAGGAGGGTCGGTTAAATAATCATTAAAGAGAAAGGTGTATGAACATTTTAGAATTTTGGAGCTTATGACAGTAAACACAGCGAATTGCGAACAAAATTGTGAAATTAAACTTTGCATTGATTACAATAAATTGCAAGAAATGCATATTATTGTAATTGAACTAATAAAGTCTAAAACCATTAGGGAATTTCCAGTGGTTTTTAAATAGGAAGTCAGCAGGCTGCTACATAAATTATATGAAGTGCTCTTCTAAGTAGGAACATGGAGTTAGCTTTCCGAAACGTTGTGTTGCATTTTAGCTTGTACATAACTGGTATTATTTTCGTCATTTTATTTTTCCTTGCCTTTCTTTCTTTTGTTGGCCATACGAAAATAACTTAGGAATAAAACTGTCTCGACAATAATGTGCAAATATTCCCTTTTGCTATATTAACATGGGATTTTGAGTTATAAAATAATTCTATAATGGATATATATTAGTGATGTGACCAAGTTGGAATTAATTTGATTTCTATTATTTATCTGTAGCTATTACATAATGTCTTACTAGTTGGTTTCATTTTGGGGTGAAAGAGTAATGTTGGAGTACTTAAGGGCTAACCTGAAGTGACAAATACAATTTGTACAATTTTTGCTTAGATATGTATGTATTTATTATGCTTCTTCGGTTTTCCATTCAATTAAATCGTACAAACATTATTTAATTCCCTGAAGAGGGTAGACATCTTCATACCAGAAAATGCGCAGTTGAAATCCCCATATCGTGTATCCTTCGCTGGCAGATTTAAAGAAGGCCTGAATTATTCGAAAGTTGTAGAGGGAACCAGTTCGAATCCCGTTACCAGCTTGAACGAGCTTGTTAGCTGGTTTTTGCCAGTGTATGTGTGTGTGTTTGTGTGTGTGTGTGTGTGTGTGTGTGTGTGTGTGTGTGTGTGTGTGTGTGTGTGTGTGTGTGTGTGTGTGTGTGTGTGTGTGAGTGGCAAGATTCTTACTTTTGCAAAAGGCTGTGGAGCACTTTTTTCTATAACCCTTTGGTGCAACGTGGATGATTTCCCATGAAGCCCATATCACGCTTCTATGTAGTGTCGTGGCTGAAGATAATCTAATCTAAACTTCAATATGTAAGTCCTAAGCATACAAACTCCCGTTATTGCTAAAATATAAAATACACGAAATATAAGAAGATAACCTACCTCATGATGTGAAAATCAGAATATTGAAAACAGAACGGGTTGTGCAATGTTATTAATGTGCAGGAAAACTGGAAAACACTAAAGTTTATAAAAACGAGAAGATCAGTTTCGCGTTTGAATATTATGAGAGTTATTTCCCAAGTCGCGCAAAAACCTCAAATCAAAATATCAGAGTAGCTACTTATACATACATATTTTAAGAATTTTTAGGCAAAACAAGACAAGTACACAAAACAACCGCGTGCCATTTAAAAAGGGAAGACAAGGAGTTTTAAGGGCAAGTTCGGCGCAGCATACAGTATTTATGCACGATCAGCTCCCTAAACAAGCATGGAGATAGAAATAGTGCAGTGACAATGCACTGTAAGTGACGTATTCAGCGTGCTGTATATACCTATACCTACCTACAACTTATACCTATATGCAACTTATTTTTTTCAAGATCTTGCTGTCTGAATCCCTTAAGGTTAACGAATATTTATTGTATTTGTTGTTATTACTGT
The DNA here is from genome assembly GCA_030765045.1 of Tenodera sinensis. NCBI lineage: Eukaryota > Metazoa > Arthropoda > Insecta > Mantodea > Mantidae > Tenodera > Tenodera sinensis. The sequence goes on from CM060964.1 coordinate 262,952,800, forward strand.
ATTATTGTTATTATTTGGGCCATTGTTATTATTATCATCAGTGGTGGCGATGGCGGTGGTGGCAGCGGTGATGCTGCTGGTTATTTAAATATTTTTCGTTTCGATTTAACATGGTAGATACCTATCTTTTCTTTGATGGTTCCGACTTTTTCTATTCATACCATTCTGACTTTGATTTTTCTCCTAATGCAAAACAGCATCAAAAATGTGTTTTATCGATTATTTCTTCAAGCAACTTATTTTGTGGTGTACATTTATTATTTCTAAATGTACCTATTTCCCATTTCATTTTTATTCCGAGGATACCTCCAAGATCATCATAAGAAATGCTACGAATTGGCACATTGAACATAAACGCTTCTTTCTGTTCTGACAACAATTCAACTTTTAGTAGGTAAGTGCCGTGCTTCATAAATCGCGTGATATTTAGTTTGCCACCTATTTCGCTTAACTCAAGTTCGAGGTTCAGAATTCGAATACATCCTCGAGTCCATGTTATCGCCAGATTGTGAGGTATACAAAAGAGAAGCTACCTGAGAACAACAGTAGTAATTTACAACTGCAATGTGTCTGTTGTTGATACATTGATTATGCGTTGGCTGTTAGATAAAAGCAAAATAATGACTTTATTAAAACCTCGTATTAGAACATGAAATTTAATCGTTTTAATGAGTTTGTAGAAACCGAATCAAATAAAATATTATCTTTATGATATCTGCTTTAGGTTACCTGGAATAAATGTTTGGTTCCACCCCAGAAAATAATCATAATTAGTTTCACTTTTTTCAGAAGACGATTTTAAAACTTATCCTTGTAACTTTCACAATAGTTGAAATCAGAAAATGATAGAGTGATAACTTTGAAAAGGAAGATTTTATCCCTCAGGGAATATTAAAAATTGCAATCATATCGCTATCACAAAATAAATTATCGTTGTCCCATAAACTGATTTATCAATTGTAATGAACTTAAACACTGTTATAAGAATTATTATTGATCAGTATGCAAAATTTGAATAAAATTAATTGAATTTTGTATAAAACTAAGCAGAAACAATTTTTATGAACACAAATGAAAGTATTTCGATTTCTGGTTTTAGTACGATTTCTTTGAAACATGTGTGCTTTAAATCTCTTAAGAAGTGCTAAGAAACTCTTTCAATAAAAAGACTGAGTTAATTACTGGCATCCTTTATAAACACATGACCTACTTCGGTCCCTCACTCTTTGTAACAATGAGCAGGGAATCACACTATCACAAAAACGTTAATGAAGCAGCTGGCAGCAGCTGGCGTCATAAGGTATTTAGAGCTTAACCTCTCTACGAACCTCATACATAACACTATGACCATTCACAGAGTTGTAATATGTTGGCCTGTAACTTTCAAGTTATAGAAAATTATAATTTTATACTTTATCACTTTTCTTTGGGAGCAAATTTGAAATGTATTTTGCTGGACAAATTTCATTAGCGTAATTTTGCGACATAAAACAGTAGATGCACTGTGTTTCTTTCTGATAAGTACACTTTATTAACAGATCACACATTTTTAATAAATTATGTTTGTTAGATAGTATTTTTAGCACTTCATAAATAAGTATGTGAACAAAATTGTCAACACAAATATTGAATACACAAATATGTTACGAAACACTAACCAATATTACTCAAATCATACCAATTTTACTGTATACGAATAATCTAAAGAAGCCTAATATTTTCTGCTCAAAACATTAGTTATAAACGTCTATTAGAGTATGTAAGTTTTAAAAATAAGTAGAAATATTGTCCATAAATCTAACTAAATTGTACAAAACCTTCAAAATAAAACTTACTTTGGAGACAACATTCTTGTTTTAGATGTTTGAGAAGCTGCCGATTCTGAAACCTCGGTTTCTTAAATGCGCTGCCTTCTAGACTGACCAAATGCGTTATACGTAGTTAAAATTGGTGCAATAACACGCTATAGCATAAGTATTTAGTTCAAGAAGATAAATAAGAAAAGGTTTAACAGAATCTACAGATCAATACAATAATGCTACTTTTATAGTAGGTATTTATTTTATCAGAAACTGTAAACATTTAAATGTTGGAAGCTACCTTATTTAATGACCTTACAGAAATAAGGAAATGTAAGAAAAATCCTATACCTATTAGCAGTAACTCAAATGTTTTAACATAATTTTCTTGAATAATATCTATGTATTTCTTCAAAACGCACATTAGCTAATGTGTAAAGTAAAGCGTTTGACAGCGACTTTAAAACTATGCCATCCTAACGTTAAAAGCAAATAGACATTTCTAATAATTGACCTCATATACTGCCTTTTAAATCCTTTACTACATTTTTGAGGATTACTGTTGTCTGGTTTCAGCTGTAAGTAAAAGCTGTGATAAATTATAGGAATGAGCCTCAGTAATGAATGGACACTTAACCTAACCTGAGTTGAGAGGCAGAATAATATTTCTGATTTACATGGGCAATATGGAATATTCTTTAAAGGTACTCAATGAAACGTGCTTACACAGGACGTTTCAGAAACATTTTGTAAGGTCTTGCCGGATTCTAACTGAGAGAAATTTTACGGGTCTTCCAAAATCATAAGAAATCTTTTGTCACTTGATTTACGTAATTTATTAATACGATAATACCATAACTCAAGTTTAAGAATCAATTGTCAAGTCGGGTGCAATAAAACGCGATTAACTTTATACTTCATTACAATGTCGCTAGCCCATGAAGTAACTTGTTATACCTACCTAGTGTAGCACAATATGAAGTAGTTTGTGTTCTACTGCTGTTTTGTCACAAAAATAAAAATATCCACCTAGTCGTTCACATCAGTTTGTCGAATTCTCATTTTAAGAATATACCTATTCAAACCTGAACCTTACATGTATCCTCCATTAAATCAATACTACTCCGATGTTTTTCGACACCAGAATCTGCACGTGTCTCATCAGATTCTGCTACCTTGTTGTAAGATATGCTTTATTTGAATTATTTTACTGTACTAAGAAGAATGCAGAATATCTTTTTGTCTACACTGCAATCTTGTAGCAAATACTAGCAGAGATAGAACATCTAAGGGCTGATCGAACAATCTGAAAACTCATTTTTAAGAATAACTTGGCATGGCGTGTTATTGCACCAAGGCAAGGCTGGGAATATAATATATAATCAAACATCCTTTACAATCTCCTTATATGACAATCCGATGACTTGGCTGTAAACTTGTTTGTCTTCCATCAATTCCAATTTATGGCCCAAGAAAACAATGTAGAACTAAATCCTTATAAAATAAACTTTTATATGTGTAAAAGGATTAGAAAAAAGTTTAGTAGTGTAATTCGCTTTTTCTTTGACCTGTAGATTTATGATTTAATCATCTTACAAACTAAATACTATAGCAGGATATTTCTGAATATATTTTCACTTTAAAACACAATAACCCATTATACGATGACTCAAATATCATCTCTAAATTAACGGAACTTTTGGAAGTCTATATCATTGTGAACACAGATTAATTTGAAAAAGGAATTAGAAACCAGTAGTTTATTCTTTTATTTCAAAGCTTGCATTTTCTTGACCAAGTCAAACAGCTTTATTTCAGTCCTCTTTTGAAAATATTCTTGAATTTGTTGGCTTTAATGCGTTGTTTGATGATGCCTAAAAATAATCAGGGATATGATGCCTGATAAGGCAACACCGTAGGTAAGGGGACGATCGCACCTTGGCTTCCACTTCTAATATACCTGAAAGTAACTACACATTTCTAAAATGCGATGTATTCTTTAAATCCATTTCCTTATCTGAACATTGAATTCTCGTGAATTTAAAATTGCTCAGTTGCTTCTCATTTGCGAAACTAGTAAGTTTTCCTGACATAAACTTACTTTGTGGCAACAATAATATTTTGTTTGTTAAGGACGTTGTCAAGTGCCAGGATGACATCAGCGCCGCCGGTGTGCCGGAATTTCGTCATAGATGCGGGTAAATCTGCTGACATGGGGCTGTCGGTTTTAAAGCAGCATTTGTAACATGAATATTTGGTGTCCGAACATTTTGTAGAACTTTCAGGTTCATAGTTTGTTTGTTTCTTTAGCTTCTTCCAGAAGGCATTTTGTCTTAATATGAAGTACCTAGTTTTCTTTATTAATTTTATAAGACAAGTAATATTTTAAGCCGATGTAGGTATGTTTAAAGTGTATGTTATGTTGTCAAACTGTTTTAAGCGGTAGGTAGTAGTTATATTAATAGGAGTAGTTAGTAGGACTAAGTAAAACTTAGGTAGGTAAGTAGGTATGCCGTCAACGTTTTACGTGATATCCACTTATAGTTTTCCAGCTTTTCCACGAACTATTACAGAGCCATTGGATATTCAATGTTAATTGAACGCTGTTCGCGATAGGGACGAAGTTAATTGCAGAAAATGCCATTCTGTCCCTTTGTGAACACATCCGTTGCTTTCGACCCACAACTTTTAATGAGGCTGTCAAGCCATGTCTTTAGACTAGCCAAAGTCGGCGCCAGCAAACCTCGCTTTATTATCTTAACACAGATGTCGATAATCCTAGAGCTCTCGCCATTTCTCTAGCTTCTAGGCTCTCGTAGAAACAACAACCGACATTTGTGCAGTTATAGCATTTGCTTCTACAAATCTAATGCCTAATTTGAAAAGAACCATGTACTTCAATTTTCCATAATATTTTATAAAATAACAACCAACGGCTTTTGAAGGATTACTATAAAAATATAAATGCGGAGTAGGTCCTTTCTATTTTCTGTATTACCTGTGATAGGTACCTACTTATACTAAGCAAAGTTGATTCGTAAGGAAAGTAAAGCTATTGTTTCATGTCATACATTTACCTACAACACCTAAAATATCCTCAAGCCTGATAAAGAGGTCTCTGAACAAAATTAAGCGTTCTACATGCCCAATATGCCTACCTATAGGTGTAGGTATCAACAGCATAACTCAAAACGAAAAGTTGGATAGTTACCAAATTTGGTATCCAAGTTAGCACCTACCAAGGATGCCACACGAAGTTAACTTTGTATAATTTTGTACCTATTACTGGAAAACCATAAGAGATAGATAAAACTCACTACACGGATATAAAAATACATTTAAAGTACACATTTTATTCCAAATATTTTCTTGCGACATCAACCATTTCCAAAATATTTGTCTTTACTAGCTTAAATATTTGAATACTTGTCAGTTTTGGAGTGCTATCACTATTGAATTGTTTCTCACGATGCCATGGAAAGCGTATGGAATTTCAAGGCATTTAGAAAATGTGATTATTACTTGAGCCTCTTGTATCTGCGATGAAAGCGTTTCTGCAAAGGTTTACCTAGACAGAACATACTTTTGCAACAATAGTTTGTAGAAGCTATAAAAAGGCAATCACAGTGGCTACAGAAAGTAATGTGAAAGTAACATAACGCAGTTTTTAACCGATGTAAGCATCAAATTTGTAAATACACTTGAATACATTTTTCCTTATCCTGAATATTTAACGTGTAACAGAAGACAACTGGCTTTACAATTCTCTTGCATCTTATTTAAAAAGAAGTATTTATAAAAGTTAAATTAATTGATTCCAAATAAAAATATTGGCAATTACAGCCGTTAAGTGTATTTTCATGATCCTCGTTCTTGTGTCAGTGAAACTACTCAAAAAATCACCCAACTAAAGTATCATTGTCAAAAACATGAGTTGCTAATTTCTCACTATCTCAATGAGCTATGGTATACTACGTATAGAAATTAAATTTTAATCTTCCCAGGTGTTTATTGAACACTTTCGCTCCCTCCAGTTAATTTTTTTTTCTATTATATCCAAAATAAGTACAAAATCCTGCGTAAATGAAATGTCTTCTTTTATAATTAAAACTTAATCCAGAAATACCTTCTCATTGTGCCTTGTATTGTTAGATTTTCAACAGATGAAAGTACTTATGACAGGTCGGTGTCAGTTTACTTTTGCTACAGAAGTATCTCTTCTTTCCTTGCCGAGAATTGGAACAAACCAGGAAAAGCCTCACCCCAACCTGACCCAACCGGAAATCGAACCCCACCCCTCTGCGCAAGGACAAGCTTCGACGCGTTATGAGGAACCCTTGCAGCTTGTCGCAGTCACAGAAATACAACATGGATTAGTAATTATTGCAAAATATGGCAAAGGGGTATTTACCACCTTAACTCTAATTTGTCTTTTTCATCCTACTGTAAAGCAAACCAAGGATAGATACCTATAGATACCTATTTGAGTTCAGCATCTTCCAAGGATGAGAGAGTAATGATTTCAAGAAAATTGTCCCACCCCAGACTACCCTTTACGTGGAGCATTTTTTGAAAAGTATTATTTTTTCAAAAATGACTCCTACATTTTGATTAAAGTATCATATGTTTAGTATATTTTCGTGACAAATTAAATGTAGTTATAACTTGAATTTTCTGGGAATTCCCTCAAATGTACTTTTCTTCCGTATGACTTTTGCATAACTGGTAAACCGTAAGAGTTACACAAAATCTTACCACACCGATAAAATGTAGATCTCCTTAAAACACATAATTTATGTCAAATACATATTTTTGCACTATATCATTGTAACTTATTGACCAGTTTTTCTGCCGCATCCAGTTAAATTATTTATCCTGACTTGCATCAAATGTTTCTGACCTAAGTCCTTGAATTAATATTGATATTTTCTATATGTTCACTTCTGACCCGAGACATCAATCACATTTTCATTATGATCATGCTTATTTTGAACTAAAAAAATCCACTGAGTATATGGTTTGAGATGTTTGTAACTTTTAAACCATGCACACAATTAGCACATTACTTCACTTCCAGACTGCGAGTATGCGACAAAGTTTCTGTTTCGTCTCCTATATCAAACCAATCCCGTGGCGCAACAGTCATTTCCCTACCGTCCGGCCGCTGCCTCCCCCACCACAGGCGCCATGAGTGGGGTGCAATGCTGGAGGGTGGGACGTTGCCGCACTGTATTACCTACATCATTGGCTAACAATTATTCTAGTTTCCCCATAATTCAACAAAAGTGGATGTAGTGCCTTTTATAAGTCCCTGTTTAATATATTCTCCCTGTCTGCTAGGATCGAGCCTTTCGTGTTTTTCCTGAAAAATAGAATTGAATAATTTATGAACAAGAACATTGGTACTTAGGAGGGCCTTTTATTTGAAGAAAAGGAAAATTGCAACATAAACGATTTTTACAGGGGCGTCAGAGAAACAGAAATGCTTCAAAGTTGGAGTGTTATTACCCATAAAGTACCATGACTCATCTTATAAGGGGGGACGGGATGACATTTTACAGCCTGTGTCGATCCCTGGTTTGCGCAGTAGAGTCGATCCGTAGCCTTGTGCACTGAACTGTGTTTTCTGCGCTCTTGAAATAACAATCGAGTAGGAAGCGAAAATTTTGCAAGGTCGTCATCATTAAAAGCCCCATACGATCAGCGAAGAGCGTTTAAACACTCTAGTGGGACATAAAACCTCACGCAAATTGGCTTCATTGATATTACAAGAGTTCAAAATGAATAGACTCTTACACTTTTCCATTTGTAGAGTGTAATCATTGTGCATCCTTGAATCTGCAAAAGTCTGACAAATAAATCTATACTGCTTGTAGGTATTCCTTTGTCTTTTTTCTGCGGTTTTGTAGGCATCTTTCAGTGCCGAAGGGTTTGTAATACCGAAGTATGCACAGCATTTAACCGCTTCCTTCCATTCAGGTGATGGATCACCGAACATGGGCGAGAAAACACCGACAACATTTTCATGTGTTACAATAAAATGGCTTCTACTGATTCTCAGACACTTTTTACAAAAGCTTATTCTTCTACCTATTTCTTGTTAATAGCGATCAATTTTTCTTAGGCATTTACACATGTCGTAGGTACCTAATAGTGATACTAAAGCGATAGTCAGCTTTCTTACTTTCTCTACTACGTGTAGTAAGTAGCGGAAGTACTGTAACCGACCCAAAATACCTACAAGAAAATCAGCAATAATTTCGGCAAATGTTTATCTCGACTAACAGGAAGAAGATAGAGGGACAAAAGTTTGTAAGATTAGTACAAGAGTAGAGAAAATCATGTGTCCTATATTTCCATAAAATAATGTGGTAACGCTAATTGATGTAGGTAGCATTAACTTTGTTCTACATAATGACAAGCAGATCCCAAAAATGCAAAACATGATTACTAAGCAATGATACCTGACACTTGCCACCTCTTGTGGGTGAGTATTCCTAATAGAAAATAGAATGATTAAGCGAATTTATTCGATGTTTTTTTTATATATTTCACAGTTTTGGAGCATGTTCACTCATTCGCTGGTTAGAAATGAAATACTATTTTGTTGACGATAAGTGCGAATTGCAGTGTCTACCAAAAGTGGCACCTCAAAAAGTAGGAACAACTAAAAAGGTATTGATATGAAAGCTGTAGGTACTTTGAACATTTCTTTTAGGCCTTATAGAGTTAAGTCAGGGTTTTTCTTTACTCTTTTGTTTCTTGTTTATTTTTAGTACAAATCAACCCTGTCAAGTTTATAACGACCGTCGAAACCCTATAATTTCCCAAACAAAATTACGCCATTTGTGAGCAATGTGGTGAAAGAACATATATCCACGTCTTTTTTTTTTTTTTTTTTTTTTTTTTTTTTTTTTTGAGAATAGTGCATTTTAACTTTTTATTCCATCTCCTTCAAATAGGGGAAACCATCAACACTGTACATAGTACAGCATTATCATTTCATGGAAGCTCCAATTGTCTCTCAATTATTCAAGAACGACTTTGTAAGCAGTGACTCTATTGAACTTGGACCTTTACAAACAGTTATGTTTGAAAGTGATCAGAGTGTAATATACAGTTATACGGTACAACAGGTTCTAAATGATTGCCATTAACTTTACTCTTGATCTGTTGATTCAATCATTTTCTTATTAAAGAGACCCAGTAAGTAAACATATAAGGGTAATGTGTCTTGATAATAAGGGAATAAGTTTTATAATAACAATAGTGTTGTAATAATTTTCTATTTTTAATTATTTCTGCAGTATTTAACAATCTATTGAAGCTCCAGTACTTGATTAACAACATGGTTTTATTTTAAAATTCTTCCCTTTGTTAAATAATGATATATACCTACCTATCGGATTCATGAGTAATGAAAAATATACACAATAGAGAAATGTGGGGTTTAATGCACAGATGGCGCTGCTTTATGTGTATTAAAATATGCGGAAGTAGTGCGCACGAAGCATGCGCACAGCCATCCGACCACGGGAACCTAATGACAACGGCAACGGGAAGCAAGCCAGCAGTCAATATTTTGCCTCACAATAAGCCCGGGAACGAGAACGACAAGATGCACTATCGATCAGCTTATCGATAGAAAGTGGAGGGCGATAATGCGCATTGGGAATTCATTTGTTTATAACTGACCAATAATATTTTTTCTAGCTTGCGACTACCGGCTGTTTCATGACACGGCTGCCTTGAATAATTTCTACAGAGAAAAGTCCAATACACACAATATGAATCTAACATACCGTCCTGGTAATGGGAACAGAAAGATAAAACTTGGCCAAGTCTTCTTTCCCGTTTCCGGGGTCCGAAAGAACTTCCCGTCGGTTGTGAACATTCCCATTTGAATATATGTATTTCAGCCTTCTCGCTTCGGTTTTTGCTGTCGTTACCGGTGGTTGTCTTCGTTTGGCGCTTAATCGATTGTTACGTAACTCCTACCGAATTGTTCGCATTTTGGCTGCATGTTATTGTGAATAGGTATCTGTCAGAATAATATGACATGTAAATTTCATCTAATGCTTATGAAACAACATGAAATATCGTTATATGAGTGTTATCAAGCTCATTGTACTCAAAACTTCTATGCAAGAACCGAAAACGTTCCGAAAACTTTTAACGCGCATAGTTTTTCAAATGGGACGTTGTATGGCACAAGTTAAAATAAAAAAAATAATAAAAAAAAAAAATAAATAAAAAAATAAAAAAGAAAAAAAAAAAGAAAAAGAAAAGAAAGAAATAAAGGAAAAAAAGCGTAACAGCTCTTGCGGGCCAAGTCTTACCGCCCGGCCGCTGCGTACCCTGCCTCTGCCCACTATAGGCTTCATGAGTGGGGTGCAGTACTGGAGAGCGGGACGTGGTCGCGCCTCGATCCCTCCCGGCCAGTTATGCGCCTTCGCAACCCCATGATAAAAGTATTGCTCTATAATTTATATTTTTATATTATTTTGAAGTGTTGTCTTGTGAAATGAAATATCCAATATCAGAGTTTTCCTAGCGTGGAAACAGCTAAAGAAATATGAGCTTCCCTTTTCCTTGTTGTTTATTATTGACAACAAATAATATGACGTGACCACAATTTTCATGAACAGACTGAAATTTGGTATATTATGTATAGGTACAAAAATGTACAGTAATGAAATTTAAGCATGGAAGTTTTAATTTTTAATAGGCAGGCGACAGTATTTACAGAGTATTTTCTAAATAGCTAGAGTTCAGAAAACAAATGAATATATTTCTTGTGAAATATTAGGAAACTTTTAAATTCACGATATTAGCTATTTTCCTTAGCAACATATGAAAATGTTAGACTTTTTGTTCTTCCCAAATTACCTTAATTGTTCCATGCAACATTAAGCTAATGGGTGTTTTCTTGAATTATAGGATCTATTGTGCTCTCATTTCTTTCTTCTTCTTCTTCTTCTTCTTTTTTTTTTTTTTTTTTTTTTTTTTTTAATTTCAGATATTTTATTTCAAATTGTCAGAAGTTTTAAATTCGGTAATCTCTTACGCTAAAGTACCTATCGGTATTGTAAAATTAGTTATCACAAGCCTCTGGTGCCCGGAGGAGGTGCAACACCTCTAGGGTGAGATTTTAGCAACATTGTATACAAGTCTTCTGGAACACGGGCGATAATACCTTAAGTGATGAGTGACTATTGCCTTTTTTGATTTCGTAATTGGCTTTGGTTTTCAAACCGATCATACCAAATTAAGCAAAATCTAATCTTAGAGTTTGTGAAACAGAATGAAACTGTAGTTTTACCACACTGTAGTATAACAAACCTTTCATGTGTTTGTAAAATATTACGTCAACTAGTTTGTTGCTGAATAATCATTTATGATGTAAACGAGTCATATATTGAGATTAGAAAAGCGATTTCTTAGAGTAACCCTAATCTGTGAAGAATAATTTTGTTATTATATAGCATAAGGCGACTGCATCCCCTATAAAAGCTTTAGACACCCTTATTGCAAGGATGTTTTTCAATGCCACCCGAGCACTACCGCAGACATTTCTATTCTGGTATAATTATGCTGTAGGTATAAGCGCGTTTCTCGCACAGCGTTAATCATCTACACATGATAAGAAGCCATAGCTGATAAGCTGTCTGTAATGGCGGCTGTTGAATTTGTGACGTTTTCCAATTCTGCCAACGCTACGCATATGGCACTGGATATTGCAGACCTCTGCTTTATGCTGAAGACGATCATGTTCTTTAGAGCCGCCTCTCAAGATGGCGGTAGTGACAAGCACGTGCAAGTGGTGAAGGAAGGTAAGCATTGACTTTTATGGAAAACCTCTTGTATATACGCCAACGTTTCGCATTATGCACAGCATTTAATTTATCAACACAAATTCCAGGCCGAAATCAAAGGAATGGCGTGGTTAAAACCGCTGCGAAAGCGGTTGTTAAAAATGCATACATCAGTTGGCATTTCAGGCTATTTCCCTCACATCTGTGTATAGATTCATCTCGGCTCTCTTCCTTGCTAATGAATCTTTTCTGGCCGTTCATTTTGTAGCTCGCTGGGTAAATGCAGTGGCGCATAGAACAACTCTTTTTTTTATTCTTTTTTATCACCGTTTTCTCCCATTCCTTTCCACCCGTTCCGGTTTCCCTTCTTGTCCATACACTATAGACCGAATTAACCCGAACGCGGGTACCGATGTCGCCCGAAGCTAGGGCTTGGGGATTTGACGGTGTCGGCAGCTAGCAGTAGGATTGTGTTTGCTAGGTGGCTGGCTGGTCGGAACTTCACTCCTCGTTCATGTTAAAAAATATCATTCTGGAACTGTGTTTCATAGTGCTATGACCAGATGGGGAAGCTGATTACCTATTTGTGTGCATACTGACGCTTTCATACAAGGTTAGTGTGGTTTTATGATTCAATTTTGTCGTTGTTGTTCGCATACGTTGCTCCGTGTGCTGCTGTATAGAAATCCCGTGTAATATGGAAGAGAAAAATTCGGCCCTGTGATGTCCAGTCGACGTGTGTGTTTAGGATGTCAGGATTCACCCATCCAGTGGCTTTGAGCGTTCTCTCGTGTGAATCATAGTGTTACTACCGTAGGAAGTGAATCTTATGTGGTATAGTGTTCAGCAACCTATTTCCCAGTGTCAGTGGAAGATATTCTCATTTTCTCATCACCAAGGATACATTTTGCATTTTAAAATTTAAGTGTCATGTTGCATGTAGCGGAGGACACATAAGGGTAATTATTTTATGGTTTTATGCTCTCGAATTTGCCTCATGCAGTGTAGTGCTAGGTTGCAGCAAATAGGATTAAAGGCGCTTGCAATACCCCGAGGCAGATTTTCCCAATTTTTTAGCTTCTTTAATTTTAGTACATACTTCTTTGTCGTGTTATATACGCAACTCATAATAATTAAATGACAATTTTATTTATGTGTTTGCTTTTTTATCGGTTTAAATACAGCAGTGTTTCTACCCGCATGATTATGCGTTTCATTTTTCTAGCACAAAAAACAGAGCCCATGGTTATTAACGGGAAAAGTGAAAATCAAACTCACAGTTACTTGCTAGTTTTGTGATTTTTAGGAAAATGTAGTTAACTTGCGTTTCAAAATCATTAAGATGAAACTTTGTCTTAGTTAAACTAAGATAGCTGTGCAGTTAAATCCTTAACTTCATATATTACATAATATTGAAGAATTAGAACAGCCCAAATATGCATAAAATACCGCGATTGGTTTCTTTTTATGAACATTTTGCTTTCTAGAATAGCATTTTAGCATCTTAGCATGAAGTAACCCGCACAATTCTAGGAAAAAGTGCACGATTTTGGTTTGCTCCAGAATCAAAGTCAGAAAATGCTAAATTTTATACAATACATCTTAGGTATGCTTATGTCACAGCTTAGAGCCTGCTTTGGCAAGCTTAGAATTTTACGAATGTCATAAACAACAAAGGTACTAGTGTAAGTTTGTGTCAAAGTGGATTTCAATGGTGCAATAATTTGTAAGACCCGATCTAAGGGAATAGAAATGTTCACTTTCACTTTTCGGTACTCCAACATGGAATTCATACTTGTTTGTGTTACATCTTAATAAAGGAAAGTAATTTTAAAAAACCCAAGGGTGTTACATGCATGTATGTGCGCTTTTAGTGGTTAGGGATGTTCTGGTGTTGCATTAAGACATTTTTCCATACGCAAGAGCGCAAGAGAATTCTTTAAGAAACGCCGCTAGAGGCGCAGACTGGCCCAAGGAGTGGCCTCACATTAGCCCACGTTTCGGAATATTGGTCGCCGAGATGGCAGTGGCGGCCGGGGTTCGATCTCCCAACGCCGCTTTGCGACGCAGGGGAATTTCCCACGCGGAAAGTTTGCTTTTATCACTAAAGCAGTGAAACTTCGTGATAAACTACTTCCCAACAGAGAAACAAACTTCACTGCGCAGTTTTAAAGGTTTTTCTTTATTACCTACCTACTATTTATAACAACTGCCTTTTCTGAGTTGAAAAGTGAAGTGTATTCAGATGTAACGATTGATGGAAATCGAACATAGTAAGAAGGATGAATCGGCAATGCAGAGATAGATGTCTTGATGCGTGCGCTCTACTGCAGTATTAGTTCTATCGATAGAAACCGTTAAGTACTGAACGCCTTGGCGTTTAACAGCCCATTAATTAATAAAATATGCTCGTTGCTCGTGTATTTAGTCAAAGCCAGCCCATTAATATTCGTAAAATAAAATAAGATGGTTGTTCGTTTGTTTAGTCAAAACTTATGTGCAATTCGTTTGTTTAGTTAAAACTTATGTGCAATAATCGCATAACTTTCTCCTGTTTGTGTTCCTTGGGTTCTTAAAACTAACTTTATTATATCCATAGCATCGAAAAGAAGTGCAACAGTTTACAAAACAAGACGATGTAGTTTGCTCATACTGTTAATGCGAAACTTTAAACATAGATAACAATGACAAATATTTAAGAAATGATAAGTATCAGAAAACAAACATGTACATGGTATCTACATGTTTCCTATAGAATGCTTGTCAATACTTTACGATTTCCCTTTCAACGAATTACGTGTGTTTCCGGTTATTGATGATATGCGTGCGCTTTAGGTATAGCTATATTTTGTCAATATGTCATGCTCGTTATATTTTACTCAAAATCCATGTAGTGACTCATTCTTTTGACGAACATATTGTGATGTGAACATTTCTGAAAATGTTGGACTTGTCTCCTCCGAAGATGCCTGACCTGAAATACTAAATTCATTACCTGCAACGTAGTTTGATTTTCATACTCTGCTTTTCATATGGACGCGTTTCTTTGTTTTCCCCTGAACATAATTCTTGTTTCGTTCATACGTACGTACAAACTGCCTGCCTAGCCTCCTAGTAGGAATGTAGGACTTACAAGTGAACGCCTGGGTCATACGTCTTTCGAGGAACTCGTCAGAGAACTAGGAAAGGGGTTGGGATCGGTCTATGAGAATGAACAGGAATATTATATGAAATGAAGGGGAACTGGATAAAAGGAAAGGTGATGATGAAGCAATTGGTGGAGTAAACGTGGGGGAAACCGGAGAACCTGGAGAAAATCCGCCCAGACGTCGCTTCGTCTGCCACAAATCGCACATGCGGTTCCCTGAGATCGAACACGAGCCCCAGTAGTGAGGGGCGAGCGCTCTAACCACTCGACCATGGCGTCACCGTATTACTCTTCATTACGTGTCAAAATATGTATTTCGGATGAAAACATTCGAGGTTAGTGCGGGACCCTACGCATGAAGGTAAACATTAAAAGAAACAAGCTGCCCACTTAAGGAAAAGCCCAATTTATCGGCAACAGAAATCCGAATGCTGTTTGGTATTAAGTACCATTCTAAGTCATAGGAAATCGTTTTGAGAAATTTGTATTTGTAACTTTGTAGCATAACTGCTTGAAATATACCTAAGTAGAGACAATATGCAGCGAATGAAATAGATACCACAAAAACTGAGTCGTATACATATGTGCTTTCTTTTGTACGTTTTAAGAACGAAAAGTCATAAATGGCATATCAAGGAAATCTCTTTTATGAGTCCTGAGTATACTTAAAACTAATTCTTCTTTAAATTGTTTTGTAAAATGCTTCGCAATAGTTTAAAATAGTTTTAATTTTAAGTGCTATAGTCAGTATTTTGGAAGGTGTGAAATCTTCATTGTGGAACATTTCCTGGAAATCTATTTGACTTTTCAGTTTTACAACATTAATCGACAGAAGGGGTAAGTACAAATTACTTAGAACTGTAGCTGCCGAAGTCGCGTTACTGTTTCAAATTCAGTAAGAGTGGGCAGTATCCAAGCATCATTGTAATGATTTGCAGTTGGATATGTCTTAATCGTCCTGCTTTACGAAGCCAGTTGGATGTAGGTATTACTTGTTTGTGTGTGGGTGTTTATTACTTTTAGATATATTAATCCTCTAGTAATCTGTCCACAATGTCGCACATTTCTGTGTACATTCATGTTTTCTTGGAAATACCCAATGACACATTTTCACTTTATTACAAACATTAACTCACTTATCCAATGAGCCTGTCGTATGATACACTGGTTCCTTGATGTTAATGTTAGCCATTCCAACATGACCTTCTTTAAATAATCACTTTTTGGTCCAGTTCACCGTCGTAATCCGCTGCGGAATATATTATTTACAGCATTGCAGCGTTTGAAAATCATCAGTCATGCGACAAACGCATATCTCGCTTACAATTGTAATAAGAATGGCTGTAGAACGTTAAAGGAAGTAGAATATTAAATAAATTACCCAATCATTATTTATAAATACCCAATAAACATATAACTTTTTTTTTCACAATGAAATGTCAATTTTAACATTTGCATAATAAACCACTATTCTCTGTTATGACGTTCCAACGAGCCTTTCTTGGCACAACCTTTCCTTGGTCACAATTTCTAAGACTAAAATATTTTATCCTGTTATTTGATTTGTGGAAAATGAAATTACAAGGCTCACAAATTTCTTACAGAAAAATTACATAAAATGTTCTTTGGCTGTAGTGTTCATTTTTATAAGCAGAACGCACTTCCCCATTTTAAGTATGCAACATGTAGAAAAGACGATTGAAAGACTAACCCATGCATACAGTGAAAGAAACATTACCTCAGCTTCATGGGTTATTATGAATAGCTCAAAATCTTTTAATTTCACAGTTTGCGTCTACAGGGGAAAAACAAAACCGTAGCGACGCACCGCATATTGCGCCACAATGTTGGTTGGCGAAAACAAAAGAGGAAAGAAAAAACAAAAGAGAGAAAAAAAAATACTAGAGAGGGGACACTACTACCGTATCTCAGGATTTGGTATGTACAAAACTGCAAATATTAGTTGCTGCTGTTATGTTTCTGACGTTTGTGCCGCCTATTTTGAAATATGGCACATCAATCCATTGGCGAGCGGAAGAGAAAAATAGCTGGTGTTCATAGCTTTGAAGTATTGCGTTGAAAAATACAAATGTTTGCGTCTCTTCCTTTGTGGTTATATGCATCCTCACTTTAGTGGAATTTGGCTTCGTCGCCTAGAGCTACCAGAATGAATCGTTATGCGTTCATACGAGCAAAGCGGATTTCGTTTGTACGAAAAATATGTTTTAAATTTTGCAGTTATTTCACAGAGAGAGAATGGTATCCCAATTGTGAATAAATGTGAGGTAGAAAGGTGTTTATTTAGAAGTTTGTCCTATATTGCTTTTATTATTTAAAAAAAAACAGCGCATTGTCTGTTAAGAGTTGCATTTATAGAAATATCAGTAGGTATAATATATTCAAATAGTTTACAGGAAATATGCATAGTAACAGCATCTGGAAAAAGAAGTATACATATGCACAATGTTTTTATGTCGTTCTAGCGAATCAGTTAAGCATGCATAACTTCTTTTACTTAGTGCTTTGGTAGTAAAATGATAGTACTACACGATATACTACCTCGGGACGATTATTAGAAAAAGTAATTTTCTGCATTAAAGCTGTGTATAATTATGTTGCAGAACTTTACCCTTTGTAGAATCTAGTGTCATGTTAAAAGGAGAGTTGGATATTACTATTTAACGGTATAAGAACTAATAGATATAGATTAACGCTTAAATAAGTAGCATGTGTCAGAATAGAAGCACATTTGATTAATGTTACGTCTAAGATACTACTGGTTGCGTCAATGACAACCTCTAATGGCTGCATAGAAGAGTGCGTGTTAATCACCATCAGAATGAAAACCTCTAATTCTGTTATATTTAAAGAATAGCGGTTCAGAGTAAACTATTATAACATTCATTGAATTTCACAAAACGAAAACTTAAAAACTTTACGCTATTCACGAAGAATCAAAATGTTATAATTTTCTATGCAAGAAAACTAATGGGCAACTCCATGAAAACTTTTTAACTAATACTCTGGAATACTTTCGTTTTATAGGTACTTTTATGTTACTTAAAGTTGACTAAAGACAAAGTGCTTATAGTTTTGGTCACGTGAGTAAAATGTTGTTTTCGTCGTCGACACTCCTGGATTTGTCATTTTTCCAACATTTTGTCAATTAGAAATGTTGCGTGTTAGAACGTAAGATTGTTTTATGGGTAGGTAAAAGTGTGATAATCCCAGCAAATGTACTTTAGAGATAGGTAAATGTATTTTAAGTGTTTAATTGCTCCCGTAAACCTGAGTCTGTGTCCACAGCAACTCTGCAACATTCTACTTGACTATGAGATTTGGTACATACATAACTGACTTCTCGTTTTTTAGTTATGCTGTTCACACGCAGATTCACACAAACCTTTTCCTGAAAAGCCTTTTTAGAGCGGCGGTTAGTATAGGTACTTACCTATATTTTCGGTGAAATCTCGGTATCGAATTGTTTGCTGGAATGCTCTATCTACTATAGGAAGTAATACTTATATTGAGTTTTGGGTATCTCCATATGTTAAATCAAGCAGAAGAAATGTACCAAAATTACACCATAGAAGTGAAAAAGACTAAAGATTTGCGTGTAAGGACAAAGGCAGGAGAAGACGAAGAAAATGCGAAAGCAAATTCTAAGGATTCGCGTACGTACCTATGCCATTTAGCCTGCTGTTCTTGTCGTGGTAAACGTCTTGGGCTGGGGCGGAAATAATCAATTGTTCAGCAGTTATGAATATCTGCATCGCTGTCTTACAAATCGAATTATTCAACTAGTTTGCAAGCCACGACTTGCGACCAACACCACGTCCAATTACACAGATTCTCCTGAAACATGTTCTAATTTCTGTGTGTACCTACAACTACAATTTGTAATTTCCATTACTGGAATCAAGTTCTCCAGAATTCCTGGGAAATACTGCTTTTTATGGCAAATATCTCGCCAGAACCTCTGTGATGAAGCTTTTTTACTTTCTCTACTATGTAGGTATCTATAGAAGATAGGTGTGTGAAAAACTAGGAATAAAATAACTCGAAAACGAAAATTCGGTTAAATACTAAAGTTCATCTTTAAGTTGAACATCTTCCAAGGATGCGGTATGAAGATATTGAAGATCCCCACTCCAAACTACCCTTTACATGGAAAATGTTTGGTTATTTTTTATCTTCTCAAATAACTTGAACGACTTGGAATAACATGTCTCATGTTCAATAAAATATGTGTATCATGATTTTTCTGGGAATAGGCTTTATTTTGATTGAATTTTATGTACTTGTATCTTTGTAACAAGGAAATCTTCAAAGAATATAAAAACGCAGAGCTTTTTAAAATAACGTGTGGATCAAATAAATGTTTGCGAAATATTACATATTACAAGTTTGGAGCTTCCCTAAGCGTCACATAACGGTCATGATTAGGTAAACCTTTTTTATTCATTTGGATTGATCATTGGTAGAGAAACTCGGGTGAATGCATCATATAGAACGAAAGGAGACTAGCTGCCGACGTTTAATCGTAGGGCATGTATGTTTAATTTACAAGGAGTTACTCACCGAAAATCCCCACGACAATTTCATACTGGGGTGCGAACCATGGAGAACTGGTTAGGAATAACGCACGCTATTCCTCCGCCACTATGGCTGAAACTGTCACGGTTTCACTCATGCATCAGATAAATCAATATCACAAAGTCCATATAATTCTCGACCTTGGCTATTCTGGACGACATGATTGGCGGTAATATTAACTTCGCTGTTGATGCACTTGTTGATACAGTTGACCTTAGCTTAGTATCGACAAAACGAGTGGAAAAAGAAAAAAGCCATTTGCAATGGCCGCTCTGTTAATATCATGAATCAGAAGCCTCAAGGTCCTTTCTAATTCGTCTCATATTTCATCTTCAGAGTGGTTATAGGTTTCCAAAATGTATGCAAGGGAACTTGTGCTTCAGTACATACATAGGTATAACCTGTTCTCAGACATGATTGAAGTATAGATAAAGCACGTTTGAAATACGTACATACATAGATGCTTGTGGTATTCCGCCTTGTTTACGAGCTAACAGGACACTGTGAAACTGTTAATGACACCTCTAGAGCAGTATTTGTATACCTTTCTACGGGCTTACATAAGTCATTTCCTCTTTACAGCCATGCTCCCTCCAAAGTTTCAGCAATGTTCTGATGTATTTTCCATTGACACTGTTATGGCTGGCTGCTTTTGTGTTGATGAAGGTTTCTTCAAGGCAAGGGGGTTAAGCTCATGTGGTAATTTTTAGCTGCGATTCTGTTATGTCGCTTACATGGAGCATGATGATAAGTCTTCCTTGGCAAATATTGTGAATGTTCATAATTAAAACCCAATCCTGACGATATTGCTGGTCAAGTTACATAAAAGAACTCACATTACATGTTCTAGGATAGTAAATTAGATAGCTGATAGAAAAACCGTGCTTACATCATCAGTATATACCTAATGGAATTTATATATTTTTGACAAAATTAATAAAAAAACTGAAGAGTTACATCTCCTTTACTGTCTTTACCTATTCATGAAATTATTCTTCAAAAAGCTTATTCTTCTATCTACCTCACTTTAATGTAAATAAACACTGGTAGAAATGGCTTTATCGTATACCTACTTATTTCCTTGTAAGTGTAATGGTATTAGGAAAGTACAACAAGCTTAGCAATACGAGATGAACATTTTAGGTGGAATGCACATTATCAGCTTAGCAACAAGCTTCTCTCAGTTTCAGAAAATCCTACGTATGTTCTGTTATAGATATCTACCTTCTTTAGCTTATTTGCTTTTGCATGCACGCTTTCTTCTCCGTTACTACTTCACTTAAATTTATCTTTATGTATAAGAAACTAGTTTATTTTTGTGTGGTGATTTTACAATGTTTTGGACATGTTAAATTCTTGCTATAAGATATATGCTTTGCCTATTAGAAGAATTGTAGGTTAATTAAATTATATTTTATTTATGCATTTAAAGAAAAATTCAAGCAAAAGGACAAACAGGCTAAATATTCTAATTGGTAACTCGCTCATATGTAAGCACGTATTAGATTTGACACCAAAATATTAGCAGCATTTTCAGTGATTCAGGATATGTTCAGTTCCTGTCGTTCATTAAGACTGTACTCGTATCTTTCAACTGTAATTTATTAGAACCAAATATTATTTTCAGACTATACTATGCAGAAATGTTTTGAGTCTTTGTTCTTCACGTCCAAGTTTTCCGATTAAAACTTTGTGCACTTTGAATTCAGCACAAATATATAGGTATATCTACATACAGAGATTTTCTTCCTGCTTAAAATACAGAAGATGCAATGTGAAAGATTGTGACTTAGTCATATTTGAGGTGAGTTAGAAAGCAAAAAAGAGAAACACTTTTCCGCAATTTTATTTCATCTTAAAGTGTGCAATTTTCTTAATAAAATGGTCTACAAATGAGTTGAAAACTCGCATGGGAATGAAGTTCTCTCTTTTTTTTCTCAAATACTGTGTGCACATTGCAAAATGTTACAAATTTTATATGCATTACTTCAAGATGAAATAAAGTCGGTACTTCTTTATGTACTACCGTCTGTGGTTTGTAATTTTACAAAGAGAAAATTACGATGGGTTATTTGTAGCACTTTTCGAAACCAATATGGTAGCTTTTCATAAAATATGCAACTGTGGTATGTGAAAGTGCTGACATTTTTGAGTAAAGGTGAAGAATATTCAGGTGTATTAGTTCTAAAAGGGTAAAGTACCTTCCTAAAACTCCAAGACGACACGTGGTGTATGTTGAACATGTGGCGTGTGAGGTTACACACAGAAACGCAACCCAGCTCATTAATATGTAGAAAAACTACTTCAACGATTATAATAAAAACTCCGAAACACGGTTTTCTGAAAGAGAAAGTAATGTAAACAAAAGAAAGAACGCTTTTTCTTAAAAAAAAATGTTTTCAGTAACCTTTAGGCTTTTCAATCTTTAGTACCTGTTTCTGAAAATTTACGTATTCG
Organism: Tenodera sinensis; assembly: GCA_030765045.1. Taxonomy (NCBI): domain Eukaryota; kingdom Metazoa; phylum Arthropoda; class Insecta; order Mantodea; family Mantidae; genus Tenodera; species Tenodera sinensis. Next base: position 262,974,615 of record CM060964.1, read on the forward strand.
TTTGTATTTTTCCCTTAATCTCAGGAACCACTTGGAGTAGAGTACTAGAATGTTCAGGGAGTTGCAACATATACATACTGAGTCCTCTAACATAATATTAAGTGCAATTCAAATTATTTTGTTAAAAAGTAAAAATAGATACACAATTTTAACTGTATGGTTAAAAAAATGTATTTGCTAAACCAGTGACTGTAATACAATTATTTTGGTACAGTCCACTAAGAACATGCCATGCAATGTGCAGTAAAAGCTTCACGCCCATTGGTACAGGGAAGCCAATCAAGAAGATTTAACATTGTCGATACAGGGCTTTCCAACTCCTCTCCATAGTGGTATCAAACAGGCCGCATACCGAGCAGGAGCCGAAATAGTGCCAGAGAAACACATGACTCTGTGTAACGACACCTTGCAAGCTTGTCTTCTGACATCTGCCTCCTTGAGTTCGATTATGATGATGTAATTTATTGCTGGAGCGTAGTAGTTACATGTTGACTTTCACGTTTAAATCTTTAGCACCCCCAGAAAGACAAGCAGTGATTCTGTTAATTTATATTTCACAAGTGAAACTCGGTTTAGGGGCGTACCTTACAGGTATACCTTCGTACGACTAATTTCCACAAATATCTTGTTCTACCTACCTGCCAATGTACAACAGTGATATTGAAACAATGTGAGTGCAGAGTGGAACTGTTTTGAAGTACACGGTACGAACTATAACAGCAGTGTGTAAAATGTGAAGGAAAAATCTGATGTGTTGCACTCACATGACTTTCTCTACTCTTGTACTAATCATTCTTACAAACTCTTATTCCTATATCTCCGTATTAGTTGAGATAAACATTTGCAGAACTTATCTTATTGCTTATCTTCTAGTAAGTACAAGGACAATATGGGAATACAGTAGACAGTCAAATCTTTTAAAGGTTTCAAATTCCGCTCTCTTTGCACGGTTAACATATACAAAAATTAATAACGAAGTTCCATTTGACAGAAAAACTCACACAAATAACAAGGAATATCCCCGAAATGGTTCAGTCTACAAAAAAAATGATTTAGACATAAATTGTGTGTTTTAGCAAGATCTATATTTTTGTATAGGAAGATTTGTTCTATCTGTTGTGGTTTATCAGTTATGCAAAAGTCATCCAGAGTAAATAGGACTACATGGGCTATAGCCAGAAAATACAAGATATGCATTTGATTTGTCATAAAAATATCTCAAGTATATGGCATTTTAATCAAAATCGTTTGAGCCATTTTCAAGAAAATCAAAATTTTGGAAAAATATTCCATGTAAAGGATACTTTAGGGTGAAGGAATTTTCTTCAAAATCTTCGTGCCGCATCCTTGAAAGACATTAAACTTAAATACCAACTTTGGTTTTTAACCGACTTCCGTTTTTGGGTTATACCTACTGGTCACAGGCTGGCAGACACACACATGCGCTCTGGCTTGTTTCTTAAAGTGCTCTCTTTTATTCGGGGGGCCTCAAAACATATTTCTGGTGACATCTCGACATCGAATGTTTGGGTGGAATACAATACTTCCTCTACTATACGTGGTAGAGAAAGTAAAAAATTGCGCGATGGTAAGCCGCATAATACAACAAATTTAAAGAATCATGTTAAAATTCATACACCGAGTGAAATTTACTGTGTCTCTATTGAGAAAATAATGTTGGAGTTACCCGTGGCTGTCAGAACATGATGTCGCGACACCTGAAAATGATGAATGAAAACAAAATTGGTTACATGCGGTTATACACAGGGAACTACTAACAAGAATGTAATTCAGTGAACAAGCTATCACATTCACAGCTTTTTATAAACTAATGAATATCGGTGCTTAAATATCAGTATCGGTATCGAGTATCGACAAATAGTGGTGTCATCCCATCCATCATTGATACATATGGTTAGAATTTGAGACAGAGAAAGCAGATGTATCAAAACAAAAGACAATCAGATCTACATACACCTATCTAACGCTACCCAACAGATATTTATGCCAAAATATTTAAGTAGCCCTTATGTAAGAACGTTTATTGCATTTCCTCCGTACGCTGTAATCAAATTCATTTCAGGAGTATGCTAAATATTCTGATATAATTAAGTCCGATATCTGTGAATTAACAACAAAGAAATTTGTTTTATCCATGGCTGCAGATTATGCATAACACGAACATTTCCTCAATGTTTAACTTAGCATCCTGGGAGCAACGAATTTTAATACTCAGCAGTTTTATTTCATTTTCATTGTTATTGTGTTAGGGCTTCATTGTGTGAAAGCTGTGTTCTTATGTTATTAAATAATTACGCAATCTAAAAGATTTAAATACCATCTTCGTTGCGCAGTGGTAGCGTGCCTGCCTCTGGCGCGGGGTCCCGGGTTCGATTCCTGGTACCGGTGTGGGGATTTTCCCCCCGTTGGGAGGTCTGGTACGGGATGCACTCAGCCTCGTTAGGTCCCGGAAGGATTTGCATTAGCAAATTGCATGATAAGTGTGGATTTTTGCTTCTTGTGATAGAAACGTACCAGTCCTCTTTTTAACAATTACACTAGAGGATCGGCATCCCAGTATTACGTACTAAATATATTTATTGTTAATCAAATGACCATTGTTCTTTTAACTGAAAATCTCACCGTATGGAATTATCTGTGGCTCTTGTTTGATTGCCTGTCAGATTTGCAGAGGTCCTGGCGGACGATAGAACAAGCGGTCGAAAAATTCTGGAAGTTTCTGCAAAGGTAAACATGAACCTGGGGTTTAAAATAACAAAACTTATACTTTTTCTACCTTTTTTCTAACTTTGTTTTAATTCTGATCCTTGCCTCTTTGTGTGGTATATTCATGGATATTTGCCTTTTTACTAGTATTCTTATTTTATATTGAAATTTATCTCTGGCTTTTAGCCATGATCAATTTTATAAGGGTGCTGATGACGAAGTATCATCATAATGGTTCTTGTTTGAAATCGATACTGTACTGATCATAACACTTTCCACGTGAGTGTAATACAAATCTCTGATACCAAGTAATTGTTGACGCAGAATCCATGACCCTTTTCGTGCACATGTCTAATAGTTGTGGTCGCAAAGGCAAAATCCACATTTGTTATCTTTTACTCATAAAAATGTTTGTCCGGAGTTAGCCACTTCAGAGAATTCGCAATTTGAAGGTTGCCATCGGTTTTCACTTGTGCATAAGGCATAATTTGAAAGATATCGTTGATATTTGCCCCTTCAAAGTGCTGAGATAAACTTGTGCTTGTAGTTTCCTCGCGTGGAGCTCTTCTAAATCCTTTCGTTTACCATACGGCAGGTAAGTTCAGCAGTTGAAAATTAAGAGGGATTTATAGTGTTTGAATAATAGATGCTGAGTCAATTTTGGGATTAAATTTTATTTTAGCGCGTGAGAGGATTTGCGGCACCTGAGACAGATTTCTGCGCGTTTTCTTTTAAGAAGTTTAGGTATACGTAAGTACCACAGTGCCCTCTGCCGCTTCATCTACACGGAGAAAACCCATAGAATGTGCTATAACAAGAATTAACCGAAACAATGCCAGAAATTCCATCCAATGCTAATGACTAAATATTTGTCATGATTATACATAATTATGGCATTGTTAAGTGGTATTTGTAGACAGCTCAGAATAGTAAATTATAAAGCATCCAGCCAAAATTTGTGTGGAAATAGCAGTATACATATGCGCGGTGGTGTTGTCTAGTCTGTTGTTGTTTGACAGCATGATCACTACACAATCTTAACATTCTATAATATTGTGAGCAGGCACTATGGCGCAAGGTTATCGAGAGGTTGGCGCCGGGGCAGCCGCGCGCTCGTCCAGGGTAAACACTTCTGGATGTTTCGCCGTCTCGAACGTTCCGGAACTATGTGGAACGCCCAACGGCAATATAAGCAACCGCTCTCACGGAGTTCTACAAGTGCAAGGAATTCGACAATCTTGTGTTCGAAGCTACGTCGAGTGTATTTCGTTACGCTTGGTCGTCAAAGAGAGTGATGTGAACGAAAAAATAAAGTAAAGTGGCAGTGAACTGTTCACATTAATGAAGTGACTGAGCTAAGCAAAGTCTCAAAGGAAATTGAACTATATTATTAAGTGACAGTGTAAACTTAATTAAGTAGCATTTGAAAATTGGACGAAGTCACGTATGTAAAAGACTTGGCAAAAATAAATCAATAAAATAAATGTAAGAATAATTTTGTTAATCCTATATTTTATTATTGCTGTTACTATTATTATTATTATTATTATTATTATTATTATTATTATTATTATTATTATTATTATTATTATTATTATTATTATTCCTTTGATGTAATTGTGATATTCGTGGTTGTTATAATTCGCAACATACCTAAATTTTATGCAGAGAAAGTACCTATTTGATATTGACATCATTGATTACATTGTTTGGATTGGAAGCAGTTGAATTCATTTCCGAGTATTCGTAGAATCCGCCATTAAATTAATTAATTAAATTAATACAGACTTCCACCTTGCATACATAAAATTTCCATCCTAAGATACAAGGGTGGTAACAATAGTGTTAAAAATGTTTATTCCACTGAGTATTATCTTCAAATTTTAGTGTAAGTGACTCGTATTTAAAGCTCTACTTTTGGTGCCAGCACTCAATTTCCCTAGCACAAAATTGGAATTTCACTCTAGTAGCACACCAGTAACACAAAATTTCTCAATAAAAAGATCACAAATTTCCTTGTTTGATACGAATTGCATCTATATTGAAATGGTGTGTCTTAAAACTGCTCATTCTGTAAATGATAGAAATTGTACACATTTGTTTTCGATCTTTCTCTTATAGCTAAACTTGTATTCACTTTCAACAAATATTTTGAAATAAAAAGACTTTCTGTGTTGGTAGGTATAAGCGAATCACGCTTTTTAGGCTTAGGATTCCTAAAAGCGCTGCTCTACAGTCTCTCATAAACATTCAACACATTTGGAACCTGGGAAATTGTCTGCTCATCCCTCCCATGGAAATCTGCTCTTATGAATTTTCATAGCTATTTTAACGGCAGGATTTTGGTGCACCCTTGCTTTAACACGGTTATTTATTTTCAGTAGCGGCCCGGTTCTCAACAAGAATTGAATCCCAACACTCCCCATTTACGCTGATTCTTTTTGTGTTTATAGTCAGTGTTGGTTTTCCATTGCTGGCAATCAGTACTACGATTAGTAAAACATGCGTGTACTGTTCTCGTGTAGAGCTGTACTAATTAAAATTGAAGCTATCAAAGAAGCAGTCAAAATTTGCACATGTGCCACTTGAATGAAATGTGGTAACATATTTTCCTGCCCTCCAAGAAACTGCCAAATATTTGAAGGAGACTAGCAAAACGAAAAGCACTTTAGTTGTTTAAAACGAACTTTTCTGAACTTTTCTTATGGTAGCTAAAGGAAGTATTATTTTCCACCCAAATATTTGGTAACAAGGCTTAATCGAAATTCATGTTTTGAGATCTCGTAACCCCGCATGTTTTGGATAAAATCTCTGTATATTTGTAGCTGTGTGTCTGTGGAAAGTATAACTCAAAAATGAAAAGTTGGGAAAATCCGAAAGCTTCCATTGCCCTTGAAGGACGCAACACGAAAATGTTTAGCAAATTCCTTTTAACCTAAACTGTCTTTTATGTGCTTTAGCGATTTTTATTTACACATCGCATACTCGATACTGGCATGGATGAAATGTATGTACATAGGTGTATCATGAAGAGCAATAGGAATTGTTAAGCAGCTGGCTTCAAGATATCTACGTTCAAACCAAAGAATGAAGAACAATAGAGACCAAGGGTCACTAACAGGCACGTAATAACCGATTCAAGTACCACCTGCAAATGCCAAAGGACTGTACGAAGGATGGGGGATAGCTTTTTGTGTGTTACTCTCATTTCTATAGTCCAGTGACAGTTCAACAGTATTTTCTTCCGTCCTGACTTCAAAGCTTAGAAATTTCTGTTCCTGATTATGAATTTTCCGTCCATAGTTTGCAAAGTACTCGAGAAAAACGAAAGAGAAAAACGAAAACCTTGTGCAGGAAAATACTGCACTTGTTAAAGTTGACAGTTTATATAATTTCTTTACCTTTTTGTATGTTTACGCGTAGGTGCATCATCTGAGCGAAAGTTAGGAAGCTTGAGATTGCCATTAAGACCCTGTCGTTTTCTTCTCAGCAAGAATGGAAAATCAAGTGGAAACATGCAAACTCGTGTTTAGGTTGAACTCAAATTCATGTCCCGCAGGTTTCTGTAGCTTCTGTGCAACACATGAATCATTGTGTGTTGAACAGAAGACCTTGGTTTATACTCGCTTTCTTGCATCAGCTGCTTCTGTCATATTGTATTTAATTGGTAATTATTCAATCGATCGGTTGTATGAGCATTCTTAAGTTCCGAAGTGGTCTCCATACAATCTATTTTATTCTGTATCTTATTTGTGGGTGAAACTTTAAGGCGTGGTTTTGAAACATTTATCTAGCGACTAGGAGAACCACCAAATGTAGTTTGTTAGATCGGTGAATGAAATTAAATTTTACTTATGGATATTCTTTAACTGCTATGGTTCTCAGCGTTATATTGTATACTAGGCATGAAAAGACCGCTTAATTTTCCTCTTTATCAGACTTGATGTCTTTTACGTGCCGTAAATGTACCACGCGGGACCACCTGCTTTACTTCCCTTCCGAAGGAATGAATGTTAGGATTTTTGCGCCCAAAAAGTCCATGACCCTTTGCCGAATTTGAACCTGTGACCTCGGGAATCAGAGGCCACCATGTTACTTCTAGACCATGAGAGACGATCGGTACATGGGATTTGAACCCGGAGTCTCCCTAAGCAAGCCATTTCTCTCGGTCTCTATCCACAGTAGCTTAAAACAAGTATATTTTCTGTTACGCATAATTTGAACTGTTAACAATAGCTTAAGATCTTTATTAGCAATTCACATTTTCTTGACGTAGTTTTTGAACAATGTTTATCACGTGTGCTTATTACCTATCGTTGGTGGAATGTTCATTACGTAGATTATTGCACAGCTCTAATAGAGCCACTGTTGCATATTTTAAGAGAAGCGGCGCAAATGAACAAACGAAGGTGAGAAAATTGCAAACCTCGTGCTACTACACGAATCCAGAAGGTGTAACAGCAGAAGGAGAGAGCATTAAGCTTGATTTGTTAGAGAGAGGGAGAGGGAGAGGGAGGCGGGATAGAAATATGTCAGGAGCTACACCATCCGCCTCCCTATCCCACAATTCCCTCTTTTCGCGTCTTAATGTTTGTATTAGGAAGCTTTTATTAGGCAAATCTTTTGTTTTATAGCCTTTGCAACTACTCTCATTCACTGCAATATGCAGCTCACTGGAACTGCACTGAATATATGTAGGTATGTCGGACCACACTCACTCCTATGCCTTAACTCTTCTTTTAATACATTTGAGTCATGTTTTGTTACACGTGTTGTTAACTATTATCATCATCATCATCATCATCTTAGGTGTGCGTTTAGTGTTGCTGCTGGAAGTGATTTAGAGTTCACTTCGGTGCCCTCTGTTGATGAAGGGAGCACCTTATAGGCTACTTCCTGCAATTCCAATTTTCGTTTTAATGTGTAGCATACAACTTGAGGGGTCATTGAATACAGTTTATTCATCACTGAGCTTTGTGGCTAGGGAGGCCATGGTAAATTTATTCACCTACTTACGGAAAATCGCCGATACTGCATACACATCAACGTTTAGTTAAACAATTGCCAATTCAATTTAAGTGTTACTAAAGTTACATTACTGAACTGTATCTATGAACATATTTTCTGTAATCTGCACGTTTTTTCTATCCCAAGATTAGTACACAGCTTTTCAATGCAATATTTTTGAGAGTTCTGAAGGTATTGTAACTATGTTAACAATATAAACAAAATGCTCATGACAAGAAAAAAGCACGTATGTTTACACATATCGATTAATGTTATACAGTGTTGGTAACAGTTTCGCATTACTCTCAGTTCTTCAGAAACTTTTATTGTCTAATAACGCAATTTGTTTCACTTATATGTTGATTGGATTAACTATCAAATTAACAAACCTACTATCAAAGAGGTGGAATCATGACTGAAAAATTCAATATCATAGCCAGGATGTGAAGCACGGATCTTCCGCTTATCGAACGGCTGCTTTAACCACTAAGCTACCATGGCCAACTTGCCAGTATGATATTAAATTCCCCAGCCGATTTGTTGGCATAAAGAAATAATAATTACTATTAACATACTAACAATTTTCAGCGTTAAAGAAAAATGGATTCCAACACTATATAGCTTTTAGTTATATGAAGTACCTGGTAAGAGAAAAACTAGATACAGTCAGTTAGGAAAATAGTTTCTCAATACAAAAACAAATAGAAAGAATGTTTTACGTGTGTTCGCAATTTTTAATACATACAAATATGTAAAAGAAATATTGGAAGATGGAGGCAAAGGTTGTAGAAGAGGCTTAGAGTCTGTCTCTGTCTCTCTGTTAAAAGACAATGAACCAAAATTTGATCATGTGGAATATTTGAACATGCAGAAACGTATAGGGCTAGTGGCTGCCTGCGTAGAGGTATTTAGAGTACAGTGTTGCCATTCCTGCGCGACGCATTACTCAAAGATGACTATGCACAAATTATGAAACCACAGTTAATGTAATATTTACATGGACAGAAGCCTTTATGAACCATTTTACTAGGACGTTCAATTCTCTGTGATAATATAAAGATAGGCTAGAGTCTGTGTTCCAGTTTATGAACAACACTTCTTGTAATGCATAATGCGTAGTTGTACATATAGTTGCAGTAAAGTGAAGTTAGATAGACATGGGTTTGGGGCGAGGGGAGTGTGGGGGTGTTCAAAATTCCTTAAACCGGCCCTGATCACGCACGACACAGTCCCTACAAAGACACGTTATGCTGCCTTGCTGCCTGTTGTCGCCACGGTCAAAGAGCACACATAACGGAACAAGGTTAGAAGGCAAACGCATATCAAGGACGACGATTACATAAGCCGATGTGTGACACTGTACGTACATACAAACATACAAAGCAAAATAAGTGTTCCGGAGCTCGTTCTGGTTTAGCCTACGTTGTGAGTGAGAGAGAGAGAGAGAGAGAATACCGCGGTTAATTCTTCATAGGTGCAGTAGAGGGTGTTTTACAAGCAGTAAAATGCACCGCCACTTTGGAAAGGAATTTACCAGAGCAAAGCAAAAAGTTAATTGCGTTGCCAAGGAAAGAAGAAAGAATAACTTTAGGACGACCAGACGCTAGGTAAAACGAGCAGTTCTCTCCAGCGAGCAACTTCGCCACATAAATATGGCACATATGCTGAAGGGCAACAAGAAAACCAAAGTTCTTTTGTGGGAGAGTTTGTCGTTTCAAACGTGCAAATGTTAGACCCGTGAATCTTCACTATCCAAGACGCCGGGCCTCGGTCAGATTCGTGTTGTTTAATGGAAATCTGAAGTTTTCTGCTGGAATAATATAGGGCATTTTGACGTATTTTCCTGATACATTTTCAAAGTGAACAAACCTGAAGGTAATAATTAAACTTTCTTTCATTGTTGGGCAGTTAACTTCAGGAGCTATCGGTCGTGGTTAACGCTGCCACGCTGCCTATACCCTCGTTTCTATGATAACAAAGATGGAAACTGCTTTAGCATATGCTGTATGCTAAATACAGTTTATATTTTACATTAAAATAAACCAAATCCTACTATATATAGCTTAATGGAGGTAACTAATACTGGCGTTTTTGGAACATGTGTTTTTCTTATTACAAAAACTGATTTTTAAAACTTGATGGCACATCGCTGATTTTTATGCTCTTCAAATTTTCTTATACCTGCTTTTGGGTTTGTATTTGTTGGCTAAAGCGTCAAGTCCGCGATAACAGACAAGAATGGACCCATTTAAAATAAATGGTGTTTGACCAAAATATATATAAACTTAATTTCTTCTTTTTGTTATGTCCTAATGTGATCATATTTCCGAAAGATGCTGCAGTAAAGATGAAAAATAATTCACAGCTAAAGATTTCTTATACCAGATGCATTTATAAAACATTTTCATTATAATGGACGTGTTAAGGATGATGCTAGATCACCAAGCCCTGTTTTCAAAGGTTCCAACGAGATGACAGAGTCCAGAGATCATATATTTTACCGTAAAGTGCAGATAAAATACAGCAATAGAGGTATTCAGTTCTTGATTACGACATTTTGGTTGGATTTGACATATTTGAGACTGTCTGTAGAGGGATAGTCGAGGGCATTTTGCTGTAGACATATACACATATGGACTATATAGGTACCTGTGTGCTGTAACATTCGGACACCATAAAAACTTAGCTCTGCTGGGAAAAGGATTGGTTATTTACATCTTGTAAAAACGTAATTAAACATAATTAATGTTACATACATGTTTTACTGACTACAGTGCATTTCAGTACACCTGTAGCAGTCATGCAGAAGGTTCAGTGTGATTACGGGTGCAATGGTGACTTTTTTTAAGAAAAATTGCATTGCACTTGGCTTCATGTTCAGGACTTAATACTGCTCCGATTGTAGCTGAATAGAGCACTTGTTACCATGCCATGAGACATCTTCCCTCCCTGGCCGTTATATTATATAAGCGTGACAGTTTTCAAACAGTTGCATTCGCACCACGTTATTCCATTAGGCAAACTAACTAAATCTCATTTTGCAATAATTTTCGAATTCGGATATATAATTTTAATAACGCGCATATTGAGCTATCCTAAAAAGAAAAGTAGCATTTTATTTTGTTTAAGATGAATGAGTCTAAAGATTTTACGAATATTTCCTTGCTATTCCTCAACTACCTGTAACGGTTATTGAACTTGATACATTGCAGCTTTACCTATTCTCGCTTTGTGGTTGGCATGGGAAACACATAAGAAATGGCCACACATTTGTGTAATATTAACACTAATAATTATAGTTTAGTTTTTACTAACATCTCAGATAAAGCAGTTTAATTATCACCCGCGAGGATTTAACGGGAGGAGAGAAAGATTGAGATAGACAAAGGAGAGAGTTTGAGGAGGTAATACAGAGCGTGAGAGGGAAGGAGACAAGCCAGGACGAGAGTGAATCAGAGAGAGAGAGAGGGGGGGGGGGAGTAGAGAGAGAAAAAGAATACCCCGGTCAATGCAATAACACTAGTGAAGATTCGGGTGTTTCTAATGAACTAAATGAAAATAACGGCACTGGTTTTGTTTAAGAACTGTTTGTTAGCAAACTCTAGCTTAAAATGTTTCCTCAACAGTGTTTTGTGATACCTACTGTAAATTACATTTTAAACATTAAAATATGTTTTTGTCTTCTTCGCTTCTTTAATTTAGTAAAGTATTCCCTTAGACCATGAGTGGATGAACATGAATGTCTTCTGGTTAGAAGCAGAAGTGTTGGGAATGACTCACACAACTTTCCGTGATGGACGATTAATATTCTAAGCATGCTTTCAATCGTTTCGAATATAAAAGGAAACTGGCTGCTTGGGTACCGGACCCAAACTTTCCGATGGCAACGATGCATTTCTTTACGTTTTTAACAAGGAGAAAGCTTAAGATTCGACAAGCAAATACGATGATGATCAACGCATCGAGAATGTTGATCATTAATACGAAATGACTCGTATGATAGGCAGGTAGTTAAAATTACAAAAACAGAATAATGAGCCTAAAGTATTATCACCATAGTTTTGTGGAAAGGGTGAGGTGATTTATTGTGTAGAAGACACATAATGCTTCTTGTTCACTTGTTGGGTTGGGCACTTTGCCCGTTCCGGCTTCACAGTAATTGTTTCCTGGACCGTTCTCGATCTCATGTAGCCCAACGTTGCCTTAGGATAGAACACACTCGTCAACAGTGTTGTTCGGAGTGATGGCAATACAAATTTCACATAATGCAGCTGCACGGATTATATGGAATCGACCTGAACTCGATCTGCATCTGCAATTAGAGCCATTTTAAAACACATAGTTACCTAACAAAGGCTAGGAAGATGCACAGCTATTAGTGGTGTGTAATACATTAAATATAAAAGCAATATTATCAGTGCAGACACAATTTTGCATAAAAGGTCAGGCTATTACTGTTTTTGTGCTCTATGGAAATTATTCTGTCATCCTGTAATCACCTGTTTCTTGGATCACACTTAACGTGTGAATTATAGTTTTGCGCGCACTATAGCCATCACTTCTAATTGTTTCATGACACACTAAACACTTCAGATAACAAATAGTGACAGACAGCTAGGCATATAACGAATAGCTAATCGTGAACACAAATACAAAATGCTTCAGAAATTTCAGCAAAGCAGAGTCTGAAACTAGCCGTGAGAATGAATTACTCGCAGTGTAGCCAATAGGTATTTGTTTTAATCAATGGAGTACCTATATAAGGAATAAATATGTGTCGCAAAACTCGCCTCATTTGTACTCTAGTTACGATGTTCCTAGTTGAACTATTCCAAAATTGATTCAGTCAGTTCAATGGACCTTTAGAGTACTTTGACATGACATATTGAAAAGGCTTCCCTTCATTAAATGGAATAGTTCAAGACCAAGTGCGAAACATTCCTATACAAAGTTGATCAAATATTTTACTTTCATTGAAACTGAAGGCCGTCTTGAATTGGATTAGTCAACGAAAAAAATGTCTGTTGTATGTACGGAATAGCCAACATGGTGTGTGTTAGCCGTCCAGGAAAGAGTACCTCTTGAATGCAGCAGCCAAAAGCGTGAATAAATGATTTAGCGTAGGTTTTTACGAAATTAGCATTCCGTTGTGGCTGGCAGTTGCGACTGTTGGCAAGCCTGAAAGTGAAAGGATTGCGAGAAGGTACTCAATTCCATATCCGCAAGAACGGCGCGGCGGGCAGTATATCACCATGATCTGTACTACGCAACGCATAAAAAAGAAGCCCACGCAATGTCGTCATCTTTTACATCCATGGTGACCTCATCCACGCTAAAGGTCACGCCTTCGCCAATGAAAACATTTCAGAAAATATCTCATTTGATATGGTCGTAGGATGATTGAAAAACTGTACTTCGAATGCTCCTTTCGCAACAAAGGAAAAATAACATATGAAATGAGTATGCTATTAGATACCTTTGCTCAAACCTGTTTGTAGAAATAAACCCAGAACAGAACATTTTCTAGTAATTTTCGATAAATAACTAAATGCATATAACAGGCCAAACGCATTATTTTATAATTTGCCTCTCTTAGAGAATAGACTATAATTATGACACTCTTATTGCTTCCCTTTGGGGGTGAGAATTATAATAGGGCAAAAAAGCCAAAACTCTTAATACGTACCTCGTTAATTACTGAGTTTCTGAAACACGTTAATTCAATTTTATAAGCATCGTTTTTCTAAAATATTCTTTTACTAGTCTTTATATGATATATATTTAAGTAGTCAGTTTGTCATTGTTGGGGTGCACAATCCCGCTTTTTGGTAAACTCAGTTTTGAAGGTTCTATGGTGCACTTTCCAGCTCCTAAAACGTATAAGTTCTTGCCTTTGACGCTGCTGGCCCAGAAATATAGACATGGAGACAGAAGCAAAAATTTAGAAGGTGGGGAAGAGGGAGAGAGCTTGGAGGGTGGAGAGGGAAAGAGGGAGAAGACGCGTGTGAGGCTGCAATAGTAACTCTCCAAAGAAAGTGATGGATTTAGAAATGAGATAGATATTTATGACCACTGTAGGATAGGTTTGATATTTGGATACCTGCTGTGTTTCCCACACTATGTATAAATTGCATTACGACTGTTAAGTCCTGGAATATATGCTGAAGACAAAATACAAGGGTTCACATACCATAGGTCACGCATTGTTACTAATGAACTCCTGTGGAAAAAAGGAAGAACCTGTAAGGTGCTTCATAGACGCCGCGTTACGTCTAGGAAAACGTTAAGAGCTAACAACAAAATATTTCGAAAAAGGCTAATGTCACAGGAAATGCAGTAATAAATAATTGTATACTTCAATGAACTCTTGTTTTGTTTAGTAAGGTGTTGTCCATCTCTTATGGTTTACCGTTATAAAAAGTGTACATAATTAGTTTAGAATGAAGAGGATTCACCGGCTTGAAGCAATTTTCACAACATATAAAATAACGAAATATCTTTCACGTAAAGCAGCCGTGACCAAGCGCAGGCTCATGAGCCAACTTTGGCTCACCCTCCCTGCGCGTCACATGGACTTTGTACCTACCGACACACCCCTTCACTTGCTGTGAATGCCATTGTTCTCGTAACAAACAATGGTGGATTGTAACGGAGTGATATCCATGTCTAAACTCTCCACGTCTTACAAATATAAGTTTCAAAGAGGACCGATTTTTGTGTTGAACTAAAGCTGAAGTATGAATTTACAGCTTACAGATTCAGAGATTTTGAAAGCATGGAAAATATCTTTCTTCTTTATGCCAACTCCATGGTAAAGGAACCAAAATCAGCGCCGTTGCTGTTGCAATGGAATTAGTTACATTGCAAAATCGGTATTTATTCTTGATTGTGCTCATAGATGAAAATCTGACATCACAAAGATACGTTGAAACAAAACAAGAATAAGTTTTGAAAGCCACACTGCGGACTATAGTACATGTATTCCTGTCTACCATAATCTATCGGTGAATCTGGCTGTCTTGTCTACGCAGAAAGTGTTAATGACTCAATATCGGCACAGCTGCTTAAATGATAAAAGCAGCGTGAGGGCAAGGACCCTTCCTTTGAGAGGAAAAGGAGAACGCACTGGTTAGGGAAGTAATGAATTCAGTTTTAGCTCTACAAAACATACTTCATGGCGGTGTACTGGGAGGATATTCGGAAGGAAGTAGTTTTGTCTTCAAATTTGAATTAATATTAGAAATCGTCGGAGTAAAAGTTTGCTTATGAGGTCGACAGAAAAGCACATCGCGGGCGCCGCGTTGGAGAGCACTGACTTAAGTAACGCACGTGACAGTGCAAAGGTCGATTTATTTCTCTCCCTCCTTCCAAATACCTACATGTCATGCAGGAAGTATCAAAGACTGCCTGGCTGGTGTAAAGAGTAATTTTGTGTAGGGGATGTTCTTGAACATATTCATGTTTGTCCTTGGAAGATGCGATTAAAACAACGTTTGGTATTTTCGTTTTTGAGTTGTGCTCTTCAGACACGTTCACACAAGTTACTTAGGTCGTTAAGGCCGTGACTGAGATGTCCGTGGTTCATATGCCGCCAGAACGTTTCTTCCATGTATTGCTTCCTCAGTCGTTATAACTGGCAGGTGTAGGGTAGGTGCCCTGAAGGGTACTTGAAACGTCCCATTCCCAAATATCCTTTCCTAAGTGGGTATCATTTCATTTAACACATCGTCAGTGTTGTTGTATGTAATACAAAAGGGCATTAAAGAAGGACATTTATTTGAAAACTATTTTTGGGGGTGGGAGGGGGGCTCAGTGAACCCCAAAACGCTTATTTTTGGTTACATCTATGGATATTAAATTTTTATAAGTGGAAAGTACGAGCAGTAGTTCTGCTTACTAAAAGTTTGTGGAGAGAACAAAAATCGTAACTTTTTAGGAAGCTGTTCTGTCAACTTCTCTTCTCCTAGTTTTATAATTATTGCAACCACTTGAAAGCATTAGGCAAAAATGTTTTCTAATTATTCTAATATGTAGGACTTTCTAGAGTGTACAGTTGTGCGTAGATTTTTTTTTTTTTTTTTTTTTTTTTTTTTTTTTTTTTTTTTTCTCTTGAGGGGCAGGCTTACAGATTAACAGAATGACAATAATAGGTTCTTCGCAGTAGTGAACGCATCAAAGAATATTTCACTCTCTTAGTTTTCTCATTGAAGACATAAAAAAAGAAATATTTGTATTAAAAATTAATATTTGACAGTAAAACAAGAGTGTTTGAAAGTCGGCTGCAAACTCGTAGAATAAAACTTGTGTTTACTCAACCGGAAGCAAGAGTAGAAAAGTAAATTACAGGTTATTCACTCTGTTCAAAGATGGTATAGGTGGAGTTTGCATTTGTAATATAAAAATGCCAGAGGTCCTCTCATGTTATTATTTTTATCTCTACAAGAAGAGGGTCTACCTTTGAAGATAAACTCGCTCTTCATACCGACGGTCTTGTCATTCGTTATCTTTTCTATGTTCCTTGCTCTTTCCATTTGAAAAGCAACTTCTAGCATCATTATGTGCAGAAATGCATGCTAGTATGAATATTACCAAGTTCATGAGTGGCTGGAGTCGAGATAAACGAATTGCGCTAACAGGGAAAACCCATATACTCAGTTCACATATGTTACTGAATGGATGCTCTTTGTCCTTTTTCTACGGCAATTACAGGAAATATTAATGTTTTAGGGCGCTTGCTTGCTTGCTTGCTTGCATGCAGGAATAGCGAAAGCATTTCCGTTTCTTGTATTTTTTTTTCTTGTGTTGCTATAAACCCATTGAAGGGAAGAGTCTAAATTAAAATTTAAGTTTTGTTAACTAAAGGAAATAATACCTTTATAACGAGACATATCCTATCAAATTGATACGGTGTAGGCACTTATAAGGTAGTTGGTTTTTGACAATAGGTACCACTTTTAGGTACTTTATGTTCAGTAGAGCATCTAATAGCATTGCTTTATGTAGTTGAAATAAATTACTAACCGTTGCATTCATAGACGTGAAAATTCATATCTAGGATGGAAACAAATTATCCACACATTTAAAATGTCTTCAAAATAGGTGAAAGATAGGGGATGTGTTATTGGGAGACACTTCCAGTAGAAGAAAATAAAACGAAAGAGAACAAAAAAGGAAGATGTTTACAGTGTTACAAAACACTCGGTTTAGACTTTAATATGAACTGATGTAGGTAAATCGTAAGAGCGAAGTTAAAACAAGAAATCAAAGTATTTACTTCACTAAAGAGAACATCAATAAATCCGACGATGTGTGATTTGTTTTTCTATTGCAGTTAACGTAGTTACCTGATTGAACAAAAAAGGGGGGGGGGGGAAACTGTCCCAGCGCAACTGGCCCCTAAAAGTTGCTCCCGCCCCTTCCTTTGCGACGTTACGCCACTGCATCGTTCTCAACGTGCCTTTTTTCCTCTTCATGAAGCTTCGAGTGCATTGATTTTGGCGCCGGTCCATTTTTTTCTTCTCTGCCTCACTAGAGAGCTTGTTTTTGGCTTATGGCACATGTTATCTGCTGAAGGCCAGCCTGCCTGCCAGCCACGTTTCGAAAAATTCGATCGACATTCCTTTATCTAACGCCGATATGCTTCACTAAGCAGGCTTGGATTAGCCGCGGGAGGGACAGAGAGCTACTAACCTAGTCTTTCCATACCTGGTCCAGGACCAGGACGCAGTGCACGGAAATGTCAAGCAAAATAATCCTATTTGAGCAACCTATTTAAGCAAATATGCTTAAATTCTTTATTCATTATTGAATCTTAATGTAACCACTGTTTACAAGGTTTACATTCTCTAATCATATTTTGTTTATGGTAGGTAGAGTATTCTCATCTGTAATCCTATTAGTTTTTTCATGGTTTATCTGCTATGGTTCTCAGCGTCCCACACAAATGGTTGAGGAATTTTCTTCAAAATCTTCGTGTCGCATTCTTAAAAGATATTAAATTTAAATACCAACTTTGGTTTTTAACCGACTTTGCGTTTTGAGTTTGCTGTCCACAAACTGACACACACACACACACACACACACACACACACACACACACACACACACACACACACACACACACACACATACACATACACACACCCACACGAACCTTTTTCTAAAAATGTTTTTTTTTTTTTGATTCAGGGGGCCTCAAAACATATTACTATATAGTAGAGAAAGTAAACATTTAGAATTGTTTAAAATACACAAATTGAGTGAAATTGTCTTGTGTCAGTAGTCTCCCAAATGTTCCTTGTGTGTATATTTTCCCAGTTTCAAACATCTTAAAATCATTTCAAGTAACACTTTGTTACGTATATTGCAATTTTGAGCGTGTAGAGAATTTCGTGTTAGTGCAACACAATATTTTTATCTTCACCGATATTTTTATAATTACTTTTTACTTTGCCTACCACCACCCTGCAGAAGATAGAAATGTACATTTGTGCAACATATAACTTTTTTAGGTAGTATTAGCTGTCTTCGAAATATTCATTATTACGTCTGTAAGTTTTCTCAAATTGAGCTGTTATGCGGGGTGTATAAAGTACCTTAGAAGTTATGCGATTCTTTTTCCCCTGCATGGGTTCATTAGTAACAAAACTGACTTACCAAATGGGAATAGTTGTGTTATTGTCTTCTGTGTCATGCTTGAACCAAGTCAATGTTTCTAGTAAAAATTTATCCTAATGTAATGTGAATTAAGAGAACTACTTTTTATATAAATGCTGGATTATATAATAAGTTCTGTGAAGTTTAAGTGGGTAGAGTAGGTTTCGTAAGCGTGGGACATTATATTTTTCTCTTATTAAGTCTAATCACACCATCGTAGCAATCTAAATAATGGCTTTAATCCCAGCCTTTAATTAAGGAAATGTTAATTTTGTCCTCCAAAGCTTTTATACAGTTCTAGAAATCGGAAGTAATCAAATACACCCATAACCAGAAGAGTTTGTCTGAATCACAACTCTGTATTTTGCTGGTTGTTCTACCTTTCTTATCACATCTGGTGACCCCAAGGAATGGTGACTTGGGCGTCTCCATAAATGTGCCTCTGCACGGAATTATCACTTACGATATGCGTAGATATCGCAGTGTTATAAACAGATTCGATTCACTGTTTGCTTTGCTGTATTTCAATTGCTAAATATGACCATCTACATGTTATACCTATATTGCTTGGAATGGAATATCCGCGACAATTGTCTTACGTTATTTGTATACTCTGGAGTAACAACAATGGCAGACAAAATTTAATGGAGGCTGATAGCTGGCCATTACTATTCTTGAGAGGTAGAATTGGAACTGAAAAAAGCAATGCCACAGCTGGGATATGAACCACAGACCCTCCGCTTACCAGGTGGGTGCTCTAACTGGATTTTTCAGTTCCACACGGCTTGTGTGTTTAGTGACACCAACAGTAAATTTGTTGGCATAAATCAATAACAATTACCATCTGAAGATTATTTAATCCCGGGACATAAAGTACTTATTTGCGATATTAAGTCGCCTTTGGTCTCTGATGTGAGACTGCCTTTGTGTTTACCGGGAGAAATATGAATTGGTTGGAGAATTCAGTGTCATTCTGGCAGGCTGCCACAGTAGCCTACCAGATCTGGACAATAAGGGGTTGTTGATTTTTCTTGAAACATGCTAAACAACTATTATAAAAGTAAAATGAATTTTACCGTACCTGCTTATACATACATTCCAGCCGTCTTTCTTTACCGGTCAATTGCGTTGCCACACTATCAGAAAAAGAAATTTCTCATAGTGTCTTCTCAATGAAACATATATGTATGTATATGTATTTTTCCATCGATAGAAGAGCCAAGTTGCTCAGACCAATTTGTCCTTGTGTTGCCCGTAAATAAGATTTCATTCGTCTCAAGGCTGAAAAACTCCTTTCTGCGCTTGTAGTAGTGGAAGGAAATGTTATAAAGTTCACCGTACACATCAAGTCCATTTGATTTCATATAATGTGCAATGGTTTGAACGGACTTGTTTGACAATTTTTTGAAGTGAATATAACACTTTCAGTTCCTTTTTCAAAGACAGTATATCGAAACAGGAAACCCATGGTTCTATCGGTTCACATAATATATTTGTTGGAAAACTTTTATCGTAACTCGCAAAATGTTTAGAATCTATTAGGAACACAAATAACAACTGTTTCTGTGATTCAAATCTTAATTTAGTTTGAGTTATTAATGTGTCCAGGGCTTCACAGAAAATCCTTAAGAACCTAAGAGGAATGGGTTTCATCTTCATGGCAATTTCTCTTTCTAGGCCTTTCTTCGTCCTCTTCATTAGCAACGCTCATAGTCTCTGACCATATTTCTTCAAATCCTATGTTTCTATTGTTGATATTTTATGTTTATCTAAATCTGTGATTAGATACGCTAAAATTGCAAAACTAGTCCTATTTCAGGGCGTTTTCTCAGTTGCAAACAACAAACATGGCCAGCAATGAAGTTTATTTAATTCGCATGAACCAGTCAGCCACACATATTTATCACAATTGTTTACCTTAAAATATGTTTTCTAAGGATTCTTATTTTTTTCTTCTGCTCACACTACAAGTGTGGAAGAGCTGCAGTAGACTGTCCTTGTTTTACTAACACTAACATATCCTCGTATTTCAACTGCGAATATGGGCGGTTTATTAATTATGTTATTACACATTGTCCATCCATTTCGACGAATTAGTATTAACAACTGTCTTGGTACGCTGTACACTATGAAATAAACAATACTAATACGGCTGTTGAGGACCGCAATGTGTTCGTATTCAAGAACAAAGGCTTTGTAAATCCTTTTTAATCCTTTAGTAATTTGCGAAATGAAATTAGACAAGTTTTATAGTTCCATGTCCGTCAGAACGAATCGGGCTTTTCAATGGTGAAGGAGCTATCAAAATCGTGTTTTTGAGATCACCCTACATATACAAACACAAGCTTACTCCGTTTACTTATTATTTAGATGAAAATGTAATGTTGAGTGTCCACATGAAGGCTAAACTATTCATTCTTGGAGACCTGTGGCTAGCAAATTTTAATCATTAAAGTATTCTTGAGTTGCATTTGGGATCAGTCCTGGATGTCAATACCTCTCATTCACCACATGTGTGTTTCATAGAAACAATGCATTTAGGAGCTTACATTATGCACTATGCCGGGGTGAGGAAAATTGTGCATAAGCAAGAAGGTCGGTGTAATCCAGTTTTAATTAACTACCACATTGGTAAAACGCGGACCTACTGCGCTGGAAGAAGAAAAAACGCGCAACGCATGCTAAGCACAGGCTTTTGTTCACGTTTGACGTCATTTCCCCACGTGAACATGTTTCAGTGTATAGACAGCAGTATCTCAGGAGCTGAACCGTTGAAAGGAAACGCGCATTACTATCGTGACAAAACGAAATATGAGGGCGCACACCACATCCGGTTTGCCGCTATTGATCAGGCCCTAATGTTTTAACATCACATCTGTAGCATTCCCATAACAGCACACCCTCGTGCCAATCTTGCACTAATGACATCAGTTCATTTTCATGTGCTTACAATCGTCTGATAGGTTTATAAGAGCCTTAGGAACGAGAAACGTTACAGAATATTTCAAAAACAAATGGAGCTACAAGCTTCTTACAGTAAACTCGGTTCCAACATTAATTAATGGATATATTAACGTATGGCAATATACCTAGCTAGCATGACTGGGCAGCTCGTGAAATACCTTGAGCAACCTTCATTTTTTTACCTGTTAAACAAACTGCAAGGTGGTGAGCACCAGCTGCCCACTTCTATTATAGAGAATATACCTATAACGCATGTTTAGATTTATGGCAGTCACAGCGGCAAAATAGATTTTGTGTCCACGATATGAGCATGACTGCCGATAGAGCAATATTTCACTGTTACATATACCCTTGGACCTTTTTCTAAAAATTGTTTTTATATATAAGGAACCTCATAACAAGTATTTTCTGTGAAATATCAGTATTGATTTTTCTGGATGGAATCTCTACCTACTGTGTACATAGAAAAAGTAAAAAGAAGGAACTTGGTTTTTTTTAATATTTATTTATTTATTTATTGTCGCTTAACTACTGTGGTTTTTCTGCGACATACAGGATAACATAATATACATCACAGCAACAAAGATTCACATTAAACCAGAATCAAGAAATTGGATACAATACATAGTAATACAGACACTACAACACAATATAAGCACAATGTACATAGAATCATTACAGCATAATATTCACATTAAAGAAAAACCTGGAGATTGGATACAGTTCATAATAATGACATTACAGTACATACCCAGTGTACAGTATAGGAAAATGTATACAATGTAATATATTACAATTTTATATTATAACAGTTGCTAATAAACTTGGTTTATCGCGTAAGGAGGAGCTTCCAAAGATGTTTCGAAAAACGTTTGAATCAGGACCGTGATTAATTTAAAAAAACCACATTCTTTCAAACATGATTGTTCGTAACCTTCCATTTGGAGCCATAAGTGAAATACGAGTAGTCGTAATGAAACGTGAATAGAAGTAGATGAGTAGATATATAGTAGATATAACAGCGATGTCCAACGTTTGCGAAAGAGGAGAGGTTGAATTTACCTCCTTCCACTTTATGCGCACTGCGTCACTCAGACGTGCATTGCGTTGCAGTGGCGATTTGATTATATGTACGCTGTTTGATTTATGCAAGCACTTTCAGATCTTATGCGATTATAATAATTAGTGACTTCTTTGGTACTACTTAGGTTTAAGAAGTCTATCAACAATTTGACGACAAAGTCGAAATGCATGGCCTTAGAAGATACACGAAGTGATTGTCGCGTAACATATTGCGATACAGACTTTTATCATAGCTCAATTTGGAGAAACTCTGTTCGCAAATATATGTAAAGAATTTGCAATTGATTATTTCTCTAGTGGTTATTTTAATCGACATCAGCATTTTTGAGAAATTATCTTATTGCTAATTTTCTTGTAGGTGCTAGGGGAATATAGGAATATAGTGGGTTTTAAGCAATCGTGGGGAAAAAAAAATTGTGAAATGTTTGTTCCGTTTGCAAGGTCAAGAGATAAAAAATGAATAACATATTCCTATTTGAGAAAAGTATAAGTATTGGCAAATCCAGACAGATAATAAAGTATATCTTGGAAATTGTTCCTTAAAAGAATAAAAAGCTAAATACGTAAACGTCTCCAAAAGAGACCAGGTTGGACATCGCTGTATTATAATATACAAGTCGTTCGAGATTGTAATGGGTAGAGAAAGTCATGCGAGTGTGTGTGACGCATCACATTGGTATTAAACTGCTAACAGTATTTTCACATTATATACCTAGTATAGTTTTTATTTTTGTTATTTGTTAGGAATCTGGTGTGATAACTTTCCAAATTGTTAAGTTTATTATTCGCCTTCAGCACCGTGGGGAAAACAGCAGTTTATGCAAGTACCATTTATCATTGTTCGCAAGTGTAGTTTTATTAGATATTGGTTTTATTGTATTTTTGCAATGTGTTCTTTCCACCCTGTCTGTCGCTGATATTAAATTCCGCAGTAAATGAAATCAGATACGTATACAGACCTATTACATGTTACTATTGGTTTTATTTGCCAAGTGCAGTTATCTATCATATTTTGTGTCTGTGTTGTGCTCTTAGTTAACTACTGCTTTACGTTGAAAATGGACGTGCAGCAATCTGAATTTCCCTCTGCTGTAGGTATTTATTCAATGGATTATATTGTTAGCCCTTTTGTGTGTACTTCGTGATAATTTTAAATGTAAATTTTAAATAACAGCTAATAATATAATATGCGCTCTTTTATCGGTAGGTATACGTCGCTTTAAACAACTCTAGTTGTATTCCGGGTTTTGAAGGTATATATACCTACACCACTTCACTATGAACAAGGGTTTTGATTTTTTATCGTGGCTTAAGCAATTAACGTGAAATTGT
This sequence comes from Tenodera sinensis, assembly GCA_030765045.1. Taxonomy (NCBI): domain Eukaryota; kingdom Metazoa; phylum Arthropoda; class Insecta; order Mantodea; family Mantidae; genus Tenodera; species Tenodera sinensis. The sequence continues at coordinate 262,998,384 of CM060964.1, forward strand.
TTCTATCGTTTTAATTGAGCTTCTAATAACTGTATTAACAGAACCTCTAGCTTAGCTCATATTAATCCGCTTTTCTCTTTCCCTTCTTCCTCCTCCTTCCCACCTCTCTCCCATGTCTGTTCACGAAAGTGTTTCCAATACTCATTACCTAAACGGGTAAATCAACCAAGAAAGGGGAAAAATGAATACAGTGAAATACCTACAGTGTTAAAATACGTTTTAGCTATCCTGTTGCGAGTCTTTTTTGGGAGCATGTAAAATAATAGGTTCACTAGAATGCCTGATATTGCGCTTGAATTTCGTGTAATTTTTTCGATATTTCGTTTCTCTTTTGTTACAAACCAACAGTAGTTGTAACGTCCGTTATGACTTTCCGAAGAATAGTTTGTAAAGCCTTTTTCTTTCGGAAATAATTTCGTATAATTTTGTACATTGTATATTTTGTTTACAATGGTATACCATAAGAGATTGACAAAACATACTAAACAAAAAATATTGATCTCTTTAAAGCAGACACTTTATTTCAGATAGCATTTTTTGTGATGTATGCTATTTTAATTAAAGTCGCTAAATCCATTTTTGATGAAAAAGAAAATTTGGAGATTTCCTCTTGGGTTATACTGCTAGAACACACACACACACACACACACACACACACACACACACACACACACACACACACACACACACACACACACACACACACACACACACACACACACACACACACACACATTCAGGGGATTTTGACATGGGATTTTTGGATGGAAAACAAATATGACCTCATTCAAAGAAGTTGTAAAACTGTCCTTTGACCTGCTAATGACATGATCACGATAGAGAGGGTCGTCTCGATATACTCTTAGTAACAGGGTCCGCGGTTGTCAATTCGCTTTAGTACTGTAGTGTATTCAAAAGGCAGTGGGATATAAGGCTGTTAAGGCATGAGGATTACTATATCTACCTGCTTGGGGGAAAGTGGTAGAGAAAGTAAACAAAAGTGCCTACGTATTCAGTTATGCACACTTCTAAATCTGAAAAATGGGAATAAAATGTGTTTTATATATAGAGAGGATTCCACGGCTAATCTTGTTGAGACGCGACACATAAGACAAATTGGAAATTTGACTTTTGTTTACATACCCTTGCGTTGAACCTTGAGTGGCACTCTCTTAGAGGATAGCCACATTTTTCAGACATTTGCTTTGATCATTCACAGGAAAATGGGCCGGATCGGAGAGGTATAAGAGAGATAGGTGTACTGAAATATTGTACGGTCGCTGTAAGTTTTCACTTCGGCATCTTTGATTCCATGTACTGTAGGTATAACTTGACACATTGTGACACAGATGTCGAACTTGAGCCAGCATTGTTGTCAGCTTGTCCACATGTTTCTTTAAAAAGGAAAATATAAAATATGTAGTAAACTTTCACCACAGAGAAGAGCAGGATCGCCTTTTGTGTGAAACTGCAAAGTCGATGAGTGCCCTGACCATACTACGAAAGACGAATATGCATAAATAAACTCCTTTACATTTATTCCCAGGTTTCCGAAATCTAAAGAGCAGTAAGTAATCTCGCCGTTTTGTGTTCCAGTTTACTTACCAACAACGAAAAGTTATGCAAACCACGCACAGAATCGGCACGAAAAACGAACAGAAATAAAAAATATGCGTATATTAATACAGCCTTTTTTCAGCTTCTGCTTTAATTATTATGTACTAAATTACGGTTTCATTAATTCCCTTCCACATTGCTCACTTGTCGGTTCTTCAAAGCGCTCAAAAAATGACACTTTTGTTTACATACGCAGAATTTCATGGAACAGATGATTTAATCACATTCCCTCCAACCCGAATGTACAAACCTAATTTGCAATCACTGATGAAACGAAATGATAGGAAAAAATAACACTGCTAACGATAATAATGGATGTTATGTATTGAGCAATGGGTTTTAAAAATAACTTTTCGGACATGTGAATATATTTTAGCCCTATTGAATAATTTAAACAATGATTCAATAAATCCGGATACTCATATACGGAATGTATTTTAGACGTCTGATAGCTTATAGCTTTTAATTTCTGCTGCAGAAAATGTCATAGTCTGCTTAAATATCAGTCGCAATGAGTATCGACTAGTATACTATGACCATGGAATGAGTTAGCTTTTAAAAATGCCATGCGAACACACACACACGAATTTGCTTAACCGTGAAAAATTAATATATAGGCAACTGTTACATAATATGAAACTGATTCTTCTATCCATTTTACGTTATTTACGGCGTGTTTGTCAGGGAGTGATTTGAAATTATGCATTAAGTGCTTAATTACATCAAATATGTCGAAACGGCATTCAAATGTTTAGCCCAGGTAAGAGGACAAGTCCTTGTGATGGAAAGATAAAAGAACGATCGGAAACCTTCGAGCATGACTATAGGTACTTGAAAATTTGTAAACTTGCAACATGAAATACTTCAAAAACGGCCAACGCTACGAAAAGAAATTACTTTATTGAAATTGTGCATATTGAGCTGAACATTTCTCCTCTAGTGTGTTAACATGTAGGTATCACTTGCCACTTTCTCCAGAATTTAGTGTGGACCTTAACAACTTGAGGATAGCTGTAGACCTGTATAGATTTGATTCCTTAAAACTGTTGAGCTTTTGTTAATGCTGTTGCTATTATTTAATTTGCCTGTATCTTAGATTTATATTGGTATGCCATTGTTTAACTAAGTCATTACGTATCTAATAACCTTCGTTTGTTTCAGGTGAGTGAAATCGTGACCTTCTGCAGTTCACAGATATTATGTAAGTAAATTATGTTAAGGCCGTATGCTGTCGATTAATACTCTTATTGAGCACGCTATCTATAGCATATTAATTAAGGTCTATACGGTGGTCACACAGTGGCTGTTTATAGTATGTCAATAATTATTTTTAATTCCATCACTTAGGGTGGGAGTAAAGGACAATGTTTTATATTTGAAAGGAAAGGCCAATATTTTACAAATTATGTAAATGTATGGTACTAACATAGACGAAATGCTTAATTCATGCTCATATCGCCTGGTTAAAACAGTTTATTGTGCTAGGTAATAAATGAAGCTAAATGACATTATAAAGGTTGCTTAGAACATGTGACAGGCAAAGCATTTCAGTACAGTATATGTGTATATTAACCAGTATGTTGCGAAGTGTTCAGTCAGGCAGTAATATTTACCGAGTCTATCATTATGCTCATGGACGAATGACTCTGTGAAAAGTTTTACGAGAAGAACTGGAAATGACAGCCGATTATTCCACTAGGATTGCCTGTGGTCATTGTGAGAGACAATTAATTAGTTTCTAATTCCCTTGGACCTCCTTCCGAGCTAGCTACACGCACGTCCTTAGTGTCACAATGGACGATACAGTCACCCACCGCAGTTTATTATTTTTATTATTATTATTATTATTATTATTATTATTATTATTATTATTATTATTATTATTATTATTATTATTATTATTATTATTATTATTATTATTATTATTATTATTATTATTATTATTATTATTATTATTATTATTATTATTACTATTATTACTATTATTACTATTACTATTATTATTATTATTATTATTATTATTATTATTATTATTATTATTATTATTATTATTATTAGTACTACTGCTACTACTACTGCTACTACTACTACTACTACTACTACTACTACTACTACTACTGCTATTAGCATTAACATAAATCCATAAGCTCTGGAATACTGTGGCACCTCATAATGTTGTAACCTATGTAGGGGTGGAGATTTCTAAAAATATTGCATGCAGGGAGCAAAATAAATTATATCTACCTTCCCTAGTATTTAACACTTATTTACGCTTGAAAAAGTGCAACTCTTTGAACGGTTTCTGCTACATTATTTCCTCCTTTACTATTCCATGTTTAAAGTAGATTATGGTGAAATTAAGTTCGTCTTATTCTTCAACGGATTATCCTCTTTGTAGTACTTATGTCCATTCAGTGCCTTGGCTCAGTAGCCTGTCGAGGAGCAAGCGAACTATGGATGATAGCATATCCAGAATGGGTGATCAGCCCAATGTCTGGTATGGCGATTATGATGACAATGAAATATAGGGATGACAGGCATGATAGGAAATATTCCTAAACATGCAGTTCTCTAGCGGCCGAGAAAACCGCAAAAAACTCTTCGGTCAGGTTGATCACCCCGGGGGGCTTTATACCCAGGACCTTCCGAATGCGAGACTCACACGTTACCAGGGCGCCACCTCGCTAACATGACTTTCTCTACCAAAAGGGTGTTGTAAGATTATTCATTATTATACCCGTTCACTCAATGACAACTTGCGGACGGAGGGTCCCTACATTTTCCCAGTCAGAAGCACGCCGGTGGAGACTGACTTAGTCCCGTTCTTCTACCACCCCTTTAGGTTCGCATTACCAAGGGAAGCGCGGGACTCTTCCCCCCCCCCTCCCTCGGGCTTGTACCATCCCATGGGGCCCAGAAACCAGTAGGCTCACCTTACAATCCTGTAGACAAGATTTTCAGAGCGTGCTACTGCCGCGACGCTCGCCGACGCTCCCAACCCTGAAAGAAGCGGGATGAAGGGTGAAATGAACTGATTAATGTAACGAAATGTAGAGACAGGAAATTCGGAGGATATGGAAATCCTTCCGAGCATCCGCCTGGCGACCCGGGGAAGTTTCCGAAAAAAGAAACCCATGAGTTAGGAAGGTCGGCCCGAGGATCGAACCCGCAACAGTCGTTACCACGTTATTATACCCGTTAATTGTACTGGGTTTCCCTTGAATGACGCGACTGGTAACCCAGTACTCCTACGGCCTATGAGACCCTCGTGCAGTAGTGGTGGACCGGCCCTACATAATGCGATGTAAAGGGATATGAATATATTAGGATTACCTTTCGTTATGAAGGGTAGTATGTAGAAATTGTGATCCTGGCACCTGTTGAACACATTATAGAACACTTGGCGAGTTTCTGTAACTGGAATACAATATTGGAGAACGCACGCTGGTTGCTGCAGTCTTCTTAACCGTCGAGTGTTTGGGGATTTGCTGCATGAAGTTCATGTTGAGCCATTCCCCACAGATAATAATCATATGGATTTCGATCTGTTTAATGAACAGGTCACGCAATTATTCTACAGTGCAAACCCAATGTAATCCATCTCTTAGGCTTCCTTCCACGAGAGCCCTAACTTCTGTAATTGTTTTTTCGGTTATAACGGTTGGCTGATGTTTTTGTGTAACGTCTTAAAATGTGCGTTTAAATTGTTCTAACAAACCATAAATTGTGAAGTTGTCAGAAATAGCAACATCAGAGAATTTCTGTATCAATTGGAAGTGACGCTTCACATGTGATTCCCTTCAAGCGAAACGTTAAACACACTGTTCTATGCTGAGGACTACATACAGTAAACACAACCAACAGAACATCTTCACTTTAATACGCTAGACTTAACTGCAAATGCCGTTATCCTTAGTATGCACTTGTGCTAGGCTACTGGAGAGCCAGATCTTTCAATTCAGTCTGCTACAATTAGGACTCGGCTGTCCAGTCGCATCATTCCGCATAAACCGTTATAAGCCTATTTCTGTATTTCCCTCATATTAATTATGATAGGTAAATATTGGCCAGAAATTGTTTTATGTTGTTATAGGCTCGTAGGCTCATAAGACACCGAGAAGGTTGGTACGACAAGCCAAATATGCTAACCTTCATATTCGTCTGTTTGCAAGGGCCAATGACAAGCAATTAACTGATACAACGTGTCGATTAAAACGTTGACAAATATAAACGAACGAAAGAAAATATATCGTAAACGCCTAACGTATTCAAAATAAATTGCATATTTTAATGAATTCCATTTTTACTTTCTCTACTGGTAAGTAGGGGAAGTATTGTATTCCACCCAAAAATTCGATGTGGAGATTTCACCGGAAATGCATGTTTTGAGGCCCCCTGAATCCAAAAAAAGCATTTTTAGAAAAAGGTCCGTCTGTGTGTGTGTCAGTCTATCAGTCTGTGGACAGCATAACTCAAAAACGAAAAGTCTGTTGGTATTTAAGTTTAATGTCTTTCAAGGATGTGACACGAAGATTTTGAAGAAAATAGCCCCACCCTAAACTACCCTTTACAAGGAAAATTTTTTGAAAATTTTGATTTTCTTGAAAATGGCTCTAACGGTTTTGATTAAAATGTCATATGTTTGAGATATTTTTATGACAAATGAAATGTATATCTTGAATTTTCTGGCTATAGCCCCTGTAGTCGTATTTACTCTGGACGACTTTTGCATAACTGGTAAACCGTTAGAGATAGTCCAAATTATAATATACAAAAAGTGTAGATCTTGCTAAAATACACAATTTATGTCTCAATAAATTTTCTTGTAGGGTGAACCATTTCGGAGATATTCCTTGTTATGTGTGTGAGTTTTGGAAAACTAGGAACTTTCGTGAAATGGATCATCGTTGTTCATTTGTTTTATATGTTAAGTGTGCAAAGACAACAAAATCTCAAACATTTGACTATCGCACAAAGCCTATTGTATTCTAACATTCCCCTTGCACCTACAAGGAAATAAGCAATAAGATAATTTGTACAAATGTGTATCTCAACTATCAAGAAAGAAGATATAGGAATAAGAGTTTGTAAGAATGGTCAGTACAAGAGTAGAGAAAGTCATGTGAGTCCAACACATCAGATTTTTTATTAGTAAGGTATGTCCATCTCGCACATTTTCCGGCTATATAAAATTTAGTGAGAATGAAGAGGACCTGGCAGATTTTTCGTAGAAAATGCAATATTTAAATTTCAGTGTCTCTAATGCATGACAGTAATTAAAATACAGTGGAACTTGGTTAATTCAAAGCCGAAGGGACAAGGAAAAACTTCAAAACATCCAAAATTTCGAATCACTAAAGTTACCTTTAAAATTGACACTTTAGCAATACAGGTACATATATTCATTCTTAATTAACACGCACTCGTTGACATCAGGATTTTCCAGTTGTCTCGCTCTTTTTCGACTTTTTCCATTTTCACTCGAGGCAGTACTTAAAATTTTCTCCTTATTCTTCAGATAAGTTGACAAACTGTTCGGTCATATCCCGTATTCTTTCGCGATTTAAGATTTTTTTCTTCAAACCCTTTTCAACTTCTAGAATAACTGCGACTTTTTCCGCAAAAGTGAGTCTTATACTGGACACGTGATCCACTAAGGTGGCACTGATTTGCAAAACACTGAACAGTAGGACGCTCAAGCATCAACTTAAGGTGCACGTGTTATAAACCAGGGGATGTGGAGGCAACTATAGGAGCTCAAGGCCGGCAGCTAGTAAAGCTATTCCAGCCCCAAACTGCATACCAACTACTTTTTAACAAAACAAACAACTCCGGAGCGATGGCCTCTTTTACAAAAACACATGGACGAAGTTATCATATTAAATTTCCGCGTTTAGTTGAATTTTCGACTGACATTTCTGAACAAAAATTTCGAAGTACATGTGGTTCTTTTAGATTGCTTCAATACAAAATTCAAGGGACCAAGAAATGAGACGAATTCGAATTATAAACGTTCGAATTATCCGAGTTGTACTGTAGCTATATGGTATTTTTCTTAAATAATACGTATATTTAGTTTCTGTTAAAGAGTCGCTTAAACTGCGGGTAGTATTGTGAAGAACTCCCTTGGGTCCATAAAACATACCTACTGGTCTTAAATGCCAAGTTTGCTACTTTTTGGAATTTCCAACTTTGGGTAATGCTTTTCAAACCCGCGCGCGCTGAGTTTTTTCTGAACTTTTTTGTTGTTAGTGGACCTGAAATGATGCATTTTCGGTGAATTCCCGTAATCGAACCTGTGATAGGTTACCGGTATAAAGTAGGTATAAGAAATGGCAGCAACTAAGTGATGTTTATAGTCAGTGGTGATAACATTTTTCTGAGACTGTATTAGGTCCTCAAGTGCTTATGACCTAACAGGAGTGAAGTAACCAAAAGATCAGTTGTATCTTGTTTTATAATGTCTTTTGTCAGTGATTGTCAAATTTCTCCCAAAATACCTACCAGTTGCTCCCTTCTAAGGCGGTTTTTTAATTAGTCGTGGCGTAATTTCCTTATGACGTGATGCTCTCAAAGAATTTGGGGCAGTAGTGCATCTGTTCTCAATTGCAGTATCGCAGCATCTTCGGTAAGGTCTTGTCTCCGCCGAGAGTCGAGCCCACGACCTCTTGAAGAGCACCGTTACTTTAATGAGGTCGTTAGAAAGCAAAACTTTCGCATGATATTCGCCCTATGGTATTAGGATAAGCTGCATTGCTTGGGTATTTGAAGGTCACTAAGTGACTTTCTACGGATATAGCTCCACGGTGTCAAGGGTTCAAATCGCAGCCCATGATAACATGTCATATTTCCCTTTGGCTATCACGGGCTTTTCTATATTTTAGAATCGATACTAACAAGTTTTACTATAACTGAATACTTAGGTATATTGGAGGTTTTGGAAGAAGTTTAGCAATAAGCGTTTTTATTCACTCTTCATGAAATTACCGACATATAGTGTGTCTATTATCTGTGTGACAACCCTGTATTGTCTACTAAACCCCACAGTGTGGAGCGATTGGTTACTGCACAGGGCGCTCTTGAAATTCTTAGTAACAAAGTTGTAAGTATTTTTTAAATTGTAATATCATATAGGTATCAACGTTACTACATAAACTTGTCCACTCACTGACAAGCACCAAGCATCGCAACCCTGCATTCTGGTTATTTAGAGAACAAAAATGGTTTAAACATGATGCGCCTGTACATTCAGAGCTGTAAAACTGCATATAAACATGTTCAGTTGCCTTTCTTCTGCTATAATGCGTCTTTTAAAAATAATTTTGTGTATTCATTGGTGAATGAAGAATGTAAGAATGATGCAGTATAACACAATATTACAATCGAAAGCACAGATGATATCAGATACACTTTTAGCATTCTCATAACAAACGGAATAAATAGAAAAATTATAAGCTACATCTTTTTATTTTCAAATATTCGTGTACTGAATAGTAGGGATTAAAGCCAACCTGTACACTTAAACCTACTGATAATTGTGCTAACGGTAATAAGGTAACATACAGTTCTATGCTCAATTTTAATTATGAATGAGCTGTTGGTATTGCTGGTAGGATAAACAACTTACATAAATGAGTGTAGTATACATTTATTGATCTAATACGGTTGTTACTCTTAATTTTGTAAACAGAAATTTGCAGTTTGCAAGTTTTTCCGAATTTGAAACAATACCAATGATCGTTTTCTGTTGTGGAAGAATATTAATAATGTGACTACTGCTTCCCCAGAGTAAAATACTATGAAATACTGTGAAAAAATATGCACGTGTAATGTCATATACGTGACTTTTAGGGTTTCTAATGAAATACTTAACTCCGGAAGCTTAGCCCTATTGTCCCACAGGTAATGGGACACTGGTGAGTGTGTGTGTGTGTGTGTGTGTGTGTGTGTGTGTGTGTGTGTGTGTGTGTGTGTGTGTGCGCGCGCGCGCATGTGCGTGTGTGTGTGTATGCGCGCACATATTAGATCATAGGGCAAATCAAGTTATTAATGTAGATAAGTTGGTTTAGTATGTAGCCCAGGATCTGAAGCATTTACGAGATTGTTAGCTGTTATTGGGTTACGTTATCTCAAAATGAATTTGGGAATGCTCTGTAGTTTACAGAAAAAGTGCGAGTCAGTTGTGGAATTTAATGTCGTGATGGCATGTTGCCATGGTGCTCAGTTGGTTAGAGAAACGCATGGAAAGCCAAAGATAACAAAGTTCGTTTAATTGTTTAATATGGTTCTACTTTTCCAAGTTAGGGTAAATAGTTTGACATTAAGTGAGATTTGATTGCCTAGAACTAGGCACTTCCGGGCCTTGGAAACACGAGCCTGTTGGGCAACATTGCTCTATGACAGAATACTTGTATGTATCGAAGGTTTGGAGACGTGAGGCAAGGTAAACAAAGGCAGCATGCTGAGCGAACGTGCATGTGGTAACGGTTTAGAGTTAGACAACTTTCTCTGCACAAGGCACGTGATGGATCAGCAGTTATTTTAAAGGTAACTCCCGAGACGGTACCTTTCGCTCTACCGCCTTCAATTTAGGCCACGTTACGCGGAAGCTAAACGCCAGGGTTTCACCATCATGCATTAGTCATGCTCAGCTTTCCGGAGGTAGGTATAGTGTTCGAGTCTCGCCTCTCCTCGCCTCGCCTCGCCTCACCAATAGATTAACTTATATAACATGCATATTTTAGTGAATGAATGCCATAAGTATCTTTACAACTTCCACTATCAAATAAAAAAAATAATTTTATTAACATGACAGATCATTCCTATGAAAGTTTATCTTTCTACCTACTTCATTAACGTTTGAAGAAATGGTTACAGTACACATTTTTAAAGCTATAATGGGAACGCAGGAGGCTGAAATCACAACATAATCTTTAAAATTCAGATTGCTATAAAATTCCAATTAGCGTGATATCACGAGACACAGAAGATTGGTAATATGACACCTAAAATGTACGATAAAGTGGAAAATCTATATCTCGGTAATACCAAATTAATGCCACAAAAAATATTGACATACTTCGTTTTTACGAGATCTTCCTTTTTAGTCTAGTAAGTTTTTGTCTATCTTTTATAATTTGTGAGCTATAAAACTTAATTCAGAATCAAGAAGATTCACAAGCTATTTGAAGAAAATTAGATTATAGATTTCATTAGTAATGCAGATATCTTAAACGTGATATTTTTATCAAAATAGTTAAAGCCGTTGAGAAAATAAAAAGCAACGAAAAATGTCCCATGCAGACGATGGCTTGCGATAGTAGATTTTCTTCAAAATTCTTATCATGCTTCCTTGGAAAAAACTGAGCTTAAAAACGAAGTTTGTTATTTTTCCGACGCTTTTGAATTATGTGGTTCTGTCTCTCTTTCTCTCTCTCTCTCTCTCTCTCTCTCTCACACACACACACACACACACACACACATACACACACACACACACACACACACACACACACAGACACACACGCGCGCGCTCATCGAATTTGGGGTGAAATACAATATTTCCTCTACCTGCTATACGTAAGTGACAGAAAGTAATGCAACGTGCACAGGGTGAAAGTAAGGAGGATATGCCGGATTTATCATTATAAATAGAAGAAAAGACAGCGGTTATGTCCAGGTAATACTTTTTTCCTGAAGCTGCGGTCCATTGAAGTCCATGGGTTACTACTTACGGTTTTCATTTGAGCGTTTCCTCAATCCATAGATTCAATGCCAAATTATTTGGCACTTAAAAGTGCTCATTCAGTTCACTCCTTCATCGTCTTATAAGAGCTGCTTAGCTTAACAGAACAAGTAATAGAAGGACATATTCGGGTAGCATGTTGGCCATTTATTGTACAGAGAAAGGGCGGGGGAATAAAGATGTGCATTACCTTTCCAATGGTGAGACGCGTTAAATGCAGGCGCGACGAAGAGGCCTTCGTTCCCAGAATTCCAGGAATGGCAACTTAAGACACCTACTGTTTCACAGGGGAAGCGGCAGAGGAAGTTCAAATGTAATCGCAAAGCATCTTTTCGCCATTCCTATGTTTATGCGTCCGCAGCACAGTAGGTTATTCGTAATAATGGGAGAGCAAAACAATGTTCCGAACGGGCTGCGCGGTGTTTTGCCCTTCCGCCTTCCCGGAGTTCGTTTTCGTCTGCCGCTATCATAGAAAGGCGCAGATGAAACCATACCACATATTAAAACTACTTTTAAAGGCTTTACTTACCAGCTTTATGAAAGGAGATGCTGAAGCTGGCAACCGTCGTCGTCCATACATACATTTTTGGCACCTCTTTAGGAAACTATCCATCACTCGCCGTAGTTCACGTTGAGAAATGCTGGCAATTTCTTGGCGGATATTTTGTTCTAATTCTTCCAGGATGTTGGGTTTGTCTTGTGCACTTTATGCTTTAAGTTACTCCAGAGATAGAAATCGCTTGTTGGAGCTCTGAGAAACCTTTCTCCGCTAATGCCGCACCATATATACCAATCTTTTCGTCGTAAAGAGGTACTTCATGAACAATATTAGGTTCTGAATTATAGGGCCAATTTTGTTCGAGTTTACAGTTGATGTCCGTGCATACGTGAATACAATTTTGCCCCTCCCCCATTTTTAGAGAATTTACACACAGGGAACGTGATTTTGCTTTTTTCAATAAGACTGTGCAACAACTCATACAGCCAATGAGAACAATAATTATTGAAAATGTGTTTCAGGACAGGATTATTAGTAGAGATTTATGGTTCCCCGACCTAACTCCCTGCAATTTCTATCTCTGGAATAAGTTAAAACATAAAGTGTACAAGACAAATCCACATAGGAATTAAAACAAAATATCCGCCAGGAAATTGTCAGCATTTCTCAACGTGAACTATGGCGAGTGATGGATAGTTTCCTAAAGAGGTGCCAAAAATATATGGACAACGATAGTGGCCAGTTTCAGCATTTGCTTTCATAAAGTTGGTAAGTAGAGCCTGTAAAAGCAGTCTTAAAAATCTATGGTTTCATCTCCGCGGTTGGCCTATGATAGCGTCAGAAGGTAGCGTGAGGCGGCAATGAGCGCCGGGAAGGCGGGCAGGCAAAACACCGCGCATACCCTTCGTACCTTTTTTGCTCTCCCGGCATAATCCCACCCCTCAAAGCGTTAATGCTCAAGACGAGCCAAAGCCGACCGCAACACCGCTGCATCTTATGCCTCCGTCCACACAGAAACCAGGGCAGCAGGGAAGACTGCTAGTAGATATATACCTACAATATGCAGTCGTCTCCCGACGCTTATGAGCAGCTACTTTTCAATTAAGTGGCCTCTCAAGGACGTTACTTGGCTGAGTGCACACAGTTCCACGCTACCGCATCACTGCCCATAATTACGGTAACAGCGATAATAATAATAATAATAATAATAATAATAATAATAATAATAATAATAATAATAGTTACCTGGAAAACTACAAAAACTGTGTAAGCCCCTTATTGTCCCCCTATTGTCAGCCTTACTTGCACCTTTTTGTTTTATCCCTACAGTAGGCAAGAAGTTTATGGATTAGTTCTTGATTTGTAATCATCATCATCCACGTACTTGGATCTAGCGACTCATTCTATCATCTTGGCAATTAAAATAGTTCCCTAATCCTAAACTCCACTGCTGTTAAAAGCTTTATTTCTGCAGTCTGTACTTCACTTTTATCTGATCTGTTGTGACATATTTATGGCCCAGTTCTCACTGGCTCACATAAATACTGGTGTCGTCATCATCTGCTTTTCTTTTGTTTGCTACTGAGTCCCACTTATGGCTCTTATCGCTCTAAACGTATTAATATTCTCATAATTTTAGTGATATATATATACCAGCAGTCTAAGTACGTCTTGAAGAGCTGTTAAAGAATCATTAATCATTATTGCAGCCGACATAAATGTCTTCCTTTTGAAAGTCAGTCTACAAATTCTGAAATTTGTTTTATTATTTTTATTTCACTCTCTTCGAAAATATTGGATGTTTTACTTCACAAGTAGAATCCAGACAGCTACCTACAGTACAATTAAACATTATTAAGTGAACGAAAAAAAAAAAAGGTTATATCACTATAAAATTTAAAATGTAATTACTCTCAGAACACAACATTAAAATTACCTACAGACAGAAAAACATGGATTCAGTTAATATATTTGATATAGTTGCTTTCTTTCCTTTAGGCCTACTACTAGACACAGTTTTAAGCCTAATGTCATTGCTGATGTTCTATACATGGACAAGTTGTGTTCAGAAAGCGTATAGCTACATATAATTTCTGAGTAAGAATGACTGCCATCGATGAAGTAACAATATTTTAACACATTCAGCCAACTTAATTACTTTCAACGTTTAAAACCTCTAACATAGTACATATTTACGTAAATATCGAGGGGTTATTTTAAAAATGCAAGGAAAAATGCGCTTCCGAATTGTAAATATAAGGTGTTCAGACAATTGTAAACAATATTTTGTCATTAAGAAAAGAAGGGGAAAAAATGAAAGTATCGTATGATAGCAAATGACTGTTCTAAAAACACTCAACCAGATGAAAATCGACCTGTAATCTCCATATTAAGTACCCCAATAGAAATTTCAGAACGTAAGATATAGCAAATTAAAACAGAAAATGTCTCCTAGATTGTTTTCAAATTGTATTGTGAAGATCTTTTTAGAAATGCTTCCCTATATTGTAACTAAATGTAATTTTTAAAATATAGGCACTTAGGCTAAAATCCTTTAAAATGTGTTTTTACATGCTGAACCAATAGTAAACGTGTTAACAAATGCTGAATACTTTCTAATGCTCCTTCGCCACAGATGCATTATCTTAATTAACTGTCACAGGGATTTGTTTGTCATCTTTTGCCAAAAGGAAAGAAACGAAGGAATAAACGGGGCCGATAGTCAGTAGGTATGTTTCCATGAGAATGCAACGTGTAGTGTTTTGTGGAATGGATTCATTTTGCCAGCTTGCGAAACGCTGCAACACAAAGGAAATGCCTTTGAAAGCTGCTTCGTGACCTATAGGTACAAGCACACTGCCTCGACATTTTGTTCGCCATCTTAGCTCACTCACCGATGATCGAATGTAGGAGCCTTTCCTCATAATGCCGTCTTAACATTTTCCTTCACCTGAGGGCTTACGTAACACTGTTCATCATGGCAGCCGTCGGTCCAGGCTTTTAAAATCAGTAATTGTTTCCTCCCAGACATCGTTAGTTTTACATTGCTAAATACCTACCATTGTGAAGTCACAGGGTGAGGCCCGGCCATTGAGTGGAAGTGTTCTCAGAAATTGTAGGAGTATCACAAGGACTTTACGCTTCTTATGGAAATGCTATGTTCTTAGAACTTCTGCACCTTCATTTTGTGCAGCCTGCATCTTAGTGGCCATTTAGATATTTTAGTGTCTGGTGCATGAAAGACGGAATAGGTTATGGATGTGCCTTTCTAGAAAATGCTTATTCTGTAGTAGTTATCCTGCAGATAAATGAACATTTCAAAGCAAATACAGTTGGACCTCACTTTACGTTATTCACTTCTACTTATTTGCAGGTATACAACTCCTATGTTACATTTTCTAGGCAGCGAACATTATTCATTAATATGAAATTAAATTATTCTCATTAATACGTCACATTTTTGTGGTCCCCATATACCAAACCCATCAATGCACTTATTTATATGCTATATGATAATATACATTGTGCATGCTTTCTTGCTGCAACTTCACAAACCAGCAGGCATTCGGGCGAGGCATCAATATTTTTGGAACGCAGGGGCAGGGTTACTCTTCCCCAATTGCACCTAATGATATTGCTGATAAGGGAGATGAAGAAGTAGACCTAAATAATTTAACTACCTATTCCCAGTGCGCATGAGGCAATTCATACTCTACAAATTACACGATTCCTATCACCGCAAAGCGCAAATATGGCAGGATTTCTCTGACTAATCATATAATTGCCTAGCGTATGACTGTGTGGAAAAATGTAAGAAAAAACTGACGACCTTTTAAACTAGTGTAAAGCACTAGTATTGTGATTTATTATTATTTTATTTAGTTTGAATTATGAATACCAGTAAGTACTCTAAAGGGTAAAAGGGTAAAGGTACAGAGGGGACACCTCACTCACGTCGACCTATACAGGTCTGTTGTGACTGCCACCCCCCAGGAGGCAGGGATGAATGAGGGAACCGAAAAGGTGCTATCAGACTCGCAGTTAGACAGGCCCACCAGACACGTGGAAGTCCCTAATCAGTGCTGAGATGTTTTCATCCCGGCGCAAGGCCCCGCCAAGCAGCCAGCATCACACCGCGGTATCGCACGAAGCGTCCCCCCCCCTCGACGGAGGACAGGGGCTACCAGACGCCACCCAGCGCCGGCAACAGCTGTTACCATGCGCAATCATCCACGCCATCTGCCCGACACTGCCCACACCGGGTGGAAGCTTCGCTTCGGTCATTCTTTAACCAGGGATTGTACATGATAAGTGTAACAAATATATCCAATACAATTATTGTCAATAAAGAACCGTTTCATCGAAAAAAAGGTAACTTGTGTCAAATATTTGGAGCCATCTAGCTTCTTGACGAATGGATATAAATGCGTTGTTATTATTACACTAACTGTCGCGCAAACATTGTGTGACAATGCTGTAATGTCTTTTTCTTCCAATTTGAATGAATTTAGTCACAATTTAATGTAACGTTACGTCGCCAAATCCCTTAGAAATTAAAATTTTCATGACATTTTAGCATTAAATTGTGATTAAATTCATTCGAATTAAGGTAGAAATTCATTACAGCATTGTTCACATAATATTTGCGCGACAGTTAGTGAAATAATAAACCATTTATATCCATTCGTAAAGAAGCTAGATAACTCCAAATATTTGACACAAATTACTTTTTTTTCCCGGTGTAACGGTTCTTTATTGACAATAATTGTGTTGGACATATTTGTTACATTCATCATGCAGAATCCCTGGTTAACGAATGACCGAAGCGTGGTCTCCATCCTGTATATTTAATTTATTACTTTCTTGATTTAAATAATTAGTTTGAGTAATCTAATAAAACAGTTTAATTTCCATAGAAACTGAATTGTACCTTTTCCCATTTATACGTTAGTTTAGACATCTCAATTTGAAAACGTATAGCTGAGGTTACATTTATTTCACCCTGAAAATGCTAGGCAGCCGCCCCCCCCCCCCATCTATATGCGTTAAAACCATAGAAATAGAGAGGACAATGAACACTAAAATTGCAAAAAGGGGGAAAACTATTTACCAAAAGCAAACTAGAGAAGCAATCGCAAATGCACATTATCGAAAAAAATTGCAAGCTCTGAAGCACAAATCATAATTCTTTCTAATTGTAGATATTGAAACTGTTCCCAAAATGCTGTTAGAAATGGCCCTGAGTAAAATGGTAACGAAATTTTTCTGGTAAATTTTCGAATTTGAATAATTGATAGTAACGTGTATAATGAACTACCCTGAAGTCAGAAATTGCATTGTGTGCGCATGCTGTGTGTACATATAAGTGCCCCACATAGAAAATAGGGCACATATGGCATGTGAATAGCTTTGCCTAAGAGGGGCTCTAATTGAGTGTGAAATGCTTATTAACTGTATCAGTTATTATTGTGTGTAATGTTTTAACAAGCCATATTTAAACAGTTTCAATGGGATGAATGGTTAATCGCAATTTCTCGTTACTCGTACCGGTTTACGAACCGGTTACCGTGAGAAACGGTGTAGTTCCAATCGCACAATAAACATAAACAAGAGACGCCAGTTGTGTGCCGTTGAACCTTTTGCTATGTTTTAGTTTCTATTAATGTGCTAGAAAAAACATGTTTTAATTACCTACCAGTTTATAAAACAACATCGCATATGAGTTGCACAGAGAAAGGAAAAAATGCAGAATGGAAAGAGACAAATGAAAAGCGAAAGAGGCGAGAGGACAGCGGGAGGAAAAGGGGTAATTAGAGGCGATGAGAAAGGAACATAACGAGGAATCTCCGCATTTAAGGTAATAAAGCGAGAAGAATTTCGGTTTCTGCTAGTTAATGCGATATTTATTAAGTTTTATTATTCAGTATCTAGTGGACTTCCTTCAAAGTGATTTCTTTGTTCTTAACAATCGATGTTCTGTCTCGTCGTTGATTGTTTCATTGGAGTTCTAAATTTGATTACGTTATTTATTCATTGATAGAATTTCTTCGAAATTATAATTTAAACGTATTTTTCATATGCAGGTTTTCCGAGTCCGGATAAAATTAATGGTAGGTATTTGTAAAGGGCAAATTGTAGCATTGTATCATTTAGGTATATATTCAATTAGTGTTTATTGACGAATTCAATAAATGGTTTTACACATATTTATGTACTTGAGGTAAATGAACAGGTCATCTATTTACTGTCCCCTTGCAAAAGTTGCCGGTGTAACACTGGTGAAAGGTGACGTGTGTGCACTTGTCTGTGGTCATAGTGGTCTAGGAATACAAGAGGTGTCTTCATACAGTTCATTTGTACAACCACCAACCCTTTACTATTAAATCAATCAATCTGCTGGGAGAAGCACAGGACATTCACACACATCACATGGCCGCGCCGTAGCCGAGCAGTTAGACCATTCGCTTTTCACTAAAGCGGCCCGGGTTCGATCCCAGGCAACCGCATGTGGGAGTTGTAGTGGACGAAGCGGCGCTGGGGCGGGTTTCCTCCGGGCTCTCCGGTTTCCCCCATCATCTCATTCCACCGGTGCTCCATCTTCATTCCATGTATCATCAGTGTCACCGCCTGCGGTGCCGTATGTAGTAAAAGCGGACGTTAAACACTGCAAAAAAGGACATTCACAATGTATTTCCATTGTAACTTATTTCTTGCAGACTTCTTTGCTTCATTCCATGTTTTCCCTTGTTTAGCAATTTCTACGATAACTGTTCCCTTCCATGTGTTACTTGCTCTTCTTCTTCTTCTTCTTCTTCTTCTTCTTCTTCTTCTTCTTCTTCTTCTTCTTCTTCTTCTTCTTCTTCTTCTTCCTCTTCGTCTTACTATGCTGAGGATGCCAATCCAAGGTCATTCATTCATTCCACTACTGTATGTTCTTTTCTTAATGTGTTCTATCCAACTTTACTTTCGATTTGTGTTTATTTGTATTGTCATTTGTTTTTGATTCGTTATTTTCCACAGTTCTAAATTTGAAATTGTATCTGACCATCTCATTGTTATAGTCCTTAAACTTCTATTGATAAATGTTTGTAATTTGTTTTGAATTATTTTACTTGTTTTACAACACCAGCAGATGATCGTACTACCTATTGCAAATGCAGGGGAGGCGCCGTAAATTCAGGTTTCGAACGTTTCGTTCCCAAATACTCCTTTTCAATTTTCAAGTATCATCAGTGTCCAGCTCCTGTGGTGCAGGATTAGTAAGATCAGGCGTTGAACATTACTAAAAACATGTCTCTGTTACGTTCACATTACTTTCTCAAAGCATTCTTCAATAATCTATACTAATAAACCTTATTTTTCGATATTTTACTTTATGTTAATTGAGATAAGCATTTGTAAAAATGGTTTTATAGCATTTTCCTTGAAGGTACAATGGGAATAGGGGAATACAGTGGGCTTAAACGACAGTCAGACCTTTTAAGAACTGGTCGCTATGTGAAGGCCTTAAATTCCATTCTCTTTGCGACTTATTTGAGGAAAGTATCAGTATTGGAAAATTCAAACCAATTAAAAGAAATGTCTCGAAAATGGTTAACTGAAAAAAGAGAAGTAAGATAAAGAAAAAGAAAATAAAGGGGTTTTTGTGAATTGTGTGCTTTAAAGAAATCTGTATTTTTGTGTAGTAAGATTTTGTCTATCTGTGTGTTACGGTTTATCAGTCATACAAGAGTGATCTGGAATGAAGAGGACTTCAGTGACTATTTGCAGATAATGTATGAATTACATTTCATTTATCAGAAAAATATCTTGAATATGTATTTTAATCAAAAGGATTAGAACTATTTTTGAGAAAATAAACGTTTTCGAAACAATTTTCATATAAATGGTAGTTTGGAGTAGGGGGATTTTCTTGAAAATCTGCGTGTCGCATTCCTGGAAGATAAATAACTTAAGGGCCCTGTTAACTTAAAAGATACATTTTCAGATGGACATTTATTTAAATAGAGGACATTTAGAGATTCACTTGTTCGAAAACCCAATCTTTGTACGTTTATCCGTATGCTCGCAATTAAGGTTGTAAGTTTTGGCAATAACTAGTTTACGTCATAGATCCCTCTCCCATACGGTTATACAATAGAATGCCACGCGTAGCGATGCACCATATTGTGTTTATGTTCATTGTTGATGTCGAATCGTGTCTTAACATTAGTATAATATTCACTACTTTCTAAATTCATATACGGAATCAGGCCATATCGATTTGAGCCCAAGAAAGGTCTAATTATAAGATCAGACGAAGCCAGACCGAGTGAATAGTACTGTCAGGTAGTTGCAGTGAGTGTTTCTGTTGTGAAGCTGTCATGATCAGACACGGTAAGGGAAGAGCTGAGTGTATGCATTGTAGGTATAATTCCTTTAATTCTCTTGTACGAGTGCTAAACAGAGATACCTGCATTAAAAATTGATAGCGAGGACAGAGTCCAATTTCAAAGGGGAAGATTTTCGAGTAATGAAGAACATAGGAATATACGATGCGAATTCGTCAATGCTGATCGGAAATAAACAGTCAAATAGTCACACCATTTTCAAATAATCTCGAGTCGAGTCACATGCTGGCTTTTCCAAATCCCCAGTAACCTGTCCCTTTTGGAGTAGCTACAAGAATTTAATTATTTGGTCAGTGCTAACATTTGTTGAAAATCCTGGACTCCAAATTGACCGTCCCCGGCTAATCAACGCTTTCATCATGTGTGTTGTAACCACACTCTTATTGTATGTGAAACACATGTAGGCGTGCATAATTTTCTATAACAAGTACAAGTTAAAAGTCTCACCCAAGGAACTGAAAACACTAAACCAGCGATGTCTAACGTTTGCAAAACAGGGAACTTTGCATTTACCTCCTTCCACTGTACCTGGACTTTGCCTCTCTTTAACTCCCAGCCGTGCTTTGTGTTGCAGCGGCGGGTTGGTTACATATACGTTGCGTTTGATTTACGAAAGCACTTTCAAATCTTAGGCGATTAAATTCATTAGTGACTTCTTTGGTACTACTTACGGTTAAGATGTCTATCAATAATTAGAGGATACACCGAGTGATCGTCGCGTAACATATTGCGATACAGATATTGCAGAAACTCTGTTCGCAAATATATGCAGAGCTATACTCACTCTTATACACACTATTCTTCTTATTTCTCTATCTACTTCATTTTAATAAGCATTTTCAGAAGTTGTCTTACTGCTAATTTTCTTGTAGGTGCAAGGGGAATGTGCGAATATAGTAGTCTTTAAACGATAGTGAAATGTTTTAAGAGCTGCTTGCTATGCGATGCCTTTGAAATTCCGTTCTCTTTGCAAGGCCAAGAGATAAAAAAGGAATAACATATTCCAATTTGAAAAAGGTGGAAGTATTGGCAAATTCAAACAAATAAGAAAGAAACCTCGGAAATAGGTCATTCAAAAGAAAAAAGAAGTATTTTACATAAAGTGTGTTTTAAGCAGACCCACATTTTTATTTAGTAAACTTTTTTCTGTCTCCTACTGTTTACCATTTATGTAAAAATCATCTAGACTGAAGTGATCTTAGGACATTCCCAGAAAATTCAAGTCATGGCTTAGAAGCGGCCGTGTAATCGCCTTTGGGTCCGTCACTGGATACTGACTGTCTGTCCCTCCGACTGACGTGTAAGGCTCTCCAAAGAGAGAAGGTGGACATCCCTGCACTAAACCATTCACAGAAAGAGATTACTGTTATTTTGCGAACGCCATATAAGTTTATGGCCATTAATGCATAGTTTACACATGTAGTGAAGACCCCTAAACCTCGGCTGCGCTTATATCTCAGTTTTACCGCTTTACAACAAAAGGTAAACATAGATAACAAACATTCCCACACAACACAAAATATGGCAGGCACTCTGGCCTATTTTTTTAATTTTGTTTCCGTGAAACTTAATATCGTATGAGTGAATAAAAATATTACTGCTGTTAATAGCTCGGTTACAGAGAGTCACACGCAAATCATTTTCAGAAGTTTCACAATTTAAATATCCCTAAGAATTGCCCTCCCCCTCCCGGCCGCAGCTCACACTGCATTTCTAATAATTCCGTTGCAACATTTACAGTTTACTCTTGGATATCGCTGTTTCCTGCTTCTTCATACACTGTCTTGCACAATTCAGCACACGCACTTATTTCTATCACTTCTTTGACAATCTTCCTCCTTACGTAGGCGCTACACGTTCTCTGAGACCTGTATTGTTCACCTGGTTTCAGGTTTAAAAAAAGAAACGCGCTTTTGTTTCATATCGAACTTTTCAGTCATCTGGAATTAAATGCTCAGAACGGAACTTAGGGTAGGCTCGAAATTACACCAATTTGTTCTATTCATCCACACTTTATCTGCTTGGTGATCTATCTCAATTTGAAAACTTATCCCTAAATCCAAATTTGTGGTGTTTGAACACTCCAAAACACAACATGTAGGCATTTCCAACAGATTGGCACGCAAACTTATGCGTACAATGTGACCCAAGTTGCTGGCCGTACGATTATTGCAGTGAACGGCGGGCGACTAGGGATCTGTGACGTCACTGCGTTGGAAGCCTCATCACCATCAGTCATTTTTCGAATTTGCGAGAACGAAGCGTTATAGAAACATGAGGCTTTCACTGCTATGTTTTAATAAATAAAATCTGTAATCTGAAAGTTACTTGATTTTAAGTTAATAGGGCCTTTAAATACCAATCTTGGTATTTAACCGACATTTCGTTTTTGAGTATGTTGTTGGCAGGCACCAAACGGACACACACGCAGATGTTTTTATGAAGATGTCTTTTTTTTTATTCAGGGACCTCAAAACATGTATGTCCAGTGAAATATCGTTATCGTACTTATGCATGTAATGTAATATTCTCTCTACCTACCATATACGTGGTGGAGAATGTAAAGGAACAAACATACGCGTATTACATGTTAATTTTGTTTTTTAATACATTCGCACAACTACATTGTACAGCCATGGAAAAAATGATTGAGCACATTAGGAGAGCAGTATATTTTTAAGTTCCACGTCGTTTGTTAGTGCAGTTTACACAAGTCGTTATTTCCAACATGCAGCTGAGTTTATTGATAGTCTCTGTTCCGTATGTTGTCGTCTGTGAGACACTCAAATAGCCTGTGTTTGACAGACGATAACATATCAATCAGAGACTATAAATAAACTCAGCAACATGTTGAAACTATCGCACGACGTGGAACTTAGAAGTATTGTGCTCTCCTAATGCGCTCAATCATTTCTTCCATGGCTGTACAAACTGTGGCACAGGAAACTGGAGCCAATTTATGCAAGTGCATGGACTGAATAAGGTTTCACTAAGGAAGTTAGCTTCCTTTATCAGGAATGCACACATTCTGAGAGACTAGACAAAAAGGCTGCGCAATGGATCAGTGGAGGTGCTTAGAACTTCAATGGCCCATGGCCCATCCCTTCTAGACCCAAACGCAACCTTGTACAGAAAAGTTTCGTTAATAAATGATATTCTAGGGAGGATTTAGTACATTAGTATTAACCAATTATCCGTTCCCTTCTCCTTTCACCCCTCAGCAGTAAGTGAAAATAGTGTAGCTGTTTTCGAAGCGTCTGTATGTTTATCAGAAGTGTGTGTTGTTGAAGCTTGCTGGTAGATGTCACCACGTTGTTTGAAGAGTCTATCATGTAATTGGCAGACAGCACACTTGTTAAAATATGAGCCGCGCGTGGTGCAGTGGGCCGAGGGCCAGGGAAGGCGGCGTGCAAACTCTACGGAGCAGAAATCTGCGACAGCTCATCATCCGTCTTGTTGATCTCCACGCTTAACTTACCTGTAGGAACGGCGTCTTCAAGACTATGTGTTCCATTCAAAGGATCAATTAACGTGTTTTCTTTTCAGACAAAGCCGCCCCGCCGCCCGCATCGCCGCTTCTTCAACCATGCTTGGTAAACATAAACGTTGCTTCTTCCGCATGGGAAGTGACGAACCGGTTTTATTGGAACATTCTAGAAACTTTTATTGTTAAAGGCCACGTTTCATGTCTTTTATGCTTAAAGTCAGGAAACAAAAGCAATTTCAATGCTAGTTACGCTCAGAGAATAGATACATATGGTAAACGTCTGCACGGGCTCGGGCCTAGTTTGAAAAATGTTTCTCAGGCTCGCTCCGGGCACAGACTTGAAAATTAATAGATAGAAAATAATTTACTATATTATAGCACAATTATCGCAGCATTTCTTTACTACGAATTCTATATTCTGCTGAAGCGTTTAAAAAAAAAAAAATAAATGTTATACAATCAGGCCGGGACGGGCTCGGGCCGGGCCAATTCTAAGAATGTCGGCCCGTGCAACCCTTAACACCTGTAGGAAGGCGATATTTTACTGGGAATGCGTGTTAATGATTCCCAAAATCCAAAAATATTATTTTTTAAAAAATCCGTTAAATATATAGCGTGGAAGGTACTGCTTCAGCTATACGTTAACCAGGGATTCTACATGATAAGTGTAACAAATATGTCCAGTGCAATTATTGTCAATAAAGAACTGATTTCGCCGAGAAATATTTGGAGCCGCCTAGCTCCTTGACGAATGGATATAAATGGGTTATTATTTCACTATCTGTTGCGCAAACATTGAATGAACAATGCTGTAATGCATTTCTACCTTAATTCGAATGAACTTAGTCACAATTTAATGCTAACTAGTCATGCAAAGTTTAATCTCCAAGAGAGATTTGGCAACGCCACGTTAATATTAAATTGCGACTAAATTCATTCGAATTAAAGTAAAAAGACATTGCAGCATTGTTCACATAATGTTTGCGCAACAATTACTGAAATAATAAACCATTTAAATCCATTGGTCCAGAAGTTAGATGACCACAAATATTCCAAATATTTGACACAAATTATTTTTTTTCGGCGAAACGGGTCTTTATTGGCAATATTTGTATTGGACATCCCTATTTGTGACACTCATCATGTGGAAACCCTGACCGAAGTAGTACCTTCCACGATGAAGACGATAACTAGAATGTAGGTATACAAAACTTCGGAAGCGCGCCTCTGTTGTGTGGGGTGGCCTGTCTCCCTCACATTCAAAAGGCCCCCATTCGAATCTCACTTAGGTGAGTTACCCGGATCTGGTTTCTCCAGGGTTTTCTCTGCACCCGAAAAGACGAATGTCAGATAACTCTAAACTTGCCCAAGCATCATTTCACCCATCGTCTAATATGACCTTCCAGGTTAAAGGTCGTTCAGGGGAAAAACAAAAGATGAAAGATTTGTTCATTAAATGTAATCTTCGTACATCTGTGACGGTGTAATTATATGACTACAGGTATACATGGGAGAGGGACACCTCGCGCACTGCGACCTACATAGATATGTTGTGGTTACCATCTTCCAGGAGGAAAGGATGAAGTGAAGGAAACCCTGGAGGGCACAGGCCGCATGCAAATCGGCCACAGAGACACGCGGAAGTCCCCAACGGTTCCAGGTGCGAAGACCCATCCCACTGCTGGAGCAGACTAGAGAGGGCGATGGATGTCTGTTGACCAAGTAGCCCTCTAGCGTCCACGGGGAATACTCTTTCCTTAGAGCAAGCATCCGTGCCTTCTGTCGTCACCACCATACACCACCAAACCTAGAAGCACACCTGAGAAATGAGAAGGAACAAGAATGAAAGGGAAATTATGAAAAGGAAGTCGTGGTAGATGAGAAATCACCGCAGCGATCAGGGAAAATCACGAAAGACCCAAGGTCAGAGTGAACGGTTAACGGGAATATAACGCGGGACCTACTCATATTTTCAGTTTTCCTAACAAATTAATGTTAAAAAGTGGGATAATTTCGGCGCGCTGCAGAGCAACTCTGTGACTGGGTGGGATCCTATCCTTGCAGCGTGGGCATAAGCTGCATTTTGGTATACCTACATGATGTGCAGTGTGCAGCATAAGACAGGTAAAATGTGACATTTCTTAGGATTCTAATCTGGGGAAAAGAACTTTTGCGATTTACAGTGTGGGGAATGCAATTTGCGTGTTAAAAGATTCATTTCAGAATTGACATTTCATGAAAATGCGCATTTATTTATTAGGCTGGCAAATAGCCAGCAATTATTACATATGTTATAAAGCTATGTTCTAGCACCACCCGTGAATGGGACAATCTCCTGCTCGGGGTGGGGGATTCCAATCAAGTACCCATTGTATATAGCGTACAAGCGTGTAAAATGAATAAAAAAATTAAAAGTGATTAATCACTAAAGAAGCAAATTAGTATTTACAGTGACAATATTGAATAAAAGCTATTTTTAAATTATATGAAGTATTTTGTTTTCTTTTCCTCTTTACCTTCCTTATGTTGTACTTACACCCCCTAGGACTTACAAGTCAGTGCCTAGGGTCAGAGGCCTGTCGGGGAGCAGAGGAACCTATGGACCGGATAGAGTGAAGACCTGGAAGCGGTTGGTCAGCCAAGCACCGGTATGATAGTGGGGAAGAGTATGATATGCAATGCAGGCGAAATAGATGAATGGAAAGGCGATTATGGAGCAGTTGGTGGAATGAGTGACAGGGGAAACCGGAGAACCCGGAGAAAACCGCCCAGACGCCGCTTCATCTATCACGAATGCCACATGCGGGTCCCTGGGATCGAACCCGGGTCGTTTAGATGGTAGGCGAACACTCTAACTCAGGGGCGAGCAAAATAGTATCTATTCCGAATCCACTGTGCACGCAACCCGCGTAACATTCTTGCTGGTTGGAGGAGTAATTTTTCATGTCTTAAACTACTGACAGTGGTGGATTGATACAGTTAACGGTCAGTGCGTTTGTTTCAAACAGAAGAGGTGATCATACTTTTACTATGTGAAATCGGAATTAGATTAATTATCATCATCCGAACATATGAGAAGATGTTCAAACTCCGGCGCAATATCTGTAATAGCAATACGCAGTTGCGTCGAGAGGTGAAACCTGAAACGCGAGATATCAGTTTTGATTTTTCTATGTTCATCGGAGGAAAAAAGATGTTCACAGATATATGTAGAGCAAAAAATTGTTGAACAGTGTAACAGAAGCAGCAAATTCTCTGAAACCAGCATACGAATATTACTTTACAAGTTCTTTGAACACGGCTGTGCCAACTAATCTCTGGCTCATTTATTCTCACTATATATGTTTGTAAAGCTATGAGTTCACGTTGCAAGTTAACTCTTACATTGACTACATCTACAGCAAAAGAGTTAACAATCATTGAAATGCTATTCTCAATCATGGAATCTATGTGAAGTAAACTGAGTTTTTAACTCTTCAAGAAAGGGAATATAACTAAAGTTTATCATCTGGTGCAGTACCAAGTGATTTTACACATTTGAAATAACTATTTCGAAATTTGATTTTTTGGTTAACAGAGTTGTCATATGTCAAGGCATGTTTGTTGTGTTTCGATTGTAAGCCTTCTAGAACTTTGGCTTGTTCTAAAATAATAGCAAAGAAGAAATAATAACACCAACAACAACAATAATAATATCAAAAGAAAATGTATACAACATATCTATACATGTATACCAGGAAACACTTACTAGATTTTTCGTTGTATGCGGCATGATATTTACAATAAAGTGGTTCAATGTTGGCTCCAAGAAACCATGTAATATATTGTTCCAAAAGAGGTATACTCTGTTCATCAAGAGATTAGAGGAGATATAAACAAAGCACCGGTTTGTATCACTCCGCGGCCGCGTGCTTTCACAATGGCGCAACACAGTTACCTACCGCTACGCGTAGGTATAATATGCATTTTACACTGCTAAAAGGATATATTTACTTGATCCAAATAACATATAGCACGTGGAAATTAACTGCTACTTACGTCTTCTCTGTCCACAATAACACTTTTTCATTTCCTGCTCACAATCTCGAAACCAATCTCCAGAAGCAGCTTGTGGGGGAAGCTCGTTTTAAATCTGGAAGATCGGGATCAGAATTAACTGCCAACAGCACTTTGTTTAAGGTGGAGGTTCATTGTTAACAAAGAACTGGTGAACCTTTCGACGGATTGCAGATCTCACACTCACAAATTCGCCGCAAACTACATCCACCATTTATCTGGCATGTGGTCGCTTTTCACCGGTATCTTCACCAACTGACGATTTTTCTTTGCGTGTGCTGTAAATACTTGTAACTGACACACCGGTGAACTCGGATGTTAATTTCATCACGTCTTCGATAGCAAGTTCGGGATATTTCTCGCAGAACTTGTTAAATACGTTCAATATTGTTGTCTTTTCACCACTTCACAACGGTTTGCCACGCTTATGTTTTACAACACTCACTTGTTCCGCCATGTTACTTTCATACTGAATAATGCGCGCGCAGAATGAGTTAGGCTGGTTACAGATTCACTTAACTGCGTATTCTTACACTTTAACTATGCTTAGTACACTTAGTTCATGCTTTAGCAAACATTAAGTGACATTTCAGACCTCAGTAACAGTATTTCTTCACGGGACTATTTACACGGCGAAAGTGTCAAGAGGGCGCGCTGTGGTCAAAAAGCACGTGGCTTTGTTTACGTCTCCTCTAATCTCTAGATGAACAGAGTATAGACGAGTTGACACAATCATAATTCCTCCACTGATACCGGTCGCGAAACGACCGTTGGACTCCTGAAATCAACTAAGGAAGGGAATGTGGAGCGTTGTGTTGCATATTTACACGGCGAAAGGTTCATGAATCACAGGGATTCACGAATCTGCTTTTGCCCACCTCTGCTGTAACTGCAGGCCACGGCACATAAAAAGCCTCATAAAAAGCTTTTACTTTACAAATTCTTAAACACACAAGTTTAAAAACATTTATATCAGTAATTAAAAACTATAATGGAATATGCAGAAAAAAAATAATTGTCATGACACAAAATCTTTCATGGTATTCCTTTTAACAGCTTTCTTTTAATTTAAAGCTACTACATTAATGCAAACTTGTTTACTCTTTATCAATCTGTTGTATAACTTTGGACCAAATTGGTTACTGCGGTTGAAAGCTGCTGCTGTTAAACATTTGGTTTCAAACAAGCACATCATATATTTTCGTTTAGTTTCATTGTTTTAATTGTTTCATTCATATAGGATTCTTTAAGTTCGGTGGTCATATCGGGGGGCTTTGACTTCAACCACTGATGGCGGTGGTGTTTTTCACTCGCTGATGTGTACCCCTTTTTAACTAAGGAAACTGCTGTACGTTATTCAGTGCAATATAGTAGGTGTGCACATTTACTGTAAAACAAAATTAACATGAAATATGCCTTTGGGCTGTTAATAGGTTTCTCAACGTTAAGTTTAATTTTCTGAACCCAAAACCATTCACTCCAGACTCTGCGGAGGATAGCGAATGCGTTTTGCTTAAAGAAGCATCCCTCATTCCAGGTGTCGAAACGAAACCGGGACCTCTGAGTTAAGAAGCCAGAATGCTATCGACCACGGAATTCCTCATATTTTGTAAAATGTACTATTTTTTTTTCTTTTAAAAATATATCTTTTCATTATTTTGCATGATTTTTCACTACGTGTTAAATCTTTTTGTTGGAGTATAGTCAGTGATAAAACACAAATAGATGATCTCTCGCGCCTGCCGATATATGAGACGTTGCTGTCCTGGAGATGTGATTGTACCTGAACAGAGTGTACGCACACCGTGTAGCCATGTTTATGCGATAAGCTCGCGTAAATATCTGGGCAGTTTCACATTCTTACCCGATACGCTTCATGGCTTTGCCAGGTAATATACGATTTTAATTAAAGCTGCACGCAGAAGTCCAGTGTGTGGAAGATCTGAGAGAACTTGCCAAAGTTCCTGGAAAGTCCGTTGGGCCAAATATAGTTTATTTCTAGAAAATAAGCTATAAGCTACTCCACAAATTAGTAAGGTACTTGAAGGTCAGAGCCGGAACTACTAACACATAAGCTAGGAAATGAAGCGCAAGATAACGTGCTTCCATAACGTCGTGCGACGTGGAATGATATTTTTTGTTGTGCAAAACAATACTGACAAGATAGAACCTCGAAAAGCTATTTTTAATGTATTGCATCTAGCTAAAGTACACCTGGTGAAGCAATGATTAGTTTTGTTCTCTAAGCACATCGGTTTCATGATACTTGAAAACTATAAAATCTCTTCACAAAACAAATAATAAAAGCTTGTTTTTCCAAAATACTGTTCTAAACCTGTTTCTTAAGGTGTAGAGATAAATGTGATAATGGTTGTCATTAGCGTATGAATTTTATTCTTTAAATATTTCCAATAGTCGCATATTTTTGGCACATTAAAGTTGGAATTTAGGCAAATCTTTTGTTCACAATATACCTTATGTCTGGCTGTAGAATATCATTAATCACTTCAAAACTGTGAAAGACAAATTGGATAACATAATGGCAATCCCTCTGATTACTATACCCTCTTAAATGAAGCATTATATCCTGTCTTGAGGTCTAGCTTCATATTCCCACATCGATTGCCTGTCATGCTGGATGCATGCTGAAGGGGTTTCAAGAGTGTACCTGCTTCAGTGCCTATAAACAGGTGTTCAACAGTCAAGGTTACTCCAAGTTGCAAAATCAGCATCGTATTGCATCTCCATGCGGTTAGAGGTTTATCTCGCTAAATCTGAATGGCGATTCTGGGACACTGTGTATATAGGTAGGTATACTTTAACAAGATACCCCGAAGTGTTTTGAGAGTATTTTACTGACGTACTGTGTTCCTTTGCTTTTAGACTTTCGTCAGTACTCCCATCTATGGCGTTTTTCATACACTAGCTTCGTTTCACGAGCAATAAAGGGCGTTTGAACTCTAGTCGTATACGAGTTACAAAGAGTTACTACTTGGTAAAGCCATGAGGCGTATTGGAAAGAATATGAAACTGCCCAGATGTTACGCTAGCTTATCGCACAAACACGGCGAGACAGCGTATGTACACTGTTAAGAGGCAATCGTATATTAGCAGGCGCGAGAGATCATCTATTTGTGTTTTATCACTGACTATACGTCAAGTTAGCGTTATCTCGCTGTTCTAATAAACAAGATAAGAAGCGATCGTAGCGTTCGACAGCCAAGGTCAGTACGCCTCATCGCTTTGCCAAGTGGTCCATTTACTTGTTTGTCTTCAGCTCAGTTTGGGGATTTGTGATGAAATAGGAAGTAACTTATTTACTAACTTGGGAAGCAAAAACGACCTACTTTTTGCGTTCCTCGAACCCAAATGCCACCGAGGAAAGCGCATGAGCATAGCGTCTAGTTGTAATTGTAAGGATTAACGCCTACCACTGCGTCTCCTACTAAGCGCAAATCTTTCTCCTTACGTAACCGTTTCAGAGCTAAAATTGGAACAGCACTGTTGTTCAACACCAAATATCGGTTTGTTTTTGTTTTTTAATGCTGCAGGGTAAAATCCCCTAATTCCCTGAATTTATATGTACCTTGCAATGTTTGGCATTAAGAAAACGATTCCCAATCTACAATAGGTACATGTACTTTTGTATATTTTTAAATGTCTTGGGGACTGAACTTTCTATTCTGCAAGCTTCTCTCATCCTCTAGCTGGACAGCTTATCGGAGAATAACTGAAAGTATTACATTGTGGTAGAGATCTTCTTCGGGGGCTAAATCATACCTAAAACTACTTTGTCTCTATATTAAGTTTTCGGAGGGGTGAAATCGGAAAACAGATACCTACCTTAGCCAAAGAGTGTGATCCAGTCGGTATTAATTCAATCTGGGCCACTGAGAGGTTAGAGCCATACTGCCTAATATTATACGTAATTGAAATTATCTGTTGCTCATTTTGAAGAAATTTAGCCACGTTTGTGAAATATAGTCAAACTATTATTTTGTTAATTTAGTATATTGTCTAAATACTGGAAATGTCTATATTTTAGTTGAAAAGGTTCTTAAAATGTTGATTTGTATAGGATATTCTATGCGAATCTAACGAGCCCTCCACAAACTAATTACTAGGAATATCATTATTTTCCACTCTCCTCTTCAATTCTATCATTCCTTACAGCCAGTTGTGCCATTGCATAAAATTCAATGTTCCAAAATAATTATTTAACGATTATTAATCATTGATAAAGGTGTAATATTGATTCTCTGCACAGATTCAGCAACTTCTTTAGGTATAACTAATCGTACTGTGCTATAAAACTCGATGTAGATGGTTACGTCAAAACCTTATACTGGTTAAATATAGAAATAAACTATAAGATGTGCCCACAAAATCATATTAAGCATACTGTCATAATACGTAAATTAAACAAAACGTTATTCTAACTTCGCAGTATTTTATTGCTACTGTTTGAAGGAGTGAGTATACAAACTCAAAAGTGATGATTTAAGAAAATTTCGAATATCATTTTCAGATGAAATTTTTCCCAACTGTTTTTACTGTTTGTCGTGAATGATTTTTAATGGAACTAAGGAATACCTGATTCAGTTCTCAATTTGAGTAACGGTGTTACGGCCACTTTGCAAACTATAAGTGGGATGGTGCTCGAAGAAACTGAATGTTTATGGAAACGTAGAATGCTATTTACTGTTGCGTAATTTCACTTGCATGGGTCATATCAACTCATTTTCAAAGGTAGCAGACGTCGTGGCATTTGTACGAGGGATAATATGCTGAAAGTTAAGGTATTTGATAAAGTTGCAGTGTAAGATTTAAAAATTGGTACGATGCATAAACTGACAGTTGTCTTAAAGAGAGAGCAGTACATATTTACTTAACGCTGTGACTTGAAATGTACTTTTGTTCAGAATCGAGAGATACTAACCGAGTGAGTGAACTACTCTGACAATGAAACAAAAGTTAAGCGGTGTGCGCTTTCCTTTAGACTATAATATTCAAGTCTCAAAGTAATTTTGGTGTACATCCTTGCTTGCAAATAATATTAGAATAAAAGACTGCTGACGTTCAAAATTCTACGGAAGAGTTGACAGCAGAAAGCCTCATTAGATGATGTCTGCAATGAACTAGTGTGTAATAATTACAAGCCAAGAAACTTTCGCCTTCTTAACAAGTGTTTTAATCATTTAAGACGGATCATCACAAATAAGTGCATTTAACTAACAATCACGGACTCTTCTTGAAGGGGGAGGGGGTTATGGAGGTCTGTGTGATCCTAAAGGGTTGCTTTTGCTGCTGTTTCTTTCTTTAACATATTCAGTCCACTCTGGAAATAAGTCTGTCGTAAAATTGATAAGCTGTCTTTAAATAGAACATATCACACGCTTATCGCCTTTACTTGTCACTATATCACCTCGGAAATGTTGCTCGGGGAGCGCAAAATGAAAAAGCTTCAGAAATGAAGTAATCGTTCTTGTGTGAGCTTGAACACTGTATATGTTATGGGTAGCCCACCAAAAAGAAATAAGCAGTAATCATGGTGAAGTAATTGACCTTCAAACAATTGTTTGCTTGAGTAAATGCCAGAGCCTACACCCGTAAACTGAAGGAATAAGAGGTCAGTCTCATTCATTGCCAACTTTCGCTGCCCGTCTCTTAGGGTGGATGACCACAAGCTGTCTGTAATAACAACATTTCTTCATTCGACAGTCGTTTTGGCTTTTCTGTTCTTAAACGGAGCAAGCATCTAGCACTCATAAAAGTGCTCCAAATTAGTCTTGAGGTTCTCAATGTGAAATAAACCAGATCTGAAGTTCATAAACAGTATTTTCCGTTTTGCTAGGTTAATGGTTGCGAAACATTACTTTGCGTGATGAATGTATCAGTAAAATTAGCCATAGTCAAAGGTTTGTAGATGTTCTATTTGTTTATTCTCCTTATCGCCTTAGGCGTCTAAGAGCGTAAGCCCTTATGACACATTAAGTGGGGAGAGATTACGTGGACATCATAGGCATGGACAGGAAATGGCATTGTGGATTGTCATCTCTTGACATCAGTGCGAGCGATATACTTCTGAAACATAAACGGATCTTAAAGTTTATTTCCGAGTTTTTGGATTCCTTAAGTATTGTAAAATTGAAATCACTATAGAGTTCAATTAACATATCTCTCCTCAAACGAGTACCCGTTAGAGCTATAAGATTAAATTTTCTTTTTTGTATTTCACATGTGACTGTCAAATGCAAAACTTCTCGTTAAATGGTTTAATTTTTTACAGAGCAAAAACTTATATAAGTGTATTAGAGCATTAAAAGAGATTTCATAAAGCAGGTCATGAAGAACCAAGCTCGATAGCAGCAGCAAGACTGTTTCAAATAAAATTAAAATTAGTTTTACAGTTATGTGATAATCGCACATTACCAATAAATACGAATTTAATTACATCGAAAGACGAATGCAGTTTATGTAGTTAGGTACTTAAACGCTATTGTCATCATTCCACCAAGCAGTGTATTGTAGACGTAGGTAAGATAATACCATACATTAGAAAGCACAGATTTTGAATTTTGTATAACGCGAGCTTTATATGAAATTGTAACATATCTTTTATTTTCTCTGTTTATTATGAAATACTGGGGGAAAAACAATCAGTAAATATTCCCGTATTTTCCCAAGTTTCTGTTTTTACTTTCAAAAGCTCGGTTGGTTTTGTCTATTGATAACAGCACTAGGGCAAAATGTACCTTGAGTTTTGAACCTAGAGGACTGTTCATTTGAAGATTTTCTGAGCTTCCTGTAAGGCATCAATAATTTGGGTCAATAATACCAACAAATAAGAAACTACAACAAATGAATTCCTCGTGTAACGCAGTTATTGAAAATGTTGCGATGGGCATATTGCGCTTGATAGGTTTAGTTGTTCTTTTCTTTCTTCGCAAAAATTACATCCTACGGGAATGGAATAAGTCACAACCGCACAGGTTTAATAGTAAAATTTTCACAGTGCAATACTTTTCCTAAGGAAAATATGAAATTTCTACAGTTATACTTAATAGTAGCAAACGGTCTCATTGTCAAGCCGAGTTTGCAAGGGAGTCACAGACGTATTACCCACTTCTTGCCTGTTGTATGGTTACAACAAAATACCCTCCTAAGAATAGCATATCAGTAAAGTTATGTATTTCTTAAAGTGTGTGACTTGGAAGCTGCTGTGAGTATTTTTGTCCAAATGTAAACGCGCTTTTCATAAACCGGAGAAGTTGTAAGTCCTTTGTCCACTTTAAGTTTAATATTTATAAATTGAGACGCTTATATTCTACATGCCCAAAGTCTGTTGACCATGCCTTCTTTCTAAATTCCGTCCAATTGTGAAAAAAGTATTTTGTATGTTGACACAATATATCCGTTATAATTTGTAGCTCAGTAGTGCGACCAGTGTGCAGTGTGAACTCATGGTAACCCCAGCCTTAGCCTCCCTGTAAGTATAGACATTTGTAATTTACGAAGTGGATGAAGTAGTTAGTAAACGCCCAAGCTATAAAACGGAGAAACCATAAAATAGAATAACAGTTGCAGAAAGATAGATACAAATTGCAACTGTGAACATAGGTAGAAACTCCTAAAAATAATGCATTTGGTAGCTTTCCAACGAGTAATATGAAAACATCCCGTGCTATATGATTCAGGTCATTTGACATGGCTATTATTAGACTCCTCCCGTTAAATGTTTTGCCAGATTACTCTTTTCCGGTGCGGCCATATCGATGAACCCCGGTTTTCGCATTCCGCTGCCGTTATTTTTGCTGGCGTGCTTTGCGACAAGTTTAAAAGTAGCGATGCGGTAAATGAATGATGATCGTCCCATAAAGAGCCGAAGTTGCGAGTAGGTGGATAAAACAGGTGTGAACTCCCATGTTTCACATGCAGGTCTAGTACTAAGATGTATGTATACGTGCAGAGGAAGCATGGAGAAATGCCAGCCAGACGGCGAGTGTATGAATATGAAGATATATATAGCGGCGAGCTCAAGTGCGTAATTGCAACGTTTCGGAGAAAAAAAACGGACAGCAGGCGTGGTCATGCTCTAGATAAATAAAAGCCAAGTTCTCTAAAACCGCTGAATACTCAAGTAATGAGCAGGAGAAGAGGATGCTCTGAGAACAGGTGTCAGCGTCTTTGGCACTGAAGCAATGTGACAAGCTTTGGTTTTAGAACAACCAAATCTCCAGCAGGTAGCAGCGTATTCAAGGTTACTTTTCTAATCCCAGTGTTTATGATACAGTCAGAAGGAAAACCACAATATGTTATACAGAGTGGCATCATATCCTGAGCAATGGTGGGATACACTCTTCAACCCGTTAGTGAAATGGAGACAATGAGCAGACTGCTTCAATCAAGACGACTCATCGCCAAATACCTACTTGTGATTTCTCACTTCAGTTTAGCCAAGACGCTTCTCCTGGAAGGTAGGAAGGAGTGTTTCACATCTCTACAGTGCTGAAGAGATGAAAACCATAACCATTCACCATATCCACGCACTCCAAAGGATATGTGTCAAATGTCACGGAAGCCTTCCCCAAGTAGTACATGGATACTAATAGGATTCAAATGAAAAACCGTATTTTTCAGCGGCGGTGATAACAGTTATTCTGGTTTATTTTGTCAGCTGATAGTGGCGGATACAGTATGCATCGTCCCGTTTGAATAGCTTTATTCAGTCGGGCGATTTTGTACTCGTTGTTAAAGCACTGATGAGAATTTAATTGCGCTACTAAAGTGTACCGGCATTTGATTCAGTTTATATTTTTATTCTTGTGCCAAATCTGCTGTATCTCATATGCTAAATTATACTTGTGTACATGTTTCACTTCATGTAAGCAAAGCAATAGAGGAATAAGGAAAACTACAGGAATCAAAGACTACACCCCAAAACTTCCGTCTCACATGGAAACTTCGCAGTTGACTTTCTGACTACTTTGGGGCACTTGGAAACCGCAGAATGAAGTTTCTATACAGCCACATGCTTTTAAATAAAATACTCAGCTTTTTAATTTTTATAACGTATTTTTAAAAGTTTACGTTTTAGGAAAAAACTCCACATAAACATGTGAAATATCTCCATCGCCACGCTACACGCTCTCAAGCACTCCCTAGTCTGTCTTGTACGTTACGTCAGTTGCTCTACCTTGGTTCGATTTATCAGCTGTCCATCGTTAGCGTAAATGCGCAGTCGGCTATCAAGCACACTTAAAAGCTAACTTTCACACTATTCACCCCTCTCGCGTAGTCCCTGTTGACCAACCCTTTCGAATTACAAGCCGAGAGAGTGTAACCAGAAAATTAAAGGTAAATATAAATCCTGCAGAATAAAAGGATACGTAGAGCAAAATACATTGCAGAACATCAATGTGCGCAATATCCGGGTTTGAAAATACGTACTTCCATCACAAAATAGGGCGCGTTTCCGGATATAACGTTATCGTAAACAATGAATACTGGTGATAGAGTTTTGGGATCAGAATTCTGTAATACACGCTTTGTAGCCATACAGCTCATTTAACTAAAAGTAGTACGCTTTATCAACAAGATATTACCTGGCAAAGCCATGAAGCGTATCGGAAAGAATGTGAAACTGCCCAGCTTATCGCATAAACATGGCCAGACGGTGTGCGTACACTCTGTTCAGATGCAATCTTATCTCCAGGACAGTAACGTCTCATATATCAGCAGGCGCGAGAGATTATCTATTTGTGTTTTATCACTGACTATACTCCAAGTAACTGATATTTCGCCCTTCTAATAAACAAGATAAGAAGCGATCGTAGCGCTCGACCACCAAGGTCAGTACACCTCAACGTTTTGCCAAGTAATACTGAGAAATCGAAGTGCTTATCTCAATGCATGTGGTTCATCAACATTTTTAATATGAAACGTTATGTGCCGATCTTGAGAATTAAGTTATAAGTTTGATCCTTCAAGAACCCACAGAAATTAAGGTTAATGTGTAGAGAAATTGGAGGATTAATGTTAATATACCAAGTACTCAGGTATCAGACACTTGAAGTTTGGATCATAAACATTTTCAGTGCCCACTGTTGAGTACGTATACCTACCTATGTAGGACCACTCTACATTTTCAACACACCTATGTGTAAGCTATGACATCCAAAAAATGCTATACCTATAGAAGCCGTTGAAGTGTTTCTTCAATCCAGAGCTGACTGTAATAAGAGAACTCGGAAGTGACATTTTGCTTCGGCTGTCACATAAACTTTTTCTTAAATTAGAAATTATTTGAAAGCATGACTTTTGTATTTCACACCTGCTGTAATCCTTCGGTTCCTTCATTAAGTAATCACGTTAGTTCTGTTTCTCCTCACTTTGTGACCAGCTCGTGGATGCTGCTTTTTGCTGGAACTTTGCCATTAGGAAACTTCTCAGGAGAAACTTCGCGCCTTTCTTTTAGCGCTGCATTATCATTCACAACTTGCTCTTGTACTTTCTTTAATATTTAAGCATAAACTATTGCAATCTAATAGTCTGAGAGTAGGTACAGGAATCAACAATATAGCAAAGAATTCATAAGTTCCAAAAGTTTAATAACATGACATATTAAAATATCAGAGCTTGTGTATAAAGGGATTTACTTTCTGCCATAAGGAAATATGTTAGTTACGAGGAAAATGTGGATTTCTGCGAGTGCCACTTTCAAGTTAGGAGTACTTAT
The DNA here is from genome assembly GCA_030765045.1 of Tenodera sinensis. Classification (NCBI taxonomy): domain Eukaryota; kingdom Metazoa; phylum Arthropoda; class Insecta; order Mantodea; family Mantidae; genus Tenodera; species Tenodera sinensis. The sequence goes on from CM060964.1 coordinate 263,036,916, forward strand.
AATTATTTTTATTTGACCATTCAGAATGTTCCCGAAAAGCAAACATCTTAGTTTTACCTAACGGAACTGGTTTTATTCAATTTATTTGCATGTCGCTATCACATACTTAATAACGAGTGTGAGGAGAAATAAATTCTTTGTAAGCCTTAGCGTGCACATCGGTTTCATGAGGAAAGTTAATTATTAGTCCGCTTTACCTGTGGAGGGGGGGGGGGGGGGGGGGAGGTACTGTATTCGACACAAAAATTTCATGTGGATGCGCACACACATTCTATTTATCCATCTTGAAGAGCATAGTCCAGAAACGAAAAGCAGGATAAATACCAAATCTTTTTTTTTTTTTTTTTTTTTTTTTTTTTATTTTTTATTTTTTTTTTATAGTAATCTTTTACACTTCTATAAAGGCTGCAAGTTGGAAATTTAATGACTTGAAAATCTATATGCCACGCCTGGGGTTGAATTAAGGATAAGAGCATCGGACATGGAGTCAAAGATCCGTGGTTCGATCTTGGCAGTGGCACTGCATTATTCAAGTATGGTTCAACATTCCAGCAAACCACATACTTAAGCCGGGCACGTTTTAAGCAAAGCCAAGAATTTCGTGGAAAATGCTACCCATATCAAATAACGTTTACTGGAGTAATTTTCATTACTTTTTGTTTTCTCAAAAATGGCAAATGGCGCTATGATTTTCGTTAAAATGTATATTTCGGAGATACTTAATGGTAAGTGAATCATGAGTTTCTGTTCCCTGTCCTCCCGATTCTCGTTGAATTTTAAATAGTTCGGAAATCATTAGAGATGGACAAGAATTTACTGCAGGTGAAATGTGGAGTTCTGTTTGTCAAATACCTTTCCACGTGTTTATTTTAATCCTCCGTTTATGTGTAATATTTAAAAAATATGACATTGCTCTATTTTTTGCCCACCGGTTCATTACTAGTCGAGAGGTAGACACGCATTTTTTGTGTGAGTAATATACTCGTGAAAGGGAATTGGAAATCGGCAGAAACGTGCATGTATGTCACATACTAGGTTTTTCCTTTGTTTCAAAGGACATTTTTGTTTGTCGAGAATGGCAAGTGTTTAAAATAACTGAGGAGTTATTTTAAAACACTCCTTTAACATTAATTATTATGAATTACCTGAGCCAAAACACTCATCATTTTAATAATGTTGGGAATAGCTCTAGAAAATGGCCGGTTTCACACCAGAAACCGCAGCCTATGAGTTGATGTCATTTGAATCTCCCCCTAACGTTGCACTCCAGAAGGCATTTTGGCGAGCTGTTCTTTACCAAAACGCCAAGCCGAGCATCACATCCGCAGGAACCGATGGAAGGAACGAGCGAACGAGTGAAGACAATGAATGTCTCGCGAAGAGGACCGAGGGCGGACGAGAGCTGTGCAAGGTCAGCTGGTGCCATGGTAGCTTCTTGCGCCCACCACCAATCTAAACTAATGCGCGGTTTAAAAAAAAAGAACGCCTCGTGTCGTCATCGCAAAATATATGTCTTGCTACTCGCTTCTTTCTATGCATAGGGCGTCCTCGTTCACAACAGCTAATTGTCTCCAACTCAGCTCTTCAGCATGAATGAGCGAAATTTCGGCAACCAACTACGCAGTTCAAAATTTCAGACTTGTAGTTTGAAAATCTTTCGTTACTGGCAAATAATTTAGGGGAATGGAGATTCAAAATTGAAGTATTTACCTTGTTGGTACAGTCCTTGATAATAATGGGATGGGGGCTTCAGGGCCTTTGTCTTCTTTTCACAACTCGTCCTTTGTCGGGTTTCGCTCAGGTACTCCTGATGTTCCCCAAGCATTCCTCTTCCTTCATTGCCAATCACTTTCATAACACCAATTTTTTATATTCTTTTATAGAATTTGGTGCAACTTCTACGCCAGTTCATACCCGGCACCTCAAAATGTAGGACAATAAATATCCACAGTTTCAGAAAATCTGGTCCAAAACACATGTATAGTGCTTTCACTATGGCTGAGTAGCATTTTGCAGGTAGAATAAAGAGCCAAATAACTTTAGTATCATTATCATTAAAATTACATTCACATAGTGACGTTTCTGGGGTGTGGAGAGATTGCTCTGCCAGGTTCGGAGGTCACACTTGATTGTCCCACATATACTTTTTTGGTTTCTCAAGATAATACCTGCTTGAGCAATGAATGACACCAAAGTAACTAAGAAAGGCAAATTATTTTCTTCGTTACCGTTGTTGCAATGAGCTCCACTCATGTCATAAACGTCACAATTAGGCACAATGTCCTTATTAACATAAGCGTTTGTGCCTGGGAGAACTCAGCATGTATAGGCACCGTAGCAGCTCTTAGCTATAAATTGGAAATTAAACATGCAGCTGGAATTCCGCATTTTAGAGGTTTCGCGTGTTTCAAGATAAAGTATTACATATACATATAAGTATGTTCTGTAACTCTGTCTCTGTTATTTGTCTACAGCCAATGAAGATATGAACAAAGCCGTTTTTAGACCAAGAAGGTGCGTTATGTGCGATTTTTAATTTTGTTTGGATTATGTAGAAGCAAGATAAAGAAGTACAATTGTACCGTTTTAAACAGAAATTCAATGGAAGATTTAAAATTTATTTTATGAGGTTTGACGTTTAGAACTCCCTGAATTTCAAAATTCTACGACGCAGTGGTTCAGCTCCATACCAGGAGTGATGAATGGAAACTAAAGCAATTTTATACGTCGGCAGATAGCTGATATTTTCACACATTCAGTTCAAAATTAGATCTGAGGTGGAACAATTGAGTGAAATGGCACGACTCTCGATTTTAACAGATGGGAAAGATGTAACAAACGACTGCGGAGAGAGATCCATGTAAGGGAGGAACTACGATGTAGTTGCTGATTCATTTTTATGTCAGCACATTCGCAAGGCGTGCATTTTGTCCTAAACTGCAGTCAGGAGCTCATAAATTACTCACGTCAAGCCGACAGATTTTTCAAACAACGCTCTTTTGTTGCAACAACCGATAGTGGTTTAACCTCGACGTTATTCAAGCCCTCGTTGCCATGTAAACACGCCGCCTGGAGAGAAAATTTCCGCCCCTTAATGCGATGCCTGGACTGGTTAGGCACCGGCAAGGTAAACTTTGTTCTGGGGTGTTCGCCGATCAAAGGAACAAACACAGCCGATAATTGGGAGGCCCTCGTGTAAGTGGATGAGAGATAACGCGCATCGGGAAATTACCGTGTCTCTCTCAAGAAGACGACGACGACGACGGCGTCTTGGGGAAAAGTTGATGAGAAAAGCGAGTTTCCATTAATTACGTTGCCGTGCTCCCAGCTTAATGAATGTACAGCGGTTATGTTTGTTTAACATGTCACTCAAGGTTGTCTTGCTGCTGCCATCAGGAAAGTTGAACGGAATTTCTGATAGTTCTGAGCGAGATAGCTCTTGTATTCAAGGGGAATTGAGGTTTAAATAATATTCCGAGCAGTCTGACCGGAAGTTTCGTGGTTTTCTCTAGCCGCATAGGCGAGTGCTGGGTTGATATTCACTCTCCAATATTCCAAGTCTACATGACAGCTAAAAGGCAATAAAACCAACGTGAATAATACCATGGAAAGTGCAAAGTTGATCACCACCAATATAAACAAGACAAGTAGTACATCATCTATGAGACCATTATTTGGCATTAACAACCTTCCAGAAGTAAGTACGTTAATATCGCCGTATGATCATAGACGCTAAGCAGAATATAAGCGGAAAAAAGCCTTTATTTACTGAAGTTTTCAACGTAGCAGTGCACTTTTCATGGAAAAAAAAAAAAATGTTTATGTACCTATATTCATTTGGTATCTAATGATTTACCTACGTGGAAAAAAGGGAAAAAAAGTCATGTCTGGAGCGCGCACACATACACACGTGCCAGACATAAATACACACATGTATACATGCCAGATAGACAGACAGTCAAGACATATCTACTTCGTGAAGACTGCAAGTTATTTGGTACTCGTCGAGTTGTTCTCTGCCGTTAAGGTAACCTGAAGTTCCAGAATGACTTTTTTAAATTTTTTTGTCCCCGGGTACTAAGGTTTTTGCTTCGAATGCCGAGGAGTTTATGCTATGGATTTTGACCTATTGGGAAAAACTTTGGTCCGAAGAGATACAGCGGAGAAAGTTGGAACGTAATCACGAGTTGCTTAAATGAAATGCTTGTCATAATACGCACCAATATTAATTTTCATTCAATTACTTTTAGTTCTTGTGCTAAAAATGGCACTGTCCCACCATTGCTGTAAGAGTTTAAGATTTTTTACTATCTCTACTGGTAAGTAGGGGAAGTATTGTATTCCACCCAAAAATTCGATGTCGAGATTTCACCGGAAATACATGTTTTGAGGCCCCCTGAATCCAAAAAAAGCATTTTTAGAAAAAGGTCCGTGTGTGTGTGTGTCAGTCAGTCTGTCGGTCTGTGGACAGCATAACTCAAAAACGAAAAGTCGGTTAAAAACCAAAGTTGGTATTTAAGTTTAATATCTTTCAAGGATGCGACACTAAGATTTTGAAGAAAATAGCCCCACCGTAAAGTACCCTTTACATGGAAAATTTTTCGAAAATTTTTGATTTTCTTGAAAATGGCTCTAACGATTTTGATTAAAATGTCATATGTTTGAGATATTTTGATGGCAAATGAAATGTATATCTTGAATTTTCTGGCTATATACCCTGTAGTCGTATTTACTCTGGACGACTTTTGCATAACTGGTAAACCGTTAGAGATAGACCAAATTATAATATACAAAAAATGTACATGTTGCCAAAATACACAATTTATGTCTCAATAAATTTTCTTGTAGGGTGAACCATTTCGGAGATATTCCTTGTTATGTGTGTGAGTTTCGGAAAACTTAGAACTTTCGTGAAATGGATCATCGTTGTTCATTTTTTTATATGTTACGTGTTCAAAGAGAACGGAATCTCAAAGCTTTAAAAGATTTGACTATCGCACAAAGCCTACTGTATTCCAATATTCCATTCCCCTTGCACGTACAAGGAAATAAGCAGTAAGATAAGTTGTACAAATGTGTATTTTAACTAACACGAAGAAGATATAGGAATAAGAGTTTGTAAGAATGGTTAGTACAAAAGTAGAGAAAGTCATGTGAGTGCAACACATCAGATTTTTAATTTTAATTGCAGCATATGTGACATCTTGGGGTTATATGGATTAAATTTTTACAAGGATTCATAAATCAATAACGTAAACAGCAAGAACATGTAAGAGATTGCATTGCATTAAAACAAAATAGGCACACATTAAACACAATATGAATTAATGATAATCACGAGCTGAAACTGAATTAAGTCCAGTACATGAAGTGTATAGTGGGAGAGGTGGGGGATGTAGCGGCCGGGCGGTAGGCGTTGCGCGTGGAGAATTAGACATGTAGGTATAAGTTTGTAGAGCCTAGTTGATGTTAAGAGGCGAAGGTTGTGTTGGGTAGGCATGTCTCGTATTGTACCGCCTTCTTGCATTGGCGTGCGTATTTTGTGCATTCAATGAAAATGTGATTGATACTTAATGGAATGCTGCACGAGTCAGAATTAGGAGGTAGTTGCTTAGTGAGGGGGTGAGAATGTTTTAAATTTGTGTGGTCTATTCTTGTGGTAGTCTCATTTTTGCGTATTTAAAATGTGTAGTAATGTGCCTCTTTGGAAACGCGAATTGTACAGAGTTGGGATGTACGAAAGTTACGCCTTTCTCTGTTTAGGGTATCCATTGCCGAAATTTGGTCAAATCTTTGAAAAAAAATTAAAAAATGACTTATAAACAAAAAATAATTTGAGCATTCAGCTTCAGTTATATACCATATCCCTTTAAGCTACAACATATGACAATTTAAATGGCCAAGAGCATACGGCCTATGACTTCTATTTACTTCAAATGCCTTTTACTCGACTTTGATTTTTCTTATACTTTTTCATAATGAAAATGTTCCCCAATGTGTACTTTTTAACTCTCCGTTGAACGCTAAGGGCTTAGGAGGCCTCTGCGTTTATTTGAAGCTTATAGTTTTCTAAGGAACGCAGCTGTGCACCTGCCTCATCTAATATTACGCCTCTCTTGACTGTTTAGTGGTGAGGTAACCTTATCAGTTTATTTCTTTAGCTCCAAGAATGACTGATCGGCAGTTATGTGTCGCACAGGTCAACCAAACTCTGCGCGCCTACTCCCATTACATATTACTGGTGTATGTTTTTCTTCGTTAGTTGTGCAATATTGCTTTGCCATTGGAAGTAGCATGTTACTACTTCTCACAAACAGCAGTTGGAAGAAGTGCATCACCTACCTTATATGTGCATGACAACTTTTATGAATCTTTTTTGTTGTTGTTGTTGTTTGTGTGTGTGTGTGTGTGTGTGTGTGTGTGTGTGTGTGTGTGTGTGTGTGTGTGTGTGTGTGTGTGTGTGTGTGTTTTTTAACGTCCTCCAGCATAGTGTCATGGAACGGTGAATGAGTGAAATGGGTGAACTGATTGCTCAAATGAGCCCGAGGTCCATAGAACTTTAAGTTACCCGTTTTCTCAGGAGAAGGGAAAACCTCGGTAAAAAACCTTACCCGGATAACTTGCCCTTAGCGATATTCGAACTCGCGACCTCTTGAACGCGAGGCTGACACGCTAACCATCACGCTACCTCTTGAACGCGAGGCTGACACGCTAACCATCACGCTACCGGGCGGGCTATGAATAAGATGATTCTAATTCTGAAGATAAACTGAAAATGAGATCTTCAGATTAAGAAACTGATTATAAAGGAGAGGATGAAAGTAACCTGTCACAATAACATGTAGTTTATTGGTAACATCACCTACTTGTAAAATACGAATATCAGCATCTTTTAAGGATGCGACTTGAAGGTTTTCAAGAAAATCCCCCCTTACCGGACTACCGTTTACATGGAACAATATTCAAAAATGGCTCTAACGATTTTGATTAAAATACCACACGTTTGAGATATTTTTATAACAAATTAAGTGTACATCTTAAATGTTTATACACTTTCATTACCGCTATTTATTTTGTAATTGATCTAAATAGTTTAAAACAATAGAAGGCCTAGAGATTTTCAAAATAAATTCTGGAGCTGTCGTTATATTTCTGCAGATAAAGATAACCAGTAAATGCTGTATACTACAGGCAAGTGTAAAGAATTATAATCATGCCGGATATTACATATGCATCTTGGGGTGCTCTTGTATGACATTTTGTACCCAAAGCACAAAATAAGTTTGCATCAAGCACATAGGAATATGGTTATAACAGTCACTGTCAGCTTACACTGAAAACGGCACTATTCAACAAAATTGAGTTGCAATTTGAAACCGTGTTGATTGCTCTAACGCGTATTTTGTTACAGCAACATTTATTTACAGGCTCTTGCAGTTTGATATGGTAGATTATTCCGTTTTTTATATGACACATTTCACACTGACCGATGCAATGTAAGAGTGATTTCAATTTCAAGCTAAATTGCCGAAATTGGATTAACACCTGATGTTCATTCTGTGAAATTATGTCTATAATTTTACAGTTGTTCGTAACTGGTAGAAAACCATGAACTGGAGCGAATAATAATAATAATAATAATAATAATAATAATAATAATAATAATAATAATAATAATAATAATAATAATAATAATAATAATAATAATAATAATAATAATAATAATAATAATAATAATAATAATAATAATAATAATAATAATAATAAAATGTGTAAACATTTGTATGGTTAATAGCGTTCTATTGAAGAAGCAGTCGTAGAACGTTAATATAACTTGAGTTCAATATTCCTGGTTCCAAAGTTGTTGCGCTTTTGTTGTTGCGTCAGCATTTCAAACAATATTTGTACGATCTCTGTCGCTTACTTATGATAGTTTAAGTCTTGCTTTGGAAACAAAAATTATATTTCGAGATTTCTCTGTAAATATACCTATATTTTGTGGCCCCCTGAAAAAAAAAAAAAAAAAAAAAAAAAAAAAAAACCAAGTGTATATATGTGTTCTTTTATCAGAATAGATACTGGGTGATCAGTGTAGAGCAGAACAGGTTTCACGGCTCTTAACTGGTTGGTGGTGAAGCGTGAAGCTTCAGTGTGAGTTGAACTCTTGCAAAAGTGCTTGTTAGTTACAATACAGGACGTATTGGGAAATAGCTCTACTCGGGTACGGTGTTCTGTTACCCAAAAAGTATTCATTTGTGATTCATATTCCTGTACCGAATCTGCGAGTGCGTTAAAGAGATTATTTCAAGAGAGATTTCCTGATGTTTAAGTTCCAAATCAAGCTACGATTAATACACTATTAAATAAATTACGTGAAACGGGAAGTTTCCCTGTAATAAAAATTTCCTATAGCTCTGTTCAAATGGCTACAAAGTCACTCAACAACTTAAGCATAACATTTGTCAAGAAATTGCTGCCATTTCTGAGTGGGTATAATGACCAATCTCCTAAGCAAGTGCCAGGAATTCTTGAATAACGAAGGGAGGCAATTGTAACATCTGGCTTGATATCTTTGAGTAGTTTGATTTTTAAGTGTTTATTTTTTTGTTAGAAATAACTTGCGCGGTAAACCGTAGTGTGTTTACTGTGGAGTACTGTCACCCGCTCAACGCACTTAGCAAGTAGCTTCGCTGGCCGACTGAGTGTCAAGGAACCTGTTCTGCTCTATGCTGATCACCCAGCATTAAATGCCTTTCAAAGCTGAAACGAGATGAACAACAAATAATCCGTTACATTGAAAACGTTTGTTTTAAAAAAAATGGCTGTGGTCATTATGATGAAAGTATATTTGAGAAATTGTCACGGCAAATAAATTTTATATCAGGAACTGTCTGTAAATTGTCTGTGAATAACGGTAATTCCTGATGAATGTTATATAGCTGGAAATGAAAGAAAGAAGACATACCTACATCTAGGTAATTAAAATCTGCAAGTTAAGTTACTAGTATTTGCTGTGAAAAGCACTTTCGAAATATTCGCTGCTTTCCAATATCTGTGCTTTAACTACTAAATGCTTTTTCTACTGCTTTTCATGAGTTTATACAAAAAATACTTAAGATTAAGTCCGGCTTCTTCTTAGTAGACTGCTTATGGCTTTGCACATCTACCACCAAATTTATTTGGAAACGATTTCTGTTTATTATTAACCAGAATAAAGAAAAATTATGTGTCAGACCCCCAGTTTGCAGTTATGTGACGTTTAGCGTTGATTTACTGTATGTTAATTGTAGAACTAGCATTGTGGACTACTAGTTGCACACTCTGTATGTGTCCCACACGAAAGTAATGCAATGTTACGATGAAGCAGGAGGATCTCGTCCAGTTTTAGGGAAGTGAAGTACCGCAGTGCTGCAAAGTTTGGAGAGTCGCTTTTCAGAAGCTATTTGGAAGCCCTCGGCGGACCTCTAACTCTGTAGGAGTTGCGTAGAGGCAGCAAGTGCGCTCACAGTTGTACAGTTGTTCATATTTGTTCAAGATAAAACGGTGAAGAATGTGTTTGCTTTGCGATTGCAAGAGACATGTTGCGATGTGCTTCTTAGGGGGGAACGACTGCGATAAGATATCAGCACAAATGGGGCGGTGTCACTTCTGGTTGACACTCCTCCTTCCTTAATTTGATTATTTTCCTTTAAAAGTCAGGGACAAACAGGCATAGTTGCCTTTTAACGAGTAGCGTACAATGATTTACAATTTTAAAGTCCATAAATTGTGCGGTGTATTATTAATGTACATAAGTGCACCTAAAAACAAAATACGAGCTACATTTGTATAGTTCATGAAACCTCATACGAATATAGCTATTTTCACGTTATGAAGGCACAATGGGCTCTTATGGACCATGCTTTTCTTATGGAAGGATCATTCTCCCGGAAATACTTTTGAAGAAATCGCTGCTGGCACAAAGTGACCGATTCTACAGTATTAATAGTAAAACATAAGCAAAATGTGAAACGTGCTTTGGAAAGAAAACTCCCACAATTTAAAAAATTGAAGTATTAAAACTATTAAATAAAAGTTTTAAAAATTCTGGAATCTTAGTTTTCAGAAATTTACTTCCATCTTGATCTTAAAGCACAGCAATACATTTTAGGGGAGATTAAAAGCCCTATCCCTTCAATGTTAATTCTGTCAAATTCATGACCTAATTTGAGATATCAAACTGAAACTTTTCCAGGATGTAAATACTTACTTTCTAAGTTCACTGATAAAATTTTACCCAATTAACTTCATTTTTGAGAAATCTTTTTACTCAATTACACCGTGTTTTGACTAAAGTTTATCAGTATTGTTTTAGAAAACAACTAACCTTATTAACAACCCTGAAGTAAGCAAACAGCAACACTTAGAGGTTGTATTATATTTAATTTAGCAATCGTCAGTGGTTGCTGAGAAAGTATAAAACACCAAGCTAGTTGTATTCTCTGACACTCGATGAGAGTAGCGATGTTAGCGATACTGCCCAATTAGCAATATTCTTAAGGGGAATTGATAAGGATTTCAGTATTGCAGAAGACTTAGCTGCTCTTTTCCCTCTTCAAGGCACCACTAAAGCCAATGATTTAGTGGGAGGTGTCACTGAAACCTTGAACCCACTTGGCTTCAAATATACAAATCTATCAGATGTAACAACAGACAGAGCTCCTGCATTTGCAGGAAAATGAGAAGGGTTAATTAAATTATTGCAAGCAGAGGCAGCTAAAGTAGAAAGCATTTAACACACCAAGAAATCCTTTGTGCTAAATCCTTAAATTTAGATAGTGTTTTGAAAGTCGTAAAAGCAGTGAATTTCATTCGTTCTCGTTGTTTGCGACATAGAGTATTTCAAAATCTCGATTCGGAATTAGAAGATATTGTTTATTATACTGAAATAAGATCGCAGAACCGTGGCAAAATGTTGAAGCGAATGTTTGATCTCAAAAACTAAATTCGAACATTTATGGAGGAGAAGGGCAAACCTATTGTTGAGCTTCAAGACACAGAATGGATACTGAGTTTGCCTTTCTGGTAGATATAACACAAGTGAACGAACTAAGTTCACGTCTCCAAGGTAAACACCAGTGTTGATCACTACTATGTTTGATCACGTGAAGGCCTTTGTAACAAAACTGCGACTTTAAAAATCAAATAAAAAACAACCTTGTCCAGTTGCCAGCCCTACAAGAGTGTAATAGTCAACATTCTCAAAAGTACGCAGAAATTATATCGGAATTAAGAAATGAATTCCGTGGTAGATTTCAAGACTTCAAGGAGAATGTTATAATTTCAATGTTTTCTTCCCTTTCTCCATTAACATAGACGAGGATCTACAAATTGGGGTGCGTTGATTTTCATTGATAATCTGACCTAAAGAATAAGTTAAACAATGCCAATCCTATCGCGACTACTTTCCCAGTGAAAACTATCCGGGTATTAATAGACATGCACTTAGTTTCGCATCACTTTCGATAGCACACACATATACGAACAAGTGCTCTCCAGGATGAAACATATGAAGTGCGAATCACCGACAGTCATCTGGAGAGTTCGCTTCGAGTTGCTACATAAATCAAACCGGATATTGGATACCTTATTCGTGAGAAGCAGCGCCAGATGTCGCATTGACAGGCAAAATATTAATTAAATTATTTAATACAACAATTTTATTTAAATTTTAAGCGTTTGTATTAAACATACAAATGTTAATAATACTTTCTTTATAATTTGTTATTTAATGTATATTTTAGAATTAGATTATACATGAAATATATATAATTTTAAAATTAGCTTCACTAGTATATGATTAATATTTTAATAAAAATAACACATCAATATATTAGCTACTTTTTACATTGGTTTATATTAGAATTTAGATCCTATTTAATAGAATTAAAAAATCGAATCATGTGACCCACAAACCAATTTACCTTAACGACAATGGGCCTTTTTGAAACAAGTTAGGACACACCTGATCTAGATTCTAGATGTTGAAGCAAAGTTAAACATCAAAATGAAAAACCTGATGCCTTACATTCACACGACATTCTCTAACCACAACTTCACATAATTCCTTATATACTGTGGCATTCATGTAAAAAGTGATTCCTTTATTCACTTTCTTACCCTTCGTAAGAAATAATTTAAAATAAAGCAACATACACAATACGGAAAAGAAACACAAACAACTGTTCACATATCCTAAATTTTAGTTAGTAACGAACTGATGCCGAAAAAAGGAAGAATCGTGTAAGATGCTTTATGGAAGCCGTATGGCAGTTCAATCTGGAAAAAACACAAATGTAACAATGAATAATTTGAAATCGGCAAATGTTATTTGATATAAAACTTACCGCTTACCAGTTATACGAAATTATACAAAATCCATTCCAATTGAAGGGAACTTCACAGCCTACTCACAGAAAATTCAAGATAATATGCTTTTTATTATTTCTGCAGATATCTAAAACGTGGTGTTTTAATTAAAATAGTTGTAGCCATGTAAACAGTTGTTTGTACTTGGGGGAATTGTCTCCAAAATTTTCGTGGGGCATTCTTGGAGGATTCTCAACCTAAATGCCAAGGGTGATAACTATCGTACTTTCCGTCTTGAGTTACGATATAGCCTAAACCTTGTATTTTGGGTTCGAGGATGTCAAAACGTGTATTTCATGTGAAGTAAACACGTCGAATTTTGTGTGAAATGCAATACTTCCTCAAACTATCATAGGTAAATGATAAGCCACAAGCGCTATAATCGGTATCTCTTTTAATTTCAAAGCCCAAAAACAATTGCCGCTGTTGTGTTTTACAGCACAACACGTAAAGTTAGGTGTTTGTTTGTGCGTGCGTGCGTGCGTGCGTGTGTGCGTGTGTGCGTGTGTGTGTGTGTGTGTGTGTGTGTGTGTGTGTGTGTGTGTGTGTGTGTGTGTGTGTGTGTGTGTGTGTGTGTGTAAATTTTAAGTTTCTTATCTGACGCGCAATAATTTATTGTTAAGAAAGTAGGAACAGCTGAAGGGGAAACAACTGTTCAATAGCATGCTTGCTATTGAGAGTTTGTCAGAAACAAAGGAAGTAGTGCTCTGGGAGCCAAAAATAATAATCTTCCGTACAACACCTAATTAAAACCTTTAGCATTATTAAGGAAGACTAAATGGAACAGCCAGAAAAAAACATATTTTTCACGGCAAATGTCATTCATAATGAAGCAGTATCTTGGCACTAATTCGCGACGCAAGAACACTTTCTTTTGTCCCTGCAGCTGTTGACGGAAGTGAGCATCCTGAGGGCGCTGGATAGTCTTACGGGCAGTCTCTGATCCGCGACCCAAAATAGTCCCTCCGCCTCCACAACTATTTATACATCACTCGGGCTATCATTACGCAGATATGAATTCCTCTCGGCTTCTTTTTATATTTTTTGTTCTTATTTTTTAAAGCTGGCGCTATTTCGGTTTACGTTTCAATGCATTCTTCAAGGCCAAAATACTGACTGTTGACGAGATAGCTAAGAGGTTCCGCAACATGCCTCACCATGCTATTTCTGCGTTGTCTAAACACTGCTTAATTAAGTTAGAGGTGTGGATCTTCACTGTCGTTTACCTCAGGTTAAGGACACGCTCCATTGCTGTTGAAATACCTGAAAATTGCTGACGAACGAGTCAGCATGCAAGCCAGACATGTATAATAGTTCGCTGTTCTAACCCCGTGCTCTGTACATTAAGACTAACGATTTCTGCTCTCTGGGCTGAATACTCAGTATATCACGAGCAGAACAGATGATTCAAACCGATGCATTTGTCCCTATCGGTGAACAGTAGACTGCATTTATGTACCTATAGCAAATTACGAGGTATACCTATTACGATAGTGGAAAAAGTAAGCAAAAATTGAGAGAACAAGAAGGGAATCTCGAGTTTAAACAGCATTTTATGCAGTATGAAAATGATGGTGATGCAGGTTATGTAGATTAATCAAGTGATGATTGATTGCAATTCATTCAATCAATTGATGATATTAATAATCAACATAATGAGGTTCCTTTCTATAATATTTTCTTTATAATTTTTATATCAGCATTACAAAATTAAAATCATTATATCATTATATATGTCACATGTACAGGTGATAGAATAAGTATTATACAGAATGGAAGGGAAGTCATTACATTAATTTAAACCAGTGATAGATAGCGCCATTTGGAACACACTTTGTATCTTACGTCTTTGTCTCTGACCATTTCCTACGGAGATAATTTAGTTTTGTCGAAAACAACCTGGCAACACTGCAGATTGTGTGGGTGTCACTTTCACTAGGTCAGCACATAACCACTGTGGAGTGCTGTCTCGTGAACGTAAACAAATAATATGTCTGTCCATGTTTACTATGCGAGTGTAGGCCAATCAGAAGCGTTAGCTCCCAAAACATTTCACTACCCTGCAAGCGACCAACCTGTTTACATCCAGAAACCGGTTCAATTCCCTGACCAACCTCAACGCAACGCAACGTTGTCGAGTTATTTCACGGCTGATAAAGCTGCTCGAAGTATTCCTTCAATTCTTTTAAGTGATAATTTCGAAGTCCTGTGTGATGTCCTGTAATTACTACCGGAGCTATGTCAAAAATAGTTACTCTACACATCTTACAAGTAACAAAGTGTTAGCTTCGTAGATTCTTGTGGAATTACGCAACCAATTTGGAACGAAAACCATTTATTTTTTTCGAAATCGGCGGATGAAAGAACAAAGTGCCACGAGACTTGTTTGTTTGTGATGCTTCTGAGAACCACACACTAGAAGGAATGTAAGAAGTTCCCTTCCACCCGGTACAACAATAACAAATTGAAATTTTTGATTAACGGAAATTAATTGCATATACGAATGGTTTTCTCATAAAAGCTGAAACATATCTGAGATTTGGCATAGTTTGCACATTGCTGTTGCCTATTTTCCTATATAGGAATTGTACATTTAAAACATATCCTAAGAAGCATTTGACATTTTATTGGTTAAGTGATAAGAAGGTAAATCATTATATTCTAATCGAAAACATTTGGTACCTACTTGGAGTTATAAAGTAGTTTCGATAAGGAAGGGATACTTAAACACTTGTCAACAATATGTCAAGAAGATGTATACAAATACTCGTAACAAACCTTAGGTATATTTTGAGAAAATAGACTATTTAATGCTTAGAAAACATTTTTGAGATCTAATTGTTTTTATATTTGAAATTAAACAACTGAACTGTGAAAACATGTAATACTCAAATTAAAATAAATAAGAGAAAAAGAAGTAGAAAATATAAGGCATGTCTGGCAAAAATATTGAAATGTGTTACTAAGCCTAGTATAGAAAGGACCTATGATCCACGAGTGCGGGCGAATTCCCAAATTCTATTCACTTCCCGAAGGGAGTTCAAAGTGGCCAATACTGGTAATGTTAAATGTACCAAGAGCGTGTCTAGAATCGGAATTTTAAGCCACATGCATTAAATCATCTACTCCGAATATATCATGACAATGCAAAGAATGAAAAGAACGCAGCTGAATAACCCTTACTGGTAGGTAAACCAGTTCAAGATACCTTTCCTGAAGGTCAGAGGGGAGAAGATAGTTCATGACGTGACATTTTCTATGGTCCAGCACAAACACGGCTTCTTTTCTTTATGTTTTAAGTTTAGTATTATAAACTTATTTCTTGAGCCTCATTATCTCAGAGGTTAGATTGCTCACGCACACACAAGTCTTTAGTACTTGTGCTTTCTCTTGGGGGCTTAGGGACCCTAAAAATGTGTATTTCTGGTGAAATCTCTATCGCACTTTTGGGTGCATTACACATTTCTTAGGTAGGTTGCAGTGGAAAAAATCCTCTACTTCTCCTGACAGTTAAATACAATTATTATTATTATTATTATTATTATTATTATTATTATTATTATTATTATTATTATTATTATTATTATTATTATTATTATTATTATTATTATTATTATTATTATTGTTGTTGTTGTTGTTGTTGTTGTTGTATGTTCTTTTTCATTAATTTTCAGTTTTGTGTTACGCTCTATCGTTTTACATCACCCAAAACACTTGATGATGATAATAAGAAGTACTATAAGCATTTTCTTTTCTGCCAATGCTTGCATTAATTTGCTGTTTAAGTAACAAGAACTGTAACTGGAAGATCTTGAGTTAGTTAGCTGATCCTTGTGAAGTCCTTTGTGACGAATTAAGGAAATGCTTGATTTGGAAATAACGTCAGGTGCTTTAAAGCGAGGAGTAAAAAGAGACTATAGATCTTCAGGTTCTTTTGTCAAACACTCCGATATGTGGTTTTACAAAATTTAAATTATGAGTAGCAAGTTTTTGTAGCTTAAATGGGATCACGAATGAAATTTTGGCCATTTTTACTTTCCCTACTACGTACTTAAAAGGAACTAGGCATGTATGACACCCTAAAATTCGATTGAGATTTCGCTGGAAATACATGTTTTGAAGTCCCCTAAACAAAAAAGATTTTTAGATAATGTTGGTCTGTGGACAACATAGCTCAAAAAGCAAAAACCTTATAAATACCAATACTGAGCGTGTTGAGGTTTTCCAAGGATGCGACATGATTTTCAAGACAACCCTCCATCGTAAATTATAATTTACGTGGAATTTTGTCCTCAATAGCTTTTATATTCTCAGAGCTGGCTCAAGTGATTTTGATTAAAATATTATATATTAAAGATAGTGTGTATCTTACATGTTCTAGGAACAGCCTTGAATTCCTCTTCATTCAGAAAGTGATATGATTTTTTTTATCGTGTAAACCGTATGAAATAGACATAGGTATTACACAAAAAATGTAGACCTCTTTAAAAGACAACTTATTTCTATAACGTTTTCTTCGAATTTATTAAGATAAATGATCATGTTAAATAACTAGTTTGTTTCGCTCAACAACCTATACAATGACAGCAGCCAATGAGAGTTGACTACGTGACAGAAATACCAGGCAAAGTTATTATGACATAGGGTTTACCATAATGATTGAGCAGACACTCATAAGAAAGGCCAAGGTCATTAGACCACGGGCACAGCCTTTGGGGATCTTCTTCCAAGCAAAATTAGCATCCGCCGTTTCATTTCACCGGAGATTATTGCTATTCATTTAGTGGGTAACTACAAAGACTGTTTACAGAAGTTGGCAGTCCTTTCATGAAAATGCCTCGGGGAATACAGTCTTATGTATAACTAACCACATGTTGCACGGTTTTTAAAAAGGGAGGAGAGAAGAGGCTGTAACTAATGGGGGTTAGTGGCACAAGAGACCGGGGACAGTTAGGGGCGAGAGGAAGATGGGCTCTCGTCATGAGATGCCTTGCTAAAGATTCCGTCTAGACAAAGAGTCGAGAGCTGTGACGTGTGAGTGGCGGCAGTTCGTTAAAGGAAATCTCATTTCATTTGACACCATCACATTGTTAATGCCTCATTATTTCACGAAATAATGACAATGGACCATTGGCTTGTGGTTTTTATAATTTCTGATGTCACATTTGCAGTCACACTCATTTCGTTATGCGTGTTCGTTACAGGGCGTCGTTTTGTACATGTCTGATTGTGCAAACATATGAAACAACTCACGATCCGCTACATATATGGATGCGAAAATTTATAGATAAAAGTTTCAAGAAAATTTTTCGACGCATTTCAAATTTGGTTGAAATCGGCAGACCATTAAAAGTGCTTTATATCTAAATATTTCCGAAAAAATGTCATGAGCGCCACTATATATTTATATAAACTTTTATATTTGTTTAAAATCAAGGAAGCAGAGTTTCATTCCTGACCGAAATCCTGCTTATACTGAGTTGAAATTTTATATGTAAGGATTTAAAGAACATTCGTCCATACATTTAAAAGTAGTTTCAAAATTAAAGGCAGTTTATGACATTCGTCTGAAAATTATTTTTAGGATAATTTCTCAAACCTATTAAATTTGTTCTATCCTAGTACATAGTCCAGTACTGTATTTGTCTCAGACCTTGTGGTTGTCACAAGTGAACCTGAGATAACGCGCTGTTTATTCCTTTCGCTCTGCTTATCGTTTCTTTCCCTGTACAGTAAATATTACGCGAAAGAGCATCATTAATACATTGTATTGCCGCATCAAGCAAAGCAATTATAGTCCTACTTTCAGTAATATCATTAATGAATTATGTTTATTGGAAACTCCAGAAACCACGCGATATAATATTGTAGCAACACTGGCACTGCTTACAGTCCAACAGCTACCTTGTAGACAGCAATTTGAACTGCTCGTGTTACTCTCTTTATATCGTACCAAGAAGCTCCCCACACAACAGCGCGATTGCACGTTCAGGGACAAAGACATTCTCCTGAGTTAATGACAATATTTTATTGTAACTAAAAATATGTTTAATATTGCGATTTCACTGCATGTGTATGCATTTAAAGCTCTTCCGAAATAAGAAGCATTTTTAAAGGATTCTCTCTCTGTGTGTGTGTATGTGTGTGTGTGTGTGTGTGTGTGTGTGTGTGTGCGTGCGTGCGTGCGTGCGTGCGTGTGTGTGTGAGACGTACAAGGAGATCTTGGGATTCTGCTCTCTAAATAACCCTGAAAAAAAATCTTGTTTTATCTGTTATTTTCAAAAATGCATGCAAAGATTTTTGTTTATGCAGGTATAACAGATTTCAGGCACATTCACATCTATTTTATGAAGTGTAGCTGCTGTAAACGACTTGAGTTCGGTGTTAATGCTTATAAAATTAGCACTAGAAAAATAGACAATAAAATTCACTCGTGAAAGATTTGGTTACGTACCCAAAAACAGGGCCCTGAAATAAATGGAAAGTTCGTTTATTTTCCTTTTGAAGGAAAAATACTGCACTGCGTATCTCTCATTACAAAAAGGGAAATTATAAGAAATGCGTTAGACTGTTCTTAGTCGCAAGAGTTTAATTCCTTTTCAAGAGTAGGGTTTTCCTAGGATAGCAATTAATTTCTGTAACCCTATATTGGGAATGGTAGAAATACTTAGCGTTTTTATCGAAAAAATTCCTCAAAGAAATGTTGTGCCTAGATAAAGCAGTGTTGCCTGTAGGACGTGTTTGGTTTTCCTCAGTACTTGTGTGTTCACTGATTGTTTCCGTAACGAGGTGTTATGTGCATTCTTCCTCTTGATAAACACGTTGAGAATTACTGTCACTGATACTAATGACCAGGCAGCGAAACTTGGACAGCGATGAATTTCGATGTAACTATAACACAGGTTGTGCAGAGAGGGCGAGTGGCAAGTCCAAACAATCATAATATCATATCAATGCGACGCAACACTCGAAGTACAGTTTGTTCACCAGCTCATGGTCCTTGGGAGGAAAGCAGCCAGTCGGTACGTCAGTAAACAATTTGAAATAAACAGTGATATCTGCAGCTGCAGTCGTGCTTCTGGTCGCGCTTACGATAGTAGTACCGACCTTGGAATGTGTATTCACGCTAGATTAAAGCAAAGAAGTTACTCAAAGTAGCGGAATTAAATGTTATTTTTTGTTCATGCAGTATACTTAGCTTATAAAACACAAACGCTGTTTCTCCCACTGATCATTTTCTACCTTTTTTCTATGTTTTCAAAAACCCTCCCGGCCTGTTTTGGTCACAAGTAATATACCCTCGAACGTCATATCGTGCAGTTCCTGTAAGAATAAGTCATCTGTTACATATTTCTAACTATTCGTTTTACCTTGACCCGAGCTAGATCTGTGGGATTGAGATCAGACGTGTATGGGGACAAGCAAACGACAGTGTGGCCCAATGAAACCCAAAATGTGTTCGCTTTAGCAACCTCTTTAGGTTTATTTGTTTCTATCATCCTATAAAGATGGTTTACCATATAACTGTCACTCTGAAACCCTTTGTTCTGCAATCACAATAACGTAGCAGATTTCACACCGCTCCTAAGTGGAGATTTATATACTTCTACACTCCTTGTTTCTTTACTTCCGAGATAACGCCAGTGATTCGTCCAATTTTTAACCAAAATGAAGAGATATTAGCATATTAATGAGCAAACATAGCGTGAATAACATTGGAGGTAAGTTGGCAACCCAACCAACAGCAAGGTTATCTAGGAAGTTTACAGAACTCGGGTTACACTATGGTGGAATGTCCCTCCTCGCCCCTTCGGTCCGCTAAGACCATGAGCTGGTGAACAGACAGGACTATCCCACTGTTCACGCTTTGAAATGTTTCAAAAATAGAGTCGGTAATGTTCATGGCGCACTTATGTTGAATGTTTTGTTCATCTAGGGAGATAATTTATATGCATAATTGAGATGTAATGGAGGCAAAGCGCATCTACTTGTGCAATTCCTGCCCTTTGTTATTTTCAGATGGGCTGTTTCCGTTCAGCACGCAGTTTGACATATCCATTTTTTTACGTAGGGCTACAACGAGGCAGTACCCACTCTCGTATTGTAAATAACGTTTCGGTACTCTCGAACAGTTAACCTGAAGTCATTCCTCTATCCAATGGTGTCCAAATTTCGCTGCCGGGTCATGACACATGCAGACATCCAAATTTAATTGCACTGGTAAATTTCCTTGCAATATTTAAACGGCTGTATGGGTTCTTACAAATTGCACAGTTTTCTTGAAACCATTCCATGTTTAAGTGTCATACCTACATTTTATCTTATGCGTAATCTCAAAAGCATGAACCAAGCATAGCCCGCATTGAATGCAGCACTTACTATGACAACATAAAACCAGCTTTAAAACTGCATTTTGCAATCTGATTTACATGGCATATTATGCAGACTACTAGTGATGACTCTTAACCTCTTTTGTAATAATTGTATAAACAGTTTTTTAGAAGTGGTACATACTTAGCGCCTTTTGATTTTCCATTTTTTTTTCATACATGTAAGTACCTGTTTATGGCTGCTATCTGCGTCTATTAACACAAATTGCATATTGGGTTCATACAGGTTTCGAAATGGGTGTGAGTCTCGTTCCCTTCCTAACAATTTTTAGTGAAGTCTGCCCACCTACCAATTTTCGGTTACGCGTGAGGAATTAACGCTAATCAAAAGGCCACACGAGTTTAGCATATTTTTAGGTTGGCTTAGGTATATGGTTATATACATGGCTCAAAGTGTTATATGCACTTGAATTTAAGTGCAATTATTTTTCTATTTATGTTTTTCCATCAGCTATTCGTGTTGAATAATTCTTTTCTTCTGCGGTTTAAGATATGTAGTTGGTAATTTTCTTTCCCTAGCAATATTCCAAAATATATTTATGCTAACTGCGTGTTCATATTATAAACTGGAGCTGTAGGG
Organism: Tenodera sinensis; assembly: GCA_030765045.1. Classification (NCBI taxonomy): domain Eukaryota; kingdom Metazoa; phylum Arthropoda; class Insecta; order Mantodea; family Mantidae; genus Tenodera; species Tenodera sinensis. The sequence continues at coordinate 263,058,294 of CM060964.1, forward strand.
CGACTATCTGTTACTTATACTGATTAGAGGAATTTACTTGCAGTGGGGCTTTCTCAGGACTAAAAGTCTCAATTTGTTGCTGATTTTTAACTGAACTCTTGTGCATGAGATTTGGAAACTCTTGTGGATTTTTCATCGGGATGGGTTCAAAGTGATATCTTTCATCAACCAATGTAAATAATTACTTTGTAGGTTGACCTTATCAACAAGGGATAGAACTGAAACGTTAAAATTTGGTACGGGCGATTTCAAAGCTCTCGTGTTTTCAGCAATCAGTGGTAAGGAGAAGGCGTCCGGATCAGCAGTGAGAAGTTTGACATGAGGTTCGTGTTCCATTGATGAAGCGCTTCGAATAAATTAATGCATCGAATTAAATATTTGCGTCATTTATCTTCCCAGTTTTTATCGTAGGTTCCTCCTTATTTTTGAAGCTAGGAAGTATGAGGTTTGTTCAAGCATGGGTTGTCTTGAAACAACAGCATACTGAACCGTTTATTGATCATCGGCCCTCAGCCCTTAGCGCTTATCACATCTTTGGTCCGAGAAGAAGGCCGTGAAGCATAAGCGATTTACCGTAATCCAGCCAAGCGGTTCGCGATAGTAGAGTGGTGAAATTAGCAGCCAATGTGCTTATTTGTAGACTTGAGCCTTGAAACAATTGTCTAAACGGTGATTATGTGTATACCCATTGAGAGTGCTGTCACTGTACAACTACGCAATGTCTAGACAGTAGACCTGTTTCATAGCAACCTTGATTCATATCTTTGGATACGAAACCAGACGTGATCTTAAGGGTACGTAAATTGACAATCAAAATTGGAATTACACTGCTGTCTGAATTGCCTTTATGCTTGTCAATAATAGTCAGTAATAGAACGGGGAATTTGTTTGATAAGCGATAAAAATGCTCTCTGGTTGACATGACCTCCGGTTTGATTAGAGTTCGCGGCAGAAGAGTACGCAATGCTTTCCAAATAGTATAAAACATGTGCAAAGTGGCTATATTTTTCGATGGGCATGAAGCGACTACAGGCAACTATGTGGTTGCAAACGCACTGGAAACTGTTGCAGGTAACCTAATTTATAAAAATGAATTTACCCTATGTTGTGCTTCTTCCCGTAAGATAGATCAAATGAAGTTGATTTTGGTTAACATGTTTGATTGTAATAAAACTAAGATGTTATCAGTTGAATCTGTCATTCAATTGCTATCCGGATTAATCCTTCCGGAACTATTTAGAAAACGTCTTTCCGCAATTATTGTGTTCTCAGGTTTCTGGCAGACGAGGACTTTCAAGTTTCAATAATCGTTTTTTAATCTTTTAATAATGCAATGCACTTTAGAAATACATATATAAAGATTAATAATGTACACGAAGCATCCAAACGATAAAATGGAATATACTGCATGGTTTATGTTATTAGAGAATAGCAGTGCATCTAAGCAGGGGCAATTAACAGCGGCGAAACGACTGTCGAACGAGAAAGGTGACCCTATTGCATCTGTCGACTACCGAAATGTATTGTGTTTGTACAAATAAACTCCTGCATGATTTAACGTGCACTTTTTTTCGAGATTCGCGTGTTTTGAGCATTCTACTTTAAAATATTCCGCTGCAGCTGACTTTTAACACGAGCCGGATCGATTATCGCTAATAATCGATATATCAGTTTAGTTCGACATAGTGAGCATATGCGTTGGATGCCGGGTCGAGGGGAAAAAACGACGAATCGTGAGTGTTGAAACGTTTTTATTTATTTTTTTCTGGTTGAGATGCATCGATTCCACGTCGATAATCGTCAGTGCTGGAGGGAGGCAAAAGGCACATAGCCTTGAACATTGCCCGTTGCACTGACTGGGTCCTTGGCTTACAGGTAGACACTGGTCCAGACGGAATGAGATGCCGGTTACATGGAGGAGGGGATAAATTAATTTGATAGTGCCTCTCGCTGGGCTGCGGTTAACCTTGAAGTCCCTGGGTTCGTCATCCACGCCCATTTCTGCCCGCGAACACAACTCGCGGAGAACATTGCAGCTGTGGACAAGATAAAAAATACGACAGTTTGAGTTCAATAAAATTGAAAACTTGCAAAATGGAAACTACGATAAGAGGAGAGAGCAAGAAGAGGAATAAGAAATATACAAGGAAAGGAAAAATTTCATTATTTAGCACGAACTAATTTAAGAAGATTGAACACTCCTAAAAAGTTAACCAGCAAGCAAGCCAGCTTTAAAATGAATACGAAGGGGGAAATGGGCAAATACGTGAAAAAATAGTTTTTCCGGATGTTTTTACGCAAGTGCTAACGTTGTATATATCTACTGTCTCCCTTTCAGCATATAATAGAAATTTCAAGGTACAATATTTTGTTTACCATTTCAATTTTTGGAAAATCGTATTAATATAATACTTCTATGCACTTTGCTTTGCTTTATTTCGAATTTGCAATCAATGATATAGAACTGCTATACTTTAATAGTTTACCCGGTGCTTTGTTTGCAACTGAATATAATCTCACGCTTGTTATTTGCAAATAAACCTTAAGAGCTAACAGTGATTCTACAGATCTCTGATTTTCAATTAAGTGCTTAATTACAATATTAGATTATCACCTTTATTTTATTACTATATACTGTAGTTCAGTTGGTGGGAAACACGTTTACTACTGCGGTAAGGGAAAACTATGAAAGCCACAATTGATTTTCGGAATTGGGACATTGAGGAGAATTCTGTTTGTTATGTAGTACATAGGCACAACAATGTACACGTTTATAGCAGGGTTTGCCAAACTACGGCTCGGGGGCTGCTTTTGTTTGAACTTCAAACAGTATAAATAAAAAGAAACGGTGCGCCTGTATTAGATTAATTTATTCGCGATTTTCGAATGGTTATAGGTATACAATTAAAGCGTATATTTTTAAATTAATACAGAGTGTAATTATCTATTGAAGGACAATACAAGGAAGTTGATTTGGTTGGCCTTTACAGTTAGCTGCCCAGTGACACATTTGAAAGCGTTTGTCCGAAGTGTTTGTATAACATATACCTATCTCTGTTTTCAAAAGTGAGACCAAAACATAGGTCTGCTATGTCTGATGAACATTTAGGCTCCGTTTGGATGATAAACAGCACAAAATTAGAACCACAAATGCCTGCAATTATAGCTCGCAAATGTCACTTTTATTCTTCTCACTGAATATAAACTGCTGTTAACGTAAATTATTTCAGGCAACAAGTGTTTGTACATATTGTCTATGATTTATACGGTTATACTGTTATGAGACAAGTAATGAAAGACTGATCATTTCTTCTTAAGCCATTTAATTATTCAGTTATTAATATGAAAGTGTAGATTTTAATTCAATAAAACACTGCTGAAAACGTTTGCGATTTATTCTCTGACTGTTAATGTGTTCCCTTAGGAAATGTTTCGCAACTCCTAGTTTTAAGAACACATTTTTATTGCTTTATGTTATAAAGTTAAAATGAAGCTTTGTGTTTTATGCATTTTGTTCATCAATACAACATTGCGGTTCAATACATTTCTTATATCACTGAACCACTTCAGAAATTTTATGCATTTTCATTGCTAACTTTTCATCGTGATATACTCGGAGTATCATTTTTTCCCTCCGTTTATATGCCGCCTTTAACATATAGGAGGTCATTTCGATGGCTTTTGCTTTAAAAGGGCAATTACGTTCATTCTTTTATTATTTGTGTAACTTTGGGTTTGTTTACTTTTGGTTATCATTATAAACATAAACACATACAACACACGCACATTTGCACTCTTACTCATACTACCTGGGAAAGCTATGAAGGGTATCTTAAAGAATGTGAAACTGTCCAGCTGTTTACGTGAGCTTATCGCACAAATAAGGCGAGGCAGGGCATGTACACTCTGTTCAGATGGTATCATATCTTCAGGACAGCAACGTCTCATATATCTGCAGGTGCGAGAGATCATCTATTTGTGTTTTATCACTGACTATACAAGTTACTATTATTTCGCTCTTCTAATAAACAAGATAAGAAGAGATCGTAGCGCTCGACAGCCAAGGTCAACGCCTCAACACTTTGCCAAGTGGTGCTTCCAGACTCTTGGAAGGATGGGAAATAATCCTGGCTAAAGAAAAATTCCCAATCTCGAGCTGAGCTGGGAATGGAATCCAGGACATATGGATTTGGAAGCTAGCATGCTAACCACTAGACCACAAAAGAGTCTAGTATCAGTTATAGTTAATGCCAATTTCTAAGCAATTGGCAGAGACAAATAATCAGTGTGCATTATGCCTCATTCCGCGTTTCATTTAGAGTTTGTACACCATTGTGGTGACCATACCCAACCAGGTGTTCCATCCACAACTGGAAGTCCATGAATATTTTGAAGTTCCCAAGAAATGTGCTTACTGTAACATCGTTGCCTTAACGGTATCAATGAGCCCTCTTACTTCGTTATCCTAAGCTCACTCAAGATGCCCCTTAATTAAATTTCAAATTACAGTTACTTACGTTTTTAAGATACAAAATTGTTTATCCACTTTTGCAAGTCAGTTCAATGAAAAGGAATACTTTAACAAATGATCAGCCGAAATGCCTTTGGACAAAGCTATTTTTCCCCGCTGCATATAATTCTTATATACCTCCAGTAACTGTTTCAATCTGTATAATTAAATTTGTAATGCGTAATATCGCAAAGGAAATCAGTAGTTGGCAAAGCTTTAATTGCGAAACCTTTACCTATACTAAATCTGCAAATAATTAAGCATATTAATAGGAAACTATCAGTAACTTATTTTACATGTTACGAAAATTGAAGGGATCACACATTTTAACTGTGTTGATATTCTGAGGTAAATCAAACAGAATACGAACATATGGAATCTTTTTATAACTTATATTTAAAGGCATTATTGATGTACTTTAAACTTAATTTCACTAACGAAATAATATCATTAATTTACAAGGGCAAAAATAAATTGACGTACTTCATGAAAGCATAGAACTTCTCAGCCATGAAGTACGATGGTAATGTTCAGATGGTGAGGTTATTAAACCTATATTGTGAGCAACGAACTTAAAAACACTACGCATTTACATCGTTTGGAGAGCAATGCTTGAGCATGAACAGGGTATTTATGTTCTAGAAAGATTCACGAGCCAAAATCAACATGTCAGCGTCCTTGGAAGAAGGCTGCTCCACATTTGCTGGTCTGTTGACTAAGAATAACCAACTCTTCGCTCAAGACTATATCCCATATCTTTAACAGAAAACTCCTCAGTTAACTCTTTAAGAAAAAGTATGTCTTTTTTACTACGAAAACAGCCTATTTCAGAAGTTCATGGCAGCAACGAAGTTGTTTCTTCATCTAGTTCTCTCGAAATATTTTCATATAATCTCGACAAGTTCACTTTTTTCTGCTGTCTTTTTAGCACGTTGAAAAGCTATGCGATAACATCTACTTTCAGTCCCTTTATCGCTGATACATTATTCTGGTGCACTATTGTCCTTGGCTGCTTTCATTGACTTGCAGTGATACAAAATGTTTCTCCAAGTATTTGCTTCATTATACAAATATTAAAATTTCTCTTTAAGGGTCATTCACTTTTCTATACTTCTCACTGAAAGAGCATTTCGGGACATTTCTGTTGGCAATGGTTCGTTTTGGTCTTAGCTTCTATAACTCTCGCTGTTATGTCGTTTTACAATGTAGCAGAATTTGTAGGAACTTGAAAGTATGTACTAAATTGTCACTTTATCTCCTGAGCTATCATAAGCCACAATAATCCCCAACCAGACTTTGGAGCCAACCTGTATGTCTACGTATTTACCAACTTTGTGTAACATGTTTAGTACCTAATGTACATTTCAAGAAGATAATGGGTCCCTTGACATTTACCATTCCTCGTTGCAGGACACTGCTTAAGTTCAGATATCTTCTGACATTGATGGTTTTCTTTTATTACCATTAGAAGCATAACACTAGCATAATACAAACTTGGAATACTGCATTGAATTGTAATGTGTTTATGGAGTACTAGTAAAAGATGGCAGACCAGTGATTATCATTGCCGATTATCACATGGGATAGGGGTAATTCTTAGCCACATAATCCTAGTCCTCTGCAACTTGATTATAAGTGCTTTTTAGAAATCTGAGTGTTTCGTAACCGGAATTTTTCTGTAGCATCTGATACCTAGAGTTTACCAAACGCAGTGTTTGTAACCACGTGTGTTTCTGACGACAACGCACTGCAATTTTGTCAATCTGAGAAAGTGAGTGTTCCTAGGTATTATTTCGGATTGCCAGCTGCTTTAAAATGTCTGTATTCTTGCACAACACGCTGCTGCTTGGACCTGGGGGAATCACCGTCCTTGTCCATGATATCTTTGCGACATCTGGGGCAGTAGCTGACTGATCAGTTGACTCTACCCAATCGCAGCAAGTTTTTTTTGTCCTTGCAATATTATTTCACATCACCTGGCTATACCATAGCCACCCCTAGCAGAGGAAATAGTGAATCACTGATAAATCACGGAGAACTGTGAAATATGCACTTTAAATTTATAGTTTCAAAAACGTTTTCCTGCGAAATAAGCATAAATAAGCACAGACAAACATTGTTAAAACTGCTCATCTAGGCATATCTTACGAGTTATAATTTTTCTGCTTATCCTTAAAAGTGTGGAAAAAGTAAATCATTTTTCTTAGAAATCCGGGCTTTAGTTATTACTAAAACGTATCTAAGGCCTCGTGGAATCTCTTAAGATTCGTGAAAATAAATGTTATGGAACAGTATCGGCCCTCTGACAACTGAATAGGTAACAGTATAAACCAAGTGACGTAAATTGAAGTGCAATGAAAGGCTTAAGTCCCAAAACGTTGAGTGATAATAGTTACAATTTTTTAAAAAGATTAACAGACTAAACATTAGTCCTAGTGCTGTGAAATAATGAACTATAACGTTGTTGAAGGACACAAAGTTGTCGCAGATATGCAATTTGAACCAGGTGCTGCTTTACCTATGACAGCTAAACAAACGCTTGATAACCATTACCGAGACCAGCATTACTTTCTTCATCTTTTGTATGTCTAACAAATGCAGCGTCAAGTAATTAGTTTGTTTAAGGGGTAAAAAGCCCTCAAATTGCTGTAAGCAATATTCTGTTCCTATTCCTCCCTGTGTCGTTCGTAGCTCAAACAAATGCCAGCCATCATAGAAATGTAATTACACGTACCCACATCGATAAGAACACAATATACATCCAACAATGAGGAAATTCATTGTTATTGCGCAGTGTGACAAGGTGTTACTCCAGACATTTAGCAATGTGCATGGATTGGTGGCGTACAGGACACACAATGCTATCTGTCCCGAGTAATACAGTGAAATATTTATATTATTTCATTGTACGTGTGTAACGGTAGAGGAAGAAGACTGATGATTTCAACTTCAGATATGTTCCTACCGTATGGTTGGTGCATTTCTATATACCTATCCGTCATTCTGAAAGTTAAACATTTAACGCTGTTGCCCATCTGGATGAAAAAATGCTTTAAGACTCGACTCCTATTCCATATAGTTTATCTAACATCAAGTTTTTTTTTTTTCTCTTTGTATATTTCTTTAACAATTATCATCAACTATAGGTATACCAGTATTCCTAATAACTGTCATTTTAGATCATTATTTTAGCATTATTGTGGTACCGGTAAAAATAATGAAAAGCTTTAGAAGCGAACTGACGCTCGTGGATCTATGCCGATTTTTCGGTGGCTCCCTCTAAAGGAATTCTATTTTTTGAGAGAGCGCTCTCTATTTATGGCGTACATCAGCTTTTTGTCAATATTCCGAAGCTGCATATTATACGAGCGCGGCTGATATCGATACTAAGTATCGAAGCTATATTCTGGCTTGAATGGAGCTTGACTGAAAGTTGGTATCGCTCCATCCCCGCTCTTGTATACATAAGGCAAACATTGCCTACATGCTCGCGTTCCCAGCGTTAATCCGGAAAGTTTTGAAGTCCCTCAGCGCATCAACTCCAACGCATCTTTTCGCACGGTCCTGGATTGCAAAGCTGTATAATATATACTGCAGAAGCCATATACCTACAAGTGCTATGGACATACATACAACCCGCTAGCCACGTAGCTACATACAGCGCCTTGAACGTGAATCAACATTACTGAGCATTTCAAAACCGAAAACTAGCTCTTGCTGATCCAACAAGATCCTCTACCACTCGGTAGGTAGGTACCTAAGAAATCGAGAAATATTGCATTTTATACAAAAATTCTATATAGTACGGATTTTACTAGAAACACATGTTTTGAGTCTTTGAATTCAAAAGGAAATACTTTTAGAGAAAAAAAGTGTGTATGTGTGTGTGTGTGCGTGCGTCGCACCTATATGCTTGTTATATATACGCGTATCTCCATTTCTATGAGTGTCATAATTTAAAAGCCAAAACATGCAATTTTATACTCGGAAACCTTCTAAGGATAGATACAAGACGTAGATTTCCAAGGAATTCTTCTCGTTTCAGTGAACCCTGTACATAACTTTCGGTTACATTTTATCTTCTCAAGAATAGATCTGTTACGATTAAAATACCATAGATACTGGCGTGACTAATAAAACTGAAATCATAAATTGTCTGTTAATTGCCTGGGAAGGATCTTCATTCTTAGCTGATTTTTTGTAACTGGAACACTATAAAGGATACGTGAAAATTTTGGAGTTTATTAAAATGCACAATGATGTCAAATAACTCTCCCGTAGAGTTAAATTGTTTATCTGTTTGTTAGTTTATTTGTTTGAATGCTAAAACGTTTTAACCAGTAAATAGAACTACCAAGAGGACCTCTTGTTCCTCATGACCTCAAGCAATATCTTTTAAACCACTGTCGTTTCCGCCTTCTGCTTGTGTACCTATAACAGGTCAAATGTGTTGTCAAGCCATCTTTAGGGAATGTTTATGGATCACAAGAAGTGGATAGATGAATAAGTTTTTAAATTAATCAATCGTACATCTGAACAAAATTAGTATCATGCGAGTATTACACACGAAATATTTGTCGTGATTTTTTTTTTACAGTGAAAGTGTCTTCACTTATAGACTACATATAGAAAGTAAGCAAATTAAGTTTCCGTAACTGCCTTTTAGATTACTAAACAAGCATCAACATGAAAAAAAAAAAAAAAAAAAAAAAAAAAAAAAAACTCCGTTTTATTCGCTGCATCTTGTTCTCATTTTCCAACTTGCGCATGTGCAAGGGTATTCAATCACTTGTCATAGTGCACAATGAGTTTCCCAATTCCCTGAACGAAGGAATTGGCGTCCTGTTCCTTGAACATTTCACTACTTAATCACCAACTGTCCCGTAGTTGTTGCCTGAACTTCGCCAAAAGATTATCGTCCAAAGGTGCCAAGTAAGGGTGAGTATTGCAGGTTGTCAGCGCGTGTCCTTAAGACTCGTTAATATCTCCACAGTCGTCTCACAGTGCAGATCACTCTCTTCTTTTAGATCCCAAAAAATGACCAACGAGAAAGAGCAAACATATGACACTGATATCTGTACCTACAGATTACAGTTGCAGTTGACGCTGGTCTTGATTTTCTAAAAATGAAACAGGGGAACTTGTTTTTGGTTTATAGTTAAAATTAATCATGATTTAAAAAGAAGTAATTTTGCATGTCTATCCGCCGTTCATTGCGTAGTTTATTCAGATACTATATGAACTTAAGTTAGCATTGGATGCCCAAACATGTTAATAAAAATAACTTAAGTAATTTAGTCTGTTTTGATTTATTTTGTATAGCGTAATGAAACCCATTGCGATGAATTAGTAATCTGCATTAAGTATATCGGAAGAGGAAATGTTGTGCTTAAGTTAATCTCAGTGCTTACTGAAGGGACGTTGTCAACGTCTTCGACTGTGTAAAAAAATTATAAATTTGTTTGTTAAGATTGCAAGCTATATTCCATGTCCAAAATGTTTAATTAAGTGGATTTCCGGGGTATGGTCCAATTTTATCCTAGTTTCATTTAATATTGGCATCAGGAACTATACATGTTGGGCTTTCACGGAGAGAAAAATGGGTAATTTTGGGGTAAAACAAGGGATATCGTAATACCATGAAAAGTTACACTCATCACAATAATTTCCCCATCACTTATAACTCTTTCACCTTTTAAACAGAAAACCTTTCTAGAAGCTGTACAATTTTCGACGAGTTTAATTACATCAATTAATCCACTCTGAACAAAGTATACTTTCGTGAATAGTCATTTTTGGCATTTTAGGTGAACGGTAGGGTTTCACAAAACGCAATCTGAAGTCGTGAAAGATAAGGGTTTCAGTTTGAAAATCTTGTATGTCATTGTTCCTCAAAAATTAATGAAAGTACCGAATATATCTTAAAACTCTATATGTAAAACGGTCGTTAGGAGTGGAATTAACTAATATCAGTATAATCATAGGGGTACATAAAATATATTGAAACCTCAATTTACGAGATGAATTCGAAACAAACTTCTGCACTTAACAAGCGCTTTATCGCACACATGTTGAGATTTGACGTTCTGGAAAATTCCCGCACAATGTAATCACATAAACGACCCAGCTTTGTGTGCAAAGCAAATCCAACAGTATTAAACTATGCAACCAACCAACATAGTTAAGCTTATGGAATCATTTCTGTAATATCCTCCAAATCTAAATATATAAACGATGCGGAAAACAATGTGCAGGAAATAGAGTAGAAAGGCAGTACCAAACTAAGCATTTTGAGGTTAGTAGTATGTGGTCGCATATGCATTATGCCTAGAAGACTATTTTCATAAACGTTATGCCTAATGCAGGGCGAAAGTATCCCTATTACAGGCTCCAATATCTAACAACGTCTCGAGAAGTGCATATCGCAATGAATGAGTAGAGGGGAAGTAGACATGTTCATTTCACAGTCAGAATGAAAATGTAACTCACACGACGAGTGTAGAACAGATGCCTCAAGTAATGAGTACTGAGAAACTAACATGCACATGCTGTTGCACTCTTAGTACTGAATAAGACGAGCGTTCGTGTTACCAAGGGGCACATTTGACATGTCACAAACATCTACGTACGTATATCAAACATGCTAAAGTCCTTATTTGGGTTTTAAAAGATCAAGCAAGTTATGATATGAATGGGATAATCGAGTTTATCATTAAGAACATAACATTTGTGCAGAAGAAAAGGAAATGACTAGGTATATCACTTATATTTCTTGCTCACTATTAAAAACCAAAACAGCGAAAAAGGTTTAGTTTCACTTCTTTCTCCTTAATTTTGAATGACATGCTCTTGCTACCAGTTTGAAAATTAAACCCACTGGAGCCAGGCTTCAGTTTGGAAATGTTGTAATTATTACTTAAATAAATTATTGAAGCAAACGCCAACACTTTTTTAATCAGTTCCCCAGTAAAAGAGTTTGAACAAAGCGGGCATGTTACGTACATATAACAAACAAATAAAGGGAGAAAAAAGAATAGCAGAAACACAGCTGAAAGCTAACGAGCAGAACCATAGATTCTGCTGATTATAAATAAATGGGGCAAATAAGGCAATCTGTTGTTTTTAAACACATAAGACTAGCTAAAATCGATAAAAAGTCACCCCATTCCAAAGCGAGTCTGAAATCTAGTTTCTAAAAGCAAAAAGATCCAGTTCACAAACAGGGATAAAAAGAACCACTTTGAATCACTCTCACAATGTGTTCTCTCTGGGAAGGACATTTATGTGCGTTTACGATGCTAAAGTAAGATCATATCTCAGCGAGCGAAATGACTCCGCTCGGGAACTCGTGGGCTCAACCTTCCTGACCCATGATTTTTTCGGGGGTTTCCCTGGATCGCTAGACAAATACTGGAAAGGATGGTTACATCCGCCAAATTTCCTGTCCTTCCCTTTCACCTCACTTCACATTTTACTTCACCTTTCATCTGCATACTTGCTTCAGGGTTCCAAGTGTCGGCGGCAGTTTCGGTGTGCATAGCAGGTGCTTGCTCTTAAATTTTCGTCATCCGGGACCCGTCCCCACAGGTGATCTGTGAGCCCGCCGGGAGGGGGAGGGGGACCTGCATGCGACCCGCCACCGGGAAGTTCAAATCTGTAGTGGTTAGGGACTCTGCCCTCTGCTGTCGCGTCTCCGCAGGTTCGACCATCCTCTGTTGAGTAAATTGTATCCTCTAGAAGAATTACCAGCACTTCGCAGAGTTTGACATGACAGAGCGCTGTTTTATGACAATTTTTAAAAAAATTGTATGTGTTGTAATCACAAAACTTGCCTAATCACTGCCATGTTTATACTTCTTCACATTAGCCTCCCCTTATGTAGGACTTACAAGCCAGTGCCTAGGGTCAGACGCCTGTTGGGGGGCACAGGAACCTATGGACCGGACAGTGTGAAGACCTGGAAGCAGATGGTAAGCCAACCACCAGATATGGTAGTGAGGAAGAGGATGATATGAAATGCAGGCGAAATCAATGATTGCAAAGGTGATAATGGAGAAATTGGTGGAATGGGTGGCGGGGGAAACCGGAGCACCCGGAGAAAGCCCACCCTGACGCCGCTTCGTCCACCACGAATACCACATGCGGGTCCCTCCCTAGGTGGTAGGCGAGCGGTCTAACCGCTTGGCCACGGCGCCGCCCCATTTTTATACCTGTTTGCAAAATTATTATAAAAAATCTTGTTTTACTATCTGAAGAGCGCTTGTGAAAGCGTATACAGGTGGCTTAAACACACTGAATGGTTTGTTTTTTCTGTCTTGATATTACATACTCTCGGAGGGAAGAAAAGAACTCGAAAGAGCATTGCTTAAAATATTGGCAAATATAAAAGAACAGCGAATTTTCGGAAATAGCTAATGCTATGAAAATGAAAACATGAGTGGAAAAGGTAATTGTAGATACATTTTACATTCTTGCATGTTTGAGTAAGTTTTATGTATCTCATATTTCCCACCTGTATAAAATGCAGTCAAAATGAATGGGACTACAAAGTTACAATTATTTAAGTAAAAATAAGACAAGCTTTCCATAAAAAAGCAGTTTGTGGTGGGAGATTTTCTTGAAAATGATGTTGTTCACAGAGACATATACACAGATCATGTCGTAACACTCTTTATTTGCGTTCGGGGTACTTCAAAACCTACATTTCGGACGAAATCTCATTGTCTAATTTTCGAAATTGCTATAGCTACCATTGGTAAACGGTAGAGAAAGTAAAAGTAGGGGCGAGTGCTAATCGTATCTCAAATGAACTTGCCTTGCTTCCATAACCAACCTTGAAAGCAACAAGGATGCTTGACATTCAGCAGTGCAAATATTTCGCAACTGTTTGAACAGGAGCGTGTAGAGCGCTGACTCCGCCTGCCCTGGAGGCACTTGTAACCGCCACGTATACATTTTAATGGCGGCAGACGGCAGCGCGCTCGCCGCCAACTCGAGCTTTCCAGCAGCGGAGAGCTAAATCCTCTACGATCCATAAAACATGGATAAGGCCTCTAGGAACCACTTGGTACTTGAGTGTAGCCACTCGACCTCTTGGTGCTCATATGTCAACGTCAGCATATACCGCGAATTGCCTTTTTCAGCTATTGAAAAAGCATATAGAAATCCCCAGCTGTGCAGACCATATGATTTCTGCTCAATGTAACAGGAATCTAATAGTACGAAAGAAATAAAGACTAATGAAAGAATTTATATCTCCATTATGTGCGATTTTCGCAAATTTGAAGTCAAATTGCCATGATTAATTTGCACATCTCTTTTTATTTCCGATTTTTTTCGCTTAGCAGTATAATGCTGTATGTTTAGAATTGCAAGACTCGGTAGTAAACAAACTATTTTTTTTTTTTTTTTCTTTTTCAGAATGAAAGGAAGCTTATCCTTGAGATTCCTCTAGCTGCTTTTAAGTCCTTTTATACTATTTGTTTTCCATCAACCTTTTTCTCTTTTTTCACCAAAATGCATGTACCTTAACCTCCATGTAGCAATTAATTAAACATTAAATTTAGCTAATTGTGCATGGTTGTTTCACAGTAAGCTTTGTTTCTTGTCATGCAAAGAGAACTGTATTTCAAAGCCATTAGTTGGTGACTCGCTCTTAAAATATTTAACTGTGCTTAAATCTACTACATTCCTCTATAGGTATCCAAAGAACATTACTACGAATTTTTATCCTGATTAAGTAGGTAAAAGAGTAAGTGTTAGTGCAAGAATGAGTAGAGATAGTCAGCTGATTACTATTATCGCTTAAGCCTACCATACTCCCCTACTCCCATTATACCTACAAGGAAATACGTAATAAAACCATTTCTAAAATGTTTATCTCGATTAACATCAAGTAGATAGAAGAATTAGCTTGTTTTAATAACAGTTTATTGAAGAATGGGTAGAGAAAATCATGTGCGTTTAACACATTGTTTTAGCTCGGCCCCCATTATTACCTCACTTTCAAAAATACAATTTTGACTTCAGAGTAGTCCTTGTTAATATGTCATTCTTTCCAGTAACATTTTGATTAGTTTTATTATACCTATGCATAATAATAGTTGTGTTTAACTTATTTACAATAAACCTTCTTGTGTATATTGGTTTTATTTTAACGTTTAATATTCCTCTGGTTATACGTACATCTCCAAACTAAACGTTTTTTCCATTCAGTTACAAATATTTCTTTTTGTTAATTAACTAAAACTAAAGTTAAACTATTGATTCTCTCCAGTCTACGTTATTTTAACATATTTGAGTTCCATTTTCTCAAAACGTATCCATCTGACGTAGCCACAACTTTGAATACGTAGTTAATATGCTAAACTAGATGACCCAGTGAACTTCGTAGCACCTCAAATTGATTTGATTGTAATTCTTCATTAGTGATTATCAATCCAAATCAGTCTTCCAACTACAATTCATTGAGATCGATAATATTAGACACATCGTGTAGTCTCGCTAAACAAAATTGAATGAATTGTTTTGTTTATTTCCAAGCCTGTAAAGCCAATTTACCTTAATGGAATGACTGATGAAAATGAATGTTCGCAAAATGCAATAAATTTCGATTTAACCAAATCAATTCTTGAAATACACTACACATTTGAACGAAAAAAAAACTATTTTAAATGTAACAGAAGCAGCTGCGATAGGTCCGCCAGAAACGCCATATATTGAAAGTAATCTGAAGTGGCAATTCCCATACAAAATTAATAATTTCGATTTTTTTCAATTTTTCGGCTGTTCCCTTGGGCTTTTCCTAATTTTCTATATTTCTAAACCATCCTAGTATTGAGGCAAACAAAGCCAAAAAGAAATTCAAATTGGTTGAGCCATTTTCGAGAGTAGCATACGGCTATTAATTTTTACTTTCTCTACTAGTAAGTAGGGGAAGTGTGGTATTCCACCCAAAAATTCGATGTCGAGATTTCACCGGAAACATGTTTTGAGACCCCCTGAATAAAAAAAAGCATTTTTTGATAAAGGTCCGTGTCTGTCTGTGAACAGCATAACTCAAAAACCAAAAGGCAGTTAAAAACCAAAGTTGGCATTTAAGTTTAATGTCTTTCAGGGATGCGACACGAAGATTTTGAAGAAAATTGCACCACCCTAAACTAGCCTTTACATGGAAAATTTTTCGCAGATTTTGATTTTCTTGAAAATGGCTCTAACGATTTTGATTAAAATGGTATATGTTTAAGATATTTTTATGACAAATGAAATGTAGGTATATTTTGAATTTTCTCGCTATGACCTGCGTAATCCTGTTTACTCTGGATGACTTTTGAATAACTCGTAAACCGTAAGAGATAGACCAAATCTTACTATACAAAAAATGTAGATCTCGCTAAAACACACAGTCTATGTCCAAATACTTTTTTAATAGAGTGAGCCGTTTCGGAGATATTCCTTGTTATTTGTGTCAGTTTCAGAAAACAAAACTTTCGTTAAATGTGACTTAAAGCCTACTGTATTCCCATATTGCCCTTGTACCTACAAGGAAATAAGCAATAAGATAATTTCTGCAAATTTTTATCTCAATTAACATGAAGATATGGGAATATGGGTTTGTAAGAGTGGTTAGTGCAAGAGTAGAGAAAGTAATGGGAGTGCAACAGATCAGATTTTTATGGATATAGATGAACGATGGCAATGTAAGATCCTAATGCCATGCAGTTATTCTAGAAAATACGCCAGCAGTTAATCAAAACCTAGCAAATCTTTTGCAATGCAAATCAATGATGTTAAAAAGTTTTTTGCATGAAACTAAAACCCATAAAAAGAGATTCGCTGATAAGTGAAACACTGGTATTAAATGCGTAAAAAAATTCGTCGTGTTATAATGGATAATTTTTTAGTAGAGTGAATCAAAATTTGGAATTTTAGTGTTGTGGACAGAGCCAAAGGGGTGTCCCCGTGATGTGATGTTTTGGCACTTGATATTATAAAACGCCCTGTACAGTAAGTAGGTATATTGACCAAAGCTCGGCTTTTGCCAGTAGTTGGTTTTAGAAGGGCTTACAGCAAATGCGAGCGAGAGGATAAAGCGTTTATGCGCTTCACAGCAACATGCTTTGTGCATTAGGCTGACCGTGAAGGATAAAGTTAAAAATGTACATTTTGATTTGCATTGCAGGTTGCCGGCCGGCACTCGTGCCCTGAAATTCTGAATGGCGTTTAATTATGAGCAGCATATTACGTGATGCGAATTCAAGGGGAAATGTAAATTTGATTGAATTGCGGCAACGATATGCATTGACCGAGCTATCCCCTCGCCCCTTGCAATCCTCTCATGGGGCTTGGTGCGTGATTTTCATTTCCCAAGTGCAACAACGGAGCCATGTTTGGAGTTCTAAAACATATACAAACTAGTTACATTAACTGTGCATTATTTCACGTGACAGGAGGAAAAAAAAAAAAAAAAAAAGAATAGCTGGGGGCGTGAGTGTACTGTACCATAGGTGAAGGGTAACCTGAACTCATTTAAAGTTCACCAAATTGGACTTATTTATTTGCGGTGTGCGCATGCGTTGAATTCTAGAATGAGACAGTGGAAAACCGTTAGAACTGACGGGAACAAATATGATACCGGAAAGCAAATGATAATCTGGTTGTGATATTGATAGGAAAAGGAAATGGACAAATCGCAGAACAGTAATAGCACTTTCCTCTCGGAAATTTGCTCAAATACTAATGCCAAAAGCTTTTTACTGTTTTAAACAACTTGTGTTCTCTGAGTTTATATTTTTTTTTTATTAACTGGAGTATCAAATGTTTAGCAAATAATTTATGTACAAAATTAACGACTGACAACCAATAAATAATTTTTATTTATAACCATGACAAAAAAGATACATAACTAAACAGTTTAAAAAGTATGAAGTCGCTACAGATTTTTACTTTCGCTACAACGTACGAGTACTTTAATTCCACCGGAAATGTGTTTTGAGACTATTAAAAAAAATTCTAAAAATGTGTGTGTATGTGTGTGAATAGTGTTTCAAAATTAGAATTTCAAAAACGAAAAATCGGTTAAATACCAAACTCGGCATTCATATTCAGCATCTTCTTAGATTTTGTTATTGGTTTGACTTTTCCAACACCACTTTTCTCAAATGGGAAGTCGTCCGTTTGTTTCTTGTCATACAAAGAGAACGGTATTTCAAAGTCGTTACTTAGTGACTCGCTCTTAAAATATTTAACTATCGCTTAAATCTACTGCATTCCCATTGTATCTACAAGAAATATGTAAGAAACCCATATCTGCACATGTCTA
This sequence comes from Tenodera sinensis, assembly GCA_030765045.1. NCBI lineage: Eukaryota > Metazoa > Arthropoda > Insecta > Mantodea > Mantidae > Tenodera > Tenodera sinensis. Next base: position 263,076,125 of record CM060964.1, read on the forward strand.
TCCTGATTAACCTGAAGGAGGTAAAAGAATAAGTGTTTGTATAAGAATGAGTAGAAAAAGTCAAGTGAGCACAACACATCAGATGTTTTTTAAATTCAGTGCCTTAAACTGGAACTTCACACTGTGGGTGCTATTCAATTGCTTATGCTCAGTACGAACGCTAAGCTTAAATCTTGATTCCCTACTTCTTGTAAATGACTGTTTAATCACCGTACCTTGTTTTATAACAGTTGAAAGATTGCACAAAGTTGTTTTGCTGCTTTAACTGAAGTAGAACTGCAATGTTTTGTAACCTAAACTTGCATTAAATGAAATACGAGAAATTAATTAAGATATGGAAAACATTTTTTAAGACTTCCATAGCAAATATATTTCATTGCTCTTCAGATTCCGTGAAAAATGCCGATACTGTTTTATTTTGTCTCAGTTAATGGAGGCATTATGTTTATTTTCGCTTATGGAAGGTGATTTCCCAGTCGAAATCTCTCATTCTTAGAATTCAAGGAATGATAAGTTTGCACATAAAATTTACAGACAGGCTTTGAATACCTCGTTGCTTTTATTTGAATAAATTGCCTTCGAGTGTTAAGTACATAGTGCGGTCATTATTTTGGTTCTTTCACTGTTTTTCATATGATTTTTTCTCTTTTTTGTTTGTTTTCTGTGTTTCCTCGCCAGTAGCTTGTAGCTAAATTCCCCTTTACTCCCTATTATTATTTTCCCCTCTGTTGTTATCCCTTTCCTCCCCTAAACTACACAAAATGCAAGATCATCCCACTATTGGAAGCCTTGCTCCGCTCTTATGTACTCTATGACATTCAGTTTTTTCCCCTCCCACTTAAGTCGTTGAGTCACTTTACTAAGTAATGTATCAGGCCGGTTGATTGCATCACCACAACTAACGTTAAAACAAGTACCCCTTTGGGAAACAGTTGATATGTCTAGTCAAGTGGACTCTAGTTCGGGAGAAGAAACTGCTGTCGTAGGCTGTTCGCATTCCGGGACGCCTACTTGCCAGCAAATGACATATCTAGACAAACGAAGGTCGTAAATACTGCATAAACAAACACTTAAATTGTTCTAGAATAACAGCAGTGTCGATATTAATCGTAGTTTACGATATAGCATCATAGCACGCCACGCAGAACAAACATCGTACTCAGCAGGTACTTCGATACATATTTAGAATGGGTAGTACAATCGATAAGCCATATAATTCACATAAGAAATTTGTATTATGTGTAAACATTAACACGATGCTCTGAAACCGCTAAAAATAACTTCAAACTTTGGCATATTATCGCAGTAAATACGTGTTTACGCTACTAAGGAAATTGTCATTGCGCTTATATTTGCATTTATTGCAGAAATTTGTATTAAACAATATGATTTACTTTAGCTTTCGCAACGTAATTTCGTAGTAGCTGAAGTATACGGCATAGCCCGTGGTTTGATGGTTTATGCTTACAACATTTAGCCTTAGGTTGCACAACATCCTTCCGTTTCTTCGAGGGCATTTTAAAATATTACACAAGGCACGTAGAGTTAATTAAAACTCTCAGTACACTATAAAGATAAAAAAGATATTTATATAACAAAAATACCAAGAAAACAAAAACTGAATAACCACAAATACCACAATTTGTGATGATTTCTTGTTAATGCAACCTAGTGACTTCCACGTTATCGCAATCGGGCTACTTCATCGCTGTTTACATACAAAATTTCACTGGGAAGAAATAATAGCACCTTAAACCACGGTATGTTGATTAATACGGTAGATAGCGCCAGGTAGATTCGCAGTAGACTTCCGTGCTAATGAAGAGCTGGTGTAGAAGACACTAGCCGGCTAGCTGCTTACTCTGATTGAAACGACAGTGTTTGTGACGACTAATGTTAGTATGGCTCGCGGAATCGTTTTAGAACACTCAACTACTTAAACAAAAGCTTTGATGTGAATCGCCTGCCTTCAGTAGCAGTAGGTATATCTTGTGGAATCAAAATGTAATCAAGATATAATTGAGAGTTGTTTTTCTCAAATCAGGGGTCTAGATACGAGTAGATTTCATGATCATCCCATTCCAACTATCGTGAAAAACAAGGATTGAAGGGCTCTTTTCCTAACAGAATGAATACATCAATAAATTAATAGATATGCACGATACAAACAGACGTACCTGAATCGTTCTCGTGGAAGATAAGATTGAGGCCTTCATTACTGACCACGCTTTGTTGGAACAAAAATAAGTTTTAAGCTGTGAGTACCTGATTTTCAGTATTTGGATTTCTTTCTCGGGCCAGTTAAGCTTCTGCTATATATAGCACGGTTTTTGAAAGAGTAAGAAAAAGAACTAGACCACTGAACTAATTACTGGCAAGTTTTCCCCCCTGGGACAGCAGAAAGCAATTATTACAGCATGCGTCGTTGCGAGAGGCAGGTAAGCATCATTTGTGATATTTTCTTTCATTACTCCCAAGAATAGTGGAAAGCTAGGAAGGAATGAGAAGCAGTGACACAAGCACAGTCTTAGAAACTGGGCCAATGCACACGATGACAAGAACACGTGTATCTGTGAATATTACCTAGAACGGTGAGAACTAATCATGCTGTATTACACAATTAGATGCGTTCTCAAAATTATTAGTTCATGCTCCATTATAATGATTATTGGGGCCCGGATTTTTATGTAGTAAAAACCTTTACAATATTTATTTTTATGTGCTAATGGTTCTACAAATATGCCCTAAAACTGAAAAACATATTTAAACGATTAGATAAAGAAACATCTACCTTTATAGAACAATGAATATTAGAACTTACCAATCTGCAGCAAAACATGAGATTTAAGCATCTCGTTGAAGTAGCAGTGGACAACAAATGTCATTACATAGCCTTGAGTAACGCCTTATATTAGGAGAAGGAACGTCCTACGTCACAGAATGTGAATCTAGCATACTTGAAGAAGGGAATATGACTAACAGACACATTTTCAAGTTCACCTATGTGTTCGCCTTTCAGCCACTTTACTGAGGATTTGGTGGCCACCGCTTTTCTCAAACAAAGCCTGAAATCTGTTTCTTACAACTTCTGCTTTTGAACTTAAGATAGCATAACGCTGCTCTTCAACATCCCTAACTGAAGCACGTAATGAATCAACAGAACTTTCTAGTTTGTTTATTGAACGAATCAAGAAATCAAAATTGAAAGATATGAAGATCAAATCACATTTTAAATTAGCATTCTGAATAATCTCAATCTCAGAAGTGTCTTCTTTATTAGCATCATTTACTACTGGTGCAAATACTTCCAAATGATTTGTAGAATATACCTACCGCGGCTTTAACCCAGGTACTCCAGCGCGTGACTACCGATGTAGGAGGCAATAAAAGACCGAGATTAATATTTTTGAAAGTGTCAATCCGTGATGGGGCTTTTACTAACACTTTTTTCTTGCATTGGAAACTAGAATGTCTGCATTAGGATATTCACACAATCTAAGCAGAACATGAACGACACAAGCTGCATGAATTATATTCAGGAAACTTACACTTACTAAGACCTTGGGCAACTTTCTTCATATAAGTATGCTGCGGAGTCCGTAAGGAGAAACAGATTTTACACCATTTGGCCACAAGGTTTCCAAAGCTTTATTAAACTCCTAACTATTGTTGCATGATCTGCAGCTGGAATTTCTGTACAGACTAGCAAGAATTTTTGTTGAGAAATGTTTTCATTTTTGTTTTTCTTGTTTTTTCAAATACACCTACAATTACATTTCCTACTTTTCTACCACAGGCATCGATAGTTTCATCAATGGCGACCCAGATTACTGCAGTTTCACAAATGGATTTTGTATGACATAATGTTTTCTCATACCAAATTAGAAGATATTTTTTCTCTCTTGTCGAATCATCAGGAGGATTTATATTTTTATATTTAGTAAAAAATTTCTAAGCTCTGGATTGTCACTTTATAAAGGGGAATGTCAGCTGAAATAAACGATTTATGCAAATCTAAATAAAATTAAGAATGTTCTGCTGTACCAGAAGAAGAGAATGGTGTTGGTTCTTCTATAAGAAATCGCCTCGACGAAGTACGTGACGCAGCTGCTACGTGCTTAATTCCTGACAAATGTTGCACTACCTGGGAACGTTGATCCGCACTAACAGGCTTTGCACAAGGCTGACAGAATAGTACGCCTTTTCACATTCATGTAGTGATCTGATTGTTTCCAAGCACTTCATTTAGCGAAGTATTCCGTAGTGTTATACACAGTGATACAGTAAGGATTTAGTCATTTGAATGTTATATTCAGAATCGTACTGTCTTTTATATCTCGTGGATATTGGCCTTGCCGCTGCAGACGGACCAGTTAATTAGACAACGTTCTGAGACGGCCATCTAGCGGCACGTACGACAATCACAAGGTAATTTCTCACCAATAATAGATAACGCTCCTTACCACAATATACAATTGGACTAACCGCCTTTCAAGCATGCAGTGTCAGAAATGGTGTCATAGTTGCATCGACAAGGCGTGCAATATGATACGCAGATGAAGAAAGAAATACTATATTAACTGGCGAAAATGTCTGCAGAGAAAATCTATAAAATAGATACTCTCCTCAAAGAACATAGCCACATGGTAGTTAGACCTCCTCTGTACTAATCCTATTGATTTGGCGTGGGTTAAAGTTTAAAAACTATGAGAGAATATAATGTATAAGGAGAGGTATGATTGGCCCAGCTTCTGGACTTTTAACGACACATGGCATTGATGCTGTGACTTTGGAAGTATGGGAAGAATACTCTAGTCATGTGGAGAAGCTAGTAAACGAATTTTGTGAAAGAAATGGAAGTTTGTCCGATGTAATTGACTACATCATCATTGCGGTTGCTGATAGTGATGATGATTCATCTTCCGATAGTGATAATCTACTTTGACTCAGATCTTGCACAACCGTTATAAGATAATATAGTCATACTCTCGTACCGTCATATAGTCAGTCATAAGTCATAACACATGTTTCTGTTGGGAAGTGGCAAACATATTTTTAAGTTACTCTGTACGATCGGATTATATTTCCCAGGACCGATTTAACTGCGTTAGCTTAATTTTAAAAGTCTAGAACGATCCAGTTCGCCTGTCTCCTTTATATAATTTATCTCTAGACACAGAGTAGTTGACATCAGCAAATTCCTTCTCGTGAGAGGAATATAGTAGCATCAAAAGTCCCACAGTATTCCGCTGATACTGCACTGTGATTAAAATTCAGCCAATATTTTGTACCGCAACACATTCTGTTTTACGTAATATAGATACCTATGGTCTCTAGAAATTAGCAAATTATTCTAATACATAAAATAAAATGAAGCACTCTAACGCTAATGAAATGGCTATTTGGGTTACGACAAAACGAACATCAAATTGGGTGTATATGTTGCTAAATGCGAAGCGTAATCTTTAATACAAGGCGAAAATTACTGTCTAGCTTAGAATTCGAAATTCCACTCCATTTCACAGTTAATTTTATATAATGCCTTCATAATCGTAAGAACTATAATAATAATAATAATAATAATAATAATAATAATAATAATAATAATAATAATAATAATAATAATAATAATAATAATAATAATAATAATAATAATAATAATAATAATAATAATAAATGATGATGATGATAATGATAATGATAATGATAGTAATAATAATATAACAAAGACAACAACTTACGTTTCACGGCCTCGCAAAATAACAAAGGGACGGTGAACTCATATAATATTAGTTGATCTCCTCTCTGACATCGATCATGGAGTAATAATACAGTCCGATTTAGTGTTTCTTTTGTTTAGAATTTCTCGTGGTTTGTTAGTAGTTTTGTGTATGTTGGTTACTAGGAATAAACAAGTTTATATTTACGTTACTTATACCACGGTATGTTGAGTAATACCGGTAGGTATCATGCGCAGGTTTCTCTGTGACACACGCTCTCCGTGACGTCATGCGGTGTAGGTACTCAGCCGTGGTTATCGTTATCACATTATAGCTGCCTAAAGTTACAGATGCAGATTTTCAGTGTCAAATAAATCGCTAATAAAACAGATAACTTTGGTCAGCTCTAACCATTAGATTTAAATTATTGAAGGTAAAGGAATAATTGTTTAAAATATTAAAATGACGGAGTGAAGCCAGTGCTCAGTTTGTTTAGTTAGATTTGCCTTTGAAAGCGACGAAAGCCACGATTTATCAGCAAGAAAGTAGCTTATATATGTCTTATACAACGAAGCAGTTTCATCCGGTTTTAATTTTCTTAATCTATATGCTACATAGTCTGTCAACATTTCTAAAAGTTGCACATTTTGGGAAGTTGTGCCTGTCTTACTGTTTATTTCTTGTATGTGAACTAGTTGTTCAATAAGATGGTTAACACAGGAAAATAACTCATATTCTTGCTTATCTCTTATCTAAATTCCTTTCTTCCTTCCTATATATTACTTTCGTGATATTACTAAAACCTACAGTGCTTTCAAGTACAACCTACAGTTTTCAATACTTTCCCAATCAGGTTCTTCAAAAAGGGTTTACCAGTTGAATGCAGGTATTTAGTGTTATCCTAACTTTTAATATTGAAACTGTCTGCCAAAGAATTGCGATGCTTGGTAGTGCGATGCTGTAACTTTGGAAGCAATGAACAGCTGTCAAGGGTTACATTTCTTCTCTTGTACAAATATTAAAACCGTCTTGGATTTGAGTTGCTATTACGTGCGAGACATTTAAATGAGATGCTAAAAGTAGCAACTTTAATACACATTACGTTTTATACGACGGAGAAGAAAAGACTAACTTTTAAGGTCCCAGTTTGCACTCTGTACCTCTGCAGATGAAATGAACAACATCAGAATACCCATAAAGAACCCAAGACCTAATTTGCTGAGAGCTTCCTCGGAATCACAAAATAAGAATTACATGCCGGGAGCATCAAAATGTTGTGAAAGAAGAATTAGAGAGTCAGAATATATACAGATCGATGCTCATAAAAAGTTAGCACATTCTGCGAAAGGTTACAGAGGTAACCTTTACGGTGCAGCCAAAGACCGCATGGTGCTAACTCGGCCACACCGACCTTGTTACTACGCGAGCGCGCGATTTCAGACAGCACTCTTGTCCCCTTTTCATTTTCCGTTAAATCCAGCCAAATGTTGACGGTCTTTGTTTATATAGCTTGTGCATACGCCCCACATTCACAAAGACAAAACAAGTCATGCGAAACTTTAGCTTATCGGGTAATTTAAACCACACTAATAAATAGACACAAAACAACTGTAATGCAAATATCTTATGCAAGAAATGTAAATATGACATTAATAACCAAAATTAAAGAGTATGATTGCCAATCCTGAGGTTAAAAATTGCATTAAACTTTGTTTTAGTGTGTGTGCGTTTGTGTTTGTGGGCGGGGGGGGGGGGGTTGCGCGTGTGTGGTTGTGTGCGCGTGTAAGTGTGTGAGGGTGGGTGTGTATGCGCGCGCGTGTGTGCGTGCGTGTGTGTGAGAGCGCGCGTTTTGCAGAAACATTTCGTTTGTTGCCGAATTTTAGAAAAGTTTCCTAACAGCAGTTTATAAGTATGGTATTTTTGACAAGTTGCGTTATTTGTGAAACTTTAATAGGTTGAATGTTTAGGAAGTTTATACTTGCCAATTTTTCATTCGTGTACATAAAACCCATTCCACAAGAAGCATTTGTTATAACTAGTACAGTAAGCATAAGGAACACTCAACATTTATGCATTTTAAAAGCTTTGCATATGTTTTAATGTTTACCAGTATCTCGGAAAACAAGTTTTGCTATCGGTATTCGAAACATCACGTGATAGAAAGTGAGACAACGAGGGAGGAAGAGTGGAGGAAAGGGGTAAGGGAGATACAGAGAGAAAATCTCCACAGCTAATGCTATAACGTGAAAGGAACTCCTGGTTTTGCTAATACCAGATTAAAACGCATGTAAACACGCTCGATTTATTGATAGCAAAATTCAGAATTGTATTTGTATAGAAACTAAATGCCAAAAGCTAAGGAAACCATTCATAAACAATAATTCAGAGCATAACAGTACAATACAAAGCACAAAAATGTTGCGCAAGGAAGATAGCATCATCGGAAGTTAGGAAATAAAAGTGTTGATGACCAGACAGGTCACCTATCGTCATGTGCTGCCTGCCGATTGTTGAATGTATATATGTGAGTCATACCTGCCCTGCGTTCAGGCTTATCATCGCAGTAATTAAACTGTAAAAAACACGTTTTACATGATGTTATCGCACAGGAATGCTTTTACACTTGCTTTTTATGTCCCTGAGTAACGTGTGAATCATGCAGGAAGACTTCTGCCAGCACAAATTAGTGTTGTTGTTGTTGTTTGGTAGAAAGCACAAATGCCGACTTATTTATTTATACATTTATTTATTTATTTATTTATTTATACGTTTATTTTTATTTATTTATTTATTTTACCACTTACCTATGATAGAAGGAAGTATTCGAATTTACCCAAAAATTCTATATCAGATTTTTTTACACGACTGCCCTGAACCCTCATCCCCAAAGGAAATATTAAAATTGGTCTGTTGGTGTGTGTTTCTGTCTCTCTGAACAGCGTAACTCAAATGTCTCATAAATACCAAATTTCATGCACCGTACACGCGTGCCGGGCGAAGATTTCCTAGAAAATTCCTCACCCCAAACCACGGTTTCCATAGTTGCTTTCTATTTTCTAAAAAGATTTAATCAAAGTGTTATATGTTTAAAACACTAACACGAAGAGTAAAATTACTTCTTTAATTTTCTGGGAATAGCCTTCATTCTAAATTAAGTTTTAAAATTTTGTATAATTGGCAAATTTTAACAGCTAATGTAAAACCTACTATGGAAAAGTGTAATCTTCTTAAACATAAGTTGTTAAATAAATATGTTTGGGTTTTTAACCATTTCCGGGATATTGCGATCGATTTAAACTTCCCAACATTTATTTTATTTATTTTTGCGAGCGAGTTTAACGTTCATTAACCGAATGGGTCATATCGGACGGTGAATAATTCAAAATATGTGAAATTATGCTCAAATGAATTTCAAAATATTTTTCACAGTGAATCATATTCTAAAGATTTGACTATTACCTACCTCACCCTTGTGTATTTCCCTTGTAGTTATATGTGTACTGAAATAATTTCTCTAATCTTCAATTCAATTAGCATGAAGCAGACAAAGCATAGTTGGCGTTCTCTGCCCATTATCATTTATTTTTGCCTTTCTTCTATACAGCGTTAATATTATTCACTATTCGCATACACAAAGAAAATGTTAGAAAATGATTCAGAAAAAAAATTTAAACAGCTTTGGTGTCCAGGAACTTTAATGTAATATTAGATTCACGTTATTTAAAGGTTTTTATACCAACTAAACCTCACTGTGCATTTTGTAATGAAAATAAGTAAGGAAACATCACTTACCTACCGTGTCAATAGTCAATCGATGAAAGGAAACTAAGGCTGTATTAGTTCATACGAGTGAACGCCCAGAACGGTTTTGAAAACATCACAGGATAAACTGCACAGAAAAAGAGAGGTTGAGAAGAAGAGTTAATAAAACGGCTTGGGAGAGGACACAAGGTAAGGGAGGCGAACATGAGATGGAAAAATGGGATATGAGAGGGAGAGAGAGAGATTTAACGCAACCAAGTGGGCAGAACTACGTGTTTTACTGGCATGAAATGCTTTTATGATCTAGGAAATACTTTATTTATACAGCACAGGTACTACAGCTGTTTTTGTTCATTTGTTTGTCCTACGCTCTGGCACTACTAGATACCCTGACAAAGTTACGAGCATCCATACCAGTTTAATTAGCATTGAGCTGAATGCAAAACTTGAGAATAGCTGATCTATGTACGTACTTGATAAAAACTCAGCATATTTTAAGCCCATCTCTGTAAATTTCTACTTGTAATTAGATGTAGCGTTCAATGCTATTAACAATAAATCGAAGCCAGACAAAGCAATATCTCATAGATAGTGCAGAGTTTTGCAGCGAATTAAATTAGGAGAGATGTGAGGAAGAAAGATGTTTAATAAATATGCATTTTATAGGCTGCTTAACGACCTGCGGGGTTTAAAATTGCAAAGTTGGCCACACCGCTTTATGTGTTACGCTCTATGTTATGAAATGGACCCTCCCTGTTGTATAATTAAATACATTCGCAAATTACCAATGTGTTTGCTGTGGCGACATGGTATTGATGTGTTTTTGTTGTCCTGCTTCCATTATACCTACAGCCAGTTTTTATCACTAAAATTACTAACTAGTCAAACATAGAATTTTATGCAAAACTACACCGAATAAATACAATATATTCTGGCTTAAAGTGCGCCACACAACTGTATTCGTGATATTAGTAGCAGTAGACAAATTAGAGCTATGCTTAAGCGATTGCAAGACAAATTCTTACTTTGTAATTACACCATGATAATAATCATTGTGTCTCACGATAAAGGAGAACTCCTCAATTCCATCATTATTTACCAACGGCGTATACCGGACCCCTCACTTGAGTGCTGATTCGTTGCTATGTAACCTTTATTTCCTAATGAATCAAAGTTTGAAGCTTTACAGCAGCAAAAATACATATCAGTATACTGAATGAAAGGGAACACAATATCATATTCAAACTCTGAGCCAGTCTTTGATACTTGCCGCATGACATGTATTTGGAATGAGGGAGAGAAGTAAATCGACCTTTGCCCTGTTAAGTGGCTTTAGTTTAAGTTACGACTAAACATTTTCCATAAGAAAGGCCTACCATGCTTTCACAAGACCAAAGAAATTTAAGACGTTATATAATAAACGATAATCTTCAATAAACAGTCAATTAAACTTCCAAATTCGACATAATACCTGTCATAGATGCTTTTAGCTGTACTGAAGGATGGGAATCTGATATTCTAGTTCTATTTTTACCTTTTATTTGTCTTCATTCAAGAGAAAAGTTGCTCGCAAATATATGTGGAGGCAAAACATACTAGCGCTAAATGTCCTAAGAAGAGGATAGTTTAAATACCTCGATTCGTACACTCTTTACAAATACTTCCAACTGTGTTACAACCACCAGTGTTTGTTACAAGAACAATGGAGCTGACGGCAAGTAAAGAGGTGTATCGGTAGGTACAAAGTCCATGTGACACGCAGGGAGGGTGAGGCAAGTTCGGCTCGGTCATGAGCCTGCGTTTTATTATTATTATTATTATTATTATTATTATTATTATTATTATTATTATTATTATTATTATTATTATTATTATTATTATTATTATTATTATTATTATTATTATTATTATTATTATTATTATTATTATTATTATTATTATTATTATTATTATTATTATTATTATTATTATTATTATTATTATTATTATTATTATTATTATTATTATTATTATTATTATTATTATTATTATTATTATTATTATTATTATTATTATTATTATTATTATTATTATTATTATTATTATTATTATTATTATTATTATTATTATTATTATTATTAATTTATTTATTTTTTTAATGTCTTTTGTACCAACCCTGTTAGTTACCATTTTAGTTGATCTTCTGATAGAGATAAAAATGAAAAGTAAAATAAAAGAAATAACGAATTATCACTCCACACGAGGAATTGAGAGAACAATAATTAAGACATACAATAATAGTGGATGTGAATTGGCGGTTGGAAAAGGATACATTGCCAGACTTATTTATGCAAGAATGCGCCACTTAGGCGCCTCAACCCCAAAGGGAAAAGCTACTGAAGGACCGCGATAGGGACGACAGCGATCTAGTCTCCCAGCTGTTCAGCCTACTGGAGAACAGACGTGCCCAATCTTCCACTGCGTGCCCGAGTCCAACCCAATCCAAAAATGTTCCCAAAGTGTGGTGGTCGGACATTCGGTCCAACGTACTGCTAGTAACGTCAGGAGCATCACGAGTACTTTAGGAATCCGAAGCGCCCGCATCACGGCAGCTGAAAGGGTCAGAACTCCTCCCTACAGAAGCATGTCTAAAAATGTAAGTTCACAAAATAGTAGTAATATACATGCATTCATGTGTTTATGATGCATCAAGTTATTTATCTATAAGCAATATGCAGCACTTTTATTCATTCTGTAGATCTAGATTTCATATTAACCTATATTGCCAGTTTTATATAGCATTGCTTTTCCTCCTACCCTGTATTCCAAAGCACATTAGTACACTGAAAACGGGAGTTCTCAGTGATAGATAAAATGAATACGTACAAAGCAAGTACGCCGTTAATATGGGAAAATTAAAACCGTGCGCCTTTCTACTTTTTTTTTTTTTTCTTGTTTAGGTAATTGCTCAAGAGCAATATCCTTTTAATTTAATTTAGTGAAGTTCATTACTGTGGCACAAATGATCCATAGAAAGGGTCTATTTCGGTCGCTTTTGCGCTTGTAGATGGGATTTTTTCCCTCTCTAGTGTAATTTTATGTCATTGTTTTCCCAGCCTCTTACTGATTTTGATTCCATTATGCTCTCAGTAATTAAAAGCTAGAACGCAGCGGCATACTTTAGTCCAATCATTAAACGTGCAATGTTTTTTTTTTTTTTTTTTTTTCCTCGTGCCATATGCTCGTTCTTAATCGTTTTACCTTATTTATTGCTAATTTTAATTCGTTAGCTTAATAATACTAAGTGTTTAATTATTAATAGCAAGGCCAGTTATGTAGGGTGGCATAATTTAATATTCCATATAACCTGCTAGTAACAACTGCAATAAGTACAAACGCTGCTCAGGCATCAGGATAAAGTAACTCGAAAGGTTAAAACGTATAGGTTTTCATTTTTCAATCAAAAGTAATTTCAAACATTTACGCAAAACGTGTAACACTTTATATATCTGATCTTTAAAGGACTTTGATGCATTGCATTTAAATTACGTATATTTTTAAGTTATTTCCTCACTAATTATTTTCACAGTTTATTGTTTAAACTGTCCCTTATGATACAGTTTTAAGATATACATTTAATTTTTCTAATCAGTATACAAACTAATATATTTCAGTATTTTATATATTAGAACCTAAAATCATTACAAAAATGGTATTAATGCTTGATATTATAAACTTGCAATGATTAAAATATAATTAACCGAATAGGCTAAAGTAAATAACTGTTAGAAGTATTTGAGCCACAGAACTGAAAGTATGCAATCTCATTCCTTCAATAAATTTCCACGAGGGTTCCTCTAGTGCAGAAAACTGTTGTATGCGGCATCTTAGAGAGTGAAAAGAATCGAGTGCCATAATTTTATGGGATGAATACTAGCTTTAGAAGTAACATGTCCCAATTGAATGTTGATTATGAGCAAGTTAGGGGATTCAGAAGGCCGTACCAATAATTAACATACATGGTAGGGCAGCGATTTCAATTACAACATGCGTCAACAAATAAGACGTTGGAGGGGGAGGGGGTGGAAGAAAAAAAAATACAGGTTCCAGGCGACGAAAAAATACATCGCGCAAAAAGATTAAATGTGGTATTACTGAACCGATGTATATGTAATAGCTCTGTTTCTCCTTGCTAAAACATTTATACATATGTGATATGTTAGCAGTGTTGCCAAACACTTCATGTAAAAATAGCTGTCCTCTTGAAGCCTATTTGGGACAGAGAAAAAGACAATTTAATTTTTCCCTTTGGTAGTCTCCTACTTAATTTCTTACTTAACATGGAGTTCCCTCTCATCCTCATATTTTTTCAAGGTTATAATGCTAAACTATCCATATTTTGTTTGTTAATTTTATATTATATAGCCGTAGACTCTTAAAACTTGGGGAATGCAGACAACTATAATACAGAATTCATTTTTCAACTAATTCATTTTTAGCTATAACTTGAATTTTACCGTGAAAATATTGATATGTATGTATTATTTATATTTCATCAAAGTTGATTGCTATTAATTTAGTAGATTTTCTATACTTAGTGTTATAACTAATTTTGTATAATTTTAATTTTTTCGACAAACATGTTAATTTGTTTCGTTATACTTTTGTCTACTTGGCAGCCCTCAAATGAAGAAAGTACTTTAAATTAGCTGTACTTTGTTATTGAATAATTATTGCTTGGTTACAAAATATACTGTAGAATTGCTAATATTCTCCCGTGCATTTACTATTAGAAGCACAATGAAAACAAAATATTTTAATGTGTTTAATTTATGCATTTCTACGAAAACATTAGGGTACAAAAATTCAACAGTTGATTTCTTCAAAACCTCTCACAAATTAGGGTACAGAAACACAACACTTGATTTCTTCAAAAACTCTCACAATTTAGGGTACAAAAACGCAACACTTGATTTCTTCAAAAAGTCACAATTTAGGGTACAAAAACGCAACACTTGATTTCTTCAAAAACCCCCACAACTTGGGGTAAAAAACGCAACACTTGATTTCTTCAAAAAGTCACAATTTAGGGTACAAAAACGCAACACTTGATTTCTTCAAAAAGTCACAATTTAGGGTACAAAAACGCAACACTTGATTTCTTCAAAAACCCCCACAACTTGGGGTAAAAAACGCAACACTTGATTTCTTCAAAAAGTCACAATTTAGGGTACAAAAACGCAACACTTGATTTCTTCAAAAAGTCACAATTTAGGGTACAAAAACGCAACACTTGATTTCTTCAAAAACCCTCACAACTTGGGGTAAAAAACGCAACACTTGATTTCTTCAAAAAGTCACAATTTAGGGTACAAAAACGCAACACTTGATTTCTTCAAAAAGTCACAATTTAGGGTACAAAAACGCAACACTTGATTTCTTCAAAAACCCCCACAACTTGGGGTAAAAAACGCAACACTTGATTTCTTCAAAAAGTCACAATTTAGGGTACAAAAACGCAACACTTGATTTCTTCAAAAAGTCACAATTTAGGGTACAAAAACGCAACACTTGATTTCTTCAAAAACCCTCACAACTTGGGGTAAAAAACGCAACACTTGATTTCTTCAAAAATTCACAATTTAGGGTACAAAAACGCAACACTTGATTTCTTAAAAAAACTCTCAATTTAGTGCAGGTTTTATATTCACGTTCCTGTTAGCTATAGCATGTTCTTTGGCATCGAATATTTGACTCTCCGTGAGTTAGGAGAAAATGGTTTAGCTAGACCCTATAGAAAGCCACAAAAACTGTTTCATTAATACTATTTACGAACTTTTTTCTCAACGAGCTTTCAAAACTAGTAGTTACATTCTCATTATACAAATGTCAGGTTTCACTGGAAGTGGCTTATTTTTAGCTTCTTTAGTTTGAATTACAATTTCGGCAGGAATTTACCGGAGCTTTGTTTAAAGAGTCCCGAGATACCATTTTATAGAAAAAAATTTTTTTTAATTTACAGCTTTTGTCTGAAGTATTTATTCAATAACAAACTAGTGCATTATAAATTATTTAATGCAACCCCATTATTAACAGCTTGTTACTGTATTCATTATCTTGCATTATTGACTGATTATGGCACGCATGCCAATAGGAATGACGTACTCCCTATAGCAATTACGTAATACTAGTATGCCAAGTTGCTGTGGTGTAAAGAGAGAAGATGAAACCATTGTGGAATCTTTTTTATTTTGCAACGAAGATGTAAAAAGCTTTGTACATTATTAACTATAGAATATTTGAGATCTTAATTTATAATTATATACAGGACGGAAGGGAAGTCATTACATTCCTTCTAATATGTGCTTCATAGAAGTATTACAAACAGAAAAGTCGAATGGTATTTTGTTCTTTGATCAGCCGATTTCGAAAAAAATTAATTGTTTTTTGTCCAAATGGGATGCGTAATTCCACAAGAATGTACGAAGATAAGTTTGTTACTTGTAAGATGCGTAGGGTAATTTATTTGTGACATAGCTTCGGTGGTAATTATGGGACATCACACAGGGTTTCGAAATAATTAATCACTTAAAAGACGTGAAGGAATATTACGAGCAGCTCCTAAGTACGTGTAGCATGTCGATAACGTTGCATTGAGGGTGGTCAGACAGTTGAATTGGTTTGTGGATGTAAATATGCGGGCACTTTCACTTTCGCCTTGATGATTTGGAAGCTAACTCTTGTGATTGGCGTACACCCGCACGGTATACACAGGACAAGGCAGGGTATGAGTTTGTTTTCAAGACGCACCGTTACGATGTTTGTTTATGTACTGAGCTAGGGAAAGTGATCACCCACACAACCTGCAGTGTTGCCAGCTTGTTTTTGACCAAACTAAAATACCTCCGTAGGGGATGGTCAGAGACAAAAACGTATACAACATGTGTTCCAAATACCGAGATCTATCTCTGGTTTAAATTAATGTAATGACTTCCCTTCCACCCGGTATGCTGTACTACTGGTAATAGACTATAACACATTCTGTAACACCTGCTCGCTTGTCTTCCAGTAATGCAATACACGCAATTGGTAACTTGGTGATCGGTTTAACACGCCAGGTAATAAATAAATACAGGAGAGAAACTAACGTCTTATGAAGACGCTCTCACTTACGTCGCCAATGGACGCCGAATTATTTCATGATGTAGTCAACTCGTGGATTATTTTAATACGACACTCTGAATAATCATCAAGATTATCCGCTTGTTGCATAAATTACTAGTATCCATCACAGGAATTATTAACATGTATGCCCTCGGGCAAGGTATAACATTAATATAATACCCTTGGAACATAAACAGTCGTTACGTTACGTTGAAAGTGTTTAGTCTTCAGAAGCATGAAATCCTAAAGCTCGTCTTCTCATTGTGAAACTGAATTAGCTACTTAGAGATATAAAAGTAAACTAAGGCTTTATTCAACTCTGCCGTTTGATCTATTTGAAACGTTTAAATACTATTATACTTTACATTGCAGGCAAGAATACTCATTGTGTATTTCAAGATGTTAGGGGTATAAGTGTAGATAATTTGATAATTGATAGCTTAATATGTACCCAATTCAGTGTTATTTGTTTCTTCTCTTCGATAACAGTTTTTCTTTCCCACAAACACATCACATAATTTACTACCTGACGTTCTCTGCACGGGCGCAACTGCGCCACAAAATGCACAACGCCTGTGAGTATAGACCATACGCTTTGCCTCCAGGTGTTCACACTTGAATGTGGCTTCCTGGCCCAAGTAGTCTGGGGTCTTTGACTTTTCTTCGAACTAAGTTGCGCATTAAAATAAACAATGAATGTAGTGAAAATTCAAGGAAAGCATTACAGTCACAATTAAAGGTACCTAACTTCCTGTTTCATTTCTTTATCTATGAATGCGTAATATGTACATTACACAATGAATACTTGGGTATATACCAACTGTGACTGATTCCTCTATTTGTTATTAACAGACAGAGAAACTTGGACACCGATGGCAGAGTGACAGATGACTTCAGGTTAACTTTGTTGGATAGTATAGCAGACCCTACTGTGTGTTTTCACTTCGACCTCTTTGATTCTAGCCTTGGGGTAGCTTGACAGACTTACAGCATTACTAACGCACTGTTTTGGACAGTGCTCACTTTAGCAGATGGTTGTGTTTCCACTTCGGCATCTTTGATCCCATGTAGTGTAGGTATAACTTGACACATTGTGACACAGATGTCGAACTTGAGCCAGCATTGTTGTCAGGCTTGTCCGCATGTTTCTTTAAAAGGAAAATATAAAATATGCAGTAAACTTTCACCACAGAAAAGAACTGGATCGCCCTTTGTGTGAAGCTGGAAAGCCAATGAGTGCCCCGAATATACTGTAGTGTTGTTTACAATACAATGTTGCAGTTCTACATAAAAATCGTGGATCTGTTGAAGGAAATCCACCTGAGGATAATGAAGTACATGAATTGCACATTATTTATGCTGTGCTTCATCACGTCATATGACGACCTCCAGCCCACTTCCTTGCAATACAGACAATGTTTAACTGAAAATCGTTGGAGATTTACTTTTGGGACCTTTAGAAAATACATTATAGCGCACTGTACTCTAATTCTGCAACCATAAAAGCATTGACTTAGCTCAATGAACACACTGTATTTCACAATGAACATCGATATTTTTGTTACGAGTACTATAAATACACAAGAGCTGTAAATTTGTCCCATAACATGGAAATACTTTGATTTGAAAATATACGGATATAATTTTAGGAATAAAGGTGTGTGTGTGTGTGTGCGTGCGTGCGTGCGTGTGTGTGTGTGTGTGTGTGTGTGTGTGTGTGTGTGTGTGTGTGTGTGTGTGTGTGTGTGTGTGTGTAAATTATTCATTAATCAATAAATTTTACAATTAATGAACGAAATATCCAACCAAGATAGGTATGCCATGAAAATTACTGACTATGTTTGAAGCGTTTAGAAGAGTGAACAGGGTAATTTCGTCGCATCCATATCGTTTCGTCTTGCTGCTCGCTCCCTCTACACTGACTCCGACAGTACCATAGTTAGACCTAAGCTGTTTCATCGGTGTCTAACTTTCCGTGCTTGGTTATTAGTTTTATGCGATTGACCTAGACATTCGTTATCGCGAGGATTGACCGTACTGGTTTACCCTTTCCAACATCCCTCCCGCGCCTTCGGGCTAAATAAACACATATGGCTTATGTGTGCCACAATCCATACGTGGAGGTACTTTTTATTTATTTTTTTAAAATTTGTTGTACATATAACAACATGCTCCATTACATAGTAATATTACATGGAGGTACTAACCAACCTGAAAACATACTACTGCCAAAAACTAAAACTATTAGTCTGCAAACGAAGTACATTTTGCCACAATGTTGTTCAATATACTATTCTAAGTTACCAATACAAATATCTGCACTTATACCCCTAACACCCTGTATTTTATGTATGTCTGTTTCTAGTGTTTTTATCTTTTGCCATATATGACAAACCAAAATATAATTCCCCCTTTTGGGCAGGTTTCCCATCCTGTTTCCATAAAGAAAGGACGCACTAATGCTTTTAATGATGCTGTCTGCTTGTCAATATTTGCATATGTATTATAAATAAACTTCATATGTGTGATATATTAGTGCTTAAAGAATACTTTGAATTTGTTTAAAATGTATTACAGGTATGGCAGTCATAGGGAGAAGGAAGCCATTGTAGTATATTTAGCAGAGGAATAAATGCTTGTGGTTGTGCGTTATTTCCGTTGGGATCACTGAGCGTGTTATTTCCGCCTATTGTAATGGGCCAAGGCTTTGATGTATTTATTTTTAGCCTTTACGCATTTATTTTACAAATAAAATACACTATACGCTTTTTAAGCACTGCAGTGTTTTCTGAAGTGAGCTTTTTTGTAGAGTGTATTAAAGCTGCATCAAGATGAAAGAGCAAGGAAGTCTGGTGTTGATGTACAATTGTGCCGATTTGTTACAGACATTGCTAAAGCGGTTCAATTGCCTTATTGACGAATGACTTTTAAAAGCATAGCGTTTAAGTGTGTGCCACTGAACATTCACTACAGTCGTTCCCAACATTTTCTGCTTATGATACATTTTGCCACTATATATGGCACTATAAATATTGGATTTTATATCTAGTAATACAGAGGTGTGAACATCATAGTCTCAAGAACATTTTTACTATACAGATTATTAGAGGTTCAATTGATAATAATTTACAAGCTTGTAAAATCAAACCAACACTGTAAGTAAATGCATATCAGCTATTTTTCGTTGTGAATATTTATTTTCCATCAATGGCATTTTATTAGTAATTTCTCTTGTTGAAACATTTTCTCAACCCATGGACTCAAAAGTCTACACAGAACAAAAGGTACACACCATAAGTGTCTACTATTTAATTTCCAAATATAGTCTAGAATTTCCATTGACATTACTAAGGATAGAATGTCTAAAAATGATATCTAAGACCCATTTTTGGCAAACTTGAAATTCAATTGCCTACATTACATTGAAGAAAAAATCTCTGAATCTATCTAGTAGCACAGGATAAAAGTTCACTCTGTAGCTTTATTTTCCGTTTTCATATGCATAAACATCTAATCCCGATTATTGGAATATTCCATAAGCATTTGTCACACTCAAGCTCCAATATCTTGGGGACATAACCTGGGGCAGTTATTAATAAAATATTTGTCTTGAGCCTAATATTTTTAACACCTACAATTTTAGGAACGTTGGCTTCTGTAGGTCACCTATATAGGTCACATTGTCCCCTGAACCTAGTATGAAACATCTCGAGAACCGCTGTAGGTACCCAAATGAAAAACCTTATAGCGATGGTTTTCGTGGCTGGTGTTAATGTATCAGGGTACGTTTTCCTGTGGGTTTGCTGGGAAAGCTTCCAGATGTGGATGCAGCTGCGGCATCCATTTCTAGTGGCGCGTCCATAGGCTCTTTATGGGAACCTCTGAGGAGATTGCCGAGTATTTATCCAGCTAGACCACAAAAACCGTACACTGTTATGTGAAGAGTCTGAAGAAAACCCATAGGTACTTTTCAAATTTGGTTAAAATTGGAACAAAACTAGTATCCCCTTAAAATGCTTAGTTGTTAGCTAACCGTTCCACGTGGGTAGATATAATTTTATACAGATTTTTCATTTCAAAGCTTTCCAGCCTAAATGTTAATTTAATTTTAATTTAATGTAAGCAAAAAGGGTTACTTAGATTAATCGGAAGTTTAAATCCAGGCTTAATTAAATATTAGCCGCTGCCCCTTCAGCCCAAGCTTTTCGACTTAGAGGTTTCAAAGACCATTATTATATTTTTGAAACAGCTTACATTTCTTACTGCAGTTCATTCATTTTTTCTCACATATTTTGTTTTGTACGTCTGAGAAATCCAGATTATTGATGATCAGAGCTGAAGATAATAAACCTACAGAGAATTGAGCACCACTTAGATTAGCTCTGTCAAGAGTGCCTAAATAGACTATGAATTTCTAGTAAACAATAGAGCACATTTTGAACATTTAATTTAGTAAGTTGAATTAACATAAATACAGAACATTTTCCAAAATAAGTTGTTTTTTCATCCTATTGACTTACTCATTCTTGTTCAGGTTGTCAAAACAATTGAAGACCACGGGTGTGCCGTGTAGCATATACGAATTTGACTTTCGAGACACGACTTTTTTGTCCAGAGTGTACATAAAAAGTTGAAATGTTACTTGAAAGTGTGTAAAAAGCATTTGTTGCTCTACGTCAAATTTAGTTAAAATCGGCAAAAATTGTGGTTAGTTGATAAATAGAAGACCTAAAACTTACAATTTTAAACAGATACACTACTAGAAGGAATATCAGATTAAAAGCTTAGAGAGTATTTATCCATCTATTTAAATTTGATTGAAATAAGCACAAAATTAAGGATGGCCACTGTTGAAAATATGGAGTTTTGGGGATTATTCGTTAAAATGCAGGTAATACTAGTAATACGTTTCTTAAATGCTATTGCGTTATTTCCACCGTAAAACCAATGTACATATATCAGCTACTTTCCTACTTTTTTGTTTCCTTTCTTTCTTCAGAAATGATCCTTTTCTTTGAAGCGAAATTATGACACGTATAAACATTAAGATAATCCCTTAAGTATATTCACTTACTAGAAAGCAAACCAGAGAGAATGTTAAAATGTACAGCAAAGTGTCATTAACCTAAAAACGATGGAAACGATACATTTTTATGAGTAGCAGAAAGATACCGAGTAAAGTAGCAAGTCATGTTCCCTGAAAGATGGGACTAATATCCATAGATGGCGCTGGAAAACGATTATGGAAAATTGAATACATATCTTCATCTAAAGCTTCATGGACGGTTTATCTTAACAGTTTCTCCTCTACGGTGTGTGTATGTGTGTCATATGATTCTGAGCTTACGGAACCGCGTTCGATTGCTGCTGCTTCAGCGTGGGAATTTTCTCATCAGTGGCTGCCCTTACTATGACTGCCTTTGATGTGTATGTAGATGTGCAAGTCATTACCTAAGGCTAATCTGGAGGTGCTCGACTCCGAAAATGTTACAGCAGCAACTACATCTATAGAAACTATTATGCTGAGATTGAAATAGATGCCAAAACTTGTTTGAATCAACTTTTTACTTTAGAGAAAAGGTACAAGCGAAATACTTAATGAACAGAACAATTTCTTCCTTATTGGTTAAATGTTTAAAATAGTATACAAAGAAAGTACTTTAAAAACTAGGTTTAGCTGCTGCAATAATCAGATACCATTGTTATTATTTCCAATAGAAATGTTTGTGGACCAGTTAAACACAGTGAAAATGTACAAACGGCAAAGTGTAATGAACAACTTCCTCGTGGTTAAATGTTTAAAACATTATACCAAAAGTTAGTGTTAGCTGCCAAAATAGTAAGAGATCGTTGTTACTCTTTCCCATTGTTGTAAAACAGCTAGTTGCAGTTGAAGTAAGACCCTTTCGATGTTTGAAAATTCAGAAAAGCCGCATTTTTCCGAGGGGATGATCACGAAAAGGCGATAAAATTAACAAATGAACTCCAAATTTGAAAAGCGTCCCATTGCTTTCACGTACATCTCTACCTTGACACTCTTCGTCAGCATTGATATACAGATTGTGCGAAAAGTGCTAATTACGTACCCTATCCCATGTTTTACTTCTCGATCATGGCCGAGTTACATCTACATATTTCTGCGCTAATGTTAATTAGCTTTTATCAATACATTTCGCAGATTCTTCCAAATAATTGATATCAGTGCGTGTAAATTTAAAGGTTCTTTGGTGCTTATGACCTCAAAGGATCCGTAAAACTGCGCCGAGAACTTGGTTATGTCCAGGACTACAATGCCAGGCATCATAGACACTATTGGTTTTAACTAGATGTGTCGATATACTTGCTGCTGTTGACTTGAGTGGCCCGACGGCATGTTTCCCTTTCCGGTGCAGTGGCCTTCGTCCCATTCAATCCAGATCTCACATGTCGGAAAACATTCAGGGATTTCATTAAAGGTAGCATCGAAATGCATACACCTATGCCATTAAAGAGTGTTTTCCGTGCCTCATTTCTATTAATGACCCTGGAGATTTTCATTAACATAAACAAGAGGTTATAGAGCCATATTCATCTCTGCGGAGGACAGTGCATCCTCAGACTGTCCACAAATTATGTACAGTACCTTTCGCTCGTACTGTATTCGTCCCATTAGTATATCGGTACTGTAATTCTTGCATTTCTGTCAGCCCTTTGTCTCTGAAACGTTTGCCACCAAGATGGGATTAATCAAAAACGTACAATACCGGGAATAAATCTTGGGGCTAAAAGATGATGCTCAAGTCTCAGTCCAGCCGTCAATTCTCTTCTTGGTTATTTGCATTATTTAGTAGTGAAGTGCTACTCCTCCATGTAACAAATGACAATCCTTTCCATATTGTAGCCCGAAATTTTAATGCATTTCCAATTGACCGATTCTAAAAACGCCTTTACATCGTCACATTTGAATCCTAAAAGGCACCATATTTTCCTCGGCAAAGAAGATGATTTCATTGCATTTAAGCATTGTTTGTTTCCAGTTGACAGTGATGCACCCTTTACATGTTCCCGTTAAGAATCCTCTGAAGCATAGTAAGAGCTACGTTTCAAGGACAAGACGGTGTATTAAATTCGCACATACAAGGTTTTAGCATTACGTATTCTAATGATTTGCGTAGCAGTGAGGTCAATAGGTTATTCAGAAGATGAACTTTGCATTATGGGTTTAGCAACCCGAAGTGTCAACATTTTGATCCATAGACTTTTAATTATTCAGACGTCTGTGGAATGAAAGACAACGTAAGAACTTCTGTTTCCTAGTAGTGGTCAAATCTTCAACAAAATGCGGCTCGATGAATGTTGAGCTAGAGCATTTTGGCACCTCACAAATCATTTGATAATAATCGTGTCTAAAATCTATATTGTTCAACTGTGGTTATCCCTAATGGGAGAATTATATGAAATGTAAAGAGTTCATATGACGAACAAGAGAGGCATATATAATACTTCAAATTTATGTTCTTGTTCATCCAATACTGTGCCTATCAAAGTTATTCCTGGTTTATACTTAATGCAATACTTGAGGTATGTTATATTTTGACATTCATTCAAACGATTTTGTATGAAATTGTAAGTCGGATGTACCCGAAATTGCTTATTTTCAATCATATCATTACCCTGTGATGCTGGCGGAATACATAACGTTCCTATTCATTTCCAGGTTTCAAGATTTTAGGTAATGGGATCCGTTGTTTGGATAAACTTACCTAGATATAGCAGTTTTGCAACCATAAATTCACTACCGAAGACCAAGAAGACATCCAAAACAGCTTTTATTTCTTAGCAGATGTATTCTGTTTAATATAAGCATTTGTGTGGCTAACTTATGTACTAATAATTGCATTTCTGTTTCAAACTTGGCTCCTTCTCTCTAGAAAATAGCTCCCTTGATTGGTAGTATATTATTTTTGCTTGCCATTGATGTGACCCTAGTTTTATAGAAAGTTCAAAGCTACCTCAATATTAAGGGTATTTGTGAGTGGATTTTTGTGAAACAAACAGTTCTATGCATGTTGTACAAGACTAATCAGTGATAGCAGCCGCATCTTTCACTAGTTGATACATGATCATCTGCAAATGGAAATTATCTTAGAATAGTGTACTTTCACCTTTAGAACTATTTTCAAACCATTAGTATTACACAAGATTTAAACGGTAGCTTTTGAAACAAGAACATCCTCATAAGTACCCTTATGTTGTGTTAAAACACAAGCAAAACAGAAGGCGTACTTTTGACATCCATGTGTGCTTTTTGTTTTCTCAATGCATGATATAACCGTTTATGGATACGTATTTTTCTACTGGTGAAGGAGTAAGTTTTCTGCACTGCTCGCATCTGTGCTTCTCATACTTGTCAAATTAGATCTAAAAACCTGTTTGTTTTTTTTTCTTTTTCAATTTGTAGAGCTTAAATGTTAAAAGCTACTCCATCAGTTAAAAAAGATGTATCCTTTAATAGGGAGTAAATTTAGGAAGAGTTATTCTAGCTTAGAATAAATGCACTCCATCTGACTCCTGGAGGTTTCAAGGTTAGGGCTGCTTGCTGGTGTTTAGAATGTAGAATACTTCTACTGTGTAGAGCTTATTTTAAATGATTTTGGCAGTTAAACATAGGTGTTTTCCGTTTTTTTTATTTTTGCAGACCTCTAACCCTTGGAGAGTGCTACACCGAGCAGCCAACCAGCTTGCTTGTTCCATCCGGCCAGCCAATCATGCGCTAGCTTACGTCTGCCTGTTACTCCCTTACCCCTTTTCGGAAAGCGCCATTGCGTGCTGCTTAAAAAGCTTCTCGGCTGCAAACCCATTGAGCAGTTTTTACATTTCGCTTGTACTATCGCTTTTCTCATCCACCATCTCTCTGTGTGCATCTTTAACTGTGTGCGTCCGAATCCTCCAGAAAGAAGACTGACTCTTATTCCTGCGAAACACCAAACGACTCTGCTTTGTCTGTCTACCGCGTTGCTGCTGAAATTCTTTCATTAAAGCTTGTAACGAAGAAACAAGTCGCTGTCGCCAATTTTTATTGTTTGAAGATTCTGGGGATTCGCGCAACACCAACTCATCGGGCTGTACTCCAACAACGGCTAGCACTACCACCACCTCCATCAACCAAGTGACGTGAAATATGGTTAAGGATTTGCCTACAGCTGACGTCTAACTAGCTCCTTCCAAGAAGGAGAGAGATAAATACAGAAAAACATTCAACCAAATTAGTTTTGTACGGTCGAGTGGGGAACTTGAGAATTCAGGGTTTCTCTGTCCAAAAAGGCGGTGATTTTTTTTCTTTTTTTAAGAAAACGGTGATATTAAATGGTCCAGTGATATTAACAGTTTAGGAACCACATTATTTTCCTCGTTACTAGTCTTCGTTTGCCATATATATAAAGAGTATATATAAACACGTTCCAGGTGAACTTAATACATAAATATTAGGCTATTCAGCGTGGAAAGTAAAGGAAGTGTGATCCTAGTGGGGAAATAATTTGTGTGTGTTGAAGCAGGTTAACTGCATCAATTTTAAAGTGAGCGATTTTTAAAGAAGATATAGACTTTTTATCTAATATAATATTAATTAACTTTACTGATCAATTATAATACTAGTTAGTTATGTGTTGATATGCACATATGATATAAATATATAAATATATATACATATATTTTTTGTGTACGTTCTGACGAACTTAATACATCGAGAGAGGACCTCTACAGCATCTTCGACTACGAACGCTTGTGGGTCTGAGTTCAGTTACTAAAGAAATCAGTTCGTCCCTCCATAAGACACTAGAGTAAACGGCGGCACCACGATTACCCACCAGTAAAAGAACCCCGTTGTTTTACTCGACAACACCGACGCTGCAACTTTCGTCATTCTGTTTCCCGGAGGCCTAGTGAGCAACACGCCCCCTCCTGCTCCCCCCAACCCTCCAAGCTCCCCCTTACCCGGCACCAGTATGGCCATGGTCAACATGAACAACCTTCTCAACGGCAAGGATTCCCGCTGGCTTCAGCTCGAGGTATGCCGCGAGTTCCAGAGGAACAAGTGCACCCGGCCCGACACCGAATGCAAGTTCGCCCATCCCCCTGCCAACGTCGAGGTCCAGAATGGGAGGGTGACTGCCTGCTACGACAGCATCAAGGTAAGACATCACTTTTGTAGTATGTAGTATGCTTTTCTCATGACCTCATTTGGGGGTAAAAATCAGCCGGACTTGCTACCTAATCTGTTACATGACTACATATTCTTATAGCAAAACATACTTGCAAGGCATAGATAAATGTGCTACGATAAACTTTGTAAACTTTGGACTTTATTCATTACCAGGCGATTGTCGTTTGAGTATCAATGAATTTCCTCATTAGTGGCATAAAACCAAGACAAGTGCTGATTTCTCAAATTAGTTTGCAAGTAATACTGTGTCCACACATATCTTCATAAAATCTTTAGTGTTTAAGAGAGAAAACCTGTAGGCTTTTCAACTTCTAGAGTGTTTGACAATTTCAGCGACATTTGAATAATACATGGAGAGTATAAGAAATCACACCGTAAAGACTTTCAGCACAATTGGTGAAGTAGTTTTTCAGTTATTCATTTTTATTCATGTTTGATATGTCTCATTTAAAACAGTTTAAAATATAATCCACGAAACGTCATATACCTACCTAGTTTGTCTTTAAGAAGACTTCTTAGTCAGATTTTCAAATTTAAATGTTTTAGTTTGTATAAAATATTTTATTGAGCTGTGGAATATGAGACATTTTGCCAAACGGAAAAGTTTGGAGAATTCTTAGTTTCAATGTGGAAGCATTTTTTCTTCTCCCTCAACCTCATTTGAAAAGTTTTAACATCGTATAGCTCTTCTCCCTCGAAGATTGCAGTTCCCATTTGGGGTGGTGGACTGTGCCGCTATATTTCAAGCAATGGGGAAGGAAATTAGGCTGTATTACACAATTTGCAAGTTGATCGGAGTGCAGCTAGGTGGGTAGTATATTGAATGATTGGGTGCGGTTCTTTTCGAGGGCACGGGAGCGTGTAACTCATCCGTGATTTAGAGCCCACTAGCCCTCCCGCTGGGCTAAAGATGGGCAGCGCTTCGCCATGAAAACCTAATGCAGCCATTTGTCCTGCCAGTGTGGAAATTTATACCCACCTTAATCCTGCCATTAGGGACACTTATCGCAGCTAGTTTTTCTAATGCGGTTTTCTTCCCTATATTGAGGGATGGGGACACGATCGGGAAAAGGAAACTTCCTTAAAATTAGAATCCCATAATCCTTTTCTGTGGAAGTAGAGCAAGAAATCCATTTATCTTAATGGTCGTTATGTGTCGGTAGTGTCCTTTAATTTATTGTGGTACTTGTGGGGAATTGTAGCATTCAACAGATATCATTGTGGACTAAACTAAATTATAACCTTTTGCAGCAGTTTGTAGAGTAAGCTAATAAAATACTCTTCGCTTTAATTTTGCACCTTTTTACTTTCTTTGCGCGTTGTCCACATGAGAACAATTATAGAGGATCTTCCAGGTTTCACCGGAAATGCATGTTTTGAGGCACCTAGAATTTAAACAGTGGAAAGAGATCTATATCACAACATCGGTGGAATCGAAAAGCCATAGATACCAAATGTGTTTTATGTGAGACGTCTTTGGAGAAAGTTCACAGATTTTCAGAAAATATTCCTCAAACTACTGTTATTTAAAAGATTCTTCGAAAAATATTGTTCTGAGGATATTGACTTCAATGACATACATTTAAGATAGTGGAATGACAAAAAATGTGTACATTGCAATTTTTGTAGCCGAGAAACCATATATATAATATAGCCATTAAAAGGAGCAATTTAATATACAGGGTTCTTCATTTAAAATCTAACGGGCACACGGCATTTCGCCTGTGCGCGATTGGGTGTACCACAGCCAGCTTTGCTACTACATAAACTCCGCATGTATAACACTCTTACCTTATACAAGATGCTGGAAATATCGTCCACCCTCGGCTAAACAAGCATTATATCGGGAGAACACATTCTGATTCACACTGTAATGTTTCAGATTTCATTTCTAATATTTTATTTTAGTTCTTTCTATGTATGAGGATTTGTCTCGTAAACTTTGTCTTTCAGGTTGCCCCACAAGTAAAATTACACTGTTAGATCGGGGGAGCGAGAGGGCCATACACCTGCACCAATCATTCTATCTTCAAACACTTCCCTAAATTTATTCATGGTGTATAGGCAGTAGCAGAGTCTTGTTGAAGCCATGCATATGATTTCTTTTTTTCTGTCTGTTCATGATAAAATGGGGTCAAAATAACATTTCGGTACCTCCCTGCATTTACATTCTGCTCGTAGAATAATGAAGCGATTATGCGTTTAGCACTAACAGCACACCAAACTCCAACTCTCCGATCAAATTGAGGGATTTCTTGAACGCGATGTGGATTTTCAGATGCCCAGTACCAACTGTTATGTTGACACGACCATTTAGGTGGAACCACGCCTCGTCGGGAAAGAACAGAAGCTGTGGATCAATTAAACCACCATTCACTGATGAAACAAACCGTTCACAATAATGCATTTGTGACACTGGGTCACCTTGTTTTAAACCATGGCACTTATACGGTTTTAGCTTTAAGAATTTAGTTGCTCTCTGTGCAGAAGACTGGAATTCCCACCTGTTGTGCTAATTTTGGGATGGATTTGGTTGGTGAACATTCGAAACATGCGCCTAACTTTTCCTCTGTTAAAACTGTACGTTTACACATTCGTTTTTTGTTTGCCACACAACCAGCGGTTTGGAATTTCTTCACAATCTCGTGAATTGTAAATGCGGAAGAAGGCACTTCACTAGGGAACGTTTGAATTAACGCTGTGCGAACACGACTTGGTGATTCCCATTTATAACTTTTACACACGAAAGGTATAAGGTAAGAGTATTATATATGCTTTACGCGCGGAGTTTATGTAGGAGCAAAGGCGACTGTGGTACACCCAGTCGCGCACAGTCGAAATGATGTGCGCCCGTTAGGTTTTAAATGAAGAACCCTGTATAAATAGGTAATATTACAGTGACATTAAAGATTTCGTTTCTAAACTTTAAAAATCGGCCGAAGAAAAGGTAATTAATCTAACCAGGAGGAGACTTCAATCATTAAGAGACTAATAAAGCAAAGACAAGAACGAGTCGATGATTCAAGAAACTGTTAAGACAGTTCCTCTAGAGTCTAGACAGAGGAAAGGAGCCAGGGAGCAACGGTTTGATTACAGGAATACCTGCAGTATAAGCGACAACAGCCAGTTTGCTCCAAAGGTTCCTGTAGTTAGTTAGGTATAGAGGCCTTTCTGTTAGTGAAACAAACCACATGCTTACATTCTTCTACATCTTCAGCGAAATATGTATACCGATGATCGTTCGGCTTTCTCTCGTGTTTTAGCTTACAGAAATAATTGTAAGTGCATTTCTATCCGGATAAATTTCACTAAGTAGACAGAAAAGTGATATTTTTAGGAACACTGTAAATCGTCTTTAAAATGAGTAGGGTTGAGAAGTTCGCATATGTTTTACACGTCATATTTTCCTTAGTGATGAAATTAAACCCGACGAAGAATTTTAATCACGTCTGTAAGAAACGGTTTATTGTTGGAAATGGCATTTTATTTCAATCGAGAGACTTCAGAAATCCGGTGTTATATAGGTATCTATTACAAAACTACCAAGTGCTAATAGGAAATGGGCGCATATCCGTCACTTGTTATATATATCCAGAGAGCGTGACACCGGAACTCGAAATCCGCTGCTTCGTTGCACGTTGGAACATGATAACCATAAACATCTTTCCTCCGGCGTCGTCTGGAGGCTGAAACAAAAGAACGTAAAAACCTTGATGCGTTGCTCTCGCATGACTTTGCCTATTCTTGTACGAGCTATTCTTACAAATGCCTATTCCTCTATCTGCTTCATGTTCATCGAATAAACATTTTCTAAAATTATCTTCCTGCTAATTTTCTTGTAGGTGCAAGGGGAATATGGGAATACAGTAGGCCCTAAGTGATAGTCAAATGTTTTAATAGCCGACTGCTATGTGACGGCTTTGAAATTCCGTTCTCTCCGTAAGGCCAAGAGATAAAAGAAACGAATGAGGTATTTCTATTTGAGAAAAGTGTAAGTATTTGAAAATTCAAACCAATAACAAGGAATGTCTCGGAAATGGTTTGCTCGTAAAAAAACTGTTTACTTAAACCAGATCTACATTTTTTTGGTAATTCGATTTTGTCTATCTCTTGCGGCTTGCTAGTTACACAAAAGTCACCGTCAATGAAGGGACTTCAGAGGCTATTCCAAGAACATTGAAGATGTACATTTCATTTGTCATGAAAATATGTTACACAAATTGTACCTTAATCAAGTCGTTAGAGCCATTTTTGAAAAAGTGTAATTCACTTAAAAATAATCCATGTAACTGGTAGTTTGGGGTGTTTTTTTAATCTTCGTATTGCATCGTAGAAGGATGCCAAACTTAAATACCAAGTTTGGGCTTCAACCGACTTTTCGTTTTTGAGTTATGACACTGAACACTAACAGCCAGATCACACAGATAGACAGGCAGACACACATGGGCTTTTTTCTTAAAATTATTATTTTTTTGGGGGGGGTGGGGGTTCAGGGGGTCTCAAACATATAGGTATTTCCGGAGAAACCCCGACATAGAATGTTTGGGTGGAATACAATACTCTCTCTACTCTACGTAGTAGACAAGGTTTAAACTCCTTTTTGCTGCCTTTAAGTAGTAGATCATCAACAAAGCAATTTCATTGTGGATATTTCATAAAATATTTGAAGACCCCACGAGTATAAACATGTAAGGCACTCGTTTGGGGAAGTGAAGGTTTTCGTGAAACACGGATCTTGAACATCTAGGGAACCTGTAGATTTTGAAAATCGCTGTTTTAACGCAACGTGGGATCTTTTCTCCTTTTTTTTTTTTTTTTTTTTTTTTTTGTCTAGAATATTCTAATCTGGGAATAGGGTGTTTCGAACCTTAATATATAGTCGTTAACAGACTAGTTCTTTCTTGTAAGGTTTTAAAAAGTCCAAGCAAACTTGAGAGAGGAAGGTAAATGACGATAGTTTGGAAGATAACGAATAAAAAACAAAATAAAATTTGTGTAAAGTACAAATAAGAAGCAAAATAGAGCCAGGTATCTGAGGAATACCGAAATAATATTATTCAGTAGTGTTCATTAATACTAAGAAACTGAACTATTTAATCATCGTAAATAAATAATACTAAAGGGAATAATACCAAAGGATTCAGAAGATTTTACAGCGCCTTAAAGTTCATTTTACTAGAACAAATAAAATCACTTCTAAAATAATGGTACAAGATACATTATGAAACGAGCTTTTGACCTTTATTGCATGTTTTAACAATGGTTTTCTTTTCTTTCTTTGTAACTACCGGCCATAAACTTGTTAAGCAGTTGGCTTGCAGTTTATGAACACTCAAGCCATATTATGTCCATACGAAACATGTAGAAACAGCGATCAAAGGGTAAGCATGTCTGATGAGTGCTGTAAACGCAAACAAATTAGGTATATGAGGGATATGGGGGTGGTTTGTTACCGGCGACGTCAGTGCAGAACATGCAGTAACAATTGAACTTCATTTCCTTTTGGCCTAGCTTTAATGCTTGAAAATTTCTATGCGTGATAATCAGATTTTGAGTTTTGTAAACTTAGTACCTTTCTTCTCTGTAGTAATGTTCTTTTTTTTCCTGGGTTTTTTACTTTTTCTACTACGTACTTGCAGTAAGTGCAGGAGTTCTTAAATCCATCCAAAAATTCGAAATCAATATTTTATCGGAAACGCATGTTTTGAGACTTCCCTGAATCCAAAAGATGAATGTTTAGAAAAAGATGTGTGTGTGTGTGTGCGCGCGCGTGCGTATGTGTGTGCGTGCGTGTGTGTGTGTGTGTCTGTACCCGTAAGCTGGCGCATCGTCTGCGAGCAGTACAACTTAAAAACGAAGAGTTGGTTAAACGCTAAACTTGGTATTCAAGTTCCAGGGATGGGACAGGAAGACTTAAAAATATACTCCATCCAAAATTACCCTTCACATGAAAAACGTTTCGAACATTTTGATTTTATCAAAAATGACTAACGATTTTGATTAAATTACCGTATGCTTTAAGATATTTGTATGACATAGAATGTGTACCTATCTTGGATTTTCTGAGAGTAGTATGTGAAGTCCTCTTCATTCTGAATGTCTTTTGTGTAACTGGTAAACCGCAAGATACACAATAATTGATCTCGTTAAAGCGCACAATTTCTCTCTCTCTCTCTCTGTTTCTCTCTCTCTCTCTCTCTCTCTCTCTCTCTCGGCATCTTTTCCTTTTGAGTTAACCATTTCTGATACATTCTTATTGGTTTGAATTTTCAACTGCTTTTCTCAAATGGAAAATCATTTTTGGCTTAATTCCCCCCCCCCCCCCCCCGGTCATGCAAACAGAACGAAATTTCAAAGCCATCACATAGCGACCAGCTCTTAAAAGATCTGGTTATCACTTAAATCTTCTGTATCCTCCTATTTTTATTGTACCTACAAGGAAATGTGTAATAAAGTTATTTCCACAAATGTCTGTCTCGATTAATATGAACTTAATAGAAGAATTAGCGTTGTAAGAATGGTTTGAACAAGAATGAGTAGAGAAAGCCATGGGACTGCCACACATCAGATCTTTTAACTGTGTTCTCATCCATTTAACGCTTTTTTTCTTTTCTTGAGTATTCTGAACATTTTAGCTTTGTGCCTAGAACCTTACTTCACGGACTCTCATTTATTATAAGATATTCTCATTACTAACAGCAACCTCGAGGAATTTTGTATTTGGGTAGCAGCAGTAGTCCCTTTGCACAGAGAATAAAATGGCCCAGACCTATTACGGAGAGTTTTATTCATCAAAGTATGACTTCCTACCTGAAAGCTACGGATTGTGTGAACTCGGTAGGACGTTAAAAACGATCTTCCATGTCGGAAGTCCCGAAGCCAATTGCAATTCTTCAAATGGGCTCTGTCAGTGAGCCTCTGCCGTATCTTATACCACTGATTACAGAACCCAAGCAAAATCCAAAATTCGATTGCAATATGCAATGCAGTCTAAGTGCAGATGAGCGTATTCTATAAAACTAAAAGACGGGGAGGAAATATGTACCTAACAAAAGCAAAAGAAAAAATACATAATGTGTGAAAGTCCTTAAAATATTTAGATTACCATGATAGTACGGACTTGTAGACTTTTCATACTTGAAGTTGTTCTTCTATACACCATGTTTTTCATAACTATTTCATATGTGATCTGATAGGGGTCAATCACAACTATATTGGATATCAGTGCTATAATTCATTGAAATTTTTTCCACATTTCTTTTATCACCCACTGTAAAATATGTCGGTGAAGACCATTAGCAGTGACTTTTAAAACATGCTTAATACAATTTTGGGATAAATGTGAGTGCATTATTTGCGAAACTTTTGTATTTCTTTTCTTACTGCATCCTTCTCATGCTTTTAAGATTAGGCCTGGTCTCATTTCCGTTGTTGGTATTAAAGGCCATGATTATTTTCTTTTGAACAGCAGAACTTCAATTTCAAAACAAAGATAATCATTTTACCACTTTATTCGATAACTATTAGTTAATATAATTTGTTAATCTTATTCGTTCAATAATCTTAATACAAGTTACAACGTTGAGCTTTGCTATATCTATACTGGCAACAAATTAAAGGATATTACTGTATTTTCCGACCGCCTCAGAAGCGCAGTGGTAGCGCGCCTGCCTCTGGCGCGAGGGATCCGGGTTCGATCCCTGTTAGAGTCTGTTTAGTGGGCGTGTATGCAGTTGATCCACGAAGGAAATGTATGCTACCCACAACTAATGACTGTCATAAATCCATCTCCACCCTTCAGAAAAGGCAAACCTGTATCCCTGTCCTTGGAGACCAATAGCAACCCTGATATTAAAGGAGTGACAGTCACATGTTGACTCGGCGTGGAGTCTCCGTTGCTAGAATTGTGAATGTCAGCTTTTTTGTTTAATTAGCTGCAAAGGTTCAGTTAAGATGTTGCAACTCTGCAGAAAGGACTGGAAGAGTAAGGACCCCTGTTGTAAAACGATTATGAGGGTTCCTGAAAGGAGGCGGCCGAACTGCACACACGTTGACTAAACAGGCTCTTACCGACGTTTGGGATTTTTTCCCTCGCTGGGAGATCTGGCACGGAGTGCACTCAGCCTCGTTAGGTCCCTGAGAGGACAATTGAGGAGCTACTTGATAAAGAAGTAGCGACACCTGGTCACGAAGGCCGCATAACCGGCTTGGGGCGCTGACCAAGTCCCACCTTCCAGTTCTGCACCCCACTCATACGTATAGTGGGAAGAGGTGAGCGACGCAGCAGCCAGGCGATAAGCCTTGGCCCGCGAAGGGCTCTTACGCTAGGGGTTATTATTTATTACTGTGTTCTCGAGAACGCCGAGTTGAAATTATATCTGGTCCATTTAATTAACTAAAATAATAAAGAAATACATTAGAATTTTAATTTGTTTGGCGAAATAAAATCAAAGCATTTTTCAAAGCATGCCACGTTTTCACTCTTGGTAGAAACATAATGAAACTTCACAAAGAAGTACTAATAAAGTGCTTGCTTCCCTGCTACGACTATAACATCTGTGTGGCATGGACAGTGTGAGATTTCCCAGGCTTTCTTGCGGAATGTGTTGCCACTCTTCCAGGAGACTCTGCTCTGACTGCTGTATGGGTGGTGGTGGGTCCTGCAGATCTGCAAACATTCTACCAATAAATCATCCCAAGCATGCCCGATGGGGTTTATGTCTGGTGATCTGGCAGGAGAGTCCATTTGCTGGATGCCTTGTTCCTCGATCACGTTGTTTACCATGTGTGTTCGTGCATTGTGATGTAACAGAATGGTTTATCCAACTGCTCCAATATAAGGAACGACTATGGGTGTAAGGACTTCCATATGAGAGATCTGTGACCGACAACCCAGGTTCTGTATGTTCTCCAATGCTAATGCCTCCCCAAAATATAAGTCTTCCTCCACATAAGCATTTCTGTGTACAGTGAAATACAGGTTATTTCTGGTTCCTCGTTCTCTCCATATGCTGACATGTTGACTGTCGGTATGAAAACAGAAGCGTGACTCCTCTGAGAATAAAACTTAACGCCAGTGTTGTGTGCCCCAATGACGGTGTTGTTCAGCCCATTCTCTCCGGTGTTATCGAGGTGCTGGTGTAGGTAACTGGAGTGTATCTTATCGGTCGTCGGGAACAAATTCCAATAGGCAAACGATTCCGGATCTTTTTGCGACTATACACGCCTTCCTCTTACCAAAATAAATTGCCGTTGAAGTTGAGTGGCACTGAGTTGGCGATTGTGGCGAACCAAAAGACCAAGGCAGGAGTTGGCAAATTGGTCATCGCGAGTGCAGGAATGATGACATAACGGAACGCAAACCGGCATGTACTTAACGCACGGTTTGAAGGAAGAGTTTTCGAAAGCCGTGGTGACTGTGTAGGAACTTCTCTAACGCACATTTGATTTATATATGCTTAATACATAGGTATGCACAGAATGTATATAAAATTAACATTAATTTTTTCATCTGTTCTTTACTTTATCTGGAAGTTACAGTTTCGCATAAATCTAACGTCAATTCATAAGTATTGATGTACAACAGAGCACGTAGGTTTTTATCTGTCAATCGCGATCTCCTTTTAGATTTTACAATCTTCAGGTTTAAAAATGCTCACACATATTTTGAGCCAAATATGGGTCTAATATGCTCAGCAAATGAACAGAGATACCTAAATGTTGCCATATGAATTTCTCTGAATAAATCTAAACCAGCCTTATTTTGTAATTGTGATTTCAAAATTGTGTTTCTAAATTCGCAGCCTCAATTTGTAATTGTAATTTTATTGTATCAATCCCCTCAGCGAAAGGATTTGTGAAAAGTTGAAAATCATTTTTGATTTCTTTGAAGTCATGAAAGCTTTTGTTTGAGCTCTATTCTAACTTTCCTAACATACTTACATGTATAGGTAGATTCCTTTGCGTTTTCGTGGTTTCAAAAGTCATGTTGTATCGATGCGGTGTACACCACTGTTTGTTTTCGTTTGAACGCGTGTAAGTTGAAAGAGAGGGGGTCGAAACAGGCCGAGGTGTTCCTTTGCCCTTGACGGTGGTATTACGTCATATCATCAGGTGGTACAGATTTGCCGACCCCTGGACCGAGGTAAGGACCTTCACGTAGACGACCTTGACCAGGTCGTCTGTCAACATTTCCAGCTATCCGTACTCTACTGATAACAGTGTGTGACACCTAATCTTTGGTCTAGGTGTATTCAGATGTGACAGTCGTACTTGTAGCATGCCAAGCACAATTCCTGTCCTAAATGACGATACCGATTCATAGTATGAATGTCCGAGGTATATTGCAAACCCAGAGTTTACAAAGACCAAACATACTTGAGTTGACCCTTTTTCTACTGCGACTTACTGTAAGTGGAGGGAGTATTCCAGTGAAAAAATCGATACCAAGGTTTCATCAGAAATAGATTTTAAGACTCCGTCAATTTAAAAAGCAGCGTTTTTTTAAACAGGTCTGTGTGTGTGTGTGTGTGTGTGTGTGTGTGTGTGTGTGTGTGTGTGTGTGTGTGTGTGTGTGTGTGTGTGTGTGTGTGTGTGTATGTGTGTGTGTGTCTGTCTGTCTGTCTGTCTGTCTGTCTGTGCGCGTGTCTGTCTTTCTGTGAACAGCGTAACTCATAAGCAAAAGGTCGATCTTCCAAGGTGGACACGAAGATCTTCAAAAAAATTCCCCATTCCAAACTGAGCTTTGAATGGGAACTTTTTCCGAAATGTTGATTTTTATAAAAATGACCCTAACAATTTTTATTGAAGTACAATACGTTTAAGATATGTTCATGCCAAACGAAATATAGGTACGTAGTTGAAATTTCAGGGTGTAGCCTCTGATGTCCTGTTCATTCTGAATAACTTTTGTATAATTCCTAAACCGTAGGAGAGAGACAAACTTTTACTACACATAGATGTAGATCTCGTTAAAACAATTTATGTCAGATACAGTATTTTGTATTTCTGAGATATTCCTTATTATTGATTTGAATTTTCAAATGCTTTTCTCAAATGTGAATTCGTTATTCGCTTAGCTTTTTTTCCTTCCTGGTCATGCAAAGAAAACGGAATTTCATAGCCACAAGGTAGGTCAGTTTGTCAAAGATTTCCCAAACGCTTAAGACTAGTGTATCCCCCTATTCCCATGTACCTAAAAGGAAGTATCTAATAAAACCATTTCTACAAAACTCTATCTCGATTTACATGAAGTTGGTCGAAGAATAAGCGTTTGTACGAATATGTTCTGCAGGAGTAGAGAAAGTAATGTGAGTGCACACATACATTTTTTTTTTACATTCTGTTTGGAAACCAAGCATCTATGTCAGAGAAAATGAAGCTTTATGTTGAGTCCAAAAAGGTTAACATAGATTGTTTGAGGTTCAAAAGATAAGAGTAGGTAAATTATTATTATTATTATTATTATTATTATTATTATTATTATTATTATTATTATTATTATTATTATTATTATTATTATTATTATTATTATTATTATTATTATTATTATTATTATTATTATTAATTATTAATTATTATTATTATTATTAATTATTGCACTCGAAGCTGTCCACATACTTGATGGGTCTTTATTGCATCCCTCCGTTGTTTGAATATAATGGCACACCTATAGGACGGAAGAGCTTATTAGTACCTGCCGTTGTGCAAATGTAACAAGAGTTTTTTATGCTTGTTTCTTCCCTCAGCCAAGCGGAAATTTACGGCATTGGAGGCTGTATGTCGATATGAAAGCTACAACAGCTATATTGGACACAGGAGAGATGTAGTTTATGGCCCTCTCATGGCCTATCCCCGACCCTCTTCAGCCCGGTCTCGCGTTCCCTTTGCATCATTGTCTAACACGGGGAAAAGTTGCGCGATATTTTAGAGATCTAAATCATGGCGCCTCAGCTCCGCTTGGAGTGCATAAGGCGCAAGTGTTGTGAATTACTTACACCTGCTTCCCCTCTTGTGTAATTTGTTTGTTAAAACTTGCGAGGAGCAGGCACGTTTGGATCACCATTTACTTCCAAGCGTGCCAAGATATTTTCGGTACCAAGAAAAAAAGAATTTCGCCCGGTTTTCGTTTCTACTTGCTCTACTACTTCTAAAAGCAGAGTTAGTACAATTGAACCTGCTTTATACCTAACCCAGTTCTATGTAGTTCATATTTACACGTAAAGTTTTGTGAGTCCCGGCAAAATGCAGTTTAGAGACGCGTTAATAGAAACTTTTGTTCGCTGCTGTACGTATTAAATGTCAGTGAAATACAACTGACTTTTACGTAACTATTAGCATACGGCATACACTATCTTAAAAGAAAGTCGTGGGTATTTTCCTTATCTTTGTTATCAAAGATGCAAGTTGAGCGGGCGACTTTCGGCCGCGGAAACAAAGACATTTGCTGGTAGAGCCGGCGGCTTTCGGCGCGACAATGTCGTAGCAACAAACGAGAAGTAAAGACAAAAATGTTCGGTATGTGGAGTTTACTGTTGAACAGCGGTTTTGTCTTTCAATTCTTAATTGCTTTTAATGAGCCATGGAGAACAAAAAGGAAATGTTTTACACTAGATCAGATAGTAAAATTCATATGAGAAGTGGAACTTAATCCACACAAACCCAAAACCAAAATTGCTTCAGACTTAGGAATTGCTTATACCACAGTAGGTAGAGCCATCAGTAACAAAATGAAGTATATGCACTTAAATGCAAGAAAAGTGAATCTAGCCAAATTAACTGATTTCTTTAAAGCAGAACCAAATTCAAAATAATGTTTTCTTTGTACATATCTTTGCTCTTTGTAAAATTTTACACATGTGGGCCCACTGTATTGCTTTTCTTTAATGATGCATTACCAAAATAGAATGCTACAGACAGAAATGCCTAATGCATGAGGTAAGAAGAACAAGCCGTGTGTGTTTGTGTGTGTGCGTGCGTGCTTATGTAAAAATGTCACTCAAAAGCATTTGGTTATATATCAAACTTGGCATTTAACTTCGTCTTCCAAAGGTGCTGCGACATGAAGATTTTTAAGAGAATCCCCCTGCCACTGCAAACTACCCTTTACCTACATGGAAAAGTTTTCGTTATTTTTCATATTCTCAAATATGGCTGTAACTATTTGGAGTCAAATACGACATGTTTCAGATGTTTGCATGACCAATGAAATGTATACTTTGAATTTTCTGAGAATAATCTGTGAAGTCCTCTCCATTATGGATTACTTTGTATATAAGTGGCAAACCGTAAGAGTAAAATAAAATCTTTCCACGCAAGTGTACATCTCGTTAGAGCACATAATTTATTTAATATCTTTTGCTTTAACCATTTCCGAGGTATTTTTTGTTATTGCTTTGAACTTTCAAATAGGTACCTATGCTTTTTCAGGTGATAAGTCTCTATTCGGTTTTTTTTTTTTTCTTCTTCTTCTTCCTTTTTCTCCCTCATGAGCGTGGAGGTTCAAAGCGATCAGCTTGTTAAAAATAATACTGTTCGCTTTATCCACTATATCGTTCGTATATCTACAACAAAATGTATAAATGTGTAATGAAGGTTTGTTTCCATTAATGAGAAGTATATACCTACAAAGAAGAGTAAGCTTTTGGAACAATATTTTCTAACGGAGTGAATAGAGAAAGTCATGTGAGTGCATAGTATTATACATTTACCTTTCTTTTTCTTAAGACTAACGTGAATTAATACCCAGCACACACACACACACACATACACACCAAGTTTTTTGGTTCTATGGCCGTCACAAAATTTAATGACGAGTGGCTCAGCTCAAAGTCCAATGAGAGATTTGCCATGTCTCGTGGTGTTGTATAGCTATATTTTCTGTGAAATCATGCTGCAAAGCCAGTAATATAAATATCATTTACACCCACAAAATTTATTTGCACAACAGGAAATAGAATAGCAATGATCAGCCATCAGCCTCCATTATATTTTGCGTCTGCCATAGTCTAAATTTGAGTATGACCAAAGAGATTACTGAACAAATTGAAACTTCTCTTAACTTTTTCTACCGCTTACAAGCAGTAAATACAGGAAGTAATGTGTTCTACCCAATGACTCCATATCGAGGTTTCACTGGAAATGTATACTTTAAGGCCCGCTAAGAAAACACAAAAGTAATTTTTTTTTCGGAAAAGGTACTTGTTTAGAGTCTGTAAACTCAAAAACGAAATCTCCATCAGCTTCCTTCTTGATTGTCCACGATTCGTTCGTGAGCGTCAGTCAATTGGCCTGGGTTCTAAACTTCGATCAATTTTAGGTGATGACCCGGTGTCTGTAGCCAAAGCACTGTGGTTCGTCGCCCAAATTGAGTTTGCTAAGTAAGTGTATCTTGTTTTTTAGTTTTCTTGAGCGTTTTAGCTTTTTACGATTTCATTTCTAGTATTTTAACCCAGTTATATTTTACCTTTTAATGTTTGAACTGTTTAGTATTTTAACGTTCTGTTTTTAGCTTTTAGCCAGCTAAATTTGTTTTAGATTTTAAATTTTGACTTCGGACACAAATGACCTAGCTGCAGATGGGCACTTAAACTCCACTCACTCCTCACTCACTCACTCACCCACTCACTCATTCACTGTCACTCACTCACTCACACTCACTCACTCACTCACTCACTCACTCACTCACTCACTCACTCATTCCTTCAGCTTCCAAGGATACCTAACAATTTTTACTAAATTTTTACTATCTCAAATATACATACAAAACATGCTATTTCTTTATTTTCTCAACCTTTTTTTAAATTAAAATATGTGTTTCAAATATTTTTAGTGAATGGAATACATATCTTTTATGTGAATAGCATGTCAATCTCGTTAAAAACAGACTATGTCATTAACACCATTTTTTAAGTATTTAAGTCACCATTTGTTTCTCGTGATGTCATATAAAGAGTATGTAATTTCAAAACCAGCAAAAAGGACTCACCTTTTAATGACTTGTCTGTCGTTTTGGCCTTGCGTATCTCTTTTGTGCCCGCAATGAAATGTGCACGTACATAAACATTTGTCTCGATTTACAAGAAGCTTTTTAACAAGGTTTGTAGGGCGTGTATAAAAATGTGACATGACTTTCTCACTCTTGTACTAACTATTCTTGCAAGCTCTTATTCCTACATCTTCTTCATGTTAGTCGAGATAAAAATTTGCAGAAATTATCTTATTGCCAAGGTTCTTGTAGGTGCAAGGGCAATATGGGAATACAGTAGGCTTTGAACGATTGTCAAATGTTTTAAAGCTGGTCCCTATATGAAGATTTTGAAATTCCGTTCCCTTTGCACGGCCAAGAGATAAAAAGGTGAAATAACGACCTTCCATTTGAAAATAAAATAAGTACTGCAAAAATCACACAAATAACAAGGAATATCTTAAATGGTTCACTCAAAATAAAAAAAAATATATATATATATATATATATATATATATATATATATATATATATATATATATATATATATATAATTTGGATATAAATTGTGTGGTTTAACAAGATATGTTTAACATTTAACATTTTTACTTTCTCTACTGGTATGTAGGGGAATTATTGTATTCCACCCAAAAATTCGATCTCCAGATTTCACCGGAAATATGTTTTAAGACCCCCTGAATCCAAAAAAGCATTTTTAGAAAAAGGTCCGTGTGTGTGTCTGTCTGTGTGTCTGTGGACAGTATAACTCAAAAACGAAAAGTCGGTTAAAAACCAAAGTTGGTATTTAAGTTTAATGTCTTTCAAGGATGCGACACGAAGATTTTGAAGAAAATATCCCCACCCTAAACTACCCTTTACATGGAAATTTTTCGAAAATTTTGATTTTCTTGAAAATGGCTCTAACGATTTTGATTAAAATGTCATATGTTTGAGATATTTGGATGACAAATTAAATGTATATCTTGAATTTTCTGGCTATAGCCCCTGTAGTCGTATTTACTCTGGAACTTTTGCATAATTGGTAAACCGTTAAGAGATAGATCAAATCATACTGTACAAAAAATGTAGATCTTGCTAAAATACACAATTTATGTCTGAATAAATTTTCTTGTAGGGTGGACCATTTCGGAGATATTCCTTGTTATGTGTGTGAGTTTCGGAAAACTTAGAACTTTCGTGAAATGGAACATCGTTGTTCATTTGTTTTGCATGTTAAGTGTGCAAAGACAACGGAATCTCAAAGCTTTAAAAGATTTGACTATCGCTCAAAGCCTACTGTATTCTAATATTCCGCTTGCACCAACAAGGAAATGAGCAATAGAATAATTTGTACAAATGTTTATCTTAACGCGAAGAAGATATAGGAATAAGAGTTTTAAGAATGGTTAGTACAAGAGTAGAGAAAGTCATGTGAGTGCAACACATCAGATTTTTTGTATACCTACCTAGCAAGATTTGGTCAATTCTTACGGTTTACCAGTTATGCAAAAGTCATCAAGAGTAAACAGAACTGCATAGGCTGTAGCCAGAAAATTCAAAATATGCATTTAAATTACCATAAAAAATGGCTTTAAAGTATGGTATTTTAATCAAAATCGTTA
The DNA here is from genome assembly GCA_030765045.1 of Tenodera sinensis. NCBI lineage: Eukaryota > Metazoa > Arthropoda > Insecta > Mantodea > Mantidae > Tenodera > Tenodera sinensis. Next base: position 263,119,541 of record CM060964.1, read on the forward strand.
GAGCCATTTTCGAAAAGATCAAAACTTTCGAAAACACTTCCGTGTACAGGGTAGTTTAGCGTGGAGGAATTTTCTTCAAAATCATGTCGCATCCTTTAAAGCTGTAAATTTAAATACTAACTTTGGTTTTTAACCGACTTTTCGTTTTTGATTTACGCGCTTCGCAGACACACACACACACACACACACACACACACACACACACACACACACACACACACACACACACACACACACACACACACACACACTCACTCTCTCTCTCTCTCTCTCTCTCTCTCTCTCTCACACACAGCTTTTTTGGATTCAGGGCACCTCAAAACATAATTCCGGTGAAATCTCCACATGGACATTTTGGGTCGAATACAATATATCCCCTACTTAGTATACGTAATAGAGAAAGTAAAAAAAAATGATAGTGGATAGAGAAACTCGTGTGAATGTGAATGTAACGCATCGCAAATGAGTGACTTTACCTAGTTTTGCAGTGTTAAATTTGATGGAAAAATGAGATTATCTTTATCCCATCATATTTGTTAGGTACACATCACCACCATAAACGTACATTAGCAATGGTGACTGGTTTTAACGCATAACAGAAACAACAGAGTAGGCTTATACCTTTTCAGTGACGCATGTGAAAGATGCGAAACCAAATTAAAATCCATCCTCCTCCAATATCCCGCTCTTTTTGCTTTCGTCTTCGTTACCACATATGAACTATTTACTTTAATATTGCGTAACTGTAATCTGCGGTACTTATCTTCCAATTGTTCTCAACTATTGCTCCAATCATTCAATTTCAGCGTTGTTCTTCCTGTACAAAACGGCTTCATTAATTAATTGTGTATTTATATCATATGCTCCGTTCTTCTTCATATTTATATTTGAGATACTTCTATCAGTTTTCTTCGTTGCGTTGTATTGTAGAGATTTCCGCACCATACATTACTACACGAACAATTTCACTGGTCTCTTCCTTAGTTCTTTCTTCAAAAGGTGTTTCTTTTCCTTTACGATTGCTCTCCTGTATTTAACTTCCCAATGGGTCAAAATGGTGTAAAATACATTAACTTTTGAGTTCTGAACAATATTTATTCCCCTTTGATTAGCACCCTAAACTAACAACAAATATTTCAGTGTTATAGCTATAACTTTTACACTTTACCTATTAGTCCATATTCATTGCTGGAAAGAAATGTTATATAAAAACAAATAAACCGAAAAATTGCCACCCATTCTTTTGCTTACCGGCAATATTTTTCAGAGAATGCCCAGATGGTCTTAAACCTCATAATTTTCAGTTTACGAAGATGTCTAATAACTCAGCGAAGCCGTATACATAATGCTGATGGTATTGTTTCGCGACCAGTGTTGTCAAAAGAAATAAATTATTAAACCACTTCATAAAAATAACATAGCAGCGTCAAGTTCGCTTTTTGAATGCCGTTAATTTTTGCTACTACTCGTAGTCGTCGCGCTCAGTGATGCACTGCGATATTTATGACAGCAGAGAGTTGGCTGTGACTGTCACATGTATCAGTGACACTTATAAATTTGTGAGCTACGGACACTATATTTATTGCTGTTTTCCTTCTGCAACGCTCTCTGTTTTTAGGGGCTTTTCGGTATTATTATATAGTGTAACTAATTTATGGTACTTAACTATAAGTATTGTTGCTATGGATCGGAAGTTCACATTTCCACTTGTAATGTAGTTGCTATGAAAACAAAAGAAGTCTCAGTGCTCAAAGATATGACCAAAAGCACAAGTGTGGTAAGTAAAGCCATCACAACACAAACACTAATTATTTTTATATATTTACCGTGATACAACAGTTTGCAGAGCTCATAGGTAAATGTCATCCCTCCATCTCCACTCATGCCCTTTAGATCCAAACCTTTGATTTCTGTAGACGATGTCCGACATTTTTCTTTTTTAAGAAACACACTAACTTATTCATACTTCTAATGACAAACACTCCATCATGTAACTTTGTCATTGCTTTCAATATCGAAACTTCCGACCACAGTCTTCCTGAATTCATCAATTGGTTTCTTGTTAGAACGAAATACGCCGATGCATTGTTCTCATTAATATCTATGGTTTTTCTCTTTTAACCATTTGCAGAATGAAGTACATATATGCTAAGTTATTGCCATATTTTGATTTGTTCGTATTAACTGGTCATATCCACTTTTGAAAGCCTCTTCAATTTCCACATCACTGGACACATCATCTAGATACTACTGTTTTAATAATGAACTGAAAATAAATCAAATAGCTAACATAGAACCTACCCATTTGCTTTGTTCCAACTGCAAAATGTTCTCCCCTGTTTCGTTAAATAGATGTGTTTGCAATCAAATTCACACTAATGCATTAGTTAAAATCTATTGGTAATACACGAGAAAACAATTTAAGTATAAAACTACATGATAATATGGGGACGCGGACCAATCACATTCTAAAATGTAACACCTATCTCCGGTAACATCTGTGTGTATAAATATATACATATATGTATCTAGCTAATGTCTCAATTTAATTCAGTTGATATAAATACCCATCATGCAAAAAACCGAATGCAGTAGACATTTGATAAGCTCAGCGCTTTTTTTTTTTTTTTTTTTTTTTTTTGTCCAAACTTTCCTCGATCCGCTAATCAAACTCGTATCACAATGTACCTACTGCTTTATTTGTTCTAATACTTTCATATATGTAATACTTCCAAAAACTCCTCACCGGAATCCAAGAAAAAGCATTCTTAGAAAAAGACTGGTGTGTGTGTGTGTGTGTGTGTGTGTGTGTGTGTGTGTGTGTGTGTGTGTGTGTGTGTGTGTGTGTGTGTGTGTTTATTTGTTTGTAAATAGCGTAACCCAAAAAGCGAAAAATCGGTTGAAAACCAAGCTCGGTATTTAAGTTCGCATTTTGCAACAATGAAACACGAAGATTTTTTTTAAAAAATCCCTTCATCGCGAACTACATCATACATGCAAAATCTTGTTATTTTTTGTTTTAATTTGATTAAAATATCATGCTTCATATTCTCACATGAAGAACAAACTATAAAAGATATATCTGACAATTGCCTGACATCTCGTTTACGATTTGTATAGTTCACACATAGGCATTCCTATATCTACAAGAAGTAAATAGTAGAGAAAGTAATAAAAGACTTAATCGGAAAGAAAAATCTTAAGAGCCGCATTTAGTAGTATGTACTAAGTCTTTATTTACTGTCCAAGAGAGGAAATGTCCACCTTTGCAGATACGCATGGAACATGTCTGCAGCTCCGTTTTTGTTAAGTAGAGCACTCCCTGAGGGAGGGCTTGCAATTTACAAAATAGTTTTGGCACGGTGAAGTACTGGCTTGACCTTCCCTAACCGGTTTTGGTGACGCCCTCTGCTAAGTAAGGACCCCTACGTGTTACCCAAGGTTATTCTCATGCGAACTAGGACCTGAATTGTGGTTCATCAATGTATGGTAGGCCCTCAATACCTACCTTACGTTAATTTACAACTTTCTCGTTAATGATACAGGGCAAATTAATTTGTATACGTATACCTATAGTAAGTAGAGAAGCTATTGTAGGTACAGCGATTTCACCGAAAACGCATGTTTTGAGGCCCCCTGGGTAAAAAACTGTTTAAAAAACATCCACGTGTGCGTGCCTATAAACAGCATAGCTCAAAAGCGAAATGTTGGATAAATATGAAGTTTGGTGTCATATATCTTCCAGAAATGCGACACAGAGATTTCCAAGAAAATTCACCAACTCCAAACTAACCTTTACCTACTTGGAAAAGTTTTCGAAACGTTTTATTTTTCTCAAAAGTGGTGTTAAACCTATTTACATGACAAACTAAACGTACTTCTAATATCTCGTGGAAGCTAGAAAAATAATACTCGTATACACATGATACGTATAACTTAAAAAAAAAATAATAATAAAAATAATTCTTCTACAGGCAAATCAAGTAACATGAATGTGGCATCAAATTTAATAAATACTTAAAATTAAATAAATACTTTACCTTGCGGAATTTTTTGTTGTTTAAAGAAATTTTTATTTAATTGGACTTTCTTTCACAGCTTACCAGTGATGCAAAAGTCATCCAGAACTAAGAGGACTTCAGGGGCCATTCTCACAAAATTCAAGATATACGTTTCATTTGACATGAAAATATCTTAAACATGTGGTACTTTAATCAAAAACCTTTGAGCCATTTTTGAGATAATCAACATTTTCGAAACATTTTTCATGTAAAGGGTAGTTAGGGATGGAAGGAATGTTTTTCAAAATCTTTGTGTCGCATCTTTGGAAGACGCTACACTTAGAATACTAACTTTGGTATTTAACCGAATGTTTGTTTTTATTATGCGTGCACCACACACACACACACACACACACACACACACACACACACACACACACACACACACACACACACACACACACACACACACACACACACACACACACTCACACAGATCTTCCACTACTTCACTGTTTGCACTGTTATAATTATTACGCACCACTCCCAAAACCACTGTAATTTATTACTGCAGAAAATAGGTTTTCGGATTTTAGACAATTTTCACACGTTGTTTCCTTTAATAGATTCTCCATTGTTGCGAAGTATCAAACAACTAATGGATATGAGAGCTATCGAAGCACGTTATGGGTAATTACGGTTTTAAATGAGAAAGAGTCTTATTCTTCTGTCCCTTGCTCACTAGTTTGAATACTACTTGTTCATGCCAGAGACATCCCAGAGAAACTTGAGAAAGGCTTATTTTTCAAACCCAAGACTTTGGTATAATGTCTCGAGGAGCTGAAACAAGAAATAATGAAAGCGGAAAGAAGGGAAATTTCAAGCTCGGCTGGTTACATTGCCGCAAAGAAAACCCAGGCTTTTGCGATTTCAACCTCTCAAATTCTATAATATGCTTTGGTAACTCCATTGTTCCAAGGATGACGAGAATGTGTAACCGGGTGGAAGAAAATGATTTCAAGCACAGAAATACATTTCGATGTCACGGAATTCAATTGCAAGAGCCTTCTTCCGCAGCTTTCCTTTGAGTCAAGGAACAGAGGGGCTGTTCTTGCACAGCCGTATCGCTTCACTGAGGGGATTAGGGATCTAAGGCGCTGCTTTTCCAATCCTCGTTCCGGGGATTATTGTGACATTATGGCGCATTATTTGCTAAAAGTAACACAAGTACTTGTGCACATCAAGTGTGGTGCCAACGTCAAAAGGTTTTACTGTTGTTGGGAGAGGGAGATGTATATTTAAGGGTGCTCAACTACGTGGTCATCAGCGCCCTTAACAATTCATGGCAAAAGCCAAATATAAACTTCAATAAAAATAAAATTACTAGTAAAAAGGAAAATATATACATAAATATACAAAACAGAGTGTGAAAAGTCAGAATTGAAACAAAGTGACAAAAATGTCAAAAGACATAAAAAATAGATATCTAAAGTTTCAACTCCTCAAACTGATGTTACACTAGGCTAAAAACTTAAAAGCTCTATCAACCGCTGTTTTGTCGTCCGCCAAGACCTCTGCAAGTCTGGCAGGCAGCTACAGAGTCTCAAAGGTTTGCTAGAGAGGAGCACTCTAGCAGCACGTGACGGACTGACAAGGTTGTCGCACAGCGGACAAAGCGAATTCTACTGGTGATGGTGCACTAAATACAAGAAATGGTAGCTACAAGATTCCTTCTATTTACCTCACGACAATTAATATTAGCGGAGTGTTAAATACCATTTACATATTTTTACTTTCTTTACTACGTATAGTAGGAAGAGGAAGCATTGTATTCCACCCAGAAAGTTGAAACCAAAATTTAACCGAAAATACATGCTTTGAAACTAGCTGAATCCAAAAAGGACATTTTTATTAAAAAACGTCCTTTGAGTTCGTGTGTGTGTGTGTGTGTGTGTGTGTGTGAGCGCGCGCGCGTGTGACTATGAACAGCATAACACAGAAACGAAAAATCGGTTAAATACCATACTTGGTATTAAGTTCAGCATGTTCCAAAGATGCGACACACAGACTACCCATTACTAAGAGCCTTTTTCGAAAATTTTAATTTTATTTGAAAAGGCTCTAACGTTTTTCAGTAAAACATCACAAGTTCAAGATATTTTCATGAAATGTATATCTTGAATTTTCTTGAAATGCCTTCAGAAGGCCCCATTCTGTGCATAACTGCTTAACCGTAAAAATATAGACCTCCTTAAACATGCAATTAATTACAAATACACTTTTGTGGAGCGCCCTGTTTTGTAACTTGTGGGCGTGAACTAAAGACAACGCTGTCTCATTTCTGCAGCTCTCTAAGAGGTGGCTAAGGACTGTACATATTGATGCTTGCTGTAGGTACAGCTCGCATCATTCGGGCGCTTGACTTACAACTCACCATAGCTCCTTATAAAGGTGCTCGACTTCTGGACGTTTTCTCTTCCAGAATATTCTAGTGTATGGAATTTTCTAAGATACCTTCTGTTTTGGAACTCTTCTACTTCGTTATCTCGTAGCTTAGGAACTTGGGCTCCTCAGCAAGTAACAGACGTTCATTTGCGTTTCCTTCTCATCTTTTGGTGTGTCGTGGTGTATGGCGGTGCCGAACAGTTGAAACGGAATCTTACTCAGAGGAAAGAATATTCCCTGTGGAAATTAGAACTGCTTGATCTATGGGTCAGCTTCAGCCGTGGAGCTATTAGGTACTTCCGCGCGTCTCTATGGTCTGTTTGCCTGTTGCCTGCTGTGGTTCTTTCACCTCATCCCTTCGTCCTGGAATGGTAGCCGTTGTATTACCTATACATATACTACCCTGTTCTGAATTAACAGTAATTGTGACAGTTTGCTTAAGCAGCAGAAGGCACTTAAAGAATCTCCAGGCACCATACAGGCCATTAGCCACGCTTTATAAATGCTTAATTCACCTGCCACTGGTCTCTAAGAATTGCGCTGGTCACAAATACAAGTCCACTCAGTGTAGGTAATTAGTTGTGTACAAAAGTTTGCATGTAAGTATAAGCAGAAGTAAACCTGTCAAAAATAATCCATAAACCCACTCTAATCGAGCAGGTTTAAAAAGCCTTGTATCTTAGTGTGTCTCAGAATTTATGCATGTTCCAACATAGTAGGTACTTCTGTCAAAGTCGTTAAGGTAACCCGCCGATGAAAATACTAAAATGCGAAATTATTGATCTATCAACATCAACATTTTATGTAATAGTTAGCATATACTCTACAAATAAAATACCAAATCAGGAAGCTCAAGTTAAACCATTATTTAGAAATTAACTATTTATTAATTTTCTTACATTTCAAAATGCTCCTCGCGACAAATGATTACACATTCCTGGTTCAAAATTGAATTTCTGCATCACTAAACCACAATAAATCTGATTCGAGATTTTTGAGAAATATTCAGTAATTTGAAACTCAAGTATCCACATCGTGCTTTTCCTCATTTTAGATAAACGATTTAATAGTGCAATCGATATGCAATACAAAATAGTTCAAATTATCTTCTTAATTCAACACTAGTTTATCGATGCTGAAAATTTTAGAAAATTGGTTGAAATTTTCTTCATGTGGAGAATTTGAATATTGCAAGATGTTGAAAAAAATGTAGATATTAAAGAAAAGGTAATTTCAAAATTAGAGTATCAAACCAATCGCATATACTCCAACTTAAAATTTCTGAATTGCTACTTAGATATCAAGCTGCTTGAATGCCAAAATTAGAATATAAAACTAGGTTTGGCTTAATTTGCACACGTTGATCCAAATGATAGTGTATCTCTCCTTGAGCCAGGTTCCTACCAAAGACCGCCGCTGATATCATTAGTAACCTCGGCAATTTAGTCCATATAGGTATTTGGTCACAAATGGAAACACATTTGCAAGCTGGGAATTAGTCTGACATCTACTGCCGTAACTGTGGTGCCTACCTACACTTCAATTGCGTGTTATCTCCAAGTTGAAATTGCCACGAAGAATTTTGGGTTTTTTTGAGGTTTGCTTGTTGCTAATTCAGGAGGCAGTCGCAGCACCTTTACAAGACTATATACATGGTAACAATCCCCTTTTGTTCGAGTGGAGTCGGCGAGAACAATAGCTGCTAGCCCCATTTTCCATTACAAAACCACTAAGACCCCATCTCTCTCTCGCTCTCTCTCTCTCTCTCTCTCTCTCTCTCTCTCTCTCTCTCGTCTGTCTGTCTCTCTCTGCTTCCTTACTTGTTCCGATCAAAAACCTAATTTCTGAACTTTTTATGCACTTTGAAAGCATAGAAATATTGTAATCAGGTTATGTAACCAATGTCATGCTCTTTTGAAGATTTCTAGATATAGCAAAACAATTTCTAGACGTTTTATACATACCTACATTGCCTTCCAAAAGTGGTTTCCTCCTAGCAAATTGATATACTTGTTTACTATCCACTTATGAACTTGTAGTTTTTACATCCATAGAACACGCTGTGATACCTACACAACATGCACAATGTTCTCTTTCTTAATAATGAAAATGATGCGAATTTCTCCCAACGTGACTACCAGCTTTGTCTCTGGATAGAGAGGCAACTTCAACTTACAGTATTTCAAGTAGTCAATTCTATCACAAAGCAACGTCGTCATAATTTGATTTCCAAAACACAAGCACAATGAATACAAACGTTTTAATATGAATGATGGTGGTTTAAAATAGCTAGGAAATAGAAAATCCGGAACCAAAGTTGAACTATCGTATGCAACTCAAAAGATTCAGAATTTCATTGGATATACACGATTTGAGATTCACCCCCCTCAAAAAGCTGGATAGAGCTGTGCGTTGTGTTCACGCATAAAACATAATTTTAAGCTTTACATTTGTGTACATAAAAAACTGCATACCGAAATCAGGCAGTTGTGAACCATCCAATGTTAATTTTAGGAAATGTCTCCATCCACAAGCAATCCTTTACTTAGAAACTTGTTGGTTATTTTATATTTTCCCGGAAATGGTTACAGCGATGTCGAATATTTGAAATACTGGAATGATGAATACGGGTAGTATATTTGCTGTAAATAACATTTGTAATTTTCTTCATTTTTATCGGAATTTATATAATTGCAGCTTTAAAGAGATGGGGGAGGAATTTAGCAAAGGAAAAGCGCGCATCTCATTAAAATAATGCAAGTTATTTCATATAAACTCATTTATGGCTTTAACCATCGCAGTTTGATTATTTCCACATTTTAAGCACTATATGCTGAAAAATTAAATTATTATTGCTTCCTTTTCCCCTTTGAGCTTGTTCAAAGACAATTTGATAACCTGGATGGCATAAACAGAACAGTTGTCTGTTGTGGTTGTACAATAAAACATTAAAACATGTATGTTAATGTTTATCACGACTATCAGAAACTATATATAAACATAAGCTTTTATATAATTAATATTTCTTGGAATAGCGAAGAAAATAAATGAGCAATGGATTAATACAGCTAACATATTTTTCTGATTGATTAACAGTTGTTTTACCCGGTATCTTAAAGAAAATGCCTGTACACCCCCCCCCCCCCCCCTTTTCAACATACCACGTTTCTCTAGGGTGACCATATAATATTCACATACGTTAACCTCTCCCCCAAAATATCACTGAGTGTATTGGAGACACGAATTTATTATTAAAAAGCGTATCATGACAAATGCTCTTATCTGCCTGGAACCACGCACAGGATGCCTGGTAACACATACCTACAGAAATCCTGCATTGCTTAATGTAGGTATGTGCACAATGACTATTGCTTTTTGGCATTTTTACCCAGTCTCTGAGGCGCGTACATTCTACTCCTCCCACAAAGATCCCTGGTCGGTTCATGAAATCAAGCGTATGTTTCTGTAAATGTTACACAAATTAGAATTACTTTTCCTTCTAGAGGGAAAAATCTGTAAACAAATGTGTTTAAAATTTCTTTGAGTCACTCGGTTGCTGAAGGCAACACTTAGGAAGCTCACACACGTTCGTTCAGCAAGTTTTAACAGATTAAAGCGTGACAAATTTAGAGGCCGCCTTTTATTTGCTGCAGATTTTTTGTTACTCCCCCTCCCCTTTCTCTCTCAAGCCTTATTTCTTAAAAAAAAGCTTTAATAACCTCAAGATCGACAGGAGATAGACAGATGAATAATACCAACAATATACCAGCTTAGACATAATTAACATAAAACATGGGCAGATCGCCTAACCCCTAAATCTTCGGTGGTTAGCAACAAACACATACACAGCTGAAAAATGTGAGAGTGCTTTTCTTGAAAAATCACGTGTTCATAATTTACGGCATTAGAGCTACAAGGTTCCAGGTTCCTTTTTTCTGGCGTCTATTATGTACATAAAAAATAACGATCCAGCCACTTGCCAAACTTGTTTTAATGCCTATTCTGACTAAATGAAAAAGAACTACCACGAAAGGTAAAGCTCTCGAGGAATTCTCGTCAATTTTTCTTTAGGTTGAACAAACTAAAATAGGAAAAGGGATAATGTTAATAAATACAATTTATAAACACTGAAAATTCATTAGTTGGCGCTCAGTTTGGGGTTCTGATCTACTCAGTCCAGGGAAACTGAAGAAGATTGCGCATATTTACAATGACTGATGCAGTCTAACAGCAAGATTTAGCGGAAACTTTCTCATTCATGCTGTCAATCTGCAGTTTATGCATTCTGTGAATTAAACTCATATTACCATAAGGTATTAAAAATACCTACACAAAACCTAGATGTATATTGTCTTGGCAATAAGTATAAGAGGGAGAAAATATAGGGAGATAAGGGTAGAGAAAATGTGAGAGAGGTAGGGAGAAGGATCTCCGCAAGTTTTTGTTAAATAAGTATGAGTACAATTATTTGATAGGAAATGTGAAGCAGAAATAGCTTTCATACATGGCTACCAAAGTAATCTGTTTGTCGAGGAAAAGGACTCTGTCCCTTTTATACCGAAATATTTATCTATTCTCTCTATTTTAAGGCAATGAAAATAATATAGGTAATGCACAGAATGGTGAAAATGTAAGAATTAGGTATATGCAATACCAGTAGGGCTACTTTATGTACAAGCTCTCTCACTGCCCAACTACCACGTGGATCTTCCTAACCTTACTCACTCTATATTGAATTCTCTCCGCTCGAGTTGAAAGTACACATTTTGCATTATTTGCCGTAGGGCAATCCATGGATGAAAATACTAAAATGCGCAATTCGTGACCTATCAACTCCAAATGTTATGTGATAACTGGCGTGTGCACTATAAATAATACACCGAATTTGGAACCTCTTAAGTTTAACCGTTATTGAGAAATTATTTACTAAAGCATTACTTTCTAATTTTGAACTTTTTTCAAAATGCTCCCCGCGATGAACGATTATAGATTTCTGGCTCAAAATTTAATTTCTGCACCACCAAACTATAATAAAAAATTTAATATGGGCTTTCGGTAAAATGTTCGTTAGTTTGGCTTTAAACAAAGACATAGACAACCCATTAGGTGAAATAGTTAAATTGTGTGAAATCAGCTCCATTCTTAGCACGCGTTTAGAACTTTTTTAAAATTTTGCTTAGAATTTTTTTTTTTCATTGACTCACTGTTGCTGGTGTTATGTTTTGATTTTAATAACAATGAAAGAATTAACATTTAATTCTTACAAATTCAATAACACGGCTTCTTGTGAGATCCACTTCTAAAATACCACAAAATAAATGTTATTGGCTGAGACAAAGAAAATTTCTTGACAATGCAATCGATGAGGCTACAATAAAAGGTTATCTCACAAGGTCACATTTCACATTTGTGTTATCAAACCCGCCGCAATAAACTTAAAGCACAGAACTTCGTGCCATTGTTGAACATTTGGGCCATAGCAAGAAATTTGATTCAGCACTCTTAGCACTCAAAGCAAAAAGGTGAATGTTCCCACCTTTTCTATGAAAAGTTCCTTCCATGTCTTTGATTACCAGTGTCAAATGCTGACAGCGAGAGATATTTTTCTACATATAACTTAGTTGTAACAGACAGAAGGGCAACTATGAAAAATGAAAGTGTGACAACTTGTATGTTGTAATTTGGCGATGCTGATTGATAGGCAATGGTATGTGTGTGCGTGCGTGCGTGCGTGCGTGCGTGTGTGTGTGTGTGTGTGTGTGTGTGTGTGTGTGTGTGTGTGTGTGTGTGTCAGTCATGATAATAAAATAAATTTTCAATTTGGAGAAATTTTGAACAATAATGTTACAGTAACTTTACTTACCCGTTAATTTTAACTAGTAATATCTATGTGTATTAATTTTACCCGAAAATGTGTGCGAAATTAATGGAAATTTTTAATAGAATATTCAACAGAAAACACCGCTAACTTAAATTGTTAATGCGAATTTTTAAAATTATTACCACCAAAAAAATCTTGCCTTTGATGATGCTGTTTCCCATTATAATATGTTGTGCCGGGAAAGAAAGGATAAGTTGATAACGTGAAGACATCAGCAGGTGAGTATTTTCATTGTGCGACTGTACATTCCCAGTATCGCCTTTCCCCTCGCTCCCCGCGCTAGTTGTAAACAAAACTGTGGCGCCCTCCTTGGAGTGCATTCATATCGTGGCCGAGTAGTATCAGTGCTCGCTATTACGGAAGCTAACGCGTACTCGTATTTTTAGAAATTGAGACTATGGAAAGTTGTGTGACTTAACAGATCTTTAAGGGAAAACGGGGTAATTTGGAGAACTGGCAGCAATTTCTATGCACGGTGTTCCCTGGTGAAGGAGATATGACCCATGCCCAGGGATGCAGACCTAGACCAGTTCACGAAACGACCTGGGAGCAATTTCGGTCACGACGAGGATCTCTAACCAATTTCCCTTCCTCCCCGCTACCCGTAAACTGGATTCCGACGCTCGTAACAGGGAATTTGTACCCACTTTGCGTCGGAGGAACTTTCTTTTTCCTTCTTCTTGCCCACCTTTATCACTCCTCCCGAGGCGTTATGCCGTGTTCAGAATGCCCTTTGCTCCGCCAATGAAGTTGCTCTGTGCAAACGTAATGCCACGTTATTGCCTCAGTACTAGTTCTTGACTTGCTCCTGCGCAAGCTTAAGATCGAATTAATGAAACAAGTTCACTACCTCAAGTATTGCTCTGGTGTTCGGGCTCTGGTTATGACGCGTGCCTTATATTTTCGTGCCGTTTAATATGCTAATGACTAGTTTGAATATGCTTTTGTGAATCTTTAATTTAGCATCCTTTTGACTGCATTTATATTATTACGACATGTGGGTGTGTTTACTAATATGAGGCACATTTCGGTTCTGCTTTGTAAGAATGGAGAGTAAAGTTACTGAAAAGATACTACTGTATGAAAGAATATATCCTCTAGATGATAATTACTAATCCTAACTCATTTGTCATTAAATGCAACAAATTGCCATTTGCGTTTTGTATGACTGTGAAATTCTTTATTGCGTACTATTTACCCACATCTCGGAGGTTTCACTAAAGAACACCGAATGTTTCCGAAGAAATTAGGTGCATAGAAGGTCAAATTTAAGCGAAGCTCAAAGGCTTATCCCAATCGCAAAGTGCATTACGCCGCATATCAGGGCTAACGAGCGGCAGGCTTTTGATTCACAGTAAGCTATAACGCAGGACTGGGCAACTGGTGCTTAATGAACACAACCGGCTCTCGGCCTTGTATTAATAACTGTATGTTTAGCAGGTAAAGAAAATGAAGGTCGCTCAAGGTATCCTGCGAGTCGCCCAGGCCTGGTATAAAGTAATGCTTATAAGGGAAAGTTCTTTATCGTAAAAATAAGTAACATTTCTGTCTCACTCTTCAATAGCAATTGCTCATCAGTGAACTGAAAGAAATTGTACGCAATTTCCAAGTGGAAACTTGATAAGTTTAGTACATGTGTATCGCTGAAGGCAATTGAGCAACAGAAAAAGTATTTATTACAATTACCATAAAAGTGACAAGAGCATAGTTCAAACTGAGAAGTGAACTGCGTTCCTTGACGTGCAGTTGCACCTATGATAGATTCGTCATTCATTATACGTACCTAATGTAACCTGTGTGCAAGCTCTGCTCGCGTTATTGCCTAGTTGTATTTAACGTTGCTTTCTCTCTCTCTCTCTCTGTCTGTCTCTGTCTCTCTCTCTCATATTCTCACTGTTTCTCCCTCCGTCATTCTCACCCTCTCCCGCTATATTCCATCGACCTCAGTCCTCTCTTCTCTGTGCAACTAAGTTGCAGTGTCATGTTTTGAAACCGGTAATATAATTGCATCTTCTGAGTATTACTAATAGTGAAACATTCAAACATTTGCGCCTCATTCTTACTTTTGTTATGCGAACGGAACATGTGTTTCTTGTAACCAGTTTACGCATACGAATAGTATCGTAGTAACGAAAAGTTAGTATATTTGCCTCTTTAAACATTCAACCTGTCGACATTTTGTAAATAAAAAAAGAATGTTGAGAAACATTATGCCTATACGTTTAGGTTGCACGAGTAAGAAGTGAGATATTCCGACTTCTTTTTGCGCCCCATACAGCCTGATTTCTAAGTGAGACCTAAGATACTTTATAGTATACCAAGTTTCATAGCAATTGACTTGGCCATTATTGCATAAAAGATCTCTCCCCCCTCCTCGTCCCTTTCCGCCTTCCCCCTCTCATTTCTCTCTGATTTTGGATATACTATCACACCTGTTCCTAGAAATGTGAACTACTTAAGAAACATATTAAAGGTTTTCTTGTACGAGATCGTAGATGTGTCGATTCGCCAGTTCCTTATGTAAGTACTATAAAAGTTTAGCAAGTTTAGTCTCGTTGATCCATACCCATGCCGAATTGCATAGAAATTATTTCAGTCCTTATTGAGGTAACAAACACAAATACATATACGTATAGACAAGATGAAAACGCTCTATTTGTTTCAATATTATTCATTAAGCATGCCAACATTAACACAGAAACTCTCCACATTTCGGACGCAGTATATAATAAGCACAGATGGGTACATACATATGTGGTTTAATATAGTGAAGTAATTCGCATTCCTCTTCAACTTAATCCCAATTTACTGACTTTGCCATCGTCATGCCATCGCATCAGTGTCTTCTCCTTCCCCCATCATCAGAGAAATGGTTCCGCGCTGAGCTTTTAGAGGGAAAGAGGATCGAACGATACAAACAACCCTTGTGAAATGAAATGCTGAAAACCTGTGCTCTGGTAAATACAAACATTGAACGGGTTCTATTGAATGCGGAGATTAAAAACTGAAGCATAAAAGAAAGAGATGCTGTTTGGGAGGAAATGTTCAAACAAGATCCTTACAAATTAATGTACTTAGACATGGTAACTTGCTTTTAAAAATAAGCTTTAGTTTTGCAATGAGTATTAATGTTTACTATTCGCGGGTACAATCCACGCAATAGTTAATGTAATATTTGGCGGTCTTATGCATAAGTGGTTATCTTTCCTCAGTTACATTTGATTCCACTAGCACAACTCGCGGTTCTGCTGGCATTATTCCCTAGTTTTCTTTCTTTTCTCCCTTCTTTGCTTCTTGTTCTCCTTCCTTTCATTTGCCCTCCTTTTTATGTTCCCTACTAACGTTTTGGAAGTAGACGTTTCACGTTCCACCCAAAAATTCAATACCGAGATTTCACCGCAAATATGTGTTTTAAGGTTCCCCGAATGAAAGAAAAGTTTTAGACAACTCGCGTGCGTGTCTACTGTCTTGTATATGAACAGCGCAACTCGACGAAAAGCCGGTTAAATATCAAAATTGCCATTAGTTCAACATCTTCCAAGAATGTGACAGGAAGATTATTAAGAACCACCCCCCACTCCAAATTACCCATTATGTGGGAAAAAATCATTTTTTATTTTCTCAAAAATGGCTTTACCGAGTTTGACTGGTATGTTTATAATATATTTGTATGAGAAAGTATATACGTATATCTTGAATTTTCTGGGAATAGTGAAGTCCTCTTCATTCTAAATTATTGTCTAATTGGGAAACGGAGACGGACAAAATCTTACTACCCAAAAATGCAGATGTCTTCGAAGGGCACAATTTATGTGAAGTTAAAGTGTGGCATTAATCATTTCCGAGAAATTCTTTGTTGTTGTTTTGAATTTTCAAATACTTTTTTTCAAGTGGTAAGTGACTTTTCGTTTACTCACTAGATTTCAAAATCATTCACACAGCAGCACTTCTTAATGTAATTAAACTATCTCGATTATCAAGAAGTAAACAGAAGAATTAAGTTTTAATAGTTGGTAGAACAGTGAGTACAAATGCAACACATGAGATTTGTACTCTTCGATAGATGCCCCTTTACAGCTGTTGGGGGGAAGACTAATCAGCATTTCCTTCAGGTAACTAGTAACTAAAGTGTGTTACTGCCCTTCTCGAGCAAGTATTTTGTTTCATTGGGACATATTCTTATTAAATCGAAATAGTGCTGTGAGCATTCATTGCGGGTATTTATTTGCACAGTTGAAGAAATACACAACCAGTGTAGGTAATTGAATTGCGATACTTATACATTGCTTAGGGAAATTACAGCTGTAGGAGTGCACCTTTATTGATTTTAAAACAGCTGAGAAGCCCTTCGTAATGCATCCGGATTGTTGCAGCTGATTGCTTTTGTTGTGTAGTACGAGCGTGTAATCCTGTTATCACTCTGCAGTGCGTCTTCTACATACATTGAACCTAAGACTTACACTTCGCGCATTCTTATTCTATAGTTATTTGAATGCATAAATGTTCAATGTTTTACGTCAGCTGTCCCGTTAATGACCCAAAAATTCATTTTTTTACATCCCTGGGTGTCTCCAGCAACTGTTGAATCATTAAAGATTCTTGTGTTAGTTGTTAAGGTAATGTTAGTTATCGTTTGGATTCCACGCGTTAACATACCTAATTGGGAAACAGGCAAGACATCTCTCTAAACCGTACAAAAAATTTGCAAATAAATTAATTTTTGAGTTCTATTTCTATATTTATGTGAAGCTTGTCGCTTGGTGTCAGTACTACAGAACAACGCCAGTAAGAATTGTGTAGTACTGAACGCTGTCTGCATGAACGTTATTCTCCATGGCAATTGTTTTTTAATACCTACCTATTGTCAACAGAAACAGGTAGATTGTTCACTGTTTGTGGCGCTATAGGTTGTTCTAATTCACAAGTATTACGGCAGTCAGATCGAAATACACTAGAACATAAGCCCAAATTAATAGGTCGCAATTGCACCTGAAAGCAAGTGCTGGATGACCTTGGAACTAATACGGTATCTGGTATTATGATGGCATCATTAGCATAGCTTATCGTTCGTGTTCTTTTTTATGTTTAAATACAAATAAAGAAAACTAGTCTTTTTTATCAAATATTTCTGCATTCATTTATTTTTATTTTCTTGAAGTTATTAAATAAACATGCTTTTATTTATCTTAACTGAATTATTGGGTAATCACTGTAAGTTTTTGTTTGATAGATAAACCTGTTTGGTTTTCATGCTAAATTTGTATCAGTAATTTATGTAGAAGTTAAAATGTTTATTTTCCTTGTTTCATTTATATTTAAAGTGGAAATGTTTAGTTTTTATTTACTTTCATTAGATATTAAAAGTTTCGCTGCGAATATACAATAGGGATGTCTTTGGAATTAAACTACACTAACACAAATAAAGATACGTCTCGTAATTGAGCAATTGGTAGGTACTTGCAGGAGAAACGTCGCTTCTTTTCTGAAGCAATGTTTTCCCTTTTCTTTCTCTCTTTCTTGCTTAACCTATATAAGATTAAACAAAGGTGCCCATAAAACTTTTGAGTGTCTCCCGCATAATTATATATTATAACGCATACAACTTTCTCCCTATATATAGTGTGTGTACCTATGTATAAGACAAGTTTAAATGACAAGGAATTCTGATTACTGAATATGAAAACAGTGACAGAAAATCAAAACCACCTGTAATTATAAGGTTGATCGTTACGTCACATTTTATAATATTATCTCCCCGTCCATCCCGCCGAATTTTAATGTTTAGACGTTTAAATTATCTATAGAAAAAGCCAAGTGGCGCCTTGTGGTGGTCGTGAGATTGAATGTAGAAAAAAATAACCATACGTCCAGGTATACAGTTTCAAAATAACAGCCCTCCAAGCTCGTGTCGGTGTGAGTGACTCAATTGGCTAGACGCTGGCCTACTGATCCCAAGCATGTGGGTTCAAATCCGGCCCAGACCGATGGTTTTAAGTGTGCTTAAAAACGACAGCTCCATGTAAGATTTTCTGGCACGTAAAAGAACTCCTGCGGGACGAAATTCCGGCACACCGGCGACGCTTATTTGACAGCGCCGTTAAACAACAAAATAAACAACTCCAAGTTTGTACTAAGGTAGTCACTCCGCTATTGTTATAAGTAGGTAATTCCAATAGTAACTCTGATTATAAAGAGCATATCTAGTGTTGTAAAACAATCGTTACAAGTATGCATATGACCCAAGACCTTGGAACCGGGTTACAATTTAGGGCAACGCCCATTAGAAACTTCCAAGTAATGAGATTTAATTATGCCTTTGAATTGTTGCCTACACATGCGAAAAAGAGTTGCCCTAGATGCTGCTTTGGAACATGTAGGTAGGTAGGTATTCGTTAGCATAAGGGGACATGATGAATGTTAAATCCCTTAAGCAAGCAGGAGTAGGCACTAAGTACGTATATAGATACAGGTGGCTACTGTTACTAACGGTAGGTACAGGCTGAAGAGAAGGAAGGAAGAGAACCATCGTCTGCCGACCGACCGACCTTTCCGAGCTGAACGAACAATTACTGTCTTCATTCGAGAAAGAAAAAACTGTCAGTTAAGTAACAGTAGCAAGGAGCATTTTACTCATCTGTACAAATGCTCGTTACTGTTATTTTGGAACGGTTATTTGGAAACTAATATATTTTCCAAACTGGAATGGCGGGACGATTTTTCCACCTCTTTGTAAAATGAATATATGATAAATTCATATTTTAATTCCCAAAGTTATAGGGAGAGAACATACGCAGCGTGAAACTTGACACTATTGTTTGTCTTTTTAAAGTATAGATCTATGGTTGCAGGGGAAGCAATTATAACAAATGTGAGGAGGTAGTGGAATAAAATGTTATTTTTGATATTTTGTTTTATGGAAGTAACATGTAGAATAGGTACACTTTGAAACTTTCCGTTTAGGTATTTATTGTTTTGGAAGTATTGTACCTTCGGTGTAAATGCAAGAGAGCACCGCGTCAGTTCGCTCACGAGTTTTCTGAAAGGGTGTGGATCAGTGAGCGTGGTACCATGCGCCCCGATTTACGCCCCCAACCGCTGGCCACGATTTTCCTCCCCCCTGACTACGTGACGGAATTAATGGCCTCTTTCCGCACTTAATGAAAATCGATGTGAGGGGGTTTCTTAGTGAACTTTATTAGGTCATTAGATTATCGGGGAAAGGGTGCTTTTATATAAAAATCGGCGGCACTTTTATCGAAAAACGTGTTGTTGTGCCCTTCTGGCAGGGTACCTTTCCGCTCATCGCTTGATGGAGCTTGTACTCCGCGGGAAAGACAGTTATGTCGAGTTGGGAGAGGCTTCTGGGATATACCTAGAGACTTCGTTTCAACTTAAAAAGGAAGCTATCTACATAATATAAAATGCCTTTACAAGTATCAGCCGTTATGCGTACGTTTCCATGCTACATTTGAAGTAGGTACCGCAGATACCAGCGCATGGTCCCTGGCAGGAATGCAGCGATCCAATACGTCAGTAAGCAATTCCAGGTGTACAGTGATATCTGAAGCAGGATTCGTGCGTGTAGTTGCGCTTACGATAGCAGTGCCAACCTTGGCATGCGTACTCACGCTAGATTAAAGCAAAGAAGTAGAATAAATTATCGGAACTAAGATATTATTTTCAGTTCATGCAGTAGGCATATTTAGCTTATAAAACAAACGGTATTTTCAACTATTCCGTCTTTCTCTCAGTGATTGTTTTCTACCTTTTCTCTCTTTTCAAAAACCCTGCCGATCTGTTTTAGTCACAAGTGACATACCCTCGAGCGTCATATCGTGCAATTCCTGTTAGCATCTGTTACATTACTCTAACTAATCATTTTACCAAGCTAGTTCTACGAGATTGAAATTACACATGTATGGGAACAAGTAAACGATAGTATAGCCCCATAAAACCAAAAATGCGGCCGCTTTAAAATCCTTGTTTTTAGGTTTGTTTATTTCAATCATCCTATAAAGATCTATTTTACACATAGAACTGTCACTTTGAACCCCTTTGTTCTGCAACGACATATTATAGCAGATTTCACAGCACTCCTTGGTGGAGGTTTATCTGCTTCTTCACTCATTTTTTCCTTACTTCCTACATAACGGTAGTGACTCGTATGGTTTTACAACTGAAACTAAGAGAAATTAGCAGCGACTAACACTGGAGGTAAGTTGGCAACGTAACCAGCAGAACAGCGTTTGTGTGGAAGTTTACAAAACTCGGGTTACACTATGTAGAATAACTCTGCTCTCCCCTTCCTTTCTCTAAGACCATGAGCTGGTGAACTGACAGTATAAAGGGACTAGAAATTGTCATCAAAGAGAGTAGATTTACTAGCATGTAAAAGAACTCCTGCATGATGAAATTTGGCACACCTGCGAAGTTGATATGACGCTGTCAATTGACAGCGTCGTTAATTAGTAATAGGATATTCGTATAGATATTCTTTTCATACCGTAGGATGGATTGAATCGCGCCATCCTAAGTAGGAATTTTCAAAGGAATATCGAGCGATAGGTACATGACAGGCATGAAGGCAAGCGCTGCAATAAACTTGTCCATCCCTGTACCCCAAGTAACGACATGAGCGGAACTCATCGTTTATCTCTTCCTGAGAGGAATGCAGGTTGAACAATATGATCCCGGCAGTCTTTGTGTACACGAAAGGGATATTCTACTCCGCTCCCTCCAGTTTCGTTATGAGTCCGCCATTCACGGCAGCAAGAACTGATAACATTCGTGTTGACATACCGCAGGAATTTCCCGGATCCACAATTTCCTCAGATACGTCATACATCCGTCGTTGCAATTTTCTTTCCTTGCCCATAATGGCAGTCTTGAATATCAGAATGTTGCCTTCAAGTTCAAAATTAGTCGCAAACATCCTTTTGTTTTCAGCGGTTTTGATATTAACACTTTCTGTGTTCAAGTCACCCATTAAGCTTTTGATGAAATAACTTGGAAAAAGGTGAGGTGTCTTTGCTACTACAAAAGACCTAAACTCGCCTGGACCGTCTATCTCCGCAGGTATGAAGCAACTTATCAACCCATCCCTCTACACACCGAGTTAAATTGCATATGCAAGAATGTGAATAAAATTTATCGACACATTTCAAATGTGGTAGAAATTAGCACAAATCAGCTTTTATGTAAAAACACTAAAATGCTCACAATTTTAAGGTAACTTCTGCATTCTTCTTCAAATGATTTCTTTATCTGAAGCGTTTAACGTCTGGTGTCATTTGAGCAGAAGATTACTCGTTTGTTTTATTGGGATAAGGGAAAACTCGCCCCAACCAGGATTCGTACTCCAGCCTTGCGCGTTGAAGGTAGCACTGTTCCCCCACAGAACTGCACACAACTCGTAAAGAGTTTCAAGTTTATGAATACGAGTTTGAAGAATCTCTCTCGTCATGTCTTAAATTTACTGAAATCAGTAGAAAACTAAAGGGGATCAATAAACATTTACGATTCTAGAACTATTTCCCAAAATATCGATATCAAATTTCACTAATGCTGCTGCACTAATTCCGCCAAAATACGAATGCCCTGAGATTTAATGTATGTCCATTTATGAACTTGTTTCTGGCTATTAGCAACCAATCTTGGGGTGAATATTGATTCCTTGATACGCGTTTGCATAAATTACAAAATTTGGAGGAAAGACTACAGTAGGTGGCGTATTGTGACGTCCTGAAGGTAATATATGCTTATATGCTGATCATTCAACTGTCTAAATAAAATGTTAATTTCCTACAAGCATTCGCTTTACCAAGTAATGGAATCTTTGTGAGTTTTTGAAATTCTGAGAAGCATGCACATTCCATGCACCTATCACATTTAAATTGCAAATATACTGGTACATTCATAATAGCAACCTATAGATAATGTATGCTGGAATCTATAATGTTGTGGTAATTGTACAATAGATATGTAAGATACTTTAACTTTTTTATTTGGCTGTAGCTATAGTTTTCATTGGAATTTGCAAAATGAAATCCGAGGTGTCTGAAATTTATGCATGTGGCTGTGACTGTAGCCGTTAACTAAGAATTATGTTTAAAAAAAGGGGAAAAAAAAAAGTTATTCCCAACTTCCCTTATAGTGTTTTCTCTCTCTCTCGCTCTCTCTCTCTCTCTCTCTCTCTCTCTCTCTTCTTTTTACTAGTAAATAACAAACTCTCAGCACTGAACATTTCATTTCAGTCTAACATATTGAAAAACGAACATTTTGATAATATTTCCATTGAATGGCAATAGAGCATTATTACGTTATGTAACTACCACGTACTTACCTAGTGGTATTCGATATCAAGGTTTCACCGGAAACCCTACATGTTTTGAGGCTCTATGAATTCAATAAAAGGTCTTTTTAGAAAAAGGACCGTGTGTATGTTGTGTTTGTGAACCTCATAACGAAACCTTGCATAAATACCTATCACACTTAACTCTTTGATTTTCTAACACATGACTCTAATGATTTTGATTAAAGTAGTATACATTTAAGACATTTACATCGTAAATAAAATGTACCTATAGCAGTCTTGAATTTTCTGGCAATTGCCTATGAAGTCCACTTCATTCGGAAGGCATTTTGTGAACTGGTAAACGTTAAGACGTAGAAAAAAGCGTACTGCACAAGTAGTGTAGGTATTTATTAGTGTGGAATTTATTTTAAATAACTTTTTGTTGCATCAGCCATTTCCGAGAAATCCGTTATTATTAGTTCCAATTGTAATGTTTTCAAAGTGCCGTTGCTATCCACATCTTTCTCTCGATGTCACGGAAATAGGATAGACTTTTAAAACCGTAGCCAGCCGCTTTTCACCAATGACGCCTGTAGTGGGCAGAGGTGGGGGACGCAGCGGCTGGGCGGTAGGCCTTGGCCCCTTGTGGGCTGTCGCGCCGGGGTTTAGTTTAGTTTCGTTAGCCAGCCGCTTTTAAACACCCGACTATCGATTCAGTTTGCCCTATACCTCTTGTCTTTTGTAATGCAATGTGTAATGCAACTATATCTGCAAACGTTTACCTCGATCAAGTGAAGCAGATAGAAAACCAAGCTTGCATTGGAATAGTGTAGAAGCCATATAACAATAAATGATAGTGGGTAAAGAAAGCCATGTGAATGTAACACAATATTTTAATGAATATTTGTCGTGCGTTCCATTAGAAACGTATTTTGTAGCATATCTTGCAGCTCATTTGAAAATTAGTAATAAAAATTGAGAGGTGAAATGAGGTGTAAGACGCGTATTGAATTGGCATTTCTTTCCATCATTAATTGGACTTTGAACTTAAGTTTAAAGTAATGCTTTTTGAACAAAGGCAAGGCGAGGTTTTAAATTATGACCTTTACTAACATAATAATATATCTAAAACTACGTTTTGTGAATACCTTCAGCCATACATTTTTCCATGATTGTAAATAATGTGACTTTCTTGTATAGGTAGGTAGGAAGTACAGTATTCTCATTAACGACCGCCATAACATATTATTATAGCTAAGGGATCAAGCAGGAAATAATAATTATCGAATACGCTTCAGCCACTGGTTTAACAAGCACACCATTCAGTTGGTATATTGTCCACAGAAGCAAAATATGACATTCGCGTGCAGTGTACACCGGAAAAGCTGGGAAAAAATTCTTTATCTCGTGGCGGGGAGATAACATTCGGCACTTCCGGACAACAAATTGAAAGCCTGTTCCGACAGAGAAACCGGCAAGTGCACTTACCGAGTTGTATTCCACAGGCCGTGATCATTAAAATGTTTCGAATGAAAGGAATTGAAGAGAGAAAGAGAGAGCATAGCCTCCATAAGTGTAGAACTAACGCACATCGTTACCCTTTCCTATATTTGAACTAAATTGAAGGCAGTGCATTTCGATATTTCAGGAACGCAATTTTTTCTCCGCAATCTGAAGAGGTATTCAAATTGTTCAAAACTAACAACCTGGCTGGCATGACAGCATATCACCTGAATACCGGTGACTAAGGTGACTTACTTTATCAAAGATTTTGTAATCTGTGATGTACAGGATTTTTGTTTTAGATCAAATTAATCTGCTGCATATTTCTACAAAAGGCAACTTTTAATTGACTGCATGTGGGAAAGTTTATTGTTTTAAAGGCATCATTAAAACTGGTCTAAATCCTTTCTTGATGCCCAGAAATGATATATGATGTTTGGTACACGATGAATTAATTATTTCAATGATGTGAGTGAATGGATGGTGAAGGTAAATGTGAATACTGTAAAGTTTCTTGTTCAAGCAGTGACTTATTAGACTTTTCTCTTCAAACTTATCTTACAGATGTGGAAAAATGTCTCCATACTCTCGCCTATATAGGTACAAGATATTTTTTTTATATTTGGGTTTTTGCAGACATACCTTTTAAATCAGCGTGTCCTAGATATGGGGCTTCTCACTAAACTTACAATGTCTGTGATCTATTAGAAGGAAAGCTTGTACGACCATAACGCATTCGATCTTTACGAAATATAATCGTGCAAACCAAACAGGATTGCTAACTGTGCTTCATACCGACTGGAATATATCAAAGAGCATATGATATTGATTAGATACCTATGGATTGTCTGGGACTGGCGATTAGTGTGAAATTATTTCAAAAGGCATTGCTTTGGTCCATGAAAACGCTCGACCAAAACTGGCGTCACATTACGGGCATTCTTCAGTACAAAAGTTTTGACAGTCATCCAGCAGCAAACCAAATCTTCCTCAAGAGACATTCAATATTCTGTTTCGTAGCCGGGCAAGTGAAGATTCCAAGTTACCCGGGCTTTAAGCCAGGTCTCTGGTGTCCATCGTTTTAGTCTCCAAGGTAAACTAAACATTTTCGAGGCCTGTTTTTAATACATTTTCGAGTTTCAAATTGTAACCGTTAAGCTGACAGTTTTAAGGTTGGTAGTATAGGATACGGTGGATACCTTTAACCAAGCCTGTGGCAGAATAATAGTATGGACGGTAGCCGAACTGGCAAAGTAATAGATAAAGAGTTGAGAGATAATATGATTTCATTAAAATACACTAGTTTTGAAATGACATGGAAGTTAAATGTACTTGTACCTATCTTAAATAATGTTCAAAATGCCTCCTATGTATATCCCTACTCAAGTGGAAACATTGATAGGTGCAATTTTTTGACGACCGCCTCCGTAGCGCAGTTGGTACCGCGCTTGCCTCTTGCGCGGAGGACCCGGGTTCGATCCCCGGTACCAGCATGGGGATGTTATCCCCTCTGGGAGGTCTGGCACGGGGTGCACTCAGCCTCGTTAGTCCCGGGGGGACCAATTGAGGAGCTGCTTGATGGAAAAGTAGCGGCCCCAGGTCGTGAAGACCGCATAACTGGCCGGGAGGGATCGGGACGCTGACCAGGTACCACCCTCCAGTACTGCACCCCACCAATGACGCCTGTAGTGGGCCGAGGTGGGGGACGCAGCGACTGTGCGGTAAGGCTTGGCTCTTGATGGGCCGTTGTGCCGGGCTTAGTTTAGTTTTAGTTAAGCAATTTTTTGCCAAGTTGAGGTGCAAAGAGAGAAATGTCTCAGTAAGAAGATGGTAAGCGAAATATCGTATACCTACTATTGAACACTACTACAGGGAAATAACATATTGTAAGCGGATCAAGCAGAATGCCTGGGGGAAAATTGTAGTAGTAAGAAAGCTTAATAACTCGCTGAATAATATAAGTATATAAATGGGGTCTATAACGAATGATAGAGGAGCTTTAAAAACTCGGGTACTACAGAAGACCCGTCGTCAACAGATAGGTGAAATCGGAAAGATACGTCTGTACCTATATGCTGGCAAGATTTATATTGGATATGCGTAGCTGTATAATTTTGAAGATGCCTGTGGAACTTCCTCTGCCTGAACTATGTAGACTATAACATGAAGCTTTTGAATGAAAAGCTATTAGGTATAGGTATAGGTAATTTTTCAAAGACAATCTTTATTTATCTCACATGAGCTCATCCTGTGGAGAGACTACGGGAATTAGCGGATAGTTCTAGAAATGAAGTACATTCTTGCAATGTAGCACAATGGCTTGTTGCCAAATCCATAAAGTGGAGATGATGGTACAAACATCCTTATAAAGCGTTTGCAAGTAGCAATAAGCAGTGGTTGCCTACAGACAGCGTGACGTTCTTGGAAACATCGGCGTTTGTGTAGATTTGCTGGATAACAACCCATCCCTATTGTGGTATAATAGCAATTTATGTCGTTACATTGTGTGTACACAAGCTTCATGATTTGTGTTCCCATAGCCGGAGAAACTAAGCGTAGGCGACTCAGCGTGACAGTGTTATTAAGAGCACGTGTTTGCCCTCCCTTACGCACATAGATATGTTTGTCCCATAAACCAGCCATGTGTATTCATTATTGATGATGCTAACAGGGTCATTTGCATTTCCATCAGTAGGAAACTGTTACGGTTTACGTTAGCAAGGTCTCTTCGATTTTATCATAGATTTGTAACCAAAACAGATTTGTCCGGTGTAGGTATCTATCTTCACTAATTATACTTCATTTGCGATGAACAAGGTTCGCTGCATGTATGTGATTGAGGGAAGTGAAGAAGTTTATTCGTATTTCAAGAGTAATCAGGTGCCAAATGAGTTTATTGATTCGGCCCCCCCCCCCCTAAATTTTCATTGACGCTCAGTGAATGCGCAGTGTAAAAAACGTAAATCGAATGGGTGTGTTGACGCCGTCAGTCGTGCAAGTGCTGACATTTTAAGGCACTGAAACGGTTCAATTTGTGGAAAAGTCAAGAAAAAATCATTGGTGGCCGTTTGACTTGATTATCTTCTCATGGTTCTGGTTTTTTGTTTGTTTATTTCCATTTTGACCATGTTCTAAGTCCTATGCATCTACAAAATAATTTATTCGATTGAGATATTTTCATATCCATTTTTCCTTTACAGTAAAACTTCGTTTATCCGGACTAACTGGGACCAAAGGCGATCCGGAAAATCGAAAATCCGGTTAATCCGGGTTCTATGGGTAATAAGCAGAACAAAATTCTTAAATCCTTAAATAAGCAGACTTGCCGTTTATGACGATAAAACACTGCTTCTTGTAACAAACTTATGTACAGTAAATAGTATGTATTGTTTCCCAGACATTGATAAATATAAGAATCTTAATCACATTAAATAACATCATTTCTGAACAAAGAATTGATCCACAGTCTTCTGTTTTAAAACACGTGTGGTGTTTGAACGAAGTATGTACGGTCACACAAACACTTTATCAGTAACAGGTCAGCTGGAATGGTGTTGGGCTGACGCCCCAAGTACGCCATAATGTTTTTGACCTGGCGCGCAGCAACTCGCAATTCAGCAACTATTTTCTTCAATGTTTTATCCATTGAAACCACGACCTTCTTTTACTTTGATGTTTTAAACTTGTAGGCTGAATTACAGTCTCAAACACTTGGATACGACACAAAAATAATCCGGTTAAACACACACGATGACACGTGCCGTTTGAAAACCGAGGAGATTCAGGAAGGTGTAGTGACGAGAGGGGATCTTGGTCAATGCTTTCTTCCAACACTATTTATACATACATACATACATACATACATACATACATACATACATACATACATACATACATACATACATACATACATACATACATACATACATACATACATACATACATACATACATACATACATACATACATACATACATACATACATACATACATACATACATACATACATACATACATACATACATACATACATACATACATACATACATACATACATACATACATACATACATACATACATACATACATACATACATACATACATACATACATACATACATACATACATACATACATACATACATACATACATACATACATACATACATACATACATACATACATACATACATACATACATACATACATACATACATACATACATACATACATACATACATACATACATACATACATACATACATACATACATACATACATACATACATACATACATACATACATACATACATACATACATACATACATACATACATACATACATACATACATACATACATACATACATACATACATACATACATACATACATACATACATACATACATACATACATACATACATACATACATACATACATACATACATACATACATACATACATACATACATACATACATACATACATACATACATACATACATACATACATACATACATACATACATACATACATACATACATACATACATACATACATACATACATACATACATACATACATACATACATACATACATACATACATACATACATACATACATACATACATACATACATACATACATACATACATACATACATACATACATACATACATACATACATACATACATACATACATACATACATACATACATACATACATACATACATACATACATACATACATACATACATACATACATACATACATACATACATACATACATACATACATACATACATACATACATACATACATACATACATACGCACGCACGCACGCACGCACGCACGCACGCACGCACGCACACACATACATACATACATATTTGGTGTACATATTTATAATTACGTTCATAGTTATACTTTTTATCTACTGTGAACATTAAGTTTAAAAAAATCTACAGATCTGATCCGGATAAACGGGGGTCGGATAAACGAGGTTTTACTGTACATATAAGTAGATCTCTCGACTAAGCTAACATTGTTACCTTAAATGCGATTATTCTTCTCTTCACTCCCTATGTTCTTCCCTTGCTCTACCTTTCTTTCTTCCCTCAATCTCACTTTTCATTCGTACTCTCTTTACCTTCGCTCGCACACCCTCTCTCTTCTCTGTGCAGCTTAGATGTAGTGTGATGTTTCGAAAACTGCTTTTTCCGGGGTGTGAATAACAAAACATTTCTAGCATTACGCATATAAGTATCTCTTTCTCATGCTTATACCTATCGATGAAATTAAACTGTTTGTGGTGGTAATGAATATTGTGGTGTTCTGTGATTGCTGATCCTATAGAGAGAAAGGTCTTTGATATGTCAAGGCCAATGAGAAGAGAGTTATGAGAAAGTGTGGTAGAATTACCCTTCCTTCTACGTTGAACTCTCGTTGGGATAGGAGCACAGAGCAACACACCTCTCCGATCACCATGTACTCTTTATATTAACTAATCCAATTATGTAAGTGTATGTTCCTTAATTAATTAATTAATTAAACGACTCCTTTGTGTTAGCAACCTCTTGTGTTTGGTTTTGACAGTGCAGCCTTTTCAACATTCCTGGTACCAATCCAAGCTCTACCAACTGAATACTATGCCTCTGGTCTAGGCCTTATTTAAGGTTTAAGACAATATGTAGGTATAGGTAGGTACATGATAGTGAATGAATAGTACTAATGAGCATATGGTACATATGGGATAACTGTTCATCCCAAATATTAATTTTATAGATAGCAATGTTGTTCTTATTTTTATGCAACTTTTTTCGAAAAAACTGAATAATCAGCAAGGTATTTCATTTTTTCATTTTATTTCCCATTATAGGTACTCATTTTGAGGAAGGAATTAAGATTATATACCTACAGACTGTTTTGTAAGTGGTGCCTAAGGTATGTTTACATACCAAGTTACATAACATTCAGTTCGGCCATTTTTAATAGAAAACGTAAAAGACGCGCTCGCGCAAACACAAAGTAAAGAAATGTTTTTCAAATGCGATTTTGTCTTGACTATGCTAAATTATATCTACCTTCCCGCGATTTAACAAATATTTAGTAACAATTTTTTTTTGAAAATTGAAAATTGCTGGAAAAAGTAAAATTATATCATGTGGTAGGTACATGTTCATTCTAAAATTCAATTGTTAATACATTTGAGAACTTGGAAGAAAATTTCAAACATTCTACGTTTTAAATTGATAGGTCAAATAAATAGGATGGTTCAAGACGAAGACGGGTGCTAAAAAGTTAATCCTGCATAGGTATACTGTTATAACATCATTGCACTTGTGGCCAAAATATTGTGGCACAATTATTGAAAAATAATAATTTTCTGTGGACAGAAAGAAGTGAAGTACTTTGAAGTCTGACAATGCAGAAACTTGACCATGTGGCGGTTTGGGGAAGCTGGAAGGTATCCTTATTGGAGGAGAATAAAGCATGTGAAATGGACAAATTAAATAGCGCAATTATTGTTTAGGAAAGAATGCCCTGGAAAAGAAAACACTGAAAGTGATCAAGAAGACGAAAAGAATTTACTGAGACATTGTACGAGAGGACACTGATTCCAAAGACAACACTGGAAGAAATGGACAGACTCCGTTTGCGAGACGAAAAAGATAGCGAAAAAATGGAAGAAAGAAGGAGGATGGGTTTATAGTGAAATTCTAACCATAGGCAGCACGTATGGTTGATTTTTAGCATACTAAGGTAGTTAAGAAAGTTATTAAAGTTAAATTGGTATTTTATGTTGCAGTTATGACCAATGTAATTGGTAGATAAACACTTAAAGAATGTATGCTAAAACGTAGGGTGTGTTACGTAGTCAGCGTCCCGAGCCCTCCCGGCCAATTATGCGGCCTTCTCGACCTGGGGCCGCTGCTTCTCCATCAAGTAGCTCCTCAGTTGGGCCCTCCAGGACCTAACGAGGCTGAGTGCACCCCGCGCCAGACCTCCCAGAGGGGATAACATCCCCATGCTGGTACCGGGGATCAAACCGGGGTCCTCCGCGCCAGAGACAAGCGCGATACCAACTGCGCTACAGTTTTTATATCTCCTTCCCGCGATGTAACACATAAGTTAAAGCGACAACAAAATGTATGTATTTAGTACACAAATTGTTTATTATTATTATTATTATTATTATTATTATTATTATTATTATTATTATTATTATTATTATTATTATTATTATTATTATTATTATTATTATTATTATTATTATTATTATTATTATTATTATTATTATTATTATTATTATTATTATTATTATTATTATTATTATTACTACTACTACTACTACTAATACTACTACTACTACTCCTCTCTCTCTTTTTTTTCTTTCTTTTTTTTTTTCTTTTTTTTTTCTTTCTTCCTGCTGAAGATATGCCTGTTGTTATATTTCCCGCTGAAGGCGCGTTCATAAATCTCTATATTCTATTTTCACTTTCTTGATGAATACAGGTTTGTGGGTTTCCCCAAGACTTCAAATAATTGGTAGGAATTTGAACTGAAAAAAAGTTGTGGGGGTCCCCTAGCGCTTTCTTATTGGGCGATTTTTTGCCCCTGTGGCAGGTATACATTGCGGCTAGGAGGAGCGAGTGCGAATTCCATTTGAAATCCGCACCCATACGTCTACCGCCTGAAAAGAAGGTGTAATGGGGCGCGAAGGAACCGTAATTGGCTTGTTTGGAAGTGGGCTGCCTCTCATTGGCCCATAGCTTTCTTAAAAGTGAGTGAGAAGAAAAGAACCTCTAGAGGTTTATACCTGTTGGTTGAAATATATTGCTGCAATTTTTTGGAGGGTTTAAAATTAGACTCAAGGCTACATCCGGAAGGGGAGGCTAAATATGTGTTTACTGTTTCCAATATATTATTCGTATTGCTTTGAATTGTTAAATACTTATGCTTTTTTCAAGTAATAAGCCGCTATTCGTTTTTTTTTCTTTCTTTCTTTCTTTCTTTCTTTCTTTCTTTCTTTCTTTCTTTCTTTCTTTCTTTCTTTCTTTCTTTCTTTCTTTCTTTCTTTCTTTCTTTCTTTCTTTCTTTCTCCCAATTGCTCATAAAGTGCTACTTTTCCTCTGCCAGCAAGGATATGGTTTCGAAACACGAACAAAGTTTAGTCTGGTAGGTTAGATTTGTGTGGAGAAAATGCTGATGGGGCTTCATAATCCAGATGATGCCTGCTGGAAGTACAAACTAAACAGATTGGCAAACCACTGCCTTCCACTCTGCGTATGTTTACTCAGCGAATCCAACTGTTGAGGCCACAGAAGTGTACCTTGTCTGACACTTCCTCGTCGTTTCATATCAAGAAGGCTGCGGCTTTGAACTCTGCCATTCACAGGGGAGCCTGTTTGCTTTTGTTTCATATAAAGCAAAGTGCTCCAGCAAAACCAGCAGCGAAAGCAAATACTTTCTTCGGCATGCATAATGTAGATGCTAAAGAAGCAAAAAAGTTATGAATCAAACATCGTGTAATACCTTCGAGTTAGATGCTTGGAAACGTATGTATAGTAACGATACCAGGATTAGAAGCAGCCGCGTTCAAGTCTGATATATTACTTTCTCTACCAAATCTTGTAGGTATGTACAGACTATTCTATCGTCTGCACTTTTTCGGAAATGCTTGTATTACCTACATATTTCATTGTAGGTACTAAAGGGTTAAAGGAGGCTGAAGCAGTAATTAACTATTAAAAAAAGGTCGCTCTCGATGGCTTTAAAATGTCACCCATTTCGCGACCATGAGGAAAAAAAGTGTTGCATTCACGTGACTTTCCCTACCCACTTCTTTGGATTATACTGTTCATATACGCACGCGCAGATATTTTTCTAACGGTTATTGTATATTTTTTTTCCGAATCAGGTGATCTCAAGAGTGTATTTCCGATGAAGTGTCGATATTGAATTTTAGGGTGAAATAGAATACTTCCTCTTGTTGAGGTACGTAGTAGAAATAGTAAATAAGGGAAACATTTCCACTTACCGTATTTACAAACCTTTAGATCAGAACCTGAAGTTGTAATATGTGGCGTGAACTTCAGAGACCAGGACCGCGGGGAGTACCTACAAGTTATTGTAACTTAGTACCTACCAACTTATATTTGTTAGCAACACATTAATGTGGCTTTCACTTTGTAAACATATAAATATTTGCTTTTGAAGTTGAAAGCAGTGAGGCCGCGCGGTAGCCGAGTGGTTAGACCATTCGTTTCTCATCAAAGCGGCCCGGGTTCGATCCCAGGCAACCGCATGTGGGATTCGTGGTGGACGAAGCGGCGCTGGGGCGGGTTTCCTCCGGTTTCCCCCGCCATTCATTCCACCGGTACTGCATCTTCATTTCATGTATCATTAGTGTCACCGCCTGCGGTGCCGTATGTAGTAAAAGTGGCGTTAAACACTACAAAAAAACACCAGCGGTAGGTATAAAATCTCTATAAACAACCATATCATGGAGATGTTACATATTTACTGCTATATCCTGCAGTTCAGTCGCATTTAGATTCGGATCTCTGGAAGTTTACACATCTATATGCACATTGTACTATGGGTTTAGAAACTATTCTTATGCAAGCTTAGTGTTCTACCTGCTTCATGTTGATCGAGATAAACATTTGCAGAAACAATTTCATTACGCATTTTGTTGGTTACAAGAGGAATAGAGGAATCCGAATCGATAGTCATCGGCCCCAAATGACCTAGTTGTCGACGGGCCCTTAAACCCTACTTACTCACTCACTCGATAGTGATTGTTTAAAAGCGCCTCGCAATGGCTTTGAAATCCCATACTTTTTCCATGGGCATCGCGAGAAACAAGTGAACAGTGACGTATCTACAAAGTATTGCACAATTGAAACCAATAGGTAGTGTATGATATTGCGGAAATGTCTGATGACACCAAAAACACTTATTTGATTTAAACTGCTTGTTTCAAAAGCACCTACATCTATTGTGGAGTAAGTTTCTGCCTGCTGGAACTTACCAGTTACGCCTACCTACAAAATGTATACAAAATTCCTTCCGAGTGAAATGAACTTCACAGGCCCAGATAATTCAATATGCACATTTACTTGATATGAAAATATCTTGCACATATGACACTTCAAACGAAATAGTAATTTTTTAAAAAATCAAAATAAAATAAAAAAATCGAAAAGCTTTCCATTTAAAGGGTACCAAGTGTGGATTTGGCGGAGGTTGTTAAAATTTTCGTATCACTTCTTTTGAGGACACTGATCTTGAATACCAAGTTGGTAATTATTATTTATTTATGCCAACAAACTTACTGTTGGTGTTTTAAACACACAAGCCGTGTGTGAGCAATGTTTAAGACCTGTGGCGTTGAGTTTTTCAGTTCCAATTCTAGCTTTGGCCATGTTTGGTATTTATCTATAGGGCTTTTTGTTTTGGACTTACGCTATTCACTGACGACATTACGCGCGCGCGCACACGCACACACACACACACACACACACACACACACGGCGCTAAAAGGGCTCTTTGGTGGTTCAAGGGGGCTTCAAAACACGCACTTCCGGTGAAATATCGATATCGAATTTGTGGATGGAGTATAATACTTCGTGTGCTTCCTGTACGTAGTTGAGTTAAGAGGGACTCCGCCTTAAACTGTGGGCGGTTTATGTTATAAACAAGTCTGTATATTTGTGCGAAGTAAATTCTGAACCGCAATCACTGAACGCGCCATATTTTTATTGACATCTGCCCTGTTAAATACGTTGCTCTTTCAGACGGGAAATTGCCATGTGCGTTCTTTTTTAATGCTACGCATTTTGGTGGAGGGGTAGCAAGAGAGGTGGTTGTTCGCACTCCAAACAAACAAAAGAGCGAATGAATTCTTGACATTTCTGCAAGAGGGTACGTACTTGCACAACGGCCAGCTGTTCAGGCGAGGCGAGCTGTTGTATGTTCATAAAGCCATACGGGGTTTTTACACGAAGGAAACTCGATTCTCCTCCTGCAAACCACCGGAAGTCCGGACCACATGAAACTAACTACCCCTGACGCACCGCACCGCACCGCACCGCCCCGCTGGGGCTTAACGAGATGAACGTAACGGTTAAAAGATTATAGTGGTACATAGTACACATGCACCTATTAGCCTATATTAATATCGGAACGTAATGGACTGGGGAGACGCAAGTAAATTGCTGATTGTGATTAACTACCATGCACGATGGCAGTTTACAGTAAGACTACTTAACTTAATTTGCACTTTGGTCATCTCAGGCCGTGTGTTTATGGGAGGGAACCGAACGTGGGTGAAGTAATTAAGGCAGAATCTCTAACCTCTCAGAAGCCATGTGTACTCCTTTGTTTTTAGACGTTTTGTTGATGCATTGCTCAACTTTTTGTTTGGCAGTTGTTTTAAAATAAGTCTGATTATCATCTCTTGCAAGGAAGGTGTAAGCAATGATTTTGAGCCCATTTGGCTCAACAAGGCACAGCCTTCTGAATCAATTTCAGTTAAACCTTGGCTTAGCAGCCCATCAGCTGTGTAGCAAACATGAAATTATTTCTGTGAAGTACGAAATTATGTCATCCTGTAAACGCTAAACATAGAGGCTTAAAGGAAATCATGGTCATAGTAAGGCTGCACATCAAAAAATGTTACATTCGCATGACTTTCTCTAACCTCTATCATCTTCTTCTAACTGTTCTTTACAACAGTTTATTTTTCCAACTACCGTGCGTTCTTGGACCGACCGGACCGCCCCGTGGCGGCAAGGAATCGGGCGAGGACCGGCGCGCTCTCCGTCAGAGTTACACGTAAACAACCGCCAAGTCACAGGCACGGAACACTTAACTAGTGTACTAACTTGCATTAGGCTTACCTGTTCCATCATCACGTTTCCACTCATCCATTTCGTGCGCATTTCATATTATTCTCTTCCTCACTCTCATACCTGGTGCTGGGCTGACCACCCGCTTCCAGGTTTTCACTCTGTCCGGTCCATAGATTCCTCTGCTCCCCGACAGGCGTCTGGCGCTAGGCTCTGGCTTGTAAGTTCTAGGGGGTGTAAGTCCTACATAAGGGAGGGAGGGTAATCAGATAAAGAATAATAAGAGGGAAGGACATTGTTTATTTGTTTGTGTTTTCGGTCAAAGCGAACACGCTTAACCATAGTGGTGTTAGAAAGTGTTCCTTTTATAGCATAACACTGCGTTTAAAATACCTACACTTAGTCATCTCTAAAGCAAGGAAGCAAAAAGTTAAAAGTGACAAATGTTTATTATACAATGTAGTCTACGTTTATTGGAATATTTTGGAACGAATTAAGAAGTACATTGTTCGTTATAGCCGCAAAAATAACATAAACCTTGTTTCGTTTTGCAAAATGGTTAATATGAATTAGACTTCCACTGTTCAGGGGTAAAAGTAGGAACAGGCGTTTTTAAGATTTCACAAGTCAAGTTAAGCGTTCAAAATTACTAGCTCTAACTGAAGGCTCCAAAAATGTATGTATTAATCGAAACGCAAGGTTTCGATTAGGAAAAAGTTGAAAACGTTGTTAAAGCTACAATTGGTGAAGGAATACTGATAACGTAATATAAGCATTGCCTGGAAGTACTCGCAGCTGTACTATGTGTTATTATTTGATTTTGCATGATGATATGTTTGGCAGATGCGCAAAATAATAAATCTTCTTTCATAAATGTTCAGCATCGATCTTGCAGAAGCATCTAAATCTCCACGCTTGTAACATCACTGCATGCCCGAAGCGGCCAGTGGTTTCTCCGGACTTATAAACGGGAACAAAACAAGTGACATACAGAATCCGCCGGCATCTGCCAACTCTCCGCATGAGGTTTATGCATAGCGCTCTTGACAAGGAAAACATATCGACGGGCGCGTTTTATTTTTCTTTTTCTTTTTTCTTCTCCCTTTGCGCTACCGCGTTGCATTTGGTGAATTCTAGGAAGCACAGGTGGTTAGGGTGAACACGTGACAGCGCCACGTCGATACCGACCGCCATTGTCCTTTCTCCATTTTCCGGGTACGTTCTCCGAAAATCAGTAAACATGAAACGCAACCATACATGAAAACCCATTTGAAGAGTTTTGCTAGCATTTTGATTACATCAAAACTTCAGGGGGAAGTAGGTAATGGTAGTATTAGTTTGTTATAATATTATAATACACTACTTCCTCTACCATTTGTACTCCAATCAAAAATTTGATAAAGAAGTTACACCGGAAGTGCACGTTTTGACCACCCTGAATAAAACAGCATTTTAGGCTCGTTCGTCCATCCGCGCGCGCGCGCGCACACAGATTTATGTAAACAAATTGAATTATTTTGTTTGTTAACGACGCTGTCGATTGCCAGAATCATATCAGTGCTGCCTGTGTGCCGGAATTTCGTCCCGCAGAAGTTGTTTTACATGCCAGTAAATCTACTGACTTGAGGCTTTTAAGCACACTTAAAAACTATCGGTCTGGACCGGGTTGGAACCCGCGACCTTCGGGTCAGTAGACTAGCACCTAACCGACTGGACCACTCAGACCGACATGGGTGTGTGTGTGTGTGTGTGTGTGTGTGTGTGTGTGTGTGTGTGTGTGTGTGTGTGTGTGTGCGTGTGTGAACAGTATTACTCAAAAGTATATGTCGGATAGGTGTATACCAAACTGTTTATTACGTGCAGCACCTTTCAAGAATGTCACACAAGTAGGTATATTTTACTAAACCTTTACATTGAAAAATTGCTGTTATTTTCTAAAAAATTGCTCTTAGCGATTTTGACTAGAATACTATATGTTTAATATATTTGAGTGACGCATAATATATATATATATATATATATATATATATATATATATATATATATATATATATATATATGTAGAATTTTCTGCAAATAGCTTGTGACGTTCTCTTCATGCTGATTCTATAACACTTAAACCGTAACATATAGCTCAAAATTCATCATACAAAATATATGGATTTCGTAAAAACGCACAATTTATGTCAACTGTACTTTTGTGGTAGAAATTATAATTTCTTTCCACTTAAAATGTAAGTATTGTTCGTAGCGTTATAATATGTATGTACCTATGTATAATTATATAATATAATTATATAATATACCTATATAATTACAATTAATGGGGCCGCACAAAAATTAAAAATGGAACTCTTGACAATTTTCGCCATTTAAACCCCCGAAACACATTTGGACTTGATGACACCCATATCTTAGCATTTGCGTGCTTAGGTAGGTATGTTGTCTGTCTACCATCCACCTAGAGAGAGAGAGAGAGAGAGAGAGAGAGAGAGAGAGAGTGAGAGAGTAAGAGTGAGAGTGGGGTAGGGAGTTGGAGGAGAGAAGCTGCACAAAAGTTGCTTGCCTCAATCTTCGCATGACGCATATCCGGTCATAAATATGTTTCTCATCTGTTTGTACCATTGAAGTCTTTACTGGTCTGTTAACATATTTCCTTGCGCTTACGTTATATTTAAATGCGTATGTAAGTGTAACTAAATATTCCGAGAATTTCATGCAGTTTATAAATAGAAGAGAGCTACGCTCGATTGCTGTTTACTTCAGCTTTGGTCTTTAATCATTATGCAGAGAAGTTGTTCGTTAGGAAATGAATGGAATGCATTAAGTAGTGAATGGAAAGGGCCTCTATTACTGGATATCGCATCATGTGCTGATGTTACATCTACATATATGCGTCATCTTTTAATCACCTCATCCATTTTGCTTTACTGCTGAATGCTAGCAGATGCTTAGCTTATTTCCACTGCCATGTGTTGTGTTAATTTTTTTGCCCTATGGAATGATACAGTGATTGGTTGCGTTGTTGATGCGTTGAATACTCTGTAGAATCTCCGTTGCTGTCAGTTTTGACAACCACGAAGGACTGGTAAATACAGGGAACTCTTAATAAAGTTAGTTCGACTATGTAAAACTATTAATAGTGGAGAGAAAGGTTCTAAACTTCATTAGAGTGAATCATATTTCAACGCGGACTTCCTTGATAACCTTGCTAACCTACATCTAAGTTCCTGCTGGACAACGGTAACTGTCAAAATCGGCCATGAGATGGCAGCACAACGTAAGTGCATCTAACATATGTAGTGAAGGCATAACAGAAACCGTACATTGTTTACTTTAAATAATTATCTAGAGTAAATAATTCAGAGTATCTATTAGTGTATTACTCGGAGGGAAATAGGGGTTACCTTAAATATTCTAATTCAAGCGTAAAATGATTGTTCAAGATCAGACCTTTAAAATTCCAACACTGCTTGTGTCGGTTGACGCCTCAAGCTATTGAAACTTCCCTATACCTATAATTAACGCTAATTCTTCAGAGTCTAACAGAGGTCTTTGGGGATAAATGCGCGTCTCAGTTCAGTTTTCTCATTTATTTTCTACTGCCAGGCGAACAAAAGGTAGGAATAAACATCGTTGTAAATAATCTCAAACATTGCGTTACAATAATTTGAAATAAATACAAAACAAGGATTGGTAAAAAACTATCTTCATACCATTTCTTACTTTATGTCGAATTGTACTTAACATATATTTTGTGATTCACGACATTCAACTTTATTTACTGGCATCTTAAAATACAGAATTTTCTTTGGACTGTACCAGTTCAATGAATGTATGTAGAAACGTATTCTTTCAATATTATGTGGTTCGATTCACGGC
The DNA here is from genome assembly GCA_030765045.1 of Tenodera sinensis. Classification (NCBI taxonomy): domain Eukaryota; kingdom Metazoa; phylum Arthropoda; class Insecta; order Mantodea; family Mantidae; genus Tenodera; species Tenodera sinensis. Next base: position 263,159,408 of record CM060964.1, read on the forward strand.
TGGGGGTTGGGCATTTTTCACTGGCCAAGATTATTCCCTTTCCTCCCCGGAGCCTGGAATTATGAATGTGTGTGTGAGAGAGAGAGAGAGGGGGGGGGGGCAGCTCGCCCTGATATTTTCAGGGTAGGCAAATTTTCACAATACGCAACTTAAAGGTCTAGCAGAAACGTAACATCTGGTTACCTTTACAGGTCGTTCTTGACGAATGAACTTCTTAAATGAGAGGTTAGATGCGAGTCCCTTACTCAGCTTTACAGGAACACTGGCACACAGAAACAGAAACGACAATCAGATGCTGTTTATATTGCTGCCATTTTCATTATCTCTCGTTTAAACACTGGCTATAACATGAACCCGTACCACACAAACTTTGCGGTCAGCTGTAGCCTGTTTTCTTCGAAACCTAACATAGGGAAGCAGGGCTGTTTGTCATCGTAACATAAACTATTTGCTGACCTGTTTATTCAGAGTAGGCTAGCTGCGCAGGTCATTCGTCAAGAACTAATGCGCGATCTATAGGTACCTACTTGTAAAGTAGGTATGTATGTAGATCTATCGCTGATGCTGTCATCTCGCTTGATGATGTCATCGTACCATGTCTGGTGTTTTTCCACCCAATGAAGACTTGCGTGCAGCTGTAACCCTCTCTTGTCCCGTTGTGTGTGCTCCGTAAGTAAGAACACTCAGTTTAAGCAAGAGAACCTTCTACAACTTGCTGCGGTTAATGTAATTAGCCTGTAAGCACACGTTGAATATCTATCACTTTCCACATTTTCTGGCAAGAACCGATCGTCGGAGTAGACGAACTCCAGCCCCTTTCCCAATCTTGAAAAGTCAAAATTAATTACGTAATAATTTTATAATTTTCTTGGCGGAAAACATTTTCTAAATTCACTGAAACGTGATGAATCCATTAAATGAAGGAATTCGAGACTCTTAATATCTCTAATCTGGTCTAAAGCTGAAATGCAATGTTATCCACAATTTCAAAATAGAGGTTTCTATATTGAGCTAGATCTCTAGATACCTATCCCTCATTTCTTTCGTATTCTCCATGGCGTTCACAATGTTGAAATATTTCTCGGCTCGATTATCGTTTCTCTTGTCTTGCAATATCCTTATTTGCTCCTGTAGGCATAACTGAAGAGCAAGATATCCAGTGATTTTTTCTGCAGTATATCGAAAACTACTTCAATCGTTGATGAGTACAATTAATATGAAAGTGATCTTTCGAAGATGATTTTTCAAACCTTTATCTGTATTTATGGATTGAGGACTCCAAAAGGGATCTTATTCTATCTCATAAACAACAGTGATTAGTTCCTCTATGACTGAAAATCACCTCGAGAATTCTTGCATTGGAATTCCAATGCGCATACTGGCATCGCAGTTCTTTTCCCAATTACTTTATTCAAAATAGCTGCGTTTAACGGACTTATAAAAGTATGCAGAAGGCCTTAAATTTGGAGAGAATATACGACCATCTTTTATGGATCTTGCACCATTCTGACATTTAATCTGTACGCACAGCAATGTGTGAATAAAGCGTTGTTGTTGTTGTAGTGTTTAACGCCCGCTTTTACTACTACGGCACCGCAGGCGGTGACACTGATGATACATGAAGATGGAGCACCGGTGGAATGAGATGGCGGGGGAAACCGGAGTACCCGGAGAAAACCCGCCCTGACGCCGCTTCGTCCACCACGAATACCACATGCAGGTCCCTGGGATCGAACCCGGGCCGCCTAGGTGGTAGGCGAGCGCGCTAACCGCTCGGCCACGGCGCCGCCTGAATAAAGCGTATGGGGCATGTTTCTTCACTAGCGTTCATAATACTAGCGCCATCGTAGCATTGACCAACCCGTTTTTCTTTGATATTAAATTCCTGGAGAACTTCAAGAAACTTATCACCTAGTTCAGAAGCAGTTCTACTTGTACTAATATGGAATCCCAAAATCCGATCCTGGACTGCTCCCGTCTTATCCATGTAGGTATTTCACAATGATGTCAATAAGATAATTCTGAATGCTTTTGAACAGACCTATAAAGGTTTTCCCTTGTTCCTCCCAGCAAATCGTCATCGTACTTCATCAGGCGAGTAACAATTTTTATTAATTCTCAGGCTTATGTTTAAGATATTTTCATGACAAATGAAACGTATATCTTAAATTTTCTGGGAATGTGCTCAGAAGTCCTCTTCGTTCTAAATGACTTTTACGTAACTGGCAAACTGCAAGAAAGGGACAAAATGAAGATCTCGTTAACACACACAGCTTGTCCAATACTTTTTTTTTTGGGGGGGGGGGGGGAGGGGAGTGAACCATTTCTGAGTTATTCCTTGTTATTGTTTGAGATTTCAGTTTTCCAATACTTATACCTTCCTCAAATGGGAATTCGTTATCCATTTGTTTATGTTCCGGACATTCAAAGAGAATGGGATGTCATAGCCATCACATAGCGACCTGCTCTTAAAAGCTTTGACTTTTGCTTAAACCTGCTGTGCTTTCCTCTTCTTATACTTACAAGGAAGCATAATAAAATTATTTCCGCAAATGTCTATCTCGATTAATATCAAGTAGATAGAAGAGAAGTGTTTTTAAGAATATTTTGTTGAATAGTGAGTAGAGAGCGATTTTTTCCCCTAATGCATGGTACAGACCGCCACATTAACCCTAGGTTAATTTATAAGCCAACTCTAATGCAATTCTTCTTTTAAAATCTTTCTAATTGTGTTGATTGAATTCTTAGGTTATCAATGTTAATCTGTTATACTCCTCATAGCCCGTTGTTTCCAACTAGGATGTTCGGCAGAATTCCATCCAAACGCGAACTTCAATACTGTCACTAAGTTGTCCCACTTTGGAAAGGAACTGTTGTCAATGTATATCACAGTTTACTTCTCATGTACATTTATGGAAGCAAATTCCAAGGAAAAGAGAGATGTAGAGAACCCACTTTTGATGCGCCGTCTATTTTGATCAGTGTCGCATTTGTAGAAGCAGGCATCACATTTGTTTCCCCATCGACCGTAAGAAGAGCAAACTTCCAAGGTGAGATTCGTTGTTTGGGCGGCAGAATTAATGGAGTTAGTTTTATACCGGTTAATCGATAGAGGAAGGCAAGTTTATTGCTCTGTGGGTGTGTACGCCACGGCATTGTCTTCTGGCAGAGCAGTTTTCCCCCTTCACCATTAAGGCCCTCCAACTCAGCCGCAACAAAAGACACCACTGGCTGCCTTGGTTATCTGAAGAAAAGCCAGCAATAAATCTCTATTAGTTCCCCAGGAAGCGAGCTTCTCCGTAAACAATGACACATCTCTTCTTGGCCTTTCTTTTTAACCTGACCCAGGTTTGACCTTAGCTGCCCTGTGAAATATTGGACCTCGTGTTTACTTCTGTAGTACAGTGGTTTACAACTCAGTTCTTCTACGTTTGGAATTAAAGGGGCCATTACAACGGCGCTCGGAAATCGTTATTAATGAGTGTTACTGAGCTTCTTGAGTACCAAACATGGCGCAAGTTCCTCACAGTCTAGCCTGAGGTACTGGTCGTATGGACGTTACTAAGGCACAAGAGTTATGAACATTCCTTGACTGGGAGGTATGCAATGCTTCATTTCATACCGAAACGATCCGGTCAACATGTGTAAGAAGGGTAAATGTGCGGTTCACAAAGCTGTAATCACAAATCTTACGTTTCAATTTTCTTTCGTAAAATATATTAGTTACAATTATTTTGCTCTTGAGCCAATAGAACAAGTCTCACATGACAATTTAAGCGACTTCTTCACATGTTTCATCCGTGCTACGAACCCATATTTTGTAGTTTCTCCGTTTGTTGACATTTTAGAAAATTTGGAATGCTCTACGAGTTGCTGTTTTTATACATTCTACCATTCACATTGCATTGAGGTTCCATTGAGATTTAGGAACTTAAACTGAAAATTTGTTTTAAAATCCGACATGAAAGTTTTAGCATCTGAATTCGCATACTCCCAGTTTTCTCTTACCTATGTTAAATGAGAAACCTGCTGCAGTGGAAGTAATTGCAAGAAAATCCTTATTCAAAAGTTTTAAAAGAAACGAAACTATGAGTACTTCTTACGAAACCCAAGTTTGTAGAATCTGAAAGCATGAAAGTTCTAATAGAGAATATCTGGCATCTGAAAGAGGCAAGAAAGAAATCAAAAGAACTCGTAGTTGCACTATGGGAGTGGTCAAAATATACAAGTTGTACAACTTTGAGCTCTTTTATTTATTTTTTTATGAGGAAGCCTCACTTTGTTTATTATAATCCGAAGGCAGCGACGTCAAACAGTATTGCTTTAAATTACCAGAACAGAAGTTAACAGTCTTACATGTAGTGATCTAAAATACTGATGGTTCGCTATTTGGGATATCGTGAATGGAGTTGCGTTCATCAAACATCGCGAGGAAATTGGAGAGCCAAAGCCGACGGCAAATACTGCAAAGAAAATCAGCATTATACAGGAGTCGGGTAGTGACTGGGCATGGGCTGATCGGTAATCCGTCCTTGCATCCTTGAAGGGATTAGTTGCAGCTTATAAAAAGTGCACTATGTAGAAGCGGTTATTAATTTTCATTCCATAAAGAAATGTGCATAATAGAAGAAAGAGAATCAAAGTTCCAAGTGCACGCCAAATACCAAACTCAATCAAACTTGCTGTACATTTCTTATAACTTTCGGGAAGATTTACTATTTTATCTATATTGAAAACTAGCTGCTATTCCAATGACCGATTTCGATTGCCGACTGGGCTCAGGAAAATTTCCTTTGATAAAGAAGGTTCTTGGTAAGTGACTGTTCTTGTGTTTATGGCCACAAAAAGCTAACCAACTAGGACGCCAATCGCATAGCAGTTTTCCGCAAGGTGCTCTCCAGCTTGTTGATGTTTACCCTGTATTGCGAACCGGTTGAAGATCAACCTGTCGTTCTGCTGTCTGTACAGTCCCTCAAGCCGGCAGGCGCACAATGAGTGATATCAGCGAGCGGGATGGCTCTGTGGCCCGCATTCGGGAGGTCGCGAGTTCGATCCCCGTGACCGACCTTCCTGACCCATTGGTTTTTTCGGAGATTTCCCAGGATCACCAGGCGAATGTTGGGAAGGATGTACATATCCTCTGAATTTTCTGTCCCTCCATTTCGTTACATTAATCATTTCATTTCACGCTTTAGCCCGTTAGATTTCTTTCAGGGTTGGAAGCGTTGGCGAGCGTCGCGGCAGTAGCACGGTAGGGGGAACAAATGGAAATCTCGTCCCCCCAGATTGGAAGGCGAGCCCCCATGGAATGGTAGAGTGTGTTTACTCAACGCGCGTGCAGTTCCGCGGCCTCTTTTGAGGAATACTCATAATCGTTTTACAACACGCGCCCTTCCTCTTGAGTCCTTTCAGGCAGAGTTCCAACATTTTAACACGAACCTTTGTAGCTAATGAAAGAGAAAGGAACTGGAATTCAGAATTTTGGCAACTGAGACTCCACGTGGAGTCAACATGTGACTGTCAATTCCTTAAAATCAGGGTTGCTATTGGTGTTCAAGGGCAGGGACAGAGGTTTGCCTTTTCTGAGGTATAGAGATGGATTTATGAGTCATTAGTTGTGGGTAGCGCAAATTTCCTTTGTGACCCAACTGCACATGCATTGACTAAACAGGCTCTATAAGCCCGAGTGAGAGGGGAGCGAAGCAAGCCTCCGCCGGGTTGCTTTTAATTGGAACAATGTAGGGACCCTGCTACCTGCTGTCAACCACCCTTAGGATCCATTCGCCTCATCCATCCTCCCGGGGATGCCCTGTCAGGGACATTGGCACAAAAGATCGCCTTTCGGTCTAGGTGCATAAGTCCCTCTCCGCAAGTTGTCATGGAGACATCAGTGACGACACGGAGAACTACAGGAGCTCCAGAAAATTCTATCAGCCAAATTAACAAAGAGAAAATTATTTTAAAATAAAAAATTGCAAAATGCCGTTAAACCCATACTGTAACGTTCATTCTTTCTGCACATTATTCTTCTGCCCATTAAATAAGATCATTTTCTCTCCATTACTTTTTTGCTATAATTTTTAGTGGAGACGAATATTTTCTGGGGCCACTGACTTCCAACCAGTTCATCAGACCTGGGTAGATAGTGTGAATTCGTGGACACATTGTAGAACTGTACCTACATTTTGACCTTTGCGCGAACAGTACTATAAAATCAGGGGAGCCAAGTTTTGCTGATCATTAAAGTTACGATGAACGCCTCAGGCGAGTTTACGTTAAAACAATTCGAGCTGTAGTTTAGTTTGTATTAAGCAATGTAGGCCGGATGCTGCAACATATTACAAAACTTGGAGATGACGTAATGGTTAAATGTTTTGACCAAAGAGTATGGCAGCTGCCGAAATTTTGTTAAAATCTTAGGTTCCTCTACAGAATGGAACAATCCTCTAAATTTACTTCCGCTACATAACATCTACGAAAATCGTTTGCATTTGTTCAATAAATTCCAGCTATATCTAATAAAATAATACTATAAATCTGGTATAACTAGCGAGAATATTTAACATTTTTGGCACCATTGCTTAGCACCATTCCAACAGCAATGCTTCAGAGGTTTTTATAACCCATCGTTGGGTTGCGTCTGATAGCTCTTATTTGTAATAAAATAACGGCAAGAAAACGTTGCCACGACATTCATGGACATGTTTTACGTCACCTTTAGTCCATAAATACGTAGAATAAATATAGCATGTTCGAAAGTTATGGTGAGCGTTCCAGTGGAACAAAGCAGAGGCGTGAAACGGCAAATGAGGGAAAGGTTTCCTCTAAAAAGTTTATCTTATATTCTTTGTGGCTGCAGCAGACAAGTAAAGGCATTTTTATTTCAGCCAAGAATGTGAGGAACGCTTTTTTGTCCTACAGGCTTTCCGTCTCTTTCAACGTTTCCCCTAAGGGTGCATGTTGGCTTCCTAGACACTTCTTCATTAAACACACCACTGCACTTGCGTCTGACGCGAATAACATATTCAAATTTTGCATGACATGAAACGCACTGCAATCTCTCTTCCTATGTCTGTCTTTGTTTACTTTGGCATAGTAACCATGTTAGGGACTTTTATCTTGCATTTGTTATCTGTTTCACAACTTATCTAATATCACAGAGACAAGACTGTCGAAAACAAAAGTTTGATTTTGCAAGTGAAATGTTCTAGCTTGAAAATTGGTTGTGGGCTATACCGTCGACAAGGCCATACATAGTGTTTAAAGTGCCATGGCGTCTCCATCCAGCTAGATAAAGGAAAACTGTGGTTTGTAAATCAAGATTTATGTATGTGACACAAGTAGATTCAAAGTTATGCACATTTAACAAAGTACTTACACGATGCAGAATGCTACGTAATATACACATGAAGTTCCTTCCTAGGCGGTTATGTGCTGAGCGAACAAATGACGTAACAGCAATGTCGGATACACAATTAAAGATGAAGGTATCTTTAATGAATCGACTGAAATGAGAGTTAGTATTCACATCGATCTGAATGTGTTGAATGAACACAGCAATATCGGATTCTCTGAATTAACATTAATGGATCTATTGGGAGTGTGAATGTAAGGAAACAAGTTTTGTTTCGTGCTTTCATTCCAGGATGCACGTACAACAGGGGAAGACAACTTCGGGCCGTGTGACGTATTTAAGCGAGGAGCCAGCTTGTAGGTTCTTGTGACGTCAGGCGAGAGCAGTGTATTGCTATGCAGCCTAGATCAGCGGCGCATGTGTTCAGTTCCCCGTGTTTCACACCAGTTTGAGACCAGGCTTCAAGATGTAGAAACATTGTCAACTACGTTTCAGATCTCTGCGACCCCGTATTCATTGGATGTTAACAATGTTTCTAGCAGGTTGCAAATTGAATTGATAAATTTACAGTGCGGCGATTTGCTGAAGGACAAATATAAACACAAGGAAGACTTGGCTAATTGTTATAAGAATGTTCCTCAAACCAGATTTCTGAGGTTACATGCACGGGTATTATGTATGTTTGGTTCTACGTATCTATACGAGCAATTCTTTTCTGTTATGAACCTTTCTAAGTCAAAATCCCGAAGCATATTGTCAGATCACAATCTAACATGCAGTCTTCGGTTACAAATGTGCCGTACATTACGCCCTAACATTGGCAAACTAGTTAAAGAAAAGCGAAACGACAAATGTCGGAAAATGTCCACCTAATTGTTCTGTATAGCTCTCCTCTAGCTCAGGCAAAATAGTTATAATTTGTGTTCTATTTGCGTTATAACATGACTGTTCACATAAACTAGAATTTATATATATGGCATAAAGCCGAAATGTAATTATTTATAATCTGTGACTATTCCGTAATTGAAACAGTCAGCATTAAGATTACGATGTACCGTATGCCATTTCCTCTTGCCCACTGTGACGTCACACGTTCAACTGGCTTGCTCTGGGAGCAAGTGTGCTCAGTGGGCTGACGTCACAGCAGTGTTACCTGTCTTCCCCTGACGTACAACTTAAAAACGCAATTCGTTGATGCTAAACAATACTTGTGCTAGAGAGATCTCCGAATGATTCCACAAACCTTCCCGAACGTACGGCCACCTTCACTTTGACCACATTTTGAAAATGTTTACACCATATCGTGAGCTCTCTTCAAGCATGTAAAACAAACGTGATATTGAACAATCGTAATTGCAACCACGCGTCCATGAAACACTGCTCCACCTAGTTTAGTTACAGTGTATTCGATTGCCAATTAATTTGCGAGTAGATAAGACTAGCTGAATAGATGCGGCGACTTTGGTAGTGTAGCCGGAGGTTAACAAACATCTAGTGTAATTAGTAGGGGGCGGATTTATAAGCACTAAAAATGTGTGAAATAGGCGGCAAAAAGGCGCTAAACTGAGCAAAATAGGCACTTTAAATAAGCACTAAAAATTAACTAAATAGACACCTAGAAACACAAAATTTGAGTAAAATGGGCACTTAAAATGCACTATAACTAGTATTAATATTAGTATTCGCATTAATATTAGTATTATATTGGTTGCTTACAAATTGTACAAAATTCCAAGCAAAGAACAACGATCAAGATGCATAGAAAATATACAAAATAGGTTAAGTGTAAAATAACAAACCAAATGCTTTGTTATTGGAACCTGTTTATATACATATCATCTGTCATCAGCATCACACTTCGTATCACCGAGTTTGCAAATAAATAAATTATATTTATATTCTAATCAAGAGTAAATGTTTTAGACGGACTTTTTTAACGATTCAAGAATGTTTTTAAGCTAAATATCCGTGTAAAGTTGTATCATGTGATGATAGAAGTTTTCACATTAGTCAAATTCATGCTTTGCTTTGGAAAACTGAAAATATCCAGTTTGTTTCCTTTCGAGTCCCTTAACATCATATGTGTTATGCATAAGTTGCTACTAGGGTTGATCTTTACAAGATTTTTAAATCTAGGATAACACATTGATACATACATGATGATTAAACTCACCTCTTTCACACAAGGCTGACAAAGAATTACTTTCCCCATCTGTGGTAAACGATGGGTCACCACATATCCATTGTTTAAGTAATACACTTTTGCTGCTTGTCTCCTTTGGCATATTTGTGTAAGAAACTGATCGTGATCTATGCACTTCTGCGTACATTCCCCACATAAAGAATGGTCTCATTTCTCAATCCATTAAAACATCGTGTAGCTTGCCCTAGTTTACTTGTCCTTGAGCGAATTCTAAGGTTTTTTAAAGTCATTAAATTCATACGAAGCGTCTGGTAGTGTCAGTGTTAACGTAACCTTGCCAAATTCCTCTTAATAATTACTCTTTGCATGACATTTTAATATTAAACAGTGATTGAATTCATTCGATTTAACTAGAACTGCATTACAGTAACTGCATTCATCAAGAAGCTGAATAGCTTCAAATAGCTATCTGACACAGATTATTTTTTTTCGGCGAAATGGCTCTTTGTTGACAATAATTGTATTGGACATATTTGTTCCACTCACCATGTAGAATCCCTGGTTAAGGTATGGCCGAAGCAGTACCTTCCACCTGTATAGGTATATCAAGATACAAAAAGAGACTTTCCTCGAAGCAGAGTAGGATGCTGATTAACCCGGTGGCAGACAGGGATACTAATCTATAATACTACTGAATGATGTTTACACTGGAATTACAAGGAGCTGTGGTAATCCAAATACAAAGTGTCTAGCCATTTTTACCACGGCGCTGTGCAAGATCACAACCATTCTTGCTATATCGTCCCAAAAGACCCTTGTTGTCAACATGGCCTAGTGTATGTATTCGATCATACACATTCCGTTTTTACGCGTAGTTGACGAAAAATGTGCTGTCTTACCCCCCTTCTTCACCGCTCGTTCGAACATTGTACAATGCAGTACACTAAACTGTCGGTTACACTCCCACAATGTTCTTTCCTTCAGATTGATAACTTAGGTCAAGGTTTGACACTAATTATTAAACTTAGTAGGTGACCTACCAAAAAAATGAAGTTGTGCACATTTTATCTGTACAGCAAACGGGCAGAACCGGTTCCCCACAGTGTGCCGTCACATGCACTACGAACGTGCATAACTTGATTCCTCTTTAATGTAATCCTACTAATTATAGTGCTTAGCTTTCGGTGGAAAAGTGCCCGAAGGACAGATAGCAAAACACTCGAGTGAAAGAACGTTTGAACAGGAAATGAATGTTAAACAACATAGATGACTCGAACACGTGAATGGTCGTGTTGTCTAACAGCCACAGTAGTTCTAAGTGTCAGTTTTGCTTTAGTGTGGAACTGTTCCCTAAGGAGACGATATTTCGTGAGTTTAACAGAAGGAATGACAGTGGTGGTTTATTGATTCAGAAGTCACAAAATATGACATGACTTTTATACCCGCCACAGGCAATGTGGAAGTTAGGATATGACGCAACGCAATGTCAGAGCGGCATTTAGAGCTGATATAAAAAGACTGCTTACGTAGATAAGTAGTCTTTGGAGGCAGATAGGCAAATGGTACTTGTTCTAATTGTTTTACTGCGCCATTCGGATACCAAACACATAGGTACATGCAATAACAATAGCACCTGTGTGCTTCGAGACACTTCGACTATGGCCTACTAATGCGAATGTGGAGAGCATTCGACAGCTTGTTGAGTCATCCTGTATTTGTATTCATGAAAGTGATTAAAACACCCTCGTCATGAAGTGATGCAATTTATTTTCGCATCGATCGCTACAGGATTGACTTTGGCTTTCACTCCTGCATCTATCTGAACATTGCGATGTTTGCTGCATGATTTTGTTTCCATTCAAGCATTAGTAGACAGGAACAGATTGGACGCCATATTGCATTATTCATCGCCAAGTTTTCTACCGCATTGTTCCGCAATTTGGGATTGGGGAAATGATGGATTGTTGGCAGTGCAGGGCCGGTGACCCAGTGGCCCACACATGTAGGGTGCGCTCTGCCTAGAGCGTCTCCAGGTCTAGACCACGACGTCGACGCCGATCGATCGGCCGGCTTCCCGTCCATACGTTGCGTGAGAATAGCGTAGCGTGGCACGAGGATACCCAGCACGCGATGGTAATCCCGCCCTAACTTGATAATCCAACTTAAACACGGGGTAGCTGTGGCTGCAAACAACCAGGGCCATGCGGTTCCTTGCTTCTTTTATAATTAAAGTGTGCCGCTTCATGGATCATGCTTTATTGCGTTGTCATATTGATCTCTGTTCGCTTCACTCAAATACTAGCCGACAAATTCAATATTATGTCGTGAATACAGGATAGGTAATGTTAAAGGCAATTTTCATCTGGATTCCACATTTGACAAACAAATGACAGCGTGCTTACCGTTACGGAGTTCTTAGTTCGCATACTACCATATTGTAACAATTTGTTGCAGATAGCAAAGCTTCCAATGTCAATTTTGCGCAATTTCCGTATGTTTAGGGAAAGGTTTTATATTCGTAAGGTGTCGCGTATTAACACCAAGCATGTAGCGAGATTAGTACATTCAAAATGTAAAAATGTAAAACTATTTTATTTGTAGACGGTCACATCTTGCTGGCGAAAACCGAAGAAGAACTACAAAAGATGGCATATACATTGAACAACATAGTACAAAATTTTAACATGAAAATATCAACGGAGAAAACAAAAACAATGGCATTTAGAGGTGTATACCCAGTCCGTTCCAAGATAGTAATGGACAATGGAATTCTGGAACAAGTGTCAACATTTAATTTTCTTTGGTGTAAAATATCATACATCAATGAACTAGATATATACGCTAAACTAAACACATTTAATTACATAACTGGAACATTAAGACGGACATTAAAAAATAAGGCAAGACAAGAATTGATAATTAAATTGTATAAGTACATGGCAATACCTACAGTTAAATACGGATCTGACTTTGACCAATACAAACCAACACCTGCAAAAATACAATCGACAGAAATGAGATTCCTGAGATCTATAGCAGGATATACAAAACTGGATAGAAAGACTAATGTAAGTATTCGCGAAGAATTAACAGAGATGAATTAAATAACTTAATTAAGACAAATAAAGAAAATTGGAAGTTACACGTGGACAGAATGCCAAACAACAGAATACCCAAAAATAATGCATTATAAAAGTAAAACATATTAACAATATTAGTTGACTGTTGACTATTGTACATAATATTTGCAATGATGCTCAATATAGCTATAAATTTGGATTGACCATGATTATTGGATTTAATTTTTATAGCAGAATGTAAACGCATTCTTTGACTAGTCTAATTGATATTCTTAGTCTGAAAGCCACATATTGACTGGTTTGCATTTCAAAGTTATTAATAAACATTGCTGTTGTGGGGTTAAAGCATTTTAATTTCTTCTCGTTTAGTTTTTGTAACATTCGTTACGTTTCTATTTGGTCCACACATAAATTACCTTATCCTAGAATGCATACATTCCAATCACTGCAATATCTGAGTAGTGCAATTCACAGAGCAATTTCAAAGTAAAAATCCTTGTTTTACACGGCTTGAAAGTGAAAAGAACTTCTAGAGAATCGAGTCGGATAATATCGCATTAGCGTTCATAAAACAAAAGAAGGGAGTTAGATTGTGGGCAGGAGCAATTTAAAGCTATGTTCTGCCATTTCCTGATTTAACCAACGTTAGTAACGGACGCTGTTGGCAGAATTCCTGTCAGACCAAGCATTACCCACTCAAGGGCATTTGTACAGCGCTTTTTCATTCATTTGTAAATGGATACATTAAGAATGCAATTTCGCACTGCGAGGACTGTTTGGTTTGCAAATGGGTTAAACATTTTGTGCAGAACACCTAGGATATGCAAGATAGTGTTGTGTTTGTTTTTCACTATAAAACTACTGAGCTTTTCCAACACGGCAACAATTTACAATTTTAAACATTTTAACTACAATTGTTTTACTCACAAATCTTATGCGCCTCTTGAGCAAAGCAGCTCTTAGATAATTAACTCAATACACAGAGAAATGTGCGTTTTGTTCGCCTTACAGTTATAAACACATACTTTGGAAGTGCATTTTACAAATGTTCTAACATACCCAGGGTCGACAGTTTAATAATGGGTTGTAATACCTCATGAATGGTGAGTTATATCACTACCTTCAACGTTTGCTGATTTTATGTCCTTTTGAGTGATTCCGGTAACTTAAGAAGTTCGAGTTGAGAAGGGATGACATGATAGGGCAAGAAGTGATGGCGGTAGGCATAGCACAGGCGAGTCTCTCATGTGTCCCCGACACCCTTGGATGACCTCTCCCGATTATAATGGGTAGGCACTTACGATCTGTGTCTGTTTTCGTTGGCACTAAACAGTTTATCCTTTTGAGTCAAATATTTTCAAAACATTTGAACAGGCGTAAATTAGTATATTACACAACTTTGTGAAGTGTTTTAAAGCATTTCGGGAATAAAAGAAAATACATCGCATCGTCCTTTTTTAAAAAACGAAATCTCTGCTTGACTCTGTAAAAGGAACTTCCTAGCCTCTTAGGATAACATTATTCCGTTTCCCCTGGGATTTTGGGAGCAAATTGACTAGAGACCTGTGATTTACTTGCGAGTGTACTTTTTCCATTGTCTATTACATAGGGAAAGGTGGGACAGAACGGGGCGGCGGGGCACAACGGGAGAGCGGTATTTTATTAATTGGATGGTGCTGGAATCTAGCGGGGATACGTAGAAGTAACTCAGGAAGAAGCTCGGGCAGCTATTTTATTTGAGTCTGGCTAGTAGTTTCACAGCGAACGGTAGCTGTGGATGCTTTTGCAAGTGTTTTTGTCACTATTGATGAATTTCCACGCAAGTTAGGCCAATTACTGGTACATAGAATATATTGCATGCTATGTACTCTTAAATCAATGCAATTAGCTGTAATATGCTTAATTGTTTGGTTAAACTGATCATGTGTTGACCATGGGGCAGGGTGGTAAGGACGGAACAGGATAATTCAATTATAGTATATTCCTTAACGATAGGGCGCTAAACGCTTTTTTCTTTCTTTCCGGATTTCAGATGGTAACAAATTACATAAGAAAGACGGACAATGGAGTGTAGCTTCGATGGAATTAGCAATACCGGCTATTATGTCAGGTGAAATGGGATTTTTAAAGGCACCTCAGCACTTTGCCGAAATCTACTTTCAAAAGATAATGTAAAGAAGAGAAAAAGAATGTTGATTACGTAATAGATAAGTCAGAAGGAAAGTTTCATAAGGTATTTACTCCAGCAGAAGGACACCAATTGGTTGGGTATTTAACATCCATGGAAAATCTTACGGGGAAACATTTGAGGTCATTAACCTACCAAGAAGCCGGTAGAAATGGCCTAAGCCACAGATTTAATAGCAACAATAATATGGCAAGTCAGGACTGGGTTAATGAGTTTCTTGCAGGCAGTGTTGCCAGTTCTGTCGAAGTTAAAGCAGAATTGCTTTGAAAAAAGCAGGACAAAACAGTACATTTTTTACCCGGCAATTTTTGCGCAGTGTAAACTTATTTATGGCATTATTATTATTATTATTATTATTATTATTATTATTATTATTATTATTATTATTATTATTATTATTATTATTATTATTATTATTATTATTATTATTATTATTATTATTATTATTATTATTATTATTATTATTATTATTATTATTATTATTATTATTATTATTATTATTATTATTATTATTATTATTATCATCATCATCATCATCATCATCATCATCATCATCATCATCATCATCATCATCATCATCATCATCATTATTATCATCATCATCATCATTACCATTACTATTATTGTTACTACTACTACTACTACTACTACTACTACTACTACTACTACTACTGCTGCTGCTGCTGATAATCTATGAAAACCTACATTTGGTATTAAACGTTCTATAAAATAAATTAAAATTGGAATTGAACTCACCATTTCTGTAGGTCATTCACGTGCAGACAGGTAGTAACGAAGCTCCTGTTGTGTACTATTATTCTCAATCACTATCGTGCATATCACTCTTCATTTTCTTTAACATTGAACTTGAAATTGCAAAGGAATGACAGACACTCTGAATCTGACAATCCGCACATTGTTTTGGTTGACAACCGATTCCTTACTTTTGTTTTCATCAGATGTACAGTTGAAAACATTCGTTCCACTGTAGCACTAGAACGTGGAAGACTCAAAAGACACCAGATAAATTTGGATAAAAGAGGGAAAACTTGTTTTGAATCGGCATATTTCTTTACTTCGTTACAAAATTGTTGAGCTGTTGAGTTACTGGCACATGCAATGCCAGTACTGCGCAATAGCCACCATTCGGTATCTATTTGTTGGATTTCTGCTGCTTTCACCAAATTAGGAAACCGAGAAGCAAGTGGTGCAATTGACTGACAAAATAATCCCTCCCAAAGAAACGTGTGTAAGTTTTCAAATTATACTGTGTTGATTTTTACGTTTGTTAGTTCGCCAGATACTAAGTTGTTTTTCTTTAAGTGATCCTCTTCTTACAATGTTGGAAGTGTAAGAACCAGCTAAAATCCAAATAGTTCAAAGATGTTTGAACTTTGGACCAAAATACATGTTTTCAACAGGAAGAAATACTTTTGGATCACTATGTTCAATTTTATCTATTTCAGTGGAATTCAAATGTTCAGATTTAATGCAGCAGTCAAGGATAGTTCGCAATGCGGAACCTTTAGATTGTGAATTTGAGGTTCTTCACTTTGCATTTGCTTGTTTAGACTGTTAAAAATAGATAAAACAAACTGAAGGAACTCCAGGCATAGCTTGTTGTAGGATCATTTTAGCTTGTTCAGAATTATTTCAGTTGCAAAGAAGCATGGGTGAAGTAAAGAATAAGGGTATCATACTGCTCTAATACACAAGAAACGACTAACTCGAGAGAAAACCTCCGTGTTTGGCTTGGCTTGGCTTGGCTTAATAATTTGTGTGGCTTAGTGTTGACTTAAAGTTGAGTCTATGAGAGCTTATGTAACCTTTGCACTGGCATGAAAATAAATGAAGACATCTCGAACAAGATCTTCTGGTTCCAGCAGAAGTTTAGTGCAAGCATAGGAGGAGCACAAATTGAATGAATGGCAAACACATTTCAT
Source organism: Tenodera sinensis (assembly GCA_030765045.1). Lineage (NCBI taxonomy): Eukaryota > Metazoa > Arthropoda > Insecta > Mantodea > Mantidae > Tenodera > Tenodera sinensis. The sequence continues at coordinate 263,176,116 of CM060964.1, forward strand.
TATAAACAAGTCTGGTATATCATTATTTAGAAGAACAGACAAAGAATGTCTTACCAATCATAACACTAGCTCGATCTAGGGCTGATCCAATGAGGTCTTTGTAAGGAATGTTTCTAACAGTAAAAGAGTTTACCGCACTTTGATATAAGTTAATTGCATTAGCATTACTTACAGATATCAAATCGAAAAAGGAATCCAAAACCCTGCCTATACCAGAAACAAATCGAACAACGAAACACAAATGTTTAGAAGAACTGACGTCTGTAGATTCATCCACAATTACAGAAAACTTATTTTTTCTCAGCATTGCATATAGCATTTCTCTACTTTCAAGACCCAAAACGTTATTTAGAATAGCTGTTGCTTTTGTTCGAGAACAGGTTATCCTTTTTGCAATTTCAGAATCAGGGTATATTGATTTAACTAAAGAGGGCAGAAGTTCCAAAACATTAAAATAAATATTCTGTTCTGCTAGAAAAGCAACAAGACGAATTTCTGCTTCTTTTACTTTGGCGGTTAAATCAGGGGACTGATGAGCAGATGAAACACAGAGCAACTGTTATGCCAGGTGGAGGAAAGACGAAGGGACAAGCTAATCGCAACAGCAATGTCTCCCTAGGATAAAGTTGCATAATCGAAATAATACCGTATATGCACATAAACACCCAAGATTTAATGCCATGATAAACGAAGTGAGAAGCGTAAACCCAGTTGATAAACAGCAAATTTCAATAGCATAACTAAACTACTGGGAAGGGCAATATATCTCTCTCCGATGTACTAATTACTAATAGGTTGAATAAGATATTATTGTTCATTCGTTATCTCAAGTGTACGGTATATATATTGCGTGTATATAGCACAGCTCAGATTTCAAAAGCAAGCTCTGTGATGATGAAGCAATCCAGATGTGGTATACTGTTTATATTAATCTTTCGTCTTTATACACAAGGGAATGACTTGACTGAAAATCTTTTTCGGAAGGGTGAATTATACGATGTCAAGGAAAATACGTAAAAAGCAAGAGATTTTAAAGTGCGTTCAGTTTTTAGCAGTCCAAAAATGTCAAGAGAGCGTTAAACAGAAAAGAGAAAAGAGATTTGCCGAAGATACCGACAGTGATGAAAATGGAGATGATGCTCCATGTCTTTACTGTGGAGAGTTCTATTCCACATCAAATGAAGGATGAGTATCGTGCTGCAGTTGTCTGAAACGGGCCCATAATTCTTGTAGTGATATTGACAGTGACGATGACGAAGTAGTCTTCGAATGTGAACACTGTAAATAGTTTTGTGTTCTATGAATGACTTTTTCGTTGAAAATGTTTTATTAAAGCCAATGTATTCCGTTCTGCCCCGCATGTGGGGCAGACGGAGTAAATGTGACATTTTTTAAGCATTCCTAAAGAACACTATTAATAATTATTATGCATTGTTCGTATTACATGTCGTTCTATGGCCTTCTCATTGATACCAAAACTGCATCTCCACTTGCAGTAATCAATTCGTTATGTATAATTCATTTTTAACTCGTATCCGGTTCAGTAAAGTAAGTAGAGTAAGTACAGCAAGTTCTGTTTCATTTAAAAATTCGATACCGAGATTTCACAGGAAATGCATGTTTTGAGACCCCCTGGACCCCCCCCCCCCAAAAAAAAAGCATTTTAAGTAGAATAAATATTCGAATAAAAGTTTTAATATACAGCGTTTTAAAACGGACTAAAAGTATAACATAATTTTTCCTAGGCCCATACAGACTTACCTGAAAATTTGTGACTCTGAATTTTTAATAGCTGTGACAATACCAAGATTTAATGGCTGAATTTTTAATAGCTATGACAATACCAAGATTTAGAACAAAAAACATGGAGCGCGTACAACAGATACCTAATTGATGCATAAATAATTCATCTAAAGTTACTAACAATTTTGTTACACTGCAAATGATATGAACTATTGTGTGAGTTTTCTCAACGACAGCTACCTCCTACACTCCTTACTAATCTATTGCATGCACCCCACGTTTTTCATTTTTAATCTTACAAGTATTTTCATAGCTATTATTAATACAGAATCACAAATTTTCAGGACAATCTGTATGCGGTTAGAAATAAGTATGGAGTTATAAATATTTAGGGGGCTAGGAGAAAGTATTCGGTATTCTTTAGTTCGTTAGAAAAACATGGTATATTACGTTTTTTAGTTTATTTCCTGCTCTTTAGTTGTGTGTATGTATGTGTGCGTGTGTGTGCGTGATCTTGCAATCGATTTTTACATTTGTTTTTCTACTAAGATTTTATCTAGGTATCTCTTCCGGTTTACCAGTGATGCAAAGGTTGTTCTGAATAAAGAGGACTTCAAAGGCTATTCCCAGAAAATTCAAGATATACATTTCATTTGTTATGAATACCTTTATCTTAAGCATTTGGTATTTCAATCAAAATCGTTAGAACCATTTTCGAGAAAATTGAAATTAGAACATTTTTCCTTTAAAGGGTAGTTTGAAATGGGGCAATTTTCTTGAAAGCGAGTTAATACTGCATTGCCATCCAGTTCTGATCTTTGTTTAAAGTTTCAGGTCTCTAGCTTATCGGGAACTTGGTTTAAACAAGCTATCCTATACATAAATGTTTTTCAAAATTTTGATTTTTTTCAAAAAAAAAGTGACGCTTTCGATTAAAATACAATACGTATAGATACTTTCATTACAAAGGACGTGTAGATATAGGTATATTGAAATTTTCTGACGTACACTTAATAATGAATGACTTTTGCATAACTGGTAAACCATAAGAGATAGACAAAATCTCACTGCATAAAATATGTAAAACTCGTCAAAGCACAATTTTTGCCAAATAAAATTATTCGTTGCGTTAATCTTCCGCGATATTTTTTGTTATTGGTTTGAATTTTCAAAAGTTATACTTTCTTCAAGAGAAAACTCACTATCCCCCCCCCCCTCTCTCTCTCGTCATACAAAAAGAACAACTGCAAACCCATGAAATAGTGACCCGTTCTTAAAAGATTTGACCAACATTTAATGCCTGAAAATATGTAATAGATACTTTCTGCAAATTTTTGTCTCGGTTAACATGAAATGGAATAAGATTTTGTAAGAAAATGTTGCAAAAGAGGTAGAGAAAGTTAACGTGAATATAACAAATAGGATTTTTTAATCGTTCCACCGCGTTTTTTGCGGGTGCTAAGGATTGAAGTAGTAGAGAAAGTAATAAAACACATGGTATGTTGAAAATATAGGTTTTATTATGAACCAGTGATTTTTATTTGGTTACTACGCATGTTTTGCGATTGGATGGGGTCAAGAAGATAGTAATGGTTTTTGCAGAGGTTTTCTATTTGGAGTCACCTTAAAATATCGCAGAAGTTGCAAGTTGCCTGCAGCCGCGCCTCTAGAACACCGGGATCTACGTGCCAGGAGTACCAAACTTGGGCTGGCGGCGAGATTGATAGAATCAGTGACGGATGCTGCAGTCCTAACCTTGGTGGAATCAGGGATCATTCAGTATCTTCCTGTCCCAGATCCGGTTACGTGAGCTTTCGGTCGTAATTGCGGGTTTCAAATCCTGCACATGTAGCTAGCTTCTTTCTGCTCTCACTTGGATACAAATCTGAATGCTAAGATGCCCGAGCTTTTACCCTAGAGCATTTGGTTTTCCAATTAGACTTTGTTGTTAGGAAAGTATGGATTATATATCAAATAATCATCTTTGTTTAAAACTTTTACAAGCACAGTTATATCCAAAAACAAACAAAGCAACGCTTATGCACATAGTGAGTTCTGTTCCAATGGTTGTCCTTGTTTAAATAGTTAACCTTAAGATTTATGAGGGTTATTTACTAAGTTACGCCAACCACTCTTTTCTTTTGGGGGAGGAGGGGGGCAAATGCATGTTCCGCACATTTTAAAAATATACCCAGTGAAGGATAAAACTTGCAGTACCGCTTAGTGCCAACAAGAGTCTGTTTTTATGACGTATTTAGGGAAAGTAAAATCCAGAGTTCGAGCTGCCTGAAAGAAACAATTCTGCACCATTTACAGTTACTAACATCCAAATTCATCTCTTGAGCCATTCAATTATTCGCTTCAAGTAGATGGAAGTCCAGAAACATCGTTTAAATCTGGCAGTTTCGCGCTCACTGCATTGCCAACTGTTCTCGTTACAGGGAGCTCTTCTGCGCATATTATCTTTTAGTTTGGATACCACCTTATAAAAAGTAGGCGAAAGATACTATGACTACAGTGTTGTAGTATTCACTTCCATTGTAGACTAAGGCCGAACACTAGGAGTTTTCACTGTACTCTTCCCTATCCTTGAACCTTAGGTCCTCTGCTTGACTCAGCAGATGAGGTTTCCATGTACCACACGACGTGTGCTTAAATTATACCTACCTGAGGCTTGGTAATAAACCTCATATACCGGATGGAAGGTACTGGGACAATGTAACAAATATGTACAATACAATTATTGTCAATAAAGAATTGTGTCAAATATTTGGAGACATCTAGCTTCTTGACGAATGGATATAAATTGCTTATTATATCAGTAAACGTGTGAAGAATGCTGTAATATCTTTTTATTTCAATTCGAATGAATTTAGTCACAATTTAAATTTAAAGTTACGTCGCCAGATCTCTTAGAAATTAAACTTTGCGTGACATTTTAACATTAAATTGTGAGTGAATTCATTAGAATGAAGGTAGAAATGTATTACAGCATTGTTCACATAATGTTAGAAGTGAAATAATAAACCATTTATTGCCATCCGTCAAGAAGCTAGATGGCTCCAAATATTAGGCACCAATTTTTTTTTCAGCGAAACGGTTCCTTATTGACAATAATTGTATTGGACATATTTGTTACACACATCATGTAGAATCCTTGGTTAAGGCATGGCCAAAGCAGTGCAGATACCTTCCACTTTGTATGTCAAGCGAGATATAATTACTTTCTTAGATCAGTGGAAGCGTACTTCCGAGACATTCAGAGCAGTGTTCAGGATCCTCATGTTGAAAATATTTGACAGGTACCTATAAGCCACAGCTCATTTATCAAATTCTTTCGCTGAGCTAATTCCATCGAGGAGCTATGGTGATTCATCAGCGAGAACAATGCTTCATTTCCTCTCCGGCGCTGAGAGCCCAATACAGTCCAGGCAAACACATGTCACAACAAAAACAAAAAACGTCAGCTTTTGCACATGTTGTGGACCAAGAAAAAAAAATGCAGAATTGCAATATTGACGTAAGGCGTTGGTATCTGCTAGCAATTTAAAACTGAAGAGAGCAGGGACGTCCAACCTTCCTTGTTTGGAGAACGTTACGTAATGAGCAGCTATTTCCCACTCCACTCCTCAGTCGGAGGGACAGACAGTCAATATCCAGTGACGGACACAGACGATTCCATGGTCCTTTCTAGGTCATACCTTGAAGTTTGTGGGAATGTCCTCAGAAGACCTTCATTTTGGATGATGTTTGCATAAATGGTAAACCATAAGCAATAGTCAAAAGCTTACTAAATAACATTTTTATCAGTATTAACAATTCACGGGGTATCAAAAGAACAGACTTCCACTGTGTGTTAATAAGAATAAAATAAAAGAATGGCACCAAAACACATGAAAGATATAAACAGAAAGCTTAATACACCACAAACGTATTCCTAATAATAGCATTAAGTCAAAGAAGAGGTTAAGAATGAAAAAAATCGCGGCAATAAGTGCTTGAGTGTGCGGATACATTGTTCATCTGTGGACCACTCATGTAAGTCTTGAAGTGTTTTAACGAGTGACATATGGTCAAATAGATTTTTTTAAATGTCGCCGTGTAACACAAATGAGCTATGGTGTAAACGGATGTGGCTTATGATAAGATCTGGTGGCTGCAGGAGGCAAAGATAGTTTCTGCAGCAATTGAAGCAGTCACAGTGGCCGCAACACTCGTGTAAAGAGATTGAAGGAAAATCCGTCTTCTAGAAGAATGTTGTCCTGGGTTCGGTGTTTGGAAACAGCACTGCATATCAACGCTCTGGTCACGCAGATGACCACTGTACTCAGTTAATCCCCTGTGAAGACGATGCACTTTCAGTAACAGTGCAGATACAAAACAGAGGTAAGTCCATACCTTCGCATATAAATTCCTTTACACAGAAGATTTCGTCATTTTTATTGCAACAAGTCTGGAGTTTACGAAGTCGGGATGCCACTTCTAGCAGAAGACACTCATATGCGCATAGCCACAGGCACAAATATAAGGCAATAAATGGTTTTGTGACTCAAAAAATTATACATATAATATAATTATAATGAGAAAAATAAAGAGGCGGCGCCGTGCCCGAGCAGTTAGACCGTTCGCGAATCACCAGGGACCCGCATATAGTATTGGTGGTGGACGAAGCGGCGCGTGGCCTTGAGCGGCGTCTGAAGCTTCGGGTTCTCCGGCTTCCCCCGCCACTCATTCCGCCAACTGTCCTATTGTCACCTTTCCATTCATCCATTTCGCCTGCATTTCATATCATCGTCTTCCTCAATCTCATACTTGGTGCTAAACTGACCACTCACTTCCAGGTCTTCACTCTGTCCAGTCCATAGGTTCGTCTGCTCCCCGACAGGCACTGGCTTGTAACTCCTAAGGGGTGCCGGTCCTCCATACGGAGAGGGTAATCAGATGATGAAGAAGACAAAGTTATTTGTACCCATTTAGAAAAAGAATTTGTACCAAAAAATAGAGAAAAAACATTTATTACATCTTAAGAAAGAGCTCGCATGCAAAAGATTTCAATATGAACATGCTGTATAAATACATCATTGAATACCCCCAAAATACAGAGCTCAAGAACTTAAGCTTAGAATGTGATACATTACATGCAGAGCATTATAAGAGAATAGATGTTAAACACATACTATTGTGATATACAAATAAACAAACAAAAGTAATACAATTAATAAACTCTAAAATCAATCCAATTTGTTGGCTTATGAACTGTGTGACATCTCAAATCCTTCAATAATTAACATTCTTTATGATTTCTAATTCAAAATATCATTTGCTACTTTCGGACAGGGTGCATGGATTCAAGTTGTACGTTTGAATTCAAGCTTACAAGCATGACACTTTAAAACAAGTAACTGTACTCTTTTAAAATTCAGTAATAAATATATAATTATTACCAACTTAGCAATAGGTGACTAAAATCAACAAGTGTGTTATCAGACGCCCCAGTGCACAAAAATAATTTATTTTTACAGCTGTCTTAATTTGTGTTACAAGTGTAGGTGTAGTGAGATCACGGCTTTAGGTTAAGAACACCAAAGTTAAAAGTGGCAGTTCCAAGCAGTAAAAGAAACCTATAACGACGTGTTTTATCACAGTTTACCATTTTAAAAGGCATAATGTAGTTATGTAGAGAAGCTATTGTTTTGAAAGTTCTGATACTTGGCAGCATGTACGGAGGGGATTCCGCACTGGGCGTATGCTGGCTACCGTATGTCTGAACCCCTGAGAGGAAGGGATGGGAAGGGATGGGATGAGAGTGCTCTACGGGCATGAGAGAACCTGGGCGAGCAGCAAGCCGACGTGAGGGTTCCTAACGTGTGTTAAAGATTCATCTCGACACATGGGTTCACCAAGCAGCTACCAGCCGAATGGATTTCGACACCGCCCCTCCTCGACAGGCCTGACAACTAGAAGGCCACCCATCTGTCGATAATAACAGTTACAGTGCGCAAATCCCCCACACGGCAGCGCTAACTTGTCCATTCGCTGACACTTCCGACCCTAAAAAACTGGATTGAAAGGAAGGTGAAGTGAAATTGAGGAGCGGGAAATTCGGAGAATGTAATTACCTTTCCCAGCATTCGCCTGATGGCTCGGGAAACTAATTTTGAGGTATATAAGAAACTACCACAGAACTTTTCAAGATTTAATAAAAATGTTATACGCATACCTACGAGAGAAAAACAAAGTGTAAGATTCTTTAAGTATATATTTCCAAAAAATGGTAATTTAAAACAATGAACAACTTGGAAAAAGTTACATCTATCTTTGTTTGCCATGTACGTAAATGTAAAGACAGCTGTAAAAACTTCATTGTTGACTATGAACGACGGATTGTAATTTCTTTTTCTCAAAATATGTCTCCGTATAAACTACTGCCTTCGACGATCACATGAACTGCTTCTCTCAACAACTCCGACGCGATGTATCCCAAACTGTATCTGTCGACACAGAATTCTCTCACGATGACTGTACTCACATATGCACTGCTAAGAGCTGTCTCACGATTTCATCACAAAACAGCTACAACTGTCCCGAAAACTCGTTCTAACTGGCCGTCCCGCCTCCTTACCTATATACCGGGATTGACTTACCAAGAATTTTTTCTCGAAATTCATAAGAATCCGAAATGAAGGACGATACACTAAAAAGAAGTACTGCTAACTTTAAGGAATTTCTAGTTTCAGTCCAGTCAGTAAATAACTTTTTGCGATTTTTAGTGGCGGGAACTGATTTAACTCGGAAGTATTTTAGGAACTGAAACTACCCTTGAAACAACCCTTTTGGCTTAAATCATTTCTCGTCGCTGAATATGATTGGGTAGTTACTGCAAAACTATGTTGTACGAACAACAATTACTAAGTATGGAATACATGTAAAGACCAACACAAGACGAAATAAACGTTCGCGTGGAACGCTATGGCGCCTATGCAATCGAGGATAAGGATAATTTGTTTAAATTAAACGTTAAATGCTTATCTCGCCAACCTAACACGTGCCATTAATACCAGCTACAGCCACACCTTCACCACGAGGACTTCAGAAACACTTGCTGGTAGATGGAATGTCACCAAATATAACCATAGAACACCATGACAGGAAATACCTATGTATGTATGCATGTCACAGTTGGCTTTTGGTGAATTTCAGTTGTTTGTGCTGCTAGATATTGCCTATTCCTGGTACTCGCGGACGTATAACACATTGTCAAGAAAATCTGCACATTTCAAACTACCCTTTACATGGAAAATTTTTCCAAAAAGTTCTATTTTCTCAAAAAAGACTAACATGTTGATTAAATTACCTTAAGTTTAATATATTATGATGACAAAATGTAGGTGTATCTTGAATTTGATGGGAATAGCCTGTGAAGTCCTCTTCATTCTGAAGTACTTCTGCATAAGTGGTAAACTGTGAGAGATAGACAACATCTTACCAGACAAAAACTGTAAATCTCATTAAAGCACACTTTTTGTTTAAGCTAAGAGATATTTACTCATTATTGGTCTGAATTTTCAAATTCTGATACATACGTTTCTCAAATGGGAAGTCATTTACTTTTTCTTTTATTTATTTATTTGTTTATTTATTTATTTAGTTAGTTATTTCTTTTATGGTATGCAAAGGGTATATAATTTAGAAAGCATTATGTAGCGAAACAGTTTAAAACTCTGACTGTTGCTTTACCAAATGTATCGCACAATGAAATGTGTAAATCTGAATATAAAGTTCACCTGGATTAACATGAAGTAGCTAAAAAGTTTTTGTAGGAATAATTTGTAGGAGGGTGAATAGGGGAAGAAAGTAATCTGAATCCAAGGCATCAGATGCTAGTGAATATGCTATTGAAAGCCTTTCGCACAGCCATATTTGTTTTGCTTCGCAACTAAAAGCCTTTTAAGGTGATAAGAATTGACGTGAATATCCACTGCTGAACGTTCGGAACCGCACCTATAGGATTGATACACCTTCCTCGGTCGTTTTACAGATACAGCACTTAAAGGTAATAACTGCCGTTTAAGATATGGAAATTGCCTTTGTCAATGCATACGGTAGGTTTTTATGCCTACGTTTGGGGACAGCAATATGTCAAGTTCCCTTCTTCCTAGAGGTAGCAAGAAGAGCAACAAACTAGTAAATTGCAGATAGGGAGACGAACGCCAGTACCACGCCCAGTCGGCTCTAAATAGCATCATTTCTCATATAGATAAAACGTTCTGACTCTCTCACGTGGTGGCAGAGTTTGAGACGAGTGCTTTTTGTTCGTCTTCTAAGACACGTGGACGTAATCTTTGGCGAAGGAATTCTGAATAATGGCATGTCCAGAAAATGTCACCAACCTACAAGAAACCCGCCCTGTCTGGCTCATTTCTCCATCTCAGTTTACATCCATTTTGGTTATTGCAGGTAGCTCTTTAAAGTTCTTAGGTTGTTTTTCTTTCTTTGTTATGTCTTGGAATGGAGAAAATTGGATATAGGTACAACAGACATCGTGGCATCACACAAAATGTATTTACATGTTATTTAGTAATGGAAAGTACTTAAAAGATAACAGGCAATAATTTGGAAACCTGTATGTTGTCACTGTTTTCAAATGTTGTGAAATGACATTATTGCTAGTGTTCCTTACTAAAGCGCAGTGTTTCGAAATAAGTAGGAGAGCTTACAGAACTAAACCAACAGTATCCTCCATAATCGATCAACAATGACAAATGTTGGTTAACAAGTTACGAAAGATTCAAAAAGTTAAACTAGTAGTTAATACTTCTTTTACATAGTAGGGACTGAAAAACAAGTAGGTATTGGCATAAACGCTGAAAAAGTTAAATTGAGCCTAAATGTCTGTTCAGTAGCTTTGAACGCTAGTTGAAAGTGTCTCCTCAGCAGTTCTTGGAAGTTAGAAGGTGATTTTTAGAACGCTTTTCTACCTTGGGTAAATAGAATGGTAAGTTTTAACAGGTGTTGTTTGTTGGTAATGGCAAGAGGAAGGGGACAGGGTCAGAAGCCAAGGGCCTGTGAACTAATTTCCTCTCGCATGCGCGTCGCCGTACACCCACACACCGTCTGCAGTGGACGTTATTGCAGCGACTTGGCGCCGGTTCGTTTAGACTTTAGACTCTCTTCTGGTTAATTTTAGTTTGGAGCTACACACATCACCTGTCTTCTGGTGGACACGTATGGCCGGCCATTCAGACCACTGCTGCTACGCTCGTGTGCCAGCCTAAGCCTGTCCTAACCTTACTATTTCGCCCATTTCCCCATACAAAGTAATCGGAGAGGAGACTCAACAACTTACTCTCGTAAGTCAGGCGGTTTCTCAAGGGGCATACTTGAAGCAAGAAACAAAAAAGCGCTTGTTAAGAATTTAAATTATTTACAAAGCCCTCTTCAATGCTTCAAAATATAAAAAAGATATTCCTTCTTTGTAAACGTTGGACTTCTCGAGTGTCTTTAATAAGTTAACGTGACATACCTATATTGTAAAAATGCATTAGTTTAATTTTTTTAAAGCAGTTTATGTCGCAATTTCATGGTGCATATCTACTTATACATCTGAATTTAACTAGGTAAAAGACACACTATCTGGACATATTGAAGCTATGTATTACAGCTCCAACTCTTAGGTAAAAATGCAATGCTTCTCATGTACGAGTTGACTGATGGGTATATAATTAAATATAGACCGGCCGATCAGTCGAGACATAGGACATAGTTGTGATAAAGTTTACTGCTCCTATAATTCTTGATATACTTGCAAGATGGAGAGAAAAAATTGTTAAATCTACTGCAGGGCCCCCATGAGCAATTCTGGCTGAAAGAAGAGGATAAACAGAGAGATGTATTGTATTTAGTGGAACTCTGCTTAGCCTTGTTGGAAGTGGAGGGTAACGCATACGAAACAAATAAATAAAATAAAAAGTAAATAAAATGCGCCTTTGATATCTTTTCCGCTGTGAACACCAACTGTTTAAAAAAAATGTATTCATTTGGCCGCTGTAGGTGTGAAACAATATTCTACTCTAAGTTTATCGTGCGACTGTCGGTTTTATTTACTCTTGTACAGGCACTCACTCGCTGCTGATATGCACGGTTATGCGGAAAAGTGCTTCTCTGAGCATTTAAGGCCACCAGCGCACACAACTTGACTATGAGCGGTTATAGGACTAGTTCTAACTTCTTGTTGGATTTACTGCTCTCTACAGGCCTATTTAGGGAGCATTGGCTCTATACAGACGGCTGAAACGACGTTACATTTATTAGATATACCTATGGGATGTCCCAAAATTAGACCGACAAACTTTGGGACCTGATAGATAACATTATTTTAAACACTTTTTGTTAAGGAAAGTTTTTTGCTGCGTTTAAGCGTTAGACGAGTTAATGTCATAGATTACTGCCTCCCACCCAGTTGAAGTATTTACGGCAAAATCAACAATGCAAATTAGTATTGCACTTATCTGAGTGAGGTACACAATATTAATCCAAGAAACAAAACACAAACATCTCATTGTTTACATTTAATCACAACTTTACTATTCAAAGTAAATGTTGGAATGCACGCCCATTGCGATTAACACAAAGAGTGCATCGGCGTGCCCTATTCTGCCGTACTGTCGCAAAGATCCCAGCCATTCTCTGGTTTAAAAGTTTATCGGTCTAATTTTGAACTGTAAAACTGTGATTAACTGTAAACAATGAGATGTTTGTGTTTTGTTTATGTGTTCTGTGTTTGATTCTTGGATTAAGATTGTGTGCCTTACTAAGATAAGTGCAATACTAATTTGCATTGTTGATTTTGCCGTAAATACTTAAACTGGGTGGGAGGCAGTAATCTATGACATTAACTTGTCTAGCGCTTTAACGAAGGTCCAGCAAAAAACTTTCCTTAACAAAAAGTGTTTAAAATAATGTTATCTATCAGCTCCCAAAGTTTGTCGGTCTAATTTTGGGACATCCTGTATAGGTCTATAGTAACTATTAATTCATGATAAATAAACTATAGCTTACTTAGAATAAACTGTGTATAATATGCATGGGAAAACAAACGTTCACCACGGATATATCCGAAATGATTGACAGCGAATAGAAGAGGGGGAAAAAACATTTTATACAGATTTTACTTCTTAATAAAATCTACAATTGTTTTCTCTGTTTGTTTTTTGTTTTCCAGTTCTACTTATCGTGTCATTTTCTTAACAAGTTTTGTCATTCTATAAGCCGCTTGATTAAATGTTTTTATATGATGCTACAAATGTGCAAAACTAGCCTGGAAAACCGAATCCACTAAAGGGAAACATTCTATAAAAAGGGTCAGGGAGGGGCATCGACCATAATGACAATATTACAGACTAATTTCCTATTGGTCAAGCGGTTGCAACACCTATAGTCTTGAGCACATTTCAGAAGTTCAGAACCTTGGCATTCCAGCGTACTTGCCGTCGCCGCAGTTCCTTCACTTATCCTTAACAAACTAGCATTTGTCAACGGGTTACAAAGAAAACTCTAGATTTACTTTTATGATCGTAAAGTTGTTCTCTTTAAAATGAGGGATTTGCGGTTCATATATTAATTACGCCTACATACAGGACAGCAATAAACACCATTTCATAGATATTTTAGAGAACATCCAAGATATGCCTTTTAATGCACTGATACAGGCAGGATTACGCAGATAAACGCATATCTATGAACTAAAACGTTCATTGGATGCGAAAGTGCCTCGAGAACCTCCATGCAACACTATAGGCAGATATCTGACTGAAATGCTGTGCAAATTTAAGAAACTTCTAAGTACCTATATATGTTGAAAGTGTCTCGAGAATAAGTTGTGGTTTCACTACTGTACTCCGAGCTTTAAAGTGGATAGGGCATCGACGACTGTAGATGAAGTTTATCTATTGCGAGTTACTTATTGGCTGTTAAGGCACACGTGGGTGTTGAGAAAGGAAACGTTCCCACATATGAGCACATGTTGACTGCCCGCCTTCCTGGACATCCGCCAGAGACAGCTTAACCGGTGGCTTAAGCAAACCAAGGCACACCCATACCATGCCAACTTGGCTGCTGGCCTTGTGCGGTACGATGGCCGTGGTGGTCCAATAGCGGGTGTTGCACAAAACCGTTCATAGATGATTGGAAATGAACCAAGTTCAAGGCAGAGACATGCTATTAGTGACTCGACCTTCTAGCATTGGCTACTTAAAATATGCTTTCTAATAATCGTGTACGTTCTGACTGTACAGTAAACAGGTCGGTACTAGGGCGAGTGGCCTTGTACTTCTGGCACAAGCTATGTGGAACATTTACTTAACCTACCGCGGTTCGGATTTCATATTAAGTTTTAGGTTCTCAATGTCCATTTGATTAATTAATAATTTAGCAAACAAGAATTATGGACTTTGTCAATATTCCAGTAGACATTTGGAGCCACCTTTATTGACATGTGACATTACCTCGCTTTTATCCAAATTCAGTCAAGAGGAAAAATAAGGCCAAGACAATTTATCTCTGTGACATCATGTGAAGCAAACGTTGTTTCGAAGAGGGAGCTTTTGACCACCTTCAGATTGTGGAAGAACGTTGAATAAGAGGTCGTGTATGCATGGTGGACCCGTGGCTAGTCGAGTAGGGAAATTTGGGGTTGCGTGCAGTAAACGGCTTCAATTGCTCGATTCTTTCTCCAAAGTTTTCTTTATCTCGTACTTCCTCACAGACACAGGAATCAGCGTAGCGTATAGCTTTTTGCGTTTTGCTGCAGTCAACATTATCAGAGTTGAACTCACCTGGCCAAGTAGAGGTCATATTTCCATGTCAATGGGCTGCTTTTGTTTCGTTGCATGCAAACTAGAAGAAAACAATACCTGGGTGTAGCGTCGAGCAAATTTCATTCGGTTCAGAGTGGTGTCTTACAGATTTGCTCTTTGTAGTCTAGTATTTGATCAAACGTTCGACTGTGGACAGCAACGTTACTTCAGACTTGAATCTATTTGATTGAAATATTGACATTAGGAGAGCTTTGGTAGCTTACTGAGAGAATGAATAGGCTTGAAGCAAACTTTCCTCTATAAACATCTATTAGGCCACTCTATCGAACTGCCTGCGTCGTGGGATTCACATGTAAAACGCGGATATCATTGTAATGTTAAGACTAAAATAGTACAGATTAGTTAAGATTGAGATAGGCTTCTTCCTCATGCTGGAAGGTCTGTAACATAGCGTACGCAACTTTAGTAAGGTACAAATTGAGGAGACACTTATTTGAGAAATAGCAGCTCCCCATCTCGAAAACTGAAATTCAACGATAAGGGAAACCGGGAATACTGATTACACGCCGCCCAGATGCAACCGTCTGTCCATGATTTCCTGTGCGGACGGAGGCAATGGCTTTAGTTCGCTTAGAAGCTGGGCTTTTTCGTTCTCACCCTTTTAAATACATTAGCGATTTTGTTGGTCAGATGGTTGTTTCTTGCTACCAATACACGCACCATAGTTAGGAATTTGTGGTTAATTTTCTTATTGCTAAGTGTAGATGAAAATCATTGTTTAGAAATTATAACCAATCTCCCTGAAAAGATTGCAAGATAGAATTTAATGTAGAATTGATTCCGTCGTTCGTCAAGTATATATGTAGTGTTACATTTGGATTACATACACAGCAAAATTGTGAAAATATATTTCAGATACTGAGATACGAGGACCTCAAATTATGCGGTATAGGTATTACAATGTGTACAAGAAAGGAAGGGTGGGTTGAAAGCGCAATTCTCGAGAACTACATATTTGTGTTGTTTAAGTATGCATTCCCCAGAAAATAGACGAACAATCAAATTATGTATGGTGCAGTTGATATTCAGATCCAGAAGGTCGCATAACTGGCCTGGGACGCTGGCCACGTACCACCCTCCAGTACCACACCCCACTGACGCCTGTAGTGGGCAGAGGTGGGGGACGCAGCGACTGGGCGGCAAGCCTTGGCCCTTAATGGGCTGTGCGCTGGGGTTTATTTGGTTTAGTAGTCGATATTAGTTTAGTCGAGTTGGTAATGAATTCCACAAATAAGTTTTTGAAAGTTTAATAATCCCTAAATGTGGAAAATCATAGCAGAGGGAAGTAAAATGTGAGAGGGAATGTGTGACATAAGATGTGTCTCAAAAAGAAGTGTAGAGCAGAAACGAGAAAGCATAACTCCTATCCATGCAGCCTAAGAGGAACTAAGAGGAGCTAAATCCCATCACATGTTCAGTGCGTTATCTGCCTTCATCCTCACAGGAAATTCTAGTACTATCTGAACATCAGAAGAAGGCGAGCTAAAGGGATGTGCTACATGAACATGTTCTACCGTCCCCATCACGCTTATACACCCAAGTATTATATACAATACACAGTGTGGTCAGATAAATACGTAATACCTATCGCAGCAGTTATGTACAACCATGGAAAAAATGTTTGAGCGCATTAGGAGAGCAGAATGTCTTTAAGTCCCACGTCGTGTTGCTGCGCGGTTTACACAAGTCTTGCGTGTCCGACAGACTATAACATGCGGAAAAGAGACTATCAGTAAACTCAGGCTGCATGTTGGTAATATCGACTTGTCTAAACCGTAGTCAAACGCGAACGTGGAGAAGAAATAAGCTACCCTGTCACAATTTTCGTGTCTGGTAAATTGAGAAAAAGCGAGAACAAAGACTATTGTCATGTTTCTAGATAAACACAAGATTAAACCAATTGTCAACACATAAGCTTCCGGATTTATGGAAATTGCTTAGTTAACTTGTTTTACCATAATGGTATCTTATGTATATGGCATCTCGTCCTTGGTTGTATTTTGGGCTCCTAGTTCTACATTATACGTTATACATCTGGCAGTACATTGATCTAGCGCTTGCGCATTGGCCAGTCCAGAGCGAATGACAGTGGACACTGCTGCGTGTCATTCATTTGTTTGTTGGCAAGATTTATACATGTCCACATCGCATCATGAAACATGCGCTATAGTGACAGCGAGTGGGTGGCTGGACGGATTATGGTTCCTGGTATGTGGCACGTAATTACAATTACAAGCCAAGTGGAAGTCACAGATGCAGATGCAGGAGGCGCAAGGGGTTCCGCGATATAAACACTTTGCTGAGCTAAAAATATCTGCTTGCTGAGATAGAATATGTCACTGTCACATCGACTTTACATGCTACCAAGCTGTTTTGGACGCACTGTTGCCGTTGTATGACATAATTTGCCTTAGCATCAAAGGTATAAAGACTACAAAATCCATGGACGGATGTGTGGTGTTAGTGTTAAAATAGTATTAAGGAGGTCTTGCAGCGTGCAGAACGTTTGAACGGCTGTTACTTTCAAAGGGACTTGTTAGAGTGCATGTAGGGAAATGCTGTTACTTCGCTTTAGAGAAGTAGCAAACCTAGGTTGGAAATATTTCAAACATCATATAATGTATAATCAAGGAATATATGACTTCATTAAACCTTGATATACAATTGCGCTTTAAAGCATGAAGAACGAAAGGAACAACAGCGACTGTGTTATAGGTGTCACTTTTAGTAATGTGTGTATACAAGACCTCAGTAACTTGTAATGGGCGTATTTGCGACTGTACAGCTCAACAATCTTATCCTACGTGCTGAATATGGAAACAATTGCCTCGGAGTTACATTCCAAGGTTTCTGACCAAACGTTTCCTATTTAAAAATAATATTACGTAAAATAGCATGTATTCAGCTTGGGAAATAAGTTGGTATCAGTAGTTTCAAGTCAGCTAGTGACCTTGACTTTCTTTGTTTCTTGTCACATCATCTGCCCAACTGCCCAACTTCAGCAGCTTTTCTTGTTTGTTTGCATTTTCCCTCGTGTTTCTGTTGTTTTCCGTTTTATTTATACATATTTATAAACACACAAACACCCATGTCTGAGGCGGACTCGAACCCGCAATCCTGTACCACGAAACACTAAAGTTATTCGCTTAAGCCTTAAGCGAACGTGGTCATAGTTAGCGACTTTAAACACCGTGGCCAGATTGGCTGGCCTGACGGAAGTCGAACCCGGGACCTCCCGAATGCGAGCGGAGTCATTTCGCCCGTCTTTTGCAACCGACTGATCTCTATGTACACTGCTGTAGGCCAGCATTTGTTTGTATTCTTAAAACTCACTTGGAGCGCAAGGAAATATTACACTGACTATTCCATTCATGCCGGATTAGCATCTCTTGGTTATCACTTTGGTTATATCACCTCCTCCTTGTGGTTCCGCCAACCTAAACATTTTCTTATGTTTCTGAACATCTGAACTATCCATGCGCAGTAAAAACAATTAGCGGTTCATTAAAAACGGCAGACACAATATGTGGCGAGAATTGTAGTGTAGATATTGATATTTTAATTGAAGAAACGAAGTCAACCGTAACTTTAAATAGAGCAAGACCTACATTTAATGAATAGCCTGCTAACGAAAATTCGTTCATTTACATTCATCATTATGTGTAATTCCTCATTCCCCTGGATTAAACGCTAAAATTGTTGTTTTCGTTGTTCTCTTAAGCCTACTGGATTAGTAGTAGTTCCAACTGTGAAAATAAATCTTAGTTAAAATGTATGAATGTTATTCTAAGTTGTTTACTTTTAAATCCCTATTAATATTGAATAAATGAATTATTATTTCGTGGAAGAATGTAAACAAATACCACTCGAGGTTTTTACATTTGGGATAATTTTTCTGGCGCTTCGCGTTTGAAAATTATTATATGAAACTTTCTCAATGTATTACTACAGGTAATTTGAGTAAATTAATATCTTCTATCACCAGTGAAAAGAAGAAAGGTTACTTCAGTTATACCGTAGTAGATACATCCTACTTCACTAGCGTGATGTTCCTTTTCTTATCACAATTTACTCGTAGTTTTATATACCTAAATATCCCTTGATCCCGTGTATTCTAGAAAATGTTGACTTCACGCACTTAAGGGGAAGTATTCGCAGGAGAAAATGTTATATACCGCCCTTCAAACTTGTCTTCTCTTCGACATTTTCTGTTTCTTATGCTTTGCTTTGGTCATTTCTGCTTCTTCACAAAGTAAGAGATTTTGACTGTGCAAATGTAGCATACTCATTAGACTTCTAATTGAAGGCTGGTATGAAAATATTCCTCCTAGGTAAATTAATAATAAAACACAGGAAAATCAAAATCTTAATGATATATAACCGGAGCATGTACTCCACATTTAAATGCTACACCCAGAATTTTAAGTGTCCGCTGTGGGTTTAAAGCTGGCTATAGGCCAAACTAATGAGACTACACCAAAGAGAATGTCGTGGAGCACACTTAAGACCTTACAATTAAAGTGTTGATAATTTTGACCAAAATGACAGCATTTAAGTACCAGAAGTCCTTAAGGAAATGTCGCATAAGATCTTGTTTCCTTTGTGTACAATTTAGAAAGGCGAAATCAAATAATTAGAATGTTCCTATAATAAATACCGTTTTTGCTTTACTTTAGTCGCACGAAACTGATAGTGACAGACTTGGTTACAATGAAAGAACACTGAAAACGAAAGTGGGTCGGTGGCTGGTACAAAGCAGCGTGGGAGATGCAGCAACTGTAACCACACCACAATCATGATGTATATTACTGCAGCATTGCCCCACGCTTAATTTAGTTTAAACCATGACAAAAACTGCAAACATTTTATTTCTACCTTTCTAATTAATAAGCTACAGTCTTGAGCCTTCTGAGTTCAAGCCTTTCTTTACATAAATAATAATAATAATAATAATAATAATAATAATAATAATAATAATAATAATAATAATAATAATAATAATAATAATAATAATAATAATAATAATAATAATAATAATAATAATAATAATAATAATAATAATAATAATAATAATAATAATAATAATAATAATAATAATAATAATAATAATAATAATAATAATAATAATAATAATAATAATAATAATAATAATAATAATAATAATAATAATAATAATAATAATAATAATAATAATAATAATAATAATAATAATAATAATAATAATAATAACACAATGTAGCTCATTTGGTTAGGGAATTTTAACAGAATAGTTAAAAGATAAAATAAAAATGTTTTACGTTCACTTTCTCTACTCACTATTGGTTATTTTTATATAACTTCAATAGGACTTTTCACGTTATGAGTGCACAATGGCTCAGCCGGAGAATCAGCACAGCGTTGCCACGTATGTTGCGCCACTGTGATTACCGCGTTTTTGCTCACAACCAGGTTTATTATTATTAGTTATTATTACTATTATTACTATTATTATTATTATTATTATTATTATTATTATTATTATTATTATTATTATTATTATCATCATCATCATCATCATCATCATCATCATCATCAAACACCTAAGAATTGTTTTTCGCTCGCCACTTTTAATAATGCTTTAAGACCAGTGGATAACCCGGCCAAAAGCGCTTCTTTAGGAGTTTTTATTGTCCTATCCTTCCAAACTTTTGATACAGTGTGCCCTACACTTACCCAACTTTGATCAAGGTGCACGATTTTCCTTCCCTCTTTCCTGAATTGTTTTATTTTCCTTAAATAGGAATGCCGCCACACTATAATATCATTTCTCTCAATCATAAGCGATTTATTTCCTCTCTTTTCAAAATCAAATCCCATTTCCTTCACTAAGCGATAAAAGGTTGAATATTTAAAACTTGGCAAGTCCTCATCCTCATTGACCTTTTTCAGCACGGACAGAATTGTAGGGGGAATATTTTGAAACAGAAATTCATGAAATTTGCGTCGTATAGAACTGCGTACAAAATCATTATATTTCACCTCCCTGCTGGTTTTGTATGTATGTACCGTTTGTCTTGTTTTCCGCGGTGTAGTGATGGGACCCTTTTTACATTCTTTTCTTAATCTAAAAACTGTACGCCTACTCACACCAGTCGCCTTATAAAGTTCACTAACAATAAACGAGTCACTGTGTCCGGGGTTCTTTTCCTTTAAATAATCATACACCCTAAGAATTGTTTTTCGCTCGCCACCTTTAACAATTTCGTCTTTTCTTCTGTGATCCATTCCGCACTGATCACTTAACTGCAATGCACACGATTACCAGAGAACTTGTAAAACTCGCTCACACCTCAAATTCCCGAAACCTATTGAAAAACTCCACTGAAGTACAATCCCTTATCGGCCCTCAACTGCCACACACGTGGTTTCCATCATCTGCAAGGCAGGAGAACCGAGTGTTGTTGGCCGTGTGCTTGGCGCGCTAAAAATATTTATCTTTAAATGATGATTTATGGATGGCTTGTTACTGGAGATATTCTATATTTATATAAAAATAATGTCGTTATTTCCTTGACAACTTTGTCGCTGGAAGTTTTTACGTGGACTTACAGAACGAGAATTAGCCAGCGACGACATTTTCCACTGTATAAACGAAGAATCCTAACACTTTGTTTAAACTTTTTTTTTTAAATATGTTTAGACATATTGATATAATCTAAATACTAACGTGGCCTATAAAAGCAAGCGAATAAACCAGATTTTTTCATTGCGATTATTTCGGTTCAAAACCATGTTTAAACGTGCGGAGTGAGAAAGATGTTAAAAAATCTGCTTTCAACAAAATTTTACATTTTATTATTTTAAAAAATGTACAATTGCATACCATAGTATGCATACCATAGTATTCTTCGATACATTTTACACCGAAATGCATGTTCATACTTCATACATTTGAAAACACGCACATTTGGCAACGGCGCACCTGATTCTTCCATAAGAATAACATGGTCCATAAGAGCCCGTTGTCCCTTCATAACGTGAAAATAGCTATAGAAACTATTCCTGAGAAAGCTTGGGTACTTGTTCCACTTCATGTTAATCGAGACAAACATTTGTACAGAGAGACTCAAAAACATCCGAACCGCTGCGCGGTGTTTTTCCACTGTGCAAATGGAAACAAAAACACAGCTGCTGTACACCAGGTCATGCGGTTGGCTTGTTTTCCTCTGCTCTGAAAATGCAGTATTGAGCCTGACGCGCTATCGTGTGGTTGAGTTATTACCAGTGTGCTTTAATATTTTTGTCCTGTACTTAGCCACAAAGTGTATTATGGCTCAGCATTTGTTTTCTACTGCACACCGTATATATATTTATGATTCGTATGTTTTAACTGTCAGCTCGCCAAGTGAAAGTGCGATTTTCAGAAAGATTTCCAGGTGATCTGCTATTTCTATCTCTGGGGTAACTTAAAGCATAAAGTGTGCAAGACAAACCCACCCACCCACACCCACATACACACGCACACACACACTCACTCTCGCTCTCTCTCTCTCTCTCTCTCTCTCTCTCTCTCTCTCTCACACACACACACACACACACACACACACACACTCTGTTTCTAAAAATGCTTTTTATGGATTTGGGGCCCCAAAACATGCGTTTCCGGTAAAATCTCGACATCTTATTTATGGATGGGATACAGTACTTCCTCTTACCTACTCTTGTTAAGTGAAAGAGAACCTCTTACCTACATTTGGTAAGCGAAAGAGAAAGTAATAACAACTCAGCCATGAAATAGTGGAAGATGGTTGATTTCTATGCTGCATGAAAACAAATAAGTAAGTTAGCCAGTCATTTAAATCTGTTTCCTTAAAATATATTTTGCTTTGGGTGTGACGTTTACAGTGGACCGAAGCTTGTACATAGTAAAGGAAATGCGTGCACTTCCTTCTTTTATAATTTACCAATTTGGAACCTCTTTATCTGCAGGGCAAACAACATATTACTCTACAATGTTTTCCTCTCTGTCATTTTTTTGGACAGCAATTTTGTTCTTGTTTGCCGATCTCAAAAGCAAGCAGCTTTGAGCCTGAATAATATTTGGTTATTTAATTACTTTTCAGCTGTTCCAATATTGACCGTTAAGCGGTGCTTTCTTGTCATGGAAATTATTCCACTCCGTACTTGGAAATGATCCCAATAACTGAAGCAGCTGGAAAGACTATTCCGTAGTTCGCTGAAATATCATCATTGTATCTCTGTTCACCAAGTCGCTTGAAGGAGTGTGCATCAAAATAAGGGAAAAGTGAAACGTCAAGATACTGTACTGCGGTGTGTCTTCACAATTTATGTGACGATAAAATGTGACGGTAAAATAATGTATAAATGAGAGCCTAAAATTGAATTTTTTTATGGGACTGGAACTGTTTATTCAATTATTACTGAAAGTAATTATGTATTATTTCATATAAGAAAGTAATAAATTAAACAAATGCATATATAAGAAGTACAATAGACTGTTCACGGCCGAGTATCTATAGCTTGCCAGTATTATTCGCAAAGTTTTTTTTCGGAGTACTGGTGCTTTTAACTGATGTAAATATATATTGAGTTTTTCTTCTTTGATTGTTCCACAGTCATACACTTGTAGATTATTTGCTTTAGTCACAGGAATCCTGTTGTCAATAAAGGCTTTGCGATGATAGAATCATTGTGTAATTTCTAGGGCTAATTGCCTCATACACACTGGAAACACTCATTATTTAGGCCAACTGGTTCATCAACGTTATCATCAGTATCATGAGATACAACTGGGCAAGAATGGTTGCTAACACGTGCGCAGTAATAATGCATTCTGAAAAGATTGATGCCTCGCTCAACATACCTACTACATACAGCAACCATATAGTAGATATACAGAAACCATGCGTAATACAGAGTTATTACAAAAGAAGTAGGCAGCTTTGAAGGCCTATGAAACAAAAATTAAGTGTGATATCAACAGAAATTTTGCGACGTTATGTTGGAACATTCGGAAGTTTGCATTAGTAGTGTTATACCTTGTAATCATGTTGTTACAAATACAGAAATCGTGAATCCTGTGGAAAAAGCATATTGTGTGCTAAAACTTGTTAAAACAAATGCTGTAACTGTTGTCCAACAACATATCAGAACATTTCAGTCACAGTCTCATCCCATGTGACTTTTTCCTTTGGGGATTTGTCAAAGAGAGAGTTTCCGTTCCTCCACTTCCACACAATTTGGATTACATGAAGGAGCGTATCAGAAGAGCTGTGGCAAGTGTTTATGCAGATGTTACTTCGTGTTTGGGATGAACTTGATTATTTTCTTGATGTGTGTCGTGTGGTAAAGGGATCGCATTGATCATTTGTGAGCTCACAAACTAAACTTCAAGAGTTCCTCTACAAGACAGCACAAACAGATTCATTATATAACTAATAGTTATGGATTTGTGAGAATTTGAAAGTGTCTATTTCTTTTGAAATAAGCATGTATATCTTAATATGGCATAAACAGAACGTGTAACTAATAAAGTAAATTCATATATTTCGTAAACGGGAGCCAGAAAAGTCTGACTTAATGAGAAAACGTAGATATAACCGAAAACATGTGCGGTTAGCTAAATATTAATGGACAAAGTTTCGTGCCTAAAAAGTTAACGTATATCTGGGAAGGGGGGGGGGGGGGAGGGGAACGTAGAAGAGAATAACGCATACGCGAGGCCCAAGTGTATGTAGGATTTTACAATTAAAATGGTTATATCAATTTTTGAAAAAAGAAAAACGTACCGAATATATTTCCATTCAAGTGGAAATGAGAGAGATTTACCGTGAAGGAATGTCCTTTAAAATCTTTGTGTTGCATCCTTGAAAGATATTAAACTTCAATACCAACTTTGGATTTTAACCTACTTTTCGTTTTTGCGTTATGCTCTTCGCAGACTGCTTGCTATACAGGTGGAAGGGAAGTCATTACATTCCTTCTAATATGTGCTTCATAGAAGCATTACAAACAAAACGTCAGATGACATTTTGTTCTTTGATCAGCAGACTTCGGAAAAAAAGGTAGTTCTTTTATCCAAATTGGATGCGTAATTCCACAAGAATATACAAAGATAACAGTTTGTTACTTGTAAGATGCGTAGAGTAACTTATTTCTGACATAGCTTCGATGGTAATTATGGGACATCACACACGGTTTCGAAATAATTAATCACTTAAAAGACGTGAAGGAATACTCCGAGCTGCTCTCTCAGACGTGAAGCAAGTTGACAACGTTGTGTTGAGGCTGGTCAGGGAATTGACCTGGTTTGTGGATGTAAACAGGTCAGGCACTTTCGCTTTCGTTTAATGTTTTGGGAGCTAACGCTTGTGATTGGTATACACTCTCACAGTAAACATGGAATAACAAGGCAGGGTACGAGTTTGTTTTCAAGACGTACGTTACGGTGTTTGTTTATGCACTGAGCTAGAGAAAGTGGCCACCCACACAATCTGCAGTGTTGCCAGTTTGTTTTCGACAAAACTAAAATATCTCCGCAGGAAATGGTCAGAGACAAAAACGTAAGATACAAAATGTGTTCCAAATACTGAGATCTATCTCTGGTTTAAATTAATGTAATGACTTCCCTTCCATTCTGTACGTAGTAGAGAAAGTAAAAATCCTAGGAGCAAGTGATTGACCTGTACCATAGGAAACCTGTTTAATTTTTATGTAGCGCTTAATGCTAATGACTGAAAGGACAGAAGGGACTGTTGTGTTTCCTGCTACACAAACGTGTCACTGTACCTATCCCTGATTTAGATTAAGGAAGGTAAATGAAGCATGTAACTCCGAAAGGGAGGTGGGTTATTTTAAGCGCATTCTTAACGCTTTTTGCTTCCTAACCTTTCATGTGCAAGAGATATAAACCGATAATGTTTTCCGTACATATTTCAGAGCACTCGCGAAAAGATTTGTTGAGAGGCACCATGACAACTGGCAACTAAACGCCGCAGTTGCTTGCTGGTAAGTTGTTCTCGGTGTGCACTGTGGTGTGGAGATAATAATTGCCTCTACTGTTGTGAGAACTTGACACTTGCTTCCCGCAACCCCAATACTCTCAACCCCTCAAGCAGCAAATCAAACGCTACGTTTTAATGCTTCATTTCCCAAGCATTGATTTAACAATGAATGCATCCTTCTCTTTCAAACATGCTCTCGTTGTAGCTAATGTGTTTTGTGCGCAGGCTTTGGTCTTACAGGGGTCTACAAACAAACTTACTTTCTGAACAGGCGTTTTCAGACATGCACTTTGGCTTTAACCTTTTCAGTCCCTATTTACCACACTAAAATTGATTTACAAACTTGAAGGCATATTGTAACTTCTGTTACTACCATTTCTAGGGTTGAACATAGTGGGCCAGAAATTCAACGTTGAGTGTTATCTAGGCTCAAATCCTCACTGCGATGCTACCAAGTCTCCGCTAATCGAAGTGGGCCCATGTGCGTAGATGAAAATGGAACTTAAGTTGCACTGTGACAGAACTTAAGTTTTAAATTTAGTCCCCAATAGTAAATTAAAACGTCTGATTTTTACATCCATAGGAGTTTCCCTACCCACTATCTATTATTTATTTCAGTATATCTCCTTTTGTACAAACTCTTCCTACAAAAACTTATTTTATATCTAATTTGAGGCAAGCACTTGCATTAGACGTTACTCGCTACACATTTCGCTATAGGTGCAAACTGGTGGCTATAGGATAAAACGGAGGGGGACACCTCGCGGACCGCGACCAACTCAGATTTATTGTGGCTACCGCCACCCAGGAGGCAGGGATGAAGTAGGGGAACTACACAGGGTCGCAGCTAGACAGGTCACAGAGACGCGCGGAAGTCGCCAACAAGTGCTGAGATCTCTTCACCGCCAACACGACTTAAAAGGTGATAAGGAAATGGAATTAACTTAGGAAAATAATGGAAAGGAAACCGTGGTATGAAATAATACACCCCAGCATTCGGCTAAGTGACAATGGGAAACCACGGAAAGCCCCAAGTGAGAGTGCGGGGCCACGGGAATCGAACCCGCGGCCTCCCGCTGGGTAGACTGGTGGCAAAATCGATAGATGTTTAAAAAGCGGACCCCTATATGCTAAGTTTGAAATTGCTTGCTTTCTGCATGGCATCCCGAGGAAAAATAAATGGCAGATAATTTAGCACTTCAAAAATGTAAAAAAGTAAATCCACATTAATAACAAAAACCTCAGAAACGGTTAACGTCTCAAAAATGAGCATAAACTCTCTGTTTTAATGAGTCCCATTTTCTGTGTGATAAGGTTTTGTCTATCTCCTAGGTTGTTAGTAGAAAATTCAGGCTATATACTTTATATAATCCTGCAAATATTTGAAACGTTTTCTATTTTAATCAAAATAGAAGCTTTTTGAAAAAGTAAAACAGTACGAAAAAAGATCCATCTAATCCATCCATGGCGGATTTTCCTGAAAATCTTCATTTCGCAACTTTGGGAATGTCGAACTCAAATAATTTGGTATTTACTTAGTTTTCGTTGTTTTAGTTGACGCTGTTCACAGATAGCCAGATAGACGAGGAGAATGTGCCAAACTTTTCCTAAAAATTGTATTTTTTTTCATTCAGGTGGTCATGAAACATGCATTTGCGGTGATATCTCAATAGGTATAGAATCTTTGGGTGGAATACAATACTTTCTAATATACATAGGCAATAGAGAGAGTAAAGACATGACTTCCTCTACTCATTCTTCAGCAAACTATTCTCACAAAAGTATTTTACTAAGCACTTCATGTTAATTGATATAGCCATTTGTAGAAATGGTTGTATTGCGTATTTCTTTGTTGCTGTGATGAGAAGAGGAGAATGCAGTAGGCTTAACCGATAGGTAGTCAAATGTTTTAAGAGTTTCTCGCTCTGTGATGACTTTGAGTTTCCGTCCACTTTGCAAGATCGCGAGCGGAAAAAAGAAAAGCGAGTTTGCAGTTGAAAAATGAAATATTTGACAATTCAAACGTGTAATAAAAGAATATTTCGGAAATGGTTAGCACCACAAAAAGTTATTTGACATAAATTTTGTGACAACGGAATCTACATTTTTTTGTGTAGTAGTAATTCGTTCAAAAGGAAGAGAACTTCTCAGGTTAATCCCAGAAAGTTCAAAATTTATTTGATTTTTTATAAAAACGGCAAATTTTTCTCTGCTTTTGCAAATATTTATAAACTTCAGGGTCAACGTTTTAAAGCGCTATATGACCGAATACGGCTGTGCCCCCCCGCTTCCAGTAGTTAAAACTTCAAAGAAGCGCACGTGTGTGTGTGTGTGTGTGTGTGTGTGTGTGTGTGTGTGTGTGTGTGTGTGTGTGTGTGTGTGTGTGTGTGAACAGCATAACTCAAAAACGAAAATTCGGATAAATACGAAATTTGGTATTTAATTTCAGTACCTCCTAGAGGACCCCATCACAAAAGACTCTTTACATGGAACATTCTTCAAAATGTTGGTTTTATAACGATTTGATTAAAATTCAATTTAGTGAATGGCAGTTGCATCAAATAAAATGTATACAGGATGGAAGTGAAATAATCCTACTTACTTATAGAGCTAATTTGTCTTATCGTGAATAATAAGAAAGCATAAACCAAAAAGGTGAAACTTTTATGGTTTTATACAAAAAATACTTTCATCCAAACATTTTATCATCACCTTGATGGATTTGTTGATTAGATTCCTAATTTCGGAGGGCCCCGACTACGCACAAGGCAAATTTCTACCTGTTTTAAAGTGCCTTACTGCGCACGGCGGTCATTCCTGCACTTTCCTTCCCAATTTTTAGAGACTTAGGACTCTCTATGAACGGTGGCCTATTTGCCATTCATTGGTATGGTTAAACATGCAGTTGTATAATATGCATTCCCGTATTAGAATTTCAAATTATTTTGTTGTTTAACGACGCTGTCAATTGCTAGGATCACATCAGCGTCGCCGGTGCGCCGGAATTTTGTCCCGCAGGAGATCTTTTATATGCCAGTAAATCTACTGACATGGAGCTGTCGTTTTTAAACACACTTTAAAACCATCGGTCTGGGCCGGGTTTGAACCCGCGACCTTGGGATCAGTAGACCAGCGTCTGACCAACTGAGCCACCCAGACCGACCCCGTATTAGAGTAGGACATTTGTCAATATGTTAAAATACCTATGCATGCCCGTATTAAAACAGGGCGTTTGTCAATAAGTTAAAACATGCACTTAAATAATGTGCCTTTCTTATAATAATAACAACAAACACTCTAGGAAATACAATCGTGAGGTAAGTCCTTGTTTGTATTTGAAAATTAATTCCTCTACGCTTTTCGCAGGCAGATTTAGATGTGTAACTGTATCTTTCATTTTTATGTAAGTGCTTGTCTGCGTTTGAATGATAGCATGAACAAAATGGTATATAAGTGGATTTGCAATGTTAAACCTAAGTATTTCTATAGCGTACTTATATAGAACCAACGGCTTTTTTGCAAATTAAATTTAAAAAGTCCAGGATTTGTTGCCTTTTTAATTTGTTAGAACTGGAGCATCGCATCAGCTGCGTTTACTTTCTTCCGATATCAGTGTAGATCGCGGGGAAAGTTTACTTAATCGCATGCAATCTTTTTTTTCCCCCACAAAACATAAAGGGTGTGAAGCCTATCTACAAGTATTGAACACTTCCTGTAAAACCTTAGTTCCAATTTTTATTCCGGAAGTAAGTTCAGATATTTCAAATTAATCTCAATATTATCGCATACATGTTAATGCTAATAAATGTTAGTGATTAAAATTATGGTTATTTTTGTTTCTAAAGCTACCAAGTTAATAATGGTTAATCCGTGACTGGATTCGCTGCAAACAGCCGTGTCAGTTTTGTTTACCTACCTTTATTGAAATAATTTGATGTCATTCACATACACGCACAAAAATCTTATCAAAATCGTCAGTGTTGCAACATTAACTAACGCGAGCTTTTTGGCGCTCATAAGCTTCTTGTGTAATCGTTTTGGAGTAATTGTTGGTGAAAGTGCTTCCAAAAACTTTTGCATCATGTGGTACAATTTTTTTAGATTGGTAATTAGATGTACGTGCTGGCATGAAACTCATTAGTCCCACTTTAAAACCGGAATAGTAAAAATTAAATAGAACCGTACATTCCCGGTAAACAATTGCACATACATTTTGTTTAAGCATATTGCAATGGAGTGTAATTTCGTATTATAAATTATGTTTTCCTAAAGGTTTAGCACTTAGTATCACATTCTTAAATTCAACAAGGAATAACGGTATTAATAGCGTAAGAGGTGTTTCACACAAGAGGGACATCACCTCTGAATGCTTAATGCATATTTGTCACATAAATATGACAGTGCAGGTAACCTCGATAGTTGCAGAGCCATTCTCTGTCAACCTCTGCTCCATATATTGTCTAGCAGGCATATTGAAACTCTACATGTGTTCACCGCATGTGCCAGGGTTAGAAACGTGCTACCTTTACTATTTATTGTGAAAATGAGTATCCTGTTAGGTTCCTGCCCTTCAGTAAGTACATTTCGTAAGCGTAAGTTTTGTTTTATTATATTTAGCTATGCCTACGCATTTTCTAAAGAACAAACCGTTATCCTTTGTTCTATTGAAAACAACAGCATAAGCCATAAATTAATACCTGATTGGTTCATCTACTATCAGAAGGTGTTTATATCCTCAATGGACATCAGATACATAATTAAGGGAAGCTTTCGCCACTTCATTTGACTACAGTGGGAACAAACACTTGGCTGATTGTGGGAGCAATATTGGCAGCCAGGCAACTAACTTCTGCTACTGACTCGACATGCATGCATGCACTGCAAGCGCGGTTAGTAGATTCGGACTTTGCTTGTAGGTATTCGTTTTATTTCATGTGAAGTTATGTCTTCCTGACCGTTTAAAATACTTTGTGTGTTTCTATCACATTTGTGACTTCCTATGGAATTTAATACCGCAACTCATGTGGAAAGTTAGAAAAAAATTTGTGGGACACAAAGTTAACAAGAGCCCAATTCCACGCGATTTCTACCTTACAATGGGATAAGCCTGTCCAATAGAACAGGCCAGATATTCAGGCCTTTAGTACCAAATAAAATCTTTGTAATTATGTGGAAATGTAGAATTAGAGGTAATGTTTGTATACGTTGCAGTCAACAATAACCTCATTTTTTCCACGGAATTATCTGGTGTGTCGTTTGCCAGTGACAAAACATTTTAATTTGGTACATGGCCAACATTACTTAAATGGGTCGATCTGGGTGGCTCAGTTGGTTAAACGCTGACCTACTGATACCTAGGTCGCGGGTTGAAATCAGGCACAGACCGATGGTTTTTAAGTGTGCTTAAGAACGACAGCACTGGCATGACAGATTTACTGGCATGTAAAAGAACTCCCGCGGGACAAAATTTCGGCGCACCGGCGACGCTGATGTGATCTTGGCAATTGACAGCGTCGTTGAACAACAAAATATTATTTATTATACTTACTTCAATGGTTTTTAGAACGTTATAATAGTTCATTGCGTCGCCAGTAGAAGCATATTACTCTTATCAACACGTTGCGCCACGTAGTCGCATACTCTCACCTTTAAACGTGATTATCTAGTTAGCGATGCATTTAATTAAAAAAAGGTATTGGAATTATATCGTCCACCCACTCTCTCATCTCCTTCAGTCTGTAGGATTATTTCACTTCCATCCTGTATATTCAATTTTCTCTGGGATAGCCTGTGAAGCCTTAATTCGAAAGGAACTGTGTATAATCTTGTCTAATTGGTAAACGTTAACTGATGAAAACGTACTGCACCAGAAACTGTAGATCTCTTCAAAACACACAGTTTATTTCAAAACTTTTTGTGGCATAAGCTATCTCCGAGATATTGGTAATGATTTGTAGAATGCTTTGTCATTTTTTTAAGTCCTGTCGACTTTCACTTGTTTCTCGCGATTGCATTGAAATGTATGGAACTTTAAAGCCAACATATAACACCCAGTTGTTAAGAACGTGGCTATCGCTGTTCCCTTTGTATGGTAACGAAATGTGCAATGTTAACTATTTCTACAAAGCTTTGCCTCGGTTAAAATTAAGTAGACAGAACAATACGTTTTCCTAAGAATTACTTGGTAGCCACTAATAAACAACGTAAGGCAGAGAAAGTTATGCCAAAGTAACATCAAATTTTTCAGTTAGATTTTTAGATATTTTTTGTGAAAATTGCAAAAGATGGGACAATCTCTTGAATTAGAATGGTTTTCAAGACCAGTTCGCCAAAGACGGAACATGATCCTTGTTGGATGGGCACATTTTTTTCTCCCTCTTCTCATCCTTATAAAAGAAGAACGCAATGGAGCTTGAAGGAAGCAAAGATTCATCTGAGATAGATTTAACCATCGCAGAGCGTGGGATTAAAACCACGTGGCGCGCAATATTTCATCAGCGGAGAACGTCTCGTTTCAACTGGGAGCGAACCCGAGGCCGTTGACCACCAGCCAGCAACCTTGGCACTCTACCAAAATTATTGCTTAGCGTCTGAAAATAATAAAATATTCTTCAGCTCCATACCTCTCAATCTTAAAGTATGTATTCCTGCTCTGCTGTATACTCTAGGGAGCAGCTTAAAAGAGAACAAACATTTCTGGCTGACAATTCCATCGTGGTGTTCTATGATATCTTTGATTCGTCTCTAGTGGATTGTCCTGAAATTATTTCTAAGCACTTTGAATTTAACTACTAAGTTTGAAATTACGAGTTGCATTTATTAAGAATATTCTACGAATAAGGTCTAGGTAATAGTTATAGTTACCGAAATGCGGAGGAGGATTTTGTAGCTTAAGCGTAGCTGAAGGCCTATAGTGCTTCCGGAAACCACCAGGAGAAAGGGTGACGCGAAGAATGCAGAGGGCATAGGCGGGAACCCTATCTCCAGGTGTCCTTCCTGACGCCGGCATTACACATCTCCCCACAGGACTACCTTTCCCCTCTGGGGTCCCTACACACGGAATGCCAGGACAGACTTTCCTCAAAGCAAACTCCATCACCACACGCCTTGGCCGCCGTCCACTCGCCTAATCCGTAGATACTCAAAGATGATAGGTATGGATATGGGGGATAGGAAAATCAGTGGTATTATATAGCCATTCCAGCATTCGCCTACCGACCAGGGAAAAAAGCGAAAATACCTAAGGTGAGAGTGGCTGGCCCAACGGGAATCGAATCCGAATGTGACTGTCGAATGCGAGCCTATCACGTTATCGTGGAACTATCTGTCCGGTAAATGTAAGTAATACATGTAAATCACAGAATATTCTCGACGTCTTTGCTTTAAGGTGGTCCTTTCACCATTATGTTAACATTTAATGGCTATGGTTTGTATCGCATTATGAACCAAGTCATTAAAGTTCCAGTTTACACAGAGATAAATGTACATAAATGCCCATTTTTGCAATAAGTTTACAGACTTTATATTTTTTAGAAAACCAAAACATCATCCTGTTATTAAGGAGCAGCAATGGTGAAAATAAGGAGAAAAATGGCTAAGATAAATAGGTCAATTTTGTGATCATAATAACCTTTTTACCTTACACTTTTCACATTTGGTATTTTGGCAATTTGTTAGTGCATAAGTGATATATGAAGCTCTGTATTCAATAAATGTGAATATTTGAGGACCTTTCTGTTTTTTCTCATTTTAAAAGTTTGATACTTGTCAGTATTTAAAGCACATTGCTCCAAGCAGTCAGGCTAGAACGTCCCCATGTGTAATTAGAAAGCAATAAACAACACATTATAGGAACGTTAGTGTAGGCTTCATAGTTTATTAGTCACACAAACCTCGATTAGTAATTTAGGAAAAGCAGTTGCTAAACATTTCAGATAGAGAAAACCCATACTCGAAAAGTATTACTAGAATAGAAACCTTTTCCTGTAATAAACTATTTGAAGATTAGTCTTACACGTTCAATCTTATGTGCTTATATTCTATAACTGCCTTCTCTTAATATTTCCCTTGTGAATAAAATGTCGTTCATTAGTAGTTAATATGAATACTGTTACAAATGTCCTATTAATCATAACAAAAGCTAAGATAGTAGTTTTTATACCGTTGAAAAGTCATTGGTTTACAAGTTGTTACTTTAAAAGTTATTGCTTCGGAAATTGTCGTGCATTTTATTAATGAATCCTGAAAAATAATTACAAACGCAAAGTGACATTTTAAACATTCATTTTATAGAAATAAGTTAAATGCAAGTTTTACATGTACTTCAGAAACCTTTCGGTTTAAACTTTACATAAGATTGATCATCGTTCTTAAAATGACATAAGTCTTGTGTTCGTTAAGAAAACGGACTTCATCTGAGCAGATGAAGAAAGTCGATGAAGCTTGTCCAGTAGGTCACATCCTTAGGCCGTGTTAATGCAAGACACTAATTGAGCACCAGTTGAAAGAGTATAATACCAGCGTATTGGCAAAGGCTGCAGGGACTTCCATTGCATGCGCTTCTAGCTTCACTGCTTGGAATGTCGCTAAGGTCGAAGGTTAAACGCCAGCACCATTCATCTCGGCATTGCACATTACTGCGTGCTTTCAATGCTAACCAACTCTCCGTCTTCGCAATTTAAAGCGCATCTGCCTCTATTAAAGGAAAAACAATACGCATGTAGAGGCTGCATGTCCACAATAAGAAATTTGTAACGCCAGCCATCGTTTGTGTCTACGAGACATAACTGCCATATACACATGTTTTATGATTGCCCAGATTCATACATTACATTCTGAAGAGCTGCATCGTTATAGCAGCATACACACGTTTCAGCAATTTAGTCTCTCTTTTACTCAGTAGATAGAATGTGAAGAAGCAGCGAAGAGCAGCTAAAGAAGACTGTTTACCAACATAGCCTTTAAGGACATGGAACTGCCCAAAATAGACTTTGCAAACGAACAAGTGCCGTATCCTGTGCTACAGACAAAAATATGTATATTTTAAGTGGGTTCACTGCCTAGTAAAACCACACCTACAGAGTGTTGGTACGGGAATCCGTGTACATGTTATACACGAGGTACAATTTACTATACTCAGCATGTATCTGAAGTTGCAATTGCGAGCGACAGTTGAATTCTGTATTCCACTGAGCTAAAGTCCCTCCCGCGAATGCTGCTGCAACTTTACCTTCCAATTTCTTTGTCAATGAATTAGGCAAAACCCAAATTAAGAAAATATCACGAGGACCAGAGATTTTCCGCGTTACGAAGGACCTACATAGGTATAAGTACAAATACTTAAGTCATTGTGGACTTAGTTGAAGTAAGTAAGTTAGCGGCTGCATCGGTTTGGCAACATGCATGTTGAAACAGTACTGCCCAGAAGGACCAATCTTGCCAGAATGGGATGGATCTTACACCTACTTATAGAGCGCGGTTAACTGAAGATATAACGGGATAATTGGACACAGGTGATATGCCACACATGCCTTGTTCTTGGCACCTCGCGACTTTTACTTCTTCCCGGAAGTTAAAAAGGACCTTCTGGATTGGCATTTGAAAAAGAATCGGTAACTGTAGAGTAATGGGCATAATAGGCTATTAAAACGTTCAACATTGTCATGGATAATGAATAAACTGTTAGATCAGTTTATTTATAGGTGGGGTACTTCGAAAGCTTTTAGGGTCATTTAAATAAACACATATATCAATAATTGGATTCCATGGTGCACCCTGATACTTCAAACACAATTAAAGTCCGCCTGTATGTCCGGCAACTACATACCTAAATCCGGGCTGACGTGTAACTTCCAAATGTATCACATGCAATGCACTCAATCCCATTGAGAGATGAAACTGAGAACAGTAGCAGAACTGGTTAGCTCCTTCGTTTATTTATGAGTAGACCTCGGATATTTTGTTCCTGAAAATCTTCGATTAGTTACCTACAATAGGTTGTATCAAAAATAAAAGTAGGTTCTAAAATTGCAAAAATAGGTGAACAAAAACTGACTTCTTATTTTCCATTACAAATTAACGGAAACATTTGACTGTATTGTATATGTCCATAATTAGAGTCGTAGTAAACAACTAACACCTTTTCTAAGTTTTCCATTGAGACTGCACCGCTTGTCAGATAACACCATCTTGTAAGCCGAAAATGAGCATTCCACATCAACTGATGTCACTAGAGCATATTTAAATGTTGATATTAGATGCAAGGGATCAAGTGTTTTGCCAGACAAGATGTCAGCAACTGTCAGTCCTCGGTTTGTTTGAACCAGTGATTTGAATGTTTCAGAAACATTTTCACCAACATAATCAGGAACCAAGTTGATTTTTTCTGTCACCTCTTCTACCAATTCCAGTTGCGTGTAGAAGGCTCTAGAGCATTAACAGTGCAGACTAGAAATACATAATGTGATTTAATATCATGTACAATTGTTGGGTTCTGCAGAAGCTCTTTAGCTGCTCACTGTATAATCCCCCAGTCTCAAAACAACGTTCTTACTGTCCTCCATTGTTCACTGTGATTGTTGTCAAGGCACGACTGGCATACAGGCTTACACAGCGTTTCCGTATTACGAAGTGAAGAAAATGAAAAATGTAAAATTAAGTAAATATATTCAACTTCTATTTTCTATATATCATGAGGAACAAAATAGGTTTTCACCTAAAATCCGAGGTCTGTTTACGAGTTATGCGCGCATCGGATCGACTAAGGTCTTCGTATCATAACACAGACAACACATGAGCTCTATTTCTATTGACAAATACATTTTGCAGCTAATCCAGTGCTTGTCCTTGAAACTTTTATTAACATAGACTATGTAACGCTTTTTAGTTATACGAACAATGTAGATGAGGTTAAAACACATAATGTACTTCTTATGTATTTTTGTGGCATTAAAGCATTTTCGAGATTATATTCGATATTGATATTCTAATTAAGATGTGTAGATCGAGTGAAACCATTGGATTAAAGTGCTTTGTCCAACACTTAGATAATGTGAATACGATGTATTATCGCATCGTTTGAAGTGCTAACTTATGTATTTATTTATCGTGATAGTATGCAAGGGTATGAGTTTTAAGGCCAGCATATAGTTTTTAAAGATTTGACTATCGCATCCTCGTGCATTCCCTTGTGCCTATAACGAAATGTGCAATGAAACAATTTCTTCAAATGTTTATTTGGATTAAAATGGAGTAGATAGAAAAATAAAAATGTTTAAGACTAGTCAGGAGAACAGAATGGAGTAAATGAAGGTTATGTGTATACATTGCATCAGATTTTCGTAATCTTTTGGTGAAACCCATAAAATACTGTCATGGAAAGCCAGGATTCCGCGAAACACAACTTGACCGTTCGGCTAGCAGACATACAAGGTTACGCACACAGAATGGTGGCTTAGGCGTAACGATAAGTTGACAGGACACAGAGCGTATTCTACAAGTTTTGAAATGTCTTAATTTAAAATACATGCAGTTCAAATAGTGTTTGCACCTTACTGCTAAAATGGATCACGCATAACTAGACCTTGATTTTTAAATAGAACAAAATCAAAAGTGTTTTAATGTGATCAATTTCAATAACGGCTATAGGTACTCACTCATAACTTAAGAAGGACAGAAGGCGAAAGTGAATACAGGAAAGGGTTCTTCAATAGCAAAATCATTCTAAAGGACTCTGATGTTATCCATTTCATCTCCTTAATGGGAGAAGGGAGAAAAATCCTTTACAATATGCTTTCTGTATTTTCTACTAACAGTTCTTAAAATTTCCCTCTGTAAGTGCTTCATATCTAAGGCTCACTGTCGGTGAACGTTTCAAAACGCCTTGATGGTTTAAACTGAAAATATCAATCCATTTAAGGGATTCATGTAATTAGTAATGTATTTCCTTTTCATTATGTTTATTACGCGTTACACTGAACACGTCTGTGCGTATCCTAAATTAGACCTTAATTAATGCTTATAACGATTAAAGCAAGCTTATATTTAAAACTAAAATCAAAATTTTTTTTTTTTTTTTTTTTTTTTTTTTTTTTTTTTTTTTTTTTTTTTTTTTAGGGGTATTTAAGGGTTAATGTTACCCTGAGTTTATCTCACCCAGGGCAAAATTAAACCTATGGCTGTTTCAGGGGTGTACCCTCTTCAGCCGCGGGTTAGTTTTTTTTTGGACATTTTATTAATTTATAGGTTACAATATAGTGAAATGAACAAATTATACAATGCAATAAAAACTAAATACTAACTTACAAACTAATACAAGGCTTAAACTTAAATGTGGTGTTGGTTCATATGTTGCAGGTTGTGAAATTGGTGAAAAATTTGTGCTGCGGTTGCTCTTGGATTGCACATTTATTCGCGTTGTTGTCTGGAAGAAACTTGACCGATGAGCTCGTTGAGGTTATTTAGATGGTCTTGTGTTCTTTGTTCTTCTTCTTCTTTGGCTTTTCTATGTGTTTCCATTAGTGTGATTATGGGTGGTGCTTGGCTTGAGGTTTTTTTGTAGGTGCTGGCGTTGTGGATTAGTTGTTGTCTGTGTGGTCTGACATCTGCGTTGGCTACGAACTTGATTGCCTGCTTTTTGATGTGTTCGTGTAGTGGAGTTGCTCTGCAGTCTTCGTATAGGGTGGATGTCCTGTGCCATGGGGGTAGTCTGTTGGCGATTCTCAGGCACTTTCTCTCAATCTCTTGAAGGCGGTTTAGGATGGTTGGTGTCGCTAGTGGGTAGGTGACGATGGCGGCGTAGGTGAAGTAGGGTCTGACGATGGTTTTGTAAAGTTGATTAAGAATGGGTGTTGATAGTCCGATATTTCCGATTTTGGATAAGTAATGTAGGGTGGAGATAGCGTTTTTGGCTTGTGCTATTTTCTGATTGAAGTGAGTTTTCATCTGGAGTTTGCTGTGAAGTGTGATGCCTAGGTACTTAACTGTAGTTTTGGTGGGTATGTGGTGATTTTTGAATTTGATCTTGGCTTTTCGGTGCTTTATTTTTATATTACGTCGGAATATGATGGCTTGAGTTTTGCTTGGGTTAACTGTAAGTCGCCATTTGTCTGCCCACTTGGTAAATATTTTAAGTTGTTTTTCGAGTCTTGGTTGTGCGTTACGTAACCTAGGTGCGGTGCTAAGGTAGGCAGTGTCGTCAGCGTATTGTTCGAGTCTGATGGTTGGGTATATTGGTTGAGGAGTGTCGGAGGTGTATATATTGTATAGTATCCCAGAGATGGCACTACCTTGCGGGGTTCCAGCTTGAAGTGTTATAGTTTGCGATAGTGAGTTATTGATTTTTATGTTTGCGGTTCTGTCTTGAAGAAAGCTTGCAGTCCAGCGTGTGATTTTAGTGGGTATTCCTAAAGTCGTCATCTTGTAGAGTAAGCCATTGGTCCAACAGCGGTCGAAGGCAGCTTGTATATCTAGGAAAATTCCTATGGTTGTGAATCCTCTATTGATGTTGTTTTGGATTTCTGACATTACTCGGATTTGCTGGTCTTGAATGGTGATGGTGGATCTGTAGCCTGCTTGGGTGGGCGGTATGATGTTTTGGTCTTCGATGTAGATCTGAAGTCTTTTAACTAGTATTTTTTCTAGAATTTTAGATAGTGTTGCAGTTAGTGAAATAGGTCGATAGTTCTCGTGGTTGGTGTTAGGTTTGCCTGGTTTTTCGAGTAAAATCATGTGCGCATGTTTCCATGATAATGGGTGGTAGCCGTGTTTTAGAAGTAGATTATATAGGTGAACTATTTTTTCTATCATTTTTAGGGGAAGGTTTTTAAGCATTTGATAGGTTATTGAATCGGCTCCTGGGGCAGTGTTTCCTTGGCGTCTTGTGGTGGTTTTGAAATCCCTAGTTGTAATGGGTCTTTCTAGGTCGTCATCGGGGTTTAGGTCGTC
The DNA here is from genome assembly GCA_030765045.1 of Tenodera sinensis. NCBI lineage: Eukaryota > Metazoa > Arthropoda > Insecta > Mantodea > Mantidae > Tenodera > Tenodera sinensis. Next base: position 263,215,681 of record CM060964.1, read on the forward strand.
GGTGTTTATTTGGGGTTGGTATAAATCCGGGTTGTTCTTGATGTGCTTGTTGACGCTGTTGAAGTGTGTTTTGTGGAAATTTGGTGCGTTCGGTGTAGTAAAAACGTTGGAGTAGTGTCTGTGAAATATCTGTAGTTTTTCTTCTGTGGAGCTGATGTTTTTTTTATTTATTTGCAGGGGGTATGTAAATTGTGTTTTTTTCCTAGTCGCTTTAATAAATTGCCAAAATTTACGTGGTTCGGTGTTCCTAGCTTTTGAAATAGTGTCGATTGTGTTTTTCCAAGTAGATTCGTTATGTTTTTTAATTTCTTCTTTGATTCGGTTGCGGAAGTGATTTAATATTAGTTTGTCGTGCTCGTCGTGTGTCTTGATGTACTGTCTATATGCGTGGCGTTTCTTTTTTATTAGTAGTATTATTTCCTTAGGTAATGGTTTATTGTAGCTGGAAAATATTTTTGTTTTCTGCGGAATGACGGCGTTTCTGGCTTGCACTAATTCGTTTGTTATTTCTGTTGTGAGATCATCTAATTGTTGTATTGATTTCGCAGCCGTCAGCGTAGCAGGTAGCAGCAGTTCCAGAGCGGAACGCACACAGAGCAAGCCCGACTAACCTACCCTATCTGAACTACCCTCATTACACTCCCAAACCTTCAATCCTTAACAACACCCTTCCTTGTAGCCAGATCGGTGTCTCACTGGGTATTTTACCTTGCAAAAGGACTTTGTCCTGTAAGTTCATTGGAACTTGCACTAAAGCGGCTTAGGCTGTGAGACAAATTCGATCGCGCAAATCGCAGCTACTCCCACACAAGCATAAACATGACCAAATACCCCACCCACGACTCCCGTGCTCCATCCTCTTCGAGGAAGAAAGACAAACCGGAACACAGCCCCCAACATGACAAAAACAACTACGACAGTCCAAGCGACGATGACATTGCCCACTCCGGCACATCTCACTCAACGAACCCATCGAACTACACCACTAGAAGAACTGACTTTGACCCCCATGGCACTCACCCACTCTACGTACTGAACTGCGAAGAAGATTATAGAAACCCCTTTTATATCAAAAAACTGCTGGTTCAACACAGACTTGATCCAAACATAATAGTCTCAAAAACCAGGATCAACAATCCACCTCAAACATACAAACTACTTTTTTCCAATGCACAAAACGTAGCTATATTCAAGCAAGCAATGCATAACAAATTTGGTCCAGGAGCGAAATTCGCGACTGTGCTATCTCAACCATCCCACGACAGAGGTAACACCACTACTACAAAACAGACGTTCACAGCAATCGTAAAAGGCGTCCCCACATCCATTAATGACGAAGAAATACTTGAAAGTCTCCATATACACTACCCAAACATTACAAAAGCCACCAGAATCATAAGTAACAACAGACATACCACCCTAGTGAGACTCTTCACACAAGACATACATACACACGAAAAACTGCTCAGCGAAGGGACAATCATGGAAGGCCAACGATTCTTCACTGAACCTTCGAGACATAGCATTAAACATGCACCATGCAAAAAATGCCAACGTTATCAGCACAATATGGAAGAGTGCCCTCGCGACCCCCGCTGTTTCTACTGTGGTGCAGCAAGACTTACCTGGCAATGCGACCACCGTGAGAATAGATCACTCGAACCCTACTGCACAACATGCGACTCCACCGGACACTATACGGGTCAAGTCCGATGCCCTAGGTACCCCCGCGAACCCCCGACATCAGCCAGTCACGTAAATGACACGAAGATCTTCCCCCACAACAACCCGCCAGCACCAACGCTCGACTTAACTAACTGGCCGGATTTTCGCATGAGCAACATCTCCGATGAAAAAAAGAAATTTTCAATTGAAGAAGCCACCCAAAAAATCAGGGAAATAAACGACATTACCGCAGCAAACTTCCTGATAGTTAACCATGAAGTCAACAGAATGCAACGTGAGATGACTGAACACATTACCAAAGTCACCGACAACATCGTAGACAAACTTCTAAAAGTTATCACATTGGCAATACACGAGATAACCCCACCACCACAACGCAAAAAAATCCTCCAGCAAATTTCTGATACAACAAAAACAATCCTCAACAAAAACCTAAATGCTACCCCACTAGGAGGGCAACTTGTTGTCACCATATGCAACACTACACACAGAGCACCAGAAAGATCAGCTGTTCCCCCTACAGCATAAAGAAAACATGACGCATCACACCACAACCAGGCACAACATCAACAATGGCAAACGTCATCAATGTAACTCACAACAACCTCAAGATACTGTATATCAACATTAATGGACTAGGCACAAAAAGACCGGAATTACAACAAATAATTCAAGAAGACAAACCGGACATCATCGCTCTGAATGAGACTAGACTGAGACCACATAAAAAATACGAAATCCAACAGTACACATGCTACAGGAAAGATAGACAAGACGCACCCGGTGGTGGCGTAGCCATCCTAGCAAGACCGGAACTTAAACCCATACACATCAGCCTGCCACAAAATTTTGCCCACGAAGAAGCAATAATTATACAAATTACAATACAGAAAATCAAGCATCACATAGCCACCATTTATACTAAAGAACAGTTGCAACTAGATCTCATCAAATACCTCAACCAGCAATTCAAAAACTTAATTATCATCGGTGACCTAAATGCCAATCACAAGGACCTCCTAGACGAGATAACAAACCGAAACGGAAAACTATTGAAAACCATTCTTAATGACACATCACTAAGACTTCTCTACCTTCCTGGACCCACAAGAATTGGATGGCGAGGCGATCAACCCACATCTCCCGACAAAGTGCTTGTTACCCCTACACTGATGAACAGGATCCAGGACGTAGAAATAAAGCCACCAATCACATCAGACCACCTACCCATAATAGTTACCATAGCAACCAAGACATGGAGCACTGAAAAAATACAACCTATTAAATCAAAATTGGCGCTCTAAAGACCCTTATGGCTGCTGATAAATACAGGAAGTATATTACTTATTTTAAAAGCGATTGTGTTCTAAATGGCCAGAAAAACCTAAATCATGCACCTAATTGACTCTTACATTACTAAAATATAAAAAGGTTTTACCTGGGCAGGTTATGAGAATATCAATATGTTGGAGCCGTAATAAAATATACCTACTAATTAAAATGACTTTGGTTTGACACTTTTGAATTATCTAGCACTAAAATAATTATTTATAATGGTACAACTAATACTTTTTCTGATATATATTTCTCAATGTTATGTGAGGCTTGTGCTTTGGTAATATTCGTATAATTGAAGTGCAGTAAAATACGTTTCTGGGAGGAATTAGGATTTTAAGCCAAAAAGACTTACTATTGTTACGGTGCGAGAAGACTAGATATTAATATTTGCAGTTATAAAATTAACTTTGGAAACTGTTCAATTAGGCCGTGAATTATGTTTATCTTTGTAGTAAATGGGAAGTATAGTAATGTGTGAATAATAGCTCATCAAATGTTACAGCTTCGCATATTTATTAAAGTGATTCGTTACAGTTATAAAACTATTTATGATTAATTTTGCCCTATAACGAGTGTTGGTATGCTATTTGCTAATACTGGGAGAATGACATTTAGTTAAAAAAAAATTGGTATGTTGAGTATGAAAATATTAAGTCGCTTTAGTCTGAAATTTATACTTATACAAGTACAATTTCCTTGCAGCCGAAATGGTTCACCTGCAAGTGGATATTAGATGCATGAAGTTTAATGCTTGATTTTATTAAAATTTTTAGAAAAGGTAATTAACATTATATGGAAGTCTAACATACTTAGATTATTTAAAATGATGATTCCTTTGAACCCTTGAAGTGATATTATATTTCTTCTGCCCTCCAAGTTGAGACAAATGCTCTTTTCCGCTAAATTCGGGAGGGCATCTACGCGTGCTTTTCGCGTTCACGAAATCAAAAACAAACCTCTCTAATACATGGTTACCTCAATGAGTGAAGGGCAAATAATTCTTGCACAAAACGAAAGAAGTGGGGTTAATCGACAAGGTGACGTCATTAGCACATAGCAGTCAAGGTTGGGCATCGGTGCTGTAGATGCTTTCCCACGCTAAGTTACCCCTTAGATAAGACTTTTACAGTAGGCGGTGAAGATTGATGGCGGCTAAGCAAATTCGAACTCCTTAAGATCACATGTTTTATTGCTTGTAGATTTCTGGCGCTTTACCAACTTTCACCGTTCCAGTAGCGCTATTACCACGGCTAAGTGGCTGCGTGAAAAGCTTAATTTGTGCTTTGAATTTGTGGAAGATTTGTGTGAAACAAAATGCATTCACAGTGTTACGTGCTTTTATTGTTAACTAACCTCTGCATTTCTCTTTGTTTCAGGTGAGTTGTCTTCAGCAGTACGTTGATCTCATCTATTGTTGCCATAATAAAGTAAGTAAGATACATCTGTTGTTAAAGGCAAGTTCCAAATCATTAAGAGCTCGAAATACAAGGTACCGGATGTTCAATATTTTGTGTGCGCGTGCACTAAACAAGAAGTATGACTCTGCTATGCTTAATTTTAAGATGACTCAAAACTCAACCTTTAAAGAGTGAGCTATTGAATGAACTTTCCCTACTTACTATTAATACGTGTTACAGAAAGTAATAAAAGCTTAATGCCCTAGGAGGCTTAAAATTACACTCATGCTTATGCATCCGTAATATCCTCAGAACGCAGCGATTTCTTCAAGCTGTTAGCATTAAAGAGCGGGGATACAATAAAGCTAGGTACCTACATCCGGAAACGTTCATGGTTGTGACCTGTATGCCTTTCGCACCATCGAGTCCCGGAGCACTTAGAACCAGACATGAAACTTTTTAAGCTTCTTCATGTTATCTACACTCAAACCATTATTCAATACAAAGAACGTAAACAACAGCGGGCATGAGTTACTGACGGACAGGTGAACATTATCTGTTGAGTGCTGTCTCCAAACCCCAAAAGACTACGAAAGATTGGAATGGTTTGTGCATCAAGTTCAGTAACAGTTCAAATTCAGTTCCTTTCCTCCTGGCTTTAATGCTTAGAAATTCCTATTGCACTTATAAGCATAGACACGGAATACTTTGCTATTATTTCCATAAGTGAAAGGATTTTCAGGGAAAAAGACAACTGAACGTTGAATCGAAAAAACGAATGCATTTTTAACGTAGTAAAATAATTAGAAAGATCAACCTTAAGCAACAGCAACACTTATCGACGGAACGATATCAGCTACTATTGATGTCTACTTTACGCACCTGGATGCATGGAAAACTGCTTTGCATCTAATGCGCTCCATCGGCTGTACAATAAACCTTACGAAATCGTTACAATATTAATATTCTAGATGACAATAAAAAGTAAAATTCAACAACCTAGTGGCCGAAGCTACCCAAGGTGGCCGAAATTAGCCTGTTTTACGGTACTAATGTATATTCTGTAAGGATGTGATTTAGTGTTAGAAGTGTTCCACAGGATCTGTAGACCGGCAGCTGACTTCTTTGAATATCAGATAGAAGTGAGTTAGTTTGGTGTATCCATTTCTTAATCTTGTCAATAAAACAGGCTAACTTTAAAGTGACAAAATGCTTTAAACGTACTTCAAAGGAGTGTAATGCAACTACACTTTTAAAAATATTAAATGGAGTCTATCGTTAAAACGACGAGCAGTAACTGTAGGCAAAAAGGACCACCACAGAAGCAATAAAACGTTTCGCTGTCTTTAACAAACAAAAAAAAAAAAAAAAACACACGAAAAAAAAAATCGTGGGAATCGATTAGTTTACTCACTTTCTACTGTTTTCTTAGATCATGCTTTTCTAAACCGCAAGAAAATACTCTTTTTGTTTCTGAAATATGTAACCGAGATCCTTAAATGAAATAAAGTAAAAGTAAAATAATGTTACTGGCTTAGTTACGTATTAGACAGGTGAGGCCAGGTAGATTTGTGGCCGAGGTTGTACGAGTTTGATTTGTTAAAGATGGTCAAATAATTGTGCTAAATGTGTAACTGTTTCCGTAATGTAGTAAATTAAAATAAAAGAGCGCAGTTCTGTGTTCGAGTTGTTAAAATTAATCTTTGATTACTATTGTAAACTTTAGGTGTACCAGAAACTATAAAATGCTTTTATGTTAGACCATATAGTAGAGAAATTATCATTTTTTCCTAATATTTTCAGGAGGAAATTTAATGCTTAAGTCATTTGATTAATTTATTGGTTCATTAATCACTAATTGCGTTGTTGCAATGCCCAACACGTTCATGTTACAATGCAGTGGTGCACTAACTTATTGCGTAAAAATGTGTGTTAATATTTGTATATTCAAAGGTCCTAGACTCCAAATTGACCGTCCCCGGCTAATCAACGCTTTCATCATGTGTTGTAACCACACACTTATTGCATGTGAAACATATGTAGTGTGTATAATTTTGTATAAAAAGTACAAGTTAAAAGTCTCACCCAAGGAACTGAAAACACTGAACTGTTCACAGAAAGACTTTATGGTTATTTTGTGAATCTATACCTATACATTTAGGGACATTAATTCATACAGTTTTCACATGTAGTGAAGAACCCTTAACCTCGGCTGCACTTTATATCTCAGTTTTGCCGCTTTACAACAAAAGTAAATATACACAGATAGCAAGCATTCCCACACAACAAAACATATGGCAGGCACCCTGGCCTATTTTTAAAATTTTGTTTCTGTGCCGTTACTAGCTTCGTCACAGAAAGACATACGCAGTTCATTTTCAGAAGTTTCAGAATTTAAATATTCCCAAGAACTGTCCCCCCGCCTCAGCTCACACTCCACTTCTAATAATTCGGTTAATACATTTACAGTTTACTCTTGGATATCGCTGCTTCTTGCTTCTTCATATCCTGTCTGGCAACGAATCTGCTGTTATTTATTTAACAATGGCACTATACGTTCTGACACTTGTATCAATCGCCTGGTTTCAATTTTAAAAAGAGAGTGCGCTTTTGTTTTAATATACAGCAATTCATTTTTAAGCCGGAAGTAATTTCAAGGTCATCTAGAATGAAATGCTCAAAACGGAATTTCGAATATAGTGCTCCAAATTACACTTACATGTACTAGTGACTCTTTGAATCTGCTTGGCGATATCTCGATTTGAAACATTCCCAAATGTAAATTTGTAAATTTGAACACCCAAAAACACATCCAGGCATTTCGCACAGATTGGCACGCAAACTCACGCATATAATAAGACCCAAGTTGCTGGCCGTACGATTATTGCAGTGAACGGCGCGCGACTAGGGATCTGTGACGTCACTGCGTTGGAAGCCTCATCAGTTACTTTTCGAATTTTCGAGAACGAAGCATCATAGAAACGTGGAGTTTCCATTCCTGTGTTTTATTAAACAAAATCGTTATTCTGAAAGCTACTTGGTTTCGAGTTAACAGGGCCTTTAATATATCTGAGTTAGGTACGTGCCTAACATCTTGATTTCGAGATAATGGGAATTCCTTTGGACATACTTATACTTTCTCTATCACGCATAGTAGGTAGAGAAGACATTGCATTCTACCCAAAAACTCTATAACGATATTTCACTGGAAATGCATGTTTTGAGGACCCCTGGATGAAAAATAACATTATTAGAAAACGCGTGCGCGTGCCCGTGTGTGTCTGTGAACCGCATAAATCAAAAACGAAAAATGTGATCTTTCAAAGATGCGACACGAAGCTTTTAACGAAAATCCTCCACGCCAACCTACTCTTTACATGAATTTTCTAAGATTTTGATTTTCTCAAAATTGGCCCAAATGATTTTAATTAAAAACACCATATGTTAATATATGTTCATGATGAATGAAATGTACCTCTTGAAACTTCTGGGAATAGCCTTTGAAGTCCGCTGCTTTCTGAATGAATTTTACATTACTGGTAAATCGTTAAAGATAGACAAAATCTTACTACACAACAATCAATAACAAATGTGGTTTTTTTTAGATAACCATTGTCGAGATATTCCGTGTTATTGGTTTGAATGTTCAAATACTTATTACTTTCTCAAATAGGAAGTCATTGTTCATTACTTTTCTCAAGTAGGAAATACATGTCTCTCTCCCTCTTTCCCCCTCTTTCTCTTTAACATCTTGGTCATGCAAAGAGAATGAAATGCCCAACACATCACATAGCGACCAGCTCTTAAAAGATCTGGCTCGCTTAAGCTTATTGTATTCTTCTATTCCCGTTGTATGCACCTACAAAGCAATATGTAATAAAGCCATTTCTACAAAGCTTTATCTGGATTAACATGAAATAGAGAAAAAATGTTTGTAAAAATAGCTTGTTCAAGAGTGGAAAAAGTCATGTGAGTGCACATGATACTGAAGTTATGAATATTCAGATTTCATCGACATTAAATTTGACTCTTATATTCACATCTGAGTGTTAGGAAAAGCTGACGTCTTCAAGGACGCGACACGACGATTTCGACGATCCGCTCATCAAGCTAAGCTTTACATGCAAATATTTTCGTTATTTTCTGTTTATAAAAAGTACCTCTAACAATTTTTATTTAAATACATGTATTTAGGATGTTTGCTTGACAACTAAATTGTGTATCCTGCATTTTCTGGAAATAACTTAGGTTATCTTCATTCTGAATGACTTTTATATAACTGGTAAACCATAAGAGAAACACATTCTTACAACACAAAAAGATGTAATCACACAATTTATGGCAAATAAACTTTTGTATGGCGTTAACCATTTTCGAGAATTCTTTTTATTGGTTTGAATTTTCAAACACATAACTTTTTTTCAGGTGGTAAGTGGCTATTCGTTTTTTTTTTCTTATGATATTGCAAAAACGCATGGAATGCCAAAGCCATCATACTAATCGAGCCGCTATTTTGAAAATCTGAAGCTCGCCGTAGGCTATTATATCCGTAAACATGTAGGTAATGAGAGTTTCTGTCGATTAAAAGGAAGACACAAGAACATGCTTTTGTAAGAATAGAAGAATGAGCAGAAATGTTATGTAAATGCAGCACAGATGTTTAACAAATGATCGTCAGTTGGTCCTCTGCTTTACTTGATATAAACTTACTGTAACCAGATGTCATTTGTTGACTATTGAATATGGTGAAGTACGAGTAGGTATTGCATTCTCCTTGCAAAGAACTCATGAGGCTGGAGTTGTGCCTAATGCTCCCACTGTGGCCTGTGCAGGTCACTCTTCCTGCAGTTTTTGGCATCGCTCTTTGGTTACTTTGGCCCAAAAGCCCGGCCTTTGAAATGAAATGCATTTGTTATTAGCGGTAGAATGTCCCAATATAAAGAGCTGAACCATCAGTCGCAAAAATAAACAGTTTGAAAACCTTGTATACAAAATGAAAGAGACCGACAAATCGTCTCTTGAGGTGTTCTTGCCGCTTATGCTCTCACTACCATTACGTAGATGCCAAAAAGGCAATATTTTTTTTTAATCAAAAATGCACATGTAATATCTTGTAAAATTAAAACAAAACAAAAATCCGATGCTTGAGTGTCCGTTAACAGCATAACTCAAAAATGAAAAGTTGAATAAATATCCACAAATTTTCACTTGCTCTATCCCGTTCATGTAGGTGGAGAAGGTATTCTCATTCCAGCCCAAAATCGATGTCGAGACACCTATACCGTTCCTTGATATCCAGCCCCAACACGATACAGATACGTGACCATGATGAAATTGTGAAGCCACGTATTTTGCATCGTATCGGGACCCCTTTCCCTTACGTCTGGAAGAAAATGCCACCTCGCCTGAGAGTATCACGTTACCCCAGTTGCGGTAGGCATTTTCCTCCGCAAGCGCAAGGCGAAACAATCTGCGATAGTCTGTCAGATGTGTTTAGCTGCCGTTCGCACAAGAAGTCCTGTGTCATTTACACGTCACAGATCTATTGGAGCTGATCCAGGAAAATCCGAATTTGCCTTCATTTCAGAAGCAGTTTGGAAAGGGTTCCTCTCTGCTTCTACAATTAAAGCTGTTATAGGTTATTCTGTTTCAGTATTGTTTGACTATAAAGGCTACTGTGCTTCGCTCCAGCCACTTAACGTGTTCGTAAAGTAGTTAAGACAAAAACTGATGAACGTAATTTGAGTAATACCTTAACGCTGGTAACTGCAGCAATAAAATACTTCCATAGAGCTGGCAGCGTAATGCGAAGGCCATTAGCGATATCAGGTTACCGGAGTTTACTGCATGGTGCAGGAATGCTTTGAAGGAACTAGCGTTACTCTGTTGGAGTTGAAATTACAGGCCACATTATACAGTCGGTTTACCTTCCAGAAAGTTAGCTAGGTACCTGCCTTAATTGCAGTGTGAAATTTCGTCCTAGAAACTTCCCTCATTGCAGCAATGCGCGGTGCATAAATCGCCAGGCAGGAAAACGTGTTAAAATTAAACCAGCACTTTGTTCTAGGGCTTCTGGACAGCTGAAGATCTTGTATAATATTGCGGCTGCGGCACACGTTGGAAGAGAGATGTTTTCCTCAAAGTACACGTTTTCGTACTTAGATCGCAACAGTCGTGTTCATTACAACAAATCAGTTTCGCTTCAAGGAGTGCCAGAGAATGCCTTGAATGTGGCGTTGCTGGGACTGAAATTGACAATCTTATAATTTACAGTCACTCTTTATTTGTTGTAACTATCCTACAAACGCGATCTTTCACTTAGACTGAGGATCTAGTCCTAACTTTTCATTCTGAAGATATTTTCTCCGCCATAATCACTTCCCAGTTTTCATCCTAAACTTTGTTTCATAAAACTTACCCCATATCTTTTTATGTTCCTCTAGAGACTCTCTATGTAGCAATACGTGTTTTCAACTTGTTGAAACTAAAGGCTTGCTGGACAGCGACCATGGAAGGAACTATTAAACATAAACACCCAGTAATTTTTATGATGCGTCCCAAGTATTCAAAACTGCCCAATTGTTCTTCTACGCCATTTGAAATTCGTAAGAGCGCATTCATTTCTTCAGCTTGCAATAAAATTCGCAGTTGACTTTCAGTTAATTCAGCACTTTCCACTGGATATTTTTCCCCTCTGCTAGCAGTGCTATATCACCAAATCATATGTATTTTATTATGCTTCCTCCTATTACCGCCCATACGTCATTTTTTCCTGAAAAATATTCTACTTATGTAAAGAGGAACGGATTGTTTGACGACATTTAGATCCTTGAACTCTAATGTGCACATGCAGGAAACCCTAGTGAATCTTCAGCAACCACTGCCCATCTTCCTGTGGTTTGCTAACTTGTTGAAGCCTTGTAGGTGCAATTTGTCAGCGGGTAGTAATTAATGGAAGGAATGGCGAGACGGGAAAAGGGAAGGGGTTGTAAGTGTTAATACTGGTCGTTACCTAACACATGGATAGATTCGATATTATCGACTGCTCACCCCACATCCTCTTCGCCACACCTCTGTTGATAATCGCTACGCCACTTGAGGGAGCTCGTGGAATGTGATTTATCCTGAATGTGGCATGCCGCCATTTTGTTGATAACGTACAAAACTCTTGCAAGGAGATTACATTAACAATGCTCTGGCTCTATTAAAACGTCACTCAGTCCGCCTTCTCTCCGAAAAAAAGGGAGCTTTTGTTCAGGCACTGAACACAGTGGACGTTATCTAGCCATTTTAACTCCGTCTGCAAACCTGTTACAAAAAACCAAGACGTCTGACAAGTGCTGGTGTCTAGAGGTACAGTGGAGTTCTAGGTCGTGGTAAATGACACAATACTTCTTTTATGTTCCTTTTTTTTTAAGCTGAGAGATTTATACGTGTATTAAAGTTTAGTACCAACACTAATAATAAATCCTTCATCGTGATATTGACTTTTAAGCTTGTTTCGTTGTTCGCGGCCTGCATAGGGCTCAATCTATATCAAATCATTTTATGGGTATGTCCCTCGCAGGAATTTGTGTTCCGTAATGCAAACAAATATTTATTTTTATAATTCAAGGAATAAAAATTGAAATGCTTTAGGAGCTTCCTAAGGGAATATAGAATAACAGAGGCAAGGAATATCACATATTAACGATCTTTTTGTTTACATAAGCGATTAGCCACCTCTTTTAAATACAAACGGCGTTTTTCACATGGTGTGATAATATTCCTTTGGTTGTGAAGTGTCATTGTTTATTTTATCAGCTTAGAGAATGGATTAGGGCAGCGATGCCCAATCTTGTCTCTTATGTACTAATGCTATCACTTTGCCGTTTTACGTGAACTCCTTCGTTTTCTGCATGAAGCATTCCCCTTCACTCACTCAGGTAACCAAGCATTAGAGAGGTTTGTTTGTGTTTGAACGCCATGAATGTACCATAGCTCCGCGAAAAGTAGGTGTAGGCAAATCCCGCTGAAAATAACAATAATAATAATAATAATAATAATAATAATAATAATAATAATAATAATAATAATAATAATAATAAAAGGCTTGTATTTGTTGAGAAACAGCTGATTGAGCCAAGTAACATCGTGAGTTGGCTTCTTTCCCTCAAGTTGTATCTATTTATTTTGACTATTTCACGCATAAAATTATAAGTATCGCATAAGACATTAGTTATCTATAAAATATTAATAGTTTACATTTATGAACATTTAGTTGGATATCGTAATTACACCCTAGGGCAAGATAATTATACATAAATGAATTATTTTATTATACTTGTTTATCCACTGATTATCGATTAAATAAACTTTACATTAATTTCTTGGAACACCTTACGTATACCCTGACTCCCCTTTATGTGTGTGTGTATCTGTGTGTGTGTGTGTGTGTTTTGAGGCCCCTGAATAAAAAAAAAAAAGCATTTTTAGAAAAACATCAGTGTGTGTGTGTGTGTGTGTGTGTGTGTGTTAACAGCATAACTCAAAAACGAAAAGTTGGTTAAAAAGAATATTTGCTATTAAAGTTTAATATCTTTCAAGGATGCGTCACGAAGATTTTGAGGAAAATTTCTCCGCCCTAAACTACCCTTTACACGGAACATTTTTCGAAATGTTGATTTTCTCGAAAATGACTAACGATTTTGATTAAAACGCCATATGTTTAAGATATTTTTATGGCAAATAAAATGTGCATTTTGAATTTTCTGGCTATAGTTCACGTAGTCCAGTTTACTCTTATTATTTTTACCTAATTGGTAAACTGTAAGAGAGGCCAAATCCTAGATCACGTTAAAACACAATTTGTATCCAATATATATATTTTGTGAAGTGAAGTGAACCATTTCGGAGATACCTATTCCTTGTTGTTTGCGCGAGTTTTGTAATACCTACTTATACTTTCCACAAATGGAAGATCGTTATTCATTGTTATATTCTAGTCGGAATTTGAAAGCTATACAAGACAATCGCTCAAAGCACAATCTCCTTGCACCTACAAGGAAATGAGTAATAAGATAATTTCTATAAATGTTTACCTCGACTAACATGAAGATAGAGGAATAAGAGTTTGTACAAGAGTAGAGAAAATCACGTGAGTGCACACATCAGAGTTTTTAAAATGCTTTGTAGGTACCAGTATTATAACTCTTATGTCAATGTTTCTGTTCTCCTTTTTTTCCCTTGAGCTGAGTTTTTCAATTGTGTTCGAAGAAGTTCATTAAAATGTAGCCGGAATTTGTTTTAATGTAGTTGATCTTTTATCAAAACGAATGCTTTTAATTACCTACAATATCATCGGATCCCATTTTGAAAACCACACAAGCATTCGAAAATATAACTTTCTTTCATTTTATATTCCCTTCCTTTTTAACAGTAGGTATACGTGCTGTGAGCTATGGAAGTCAACAAAGAGACTGTCATAACTTGGGATTACGAGAGTTGAACATGTCAATAGATGTAGAAGAAAATGAAAGCAGAATAGAGAAAGGATAGTTTGTTATCGGAAACTGCACTTGAAGTACAATCTGCCAAGCTTTTACCCGCATCGCTCTCGGTTTATTCATCGAAAATTTGGTTAGGTAAAACTTGCCGAGTTAATTATATCCTGTGAATCGCAGTCGAGGCGCTCCAAATCCATGCTCATGTTAATTGCCGCGCTCCAGGCATCTTAAAAGTGAACGAGGGGGAGATTTTGTGCAGGATTTTCCTCCGTGTCGTAAAATGTACAGAATTATGCCTTTGATGTGACCATCGCCGCGTGTGTTACGTTCGAGTTACTCTCGTATGGTAGGTATTCCTTATATTTATCACTCACAAATGTCACTACAAGCAAAACAAACAACTCAAGCTATTTCTTAAGCTTGCACCTGAAAAATAAAGATCTCTTGCAAAATTATCGCAAAATCTTGCTGAACAAACATAGTTTTAAAAACCTCATGTGTTGCATTCACATGACTTTCGGTAATCATTATTCTGGAAACTATTTTTACGAAAAGCTTTTTCTTCTATTTCTTATTAATGAAGATAAACTTTGATTAGACATTCAACGGCTGAATCTCGCTATGACGTCGCAACCAGAACGAGTAAGATTTAAGCCTCTAAGCGAACAGCTTACAGTGAATTAGAACATGTTAATAAGAATTAAATAAAGAGAACTCGAAAGTGCTAGTAGAAAGTAAAGTGCGACTTATTTTTTATGCAATAGCAACAGAAAGCAGGGCAATGCGTTTTTGAAAAATCAAAAATATTGAACATTTTTTCACCCAAAACGGGTAGTTTTCTGTTGTGGGAAAGTCTAGAAACTCTTTGTGTCGCGTCGCCTCTTTAGAAGATACTGAACTTTCTTCTTTAATAGTGTTTTAATGCCCACTGTTTTTTCATATAACACCATAGGTGGTGGGACCACCTCCGTAGTGCACTGGTAGCGTGCCTGCCTCTGGCGCGGAAGACCCGGTTCGATCCCCGGTAGCGGCGTTGAGATTGTTCCCTCACTCGGAGGTCTGGCACTGGGTGCACTCAGCCTCGTTAGGTCCCTGGGGGGCCAATTAAGGAGCTACTTAACAAAGAAGTAGTGACTCCAGGTCGCGAAGGCGACATAACCGGCCGGGAGGACTAGGGGCGCTGATTACGTCCCACCCTCCAGTTCTGCACCCCACTCACGACACCTGTAGTGGGAAGAGGTGGGGGACGCAGCGGACGGGCGGTAAACCTTGGTCCGCGAAGGGCTGTTGCGCCAGGGTTATATTTTTATTTACCATAGACAGTGGACACAGATGATACATTAAATGAAAATTGGGACAAAAATTTAGGAAGAAAGTGTTCCAGGCCTAAGCTTGAGGTACCTCCTCCATATTTGCCAGTTATGAGGACTGAACAAAACCTGGAAAAATCCTCGAGTCCAGGGGCCCAGGGGGCCGGTCCTGGTGAGATGTGAACCGACGTGCCTAAACTACCTCGGCTACCGCGTCAGTTGTACTACACTTAAATATCAGCTCTGATATTCATTTTTAGTTTTATGTGTACACAATCAAGCGTGCCCACATTCTTCTAAAGCTGTTTTTCTTTGAATCCAGGGGCACTCAAAATATGCATTTATGATAAAATCTCCTTGTACAATTCTTAGGTGGAATGTAATATGTCTTCTAGCTACTAGGTACATGTTGGATAAACCACAAAACAGGGAAATTAGCCTAAAGTAGCATAAAACAGTTTGTTTTATCTCAAAACTATTTCTTTCGGTCAATAACACATATTACATAACCAATGTTATGTTTTTTGGCATTTGAACAGAAGTCAATCTGCTCCAATACAATGTTTCCGTTATGAATTAAAAATCAAACATAGCCTTATCGATTGTGTTAATTTGTGTATTGTGATTGACGGTATTCAGTAGAGCCCAACATTAATCACACATGTTAGGTAATATTGATATATCCAATAAATAAACACGCATTAATTAGTGTAAACAATACACACTGTAATTAGCGTATTGTTAATATGCATTGTGTTTATTATGATACGGTATTCGTTAATGCTAACTCCAAAATTATGGTGCGATAAAAGTAACTTTTATGCCAATTTTGACAGTGATCATATGTCTTATGTCCTACTACTAATTCACTTGTATTAATAAACACGAGTTTCCATTGTTTGCTGCAGCAGTATCGATCCAGTATCTTGCCTCATGCGAGATGAACTCGGTAATGATTTTCTGCCTATGATTGCGTTACGAAAACTCAGCGAATAGTGGGATAGTTTATTGCATGTCTTTTTTTCTCGGAGACGCTTTATATATACATCCATAATTGATTTTATGTATCCAATAAATGCATGGAAATAAATGTCGTTTACTGGTAATAGCACATGGTTTACCTTGGAATTCTGCGGTACATATATGATCACATTAACCAACATGACCACAATGTGTTGCACAGTATAGTTTACATATCTGTACGATAGTATTTATTACATGTCAATCATCAAAAAGTAACCCAAGATCTTTCCTGCAAGTTTTAAATGGGAAACACCAAAAGCATTGCTACTATCCAAATAAACTATCAGTAAACAGAATAGCTTTAGTTTTGATGAAAAGCTTCTTTCATGTAGGTACATACAACTTGTGCTCTAGTCACTCTAGTGTATTCTAACAGGACCCTTCATCCCTATACCTACCTCTGTGACTTAAATCTTTTTATTCCCTAAATACTACTTGGCAAAGCGACGAGGCGTATTGACCTTGGTAGTCGAGTGCTGCGATCGCATCTTATCTTGTTCCTACAAGAGCGAAATATCAGCAACTTGGAGTATAGTCAGTGATAAAACTGATCTCTCGCGCCTGCCGATATGAGACTTTGCTGTCCTGGAGATATGATTGCATCTGAACATAGTGTACATACACTGTCTCGCCGTGTTTGCGCGATAAGCTCGCGTGAACATCTTGGGCAGTTACAAATTCTTTCCGATACGCCTCATGGCTTTGCCAGGTAGTACATCGTAAAACGTTTCAAATCACACAGCAAGTGGTTAAAGGGTATATTACGACTTTAATGACTTACGACTTCATTGCACCACGAGGTCTGTGTCTAACATGAATATTACCAGTAATATTATTAGAACTATTTTCCTCTTATTTAACTTTGTGAAATATACTAGGAGCAAAACGTTTTGGGGAGTAATGGTGTGATTCCCAAGCGTTCGAAGGTCTGGACGCGGATCTGCCTGACGACTGCACGATTCCCTAGGAAGCGTGGCGATTAGGAGATCGGCGTGTCAGTGCGTCCGTAGGACAGTGACATTTCTCTCAAAATATCAGCAATGGACTTTCTTTTAGAGGAACAGCAAGACAGCGATATTATTTAATGGTTGCTAACAGTTGAAAATACTGTAAAGAAGTTCACTGTTTACAACGAGGGCACTTGAAGATTTCAACACCTTATAAATATACATGTAAATAATTAGTGATGAATTCAAATATTTCCGCTGAAAGTGGATCAGCTCGATTATGACCCAGGCATTATCGAAGTCGAGGCGAAAAGTAGAGCATGCCCTGGAATTGGAAAACCAATAATGCGTGCTGGAAAACCTGCACGAACTTCAGGTGGGTTTTAAACTACTGTAAATATTTAAATTATAGCTAATTCAATGTTTATATATTGCGTAGACGTAAATAATTACGTGATTATGCGGAAAGTCTACTTTCACAATAATGTTCATTTTCTTAATTTCATTCGTGTTCTTTTTGTTATTAAATATTGGTGAACACTGGGCTATAAATACTATTTCAAATATGTATACAAACGTAAAAACTGTCTAGGTCACGAAGCATATAGACGTTTATAAATCGCTATATCCGTATAACATAGAGAATGTTGCATTCTTGATGGGCAGTTTCTTGGGAGAATATGGGGAAACAAGAGATGTTACATTAAGCAATGAACTACGTAGAATGTCGGCCTGTTTCACAATCTTCAACAATTAACACAACTACTACCGCAAATGGAATTCTAATTTTAATTGGATGTTCAAGACACTCCCCATTTACAATTAAGCTCTTCCCATACAACCAACAATCAACAAATTAAATTCTTTATGCAACTAAATAAGCTAATTACCTGGTAAAAAATGGTAAAATAGTATGTTGTCATTTAAATTTTTGTCGATGACGCCACACTGTGTATAATAACTGTAACGTATTCTTCTGATGGATTCAATGTTCATTTTAAAATATTTAATCTCCTTTGCATATTTTTAAGTGTTTCCTTGTTCCGTTTACTCGCTTGTTATGCACACTAACCATTATAGGGGCAGAGATGAGACTTCTTGCTGTGAAGAGTAAGTTACAGGAGGGATTTCTTCCTGAGCATTAGAGGTATATATGTAAGTGCTTCCTGTATTGTCTGGGTAGCTGTCACAATCGTACTACTGACATTTCCCTCTCGGTCAAGGACACTGCAGTGCATTAGACAAGATATAGCTCACGCTTTATTTTAATTAGTTTAGTACTGATTTATTTACTTGGTTTACTTACGAGTTATTAACATGGTAGGGTTGTGGTAGAATTGGAACAAAAACAATACCTTCGTATGGCAATACTGCATTTTGGGTGCTCTGAATGGCTATTCGGGTAATTTGGTTTTATACACTTCCCTCTTACTATAACACTTAAAGCTTCAGCATGTAAAGCCTTGCAACAAAAATCGTCAGATCTCCTCATAAGTAAGTGATTACAATGTAGGTATGTAAATTCTCTGTGTAAAGACACTTCTGACGTGCATTGGTGTCTTCAGAAGTAAAGTTGAATCTTAAAGAGTGCAATGTTTTAGTATTAAAAGAATACAATTCTAAAATTAGAGCATACTTTGAATAATTTGTCAAGGAGGTTTGAGATTGTCTCAAGGTCAAATGTCATCTGCCTGTATAAATTTGCGATTATGTTTTCTGACAACAGGTAAAAAGCTTGCCGCTTAATATAGCTAGCTTGCTTCCCACATTATGCCCTGAAAGTGTTGGAATATTTAAAAGTATACTCACTTTATTCCGAATTTTAGAGGTAAAATACGCCATAAAATAGCATTTTATGTAATGCTAAAAGCCTCCTTTTCAGACAGGTAAGGCAACGGACATTCAATAAACAGAGTGGCATTTTATGTAATGTAGAGCAATATAGTTATCACAAATAGTGAGGAATAAACAAGGTGTGATTTAGGAGGAACTGCAATGTGAAATTATGTTCACAACCTTAATACCAAACCTGTTTTGGATAAGCACAAACACCATGTATTATTTTGTTAAAACGTTACACTGGAATTTTTATTAAATACGCCGTATCAATTAGATGCTTTTCCCATTAATTCTGATGTTTCTGTCCAAACGTTCTCCCTGGTGTGATCTTTGTAATTATTACATCTGAGGCCATAAAGAGCAGGGTTTCACCCCACTAAGTCGGTCAAGAAACACAAAATGAATAACAAATATACGCTTTCTTCTGCACTAGTGAATGACATTTTCCCATAAAGTGACTGTAGTCCCTTTTAATGATCTAGTTTTCATATAGTTTCTAGCTCATACACATAATCTTTGAGTTTGCCCCCTGGGGCGCCGAGAAATGTTAATTATGAGTATGTAGCTTCATTTTTGGTGAAGTGGACATTTATATATCCTTTAAGGTTCTGTTACTTATAAATACTGACAAACCAAGGAAGGAACATTACATGTTGGTCTGCATGATTAGAAGGCAACACGATATGTGAGTTGCTGAAATCCAGGAGCATTGTTGACTTGGTGGTCCATATTTGATTGCTGAACATATCCCTACCATAGTTATCTTACGATACGTACATGAAGATGTACTAGATGAAAATGATGAGAGACAAAAGGTGGTCTGCAGGTTGACTCTAGGAGGTTTCCGAGGTTCAAAAGCGTGGAGTCGCAAATCATTTTCTTTCCAAAACTAAATTACACGGGACTGCAAAAAATAAGGTTCATACAAGATTTCTTTAAAGTTTATACTGGAATTGTAATTTTTTAGTGTACCAATTTTAAAACTGATCTCATATTTTACTACTACTTAGCATTTTTTCCGTCATATTTTCAATACCGCTGACGATTTTCCGGTGGTTTACGTACATTTTACTGTCAAGTTCAAACTGACTGCAGCGAATTTGCATTATTTGGTATCAGCAATAATTTACTCGTGGAAAATAACTCTTTCACCTGTCTTATCCTTTCAGTTTTGGTCTTCCATACTAAACACTGATAAAGGCAACGACGATAAGATCATACTGTGTATGTAGTCGTAGCACTAAGTTTCATGTCCGTTGGCAATATTTTTTTGTCCTACGTTCTGGTATTTTGCAGACCTTTTAGGAAATATTCCCGAAACGTCATGCATTTTTGGAAGACTCCCTAAATAATCTACTCTTTTATCAACATTTCACTTATTCTGTCATTTAAATAAGTTCAGCATAACAATACATATGTCGTTTCATTACATCAGTGTGCAGGTTGCATTTTAGGAGTCTAACTACATAAATGGGGTTTTATCGTCACGTTGTTTGACAGGGTGTTTTGTAAATCTTGAGATTCTCACGGTTTTATTCCCTTTTAATGGTACCTTTTGTGTTCTTTTAATTTCATGACAAATTTAAAATAGGAAATTCACTAATGCTTCAGTCGAGTTGGAGATAATCACAAATGAGTTTAATACATCTAAAGTGTAATAAGGGAACTAAATTTGAATATCAGTGTGAAACCAAAACCTAATCTCCTATATTTGAGAAGTCGTTTGAAAAACTAGTGTATACACATTAACAGCGTTCCGGCTACTGCCCTAGATTCCATTGTTGTTGTATTCCACTTCTAATGGTAATGAAAAGTGAAGATAAATTAAAAGACGTATTGTGGATTACTTCCCGCCGGATTGCAGTTAATTACCTACATATTTCAATGCAGTGTTTCTGTGCAAAGTTTCAAAGTCTTTAGTATCGGTTCGGAAGTACTCACTGCAACCATTATTCGAAGACTCTATCTTAACTAGCGTTAATTTTATACGAATTTCAACCAATTTTACTTTCACTGCTACTTAATAGACGACATTATGATTTTGCTCAAAAAATTTGATGTCGAAATTTTCACTGGAAATGCACTACCCTTTTACACGGAAAACGTTTCATTATTTCCCATTTTCTTAAAGGTGGCTCTAACGGTTTTGATTGGAATTAAATATTATTAAGATACTTTTGTGACAAATAAAATGTGATCTTGCCTTCCTGCGAATAGCCTGTGAAGTCCTCTTCATTTGTGTGGTAAATCGTAAGAAACAGACAAAATCTTGCTGCACAAAAAATGTAGATCTCGTTAAAGCCCACAACGAATGTCAAGTAATTTTTGTAGCATTATCCATTTCTGAGATATTCTTTATAATCGGTTTGAATTTTCAAATAGATTTTGTGGTATGTCCATATAGAGCCCCCTCGAGTTTTAAAAATCTGACTATCTCTTTTGCCTATTGCGTCCTTTATCTACCTACAACCAAATGTGTAACTAAAGTCTCTATTGAAAAGAAGTAGGCACATAGCACAATAGCCTTTTGTAAGAAGAGTTGAGTAGAGAAAGTCATGTGCAACATACCAGATGTTTAATTCCTCTACTACGTTCATAGTAGGTAGTGAAGGTATTGCATTCCACTAAAAATTCAATGCCGATATTTCACCGAAAATACATCATACTTTATAAAAATTGTCTGCCGCCTAGCCTTCTCTATACCTTAGAGAATGTTCCATTTCGGCTATGATTAACTTGAAGTAGACAAAAATCAGAGCTTTAACAAAGATTTGTAAAATACTATTTATGAAAATAAATTGTAATAAGTAGAGTCCGGTGGGTTTACATCACTTTTTGTATTCTGTTTTTGTTTGCTTGTTTTTAATACGAACAAAATGCCAAGCGAATTGGTGAATGTACCTAAATTACTACAAGTTTATATTCAAATATAAATATAAGCGGACAGTACATATACTGGTCCCTTCACTCTTACTAGTCATTCATCATCCTGATGATGGGAGAGATGTCCATTCCCGAAACGTCGATGGCTATGCATCACTACACCTGGCTAGAAGCCCGAGAACATCTTGAATATGGCATTTGAACCAAAATCGTTACAGCCATTTTGGAGAAAATCAAAATGTTAAAAAAATGTTCCATGTAACAGTAGTTTAGGGTGGAGGAATTTTCTTCAAAATCTTCGTGTCGCATCTTTCAATACCAATTTTGGTTTTTAACTGACTTTTCGTATCTGAGTTACGCTGTTCACAGACTGGTAGACGCGCGCGCGCTGACCTTTTTTCTAACTTTTTTTTTATTCAGGGGACCTTAAAACATACATTTCCGGTGAAATCTCGACATCGAATTTTTGGGTGGAATACAACACTTCCCCTACTTCCGTATAGGTAGTAGAGAAGGTTAAGAAAAAAGACTTCCAGCTATACGGAATGTCGAGTTATCAGAATTCTACTATATCATTGCACTGCATTTTTACTTAACCAGAAGGTTATAAAACGGCGCCTGCAGTTAAACCTTTGGTTTGGTTTAATTAAACCTCCTGTCAGACTACGTTTATAATACCTGGCCTTATTGGCAAAACGGACGGCAATAGCTCATGGATTAATTGCGCCAGTTGATATAAAGCTTACATAAGAAATAGTTCAGTGATTCTATACTTAAATCAAGAGATATTTATTTTGGAATTGTTGCATCAGATTGCATAGTATATTGGTTTTGTGTATCTTTCCTACATTTCCATCCAACCAGTAGCTATTTATTCAAGTAGAAGCTATTGGCGGTATTTATTTTCATCGTTTCAAATGGACTACTCGCGCGGATGATTTTTATTGGTTATAAAAACATGAGCGCTTGTGATAGCTATAAACTATACATACACGGGAACTAGTAGTGGTAGGTATAAATTAAAATAAAATTTACTTCTGTACCTACGTGCAGGAAAATCCTTTTGCTCAATGCCATCATTTTGCATGCATTTTCAAGTTGTTTTCACAACATTTGGGGCACAGAGATTGATGTGCTCTTGGCTCTTTCTTCAGGATAATGAATAAAAGTGCACTTTGTTCATGTTCTAAAGAGGCTGAAGTGAAACAAAGAATCCAAAATTTGTAGTTGTGCTTCCCTGAAATTTTCAAACCATGGACGTAAAACTTATAGAGTGGTTTGTTGTTAGTTATGTTTTAGTTTAAAGGTTTCTGATGTTACAGGAAATTAAAGAATTGAAAATCTGTTGTTACATTCACATGCCATTCTCTGCTTATCGTTTATTCTTATGCAGCTTTTACACCTCAATTTTTTTCTATCTTCTTCGTGTTAATCGAAGTAAACTTTTGCTGAAATAGCTACATTGCACATTTCGTTGTAGCTAAAAGGGGGATAGAAGGCAACCAATGGATAGTCAAATGTTTAAAAGTTAGTCGATATATGCCGGCCTTGGAATTCCGTACTCTTTCCATCACATCGCAAGAAACAACTGAATAGCGGCAGTAGGTACTTCAAGAAATGACTAAAATGTTGAAACATTCAAACCAATGGTAGCCTTATGGATCTCGCAGAAATAACTGATGCCACAGAAAGCTATTTGAAATAAGCCGAGTTTTTAAAAGTTCTTGTTTTGTATAGTGCCTTTTTTCTATTATATCTCACCCCTTATATAAAATGTCTTCCGAATGAAGAGGGCTTCACAAGCTATTCCCAGAAAATTCAAGATATACATTTTATATGTAATGTAAATATCTTAAATATGACATTTTAATCAAATCGTTACAGTTATGTTTTAGAAAATAAAAAAGAACGTACCGTTTACATGTAAATGGTAGTTTGAGAAGGGGTGCAAACACTTATTTCGAGTAACTGCGTAATATATCTTGTTCAAGTTATGTAAAAATTAAATTATTTTGATTAAATATTAGAATCTGTGTAGAAGATGTGCATAGGCAAACATACCGCTCTCTGCATGATCTAAGGAAATCTGATATATCGCAATCGCACGACTTTCTCTGACTTCTTGTACTTCATATTCATATCTATTCCGCACATAAAGATTTCTGCATTTTTCCATCTGCTACCATTTAATTATTATACAGTTTTCCAAACTGCTTCAATACACGTTTTGTTCTAGATACATAGAAGCATACACGACGATAAGACGACAGTGAAATGTTTAAATTGCAGTCGCTGCATGCTGTCCTTTATGTTGTAACCTTTGTATTGGCTGATAAGCAAAAGAAGGGCATGCATTTCAAAATATCTAGAATATTGGAAAATTCATTCAAGAACGAACATATGTTGTAGACAGAAAGAAAGTAGTTAACAAAAACTGCATGTTTAATGAGTTCTCCACTTTTTCTGTCGTGAGTTTCTTTCTCTTTTTCATATTTTCTAGTTATATATAATTTTTTAAAATTCAGTGAGGATGAAGAGGGTTTACAGGCTGAAGCAGAAAATTCAACATATATTATAAGTACTTTTTATTTTTCATACCAGTATTTCAACCATACGATACTCTAATTAATATCGTTATAACCATTTATGGGAAAAAATACAAAACTTTTTTTCATGTAAAAGGTGGTTTGGGCTGGGCAAAATAAAAATATTAGTGTTGCATTCTTGAAAGATGCTGGACAGTTTGGTATTCATTCGGCCTTTTCAGTAAGGCTGTTCAGAGACACGTGCACGAGCCATAGCTTTCCTAAATATTGTTCTTTGAGCGTCAGGTGATCTCGAAACGTAGGTATATCCAATGAAATCACGATAGCGACTTGGGGGTGGAGGATTGCACTTCCTCCATCTACTATGTCTTAAGATGCAGAGAAAGCAAAAAATGAATGTTGTGTCATTTTGTTTCCTCATTTGGGTTCAGGAGGCTTTGAGAATTACTTTTGGCATGGTAAACAAAAATGTGTCTTAAAACTCTGCGCTGTGATACAGAAAAGTGTAAAATACTTTGTACTTCCTTAATATAGCAGAACTATTGTATACGTATTTATATTAATATGTTAAGGAGTAACACACTAGTATAATCTGAAAATGTGTTCCAATATTAAGTATCTGCTGTGCACGTTGGGTAAACACAGAGTGTGGAAAGTGAGTAGGAATAAGAAGAGTGAGTGAGTGAGTAGGTTTTAAGGGACCGTCGACAGCTAGATCATTAGAGCACCCAGGAAGGAATAATAAGAATAAAATATATATTTGATGAGGGGTTCACTTCAATACCATCTTACATAAACTATTTTAGTGCTTGTGTTACTGGATTAGAAGCTACGAATCGTCCCTAGAAAATACTGCGTATTTAGCTATTTATTGTTATTCTGAGAGCACAGGTAACCTCTAAACTCTTTCTAGATCTTTGACATTATACCTAACTGAAATGATTAAATATAAGCGCAAGAAGTCAGGAAGCCCTAGAGGATGACGACATGGCCAGGTGGATAGACCCTTCGTCTCTCACCAAGGCGGCCTTTCCTTTCATCCGTTTTTCCATTTCAGATCATTTCCTTCCTCACTTGGACTGAACACCCACCCTGGCTACTTCCTCTGATCCATAGTTTGCTCCTCGACGGGTATCTAACCCCAGGCGCCCACTTTAGATCCTGGGGGTGAGTCCTGCATGCGAGGAGGGGCGGCGCCGTGGCCGAGCGGTTAGCGCGCTCGCCTACCACCTAGGCGGCCCGGGTTCGATCCCAGGGACCCGCATGTGGTATTCGTGGTGGACGAAGCGGCGTCAGGGCGGGTTTTCTCCGGGTGCTCCGGTTTCCCCCGCCATCTCATTCCACCGGTGCTCCATCTTCATGTATCATCAGTGTCACCGCCTGCGGTGCCGTAGTAGTAAAAGCGGGCGTTAAACACTACAACAACAACAACATGCGAGGAGGTTAAGCAGAGAACGAAGAAGAAATCAGGAAACCGTTATAATCTTACTGAAATTCAAGGTTAAAAGTATTTCTTTTTTTGGAATAAAATAGGCCGTGGTCGATGTGTAGGAATTGCTCCTACCATTTCACAAAATAGTGAATGTATTCAATAATTCCCTGAGAAAAACTATCGTCCAGGTTCAAAATAATTATCTATAAGGATAGTTTTAGGTTCATTACCATTGCTATAGGTATGTTTAATATATACCGTATTAAGCTAAAGTACCCTCTTTCGGAATAAACCATTAAAGAAGGAACAGCTCAATTTCAAAGAAAATAGCAGTAAGATAGGAGAAAATCTCAAACAGCAGCTCAGATTTAACCATTTTTATAATTCCTTTCCGTTGTCTATTTTCATTTAACTAAATTTCTAACGGAGATAATTCGAGAAAGCAATTAAATGTTCTTAAACGTAAATAGCGATGAATATTTAGCCTTCGCTGGCTGAAAGAGGAAAGATGAAACTTTATTGCGAATTACGTGAAATTGTCTCGGTGCCAACTAAGAATTGAGTTGCCTTCCCCCCACGTTATTAAAGCAAATTTATCGGTATCACTGAGGTGAACTGCAGACTCATGATTAATGGCGCCATTACTAAGATTCTATTAGAACCTCTGAAGGTCGTTAAGGCAGTAAGGATGAGTAAGAAGCAGTAATTAGTCTTGTTGCATATAATGAGCACCTTACGATACGTATTGTTTCCATAATTTGGTTCTTACACAATGCCGAGATAGCTGCTTTCAGAGGGAAATCAAGTCATTTGAAAATGTTTTATATCAACACTAGATGTCCCGGTGAACTTCGTACCACCTAACATTGATTTGATTGTAACTCTTCTTGAGCGATTATCAATCCTAACCAACCTTCCAACTACAATACATTGAGATGGATATTAGATGCATTGCGGGTTATTTCTAAGCCTGCAGTCAATTTACCTTAATGGAATGGCTGATCGAAATGAATGTTCGCAAAATGCCGTTAAATTCGATTTAACCAAATCTATTCTCAAAATCCTCCACATTTTTTAACGAAAAAGCGATTTTGAATGTAATAAACGCAGCTATCAAACGATAGGTCCGCCACAAACGCCATATATTGAAAGTAATATGTCAGCTCGCTCCCTCCTTGGCAATGTAATAAACACTGTAAAACAACACGCAATTGTTTTCACAGTTACTCAAATTTGTTGAACTAAACCTTGAGAACTTCACAATATTGAAATCCTCAAACTAATTCCTCGAGTTTCCCTAAAACACATTCTGCGGTTATATCTAAACTTGCTCTAATTCCTCGAGTGTCACTAAAACAAAATTGAATTAATTTTTTTGTTTATCTCTAAGACTGCAAAGTCAATTTACCTTACCTTAATAGAATGGCTGATCAAAATGAATGTTCATGAAAGGTAATTAAATTCGAGTTAACCAAATCTATTCAGAAAATCCACTACCTTTTCTTTTACGAAAAAGCGATTTTATAATAGACGTAGCTGTCAAACGATAGATCCGTCACAAACGCCATATATTGAAAGTAATTCGAGTGCCAATACCCATACAAAATTACCGATTTCGATTTTTTGGCTGTTTCCTTGGGGTTTCCCTGATATTTTTCCCTCTTAAACCATCCCAGTTTAGAGGGGAACAAAACAAAAAAGAAGTTATTCAAATCGCTCGCTCGAGACATTTCGAGTTTTTGCGAGACTAAGGCACGGCAGTTATATATATATAACTGTAAGCGATGTTTTCCCTAATACATTGGAATACACGATTCTCAGTAAAATCTTATACATCCGAAATAAAATCATTAGAATCAAAACCAAAATTTTAAAAGCATAGCCCTACAATTAATGAGATCAAGGGAATGTGATTTTAAACAAATGTGGTGTAATATCTAAACCAGAAAATATATCGAACACTCAAGTGAGAAGAGAGTGATTCAGCGAATTTATAGTTTGCTATCTTTTACCTTGATAAAAACTTAATGACAGATCTTAAACTGCGCGTGGTTGGCACCTTCCACTCTCCCTCTCTCTCTCTCACTCACTCTCACTCT
Source organism: Tenodera sinensis (assembly GCA_030765045.1). NCBI lineage: Eukaryota > Metazoa > Arthropoda > Insecta > Mantodea > Mantidae > Tenodera > Tenodera sinensis. Next base: position 263,243,666 of record CM060964.1, read on the forward strand.
CCCTATCTCTCTCTCTCCCTATCTCTCTCTCTCTCTCTCTCTCTCTCTCTCACCCTCCCTATCTTAACTCAGTTCTGCACCTCTGCTTTAAATTCCAGACAAATACGACGATCAAGCACACAGGGTGGAAGAGAGGAGAAAACTTAGGCATAGATTCTTCTTCCACAGTGTTCACACGTCTTTGTCTACTCCGAACAAACGAGTGGCGAATTGCAAGCTCTTGAGAGTGGCTCACCCCACAGAGGGATTGGTAGTGTAGCGCACAAATTATTAGTATTCTTTACCTAATCGGCACAGTATATAAGAAAAGAAAGACAAATTCCGCAGAGTCAGATGGTCTAAACTTTAACTTATGGTCATTAAAGAGCATCCAAATCGGATTTTTCTAAATTCTACAAGAAAGTATTGTATTTCATGTTATTATGATAACAAACATAGTAATGTAATAACCATTTTGCAGTACAAAGATAATTTGATGTGGAGTTCTGTACATAAAAATCTCAATGTTGAGTTTTAAAACCGATGAATTGGATTAATTAGACATAGCAACCACTTAAGACAGGCGACGCCGTGGCCGAGCGGTTATACCGTTCGCCTATCCCAGGGACTTGTATGTGGTATTCATGATGGACGAAGCGGCATCTGGGCGGGCTTCCTCCGGGTTCTCCGGTTTCCCCGCCACTCATTACAACTGCTCCATCATCACCTTTCCAATCATTTCTCCTGTATTTCATATCATCCTCTTCCTCACTTTTATACCTGGTGCTTCCAGGTCTTCACTCTGTCCGATCCATAGGTTCCTGTGTTCCCCAACAGATGTCTGACCCTAGGCACAGGCTTGTAAGTCCTAGGATGTGTAAGTCCTACGTAAGGGGAGGGCAATCTGGAAAAGAAGAAAGAAGAAGAACCACTTAAGATGTAAAACCCTGAATTCAATGTTCTGTTTTTATTAGTGAAACTGTAAGTAAATGAAAATCGTTATATGAACAAGATTGCTTGTAAATACAACTATATTAAGCAGATTAACCTTGAAGCATAAATATGAAGACAGATCAACTTTTGACCTCTTCCATGTACGAAGTTTTGAATGACTTCGTAACCTGCTAGGTCATATCGGACTACACTTTTTTAAAATAATTTATTCCTATACAGATCGTGTTAATATGTCGAAATAATGTACAACAGAATTCCCATATCAGTGCATTCAGATAGAACTCTACATTCAGATAGAACACCAGCTGACTTAGTTTGTACCGACATACATTGAAGCATTTCGGATTCCACGAACGAAAGCCAATGGATCATCCGCGACGCCAGACACGAACGCTGAAGTTTGATGAAATAATTTACTGATTTAATCAAGAAAGTATGTTATGATCTGGGGAGAACAAAAGTAGATTTTAACTTGGTTATTGTGTTCGCTGAGGCAGAGATCTCAAATCCCCCTACGCTTCTCCATTGGAAACTTTGTCACTTTGCCGAGGAATCGATGATCCCCCGCTCTTTGCTGCCGATATTCCAGCACAATGAAAAATTCATGACCCACCTAAGCGCAGCACCTTTTCGCCATCAGCTAATCAGGCGACAGAAGTGAATAATGGAGAATTCAGAAGGAACCTGAAAAGAACTCTCAAGAAAGCTAGAGTAAAGAAAAAGGAAAGACATCTCTCATGGTGTAGGTTGGATTTGAATACTTTGGCTACGAGCCTTTGCTAGCTTATGTGTTTGGGCTTGTTGACCCCTTCCCCCATCGGAACAACTGAGGAATTTACTAGAGGAGGCTAAAGGTTTTTGCAAGTAAACAAGAGAAACTATATCTTTTCGTCAGAGATTTTGAATCGGTTGGCAGGTCAACTTGGCTAATAGTGAATACTGACTTTCGCTGCCAGGAAAAAAAAAATATATATATAATGTCGTTTAACGACGCTGTCAATTGCCAGGATATCAGCGTTGCCGGTATGCCAGAATTTCGTCCCGCAGGAGTTCTTTTACATGGCAGTAAATCTACTGATATGGAACTGTCGTTTTAAGCACACTTAAAATCCATCGGTCTGGGCCGGATTTGAACCCGCGACCTTGGGATCAGCGTCTAAGCAACTGAGCCACACAGACCGACTTTTCTCTATCAGCCCGATAATGAAGATGATGATGATAAAAAAGATGTAGGCTTTTACCCTAACTATTCTATCCATATTTTAATTGACCAGACAATCCTTTACTCCGTTTACCTTACATTTTACTCTGCCAAAGACTTGCCGGTCGTCAACAAGGATAGTGCTTTACGATACCTCTCCTGCATGCTTCTTTACTGTTTGACCTAAATTATCTTCAATTGCTAATGAGCGTCGCCATTAGATACTATTCTTTCGTAGCCTTCGACGCATTTGTGAAATTTCATTCCTGAAATGTCAATTTCTGTAGCTGTTTTCTGGTAAAGGTGCTGCACTCCGTATCATACCTTACTCAAATTTTAAACACCTCATTCCAAGTTTTGTACAAAAGATCTATACTCTTTGTGTTTACAGGAAAATAATTAAAATATTTTAATGCTTTAAAGTAATTCTATCTCACTTTCTCCCCTCTCCCCTCTTTCTCTAACGGCATGTCTCTGAAGGTCAAAATATATCTTTGTTTTATTTTAGCCATCATTTTAAAATCGGGATTCATCTTTAGTAACTATCCTCTTGTGCAGCCGTAAGCATTTGATCATTTAGATCTTTAATACTAAACTGTATTTACTATTCAGTACAGTCCGAACATTGCAGGTAATATGTAACAGTATTGCACAGATTTAATTACTGCAAGCGCAATCCATAGCAAATTACGTTACATGCAATTATCTGAACTTTCACAGCTGAACGTGTCACACCAGCTGTGACAGTGAAACCTTCTACTACAGGATCATTTTATTGTATAATGCAGCGAGTCCAACAACTTGAAATCATTGAAGCCATTGAACGAGTCGATGGATGAAGATATAAGCTGCATATCTTTGATGCAGATGATGGAGTACGGATTCTTATATAAATAATATTTAGTAATGATTTACATGACATTTTAGCGACCATAGATGGAGAGAACTGGCACAATGTGCCATTTCCCCTACATCATAGGTTTAACCCCGTCCACTCTACTACACACTGGTTAGCTGTCAGGCCACGCTCCTGCTGTTATCTATCTACCTTAGAGAGCCGGCCGGTCCCTCAAATTGTGTCAGAGGTGGAATTACGTCGCATAACAAGCTAAAAAGATACTTCAAGGCCGAATGGGAACTTAAGTACTTTTGTATTCCTATTAAAAATAAACTTTGTTTTTGCTATGCCAAAAGAAAATGTAGGCAACGTAATCACAAAACTAATACATGTTTCTATTCGGTTCCGCTACTACACGCCTTGAAACTTACCTTGTTTGTAAACACGTGTATCCGTAAACCAGCAGAACCGGAAAGGACAGGTGGCCTGCATTTGGTGAGTTGGGTAAGTGGAGAGGGTAAATACCCGATTGCATTCCTGTCCCCCCTGTTCTCCCTGCCTATTTTAGACTGTGTTACATCTAAATACAGAGTAACATTATTTGCGTTTCTTTGGTTTTAGCGGGGATTTAACGGAAATTAAGTTCTATCTAATTTAGAATCGAGTAAGGAAACGTTATTCCGTCAAGCGCTATCTGTAGTTTCAAAACAATTATAAATAATTCATCTAATATGCCTGAGAATAGTCAAATGTTTAAATACCCACTGCTAAGTGTACATTGACACAGATCTTAAGAAAGGCATAATGACGCTCTCTCCTTATTTAAGCGATTTCTTTGTAAATGCCGTTTATCAATGTCGTTAACTTTTATTAACTTGCAAGATAGATGAACAAATATGTTCCTTTAGGAGCGAATAAATCTGATGTGTTGCACTCACATGAGTTTCTCTACTCTTGTTCTAACTATTCGTACAAACTATTATTCCTATATCATCTTATGTTAGTCAAGATAAACATTTGCAGAAATTATCTTATTAATTATCTTGTAGGTACAAGGGGAATATGGGAATACAGCAGACTTTCAGCTATAGTCAAATCTTTTAAGGTTGGTCGCTATATGACGGCTTTAAAAATCCGCTCTTTGCATGGCTAAGAGATAAAAAAGTGAATAACGACCTTCCATTTGAGAAAATTGTTAAGTATTGCAACACTCACAAAAATAACGAGGAATATCTCTGGAATAATCCACTCTACAAAAAATGCATTCATTTGGACATAACTTGTGTTTGAACGAGATCTACATTTTTTGTATAGCAAGAGTTGGTTTATCGCTAACGGTTTACTAGTTATGTAAATATCATCAAGAGTAAGCAGGACTGAATGAGTTATAGCCAGAAAATTCAAAATATACATTTCATTTGTTATAAAAATATCTTAAACATATTGTATTTTAATCAAAATCGATAGTCATTTTTTGAGAAAATCAAAATTTTCGAACACTTTTCCATGTAAAGCGTAATTAGGGTGGAAGAATTTTCTTCAAAATCTTCGTGTCGCATCCTTGAAAGATATTAAACTTAAATAGCTACATTTGTTTTTAAACAAGTTTTCGTTGCTTATGTTCTTGGACACCCCCCACACACAGACCTTTTTCTAAAAATGTTTTGGGGGGGGGGGGATTTAGAAGGCCTCAAAACATTTCCCGTGAAATCTCGGTATCGAATTTTTGGGTCGAATACAATGCTTCATCTCATTCTACGCAGTACAGAAAGTAAAAATATATATTTGTTTAAATTTTTTTAATGCAAAAATAACGGAAATATTGGGGTTTTGCTATTATTAATCTATGATGATAATTTTCAGTATCTCTACAACTTTTCTTTATAGAAAAGTATTTCTAGCTCCTTTGAGAACAGGAATGGCCACAGACTTCTCCACAGCTGTTACATTATTTCCATGAGAGTAAAGTTTTGTTCCGTTATCTTTTAAAGCTTTAATTCTGGTAGCAAAAGTTACCGGTGGTGTGCAAAACAAGGGACAGAATGGGCACTGCCTTATCATTCGTCTTGAAATTTTAGGGAAGGTAATGAGCTACTTCTGACCTCATAAACAACTAAATTTCCGCACACCTTGATACCTACATAGTTAAAAACATTGAGCACAAGATGCATTTAATGGCAGCGTGATGGCTGATATTTTTATGAACATCCTCAGAATGGGGTTAAAATGTCTTAATTTCATTACTTGTGTAATTCGTACACCTAGAACGGCAGCTCCGTAGGAAACATCAACTGGATCCCGGCTCACCTTTATTCCTTGACTCAATGACAACTTGCAGAGGGGGACTTAGCACCTCGACCGAAAGGCGATCTTTTGTGTCTATGCCCCTGACAGGGCGGCCCCCCCCCCAGGAGGATGGATGAGGCGAATGGACCCTAATCGCGACCTGAGCGTTGCCACTACAGAGCAGGTGGCAGGGTTCCTTAGAACCTCCACGGCGGAGGCTGACTCACGCCCGTTCCCTCCCGCCCCTTCGGGTTCATACGCCCAAGAGGGATGGGGGACTCGGTGGCGGTGGCGGCGGCGACGGTGGTGGTGGTGGTGGTGGTGTTTAGGGGCCCGTCGACAACTAGGGGAACTCGGAAACTGGTCCCGCTGCCCCCTCGGGCTTGTACCATCCCAGGAAACCAGTAGGCTCGCCGTCCAATCTGAGGAACGAGTTTTTCATATCGCATTTGTTCCCCCTGCCATACTACTGTCGCGATGCTCGCCGACGCTTCCAACCCTGAAAGAAATCTAATGGGATTCAGGGTGAACTGTACTAATTAATTTAACGAAATGGAAGCACATTTGACTACACGAGTCCACGGAATGGGAAAACTAAATGAACCACATTGCTTGTACATTTAGATTTGGGTCGAGTTGGCTGTGAATTGACTGGGCAAACAGTTCACCAAGGTGATTGGTTAGTTCACGAGGAATTAAGTGTTCGTTTGGAACCCCTACAATTAATTACACTATTGTCATGGTCTTACAAAATGTAGTCTTTGGCTAGCGATCCTGTTTGGATAATGGCGACGTACCGTTCCGTTGGATACACTGAAATTAGGAATGACTTTAGACTCGTAGAAAGTAAGTTGTTCTGTTTACTTGCCAGGGTCATAGTAGCAGACAGCAGAAGTCGTTATTGGCCTTTGAAATCTACGTCTGTCGGAAATAAATTATGCATTCACTTCCTTTCTAACCATATGCTGTCATTTCGCAGACAGAAACAAAAAACTTAACTACTGCCTGTACTACCGAGCGGGATGACTCAGGCGGACCTGAGTGGGCTGCATTCGGGCTGTCGCGGGTTCGGTTCCCGTGGCCGCGCACTCTGACATGGGTTTTTCCGTGGTTTTACCAAATCACTTAGGCGAATGTTGGGGTGCAGTAACCTTTTCTCCACGGATTCCTTTTGAATGTAGCGTTGTTGCATGAAAATAAGAAGAAAATATCTAATATTATTACTATGCCGTTGTCAACCGATCAATCCTGGCGCTCTAATCAGATTTGTGTAGATGCTGTGACAGCATGCTTGGTTTCGGAAACTATTCTCTTTTCCTCTAGTTTTTTTACTGCAGTTACAGAATTACAGAGAACCAATCATTGTTCGTGCATAAAAAGAAGATTTGAGGAAAAAGAGCGTGAAACAAGATATAGACCTACTAAAATTGGATTTTGCGCGTCAGTTATAGATATCACATTATTCTCCCGCAAAATGACAACACATTTTAGCAGTTCTCGTTAACATGTGCGGTCGGTGAAGCTCCCTATAATTTGGTTACCTACTGTGGCAATCATTCTTTCACTGTTCAGTGAATTCGTAACCCTTTCACCTTCTCTAATCTTGCCTAAGGTACCTAGAGGAAGTATTGTATTCCACCCTAGAAATTCGATATAGAGATTTATGACACTTTTTATGCGAAGAAAAAATTAGCTTTCGGAAACGAAGAAAATAAAATTTAACGAGTATTTAAACGCTGCACACTTTCAGGTTTAAATGGCCGCTGAGACATTTAAAATGACGCAGAGTAAAAAATTATATCTATCATTTTTAAATAGAGAAGTAAGCGAAGAGTTTTTTATTCATGAAAACAGAAAAGTACACATGGTTCAAATCTCAAAAATGGCTCTAACACGTTTGATTAAATTACCATATGTTTAAGATATTTTCACGACAAATGAAATTGAATTTTCTGGGGACAGCCTCGGAGGTTCTCTTCATTATGGATGACTTTTGCCTAACTGGCAAAGCACAAGAGACAAAAGATCTGACTACACAAAAAATGTAGGTCTTGTCAATACATACAATTTATGTGAAATTCCTTGTACGTTCTCTGACACATGCATATGTACAGAAGGCATTGCATTGCACACAAAAATTCTCTACCAACATTTTAGTGGAAGTACACGTCTCAAGGTCCTCTGAATCAGAAACAATTTCGAAAAAGGTCTGTGTATGTATGTGTGTATGAACAGCGTAACTAAAAAAAGTCGGTTAAATACCACATTTTGTATTTAAGGACAGCATCTTCCAAGGGAGGGCCCTAATGACCCAGTTGTCGACGGGCCCTTAAATCCTACTCACTCACCCACTCACCCAAGGGTGTGATAGGAAGATTTTCAAGAAAATTCCCCACTCCAAACTACCCTTTACATGGAAAATGTTTTCGAAAATTGTCTTTTTTTTTCAAATTGGCTGTTAATGATTTTGGTTAAAATACTATATGTTATATTTTCATGACAGATAAAATGTTTATCTTGAATTTTCTGGGAATGTCCTTAGAGGATCTCTGCATTCTGAGTTACTTTTGCATAACCGGCAAACACTAAAAGAATTTTACTATACGAAAAATGTAGATCTCTTTAAAGCACACAATTTATGTCAACTCTTTGTGGTGGGGAGGGGAGACAATTATTTCATGATATTCCTTTATTGGTTTGAATTTTCAAATACTTATTATTTTCTTAAATAGAAAGTCTTTATTCGTTTTTATGTCCTGACGATGCAAAGAGAGTGAATATCAAAGCGTCACATAGACACCAGTTCTTAAACGTTTGACTATGTCTTTAAGTTCACTGTATTCTCCTATTCCTATTGTATTTAGAAGGAAACGTGTAATAAAACCATTTCTTCAAAGTTTAGTTCGATTAACATGAAATAGATAAGATAACCTGTGTAAGAATAATTTGTTGAAGAATGTGTATTGAAGGTCATGTGAATGTAACAATTTTTTGAGGTTAATCCCATCCGAGATCCCTATTCTTTGTTATTGGTTTCAATTTAATATACTCGCACTTTTGTCAAATAAGAAGTCGTTATTCGTTTTTTACTTTCTCTGCTACGTACAGTTACAGAAAGTATTGTGTTCCACCCAGTATTATGTTCTCGATGTCGAGATTTCACCGAAATATATATTTGGAGTCCCCCTGAACACCCCCCCCCCAAGAAAAAGCATTTTTAGAAAAAGGTCCTCTGTGTGTCTGTCTGCCAGTCTGTGGACAGCATAACTCAGAAACGAAAAGTCAGTTGCAAATCAAAGTTGGTGTTGAAGGATGCGATACGAAGATTTTGAAGAAAACTCCTCCAACCTGAACTACCGGTTATATGGAATATTTTTCGAAAATTATTATTTTCTCGAAAATGGCTGTACGATTTTGATTAATATGCCATCTTTAAGATATTTTTGTAACAAATGAAGTGCATATTTTGAATTTTTTGGCTATAGCCCATGTAGTCCTGTGTACTCTGGATGACTATTGCATAACTGGTAAACCATAAGAGACAGACCAAATCTTGCTGTACAAAAAATGCAGATCTTGTTAAAACACACAATTTAAATCCAAATAATTTTTTGTAGAGTGAACCATTTCGGAGATATTCCTTATTATTTGTGAGTTTTGGAATTCTTCAGCTTTCGTCAAATGGAAGCTCGTTATTCATTTTTGTGTATCTTAGGTGTGCTATTTATTTATATATCTTCCTCTCCTGGTCATGTAAAGCCATCAAATAGCTATCTGCTTATCACTTTAGCCTATAGTGTATCCTTATATTTACCTACAACGAAATGTTTTAACGTGTAATGAAAGTATGTCTCTATTAACAAGATGTAGATAGGAAGAATACACTTTTGTAACTAGTTTGTAGAAGAGTGAATAGAGAAAGTCATATGAAAGCAATATCAGATTTTTCTATGTACTCCTTAGAAGTATATTTACGTATTCACCTCATACTTTCATTCTTTTATCCATTGTCTTTAAAATGCGTTCAACTTAAAAAGAATTGCGTTTCCATATTCTGGATCGTGATCCAAAGGAGTACGCGTGATTGTTACTATTGTTCAAGAAGTTTCACTTGTACATACCTTCTGTTGTGCTTCACAAACAGCAGCAGCAGCAGCAGTTTTAATTTAAACGGTGGCCGCTATGCAGAAAGATCTGTTGTTGGAAATCATACACGCTTCATAGTTCGTATGCGTTGAAAATCGCAAACAATGAATACAGAGCGCTGCCTTTGTGCAGACCCGACTTCTTACTCAACTTCAACGATAAGGCGGACCTTAAACTTCCTCCAATGTTTGCTCGACTTCATCCGTTCTGCAATGCTTTCAGGAAAGTAGTACTTAGTCTTCTGTACTGCCTTATTACGCAGTTTCAAATTTGATGTTGCAGAATGCCTGCTTTGTAAAACGACCTGCAAGTCTTAAGACTACCTGGACGTACACTCAAGCATAAAAATGCGCTTATGAACCAGTGTAATAAAACCGCTATGTTATATAATAAGCTATTTCTCTGTGAAATTTCATGTCCACATGTGCGTAATTGGTCTGAATATTAACTTCTGAGACACTGGTGTAAGAAAAATGAGGGAAAAAGCATATATTTCAGGGATCATTTTACTTTTCTACCACATTCCTATAGCACAGTGGGTACACAAATACCTATAGGGGTTTAAACATTTCTTCTGGGGTATACCGTATAATTTTGAATAATTAATTGAAGATTTGTATTCTACCACGTAGATTTTGATGTTTTGTAGCCATAGTAATGAAATAAACAAAACATGACAAGTGGTGTACAAAAATTGGAAATCATGAAACATAATTCTGTGGTTACAATTCAGGCGTGTAGGTGAAGATTTGATATTAACGCTTCATCTGGTAAAAAAATTCATAGGTGGTAATATCAGGTTCGCTTCCGTAGCTCTGTGGTAGCGCGCTCCCTCTGGCGTGGAGGTCCCGGGTTCGATCCCCGGTACCGGCGTGGGGAGAAGTAGCGGCCTCAAGTCGTGAAGGCCGCATAACCGGCCGGGGGTTTCGGGGCACTGAGCACGCCCCACCTTCCAGTACTGCACCCCATTCATGACTTCTATAGTGAGCAGAGGTGGGGGACGCAGCGGCCGGGCGGCAAGCCTTGGACCTTCATGGGTTGTTGCGCTGGGGGCTACTTTTCTAACAGGTCCAAATGACGGGTGCCTGTGTAAAGAAAAGAGAATCGGGTGGCCGCGTGGGTCAGTTGAGAATGAGAGACTCAGAACGGATTTCGCGCAGTTTTAAAAATATGAGGCGGGCGAGTCGAGAACCAGCAATTCCAACAATGGCTGTGTAGAAGTAGTGCATCCTAACGCCAAGAAATTAATCACCGACTGGTTTTGTAATGTGCCAAAAATGGATCCCCTGTCAAGCCCTTTTAATTGGGTTGGGTAACCTCCACAGCTTTTTAAAATAGAAGTTGGTTTATACTGTGATTATATTGCAAATGATGGTATCAGTCATTTCAGAGATGTCTATTGTTATTTGTGGAATTTTTCAGTACTTTATCATCTTAAAGTGCTGTTACTATTCAGCGTTTCTCGCCAGTCAAGAGTTTGGGTTTTTCAAAAGCAGCATGCAACTGTTCGCTTTTAATAATCTGACTATCCATTCGGTTTCCTCTGTGCCCCTTGTATCTACAATGAAATGTGTCATGAAGCTATTTTTGCAAAGGATTGTCTCGATCAACATGAAGTAGGTATTAAAACAAGCTTTCGTAAGAATACTTTGTAGAAGCGACATACAAATAAACGATAATGGGCAAATGAAGTTATATGAGTGTAACACCAGATTCTTCGGCATTTTAAGCAGTCATTTTGCTATCTATTGTGTCTCTTGCGTAAGCGAAGATGCCTTAATGTGTAACCAAATTGAATCCTGCTCTTGTAAATGTTTGTTATGATTAAGAGCAAGTAGTTTGAACAGATAAACATGTAAGGAAGTTGTGTGGTGTTTCATAAGATTTATTTTCTTTATTTATGTTTAACACACACACTGCACGCTTCAATGTATAGTTTGAATGTAATTCTTCTGTAATTTGAAGAACCGAATATTTATTAAAAGGAATTGAGTTATAACACTGTGCTGACTGCGCTCTGGAGGTTGGATGTACCATACATATCCTTGATATTACTTGAACGTCCATGGGCTGGCACACATACATACGCACGGGAGTTGTGTGAATAGGTTCTGGGTGGGAGGATGGTCAGATTAATAAAAGAGGCTGCATGACCTTGGGATCTGGAGCATTCAACAGCATGTTGTTTCCATACATACGCACATACGTATGTGAGGGGATGGTCCTCTATTGTATAGAACTGGATGGAGTTCAAAGTGAGTAACGCCTCATGCAACAATTTCTCACGGCTAGCATCGAAATTTCTTCTGGTTTCCTCGTGACTGAAAAATTAAAGTACCTGAATACAGCCTACCTTTGGTCCCATTTTTGGAACCCTGTTTTTGTTTATCCGTGTAGTTTATGGCATTCATTTGCTGGGATTTATCCTAAACAGTTATAATACCTACTTTACCTGTGTCACTATTTACTCGTCTCAGCGCTGCCTTTCTCATTATGCATAATTAAACAGACTGTTGTGGTTTTGGTATAATTTTCTCCTCTCACCTAAGAAATGCACAGCATAGCATTTGAGCAAATAATTCGCTATCGAAATTTTACAACAATCCATGTTTGGGCATATCATGCTCACACATCTGACATTTTATAAACATCCCCAGAAAACATGTGGTCCGAGGAAGATAATAAATCTTCTCTTTTGTTCCTCTTTCATCTGTCTGTCTACTGCGTATAACATGGTGCCTAGTAGGTACCGAAACTTATCTTTGCTAATGTTTAACCCGATTGAGAAATAGTAGACCGCAGCATTTGAGTTTACATGATGGCGTATTGGGGTAACCAGTAGTCTGAGGCATAGCTGATCATGGTGGTTTTTTATCATACAGAAAAGAATGTGGCTTTTTCAGTGAGAGAATCCATCCAGACTCGACTGTTTATCTTGATGTTACTAAAGAGCTTTCGTTTGGACACGTGGCCGTATTACAGGGAATTGTTTGCCGTGTACTGTGCTTCTTCTTAGCTGTGTTCACTCTCCACTTTCCCTCCTCTCCGTGTGCCAGCTGACAGGTGATGTGGTGTTTGTACAGAGACTGATACATTATGAGAGCACGTGTTTCAGAGTTATATTGTATATTGCGCAAACCTCGGCTTGGGATGTTAAATTTTTTAAATGAAAACTTTTAACAATACATTGCAAACATGCGATGTGAGTGGAGTTAATTGTTGAATAATGTTAATGATAGATAGCTCTGTTGACTCATGTTTAGTTTGTTTTACGAACAATACATGACTTTATTTACACATCTATTAAAAATTAGTAATTGTTAATGTAAATTTTCTTAAACGTGTGAGCACAAAGACATAAATTTCCAACATCTGTGACGAAGGTATGTGGTTGCTGAAGTTATAATTTGTATGAGAAAGCTGCGTGCTTGAATTTAAGGGACTATGAATATAGGTTCTATCAGCAAACAGCATGTGTCCCGATGCCAAGAAAATTCCCGTTAGACCGGCCACGCACCCAAACGAAGGTTATGAATTTTGCCTTTGCCCGTTGACGGGAATATCTTTAAAGTAGGATTTTAAGAACCTGAAAATGCAATCCTCTTCAATACATTATTCGATGTAAATCATTTTCCATTTTCTCGAAACTCCGTAAAGCTTCTTGGAGACGATGGGTATGAATATATCTGCCTGCTAACGGAACCTACAAAATGCGGCAGCAAGTCTTGAACCTACAGCATTTGACTTTTATGTAATGCAATACCAAATACAAGAGAGCGGCTTTGAAACGCCCCATTTGTCTGTCTCCGCGGCAATCTAAGAATTTTTATTATTTTCATAAACTAATTAGACAAGTTCTGTTGTTCAATGATTGCGTTTTCCTTCCCAAACCGGTTAACATGCCTGTGGATCTCCTAGGAATCAGATTATGTGAATGCGATTATTACCGTGGATTTTCATAAACAGTGGACTGCCGCTTAGAAATGAGCAATTCGCATAATTCTTTCGTTTTCAAATATTTCTGCTGTGTCGATGAGCGGCAAACACAGAGCAGAAGAGGCAAGTGATTGAAGATAGGAGAAGTCTGAAGAGAAGGCTGGAGCAGAAATACCAGCTCGCTGGTAAACGATGAGATAAAACAACAAAGGAAGTGAGTGATAAGTAAAAAACAGTAAAGAGAGTATTGAAATATAGTAATAAGGTAAGAAGTGTAGACATTTCTATCTAAAGAAAAGGAACAAACAGAATAGCAAAAACAATCGAAATATATTAGCTATGACCTGTGTGTGGTCTTATAAGCCTCAAAGCCATATGTTAAATACTCTCTTTCCGTATTTCTCTTCCTGTTTTTGAAGCAACTTCCTTTGATCTGTCGTGTATTGAAGCGTGCCATACTACTTCGAAACGTTCTTTCATTCATTTCCCATTTTTGATAACTTCATCTATATGTTAAAATAGCCAACAACAATACACAAAACTCCTATGGAGCAGGAGGCTAACGCAAAAGCAGTCTCTGCCGTACGCTGTTCCTTCTCTTACTCAGGAAAGCGTTGAGTGTAGCTTTGCAAGGATGTGTGGTCAGTACTCCGAATATCCTCGGCAGAGAATACGCAAGCGATTTCCCTTTGGGGTTATCAATATGGTTTTCCTTTGATCCCCGTGCAAACATGCAGAACAGCATGGATATGTAATACAAGGAGCCCAAAAAAAAGCCTGAAAAAGTAAAACAAATTGCAAGTCAAGGTAGAAGAAACTGCGAAAGTGCATAAAGGCCAGAGAAAAAAAAATGTTGGGATGAGACTCGACAGAAAACTAAATAAAATAAAAAGAACAAGGAAGCAATAGGAAGAGAAATGAAAGAACACAGTATGAATGTAGCGGCCGCGGATACACAGTAGAATAACACTCAGTTGATGAAGTAAATAAAGAGAAATGGTGGAAAATACAACAAAAAGGAGGCCCGAAAGAAGAACATAAGGGTGAAAAGTTAGTCATCGGAGATAACATATAAAGGCGAAGAAAGAGTAAATGCGTAAACTACATAGACTGCAAAGACGTTTCATGAAAACGAAGAGAACAAGAAAACAGACGAAAACAGCCAAGAGAATAAAAAAGTAGAGCAAGGTAATAAATTAGAAAAACAAGGAGTATCTAAGAGAAGGAGGAGAGAATAGGAGCAGGAAACGTGCTAGAAAAAAGAAAGAAAATGGGACATTAACGATGAGAAAAAATAAGCCAAGGAGGAACAGGATTAGAAGACAAGAAAAAACATACGAGATAAATAATTTCAAATCAAGCGTAGGAGAAAAAGGCAAGAACAGAAAGAGGAAAAAAGAATTAATGTATTGAGATTCAACTGTAGCAAAACGAAATATCTGAAAACAATAAGAAAATAAATTGTAGCAAGTATGACAAACAAGAAGAGAAGAAGCTTTATTGGAAGAGTTGCAGCAGCTCCAGCAGTAAGAGGTTGAGAGGAATTTATATCAGAAGGAAGAAAGAGAAAGTCACGTAATTAGCTGATGAAATGCAAGTAGTTGTTTCCATTTCTAGGAAGATTGGTTTGTGAACGTAACTTGTACCACTAGGCTCCAGAGGGGGTGGTTTAAGCTAAGAGGTTGAAGGTCTACCAGGGGTGCTGTAGGCAACGCGGGGTTTGATGCAAGAGAGAGGAACTGGATGGGCATGAGAGAGTCCAGATGGATCCCCTAGTTTGGCACCCGCTGGTATGGCTATGGCCATAGTGGCGTTGCCATGGTGACCGGGTTATTGATTGGAAAGCGCAGACGTCATCGCGCAGCAACGTGTTTGTGGCGCCAGAGTGGCTGGCCCCATCTATAAACGTTTTTTTCCCTCACCCCACTACCCTAACTCGACCCCCACGATCCAAATCTCCAGGCCGAGATTAGAAACACAAATACCAAGCATTGGGTTGGATAATGGGGAGGGACGGCCAACCCCCCTCCCAGTAATCTCTGGCTCTGTTCTCTGTGCGTGCTTCAAGTCAGTTAGCGTGGTTTAATCTCATCATCGTATAGTTTAGTTGGTTGGCAAGTCGGGGGACGATGCGGGTCAGGAAGTCCAAACTGCCCAACCTGGGCCATCGATCCCAGTGGCGTAACCGCTACTCTCTTCCAGCATTTGACATTTGTAAAATATCGCCAGTACTTGCCGTTTGCATCATTTTGGTATTCATATATTACTAAAATAATAGTTTCATCTAAAGAACTGCTTACTATGAAAGAGCGCTTAATCTAAGCCCTGCAAATCATAAAAATAAGTTACTTAACTCCAACACATCGCCAAAGATTTCGCAATTTCTTGAAAAAGAAGTCCTGCTCCTTGACATAGTTTGAGTTGAGAAGATACAGAATAATAGAGACATATAGGTCACGTTCTTAGTTAAGAACTCTCCGAATTCATATAATAACAAAAACATAATCTCCAGTAAAAGGAAAGAGAAGGAACCGTGTTTTCTTCATAATGAACCCCTATGTTGAAAGGGTTTGTTTTCAACTTGAAAGGATTACCGAAGACAATCCTGATTCTGCAGAAATACTGAATAAGCCAAAGAAAAGCACCACAAGTTTGCAAAATCCCAACGAGCCAACAGTATCGCCAACACTAGTGGACCTTTATCCTTAGGCGAAATACATACACTTCCTGCCTTTTCTGGGCCACCAAAATACAAATATGTGTGATACTACTGTAAAATTGTTCATCAGCGTGATTCATACCTAAGATTTATCGCAGGGAGAACCCTATGTATTCTTCGTGGTGAATCCCTTATGTACATATGTTGCTCTGAACAGAGTTGAAAGGATTACCGAAGATAACTTTGATTCGTTGAAGGACTGAAGGACTGGACTGAAACCATAAGTTTCCAAATATCTCTAAGAACCAACAATAGTATTATTTGAGACTTTACGCTTTCGTCAAATACATTTCGCTCACTTATCTTTTCTGGACCACCACAGTACAAATCTATGTGATGCTTCTGTAGAATCGTTCATCAGCGTCATCAAAGAAAGTTATGGGGTAGTCAGTATGCTTATAAGCCTACGCGTTATGTCCACACTTACATTCTAGAAAGCACTTTATTCCCCTCTTTGGCCTCTCCTCACACCGCCAGTTCCAAGCTTGAGTTCCTTAAGTGCTGTGCTCTCTTTTATTTCTCCTGTTTTTCATTTCCGTCTTTTTGTGCCGTAGTCTTTGTTAAACTTGTTGGCAGCAACATTTTATCAGTAGCCTGTAAATATAAGGTGCTAATATGGTTCTTCATTTCAAAAGCTGAAAGAATGCCATGGACCTAACTGAGAAAACTGGAGACAGAGTAAGAATTATGGACACCAGGAAATAGACCAGACGATTACAAATCACAAATGGGTATGAGAAGATCACACAACACCCATCAGATACAGACGGATGGGCTTATGCAGGTGAACTTTGGTATCTAAGATAGGAAAGAGTTGAGTGAGGTGCCCCAAAATCCGTAATACATTTTATTGGTAGAAACAGCAGGCGAGAGGCTGACAGAAGTGAGTAAATATATGCAAATAGGAGAAAAAGTCTCCTATCTGTCAAAAAGTGTGAGGATAATTGTGTTACTAGTAAGAACTGTTTAACTCAATTTTAGATCAGACTTACTTACTAAAACTAGGATTAGCTTATTTTATGAGAGAACTCGTTGTGTGGATTGTGTACGATTTATGGTATCCTTCTGTTGTGTACACTTTTAAGAGGACATGCTTAGTGAATATTTAATTCTATGCTGTTGCTGCATTTTCGAAGCATGCGATTCAGGCAAATGAACTTCTTGCAAGCGTGTACAAGTATCAAATAACAGAAAATATTATGTGACAATGGACGTTATGAAGTTTTAATATGTTGATTCTTTACGAGTATTTCTAGAGCGACTATTCGTCTAAGTACATATAATTTCTCCTGATAAGTGTTCTTAGAAATATCTCTCATTGATACATTCTATTCGGGTAATGCTGTGCATGATAAGAATGTCATGTCAGGACTACATTAATTAAGGGATCAGATAATTCTGCTCAACACTCTTATCTTACATTCACCTATATTCATCTCTGCGGTAAAAGCATGAGTATATTCGATCTTTTGCATTTCAAAACAAATTAAATGTTTGCAAAGTACTTAAATATGCTTCTCAACAAAGAAAATTGTATTATTTACGGGAAGTATTCATTATCGTAGTTATGTATCAGCGAATAAATGTTAAAGAATGTTTAAGAGAGAGCAGACAAGTTTCTAAGAAGTACTTTATTGCAGGAAAGCTAATGTGTACGAGACGGGCGTATGTTATAAAACTCGTCCACTAATGACTTCTGCCATTTTTTTATTTTCGTCATCGCTTTTTATGATTTTCTGTGCTCCGAACATAAATGGACTCTGCAAAGACTATACTGAATAATAATAATAATAATAATAATAATAATAATAATAATAATAATAATAATAATAATAATAATAATAATAATAATAATAATAATAATAATAATAATAATAATCATAATAATAATAATCATAATCATAAAAATGATAATGATGATAATAATAATAATAATAATAATAATAATAATAATAATAATAATAATAATAATAATAATAATAATAATAATAATAATAATAATAATAATAATAATAAATACAGCAATAACATTAATAAGAAACGAAGAAATGCCAATGAAACATTACCTGCCGTCATGCTTGCTCTTTGCAATCTGTAATTCAAATGTTAGACAATAGTAGCGTATACAGGAGTGAGTTTATTCCCTGCAAAATAAAGATCCTGTAAGTAGAATGAGACTTTCTCGGTTGTTTGTACTGTTATTATCTATTATCACGAAGTACACACGCTGGTTCAATTGCCTCTCACCTCACGTCCCGCTGAGAGGCGGCAACGCCACTGGCCTCTCTTGCGCCGTGAACTTCTGCAACTCTTTTAACGCACCAAGGGTTATCTACTTACGGTGGGGCAGCTGCAGTGGGTCACCTGGTTTATTGCTGAGTAAGCCTTTTAATCTCCTACAGCGTAATCCACACTCCGTTATATCAATGTTAATGCCACAAATAGGTGAAATATCTATGAAGCACGCCACTGAACAGAGATTTCGTGTTCCAGCATAATCTTACGATGCGACGACGCCCAGATCAAGACACGTTGCTTTCTTATCACATTGGTCTGGTTCTTTGGCAAAGAGGAGAAGTTACTTCATTACTTTCGCTTCATGAACCCCTTGCCGCATGTCATAAGTACCTTCTGCTCTTCACATCATTATTTGGTCCTTAGAGAGACGCTAAAGCTTTCACAGCTGCTGGGTATCTCATGGTACCGGTGGTCATAATTATCATCTTTGTTCACTTAATCCTTAGGCCGTTCAGGCAAATGAAGAACACAAACGGTATAGTTCTTACATGTGTGCCCACACAGTGCTTGTCTTGTATTTTCAGCAACGTTAAATGCTTTCATAACGTACAACCCCATGACAATGTAAAAATAAAGATTATACTCATGATGTCGACGTAGTTCTGAAAACTGAACTGATACTTCTGCAGTGCATAGGTGCGCTTTTTATATGGATGGAATAAAATATAGACACTTTATTGCGAAACAATTTCCTTAACCCTCCTTCGTATACCACAAGCGGTAAATCTATTTTCCTTATCCGAATACGCGGCTGAATTTTGGCCAACAAGGTTCTCAGTTTCGCATAAAGGAGCATTATTTAAAATGTGTTGCATATCTATAGAATTCGTGTTAGAAACAATATAATTTCCGCTCCGCGTAATGAAAATCCCCAAATATTTCCATCAGCTTCATGGTTGTTGTACCACACTACCCAATGATCATTTTCTGAAGCACACTGAATCGATTTTATAGAATGGTTCCATAAGTTCAGGTATAAATGCATGACAGCTTTAAATGTTTATAGGAAACATGAACTCTCTCTTCTCTTAAATGAGAATATCATTGGGAGAGTTTATAAAATAAGCTATGGAGAAATCCTTGGACAATTGAAGCTCATTACAGTGGTATTTCTGTGCGCTAAGTTGTTATTGCTTCACTTTTGTAAGTAATGCCTAAAGGAACTGCCGCTCTTGACAGCGGACAAGGAAATATGCGTATGATACAGTCGCTTTAATCCTTATTTTATTTAATGTACACTTCCCTCCTCTTCATACTTGCGGTACCTATATTGCATAACCACATTTGAATAAACGTTCCTGTTTGCGTACTTCAAACTGCATTTGTTTAAATTTATCTTCAGCACCAATACTATTTAATTCAAAAACTGTTGCACAGGCATTAAAACACTTCAGTGGTCGTATACGTATTTGCCACGAATGCACTAGAATCTGTTTGAGCCTGATGGAAATAACTGTTAATGCTCGTTTCACAAAATGCACGTTTAAAAAATAAACCTTTACGCAGTTACAAATTTGAAGAACCTGCAACTAATAGGGAATATACTTATCTGGATCAATAAGATATAATGAAGGTAGATTTTGTAGGTAGGCGTGGAATTAGCTTGGACCATTAGTGTGTCTGTCTCTCCCTATCTCATCCTATAAAGATGGTTTACCATATAACTGTCACTCTGAAACCCTTTGTTCTGCAACCACAATATCGTAGCAGATTTCACACCGCTCCTAAGTGGAGATTTATCTACTTCTACACTCCTTGTTTCTTTACTTCCGAGATAATGCCAGTGACTCGTCCAATTTTGAACTAAAATGAAGGGATATTAGCAGATTAATGAGCAAACATAGCGTGAATAACATTGGAGGTAAGTTGGCAACCCAACCAACAGCAAGGTTATCTAGGAAGTTTACAGAACTCGGGTTACACTATGGTGGAATGTCCCTCCTCTCCCCTTCGGTCCCCTAAGACCATGAGCTGGTGAACAGACAGTATTATACATCTTAAAATGTATTTAAAAGTCGTATTAAAAGGTAGGTCAAACTATATCTACCCTTTTATTTTGCTCTGTCTGAGTCATAATTTATTATAGGATTGCACATTTTTTTATGACAAAGCCTGTGTAGAATTAGTAAAAGTGCAATCTTTGAGGACAATGAGCGTAAATCACATGTCTGATTGGTGCCGATATCTATGAGCTAGGTCCTGAACTCTCTGTTTTGTTATAATATGGCCAGCTACAGGTTTCACAGGACTTTCGATTTTGTTATTGTTTAATGGAGTGAGTGGATTTTCTGGCTGCGGAGAGGTGCCTATCAACCCAGGGATTATTCCCAAAGCCTCATATGTCCCATCCGAGGTGTTCCATAGTCAAGAAACTGAGAAGCCGAACTCTCAATACCCTGTCCCAGGCCCGACAGGTCGAGCAGGCAGATCAATCGAATGAGATCCTACTCCAGGAACTTCATGCCAAATTGAAAACAACCAAGTTGTCATATTAACAAAAGGACAAATTAAGTGACCTCAAACACCATCAATAGCCCTCAATCAATGAAGAATATGTTGGAAGCTCTAGCAGCGAAGATGACATTCCTCTCCTAGTCCGTCTGTGCCCTCTGCCTTCTGTACCAAGGAAGAGAAGGACAGGAAGAAGTCAAAAAGGTACCATTCAGACTTCACCGACACATATTAAAATGAATGAAAGAAGCGCTAAAAAGATGAAACAATATGAAAACAAGAACAAGCATCTCCACGCAACAAAGGCGATTCAAAATGCTGATATTGTGATGGGCTCTTCAACGAAGACCACGATGTAGAAATGTATATGTCTTGTGCCATCAGATTTTATGAAGAATGCGTTGGTCCTAGAGGTTGTATTGAAATGTGCTCTTAAACATTATTTTGTAGGTAGTCATATTGCAAGACTGTCCTCTAAAATTGCAAATTCTGATTTGTTATTAATAAACTTAATTGTAATGCATAAAAGAATATTGTACTTGAATTACACTGCTTATACGTCCAGGAGTAAATCGAATCATACCAGTTTATCTACTCGACTTACTTTCTAACCATTAAAGCAATAACAAAGTGTGTTCTTGCAGATTAAGGTGTACCTGGAAGCACTAGACAATACACTGGCATATTTCATTAAAAATGAAAATGTTAATATTAGATTTGTTTAGATAACAACAATGGAAACCTGTACGCCAGAGGAAAGTAAACAGTTTTCATGTGCACGTAGAAATTATCACCCTCGGCTTTGCCTTGGGCTGTGGGCGCGTAATTTCCCTTACTCGCATATAAAGGATAGCTGCACTCAGCTATATCATGAATCGTGGATATGTGCTCTGAAGGTTAAGTTACTTGGAAAATAATTTTTAGAACTGTGCAAAAGTTGGTACTAAAGTGTGGACAAGGAATTCTGCCGTTTTAACGGACGTATGCACTTAGGCACTTTTCCGAAGCTATTCTTTTCTTTCTTTACCAAAACTTAGCTGATTTATATAAAACATACATAAATATTTTGGTTTTTATAGGCACTGTCAATTGCCAGGATCATATCAGCGCCGTCAGTGTGCCGAAATTTCGTCCTGCAGGAGTTCTTTTACAGGGCAGTAAATCCTCTGACTTGGGTCACACTTAAAAACCATCGGTCTGGACCGGGTTTGAACCAGCGACCAGTCCGACATTTATCTATCCTGAATTTCTTTCCAAGGGTATTTTGAAGTTTGTGTTACTCTTCTCATACATAACGATTACTATTTATTAATAATACTGATAATCAATAGTTAAATGATGTTGCGACTTTTTTTTATTAATTTAAGCTTTGAAATACTTTGGTTTTTTAAGCTTTATTTAATAAGGGACTTAAACGACAGATTAATGGTTTTAAAGACCTCTGGTCCTAAGATCACATGCGCACAGCGAGGTGGGCGATCATCTAACTCAGTGCTGGGCAACTGGTGCTCAGAGAGCGCAAATTGCTAATGACCTTGTCTGATAGCTGTATGGTTAGCAGCTTTTGAAGGTCGCTCAAAGTAACGCGCGAGTTGCCCAACCCTGATATAACTAGTACACGGAGTTTATGTCATGCTTATCCAAGTGGAAATGTGGGTTTACTGCATCCAAAATTGCTACCTATCTAACTACCCATACTCCTAGCGTTACTGAATTGACAACACTCCTATACATGAACCGAAAATCCGTAGGTATCTCAAAGGCTCGAACCGTGACAGAGGAATGCAGGACTAGGCCCTAATCCATTACTGCGGGTGGCACTGTATTTGGTACTCTTGGAACATTATAATACAGAGGTCGATTTTATTTGATTCGATTTGTAAAACGAGGGAGGCGAATTAAATCTTCCCTTAACGCTAAAACCTTTTTAAGGTTTATTGTATTATTCTCCTACCTTTATAGTTTTAGTTGAATAGACCTGTTCTTTTAATCAGTAGCATTCGATTTTTAACTCAGTTGTTTGTAGGAATTTGTTCTTCTGGGTTTGCAATACCCAGTAGCTTGCATTTTTTCCTATCCAAGGCTTTACATTTAAAGATTATATGAACCAAAGTATTGGTTCTTGTTTAAAAATTCCCATCGTAGGTAGATGTTTCCTTAATCTACGATATATCTTTAATAGTCCTGTTTAGTTGGGTACAACTTCAGTAAGCAGGAGGATATTTTACTCATCATTCGCTTATTATGCTTGCTTCCTTCTGTTTGAACGTATTGCGTGGCTGAGAATAACTAATCCACGCAGCAGTGATTCTTCCAGTGGCATTTAAAAGAATGCCAAAAAGTAGTTGTGGTCCAGTAGATGATTGAGCAGATCCTTTCCTTCCAAGGTATCTACTTCTTCATTGTCATATGTCCAGGCACCCACCCAGGAGTAGGCTTGTTTTTACCAGCTGTATAGGCAATTTGCAACTGCGTTAAGTGCTTCCTGATGATCAGAGAATGTTGCTACCTTTTTAGCCCGATACAGGCGACAATAGAGCCTATTAATCTCTTATACGAGTGGAAATCTCAAATTAGGTCAAAAGGTGGAATTAGAGAGTTTGGTAACTACACGTTTTGGTGCAAACATTAGTTACTAAGTGACAAATCCTTGAGGCATATCGGAAAGAAGGTGAAACTACCCAGTTGTTTACGTGAGCTTATCGCACATACACGGCGAGACAGTGTGTGTACACTGTTCAGATACAATCATATCTTCAGGACAACAGCATCTCATATATCGACAGACGCGAGAGATCATCCATCAATCTTGCATTAATGAATGTATGCCAAGTTACTACTGTCTGTTCACCACCTCATGGTCTAAGGGGAATGAGAGGCAGGGGAGAGACATTCCACGCAACGTAACCTTAGTTTTGTAAGCATCCCCGCAAACGCTGCTCTGCTGGTCATGTTGCCAACTTACCTCCAATGTTATTCGCACTATGTTTACTCGCTGCTAGTTTCTCTTAATTTCATTTGTAAAATCGTACTTATCACTAGTCTTATGTCGGAAGTAATGGTAAAAGTAATGTAGAAGCAGATAATCCTCCGCCTAGGAGTGCTGTGAAATCTGCTATGACATTGTGGGTGCAGAGTAAAGAGGTTCAGAGTGACAGTTCTATGTGTAAAATAAATCTTTATAGGATGCCTGAATCAAACCTAAAGAGGTTCTTAAAGCTATTACTGCCTTTCTTCTATTACTTTCATCACCTGTACTTGTAGGAACAATGGCTATACTACAGTGGCCGCTCGTGGCTCGTAAATTTGGGAGGTCGGCATAATATTTTTTTCAAAATTGGCATATGGACATGACAGTTAATTCTGAATTTCACCCGAAGATATGTGAAAGGAAAATTAATCATATAAATCGAAAAATTGCTATGTATAACCTTCCATCTGATCATCAATCAGATTTTGAATTTGTTCAATATTCAGCATTGGTCTTGGCGGTCCGAGCTTCTGAAGTTCCAATCGAGACTTAAAACTCATTACACCCACACTAAGTACGCTAGTTACACTGTTGATGGTTCACTAATTTATTTCACAGTCCCCGTGAAGATTCAAATCATGACACAACTCGAAAGCGCTGCTAAAACTGTTGTCAACCCGTGGGATTTGTCCCATATTTTTCAGGAAGGGACAAATGGACTTTTCTGAAAAGAACTGAGATGAATAGGGGACATTTAATTATTGCTCCCTATAACATAGTGTAGTAATGGTAATGGTACACACAACAGCAAAGATAAACATTTCACGTAAGTTAAATACATAACACACGCAAACTGTCATTTGTGCAACCAGCAGTAGCAAGCACTTCAATAACACGAGTCCTGATTTTACATTATTTGTACCTAACCTAGTATTGCAAGGGTTGTAGTAAATATTATAGTTGTATATCCTAAACTCCACTACTAATTTATCACCCTGCATGTGGGTCGTTTTATTTCTTTTTTAAGCTAGCAATCACACAGTTTTTCTAACGTGGGACACTTTAAACAGAAAAGGGACGTTCTGAGTACTCATTTGGGACTTTAGAGCTTCAGAGGTTGGCACCATTGTTTTAAGAGCGAATTATATTATGACGTAATACGTATTCAATGTGTCATGCTAGCAAAATTACCAACGTGAATGTAGTATTAATATACTTTCTTGGTATCGTTTTATCGCAAATGTGCAACACTGTACCTTAAATGGTGTAGATAGAGCTAATTTAGTTCACAACTAAATTTCATTTACAATCAATTAAAATTACAAAATTCTATTTAAGAGGAAGGAGTATATGTGTATGTATACGAATGGCAGCACAGTTAATAGTCGGACAGTTCCGAGAAAAATTATCGCAAGCACTTTCCCCCTCCACCCGGGCGCCGCCCGGATTGCCATTCCTCTCCGCATCCCTCAGCCTATAGTCAAGCCATTCCCCGCACCTCCCCTCACCACTGGCAGTATCTACAAGATGCGAATATTCCGGGAGGAATGAGCCACAGTCCGAAACTGTATTCGTAATGAAAACATCGGCGCTCTTCCGCGTATTAGCTGTGTAAAAACATTTTTCACGAAACAAAATGGGTAAATAGAAACAGGAAGTGTACGAATGTATTTTGGTATGGCGTCTGATGTCAAGGATATTTGAAGTAATTCTTTTGATGTAATGCTACCTTCTTCTTATTTTTATTTATTGGGAGGGCGCCGTTCTAAGAGTCCCCCATTGCCAGCCGCCACTACTACACTTAACTGACCGAAATTTGAATGCTTCGTTCTTTGTTCCTGCAGGAGGGAGTGAGAAGGTGTTAGACTGAATTCTTCCTCAGTTGTTATAAAGTTATCATTGGTTATTTTGGTTTTATTGGGCCACACTGAGGTTTACATGTCCCCATACATGTGTGATCTCAATCCCATAGGATTAGTTTGGGCCAAGGTAAAATGAATACTTAAAGAAATGCAGCAGCTGACTTATTCTTACAGCAATTGCACAATATAACGCTCGAGGATATATCACGTAAGACCGAAACAGATTGGCAGTGTTTTTTAGAAATATAGAAAAGACAGAAAACGATCAGTGGGAAAAAGACGGAGTAGTCGAATAGTTGAAGACATTGTTTACGCTTTATAAACTAAACATACTGCATGAACTGAAAATAACATTTAAATTGTGCTATTTTGAGCGATTTCTTTGTTTTAATCTGGCGTGAATACTAATTCCTAGTTTGGCAACATTATCGTAAATGCGATTAGAAGCAGAACTGCTGCTCGCGATATTATTGTTTATCGGGAATTGTTTACTGATTTAGTGGCTGGTTGCATTCCTGCCAGCGACCTGCAGCTGGTGAACAAACTGTAGTTTGTAGTATTTCGCTGTTCTAGTAAACAAGATAACGAGCGAACGCAGCGTTCGACAACTAAGGTCAATATGCCTGGTCGCTTTGCCAGGTTTCGTTTGTGTGTGTTAAGATAATGTGCCGTCTTAGCCAGAGGTTCCGTGTTGGGCGGGTGTAATTTATCGTTATTCAGAATCATGTCCTATTATCGGTAGAGTGCATACGGGAATGGATGTAAAGGTTAACTATAAACCCTACAGTTCCAAGAGTAAAAGCACTAGCAGTAAGTTGTTTAAGTCAAAGACCCTGATATGACCATAGAGTAATAATAAATAAATAAATAAATAAATAAATAAATAAATAAATAAATAAATAAATAAATAAAAACAAGCAAAGAGAGGCAGATTGGGGAATTTCCTTTGTCGCAGGAGCGAGATAGATACAAAATTGTAGTTACTATTTTGTGAATTCATTAAGGTGCTCTTGGTAGGTATCCATATATTTGATTTTGGCTTAAAATAGCAAAAGTTCACAGAAAAGGCTGACATCATTTCGATGAGATATGCGAAGAAACTACGAGTAATTGGATTAATGTACCTATTAGTGAAGAGGTAGTCGAGGCAGCTATACTTCAGTGGCGCCTTTAAGAAACTCTGAAGTGGAATCCGCAGAAAGAAAATGAATAAAAGACAAGGGGAAAAAAGATAAAAGCCAGTGAGAAAGAATGCAGTTAGAGATCAGAAAAAGATGAATAGAAGAGTGGTGGTGGGATAAAGGTATATGCATATAGAGTTCCGGAAATGACAAATGGTTGTAGAAGCTCGCTGTTGAGTACAGAGTGGGGGTAAGAAGGTGGCTAGATAGCAAAATGTGAATGAGTTGAGAGATAGAGGGTAAACAAGGTAGCAGCGAGGAAATGAATAAAAAGTAAGAGATCCTACAAGTACCTACTCGCTTAAACAAGCTGGGTATGTATCTGCCGGCGAGAAAACAAGGAAGCAACCAAGCAGTGTTAAATAAGAAATAGCCGTAAGGGCACAAGAATGTAATCAACACAGAATAGAATGTAGGTTAGCAAAGGCAAGATAACAAGCTAGCAGGAAATGGACAAGAGGGTAGAGACATGCAAAGAGATAAGTACTTACTTCAGGAACTTAAAACGAGAACATCAAAATGAATGCTCTAACTCATGAAATACAGTTAGCTAGGAAAGTCTTAAACCTGGACACAGGCACCAACATCTAGGAACTGGTAAAATATGCCAAGACACAGTAAATCATTGTGTTAAATGTACAAAGGGGCTAAGATAATTTAAATTCTGCCGTAAACTAAATATATGGAAAACAACACGCACTAATGTGAAGAAAATTTTTTTCGAATAACACTTCGGAGCAAAGAGAACGCTAGGAAGAAACTAAGTTGAGGTACAAAACAACGAAGTAGCAAGTAGTTTACTGAAACAAGCTAAGCGGATAAACCCAAACTAAAGAAGTGGCAGAAATGTTACTTTAAATAAGCATAAAAATGCACAAGAAAACGACAAAGAAATAAGCAACATTAGACTCATAGTCAAAGGTCCGGCTTCGATTCCCGGCTGGGTGTGGGGGGACAATGTTTCTTAATATCTTTCCCTAAGCTATGCATTCAGTAATATATGCATGATCATGTGAGTGACTGCGTACATTTATATCTTGCCGGGCTTACTTTAAACTGCAATGTAGGTAAACAAAGCGCAAAATTGTATCTATTCCTCCGCGGACCCTTATGATTGGGACACATCGCCACGAGAGTAACTTCTGCCTTTCTAACTCTGCGTTGCATGGTAGCCGTCTAGCGGTTTGTACTTATAGCCATGGAAGGAACAAAGAACGGATATATTCTACACTG
Organism: Tenodera sinensis; assembly: GCA_030765045.1. Lineage (NCBI taxonomy): Eukaryota > Metazoa > Arthropoda > Insecta > Mantodea > Mantidae > Tenodera > Tenodera sinensis. The sequence continues at coordinate 263,271,721 of CM060964.1, forward strand.
TTACGTAAAATAAAGAATAACACATAAAATATATAACATGCAGTGCACGTTCAAATGAGTAAACCCTCTTCAATTAGACGTGTTGTGATTTGAGAATTGTTTAAAACAACGTTAAATAAGCAAAATAAACTTTTGAATCGCTTTGCTTACATTTCGCGAAGTCTGGAAATAATCGTTAGAATGCAAATATGAAACACATTTTGCGTTACCTGGTACTGTAAAAAAAAGAATAAATATGATAAATAGCTAATCAGTGTCTAAAAGGGCAAGGATTCCGCTAAGCGAGTCCTCGTTCTCTTCTTCCTCATCACTAATGCTGATGCCGGTCTCGGCGAGGTCCACATAGGCCGTCTGATTTCCAAAACGTTTCCCCTTCTTCCACCACATGGGGTAAAAATGACTTCCACTTTTCTGGTGTTGCAAGCTTTAACGCGTCCTGAAGTAAGCACCTACCTTCACTTAGTTTAAACGTTCTGTTGTTTATGGCAACGTGGCCTTTGGCCTTTCTCAAGGCTCCACTCTGATTCTATTGTATTCAACACACAGTGATAAGTAGACCCGGGATTTTTATGTAGTATCACTTGGCAAAATATGTACATAAATATATAGTGAAAAGCAGTGAAATATGTATTAAACTATGTATAATGGGGAAAATATGTAATATCAAATATTTAATTCCAACTTATCATTTTCTTAGTTACAATACTCAAATCATTTATGCATTATGTTTTCTGCGGTTATTTAAACAAGTTTGTCACTGAGAATGTTCTTATAGACGGATAGATCTTTACACGATGTAACTGGGGCAAATTTTAGGAAGTTTTCCTGGAGAAATGTCCTCGGGTGGATTCTTGTCATCATCTCCATTTAGAATTTGACATACACTGAAATGTTGAATAGCCAGGATTTCTCTTTAACACATTTTGCAATTTACTTAAATACACCTGCACCAGTTTCTCCATGCACAGTACTTAGTTTTTCAATAGCATCCTCTATGACAGCAATAGAACTTGCATAGGTAGTCCTGACGTTTCTAAACGTTTGATGCTTTCTTAAAGCCAGCCGAAGTTGCTCCTGATGTAGGCAACTGAGGAGACCACTTTGGAGTGGCTAAAGGCAACCTGGGATTCACAAATAGATGCAGCACTTTCAGGATCAAAAGAATCTACAACAGTCTTTATATCATCTAGATGCTGACTATAGAAATTAACTGCTTCTATCCATACCTCTTAATACTGTTGCCGGAGGTAGTGGTATCGCTTGTAAGAGAGCACTCGTGGAGATTTTAGAAAACCCTTTTTTGTTGCTTAAATTATCCTATTCACTTGCAGAAACTTACCTCTAATATCTTCGGCAACACGTTGCAGTCCATGAGCCAAACACGTAAAATGGAGCAAAATGGATAAAACACTTTCAGGGTAGCTGCAGCATCTGAATACATCACTAATACCTTCTCGTCTTGCACACCAGTTGGCCACGGAAGTTTTAATCCATCTCATAATAGTTGAGTGATTTGTGAAGTTGAGCTCTTTACAGTAGGTCAAACAGTGTTTCGAGGTGCTGTCAGGTTCTAGCTTTCCCACCATAAGATTTGCAATAAATCGACTCTTGGCATCCATTGTTTCATCAACAGCAACCCATATGAAAGCATTTTGTATGCACTCTCTTATGTTGTCTTATCTCATCATAGCAGGCTGGACAATAATTATTGTGCAGCATTGATTGATGAGGAACATGTTGCTTACAGTATATACGAATAGGAAAATGCTAAAATATGCAATTTTATGCTATATCACTAAAAATATGTAATATATTCACAAATATGTAAAAATGTGTAAAATGAAATTCAGCTACATTAACCCCAACATAGTGCTTTGTAAATATATCACTTTTCCCGGCATCTAAATAGCAAGAAAGTAATATGTAATTACATAGAAATCCCAGCTCTAGTGATAAGACCAGAGTTTCAACACTATCCGATAATAGTATCAATAAACTTACCTACTGTTTGTTTACGTTTGCTAACTTCAGCAGTTCACTTTCACCATGTCCATTGTATGAGATTCCTTTGGTATCCATCCATTGGGTAATATTCTTTTTCATTGTTTGGTGTAAACGCAGTCTAACTTCACACTTTGGTGGGATGCTCTTAGGAGCAAGAAGGGGTAACACGTCTTTAGCCATTTTACAAAAACTTCACCAGTCAGCTTTCCGTGGTAGTCCAGAGACTTTTTAAATTCCATTAGCAGCACCCCACCGTTCATAATATCACATCAGACGCCGTTTTGAACAAACCATGTTCCGCTCCTTCACTTCTGTGGCTACATGCACACGTATTTCGCATCGCAGTTAATTAATTTGCATACTAAGGCTTATTCTTACATTTATTCTTACTATAAGATTTTCAAACTGTTTTTGCGAATAATTGCTGTAGTTACTTTAAATTTAACGCTATTTTGCATGTTAGTGAACGGACTATATTTTCATTTGCGTCTGCTGGCATGGAAGTTGTGCGGTTCGATCAGCCAATGAAGTGATACTTAAACACGTGATTTTGTTTACATTACAGGTTAAAGTAAGCCGGCAAAGATGTAGTGAAAATAAGGAACTTAAAAGTAATGTCAACGAGGCAGAACACCAGGCAAAGTACTATTGCTCGTGGTATGGTAAGCCGATAAAGTACACTAAATACGTAACGAAGATTTAATAAGCAGCAAACAGGACCAACTAAACAATTAATAAGCGCATAAGCCACGGTTGAGTGGCTGGGAGGGAGATAGTTAAGTCAGCAAAGTTAAGTAGACAAACATGAGCGCTCACATTGAGTAACAAACAAGGAACTTTGATGCAAATAAGCAACTTTGATACATGCAAGTGATTTTCAGTTCATCGCTTGCAGCCGTGCTCTGAGTTAATCCCTCCATTCAAGAAGACTTTGCAATGACTGCACGTTGTAGAGGAAACAAAAAGTAGATACATACTTGTGTACCTACTAAATAGGTATGATTTATATCTGCATTCGTAAAAAAGACAAGATAGCTTCAGGTCGCGTGTTAGTTCTTGACGAATAACATTTTTAAATGAGAGGATATATGCAAGGGCGTCGCGAAGGCGGGGGGGGGGGGGGCGCTAAAAGACATTCGTCTAGAACGAACGAGCGACCTTTGAATTAGATTTATAGCACACTTATCACAAAAATGTGTGTGTATCATCCGGTCCAAACATCCTGGCGTTTGAGGTGCTTCATTAACGAATACTAACGAATAGCAGCAGTGCAACATTGCCTCTTATAACGCAATATCATGTGTCATAATACAGTAAAACAAGCAGCTATGGTGAAAGATAACGTTCTTCTGAACAAGTACAAGAAATCTGACGTGTTGCACTCGTGATTTCTCTATTCATCTTGTGGGGGACATTTAGCTAACAGTTCAGGAAGGGTTCCTGTTCACGAAAGCCATGCATTGTTTGATGGGGAAAAGTGTGTAACATGCGGTAAATAGAGGTCTTGAACCAAAATAATAAAAACCAAAATGGGTAGTGAAGGGTTAGTCACCTCATTTCTAAGTTAAACTTGAATATATATTGCTGTTCAATTATTTCAGTGATAGGTTCTGTTCTTGGGTTCCGATCGTATTTACCATACAGGTGGAACCTGCCGAAGTTTGGCAACAACGCGGTTGTAGTGAATTGGTTCTCGTGAAACCTCGGGAGGTTTAGTTTATTTGAGATGAAATTAGTGAAAATAAATGCTTGCAAACTTCAACACTTTTCCTTTTAGTTACCCAAGCAGAGGAAGAGCATTTTGTATTGGGGACACATTCTGAGGTCCCCAGATATCGCAGCTAGTAGCGCATACGAAGGAGGGGAGAACAGTTTGACTCCACCTAGTTTTCACCGAGCTATGATGCATTCATGGGACTCTAACAAACCTCTGTAGAATGAATGCTTCATACACAAAACGGAGGTGGATTAGCGCGACAAGGTTAGGGATAGGTGCCCCAGAGCAGACATATTCAACCTGGGGTACGCGTACCGCCTTACCAATTTAAAAGATGCATACATTCAGTATAATACGTTTCCTGAATGATCACAAATAACGAAAAATAACATTTAAAATGCGTATACAATCACGTTTTCTGAATTACCACAAATAACAAAAAATATATCAGCCAGAGAGATTTGAATTCCCTCTATCGAAGGATCCATTTTGCTTATTCTACCGGTTAGTTAGTATTGCTGATATGTTCCACCTACAAAATCTCAGGTTATAGTTTTTAAAATACTTTCCAGGAATTGAGAAAGACCAGAATGAATTACAAATCCGTTTTGCACCACCGCCAACAATACCTCTGATCCTCCCAAGAAATTTAAAGAAAATATTTTGGAAATGTCTGTTTACAATTCACTGAAAATAAAAATCGAAAGCGTGTCAATTTGTGATTGTACACTGAACTAGGAACACTGCCATTACACACCTTCATTCCCCTCTACTTAGTTGGTGAGCATTGACAGCAATCAAAATGAAACAGAGAAACCGTTTGAATCCAGACTTACAAAGGTTCAGCCACGAATAAGAGGATCTGGTGTCCAGTAAACAAGCTCAGTCATATCGTTAACAGCTCAGAAATATATATCTACAAATTCATATAACTTCTGTTTACGTGTTATATATTTCCTATTTTATACATGTGTAGCATAATCCTCCTTTTTGTGGTATTTAATAAATTATAAAATTCTAAATCTATTTTACATATGGTTATGTGTAATTTGAATTAAGGATAACTCTAGGGGTGGAATGGAAAATTGTCTTTCGGGGTACGCGAAGAAAAAAGTTTGAATACCACTGCTCTAGAGATTCCTACGTGTCTCAGTTAATGGGACATTTCGATGAGGATGGTGCTAATGGTATGCTTTGAGATATTGGAATATTGAATAAATAAAAAAAAAAAAAATATATATATATATATATATATATATATATATATATATATATATATATATATATATATATATATATATATATATTGAATTTTATGTAACCCTTGAACCATAATTAATCCACCAAGCACAAGCAAAGTTATGTTCTTGGAAGTACACATTTAGGTATTTGCCAAATACAATTTTTCTTTGCGAAATATTGGTCATTATTCGTTTGAAACCTTCAATATTTTTACCAATTGGAATATTAGTAACTGTTCTCTTGTTTCTCATTAAGTGATGCATGCAGCGTCAAACACCAAGGTTAGCAGTTGAGCTGCTTTATAAAGACCTGATTCTGTATTACACTTTGCTATGGTTGTGTCCTGCAAAAGGTGATATAGTGTACTAATTTTGGTGAATATTTTTCGTGATTGACTAGGGTGAAGAATAATCTTTGTATGAAGTGGTATGGAAATAATTACGGATCGAGTAAGTCATGTGACAGTTGTGCATCACATAAATAATATTGGGTATTAAATGGCCAAATATGCAACACACGCTACACCCCTTGGCAGCATGTGAGGGAAAAAATAATAAACTTATCAGAGAGAGAGAGAGAGCGAGAGAGAGAGGCACATACTGTTATAGACTCAGGAGAATGTTTGTCCTTGAACGCTGTGGAGTGGGGAGCTTCACGGTACGATGTAAACAGAGTAACACGACAGTTCAAAATTACTGTCTGTAGATGCAGTTAGACTGTAAGCAGTGCCAGTGTTGCTACACTATATCGTGGGTTTCTTGAGTCTCCAATAAACATAATTCATTAGTAATAGGTAAAATATGACTATAATTGCTTTGTTTGATGCGGTAGTGTAATGTATTAGTTATGCTCTTCGCGCGCTATCTCAAGTTTACTTGTGTCAACCACAATGTCATAGCTAAACTCCTGAAATAAATACAGTAGGAGTTTAAACAACTTGCGAGTCTCGTTTTCGCCACTTCCGAGTCTCTCATTTGGTTAAATGCTGGCCTACTGATTCCAAGGTCGCGGGTTCAAATCCGGCCCAGACCGATTGTTTTTAGTGTGCTTAAAAAACGACAGCTCCATGCCAATAGATTTACTGGCATGTAAAATAACTGCGGGACGAAATTCTGGCACACCGGCGACGTTGATATCATCCTGGTAATTGACACCGTCGTTAAGCAACAAAATATTTTTTTTTCTTTTTCCACTTCCGATATGTATTATACCTACTTAAAGCAGCTTTACGGATAGAACAAAATACACTTCCTAATCTTAGAATTAGAAGCTAAAAGCTTAGGTATTGTGCTAAAATGTATCCTGTGTCACAAGTTTGGAACAAATTATTTGAATTATTGCACATCTAATATATATATTTTTATTATTTACAGGTAAGAAGCAGCCTTTTATCCAATGAAACTTCGGACTTAAACGTGGTGAGTAAGCAAACAGTGCCATATACGTTCCCATTAGGAAAAGCTGCACACTTATATTCCTAGGTTTCCAACTAAATTGAGTTTACTGTGTAGTCATTACAAGCCCTATGTGTATCAGATTACAGTTCAGTTTTCTAAAGTTTATCAAATAAACACAGCTGAATAGCGATCTATAAAACAATTTGACGTTGCCGCTAGGCTCTTTATTGCATTAATGAAGGCAATTGAATCGTGGCACAAGTTATTGGCATTTAAATAGTTGTTGACCCTCCCATGCTCAAGCGTTATCCATGGAGTTTGTTCCTCTGAATCGTATTTTGCAAAATTTAAACAATTTCCAGAATATCAAAAAAAGCAAGAATTCTGTCACTTGATTGTTGTACGGCAGTTCAGGTTTTTAGTAAACGCTCACGGGAGTATACAATGTGTAAAAAGATGCTGAAAAAGCGGATGTTCATGTTTAGTTTCATCGTTTCTGAATATGTAATTTAGAAATATTTAAACTATTTTTGTGAGTAGAAGATTATAAGGACGTATCGCATAATTACAAAATGTCACTGCTCTCAAAGTTTGGAATTTAAGGATACTTGGTAGTAGATACATTTTCTACAAAATTTTTGGAAAGGTAGCATTTTTAAATGTTCATGAAAAACAATTCTCAAACACATTGTGACGCAGCGACAGTGGCCCAAGCTCGTCGGGAGGTCGGCGCTGAGCAGTTGGAGAGAAACATAGATAAATAGACGCGGGACCTTTATAGCCCAGCGTGAATATCAGAAGCGATCGACAAATAACCAGAATCTTGTGGAAGTTTCCCTTCTCCCCGCTTCTCCAAAGTTCTGGAACTATGTGAAAATATTCAAAGACTATATAAGCGAGCGCTCTCACGAGTGAGTCAATTGGTAAAGTGCGCTTCTGGTGTGACAAGGGAGTTTATGTTGTGACGTGCAGGGAATACTGCTACTACCACAAGAGATAGAGAGGTCGTGTTCTACTCACCAGCAGTGGAAGTGGACCGAAGGAAAGACTGCTTGTGCGAATTCCATTATGCTGCGAAGAAAGTGAACTGACAGTGAAGATCACGTTAGCGAAGTGACAATGAGAACTGGATAGTCACAATACATGTGTGTGCAACTCATCACATTTATCTATCTATCTATCTATCTATCTATCTATCTATCTATCTATCTATCTATCTATCTATCTATCTATCTATCTATCTATCTATCTATCTATCTATCTATCTATCTATCTATCTATCTATCTATCTATCTATCTATCTATCTATCTATCTATCTATCTATCTATCTATCTATCTATCTATCTATCTATCTATCTATCTATCTATCTATCTATCTATCTATCTATCTATCTATCTATCTATCTATCTATCTATCTATCTATCTATCTATCTATCTATCTATCTATCTATCTATCTATCTATCTATCTATCTATCTATCTATCTATCTATCTATCTATCTATCTATCTATCTATCTATCTATCTATCTATCTATCTATCTATCTATCTATCTATCTATCTATCTATCTATCTATCTATCTATCTATCTATCTATCTATCTATCTATCTATCTATCTATATATATATATATATATATTTAGAGTTATAATTTAAAACGTGATTGCTTTCTTAAAAAAATTGGTGTTACATTTATTACTTTTTTCATGAAAAATGTTGCACAAAAGTTAAAATCTTTAGTTGTAAATTAACTCTACTCGAGAAACTGCATGCAAAATTAAAAATGTTATAATTTTCATTGTGTGGGACGTGTCAGGTTGGACTGGATAATCATTGTTTTGAAAATTATTCTCTAGGAAGTTAGGTACATATTACCATGGCATTTACTTTTCTGTTATAATTACTAGAATAAACTAATTCTTGATAAAAATTTCTCTTAAATGGCGAAATTTCAATACCAAATATACATAGTGACTAAAAGATAAGTATTAGAGACAAATATATGTTTACAAAAATTAAATGTTACTGAAACTTGATGATGCTTAGAAAAGTGAGTTATGTTTTGTATCTATTTTAAATGCATTTCGTTGCATAGAAAATTTATTCTCCAAAAATCTGACTCAAATTAAGAAGGGGATATGAAGGAAACTGAACATTTAAATTATTACCTTAAAACTGTACAAAAAATCAGAAATCCTGTTCTGTAAAGTACTCCTTTAATACATCATAAAAAGAACCAAATTGTGAAATTGGAAGAAAATGGTTCCTTTTTAACATTGATACTGTCATTCTTGGCAACTTGGGCCCTAATGACCTCGTTGTCGACGGGCCCTTAAACCCAACTCACTCACTCACTTCTTGGCAACTCTGAATCCAACCTTCATACTTATTGTGATGCGCTTGGATGTCCAGTTTAATTGAAGAAGATTTAGGAAGTTATGTTATTTCATAATAAGGACTTCGATTTACAACTTCACTGTCCGATTGCTAGAAGAAATGAGGAATATTCTAGATATGTTCATATCCATAGGATGAATACCTTCAGCGCTTTAGAACCTAGTCATTTTCACATTCATATACCTAATGTGGCGTCTGATATTTACCCGGTTTAATGCGGTAACGTTTAAAACATGGGCAGAGGTCAGGAATATCTGCTATTTTTCTACAGCATTTAAATGTCTGCAATAAGGATAACAGTTATGTAATGTCAAAATCTTGGGGAAAGAAAGGAAAAAAAAATATATTGTTCTTATGTTATTCTTGTTTGTTTTATAGTTTTTCCAAACTAAGCCTATAGATACTTGAATTGGACGAAGTTATCCAAGAAGGGAGAAGTTTTGGAGAAGTATAAGAAATAAACTTCTGCACCAAGGCTCCATTTCACGCAGTGTCCCAAGATATTTCTTGAAACGTTTCAGAGCAATGTTTTAATGTTAACTATTTAAAATATAGGATATATATATATATATATATAATTTGAAGAGAATACTTATACATTTTAAAATGCTGCTTCCTTTTAGCGCAATTGCATCGAGTCAATAGAATTTCTGCACCAATATGCAAAGCATAAATGCACAAATTTGCGCACATGTTTGAGAGCACCCATACGATCGTGAAATCCTTTACACGTTTCTTCCAGACATGCTCATATTTCGTTCTGCGCTTAGATAACAGGCGATTAGTTGTGTACAATGGAAAGGTGGTTGGAAGGTCTAGCAGCGAGACTCTAGCCTATCTACTTCCTCTGTACTGCACTCAAATATTACAAGCCGTGACCTATTGTGAAAATGTACAGTATTCCTACTGGACCTCGTATTTTGTGTATGTATTTATCCAAAACCAGGTGTATACGTTTTGACTCATAAGTCGTACACGCCCTACGGTTTAAAAAAGAAAGAAAAGAAAATATCGCAAATATGTATTTAATGTTGCATTAAATGATAATTTAATGCTAAGATAATCTTTACGGATTTCTGGTGTCAACAGTGGATAACTACCTAGAAAATGCGTACCGTTCCGAAAGCATTCCTGAGCGTAATTTTCCGTGACAGTACTGATTACCTCAGTTTGGATGGTTTGACGTCAGCGGAAAATACTTGAAAGTCGTTTGAACCAACAATTCCGCTAATCCCAAGCTAAAGTTGGTAACGACGACTTCCTGAGTTCTCAACGTCATCATTGGAGCGCTTGATAAACCCTGTCGACTTATTATGATGATGGCAGTGACATTAACCACGCCTTAGATACACACATTAGTGTGCTCTTGTGTCCGCCCATATCGACAGTATCCAGTTTCACTGGGCGGTTCGCAGAGAGGTGAAACAACGGTGTAATTGCAATTTACAGCTCCCCTTCACCTAATTTACTACGTTTCCCAGAAATACCATTAAGAAAAATGAATTCTTATGTGCCTACGCCCCAGCAGAACTCATATTTTACGTCAGAAATGCTACAATAAGTATTTATGGGCTGGTCCCGTAGCTTAGACGGTAGAGCACCTGCTTTCTGTGCGAGGGGATCCGGGTTCGATTGCCGGCTGGGGTGGAATTTTTTTTCTCTAGTCAAGATTATTCCCTATCCTCCCCAGAGTCCGGAAGTGTGATTGACAGTGTGACTGTTTGTGATCAGATGCGCAAAGCCCAAAGAAAATCCATTATACGAGTGTGCCGTGTTTAAACCGTGTTTTAACCACAACCGCCGTTGTGGCTAAAAGGCGGGATATAAATAGAACAAACAAAAAATATTATTTATGAAAATCTCCAGGTGAGTTACTGGACTCACTTGCACCAAATGGCAACTGATTGCGTGATTACAGAGTTTGCCCATCAATTGCAGTGTTTAAGAAAGCCATCGGAGCAAACAAACTATTGAAAAAGAAATCAATTAGCATTGGATGAGAATTATTTAGAAACACATTTGAAGTGCCCGCAACTTAATTGAACATGCTCGCTATTTCACAATAACTGTTAAAGTCCTTCACAATGGATAGAAGTTGTATTGAAGTATCTTTCATGATAACCTGCATCACCAAAGGATGTCATTTCATTCACGCGTTCTGCCGACGAATAGAAAAACTGCAGTGCTAGACGCTTAGAAATACGAGCTTTTCATAGTGCCCAGGGTTATCCTTTGCAATTACTGGGTATCTAGACCAATTAAACAAATATTTGCAGGGGTGGAATTGGTATTTGGAGGACGATGCAGTTGTGTGCAGTTTATGCGCAAGTGGTCGCATGCGCCACACCTACGTTCTGCCAAATGGAATTGCAAAACATCCTGCTGGCGAAAATGATTTCTGGGAAGTAAAGTAGAAAATGAAGAATTTACCATATTTTTAGTTGATTTTACAAAACAGTAATGTTCGTGGATAATAATGTAACTGTTCATGTAGAACAAACTGATAGTTATTTTGTGTACTATTGTACCATTGAATATGTTAACATCGCTGAATCAAACGAAATGGAGTTCTCCGTCCCATTTTTTGTAGTGTTTAACGGCCGCTTTTACTGCATACGGCACCGCAGGGGGTGACACTGATGTTAAATGGAGCACCGGTGGAATGAGATGGCGGGGAAAACTGGAGAACCCGGAAGAAACCCGCCCCAGCGCCGCTTCGTCCAACACAAATCCCACATGCGGTTGCCTGGGATCGAACCCGGGCCGCTTTGGTGAGAAGCCAATGGTCTAACCACTCGGCTACGGCGCGGCCGTTGTTTCATTCGTTGATTGGAGCGCAAGAATTCACAAGAAATTGTGAACTTGAAAACCTTACTTACCTCTGACGAAGCCAACAATGGTATTGGGGCGCTGGGAAAGAAACAGAACTCTGATTTCCCCGCTGTGAGTGTCACACCAGTACCTTTTGCATCAAACCTGTACAAAGCAGCAGTGACATCAATGATGCAGGATAGTTGAGGTTGGCTTTGAAACTAATTTAGCTGCGGTATACATGTTGGCAACTGAGACTTGCAGAATGCAGGCTGGAACGTTTGCCTATCGGAGGTACAATAGCAGTTTTGTTATTAGCGTAAGGCCTGTCTATTTAGAATCCAGCAAATTGCTTCCCACAATAACATTAAGGCGACAGAACTCACAGAACACAGCATGCCTCTGGATGATCATAAACATCATAATTATGGGCCACTGTCGGGTGATCCAAGATTAGCATTTCCATTTTCCTCATCATCTGCCACGGTTGACCAATCAAGTGGCGTATGAGAACATATGGCCTGTTTGAAATAATCACTACCAAGTGGATTCTAATATCCGTAGCAATCATCTTGTGCCAAATTTCACCAGTTGCAGTTTACGAATGTCAGCATTTGAGTATACTAGCGTCATGCCTGCATTAGCAGCTAAGATCAATGGCTGCAATGAGATTTACGAGGGCCGTATAAAGAAGGCTTGCTTCTTCACAACCAGGAAAGCGGCGTTAAAGTAAGGTTAGTAGCGTTATCTGAAACTCATTTCTTTCACCAAAGCACTTGGAAACCCTCCTTGGCACAACAAATGCAGAGATATTCCCTTAGGCAAGGTGCCTAAACCTTAGTGCCTGGTGAGGAAGGTAAGCGGCTAACATTTTGGATAGATTAGGTTACTCTTCCGACTGTCACATTTTGCAAACGCCGCAAAATATTCATGGAAAACATAAGTCGCTGAATCAATCAAAGCAATCAACGATGACGAAAGATGTGCGACACTGAGAAAAGTATTTGGCTATCCGTGACATTATTGAAGATGAGCATTGTTTCATGATAACTAAAATGTCCTCCGTGGTAGTTGTAGCTAAGTGCAACGCAAAGCTATGACACGGCGCGAAGAAAGTCCTACGTCGTTAGCGTGAACGTACTATGCCAAGGTTTTCTTGGTTGTTGGTAATGTGGCGTTCAAACAAGCGTATTGCTAATGTTTAACAGGAATTTTTTAATGTTTATTTTACCTGTGTAATGAAATTAATTGCGAAAGCCAATTTCACAACTGAGGTTTTGCTATCTCTCGGAAAATACAGAATAGATGTTTCACTTTTAAATGAAAGACACTTTTCATTCAACTATGCTCCTAAAAGTTGTCAGCCGCGCCGTAGTCGAGTGGTTAGACCATTCGCTTCTCACCAAAGCGGCCCGGGTTCGATCCCTGGCAACCGCATGTGGGATTTGTGGTGGACGAAGCAGCGCTGGGGCGGGTTTCCTCCGGGTTCTCCGGTTTCCCCCACCATCTCATTCCACCGGTGCTCCATCTTCATTCCATGTATTATCAGTATTACCGCCTGCGGTGCCGTATGTAATAAAAGCGGGCGTTAAACACTACCAAAAAAAGTTGCATTTGTCTTGTTGCAAGGTTATGGGCACAGTTGTAACTTTTTCTGTTAGAATTTGTTCTGAAAACCAAATTATAAGTCAACATACAACCAGTTTTTGTTCAAAGTAAAAGTCTGAATTCCGAAAATGTAGCTATGTCAAGTGGCAAAAGTGAATTTCAGTTCAACTTACATCTCTTACCGCTGTGACTCAAAGTATTCCTTTTTTCACAGTCACATCCTGGTATTTAATTCCTCAATTTAAAAGACAGCACTGCACGGTCTTGCTGTTGTCACTTTGTGAAATCTTCAGAATTTGTAGTACTATCCAAGTAATCATTCAACGCAACATTGACTACTAAAACAACTCATAAGTTGGACTCCATGCATCCTCACCGTTAAGCAGAAAGATTACAGGGAACTAGCCAGATTCTCCTTAAACATCCGTCAAGAAGTTCGGACTTCTTCCTTTATCACATGATAAGGAGCTTACCTTGGAAGAAATGAGTGTGCACAAACAATAATCTTTAAGTCTACTTTGGGTAGAAAGGAATCACCCAGTGACCTGCAGAAATGTATTTCTGCAACAAAGAGCTGTAAATAAAACCAGTAATATGTTTTGAAACTGTACTTTGACTGAATATATTAAGAAATAATGTCTCGTTCATACTGGATCACCTCTCTTATGTGGTCAGCCTGTACTGCGAATTTTCTACGGCCTGTTTTCTTTGTCATGAAGAAAATATTCTTGTGCTAGATCCAAACAAACGAATTGCGGCTGCTTCACGCTCGCGAAATGAAATTACATTTTTACCATTTTCTCCGTGGCGATCCATTCTGTCTGTCTGTCTCTCTCTGTCTCTCTCTCTCTCTCTCTCTCTCTCTCTCTCTCTCTCTCTCTCTCTCTCTTACTCGGTGCTCCATTTCGTATTCCATCCTCATCGTTAGCGAGGGAAGGAAAAAGAAATGCATTATGCAAGCGACGCTCTGCGGCGCAAGAGTCGAGGAATCAGCAAACGGTGCGAATATCGGAAGATGCGAGCGAGACCCCTGTACTGGAGCCTCTCGCACTTGATTGATTGACTCGCTCTGCCCTGAATTCCAATCCACCACTACATGTAGTGTTCACACCTTCCTTAGGGGCGCCAAAGGCAGAGTTGAGCGTCAGTAAAACTTCCCTTTCATTTTCGTGCCAAATAACACCATACTGTAGAAATTAAAATTGCCTTTCTTGCCAACTTTATCGAGAAACCAGTTGATATTGCAGTCCTTAGCGCCACTAATATCCCTTCTGATAACTTAAGGTTTGTCGAAAATGGGCAATGTATGTTTGTTGCAAGCTGCGTTATGTTGAAAGGAGTATCAACAAGACTTATACAAGAAAAGGCAATTATACAACCATAACAAAAGCACAATTAAAATATGTCCGTCAATTTTGGGGAAACGACTGCACTCTACCTACTGAAACATAACCGAGCTTTAAGAGGATTTTTACTATTACCTACATATGCATGTTTCCCTACAGCTCAAAAAACGGCGAAAGTGATATAAACCGTCCGGTAGCTATAGGCTGTCCTAACCGCACTCTGAAAAGACCGGTGTAATGGCGTCTAAAATAAAATAAAAATATCCGGTTACATTGAGATTCAACAAGCTACTGCATGAGGTAGTAATTTTTATATAGTGAATTTTCGACACAATGAACATTTAAGAAATTACGCTAATTTTTCGTAATTGTTGTGTGTACATAGGAGACATGATGTACGTCTGTCATTTTTGGTCACCATTAGAGAAGTAAATAAGCTTTGCGCTTTAGATTCTTTTGTTTTATTTTTATGAAAAGCCCCTATCGACTATATAACTATCACAACCTTGAACATTTCCATTCTGAGAATAAAAGATACAGTTGCTACTTAAATACATCCGCTTGCAATTTAATTCAGTACAGGATTGTCAACAGGTATCGACATTAAGAGAAAAACAAAATATACTAGGTATCATTAAACCATAGAGCGTGTACTTTAAGTACGGTTATTCCATTCAACATCAATAGAGCAGATACCTACTTCTAATAACAAACTTTAGTAACATTTTTACCGTTCTCAGCGGTTGTATGAAACATGAGCAAAACTAGGTGTTTACTGGTGTGTATCAGTTGGACTTACGAAATTTTTAAAGAATAGTTTGAAATTCATCATGTTGCAATTCCTGGGGAAAATTCTGCGGCATATTTTATTTATTTTTATCTCCCCAAGACGCTTTCATATACAATTTCTCGAATCAGTACATCACTAGTGGCATCCTCATCTTCACCAGTCATAGCAATGTGAAATACAGGGCCGTCTGAAGTGGTTCAATAGAGAAATACGAACAAGGCTACGCATAGTCTCCCTCAAAGCGTGAGACCTTATAATGTTCGAGGAATATCAGGCAGTTTTGGACATCCTTGTCCAGAAAACGGTAGTGAAAACAGACGACGCATTGTTAAGTTTGCAAGTCCACCCTCCCTAGAGCAACAGTCGAGGATATCTCTAGCAGATCATTCCTTCCTACTATATGTATACCGCTATCTATCAAACTCTTTCACTGCTCCGAGAGCGTCTGTATTTTCCACAGTAATTGTTTCATTCTCACTGGATTTACTTGTGTAGTATTGTTGCAAGAATTGAAAAAAGCTCAAATTGATACCGAGTGTAGAAAATATGAATTATGACTCGATCATTATTTTGTAAAATAGCTCGCGAACAAAGTCAAGTGCGTGATTTGTAACGCTATGATAGCAGTGATGAAGGAATATAGTATATAAAGGCAAAGCATTCTCATGAGTTTGATAAATTTACTGGCCATGAGCATGTTTTGAAGGCAAAAGAACTTATCAACCAAATCGCTAGTCAACAGCAATTACTAATTCACGGCGAAAATTAAAAAAAAAATTGCTAAAGCAATTTGTGAGGTTTTAAAGCTTTTAGCCGAACATGCAAAACCGTTAAGAGAATTTGTAAAAACGTGTCTCGTGACTGTTTTGAAACGTTGTGTCCCGAAACAGCAGATATGTTTAAATCTGGTGGAAGAACTAGCGACTACTGCTAGGCATCGACCCGTCGAGAAGGGAAAAATGTTTGGGTGTTTGATGAGAGCACTGGTGCGATGGAAACTGCATAGTTACTAGTATTTGTTGGAGATGTGGACATGGACTTTACAATCACAGAAGAACTTACTGGGGTGAGAAGTATGCATAGAACCGCGATTTTAAAGCTTTTCTAGATCAAATGGATAGTGAATGTAACGTAATAATACCGTGCAGAAATAAGGTAGCTTAGTCGTGGTCAAACGTTAGCTAGATTTGTTTGCTCTGCAAGAGAAAATTCGCAAATTTATAGAAGAGAAAGGGCACACGTGTGAATGTTAGGTGACCCCAACTGGTTGTTCCGCTTAGCACATTGGAATGACTTGATCCGGATATTACAAGGTGAAAACAAAACATTAGTGCTGCGCATAGTACAATTAAATCCTTTCAGTTGAAATTGAAACTGTTCAGTAGACAAATGACTTTGCAGAACTGGGCACATTTTCCAACACTTGGTACTCCTAGAAATCAATATCCGGAAGCATCTTTCGACACTAACTTTGCAGAAGTTATTATGGATATTGAAGAACAGTACACAAATAGGTCTCCCGATTTGTTAAAGTTGGAATTAGAGGTTTCTCTGTTTCCGTCACCCTTCACCTTTGATGTTGATGAAGCACCAGAGATGCTGTAACTAGGTCTGTTAGTCTTGCAGACCTTCACAGTTTCTACAAATATTGTCAGAAAAAAATGAGCTTTCAGCGGCTTTCCACGTTATTGCTCGGGGCTAAATGACTATTTGGCGAGTACTGTCTCACCACCAGAATAAGGCGAGTGAGTTCTAAAAGAGGGCCTGAACTGTTAATCTGCTCACGTAGTGGATTTGTTTACTACGAAATGTGTGTATGCTGCTAGATCTAATTCTTGTGCGTACTACTTGGCAAAGCGACGAGGCGTATTGACCTTGGTAGTCGAGCGCTGCGATCGCATTTTATCTTCTTTATTACAAGAGGAAATATCAGTAACTTGGAGTATAGTCAGTGATAAAACACAATAGATGATCTCTCGCGCCTACCGATATATGAGACGTTGCTGTCCTGGACAAAGTACCCGCACTGCCTCGCCGTGTTTGTGTGATAAGCACACGTAAATAGCTGGGCAGTTTCACATTCTTTCCTATACACCACATGGCTTTGCCAGGTAGTAACTGCTGTGATAGGTATTACGCATTTATCTGACTACACGTGTACTGTATATGATACTCGTGTGCATAAACATGATGGGAACGGTAAAAAAATGTTCACGTAGCACATTCCTTCAGCTCGCCTTGTTCTGATGGCCAGACAGTAGAAAACTACGCACTATAATTTACCTTACAGCACGTGCTAGAAATGTAGACACTGCTGACAGGCATGCTTCAAGTCCAAAAGCTATCTCGGAGGGGGGGAAGCATATTCGTTCAATGTAAATATAGATTACTAGGAGCAGGATATTCTAAACAACTTCCTGCGGCTTCTCGAAAATCTACACCAAACAAAGAGCTTGTTTAAAAATACACTTCATTAATTGGACACAAGTATTGAATACCTACATCTCTTTTCACCGAGCGAGGTGGCGCCGCGGTAATGTGTGTGACTCGCATTCGGAAAGCCGCGGGTTCGATCTCCCTCGACCGCACGCTCTAAGTTAGGTTCTTCGTGGTTTTTCCTTGACACTTAGGCGAATGCCGGGGTGCTTACTTTCATACCAGGATTCCCTTTCCATCATGTCCCTTCATTTCATTTCCTTATCATTTTTCAGGTGTGCTTTCAGGCTTGTGATGTATGGCGATGCAGGGCAGATGGCGCGGATGCTTGCCGTTGTAACTACTGTTGTCGGTGCTAGGTAGCGTTGTGTAATCGCTGTCGTGGAGAGGAAGGCTTACACGACACCGAACCCGGAGTGATGGTAGATGATCAGCGGGGCCTGCTCAGCAGTTAGCGACTTTTGTGCATCTTTGTGGTCCGTCTGCCTGCGACCCTATCGCATCCTGCGGTTCCCACACTTCATCCCTTCCTTCTGGGGGTCAGCGCACAAAGGATCTATATAGATCGACGTGTGCGAGGTGTCCCCCTACATCCGTACACCCCTTTTCACAAAACGACCAATGAAGTTATCTCGAGGCAAATCCTCCTGGTCACTCACCAGGAATAATTAAGCTGCGGTAATTACCGTACTTACCAACATTAGACAACTAGTGCTCATCTCACTCCTAACGGAGGACTGTTTATGAGCAAATACTATTTTGCACGTAGAAAACGCACAGCATTGCAGATTGCTATCAGTAGAAGCAATAAGGATTTCACTGCTATCACTGCTTTTAGACGAAAGTAATTTCTATATTTTCTGCGCCTAGACTTATTTGTCGTATTGTATTAATTTTACGAGTTTCAGGGGTTTATGCACCACATATTCGGAGTGGGATATTCATGGTCATTAAATCTGTAGATTTAACCTTGTAGTTAAGTTGCTTTGTCTATTCGGAAAAATTGTATCGGCGAACCTGATGGAGTTCCTAATTCAGTCTTGTTAAGGTTAACAGTTTTCAAGAGTTATTCATTATTAGGGCTCGGATTTTTAGGTGCTAAAATTTGGGAAATATTTGTTTTTTATGTGCTGAAAATGTCAAAAATTTGTCCCACAACAAAGATTTTTAAAGATCTGAATGGCTGAGTTAATATTTGTGGTACTCACCAGACATTATTTGTGGAAGGGATCACCAAGTATTGAGATAAGCTTACGACAACATGCTCCCTTTAATTTTTCCATCCCGAAAGATTGGCGATTGTCATGAAGAATTAACATTGAATTTCGAATGATTGTTGCCACTTAAATGTTATGTAACATGCGAAAGTTGTTAAATTCTACAGCATATTGTTGTACACGGTAACTTGCACTACTTTTCAGTTCAGACATATTTAATCTACTATGAACTCAAAACTGTCGATATGCTACTTTCGAGTACCACAACACAACTAGAAGGTTGTAGGCAAACTTTGCGAATTCACAAATGACTAATTGACTATACAGTTTAATGGCCACCTACAAGTATCAGTGTATACACTAGTGGGCTGTGAAGTGATAACATGCTTAATCAAGCACAATGTAGTGGAGCAATTCCCCGTTTTTATTTTACGGGCCCATGTAGCTTGAGAAAGCTTGAGAAAACTCGATGCTTATATTTTTTGCAGGATAGTTTAGCCGACATATCATAATAATGAATAACATATTGCGACATTTGGCCTATGTAATTGAGCATTAAAGAAGTTGAATGGGGACTTGTTAAAAATAATTCTGCTGCTGCTTTTTGTGAATATGTAAAAATTATTTTAGAAAGAGGCTTTCTTTGTGCGTTTTTTGTGCAATTTATGTGAGTATCCAAAAATATTTATTTGCATTACATATTCAGAAAATGTGTGTTTTGATGTATAATACAACCTAAAATATTTGCTCCGGTATGAATATCCAACAATATTAAACCCAGTTACAAGTGCGTATTAGGATGCAAACAAAATATGTGTTTAGCTAAAAATCCAAGCCCTATTCATTATTATAACAGTGATCAGACACTACTGAAATCGATGAATGTGGGAGAAGGTTTTGAGCTGCCATAATTCTATTTTCCAACTACAAAAGCTGTTAAGGTTGTTTCGTGATAATGTTCGTGTTTATGAACATGGATGTTTGGACGTGGAAGCGAATATTTATTAGTAATGTACTTATTTATTTTATCATCTAGGGCTTCACGCGTATCGACAATGGCCTCATGGCAGCCGAACAACGTTATAAAAGATTTAAAACGTCCATGTTGAAACAGAATCACCAGAGGGACTCCCGGGATCGATAAAATAGAGGTGTATTAAAATGTTTAAAGCAATTCAAACGACAAAACCGTGTCTGTTGTAGGTCAAAGGATTAACGATAACTAATTCACTAAGAGCGTAGCCTGGCGTTAACCTCATTTGCGTACAGAGCGTTAAAAGTTAAATGCTGCGGATAGGAATTCCTAAATCATTGTGTTATCGCTAGGAAGGGGCAGTACGTAATGAACCTGCTCACTGAGACAAACCGGGCTATTTAAACCTCAGTTTCTCCCGTTTTTTGTTTTGTTTTATTTATTTATTTATTTATTTTTTTTTTCTTGTGTGTTCCACCAAAGGAACGATCCAATAGCCTACGCCCGATTTTAGGGAACATAATCATATAAACAGCACTGAATGAAACTTATAATACGATATAATGACTCCAAACGTGACATCGAGGAGATTAGACATTTGATGAATAATGTGAAATTACAAAATTCAGAGCAATGTAATTTTCGAATAACATAAAGTATATAGACAAATAAGATTTTACAAGAATAATTTGTTTAAAAATAAACGACAGTGGCTAACAAAAGTAATGTGAAGGTAACACATCTTATCAGATTTTTACTTTCTTTGCTAAGTACCGTAAGTAGAGGAAGTGTTGTATTTTACCCAATTCTATTTTCTAAGTGGAACCTAAATTATGTTAAAAATCATGTTTCGCGACAATTGATTCTGCCTTTGTTACATTGAAAGGTTACACACACAAAATACGTAGGTACAAACATACTTATTCATCTACAATCGAAAAGGACCATCACCAGTTCGGTGAGTTTTATTATATGCATAGAGATACCCTTAAACTTTCAATTGCTCTATACAACCAAAGTATTAAACTGTTAATTTATAAAGTTACCCTGGAAAAAATTATACCAGGCTCATTAGACAAAAACAAGGAAAGAAATTTAACCTTTGTCGTGGATAGCTTTAAAAAAGAAAACAAGTAATCGCATTAAAAGTTTTGGGCAATACAAATTGTGCGCGTTAAGTGGGTACAAGGTAATTACTGACACCGGAAACTGGGAACAAGAGCTGCCGATAGCCGTAACGTGGTTGAAGCCATTCATCCTCGAGTCCAAATAAACTGGTCCCTTGCCAGCCGTTTGGACGACGTTATTCATGTCTGTCGGTTCTTATTGCCTATGGATGGGTTCTGTCTATGCCCCAGAGTCCTTGTTACTGCCCGAGAAAAAGTTGCCTCTTTTTTTAATCCCATTTAGAAGTGGAGTATCGTATTCACCTCTCGTAGACTAGCTCTCCCTGCAAAGTAATGAAAGTTTTATATAGTAGCTGAAGCTTTGCTGAAAAACTATACGCTTGATAACTCTACAGCACCATAATCTCTCATGCGCTACCTTCACACACACACACACACACACACACACACACACACACACACACACACACACACACACACACACACACACACACACACACACACACACACACACACACTCACACACACATACACACATACACAGAGCCAGACACACACACATACACATATACACACAGAGCCAGACACACACACAGACACACACACACAGACACACACACACATACACATACACAGAGCCAGACACACACACATACACATATACACACAGAGCCAGACACACACACAGACACACACACACACATACACATACACAGAGCCAGACACACACACATACACATATACACACAGAGCCAGACACACACACAGACACACACACACACACGCGCGCACACACAGAGCCAGATACACACACAGACACACACACACGCACACATACACACATACACATACACAGAGCCAGACACACACACATACACACACACAGCGCCAGACACACACACATACACACACACACGCGCGCACACATACACATACACATACACAGAGCCAGACACACACACACATACACACACAGAGCCAGACATACACACACATACACATACACAGAGCCAGACACACACACACACACATACACATACACAGAGCCAGACACACACACATACACACACATACACACACAGAGCCAGACACACACACATACACACACATACACATACACAGAGCCAGACACACACATACACATACACATACACAGAGCCAGACACACACACATACACACACATACACAGACACAGAGCCAGACACACACACACATACACATACACAGAGCCAGACACACACACACACACACGCGCGCGCATACATACACATACACAGAGCCAGACACACACACATACACATACACAGAGCCAGACACACACACACATACACACACAGAGCCAGACACACACACATACACACACACACGCGCACACATACACATACACAGACACAGAGCCAGACACACACACATACACATACACATACACAGAGCCAGACACACACACATACACACATACACATATACACACAGAGCCAGATACACACACACACACACACACACACAGACAGATACACATACACAGAGCCAGATACACATACATACACATACACAGAGCCAGACACACACACATACACACACACATACACACACACGCGCGCGCACACATACACATACACAGACACAGAGCCAGACACACACACATACACACATACACATATACACACAGAGCCAGATACACACACACAGACACACACACGCACACATACACACATACACAGAGCCAGACACACACATACACACACATACACACATACACACACATACACACATACACAGACACAGAGCCAGACACACACATACACACACGCGCGCGCGCACACATACACACATACACATACACAGACACAGAGCCAGACCGACACACATACACACAGACAAACACACGCAGACACACATACACACACAGAGGATCTGTGCTTTTCAAATTCTTCCTTCCTACAACACTACCCAAAAGCAGACGAAGCAACTCGAGACTCCTGCTATTCGATTGTAATAGGTTTTCTTGTGAGCAAAGAAGAATTCAGTTGCTTGAGAAATTACTTTTATTATTATTATTATTATTATTATTATTATTATTATTATTATTATTATTATTATTATTATTATTATTATTATTATTATTATTATTATTATTATTATTATTATTATTAATTTTCTTTTTATATTGAATAAGCAAATGGGAGGGAATCATGGTGTCCTAAATTAAAATAATAACGAAATTAGCGTCTAGCGACGTCATAACTGTCGTTGTTTTTATAAAAACTTTTCATTCCAAAAGCACGTTGTTGGCTGTCCACTGATCCATGTTTGTTGAATGGCTTTGTCATAGTAATAGAATGAGCAAGTAGTTTTCATGTTATTAGAGAAAACGCAATGTAAAATCGCCCGTTCCTCTGCCGGATCCTGTACTATCAATCACATTTATCACATTCTTCAAAAAGCAATCTCAGATGGAGTCTTTATCTTTGAAATACCGGACAATGAAATAAAACGTGTTACAGTTAGTATAGACATTTACAATAATAACCACTGTGTGAATCAATATTAAATGTCATGAAATAACTCCCAAATTTTCCATGGCCTGTCATAAATTGAGTTAAAATGAAATTTGGACTGAAATCTCAAATTTAGCCTGTAGGCTACTGTAGTGACATTTTTTGCTAATGTCATTACTCGTATCACAAAATACAGATTAACGCACTTTCTCACGGGGTCCAGTGTAGAACGCACCTCATATGTGATTTTCGACTCAACTATTCTTCAAAATATCTTTAGTTTCAGTGTTGCTTGGAAAATACGCCGCAATGCACTTATTTGTATATCACCTCTGCAAACTATTGCTCTGAAGACTTATTTCACTGGTACTACATATGTTAAACGAGATAAACGTTTGCAAAAATGTCTTGGTTACATAGTTTGATGTACATAAGCACAATATAGAGAGCTAAAGCTATAGTCAAATATTTAAAAAGCGGGTCGCTAGAAGCTGACTTTGAAATTTTTGCACGACACCGCAGGAAAGAGTGCATGATAACGTAGAAAAAATATGCATTTTCATATAATTCCTGTCCCTCGTGATAGGTATGTGATAGATTCACGTATGTAATTCATGAAAGGTAATGTAGATAAACAGCATACCAAGTTATCTTGAGCGGCAGGCGCCGGCATGGTGAGGAGGGACTTGATAACTCTATAGTATCAAACAGCTCTTCTATTATTGAATATTAGTTTTAGTGTGAAACACATAACTTTTTGCCATAACATGCCAAAGTAAAACATTAAGTTGTTAAAATATAAAAATAATACGTGAAATAATTTAGTTCATAGTGTCGAGGAGATTAAAAACACATTAGGTTAAAATGTAATCTATAAATTCAATAGACATTTTACTTTTTTTTTTTTTTTTTTTTTTTTTGCTTCCAATAATATTTGTGATTTGTATGTTGTATCTTTAGTAAGCAAATATAAATATTAAAATCAGAACAGCGTCTTTAGTTTAAATTCGAAACAAGTTAAATGCACTCCTTTAAAATAGTGGAGATGCGAAAGATTAGCAGAATTTCCAGATGTTGGACTAAAAATAAACATATTTTCTTCCATCTATTTTTTGCTTTCTCTACTGCGTATAGGTAGTAAATAGGGGAAGTATTGTATTCACCCAAAATTTCGATGTCGAGATTTCACCGGCAATGTATGTTTTGAGGCTTCCTGAATAAAAAAAGGTATTTTTAGAAAAAGGTGTGTGTGTGTCTGTGTCTGTCTGTCTGTCTGTCTGTCTGTCTGTCTGTCTGTCTGTCTGTCTGTCTGTCTGTCTGTCTGTCTGTCTGTCTGTGGACAGCACAACTCAAAAACGAAATTCTGTTGAAAAGTTTAATATCTTTCAAGGATGCGACACGAAGATTTTGAAGAAAATTGCTCCACCATAAACTACCGTTCACATGAAAAATTTGTCGAAAATTATTTTCTGAAAAATGGCTCTAATGGTTTTGATTACAATGACATATGTTTGTGATATTTTTATGACGAATGAAATGCGTATTTTGATTTTTCTCGCTATAGCCCACATAGTCCTATTTACTCGTGATGACTTTGGCATAACTGGTAAACCTAAGAGATAGACCGAATCTTACTTGTATAAAAAAATGTAGATCTCGTTAAAACACACGTTATGTCTAAATGCATTTTTTGTGGAATGAACCATTTCGGAGATGTTCCTCGTCATTTGTGTGAGTTTTGTAGTACTTTTCTCAAGTGTAAGATTGTTACTCAATTTTTTACTTCTTGGACATGCAAAGAGAACGGAATTTCAAAGCCCTCATATAGCGCCCAACTTTCCCATATTCCCCTTGCACGTACAAGATAATTTCTGCAAATGTTTATCTCGAGTAACATTAAGAAGGCAGAGGAATAAGAGTTTGTAAGAATAGTTAGTACAAGAGTAGAGAAAGTCATTTGAGTACAACACGTCATATTTTTCTAAAAGACAATCTGAATGCTAGAGTGAAGTTCACGCAGCTGCTGTAGAAAAACTGCCTACTTTATTACCGACCTTATTTATCTTCCATATCTGCAACGTATTTCGCAGTCGGCTGGCCTTGCCCTTGGGAGCGATTTCAGTCAGTAGATAAAGTCTGATGTAGCCACTTTATCTGCTGTTTTTCAATTTTTTTGGCCCTACGACAGTGATATATCTTCTGTTAAATAGAGATATTTACACCAGTTACATTATACCCGCGACGTGCAAGAAAACATCACTCTTCAAAGAGGTGACAGGAAATTATTGTAAAATGGATCACGTCGAACTACCACTATCTTAGTTATTTACGCGTGAGATTTTGATCAGCTTTCTGGTCTGCAGACTTATTCATTAGAGCATCTACATGAGTAACATTTGCAATTTATAAGTAAGCCTTTGTTTGTAGTTGAAATACCCCACGCAGAAACATAGTTTTGAGAAAGCTACACGCTATACAAGTAATCCAGTATACTGCTAGCCCAAAATTTGGAGAAAATAGTGATTATTTAAGGGGCGAATTAGTTTGAAGTCTATTATCAGAACAATGTTAAGTGTAGGACCGAAGTGTCCTTTCCACTAAATCAGCTTTTATGTAAACGTTAGAACTATTTTTCTGCTCATTCTCTAAAGCTGTATAGCTGTATTCCTAAAATACATTTAAGATTATTCAATAATTTCATGTCAAACCGTTATGTCGCAAAATACATACATATATTACAGCTTATGAATGGTAAGAGAAACGTAACCACATTGTAAGATGTTCACGAATTACAAAGCTATATTACAGATGTCGGTTGTCTCCTTAGCGCGGGGGTAGAGCTGCTGTTTACCAAGCGGGGGAACTGGGTTCGACTCCCAGCACCGGCGAGAAGATTTTCTACCGCTTGGAGACCTGGGGCACTCAGCCTCGTTAGGTCCCTGAGCTACTTGATTAAGGGGTAGCGGTCCCTGGTGGAGAAGACCGCATAACCGACCCGGAGGGACCGGGGCACTGACCACGTTCCACCTCCAGCGCTGTACCCCACTCAAGACGTCTGTGTTAGGCGGAGGTGGAGGACACAGCGGTCGGGCGGTAGGCCTTGGCCCGGAGGGGCTGTTGTGCCACGGAGTTACGTTACATTATAGATTAGAACTTGGGGTACAAATATAAATCAGGTGACATCAATAAATACATTAAAATATGTAGATGCAGGAAAATTAAACAAACAGATAAAACGAATTTTATCAGCTCTTGTCCCTAAATGAAATATTTCCTTCACGTTAAAATGCGCGTTCCAGGCTTGTTCCTGACTTAAAACATTGTTTCATTAAAATATGCCGTAACAGAACCCATAGCTGTCCTCGTGTTATTGCTTTAACCGCCGAGATTCGTCTTTCATTCCCGTCTCCCTTCCTGTAACGCAGTCATTCTCCCTCTATCGCACTATCCCCTTCTGTGCAATAATGCAGTGAAATTCTTTTCAGGTTTAGTAGTGCTCAAACATGTGCCATCACCACCACCACCACCACCACCACCACCACCACCACCACCACCACCACCACCACCACCACCACCACCACCACCACCACCACCACCACCACCACCACCACCACCACCACCACCACCACCACCACCACCACCACCACCACCACCACCACCACCACCACCACCACCACCACCACCACCACCACCACCACCACCACCACCACCACCACCACCACCACCACCACCACCACCACCACCACCACCACCACCACCACCACCACCACCACCACCACCACCACCACCACCACCACCACCACCACCACCACCACCACCACCACCACCACCACCACCACCACCACCACCACCACCACCACCACCACCACCACCACCACCACCACCACCACCACCACCACCACCACCACCACCACCACCACCACCACCACCACCACCACCACCACCACCACCACCACCACCACCACCACCACCACCACCACCACCACCACCACCACCACCACCACCACCACCACCACCACCACCACCACCACCACCACCACCACCACCACCACCACCACCACCACCACCACCACCACCACCACCACCACCACCACCACCACCACCACCACCACCACCACCACCACCACCACCACCACCACCACCACCACCACCACCACCACCACCACCACCACCACCACCACCACCACCACCACCACCACCACCACCACCACCACCACCACCACCACCACCACCACCACCACCACCACCACCACCACCACCACCACCACCACCACCACCACCACCACCACCACCATCACCATCACCATCACCATCACCATCACCATCACCATCACCATCACCATCACCATCACCATCACCATCACCATCATCATCATCATCAAACATCATTAGAACCGTCTCACACCGGTTTTCAAGGGGCTAATTATTATGTGTTCCAAAACGGCATCCTGGATGATAGATAACTTTTCGTATGTGTATTGTAAGAGCTCAACGCCATAATTAAGTGTGATTGGTCGAAAGGACTTTAATAGGCATTGCCTTTTATTGGAACTTGGAAGCGGGGACGATTTGAAGGTTTCGCATCATATGCATAACTGTCCTACTGTAACGCAATGTGCTTTCTATGATCAGAGGGTAGCTTCTGGAACTGGCTATAAGAATACTCGAACCATCGTGTTACTGCTAAGTAGAGCTGTTTTAATTGGACCCATGGTTATTTCTGGAACAGCTGCAAAACAACGGCCAAATTATTTTTCCCACTTTTAGTTATATACCAAGGATGTCCCTGCTGCGGCATAGTGGGATAGAGCGTGGTAGCTCTCGTTCCCGGTCACCAACTTTCCCGGGTTCGATCTCACCCACCCATATGCATGGGGCTTTTAAGCCCGGTATTCTTACAGTGTTCAGTTCCTTGGACTCCTAGTAGGAGATACGGGCAGCACAACATATCATTAGGCCGAGGTGCGAGGGCCGCTGAGCTCTTTCCCCACACATACTATTTCAGGGTTGGAAGCGCCGGCGAGCGTCGCGCCAGCAGCACGGCAAGGGAAACAATTGGGCTCTGGAAATCTCGTCCCCCGGATTGGAAGGCGAACCACTGGTTTCTGGGCCCCCATGCGATGGTACAAGCCCGAGGGGGGAGCTAACCCAGCCTCCACCGGGGTGTTTCTGACTGGGAAATGTAGGGACCCTGCCCGCTGCTCTGTCATGGCAATGTTCCGGCCACCCGTAGGATCCATTCGCCTCATCCATCCTCCCGAGGGTGACGTGTCAGGGGCATAAGCACAAAAGATCGCCTTTCGATCTAGGTACCAAGTCCCCCTCTGTAACTTGTAATGGTGTCATAGAATCATAGTTTTTGTTTTATAATATACACAGACAAGTATGTATAATCTGCATGTAACTATGATCTTAATCCAAGTCTTTTGTTTAAATGCTGCTTATGAGGTTTTCTTTGGTAGAATACCCGAAAGCAATTATTTTGTTATGATGTTGATGTAAGAGCAAGCGAATACTTCTTGAAGTTCTATTTAACATCATACTTCGTTGGACTATTGAAAACTTGGGATACTATGTTAAAATGGAAGTATCTAAGTATGTTACAGTACGCAAACTTTTAGCCGCGTATCTGCGAGTTCTATTAACGTTGCAAATACGGTTACCTATAGTTTCACCCTAGATACTCGAATGTGAAAGCTGCAGCACTGCAGCAACGACTTTTGGAGATTTTATTTCAGCAAACTTAGGAAACTTTACCGATAAAATCCAACTTTGCTCCATATTGGGAAAAGCTGGCGCCTTCTTTACGTAAGCTACAAAAGGAATTTCGAGCAGTTACGTCAAGAGCTCTTGTTGCAATATCAGCATATTTTGCGCTGTAGAGTCTCACACAGCTTGTTTCTACCGATACCAATCTTCACAAAAATAGGAAAAGTTGTTAACTAAAAATAACAAGCTACTTCAACAATTCTTTCTTTCGATCAAAATTAATCTTAGGCTTAGACTACTTCTTCATCAACATCGTATCATTGTTGACCCAGGAGTAATTATGAACCGGGTTTGAAATCATGAACCGAGTTTAGAGCAGCGATGTCCAACGTTTGCGAAAGAGGGGAGGTTGGATTTACCTCCTTCCACTTTATGCGGACTGTGCCACGCTTTTAACACTAAATACTGATGCAGTGGCTGTTTGGTTACAAGTACGCTGCGTTGTTTTACGAAAGCACTTTCAAATCTTATGTGATAAACATCTGTTCATTAGTGACTTCTTTGGTACTGCTTACGTTTAAGAAGTCTATCAATATTTGACGACAAGTTGAAGTGCATAGCCTCAGAAGATACACCAAGTGATCGTTGCGTAACCTATTGTGATACAGACTTTTAATATAGTTCAATTTGGAGAAACTCTGTTCGCAAATATATGTATAGCTATATTCACTCTTATATACACTATTCTTGCAAATGCCTATTTGTCTACTACTTTTTAATCGACTTATGCATTTTCAGAAATTATCTTATTGTTAATTTTCTTTTGGTACAAGGAGAAAGTGAGAATACAGTTGACTTTAAACGATAGCCAAATGTTTAAAGAGCTGGTTGTTATGCGATCGATGCCCTTGAAATTCCATTCTTGCAAGGAAAAGAGATAAAAAAGCCAATAACATATTCCAATTTCAGAACAGTAGAAGTGTTAGCAAATTCAAACAAATAATAAAGAATGTCTGAAATGGTCAAAGCCATAAACATTTTCATTCGACAAAAATTGTGTTCGTTAGTGAGATCTTCATTTTTTGTGTAGTAAGACGCCTGTCTGTATCTTGCAGTTTACCAGTTATACAAAATTCATTCAAAATGAAGAGGACTTCACAGGCAATTCCCAGAAAATTCAAGAGATACATTTTATTTGTCATGCAAATATCTTAAGCATTGGGAATTTTATTCAAAATCGTTATAGTCATTTTTGAGAAAATCACAAGTAATTAAAAAAATGTTTCGTGTAAAAGGTAGTTTGGGGTTGGAGGATTTTCTGGAAGATATTCGTCCTTGGAAGACCCGAACTTAAATATCCAGTTTGGTTTTCAACCGAATGACTCGTTTTTGGGTTATGGTGTTCACGTCACATACATACACTGACCTTCTTCTACACTTTGTTCGATTCAGGGAGTTCAAAACTGTATTTCTGGTAAAATCTCTATTTAAAAGTTTTGGGTGGAATGCAACCGAGATTCAAACTCGGGAGCTCTTGAATTTGACGGTGACACGCTACTACCACACCACAGAGGTGGGCTAAGAAAGCATTGTTTTTAAGATATAAATCGCTGTTATCACCGCTTACGTAATCAACAATCCCAAAACGTTATTGATCTATACCGAATACTAGACATCTTAGTATCATTTGAAAGGGAATGATAAACCCGTTTCTTGATTTTGGTTGATTCACAAAACCAATGCTCCGTTTGGCCGGTTGACTTCAGCCAAACCATGCAGGAAATTGAGTCATTTCTCCTACGTACCAAAAGCGAAATCTCTTTCTGTTTCTCCCCGATAGTAGAAAATAAAGGATAAGGAGAATGAAAAGCCAGGGAAATATAGGAATACTAGAGCTGAATGTGAAAGCATGCATGCCCCGGATCTACATGCGGAATAGGAACTGTGTAATCTGTGACCACGTTGCTTGTTGCCTGTGCCGTGTGATAAGTGATGTTAGATTTTAATTATGTAAATGGGTTTTGAAACTTCAAAACATGAGAAATGTATAATTTGTTTGAACCATTACCTATATATGTACAGGTTTATACTGTGCAGCTCGTAAATGGTCGGGTAGGTCCTATTCATCCAGTCCAAACCCACCTGGCAGTGTCCATCATTGGCACCTTCACGCAATAAGTCAGTTGCGTGCTCTTACACCAGACAAAAATTTACAAGGGACTGTACCAGTTACCGAAATTACCTGCCTGCAGGACAACGCCATTGATGACATACTCTGTATAATTAACGTTAAAGAATTGAAATAAAAACCTGATGTCTTAGATTCACATGACTTTCTCTTCGCACTATTTTGTACAGGTACTACAAACTATTCTCGCCCGCCTCTGTAGTGTGGGAATAGCATGTTTGCCTCACTCGAGAGGTCCCGAGTTCGAATCTCGGTTAGGGCGAGTTATCCGGATATGGTATTTTGGGAGGTTTTCTCTTATTCTGAGATGAATGTCGGGTACTTTAAGCTCAATGGGCCCCGAACTCCATTTGAGCATCACTTCACCCATTTCATTAATTAATTCATTCATTCATTCATCCATCCATTCATTCATCCATCGTCCGATACCAGTTATGTGTTTTAACAAGATGTACATTTTGTTTTGCTTTCTCTACCATGCACACGGTAGATTGAGAAGGTATTGCATTCCATCCAAAAGTTCGGTACCTAGATTTCTCTGGAAATACACATTTTGAGATTCTCTAAATAAAAAAAAAATCACTTTTCTCGGTATCGAAAATTTGAGTAGAATGCAATATCTTATCTACTTACAATGGACATACATGGTAGAGAAAGTACAGAAAACGCAAAGTCGAATAAATAGTAAATTTCCTATTTATGTTGGACATTTAGAGGACGGATAGAAGAAGTCATAAGAGCATGAGGCATGAGATTTTAGTTGGCAAACGTTAATGGCCCAAGTACATAATTTAAGTCAATATCATTCTGTCTTCATGATTTTAAAATGATATATCTGTAACGATCATGTGTTGAGCGATGTAATAGAATTGTTTTAATTGTTTTTTGATCAAATGAATAAGTACAGAGCGTTGGCACAAACGCTATGGGTTGCATCATATCCTTCCATGAGAAAGTTTAACTGGAAGTGGGGGAGTCATATAAGCCGAGCAAATAAGGAAAACTTGAAGAAGGTTCGCATTTTCCAGGCGGCCAGAGTAGAAAGAATTCAGCGTGGAAATAGATGGCGCGGAGAAAGGGAACGGCTTGGGGGTACAGTGGGTTGGTAGAACTGTGCGGGAATCCCTCAGATGGAATGTATTCTATGCACTGCGGAATGTGAGGCTGGTAATGGAGAATGCCTTGACGGATGTTTGGAATCAGACGCTGCTGCAGTAGCCCGGACTATAAATGGGAAATATTTGTAGCCTTACTTCCGTGTTGGATCGCCAAGTATAATTTGCATGTGCAGTTTCAATAAAAGGGCTGTGAAATAAGCGGTAAAATTCGTGTAATTTATTTGTAGGCTAACTGTAAGCTGGAACCAGGATGGCAGAAGAAGGTAGAAGAATGCAAACAAATGAAGATCAAAGACCTTTCCGCACTTACAAACGAGTGACACATGACGTGTATGAATACGTATTTCCAATTCATTTACTAATGACGGATCAAATAAGTGGGCACTAATTGCAAGGTTATCCACTTGAATGCTGTTCACTGAAAATAAAAAAGCTTTTAAGGAAAAAACTGTGTGTGTGTGTGTGTGTTTTTATGTGTGTGTGCATGTGCGTGTGCGTGCTGGTGCGTGCGAAGTCCAGCACTCTTCAAGGATATGGTACGAAGATCTTCACGAAATTTCTCTTCCCAACTACGCTTTACAAAGAAAAACGGTATAACGATTAATGATTGAGATTGCCATGAGAGGGGAAATAGATTATAATATATATATATATACCAGGTGAGTCAGCTGCCCCTTATTCTCGAGTTTTATGCAATCCGCATTTTATAGTCCAACATGAAAACATCGACCGCATTACTAGGTTCTACCCGCGTATTTAGCATGGATGTTAAACACTCGATGAAATTAGTGCTAATATAGATGTTATCACATCGCCTTTTAATATATTCGTAATTAGACAGCTGACGTTTGCACTTCTGCAAATGTTCACTGGAACCAGCGAATATTACATGCTAAACGGAATGTTTAGCTCACACGTTACTAGGTAGCTCAGTTGGAACGGGCGCAATATTCTGAAGTATTGTGTGTGCTGTGAAGGTGGTTCGAATCACCTGCATGTACTAATTTTTTTTTTAATTTAAACCGTGCAATCCTCACAATTTACAAACTATTATTCTCAAAACTGTTATATTCATTTTTATTGTTTTATTTGTATTTTATGACATTGTTTGATGTTTCTTTATTGGTGAACTACAATTATGTAGTTGTTTAAACACACCTATAGATAGGTGCAATTGAAATAAGGATCATTCATACACATTTGAACACAGAAAGCAAGGGAATTACATTGTCAGAGTTTAACATGGAAGTTAAACTCAATTTTGCACGTAATGAATTATTGTGCTATTAAAAATGCAGACAACCAAAAACGATTTAAATTATAATGTCCTAAACCCTCAGGGACTTAATAATTATATTATTATGAATTCGGTTTCCAAGTTTTGATGAACATAAAAAAAATATTTACAATGCTGAGACTCGAACCGTGTCATTGGGGGTTAAGCGCAGAGGACCCGTCACAATCCTATTCAGCTATTTCGAGACTTCCTGAAAGCATGTATCATGTCCAATAGTAGGACTTGTATGCCTGGCGCTATGCCATTGCCACCTCGCAAGTTTGCGCGCTTGATTTAGCCTTTTAAGACAGTTTTAATCATTTACTGGGCGTTTTAATATTATTACTTAAATGGCAAAAGCTGTTATGCATATTAATTGAGATGTACGAGGCGTAGTTCACGCAAAAATGCAAATAAACTGTTATTTAATAATATGTCCGTTTTGACTGTACGGGTCCATGATGGATGAGGCGTGTCTAAATTTTTCCTAATTTTTGGCAGCCAATCCCTGCTCTAAGTACAAGAATCCACCATTTTCTTTTTAGCTGACGTTGTTAGTGTACTCATATGATAGGTACATTTTTTCCGAGGCGTTTACTGAATTACGTTGCTATGTATACTCTAATAAAAAGTTTGTAAAATCGGCTGGAAACCGGAATTCGCTCTCAGTAAACGAGTCGTACGTTTTTGAGGTGTACTTTAGCGAGGAGTACGTTCTGTCCCTTAAAGCACTGTTGCTCTCAATTTTGCGCATTCCTCTCTTTAAGAACGTCAATCAATACATTTTAGTAAGCGCAAAACTGGACTAAGGCGCACATGCCGTTAGATGGGTGGCCTACCTTCCAAAAAATAAGGCGCGGCTGACTCATCTGGTATATATATCTTGAATGTATTGCAAATAGACTGTGAAGTCCTCCTAACTCTGATTGCATTTTAAATAATTTTTTATTTATAACGGGGGAAACCATAAGAGTTAAACAAGAACAAGATATCTAAAAACTCGTTAAAACTAAAATTATGTAAACCAAATTGTTTTTGGCGTTAGCCATTTTCGATATATTCGTTGCTCTTGGCTTGAGTTGTCACATTTGCTTAACATTTTATCTAGCCTAAACCAATGCTTCCTTCTCTGATTGACCTGAAGCAAGTCTCGGAAAACAAAACTTAGACAATGGGTCAGTACTACAGGAGAAAGGAGCACATGGCAAGCTTGCTATAAATAGATTTAAATAAGGGAGCTGCTGAAAGATGTATTATTTATGTGATTAAAATGCGTTATACAGAAGAAGGAAATTGGCACCAGGAGACCTGGTTCGACCTTTGAGTCGAAACTGCCAAGTTGACTTATACCGGCCAGATTATTTGCGCATAATTGTACGTATATGGTATATAACCGAATAATCCTGTGATTTTGAAAGATATCGCATGGACATCTTGGAGAGTCATTTCGAAATGAAGCACCAAATGATGATTTTGCTATTTGTGCACTTGTTCTTATTTTTCAACATACAGTTTGTCCACCAGCTGGTACCCTCTTGTCAGGAATGCGAGTCAAGTACGTTAGTAAACAGGCAAACGTTTTAAAGAGATGGTGCTATGTGATGGCTTTAACCAGGAGAAGAAAAAATGTGTTGCATATGCGCTCCATTCTTCTATGTTGGAGAATCTTGATTCTTCCATTGCTTGGACTACTGTTTTGTTTCAGATTGGATAATTAAACTTGCGTTTCATCACATGTTATAAATTGGCATACGAGTATATTCGGCGGGATTTCTCTGAAAGCGAGCCAAACCTAGCTCAGAAATTTGCGCTCCTATTTGCTTTTGATCCGAAGTCAGCACTCACGGCATCCATCTTGCAGATCATTTTATTTATGTCCAACTGTTCTCTTGTAACATGTGAAGCACCCGCTCCCATGAAATATCCAGACATTCAACAATTTTGTACACCTTCATTCGGCAATCCTGCAGAAGCATGCCGGTAATTTATAAATGATTTTTGCTGTGGCGGATTTCAATCTTTCTTTGCGAGCATCATCTTCCAAGCTTTCACGACCGCGTTTCAACTTTGGCATGGTCCGCTTGGAAACGGTTGAAAATGGTGCAGTCCCCTAGAGAGTGTGACATATCGGTATGAATTTATGTTGCATTCATAACCATACTTTACGAAGGACAAAATGACCGCACGATATTCGTACGTTAACGATGCCTCTTAAACAGGCTCTGTGTTATTAGGTTATTACAGAAATGTTTCCATGAAATAAGGCATATTTTGAAAACAAAACTGCATCAAAATGTTGCTACATTCTGTGCGTCATTCCTACATTTCAAATGGCCGAGTAGATACTTGTATATAGTTAAATATATATCTCAGTTGGTAGGGAAATTTAAATTATAGTTTTATTAATCATATACTATATTGTGTCATGCGTGGATTTGTAAAATGTAAAGTCTTTCTTATGGTTCGTTACTTCTTCCAGTTGTAGTTCTGTAATTCAAACTCGCTAGAAAGATTCTCAGTGTCGTATACAACTCCACAATAATGTGATTCAGATTTCGCTTGAATGACGGGATAAAAAGCTTGAATTACGAAGCGCGTCATGTTATCTTGTTTGTAGTGGTGGTTTCCGCTTTCCGTTTAAAATGATAATAATTAACATCCGGGAAGACGTGAGTCTGGCAAAGGTTGGAACACTACATTGGCTTGAAACTCTGAAGCAGGTGCACGTTACAGAGGCTTTAATTTTACTTGGCGCTTTAATACTATGTTGCAACTTCTCAAATGAGAGAAAAAGGAAATTGACATTTATATTGGTCAAAATGACAGTCAAAAACCAGAGATTAATATCCCTCTGCATGCACTACTTTGCGCCCTTCCCACATTAAAACGCTATACTACTAGGAAGTTATTACATTCGCTCTAATATGTGCTTCATGTAAGCATTACAAACAAAAAGGCCGAATGGAATTTTGTTCTTTGATCAGCCGATTTCGAAAAAATAAATGGTTTTTGTTCCATATTGGATGCATAATTCCACAAGAATATACAAAGATAACAGTTTGTTACTTGTAAGATGCGTAGAGTAACTTATTTCTGACATAGCTTCGGCAGTAATAATTATGGGACAACACATAGGGTTACGAAATAATTAATCACTTAAAAGAATTGAAAAAATACTCCGAGTAGCTCTTTCAGACGTGAAGTAAGTCGACAACGTTGCGTTGAGGTTGGTCAGGGAACTGAACCGGTTTGTGGATGTAAGCAGGTCGGTCGCTTGCAGGGCCGTGTAATGTTTTGGGAGCCAACTCTTGTGATTGGTCTACACTCGCAAAGTAAACATCGAAGGAGACGGCAGGGTATTCGTTTATGTTCTCAAGACGCACCGCTACGGTGTTTGTTTATGTACTGGCCTAGTGAAAGTGACAGCCACACAACCTGCAGCGCTGCCAGCTTGTTTTCGACAAAACTAAAATATCCCCGTAGGAAATGGTCAGAGACAAAAACGTAAGATACAAAATGTTCCAAATACCGAGATCTACTACTGGTTTCAATTAATGAAATGACTTCCCTTCCATCCGATATATAGTGTCTCAAAATTCCCTTCTGACCTTAATGAAACTTGGTGTATTTGGAACAACTGTTAAAAGCATTACAATTGAGTTCGCCGCAATTAACGACTTTACTTACACTCCAGTGCGTAGAAATGTGCCTTAATGCTTGCGGAACCTACTTCCATTGGTTGCCCATACCAGCCCCTTTAATGAATCAGAGTCTTATTGGTTTTCTAATAAATTCTGGCACTCAACCATTGCAATACTTCATAATACATGTTAGCTTTCTAAATTACGACCTATTAGTACAAATAATTTGAAAATCCAAAGTACATAGTAGTGAATATAGTGCTACTTGATTGTCTTCGAGACCGCCACCGGGCATCAAATGTTATGAAATACATATTCTCCCGCTGATTGTTGTTATGAGCGATTCAGCTTCCGGTGTAGATGAACTCGCCGACGAAGTTGCAATAATTATCGCTGTACCTCTTCTGCGATGTAAACAAGAATATTACAACACCCGCCTCTATGAGTTTGGGTAGCGTGTCTGCCTCACATTCAAGAGGTCCCGGGTTCGAATCGCGGTTAAGGTGAGTTATCCGATAAATATTTTCTGGGGTTTTCCCATATACTAGAAGACAACGGGC
The DNA here is from genome assembly GCA_030765045.1 of Tenodera sinensis. Lineage (NCBI taxonomy): Eukaryota > Metazoa > Arthropoda > Insecta > Mantodea > Mantidae > Tenodera > Tenodera sinensis. The sequence goes on from CM060964.1 coordinate 263,309,777, forward strand.
AACTTTTCCATGGATCCCGGGCTCACTTGAGGATCATTTCACCCATTTCATTCAACGTCCGATGTGGCCTACCAAATGGTTTGCCCCGAATTGATTTCGAAACGTACGTGTTGATTCCCGTTAGCTGCTACCTATTTAACCGATCGGATGTATTGATTCCCATTAGTTGCCAGATGCCTTTGTTCAAATGTCAGCAAACTTTCTAGGTAATAAGAGGCAGAAAACTACAAGGATATTGTGGGAAATGGTCTGTACTGCTACAATGGACTGGGGTACAAATGTCCTTAAAGTTACGTTTCTTGGATTCCCACTTGGAGTTGTTTCCGGTGCTGTAAGCGACGAGCACGGGGAACGCTTCCACCAGCAAGTTTCGGACGTGGAAATGAGATACCAGGGAAAGTGGAGTGAGAGTATCAATGTTATTGCTGGGCACTAATCAGGGAATCACCAGCAGAAAAGTACTAACACCAGGCAAAGTGGTTCGCCTTCAGTGACCTTCCTCCGAGGGAGCTAAATACATGCATAGGCGTATATAGGCAATAACATATAGTTGCCATAACTTCAAAACGAGAGCTAATCGCATTCTCACTAACATTTTCGTTATCAGCACACCTAAAAACATAAGGATTAGCCGTTTTCATGCCAGTTACAGAAAACAAGTGAAATTTTGTTGGCTAGTGTAATTTATCGTAGTTGACAGGTAAAGAAAGCAGAACGTTACTCTCGCTTGTTGAACTTGGAACGCTACATTTTTTTGTGTAATTCATGTTGCAGTTGCGTAGATCTTATTTAGGTGAAAGAGAGAGGAGTCTAGAACATAATTAGCTAGGAACACAGACACGCTTTGATCCTGTGAAACAAAAAGCATGGTGGTAGCATCCCTGGAGCACACAGAGACTGAAGTAGCACATTTAGACATTGCATGTGGAAGTTTGTTAGCAGCAACAAGAACCAATTTGAATCGATACTCGTCCGCCCGCCCGCCCGCCCGCTCCCGTGGAGAGGCCCGCTACTCAGAAACACCGCTTCATTTACATTATTAAATGTGTGCTTACAGAGAAGACAACATGGAAAAGGTTTTATTGGCTGGTTTTCAGAATGTTTATCCTGGGAAAAACGGGGCCTCTCTAGGACTCGCACAAAAATCGCCGTCGACGACCCCAATCAACTAATTGTGCACATAAATCTCGAGCCAGCATGGAACCAATAAGGGAATATGCGTCTCGAGGGGGCCTCGCCCTGATAGATAGGCAATTTAATTTATCGTTGGCTATGACAAAATGCGAACAGGGAGGAAGGGGGGAAAATTTAACTTTTTGCTACTAAATTGGCAAAGCGGTTAAACGGCAGTTTGGAAGCCGTAAAATACTTTTAGTGTCTGGGATACATGGAGCCGAATTGGCGAAGCATGCATTCTGATGGGAATTTAGTTGGATTGGCCAAGTAGTTGCCACCTTCTCTGCGGTCTCCCGCTGAAAATAAATCACCAACTAATGAGAGGTTTTCGGAAAGTTCTCTTTGAAAACATGTGAAACAAACTGCCTCATGCTGCAATGAATTTCTGTGCACATTCACAAATAATGGCTGAGAACTTGTCATTGAAAACCACGTTATCTTAGAAGATAACCACAGAATGGATGTTTCCTCTACAGTTATTCCTCTCTGAATTGATCAAAACCTCCCCTACTATTAACTTTTTGGCATCCTATACCGTCTTGGATTCGAAAGTATGTTTCTACACGTCAATTTCTCCTCACTTCGCATTTCACTTCACCTTTCATCCTGATTCGCTGTTTCAGGTTGTCAATGTCGGCGGGAGTCTCAGCGTTATATAACAGGGAAAAATTATGGACTATGTAAATCTGCTGAATCAGGGGCGGGTCTTCGAGTTCCGGGCTCATCAGTGGGATAAGTCTGCAGGGATACCTGTTGTATGAGTTTAAATCTGAAACTGTAGAGGCCCTACTCTCTGCTGCCATGTGTCCTAGGTCCAACCACCCTCTGTTTCCTCTCCCCTCACCCCTCCCTCCTAGGGTTGGTCTGGGTGGCTCATTTGGTAGGTGCTGATCCCAAGGTCATGGGTTCAAAACCGGCTCAGATCGATGGTTTTTAAGTGTGCTTAAAAGTGAGAAGATAAAATAAGCTAAACGTGCTTCGAGGTTTATAGAGCCATTCATACAACGCTGCCTAAGATAGCTGGTATGTTACATTTCGAGTTGATTTTAATTAGACATAAGCAACTGAGTGTAGATTAAATTGTTACATTATCTTAACGAATAATCATGTTCGAAAAATATAATATTAAAAATGTTCATTATGCGTCTTACCAACTTTTGTCTTATTCATAGCTAATTTGAAATAACTGTTTCAACCTATGCGAATTTATTCTAGGACTTCCAAAAGATACGTACTTTACATCTTTAACATCATATAATTTCACTTGTAACTGACACGGCTAATGAAAAAGTGTCTCAGAACGTATTTCGCATGTTCAACATCATACAGCTCTACCTGCAATTGACTTAGAGGAAGGTATGCCCTGTTGATATAACTAATTCAGAAAATTTCCTGCAATCTATTCCAACGTGCCCACAATTAGTGGCATGCATAGCATCTACCAAAACTCCAATTCCGTCTATATACACCATAGTCTGCGCTCACTACGTCTGGTACAGGTCTCCTATTCGCCTTCAATCATCGAGAACTACTACAGGTATTGTCTATATTCAGCATTTGTCATAATCCTTCCAAGAGAGGCCCAAGGTTGTAATGAGAAGATATTTAGGAGACTAGACAACCGGTCCTCTTCCTACAATTCAATGTGCTGAAAACATCCTGTCCTTGACATTTATCATGTGTACGAGCCAATATATCTATTTGTGGCCATCTTACTTAAACATTCCTTCTTGCTATGTCGACCAATATGTTACGATTCCGTCATATTGCTTCTGTAACCCGGAATAGGAAATTCAGCCATTCAATATTTAAGGAAAGAAATGAGCAGGTGGGTCCTGTAGGTAAATTACTTTTGGGAAAACCTGTTATTTTGTTGATTGTGCTGTGTTCAGTTTCAGCAGTACTGAAGAAAAATAAGCGCCGAGACGTTGAGATGTTTACAACCAAAAGAGCAAAAGTTAGGGATAACTACTTTTCTTGTAAGTCCCTTATAGTCTTAATAACCATAATGAATGAATGAATCGAAGGACGGACAGGAGGGACTATTTTCAGCTGCGATCATTCTACTCTGCTCTACTAGTTTCTACTATTCTGCAAGACACCTTATCTCATTTGAGACACTTCTGGTCATCGCTGATGTTAGATATCTCGTTCTAAAAATACCATAATGTTATACGATTGGGAGCAATCCCTCCAAGTGATATTGATTAAAATAAATCCAGCAGAGCGTTTCGCTTCATTTCCATTTCGAGCCCCGGTTCTGGACCAATTTATTACTGTTGCAATGGAATGCATTTTCATCTCAGAAACTAAGTGTTTTGCCGTGTATCATTTCAGAGCAACAATATTTAAGAGACTTTGAGACGTGGCTATAAATATGTCTAGAGTAGAGAGTATGCTCGCTTCAATGATATAAATCTCAAGAAAAGATTTAGCACTTTGGAAGATAGAAGCTGTGGAATTTTGTACTGCATTTTTGTCCCTCTTTATTTCTCAACTATAAATAAGATCTATGCGCCTACGCATGCCTTTACTGCGTGCGTTTTTCCCATTTTGAAGTAGTGTAGAATACCCGCCATGCCCTGCAGAACCAGGGCACTTAGTCTAATAAACTCCTATTCCTCAAACTTCTAACAAGTTGGCGCTGGAAACTTGGGTAAAGAGGACTAATTCCAGATACTGAGCCACGAAAATAATGTATCCCGTGACAATGTTAACCATGAGAGGAATTTCCTTGCAGCTATTGAAGTACTGTGAAACACGAAAAGGGGTTGAGGGTTAACAAAAGAAACACACTTTTAGATGACAGAATATTGGCGCTGGTGTCGATCAGTTTTAGCCATATTCTATTAACTTTGTTAATTAGCGCAAGCCCTGAATTTTGCAATTGCTTCAAGCTAGTCAGAAACCTCAGTGATGCTGTTAAAACTCTGAAAATAACTACCCTGTCGTAATGACTGCCTCATCCATTCTCGTATCATGTAGTGAATTGATTGGTTATTTCAGACGCCTTTGAAGTCCTTTATCTGTTAATCCTTTTGCCCTTCACCTCGATGAAAACAACTAGATTTAACTGGAAAACGGCCAGTTCAGAAAATCTGCTTTACTGAATAAAACACGAAAATAAATGGATCTTTTAATGCTGGAAAAGCGAACATCGCACAAATTAACACATAATATCCTGTGCTATAAAGTGTGTCTTAACACAAAGATAAAACCGATCAATGTTAGCTGGTGAGCTTAAGCGTGCTCATGTTCTTATCAGCCAGTAACGTGGAATTGTGAATAAACACATTTAGAACTTCAGGAAGAAACCTACTATATATTTAGCTCATTGAGCGGTGCAGTTAAATGCAACTTTGTTAAGATATTCAACGAATTAATTCGAAGGAAGCGTTTCACTTCGAAGATAATTTTAAAATTATATTCCATATTTGTTTGTGACAAATCTTATGGGCATGACAAATAATTTAGTATGCATACCTACGTCTTCCCTCGTCACAAATTTGTGTGGTAGTTAATTATACAGTGATCAAAAGGGAGTCAAGTATCGTAATGGATACCGGCGAAAGAAACATCGGAGAAACCTTGAAAAACACGTTTCATAGATGAAATGTTAGTTGTCTCTTCAGTGCACCCTTGAGAGTAGTAACGTACCTATATGGGAACAGCATGACCATGTTAATGAGCACACTTGGTAACCCTACATTAATGTACTTCTCACATAGTGCATCTTGCACCAATTGCAATAATGTGGTTCAGTCGTAATTGACATCTTTGTTATGGTTTTTAAAGTTTCACCACTATGACAGTACGAAACGCTTTGTGATAGTACAAATGTCTCAGCAGTCTTTGTTAGCGGTGTGAGGTGTCCGTGCGCATGTAAAGGTTTTTAACGTAATGGTTTTGTTCCAACTGAAACCGTTTCCTTACTAAGCCTGGTGAAGATCTTGTAGCACAAAAGACCCGAATGCTGGCTGAAACATTACAAGAGCAGATTTCTAGAAATGTACTCCGGAAGAAAGAAATAATACCCGGCAGCTAAATATTTCCGCCATCCGTGTATACAAAAAGAAAAATATGCCAGCTCTTCGGAGGTCAGTAGGACGCCAGTTAACCTCTGACCCAAAATGGCAGCAAGGAGGTTGCTTCATTGGCGTGTTCAAGATAGTGTTAATAGCACCGTATGCATAAAATATAAATGAAAATTCACAGAGGGGAAAAAGAAAGAAAGAACGTGCGACAGAGCAAAGGCATTGAGTCTGAGGAAGCAAAGAAGGGAATAGTTTGGCTCTAGCATTAAATCAGTACCTAGAATGACAAGAGTTACAGAAGGGCATTCCATTTCAGCAAGTTTCTTGGCACGCATCGTGATATCTTTGAAAACAACACATTACTAACGGTGAGTGTTTCAACAAATAATGAAAATCCGAGCATGGTTCATGAATACATCGAACTTTGGTTGGTGGAAAAGCAATTCAGCCAAGAAATATCAGATTGTAACACTGGCATGTCACTACGGAAAGCCCAATATCCTTGTCTCAAATCCTGAGTGTGACACATATTTTTCAATTGCGATTCAACCTTCTAATCTTAGCCCATACATTGTTCCAATTCCAACTGCTGCAGCGAGCATTTCAAATTTGATTTTCCTTGAATACTTAGTAAGAAATAATTATTAATAAAGGTTATAATGTGGTATATACGGAAGCATTTTAAAATAAAGTATATTTGAAATAAAATGAGAGCTACTGACAATGTTTGTATTATGTACACATATATAATTCCATGGTATGCATATATTTTTCCATTCCACATAGTTTAAGTTACTAGTTTGCGTCTGCTTGCCGTTAATCAGGTATTTGTCACAACATACGATATTATCGTATGATAATTTGTGCATCCATCCACACCAGATGGCAACAGGCAAAATCACACTCCCCGTCTTCTCTAAAAGAGGGAGCAGCGGAAAATTGTATGTACGGGCGACAACTGTTGACTCGAAAAAAAATTGGTCCTATAACTCTTTTTCCGCTAATGGGGCACGTTACACCAATTTTTAGTCATGAAGGGGTACTTCATGAACAATACTGTTTCTCAGAGCTCCAATTTCCTACAAGAAATTATATAATAAATCAATTTCTACAAACGCCCATCTCCAGAATAGTTTCTTGGAGAAAATCATCTGAATATATTGTACGAGTATGTTGTTTTTTCTGGTACTGTCATTAACTGCATAACATAGAGCTCTCCAGCATTCTGAAATAAAACTCACTTTGGGAATATAATTATATTATTTGAAGATGCACTGTGGTGCCTTGGAAAGAAGATAGGAGCACGAATATCATGATTTGTTTTGAACAATTGGTTCTCTTTTACAAAATGTTCCCTCTCGGAGATCTCCACTTGAAATTACCTGAGAATGTGTTTCTGTAGCTTTAGATTGGGTGTCCAGTTGCCAATATATATTGTGCTCCGCCGACTCCGATAAAGCTTGCTGATTTACTCGGCCGGGGGCGCTGCGCCAGCCGGCAACACAAATCACGTTCCCCGCGGAGATAAAGTGAGAAGCACATTATATGAACTACCGCGGCAGTATCGTTCTATCTCTTTGCAGGCTTCCAACAGAGTTATAACTTATAGGTTTCAAATTCTCTCAGGAATATTTGTTCCAAATTATTACGTGCAATCCCTAGTTTAGACTACAATCAGAGGAGATGGCATTGTAATAACCGTCTAACAGTATCTCATTTTTTGTAAGTTTAGCAGTGACCTCTTAAGAACATTTGAATAAACAATATGCTTGCCACTTTGGATCTCACAATGCGGTTAAATAATTTTGGAAAGTCAAGTTTTGTTAATATTATTCCAGATCGATAGAACACTAAATTGATAGTAGCTACCCTCTACACATTGCTATCAATGACCCTGTTCGGTAAAACCGCCACCCCGAATCTGAAATTCTTGCCATTTATCTGGGAACAAAGTAATGCAGTAGGAAAATGTAAAATAAAATTCATGACTCAATGACAACTTGCGGAGGGGGCTTAGCACCTCGACCGAAAGGCTATCTTTTGTGCCTATGCCTCTGACGGAGAATGGATGAAGCGAATGGATCCTAAGGGCGGCCGGAGTGTTGCTATGACGAGCAGATGACAGGGTCCCTACATTTTTCCAATTAGAAGCACCCTGGCGAAGGTTGGCTTAGCTCCCCTTCCCCCTTGGGCTTGTACCATCTTATGGATGACACACACAGAAACGAGTGGTCCGCCTTCCAATCCGTGGGGACGAGATTTCCAGGGCACATTTGTTCCCCCTGCCGTGCTACTGCCACAACGCTTGCTGACGCTTCCAACCCTAAAAGAAACCTGACGGGATGAAGGGTGAAATAAAATGATTAATGTAACGAAATGGAGGGACAGGAAATCCGGAGGATATGGAAATACTTCCCAGCACTCTCCTGGTGACCCGGGGAAACCTCCGAAAAAACCCATGGGTCAGGAAGGTCGACCACGGGGATCGAACCCACGCCTTCCCGTATGTGGGCCACAGACGTTACCGCCTGAGTTATTCCGCTCGATAAAATAAAATTACTATGAAGAATGGAGAACAAAGTATCTAATCAGTGAATTAAACTTTGAACAGATAAAGTTAAACCAGAACGGAATTGAGTGTTAGGCTAACTGCTATATCCCCCCCTACACATTGGTAGTGGACATTAATGATACCTGAAGTTAAATGATATTGGGAAATCAAATTTAGGAAGTAAACGCTCCAGGTGTGCGGTACCTCCATGGCATTTACCAGTTATGAGGACTGAGGAAAACCTGGAGATACTTCAGTCAGGGAGACCGGTTCTGGCGGGATTTGAATTGCAGATCTCTTGTTCCCGATTCCGTACCTGAACGTGCCTCCGGTGTGAGGGAACGATACCGGCAGGGGAATTTTCCCCCTGTTGTCTTTTGGGAGACGTGGTACAGGCTGCTCTTAGCTTCGCGTGGTCCCTGGAGTCCATTTGAGAGGCTATTTGGTAGAAAAGGAGCAAGCTCCAGTCTCGGAAACCACACCAAAAGAGAAGCAACATGCTGACCACGTGCCACGCCTATTACTACACAGTGGTGATGATGTCTTGTGTGGACGGCAGTAGAGCATGCAGCGGCCATGCGGTGAAACCGTGGCACAAGGCTGTCGTGGCAGGAACTTGCGTTTTCATCTCGTATATAGGTCGCATTGTGCACCATATTGAGCATGTTAGATAAAAGGAGAATCAAGTGAACATGTTTCGATGGCTTGCCTTAACGTCATAATCACTTACTGTGTTTGTGCGTACACCAACACAGCCACAAGCATGTGATGCTCTCTAGTATGTCATGTCACATTTATCAATCATTGTACTGTCCAATACGCCAGAGCGTTGGTTTCAACACGTTTCATCTTGTGTCCTTCCGTTTACAACACAAAATAATATCCCCAGTCTTTTAATCGCAAGTCATAGAAATCATAGTTGAACGTATTTCCTACGTATATTATAGTAGAGGAAGAAAGAGATCCGTAAGTGGATGTGTGGGTGTGTTTCTTGCTTGTGCAGCATAATTCAGAAACTAAGTATTTTAAACACTAAACTTTGTTCAAGCAAATCCCCACACCCCAATCCCTTTACATGGAAACATTTTCGTTGTGTTTTATTTTCTCGAGCGTTTACAGACGGTATCCTTTTTCCCCGTCATGCAACGCCGAGACACCCGCCAGCACTCGCAACTCTGACACAAGCAAGCAGATTAAATGGGGGGACAAGAAATTGGGGAGGTGTAATTAACCTTCCCAGCATTCGCCTAGCGACCCGGGGAAACACCGTAATTTTGTAATACAAATTTACCTTAATGTACCTGATATAATCCAGAAGGGTTTCTGAACTCAGAAAACAATGGAACACACAGGACAGAGCTCAGATGTTTATGCCAGCTATCTTGTAAATAAAGTGTAGGTGTCTGCCTAGGTACATCTTCAAAACGGACTCCATTACTTAATAAGAATAGTAAGTACTACGAAATAAGGGAGAAATTACCTACATGTTCCAGTTACTAAGAAAAGTATCCATTTCCTTATCTTAGGAAAAGTGTGACCTCGCCCATGGCTTGGCCGTAAAACTTCGCGCTAACAAGGAAAGTAACCTAATTCTTTATCACTTCCTATCATATCCGTTATGGCTAATATTTTTAATTTCCACGAAGTGACTTACAAGCGCTTAAAGCCCCACTTTGAGAACGGTTACTCCAGAAGGTACTCACTGCTTTTAACATTATATTCATCTCGCAAATGTTTTCAGAGACTATAAATGTAATAATAAACAGATTATACGGATAACTTAGAGACAAAGTATGTCTTAATGATATTAGACGTGTATCTTTTATATAAAAGGTTCCTTGTTGCCATGTCTTTCAATACTTCATTCTGCTATTTCTTGACTCCTAGATGTGCAAGTAAAAGTGACTAATTCAACTTTTTTTCTAAAATGAATAATTGATTAGCTAAAACAGCGTTGTTCAACGTTTGCGAAAGAGGGAGGTTGGATTTACCTCCTTCCACTGTACGCGGACTTTGCCACCCTTTAACACACAAAACCGCCACTGTAACACATTGTGCTACTGTGGCGGATTTGTTATATGTACATTGCGTTTGATTTACGAAAGCATTATCAAATGTTACGCGATAAACATCTGTTCATTAGTGACTTGTTTGGTACTACTTGCATTTAAGAAGTCTCAATATTTGATAACAAAGTCGAAGTGCATAGCCTTAGAAGATACACCAAGTGATCGTCGCGTAACCTATTGCGATACAGACTTTTAATATAGTTCAATTTGGAGAAACTCTGTTCACAAAGATATGTAGAGCTATACTTACTCTTATACACACTATTCTTCCACATGCTTATTTCTCTATCACTTCATTTTAATCGACATAAGCATTTTCAGAAATTATCTTATTGCTGATTTTCTTGTAGGTGCAAGGGGAATGTGGGAATACAGCAGGCTGTAAGCGATAGCGACATGTTTAAGGGCTGATTGCTATGCGATACCTTTGAAATTCCGTTCTCTTTTCAAGGTCAAGAGATAGAAAACAAATACCATATTCATATTTGAGAAAAGTATAAGTATTGAGAAATTCACACAAATAATAAAGAGTATCTAGGAAATGTTTCACTTAAAAAAGCGCATTTCACATACATTTTCTGTTTTAACCAGGTCTAATTTTTTTTTATTTAATAAGACTTTCTCTGTCTCTCACTGTTTACCGTTTTTGCAAGTCATCCAGAAGGAAGAGGTCTTCTGAGGACATTTTCAGAAAATTCAAGTTATGACTTAGAAACTGCCATGGAATCACTGTGTCCGTCACTGGATACTGACTGGTTGTGTTTGTAATCGTCACAATGAAGAGCTTATTCACCCTCCAACTGACAGAGTGGAGTGGGGAATAGCCGCTAACTACGCAAGCGTCTCCAAAGAGAGGAGGTTGGACATAGCTGAGCTCATTTTTTAAATCTTAGCAGACTTTGTTCATTAAGTGCTGAGATGTGTAATTCCAATACCGATACAAACAAATGTTATAACAACTTTCAACAGGCCTTTCTGGAGTTTGTCTTCGAAAAAGCTTATTTGAAAGCAAAGGAAGGAGCCCAGTGCGTTGATAAGTACAGACGTTAAAGATGACATCACGAAAGACAGGTCAAAATATTTCTAATTATAAACATGCAATTTGTTGTCAAAAAGTCACATTTTCACTACATAATATAAACCATTGATTTTGAAGGAAAAATCTTCTACACAAGCTGCCGCTATGCCATGGCTGTGCACACTAGAAGACCGCTGGTTCAAGAAACAACGAATACAAATGACATAACAGGGCAAAAGAGTAAACATAAAAACATGTACATAGAAAAGCAAGAGAAATAAGCGAAAATAATCGTGATGCTCCCAAAGGGAGGAAAAAGCAATGAAGAGGAAGCAAAAGGGATAGAAAGAAGAGATAAGGAGCAAAAGGAAGAATATAATGCGATAATGCATGCCTCTAGACGAAATGCATCAGTGTAGCGTTCTGCCCCTGGCGTCCAAATCGGCAGAAGTAGATCGAAGTAGACGCAATAGCTCGGAGCAAATCCGGAGTAGGTTTAAAGAAAGGAAAAAAAAGTGCTTGGCACTAAAGATGGGAAAGTTCTGTATAACCTGTGGCATTTAGGTGCCCTTTGAATGTGTAGAGGAGATAAAGTTGGAGGACGTTCTTCCCTTCTAGCTCTCTCCTTTACTCATGTTTGCTGTTTGTATTTCACCTTTTCAATTTCGCTCCCACCCCTTCTCTCCAAATCGTAATTAACTCCATATTCCTTCCCCCATTTTCCCCTCCGACGTTAAAAATGTGCCCGACCTTGGAGTTTAATGCCCATAGGTAGTAGTGATTCGCAGTCCGTGATACGCGTACCCGAAATGGATGAATATGATGCCCCACCCTAAATAAGAAATGACTCCTCTATAGTTCAGCTCTTGGGTTTATACGTCTATTAGTTTCGAAAATTGTAGTTTTAGGAGCATATTCTGAAACTTTTTTTCCAAGGAACTCTAAATGTATTTGGCACAAAAATACTTACCTAATATGTCCCACAGTCATTCCAGTTGTTTTCTCTGCCGGGGTCATGTATGCATACTTGATGTGATCAGCAACCCCGAAGAACACGATGTCACCAGGCAGCGAAACTTAATGGTTTTAGGTAGTAAACAGTTATGGTCAGCAGTGGAGAGGGAGAGGCAAGTAAACACTCTATGCCTTTCTTTTAATGAGCCCGTGACGTAAGCTGCTCTACAGTGACGCAGAACTTCTGGGTTTGTGGCTCTGACTGTCAACCCAGCTGAACAACTTAGGGATTGTTTGTTGCTTACCTTATCGGTGTCTGTGATATGATATTTGTGTTTACTAACAGCTCGCACCTCGTACTACTTGGCAAAGCGTTGAGGTGTATTGACCTTGGCTGTCGAGCGCTACGATCGCTTCTTGTGTTGTTTATTAGAACAGCGGAATAATAGTAACTTGGCGTATAGTCAGTATAAATCACAAATAGATCTCTCGCTCCTGCCGATGAGACCTCGCAGTCCTGAAGATATGATTGCATCTGAACAGAGCGTACATACCCTGCCTCGCCGTGTTTGTGCGATAAGCTCACGTGAACAACTGGGCAGTTTCACATTACGATAAGACTCATGGCTTTGCCAAGTAGCACTCGGGAGTTTTAGGAATAGCGCTGCTATCGCGTTACATTCAAGTAGTGTTTACCAGGGTTATCATACATCTTGAAAACTCACAGATAATCCCCAATATTTAAGGTACTATATTTTGTGGCGTGCTTTGGTTTCGGCGTATCGCTAGTTGACGGCTTGTGTTTACATCAAGTCGGAACCTAACAGTGGGGCGATTATAGAAACTGCCATGGAATCGCCTGTTTTGTCCGTCACTGGATACTGACTGTCTGGTTGTGTTTGTACACGTCACAAGCAAGAGGTGATTCATCCTCCGACTGAAAGAGTGGAGTGAGGAATACCTATCCGCTAATTACGTAAGCATCTCCAAAGAGAGGCGGTTGCACATCACTGATCTAGAGCATCTTTCTCCCTTCGAGTACCAAATTGTCTGCCTGACCATCACATATCCGGAAGTGTAACCTTTATTTGTAACATTTTTACTTTCTTTACTGTATTTACCTATGCAGAGCGAGTATTGTATTCCATCCAAAAATTGTATAAAATAGATGTGTGTGTGTGTGAGAGAGAGAGAGAGAGAGAGAGAGAGAGAGAGAGAGAGAAAGAGAAGAGCGTTATTAAAAAACGAAAAGTCCGTTAGTACCAAAATTGCTATTTAAGTTCGCTCACCCAGGTTACCCGTTATATGGAAAATGCTTCGCTATTTTTATTTTTTCAAAAATGGCTATAGCGATTTTCATTAAATTGGCATTATGTTTAAGATATATCCTTGACAAAATGTATATACTGATTTTTCTGTGAGGTCTTCGTTTGTATAATTGGTAAACCGTAAGAAATGGAGAAAATCCCACTCCACAAAAAATGTAGATCTCGTTAAAGCACACAATTTATTTCAAGAATTATTTTTTGGGGTGTTAACTATTTCCAACATATTTTTTATTGTTTTGAATTTTCACACACTTATACTGTTCTCAAGTGTAAAGTAACTATTTCTCTCTCTCTCTCTCTCTCTCTCTCTCTCTCTCTCTCTCTCTCTCTCTCTCTCTCTCTCTCATTTTTTGTGTTCATGAAATGAACTCGGGGATACAAAGCTATTACATCAGCTGCATGCTTTTTAAAAATGTCTTTACGTACCTAATCCTTCTTATACCTATGCACACCAATATGGTAAACGTGTAATGAAGCTTTATCTTGATCAACAAGAACTAGATTAGAGTTACTTTTGATTAGAATAATTTGTAGACGAATAAGTTAAAAAAGGTAATTTTCGTCGTCACCATTTGATGGTGGGCTCATAAAATCCAAAAACCAAAGAGCACCGCAAGAGCAAGAGCAACGCACTTTGAAGTATCTAATGCGCTTATCATAGGATGGCTAGACAAGGTTCGGGGTATGGGGTGGTGTGCTTATGCCTCTGACGGGTCGGCCCCGGGAAGGGAGGGGTGAGGTGAAAGGTTACGAAGGGTGGCCGGACCTGAGGAGATACGACAGCAGAGAGCAGGTCCCTAACGATTACAGATCCCGGTGGCGGCTAGTACCCCGACTCACCTCCTTCCCTGCGGGCTCAGAGGTCCCCTGGGGCGCCCGGAACTCGAAGACCTCCCTCGATTCGGAGGACAAGGATTTACAGGGAGAAAGCACCTACTATATACATTGAAACTCTCGCCGACGCTTAGAAACCTGACACAATCAAAACAACCAAGTAGATGAAAGGTGAGGTGAAATGGAGGGACAGGAAATTCGGGGGATGTAATTATCCTTCCCGACATTCGCCTGGTGACCCGGGGAAACCCCGACAAAACCCATGTGTCAAGAAGGTCGGCCACCAGTAGTGGTCATTTATTAAAGATTAAACAAGCCACTAATCTGCAGGGATTTTTGTTTCTGGGTTATTAATTCAATAGCATAAAAACCCAATCGTTAAAAGGTAGTAAACGTCATGAAGCACAAAATACGATTTTTAGATAATATGTAACATACATGCTGGCTGTTAGAGAGGCTCATACGCAAAAGCTTCCACTGACAGAAAAATTCTCGCTTGAATCTCTGGTAAACAACCGTTGTATGTGCCCTTGTCGGTCCTTTTAAACGATTCTCTACGGCCGACTGAGCATTTCAGTGTTGTACTCGTTTTCTCTCCCCATTTGCTTGCTTTAAGTTTGAAAAATTGTTCTATAAATGCTATTTAAGCTTCGGCGTAGTGACAGAAAGTCTTTATGAGGAAACGTGTGAATTTAAAAATGTTTGTATAAAGAATTTAACAAGTATATGTGTATTTCTTCTGATTTAATGTTTCACTTGAATTATGTGTTTTCTTTCCATAGTACCAGACCTTATATATTAACATAGATGAGTGTTATAGAAGCGTTGTTGCTGAAGTAGCCTAATCTACATAGTTGGGACTCGCGTGCAACAATAGATTTTTGCTTAAAGAAATACTAATTTCAACAAACTAGTTGTGCGAACCGATAAATCGCAACTGTTGTCTCTTGTCTTCTCTTAGTTTAGTATCGTTATTTGATTTACAGAGAGCAGCTTATTGCGTAAACGTATTTATCAAAATAGTGTGAATTTTAAGTAGGTATGAAGTCAGTCTGTAGCAAAATTAAAATACTCTCCATTTCATGAGTAAATCTAGAGAAAATCAAAATACCATGAGGATTTTACCATTCTATTTAATGAATAAAAGTAACAAAATACTAGTCGGCCACGATACGAGCGCGTTCTGTGGGAAGAGGAACCAAAACAGTTACGGAACAAGTGGGCGGGACATTGGAATGGAGTCACGTAAAGAAAACAACCGAAGTTGCATGTTGTATTCA
Source organism: Tenodera sinensis (assembly GCA_030765045.1). NCBI lineage: Eukaryota > Metazoa > Arthropoda > Insecta > Mantodea > Mantidae > Tenodera > Tenodera sinensis. Next base: position 263,325,021 of record CM060964.1, read on the forward strand.
CTAGGCTGAGGCCTACAGTTGTAGTGATGCTTTCATTGTGCAAATGTACATTCCTACTCCTCTCAGATCGCTAACTTTGATGGCGTTATATGTTGACAAGAAAACAGTGGCGCCCTCCTCCAAACACAATCATCGTGGCCGATTAATAATAAATTATCTAAATAAATTATTGTCAATTAAAGTAGTGAAATATTCGTACTTATACTCGTTCGAAACTGAGAGCATGCTTAAAACTCAAACATAAGAAAAGGTAAAGTATAAAAAATAAGAGTAACAAAAAGAGACCCAGTTTTATGAAGAATGGTGCAATAAACCACTTCGGAAGATACAGTTTCTGAAAATATAGTCCAACCTCTAAACAGAGTTATGATCAGCCATTGGAATTACATGATCTGGAAATTATTGTAAAACAAGAGCCAGAAAAATTATAGAGCCCAAATGATAAATGTGTTATTTTAGACAGTGATACCAAATGTATAGATACTTTAAAAAAATAATTGATTAAGAAAAATAAATTAAACCTTTAAAAATAGTAATAATGATAATAAATATTGTAATAATTTTAAATAAATAATGAATATAGAGAGAAAACTAACAAAAAAGTGGTAGCCTCACGGATGGGAATAGCGAAGCCAACGGTTTTCATCGCGTCGCTTGGGTTCTCCTAGGATAGCAACGAACCTTGGTGGACAGTCTGTCGAAGTGTACAGACCTACATTTTGTTTTCACATCAAATTACTTAAAAACCAACGGACATAAAGTGAGTGTCTTAAAGTTTATTTGTGTCTGCAAATAGTGTTGATTGGTTGGTTGATTATACGAGAATACATATATTGGTCGGCAATATCTCCAGTGAAAAGAGTAAAAAGTCGATGAAGTCGGTAAAGATTGCTACTTCAACAGCCATAATTGTTTGACATTCTAAGTTTCCAGCCGTATTATTGGTTGAAAGTAATATGACACAAAGTAAGTGAAATAATCATAGAAAATAGAACATTTAAAATCCACATTTTTGTATAACAAACTGCATATTACTTAATTGAAAGTCTTATATGAAATGGATAGAAAATTCTTCTACTATTAGCGTGTAAAATACCTAGCAACCCCATCATTGCCGGCAGGGTTGCCAGATCTACTGATTTTGCAGATCTGCTTTTTTCCAAATCTACTGATCTGCTGCTAAAAACTGAACGCACTTCAAAATCTCCTGCTTTTTATGTATTTTCCATTTTAAACACAACTTTAACATTTAACCTTAACATCATATAATTCGCTCTGCCGAAAAAGATTTTCAGGCAAGGCATTTCCCTCGTGTATAAAAACAAAGGATTAATATAATCACCTGTATACATACTTAAACAGTATACCACATCTGTTGTTTCCACGTTGTGAACTATCCTTGACTGCTACATTAAACCTGAACGTTTGAATTCCATTGAAATAGATAAAGTTGAATACAGAGATCCAAAAGTATTTCTTCCTGTGGAAAACATGTATTTTGGTGCCAAAGTTCAAATATCTCTGACAAAATCATCCCTGTCCGACAAATATGTACAAGTTTTCATTAAGTGATCCTCTTCTTAGTGTTGGAAATGTTGGAACCAGCTAAAATTCAAACAGTTAATTCAATTGCACCACTTGCTTCTCAGTTTCCTAATTTGGTGAAAGCAGAAGAAATCCAATAGATAGATACAGAAGGAGGTTATTGCGCATTACTGATATTGCATGTGGCAGTAACTCTACAGCACAAGAATTTTGGAGCGATTAATATATTTTATTAATTATTATTATTGTCATAAATATGTGCACATTAAGCAAAATTCCGGTTAAAAATATCTACTGTTTTCTCCTGCTTTTTTAAATCAAATCGTCTGCTTTTACTTTGGCAAACATGGCAACACTGATTGCCGGTCTTATATTAGGCTCTTGATGTTGGGCTTTGTTAGTTCTGCATTTCTATGCCATGACTCGCACATGCTTTCAGACTCGAAGAGTGTAGAGAATAATAATTACAACAAAATTCCAGTTGGGAATGGAAATCAGGACCCTTGGATTTAGACGATGATATGCTAAGCACTTGACTTCAGAAGTAAACCCCAAAGTGGGGTTTTGAGACTTGGTGGTATATTGTCATTACTTATGCATATAAAAGCTGTTACTGTCTGATCTTATTTTTATACCTCAGTTAAACATTATTGGTCACGAGTTCAATGTCGGAGTTCATCTAATTTTCACCAATTACGAATTAATGACCAATTTAATTCAATGATGAGACTGCATCGGCCCATGTAAAATAAACGGGATTGGCGTGCGAGAATTGTTGACAATACCTCGATAGCACTATTTCGCGTTTCGCAATGAAAATTATTAATAATGTTTTTAATTTTCGCCTTGAATTTAATTTAATCCTTGTTAATATCCATACATTGAGTGCTGAAATCTGTGCCAATAACGATAGTCGTTTATTTAGAGTTAAACTTGCAACGGTTACTTTTTTTCAGAGTACTGATTTGTAATTGAATGCAGAATGATTGACAAGACGACGAAAAGCGCTAAGTGTGAACTAGTTATAAACAAATGCACATGTATATTAACATTTGTATTTTTGTGCGTTCCCGATTAATTTGGTAAATAAATTATTAGCTTCGGTCGCTCATATATATGTTTAATAAGCTTCTGATTACCTGTTTAACTCCTTTTGCTGTTTTTCAATTAAACATATTTATGTCAGAATATACACATACAAACATACTACTGAGTTTAACATTTTAACGAAAAGTATTGCCTATGTTGACAGCATTTTTGTTTCTTCCCAACTGGAGCTTTTTTGTTATTAGTTTCTGTCAAATGCTTAAATAGCCATTTGTGAAAGAACAACTTTCTTTCGAACAAATGATCCATTTTCATAGAACATTTTAGAAATTTGAAATAATTTAAATGAAATTATGACACTTTACCTATAATCTTGATCTACATTAGTTGATATACCTACGTCTCATATCAATGCTGTAAATGCTTTTAATACGACTTATACCTATTCAAGATAGAAATATGTGCACTGATAAAAGTGTGTGTTGCATTCACATGTTTTCCCTACTCACCCTTCTAAAAACTGTACTTCAAAAGTCTTCTTCTTTATTCTATTTCTTTTTAATCGTTATAAGCTTAACTTTTACATGTTTCGTTGTAGATATAAGAAGAATACAGCAGGCTAAAACGATAGTCACATTTTTAAAAATGAATTGCTAAAAAAAGTCGGTGATTGTTACAGATTTGTATTTTAATATGGCATTAGTCAAATACACGAAAATCGCAACTTTGTTATATGCACGGCGGAATTGTTTTCTATTGAGAAGTGTGATTTAAATCCTTAGTGACAAACTGTTTTTTGTTCGTTTTAATGGAAATGTTCTTGGCCCTGATACCAACATTTGTGGTGAAAGCGCACCAAGTGTCCGCAACAGTGAAACACCTTCGTTCACTGTCGGGCATGGCAGAGGTCAGCAAGGTTAAGAAGTTCTTTTGGAGGGCGTTGGAACTAACCAGCTCTAAGATTGTGAATTGAACTTGCGATTGTGAATAACGAATGACATTCGTGCTTTACGTTAGATGTGCCCAAAGTTACTCGACATCCGACCTTTGAGTTAAGGGAAAACTAGGGATGGAAATGTAATTAAGTTGCTTGAATCAAAGGAGGCGTCGAATGTGACATCTGGTCAGGTTGCTTGCTTTGCTTTGCTTTGCTACACACAGTCACAGATGGATTTCGTGAGTCCTAGCCAATCAGGAGCTCCGGCAACTGTGTCGCTTCCAATAATAAAATAAATTTTTAAAACCCCTCGTAAGTCCTAGTAGTCGAAGCGAATTATTCCACCTTTGCAATTCTAATCTGAATCGGTTTCGTGATCTGCCTCCTCATTCCTTAGTTTTCTTTTCTATTCGTAGATTCTGTCTCTATTTTGGGGAAGTGACTTAGAACTGGTTGCATTTTTCTATTTATTTGCTTTTTTTTTAACTAAGGGTGATTCTTATATAAAACTTAAGTCACCCACTTGTGGATTCCATTCTGTTCTGTTCCTCTTTGCCCGCCTTTTTCGTGCTTCCGCACGTTCGCGTAATCTTCGGAATGCTTTCCGGAACATGTATGTAGGTACCCCTCCTTTTCAGCTTCCATTGGGCTAATCGACTCAGGTAGATTCGGCATGATTGCAATGTCAGTGGTGCGTATCCTATAGAAGGGCAGGATATGTGTGTGCGTACTGTTTGTACGTATGTACAAGAATTTGACCACAGGGAATTGTTGTTTTTGTTGTTGTAGTGTTTAACGCCCGCTTTTACTACTACGGCACCGCAGGCGGTGACACTGATGATACATGAAGATGGAGCACCGGTGGAATGAAAATGGCGGGGGAAACCGGAGTACCCGGAGAAAACCCGCCCTGACGCCGCTTCGTCCACCACGAATACCACATGCGGGTCCCTGGGATCGAACCCGGGCCGCCTAGGTGGTAGGCGAGCGCGCTAACCGCTCGGCCACGGCGCCGCCGACCACAGGGAATGTAGGGAATTTCGCTTATTACATATTATGTGGAAAAAAATCGCCAGGTCTCGCATTATGCACTCACATGGATTACTTGTGGGGTTATTAGATGTGGAATTCTACACCTTTATTCCTGCTTGCCGAAGTCTTCCCAGAAACCTTTTTCCTTTGTACTGAGTCATTGTCAGCTAAAATAGCTTCCATCCTGCCATAATTAGGCACATAGTCTAAAATGTTCAATGCACACAAGGTGCTGGAAGTTTCCTCATCGGATAAAGTTTTACCAATTTGGAATAAATGTCTATCATCACTAGACCTCGAACTTCTAGCTCCTAAAATTAGTTACCTAAAATAGGTTCTATCACAAATCAAAATAGCTTCTACAATTGCAAAAATAGGTGAACAAAAACTCACATTTTCTTTATTTTCCATTACAAATTAACCGAAACATTTTACTGTATTGTATATGTCCATAATTAGAGTCGCAGTAAACAACTAACACCTTTTCTAAGTTTTCCATTGAGACTGCACCGCTTGTCAGATAACACCATCTTGTAAGCCGAAAATGAGCATTCCACATCAACTGATGTCACTAGAGCATATTTAAATGTTGATATTAGATGCAAGGGATCAAGTGTTTTGCCAGACAAGATGTCAGCAACTGTCAGTCCTGGGTTTGTTTGAACCACTGACTGTTTCAGAAACTTTTTCACCAACATAATCAGGAACCAAGTTGATTTTTTCTGTCACCTCTTCTACCAATTCCAGTTGCGTGTAGAAGGCTCTAGAGCATTAACAGTGCAGACTAGAAATACATAATGTGATTTAATATCATGAACAATTGTTGGGTTCTGCAGAAGCTCTTTAGCTGCTCACTGCATCCTCCCCCAGTCTCAAAACAACGTTCTTACTGTCCTCCATTGTTCACTGTGATTGTTGTCAAGGCACGACTGGCATACAGGCTTACACAGCGTTTCCGTATTACGAAGTGAAGAAAATGAAAAATGTAAAATTAGGTAAAAATAGGATCTAACGTGAACATAGGTATATTTTTAGGTTGTACATAACCACCATTTTTTAACATATATTTCCATAATGAGTATATACACAACTTTTATGTTTTATATATCATGAGGAAAAATAACAGGCTTTACCCTAAAATCCGAGGTCTAATCATAACAAATATATGAATGCATAATTCCTTCCCTTCCGACGGGCATTGAACCACGTGTGTCAACAGTCACGAGCACGCTCGTGTCGGTCTGAATGGCTCACTTGGCTAGACGCCGACCTACTGATCCCAAGGTTTTATTTCACTGCTAGAAATTTTAAAGTGGAAACAAATATTTTCAGCGCGCGCGCATACACACATAGACACACACACACACACACACACACACACACACACACACACACACATACACACACACACTCACTCACTCACTCACACACCTTTTGTAAAAATGCTTGTATTTAGATTCGGAGGCCCCAAGATATATATTTCCAGTGAAATCTCGATATTGAATTTTTAGGTAGAATGCAATACTCCCCTCTTCCGGAAGCAAGTACGCAGCAGAGAAAGTAATAAGATCGCGTGTAGAAAGGTTCAGATTTGTAACTGTGTGTGTGTGTGTGTGTGTGTGTGTGTGTGTGTGTGTGTGTGTGTGTGTGTGTGTGCTTCGGAAACAAAAGTGCAGAGCACATTTGAAAGAAGACAATGACTAGACTTGGTGTCCGTAACCCACGCTATAACGCTTTCACTACTGTCCTTGCCCCGGATTTTACACGGTGGCTCTCTACCATGAGATTTCGGTCACGGTCTCTGCAACTGTTTATGTTGAACGCTAGACACCGCCACCGCCACCACTACACTACATGTTTTGGTATTGATGGATCGACGACGACTTCAACATGTTACCACAAGTGTGCTGCTGCGTTTCAGAACAAGCAGCGAGAGAGAGTAAGGCTGGGGTGGAACTTGGTTCAAACCACTACCAGGTGGTTCGTACGACCCCGATTTGAACCAATGGTCAAACCTCCGGCTAGGTCGTGATGTTTCAAACTCAGCTAAGTGCCATTATGACACAAATACAAGCCATTTAATGTGTTGTTCTTTCTATGGTTAAGATTCAAAAGCAGTTAAAAATAAAATTTGATGTGTTGCATTCACACGACTTTCATTTCAAACTCTTCTACAAACTGTTACAAAAGCTCATTTTTCCATCCACACTCTGTTTAATAGAGATAAAGCTTTGATTACGCATTTACACGTTTCGTTGTACATATAAGAAGGGTACGGTACTAGGCCATAATGATAGTCAGATTTTACTTTCTCTGCTGCATATAGTAAGTAGGGAAGTAGTGTATTCGACCCAAAATTTTGATGTCGAGATTTCACCGGAAATATATGTTTTGAGATCGTCTGAATAAAAAAAAAAGAAAAGATAAACATTTGTACAAATTATCTTGTTAATTTTCTTGTGGGTGTAATACGGTAGGCTTTGAGCGACAGTCAAATTGCTTAAAGCTGGTCGCTATATGAAGGCTTTGAGATTCCGTGTCTTTGCACGGCTAAGATATAAAGATATAATAAGATATAAGTAACGACTTTTCATTTGAGAAAGGTATTTGGATATTTGAGTATTGGAAAACTCGCACAACTAACAAGGAACATCTCCGAAATGGTTCACTCCACAAAAAATTCATTTGAACATAAATTGTGTTTTAACGACATCTACATTTTTGTATAGTAAGATTTGGTCTATTTCTTACAGTTGACGAGCTATGCAAAAGTCATCAGGAGCAAACAGGAATATATAAGCAATAGCCAAAAAATTCAAAATATGATTTCATTTGTCAAAAAATATCTTAAACATATGGCATTTTAATCAAAATCGTTTGAGCCGTTTTCGAGAAAATCAAAATTTTCGAAAACTTTTCTATGTAAATGGTAGTTTAGGGTGGAGGAATTTTCTCTAAAATCTTCGTGTCGCATTCTTGAAAGATATTAAACTTAAATAGAAACTTTGGTTTTTAACCGACTTTTCGTTTTTGAGTTATGCTTTTTACAGACATAAAGGCACACACACGCGCGCGCTAACCTTTTTCTAAAAATGTTTTTTTTTTAATTCAGGGGGCCTCAAAACATATATTTCCGGTGAAATCTCAACATCGAATGTTTGGGTTGAACACAACACTTCCCCTACTTACTCTATGTAGTAGAGAAAGTAAACATGTGCATATATGTACATATCTACTGTTACCTAACTGAAACCTTTTCTTCACCGGATTGCCAGAAAATGTGTGAAGAAACAAACCTTTGTATGAATAATAATTATTCTTTCAGACTAGATTTGAACCACGGATCTTACGGTTGCACTCCACCCCATGGCAACGTGCCGGTACGACATTAAAAGCTGACTCGCATTTATTCTGGTAAACCACAAGAAGATCTCAAATCAGTTTGAGGCAACGCACTCCATTGACCACTTACAATGTAGTAAGCACTATAAGGCGCGGGCTTTTAGGTAACCTCTATTATATCAGTCAATGATGATTAACCAATTTAGTAGGTGTATATTATGATTTAGAATACGAATAGATAAAGGAAAGGGTATTGGAGAAGTCTTTATGTATATTAATAATGGAATTAGACAAGGTTGTCCACTCTCACCATTACTTTTTAATATATATTTGGACGATGCCATAAGAAAATGGCAAAATGTTTTAGATGAATATTTTATGATAGACGAAATGAACATGAATTGTATATTATTTGCAGATGATCAAGTTATAATAGTCTCTTCAGAAAATCAATTGCAAAAGGCAACTCATGAATTATGTAAAATAATAAGACAACTTAAAAATATCATGTCCGAAAGCAAAGTCTCTGGCTTTTCTTGGACCTTATCAAAAGAGAACAAAAATTGTATTTGGAACAGAAATAATTGAGCAAGTGAGCTATTTTAAATATTTAGAAAGTATGATCACACACAGGCATAACATGGAAATAGAAAAGAAATTAGAAAATGTCCAACTTTCTGTGGTACAATAAATAGATGGTTAAGAAATAAAACAAGGAAAACAAAATTAACATTTTATGAAAGAGTCGCAGTACCAACGTTGATTTGTGGATCAGAGCCATAGCTTTTAACAAAAATGAGGAGAGAAAAATAGAAACAGCCGAAATGCGGTTTCTTGGAAGATTCGTAGGAGTAACGTTAAGAGATCAAAAGAGAAATGAAGATATCAGTAACGAATTAAGCATTTTCAGATTAAATGACAAGATAAAGGCAAAGAAATACTACTGGTTTCAACATGTAACGAAAATGAAGATAGATTTCCTAAAAAGATGCTAAATTGTATAGCTATAGACCGCAGAAGTATTGGAAGACCTAAACAACGCTGGAGAGATAATGTGCCATAAATTTCTACTCGGGAACGGGACGGGTCAACAGGCCCAAGCCATGCTGATGCTGATGATGCTGATGCTGCTGCTGATGATGATAATATATTAAGATTTCAGACCTCTTTGTGGTTTACCGCGAAAATGAGGAGTTTAATGTTGTGCCACCATGTTGCCATGATAGCTTAATCGGTTAAACACAACAACCGGGCGAAACCCGGAAGATCCGGGATTCAAATCCCAGCTATGACATTGCACAGTTTAGTCTGATTCTACCTTTTGTGGAAGCGCTCTGAATGTAAATGATAATGTTCTCAAATTGTGTGAATGTTACATATGTATAAAACTGTTACCTCTAGAGTTGGATTTCATTTATTTATACAGTACTGAGGGAAGAAATATCTACTTGCAGAACGCAGTAAATAAATAAATAAAGGCAAGAACACGACGTCTCTGAAGACCAGCACAAAATACAAACACGTATACGGAGAGTCGTCACTTTCTGGTTTCCCAGGTCGCGTAATGACTGAGGCTTGTGTGCTGATGTTGGCAATCCTTCCCGCGGTTTATTCGCGTTCATTAGCATGCATGCATACATACATACATGGCGCACCTAATTTCGTTCTCGCTGGCCTTTTCTCTCAATGAGCCCATTTCCATTCGCCGTGTGTACCCCTTACTTGTATTGTGCTCTATTCAGAAACAGGCTGTGAAACGTGGATTCCACTCGAAGACACGTAGGATCCATAGACGCTTCATAATCGTCATCAGAACTACATCCTCCCAAAGGTTAAAGCACATATGAACCAGAGCTCCACACATAAAAGAATCATACTCCAAAGCCATTTGATTAAAAGGTGGAACAATCTTCCATGAGATGAAAAATTGTAATGAAGTAGGTATATCGGAAGGTGTACCTTTCTGTCACCTACCTGTAGTAGGTGAGAGGAAGTGTTGTATTCTCTCCAAAAATTCAATGTCGAGATTTGTACGGAAATATACGTTTTGAGACTCCCTGAATCCAAAAAGAGCTTTTTAAGAAAAAGGTGTGTGTGTGCGTTGCGCGCGCGCGTCGGTGTGTGTCCGTGCGTGTGAGTGTGTGTGAACAGCATAACTCTAAAATGAATGGTCGGCCAATTACCAAACGTAGTATTTAAGTTCCGCATCTTCCAAGGAATGTTCCCCATTCCAAACTACACTTTAGATGGAATCTTTGATTTTCTTAAAAATGGCTCTTAATGATTTGATTCAAATACCACATGTTTAAGATATTTCATGGCAAATGAAATGTAATCGGGGATTTTCCGGGAATAGCCCCTGAAATCCTCTTCATTTGGATGACTTTTGCACAACCGGTAGCTATAAGAGTACACAAAAAATGTAGATCTCGTTAAAGCACACAAATTATGCAAATACTTTTATGTGACTTACTTTAACCACAAGATATTCCTTGTTATTGGTTTGAATTTTCCATTATACTTTTCTCAAATGGGAAGTAGTTATTCTTTTTTTTTTTTTTTTTTTTTTTTTTTTTTTTTTTTTTTTTTTTTTTTTTTAATTTCACTTATTTTTGCTTGTAGTGCCAAGAGAATGGGATTTCAAAGCCATCACAAAGGGATGAGCGTTTAAAATACTTGACTATCGGGCCTACTCTGTTCCGCTATTCCCATTGTATCTACAAGGAAAGATGTAGTGAAACCATTTCTACAAATGCTTATCTTGATTAACGTTAAGTAGATAGAAAAAATAGGTTATTTTAAGAATAGTTTATTGAAGAATGGGTGGAGAAAGTAATGGGAGTGCAACACATCGGGCTTTTAGAAAACGATTCGCGTGCGTGTCTGTGAACAGCATAACTCAAAAATGAAATATCCGATAAATACCAAAGTTGCTAGTTCAAAGTTCAGCATCTCCCATGGGTGCGACATGACTACTTTCAAGAAAATTACTCCTCCTCAACTACCCTTTACATGGAATACTTTTCCAACTTTTTTCTCAAAATGGTTTTAACGATTTTAATTATATTTAAGACAATTACATGACTAATAAAATGTATATCTCGAATTTTTGCACTATATTTTGTGGTGTGCTATGCTTTCGCGCGTATCGTGGGTTAGTTGACGGCATATGTTTACACCAAGTGGGGATGTAACAGTGGAGCGATTATAACTTCATACATCTATGCAGTAAACAAATGATCATCGCAAACAAATTGGGCGGTATAATAAAAATTAGCCGCCATTCAAAACTGGCTATTTCCAAGCGTTGCTTGGTTTCGTATAAATAAAAAGTTCTCCTCAACCTCCTCGCGAGCCACTGTGCGCTGACCTTCATAACCAAGCAGCTGCTCAAGATTTGGTATAAATGAAAACAAGTCGCTGCTTGGTATTTTGGAGCTCCTCTGCAGCTAACTCCACTTGCTTGCTTTCAGTTGATTGCGTATGGTGGGTCTTGAACGGAATGTAAAAGTTTATACAAGGCGCATTAATTCTGATATGAACAAATATAAGCAGTTTAAAAAGGAAAACACGGATTGGCTTGGTCAGTTTTCTTCCGGAGTCCAACGAAAGGCGCTGTGAAGCGCTCAGCAACGCGGCAAAAATGCGTATTTCTTAAAGATGTATAGGAGATCCTGGTTTTGAAATCGGCGTTGCTGTGGATGTTAGAAGCTGCAGTATCAAATACCTACTTGGTCGGAAGTTGTACACGCTATCAAGGAAAAAGCAAGTCAGTTCCTTACAACTGCTACCGCTCTTCGGGACGCCAAAAGGGAATGGGCAGAACAATTTACGCTCCCTAATGCTACTGGGCAGTAGATTGTATTCATTTGTTGACTAGACTAGAAAACATCATACATCCGAATATGAGTACATTAATAGGAAAGGACTTTCTAGCATAAACGTACAGGGCACGTGCAACGGAAATGAAATATTTGTGTTATTGCTACACACTCGCTTCTGTCCACGATCCCAGGATATGGAAAAATTCAAGTGCCGACACTGTCAGTGCATAATCATTAGGGAATTGGAGTTATGGTATTGCACTATGGTTGATGACTATGTATCCCAGAACAGATACATAGCTCACACAAGGTGCATTACAAAGGAACGGCTAATTGAACCATAGACAGTGATTACTATTTTACAAATTAAGATAAGATTACCCACCCAGAAAATAGCTTCAGTGATAGTGTGCTGTGTATTACATAATATGGCCAAACACGTGAAAGAAGAACACTACCACTTACCTAAGGCAGTTGTACCAGTAGTAGCTGTTGCAGAACATGAAGCAGTGCGCCTTAGAGACAGGTCACTGAAGAAGGGATGACATCGCAACAGTAATATATTTGGGTCAACTCTTCACATCACTGTATTCATAAGTCTGCATTTCAACACAACTTTTAAAGATTTGTAAATCTCGTCATTGTCATTCTCTGTCTGTCAGTGTTAATATCACCAGTACTTGAGGGGGGGGGGGGGGCAATAGGGAAAGAGCGAGCAAGTGGAGATGCGAAATATAGAGAACAGCAAGTGCAAATAAATGAGAGCTTACAGAAACCCTAAATAACTGATTACCTCAAATCTAATGTATATCTTTTCAATTAAAGATCTCCACTTTGTCGTTCACTTTCTTCTTTCTTCAGTGCCAGTGCTTCTTTTGCAAGCTTCAGCACTTCAATTTTCAGTTTGTCTTTTTCTTCCTTTCTTCCTTTTGTTTTAAGTACTGTCAGTTGCCTCAGTAGTACCAACCTCTGCAGCTCTCTAGTACTTAATCCTGCTGCCAGTAGCTGATTTCCCACTTTCAGAGGTTGACACTCGACATACGTCACTTATGATGGGTTCCTGGAAATCAATTGCTGCTGAAGTTAGGGTACTGGTGCTAACCCAATCTCTAGTCCTCCTGGAAACATAAGGGTGCACATAAAATGGATGTTAATAATAGCATGAAGTTAATTTAATATTAATAAACAATGCAAATTATGCCTCTAGTTTTCTCTGATTCTTACCTGTCATTGTTATGGAAGGATTTGAATCTGCCTTGATGTCTAGGAGTTCCTTTTCCCATTCCTTTAATACAATTAGCGTATTGCTTTAGGTCATTTTTAAGCTTCAGCCTTGATTTCAAGTTGCTCGTCTTCTTAAACACCTGACCATCTGTGAGAAGGGGAGTTTGAATTCCTCCCCTAAATGCCGTTTAAGTGTATTTACCGCTGAAGCTTTTCTCCTTTTGCTCTCTGGTAACTGAGCTTCAATAAATTTATCTTGACTGATTTTCAACAAACTCCACAAAGTGATTTTTGAATACACTTCTTTCCTCAACCATTATACATTTATTGTAAGCGTAGCGTAAAATGATTGTAATGTGTAAGCACTCGCACATCCTGTTGGATGCGTTTATCATTAGCTGAAATTTAGTCGTTCTAATGTTACGATGACGCAGCGATTGCATCACAGCTGGTACAAATATCCTAAATAGAATTGTGACATCATAGTGATCCTCTTTCATTGCCGGAAGACTGACAATGGAGCTAAGCATAATCATCCTTCGTGCAATTAAAGCTGAACCAACTAATGTTACTAAATAACCAATCAGCATGCAGTGTTTAAATCTGTTAACAGCCAAAGAAATTGCTGGAAAAAACCTCCGCTATTATTACTGTAATAACCTATTCTCTTGCATCCGTGCCTTAATTGATGACAACCCTGGCTACAGTTATATTAATTTCGATATTTTTGTACATGCAAATTTTCATCGCCTGGTTATAAAAGTGATCAATAAAAATAATGCAACAAATACGAGAAGTATATGAGTATAAGAAATACAACTACAGTATTTCACTTGGTAGGTGACAAGTTTCCTATTACTAGTGTATAAAGGAAATCCAGAATTGAATTTGGAGAGGAAATGGAGATTTGCAAGTTAAGCGAATCGCCTGTTTTTAATTAGGTAGCCAAACTTCTGAATTTATTTGTGTAGTTCAAATCTATATCTTTATTAGTTTTATTAAATGCGAGTATGCTTAACATCAATTTTATGAGATACATTTTAAAAGCGCAACAAAGATTTAAATCGCCATAAAGGCAGCAGATGGGCGTGTTTGTTTACTCAGTTGACTTGATGAACTGCTGTACACCGAGCCGTTGCTCGCCGAAGAGGGCAAGTTTTTATTTATACCAAACTGGGAGCCGCGGCTTGTTTCTCACTTCCTTGTGTACTACCTGGCAAAGCCATGAGGCGTATCGGAAAGAATGTGAAACTGCTCAGTTGTTTACGCGAGCTTATCGCACATACACGGCGAGACGGGTATGTACACTGTTCAGATGCAACCATATCTCCAGGGCAGTAACGTCTCATATACCAGCAGGCGCGAGAGATCATCTATTTGTGTTTCATCACTGACTATGCGCCTAATTACTGATATTTCGCTGTTCTAATAAACAAGATAAGAAGCGATCGTAGCGCTCGACCACTATGGTCAATACGCCTCAACGTTTTGCCAAGTAATAGCAGTGGCTCGCAAGCCGCGGCTAGTTTTTATTTACACCACCCATTAACAGGTGCTAGGAAGGTGATAAAACTGTGGAATAAGTACCACGATTGGTTTAAACACGCTTCGTAGCGTATTACTGGTCAGAAGTAGAAAGATATAGTAAGATTGGAGTAATCACTGTAATAAAATAAATACACAATGGTTAATTAATGATTCATGAGCTGTCCACGAAAGTTTAGTATCTTATGCACAAACGAAGAGTTGCTTTTAAAGGCCAATGAGTTTAAAATATATTTGTTTGTGGATTTTTTTTTCTTTTTCTTATTTTTTAGCCGTCTAACAACATAAATAGCTGCACACTCATAATGAAATTATGTATTGTAAGGTTCGATGCAATCTGAAATTAATAAAATTGTTTTCAAGTATTGTTTATATTACTATTTAAATTAAGTAAATTCAAGTTATTGTAGAATGAATGCATAATATTATTATTATTTTAGTGTAGTATATTTGTGCTATGAAGGAAATTATATAGGGTGCTCAAATTTAAATGAAAATGTCTCTCTTTCTGAGATCGACATAGTTACAAGCTGTGAACTAAAAACAAATGCCAACTACTTCCTTTTACATTTGAATACTTTAATTTAATTTTACTTAATAAAGCGTTTGCTCAACTGGCTGAAGTAGTTAATGTTAGTAGGTTTATTTGTATGCTTCTCTTAAGACGAATTAGAATGAAGAGCAAGCTGGGAATGACAGTTGTTTAGCACCACGAAGACCGGAAGTCGTAGAGCTGAAACAGGAACAACCTCAGTCTCTGTGGTCGGTAATGAAGGATTAGTTTCTAACCAGCCCCGGAAAAAGAATAAGCACTAAAGCCGGGCTTCCCTAGTACATTACTTTCGGACATAAATCGGTTTGAGTGTAAAGTGATGTTTTATGTCTGACGGAATTAAAAAACCTCTTTCTTCACACTAACACCCAACAGCTATTTTGCAAATACTCGGCTTAATTCTGAAGCTCGTTTCTATCTGTTAATTGTGATTTTTCGCAAACAAGAAATCAAGAAAAATTATTTGTTGGGAGGGTCGTCTCCTTAGCGTGGCGCTAGCGCTGCTGCTTACCAAGCGGGAGACCCGGGTTCGATTCCCGGTACTGGCGTAGGGACTTTCTCCCGCTGGGAAACCTGGTCCGGAGTGCACTCAGCCTCGGGGCCAATTGAGGAGCTACTTGAATAAAAAGTAGTGGCCCCTGGTCGAGAAGACCACATAACCGACCGGGAGGGAGCGGGCGCTGACCACGTCCCACCTCCTATACTGCACCCCACTCATGACGACTGTGCTTGACAGAGGTGAGGGATGCAGCGGTCGGGGGTAGGCCTGTGCTACGGGGTTGCATTTTATTTGTTGGGAAGGAAATAATATGTAAGGAATTTCAGAAGTAAAAATTAATGTATGCACTTACCTGACTTTCTTTGCTCACTCTTGTTCAAACTATTCTTGAAAACACTTTTCTTCTAGGTATCTACTTCATATGAACTGAGATAGGCATTTGTAGAAATGTTTTTATTACATCCTTCCTTTTATTTTCAAGGAGTATTTCATATTACATTATCAAGAAGTGATTAATTTTGAATAAAAATTAATGCTTCAAAATGCTTTGAAATAATTCAATAAAGTTTTATGTGTAAAATATGTTTTGTGCTCTGAGAGTGGGGAAAAGAGTCAAAGCGACCAGATGAAAACTGTGAATGTTTTTATTTTCACGGATCCATTGCCGTAAACAAAACATCTTTAAAAACCAATCTTTCGCCATAACGAAACCTAAACTTCGTATTTTCATAATATATTATGTAGAATTAGAGTAAGAGTGGACTCTTTCAAAAGGCAATTTTTCGCGCTAACGTAAACAAAAAGCCTAATATTATTTTACTTGTTGAAGGTTATGGTCACTATACTAAATATTCATATATTTCTGTTAATATTGTAAAACAGTTACACAACGACTGCTGTTCTCTCTGTTGGTGCAGGATGGCTGAAACGAATTCCTTCTAATAAACTGTCCTATTATTCTGATTTCCTCATAAATTAGTTTTAAAAAGTGGAGTAATATAGGCATACCGCATAGGGATTTTCTAGACAACACTGTGCCTATGACGGAGTGGAATTACAGTGAATAAACGTGCTCTAAGCCTTACGTACCGAACTTTAAAACATGCAGCTGCATTGTGCGATGTTGTAATTTAGTGCTTGATTACTCCAAAACAATGAAAAGTTCAACAAAATTGCTAATTGATTATTTTACTTCTACGTGAGTACTATTCTTTCTGAAGAAGCTTGATCTAAATACATGGAAATATACTCGCTATTGTTGTACTTTCTCAAACATTATTGTAACAATTTTGGCCAAAAATCCCAAATGTTTAAGAGAACCTCTTGCATTGAGAAGCCAAAACATTGATTTGGAGGCATACTTTCGGTTGTAAGAAAATTTGGGCTTATGTAAAATTGACGGTTCATTCAGGAATTATCTACTTATGAATGTACCTTTATCTGTTTTGAACATTATGTCAAATATATTAATTTCATCTTTGAAAACAGAATGTGGCGTTATGGTTGAACAGCGGCCCATGACAGAAACTTCACCATATACCTACTGTGCTTGAAAACTGCCCTCCTTTTAATGGTTAAAAGGACTGATTAATACAGTTTTGATAAATTTAAAGTTCTTTCCTCGATTTAAGAAGGGAAGAAAGTCAATAACTTATACCTACAGTCTTTTCGCCTGTTGTTCTAGAACACCTGCTTTTGTTCTGGGAGTAAGAACGAAGAAGGTAGGAAAGAGAAGAGTATAATAAAATATAAAGAGGATTAAATCTTCTGTGAGTTTCTGAGATGAACAAAAACAAAATAATAAAACAGAGAAAAAGAAAATACGAACAAAATAATTAGGGAGACGCAAGCATAAAACAAAAAAGGAATAGGTATATAAACTACTGAAGAGAAGACATCTGCGGATGGTTGAAAAATAACATGAGAGGCAAAGAAAGGGGAAAGGAATTAGGGAAACAGAAGGATATAAATGTTTCCTAGAAGCCGTAATCAACATTTTCAGTGAACTAACAGGTACACATTTAGGGAGGTTAACTGTGAAATACAGAAATTGCAGAAAACATAAGTCAACGGTTAGTTTTGATATATTTATTGTGTGTGTGTGTGTGTGTGTGTGTGTGTGTGTGTGTGTGTGTGTGTGTGTGTGTGTGAGAGAGAGAGAGAGAGAGAGAGAGAGAGAGAGAGAGAGAGAGAGAGAGAGAGAGTGCCTGATAATATTCGAGCGAACGAAATACAGCTGACAGGGAACGAGCTAAATAAGTAATAACAATAACAATGGTTCTCATTACGACTTATACCTAAAGTTAAGAGAGAGAAAAATAGAAGTTGGAAAACATTTCATTATGGTCGTATCCACTCTGTACGCCCTTTAGAGCAGAGAGCAGCGTACCCATGTTAATTAGATTTATGTTGTAGGCTGCATAGCGTCGGCCGAGGTGATTGCAATTAAATAAACAGGCTAATGCATGCACATGTGATTGTCTTACTTCAGGTTTTACTTTTTTTTCTGCCACTTACGTATAGTAATAGAGGAAGCAATGTACTCCAATTAAAAATTCAATATAAAATTTAATCATAAGTATATTTTTGAGGTTTCCTACATTAGAAAAAGGCCCGTACGCATATCTGTCTTTGAACAGAACAACTCAAAAATGAAATACCGGATAAATGCCAAACTTGATATTTAAGATCAGCTCTTCCAAAGATGCGACACAAAGATATTGAGTAAAACTCTTCTATCCCAAACTGTTCTTTACATGTTTCGTTATTTTTCATATTCTCAAAACTAACTCAAACGAGTTCGATTAAGATAGCGATATTTGCATGACAAAGTGTATATGTTGAGTTTTCGCAGACAATCTATGTAGTCCTGTTTGCATTCACCTACTGTTTTCGCAAACAGTGTGTCCTGCTTATTGTGAACGAATTTGTAGATACACTTTAGTGTAACTGGTAAATCGTAAATAATGGACATAAAGTTACTTCATAAAATAGATATACTACATAAAATAAACTTACTAACACACATTAAAACATTAACCATTTCCGAGATATTGGTTTGAACATTGAGTGGCCATTTATTTATTTCTCGTGATCATGCAAAGACTGGAATTTCAAAGTCATTATATACCGATCTGTTTTTAAAGACTCAGCACTCGCCTACAGACCTGGTAAAACCACGAAAAACTCAAGATCAGAAGCCGGTCCGACGGGGAACAAACCCGGGCCTCCTAGTGTGAGTCTCACGGGTTATCCGGAGCCAACTACCTCAGTCTCTAAGTATTAACAGTTGTTCGAAAAGTGTAGTAAGTATAGAATAAAAATGTCGGAACGTACTGCAAAATATATTGGAGAAACGAAACTGAAGTTCGGATTGGTTTTCTTTACACTGCACAAAATGTTATGAACGTTTGCATAGAGATGCAAATATGGCTTTGGTTAAAAGAATCAAAAGTGCCAATTGAAGGCTTAAATACAACCTTATTGGACCCTTTTGGGTCCAATTTTGATTATGTATTATGTTTCATAAAATTTCGTTGATATTTTTTCATTTTAAAGTATTAGAACCAACTGTAGCTGAGAGAATAAGGCAAAGAACATTCTAAGTGTTTACCTCAGCGAGAAAGTGAGTGAGAAAGTAATCAAGCAGAAAATGACCTTTTTTGTGGTTATGGTGTTCTGTTTGTTCATGCTCTTTTAATAATATTCGTCATAATAAAAGGGAAGTAATTCCTGCGTTCTGGTTGAGTTTCCTTTCTATTTACCACCATAACTTTTTTTTCCTGCGTATTTGCAGCGTTTATTGTCTTCATTCGCTGCAGGGTTTCTCACGTTGTGTGCATTGTGCCAAACTCCGCTTGTAAAGCTATAGTTCATTTTAGAACCCATTTGATTTTCACAATGCTCTAAGTCCTGCAGTATTACTTTCTCTATGCTTAACTAAGGTAGAGGAAATATTGCATTGGGTACAAAAATTGGATATCGAGATTTTACGCGTTCTGAGATCCACTGAACCAATAAGTATTTTTAGGAAAAGGTTCATGTATACGTGGGTGCGAACAGAATAACAATTCATATGGTACGAATAGTTTGATAGGTAAATATCAAATGTCGTAAAGGTGCAGGCCAAGATGCTCAAGAGAATCATCCATTCCAAAGTATTCGTTGCGTGGAAATAAGTTCACATTTTCCATTTTCTTAAAACTGCTCTGGGTGATTTTTATTTAAGTAGACTCCATTTGAGACATTAACGTGATAAATTAAATGCATATCTTGAATTTTCTGCAAATAGCCTGTAAATTCTCTTCATACTGATCGCATTTTATGCGATTTTGTATAATAGGGAAATCACAAGGGATTGTAGGCAAAAACTTAATGTAGCAAAAAAATGTAGAGCCCATTAAGATACACAAGGTGTCATTTTTTTTAGTTGCGTCAGTTTTTTTATAAATAGTCCGTTTTGGATATTTTTGCTTAGTCACTTCACATGCTTTCTTTCCAACGCAGGAACATTTTATGCTACGACTAAACATTTGAACGCTGTTTTCTGACGATAATTGTAAATAAATACTTATTCCTTAGTTTGAAAACGTATTATGAATAACGTAACGTGGATAAATGAATAAATTTGTATATGAATACTCCAATGACTCCATGACAACTTGCGGAGGGGGACTTAGCACCTCGACCGAAAGGCGATCTTTCATGCCTATGCCCCTGACGGGGCAATCCCTCCGGGAAGATGGATGAGGCAAATGGATCCTAAGGGCGGCCGGAACATTGACACGACAGAGCAGGTGGCAGAGTTCCTACATTTTCCAGTTAGAAGCACCCCGGTGGAGGCTGGCTTAGCTCCCCTCGCCCTCTCGGACTTGTACCATCCCATGGTGGCCCAGAAAGAAGTGCTCGCCACGAGATTTCCAGAGTGCATTTGTTTCCCCTGTCGTGCTGCTGTTGTCGCGACGTACGCCGACGCTTCCAACCCTGAAAGAAACCTGACGGGATGAAGGGTGAAATGAAATGATCAATGTTACGAAACGGAGGGACGGGAAGGTCGGTCGGCCACGGGGATCGACCCTGGGACATTGCGAACCCGGGACCACAGACGTTACCGCCTGAGCCGTCCTGCTGGGTTGAATACTTCAATATTTAACGGGCATATTTACAAAAGAAAATCAAAAAGGGAAAGAGAGTTTCATAAATACTAAATTTTCATGCGTAAACCAGGTAACTTTTAAGGATGCAAAGTGAATATTTTCGGTAAAGATCGCTCGCACTCCTCGCCCCAAAAAATAACCCTTTGCATGGAAGAATTAGTGTACCCACAACCTTTCAGAGGCATCTTTTTTTAACCGAAATAATTGTCACTTTGGTGACAAGTATGCAAAAACTCCTTTGTGTTGGAGTATCACTTTCAAAACAAACAAAAAAAACATAAGGTTTCTCTGGTCGTACAGTCAAACAATGTCAGTAGGAGGAAAATCTTATACGCATGTAATGTTTCTTCATCACCAACAGTCTAAGCTGGCTGTTAACAGCGTTTAGTTGTTACTAAAGCTTTGTTTTGTATAAAAGCTTTAATGATTCTTTAAAGTCGACAATAATAAGTGTTGTACAAGTCACGTGGTGTTTTGAAAATCGATAATAAAATTGATTTGGCTAGAGAGTAAATTAAAACTAAAGCATAAGTAAAAGGTTTAACATTACACAAACTTGTGCCTCCTCTTATGCTTGAAAGCGATTGGAACTGTACGGTTTCTCGGTAACCGGATTACTTACATAAGTAAACAAAACTATGTCCTAAATACTCATACCTACTATTGAAATGTCGGATATGCCCTGGAACTCTCTTTGTTTCAACAAGAATTGCAGTAATTTCTAAAAGTTCTTCGCAACAGTGTCTGGTTGAATCCTGTCTTTGCACGCGTTGCAAGTCGCGAGTCGACTTTCTTGTGCGATGTTGCAGCTCATTGTTGTAAACACTATTAATAGTTAACTAACTTATATATTTAAACGAGCAATTCTTGTATCTATATAAATATATTCTGCGCAACTTGGAAAGGGCTCTAACGATTTCGATCAAATTTTGTATTCAGATAGGGTTTTGCTTATGAAGTTTATCTATATAGGTGTCATTCCTGAGAAAACGCGATTTTACGCGTAACAGTCACAATTACTTTAAACCTTATTTTGGCCATAATTTATCTGTTAATGGGCCAATTTCAACAAAAAAGCCAGGATATTAAAGGTATCGTCAAGAGCTTTCAGAAAACCTAAAGAAAGTTGACTTAGCTTTATTAGTCTACGCGTAACAGTCACAATTAGTCGAAACTTTATTTTGGCCATAATTTCTCTCTTAATAGGCCAATTTCAACAAACAAGCCAGGATATTAAAGGTCTCGTCACGGAAACAGCTTCAACAATTAGGTTGAAAATTTATATTTAGTTAACATTTTGCTTTTCAAGTTTATCTAAATAAGTATCTTCTCCCCCCCCCCCCCCAAAAAAAAAAAAAAAAATTAAAAAGACGGAAATGAAAAGAAAAGCCGAGCGAAGCTCGGTCGTCCAGGTACTATAACTCTAAAACGACGAAAGATTCATAAAATTCGTAACAATTCTCACCTCTCAAACCGATCACATGTGCCCTTAAAAGCAGGTAGTATATATGAAAGCAATTTGCTGTTACTTATTGAATCCGCCTCGTAGTGCAGATAAACGAGAGAGAAAGAGAGGACTGTAAAATGATATGCAAAATAAAGACAGACATGTTGAAGACTTGCGGAATTCGCCTGAGGTTTCGACTGTGCTATCATTGCACAAGGAAGCGCAGCAGATAGGTTACTTGGGTAAGGAAGTGAGGCGTTACCCTGGAAACGCTCACCCCAGTTGCCGACAAACTTGCACAGGAATAGAAAGAGAGGAAGAGCTTGTTTAAAGATTCACTTTCCATGACCTACCTCATCATTTCATGTATACTTTATAGTAAAATGTGCTACATAATACATACGTCATTCGATTTATCCTTAAAGAGGACCTACCATTAGCAGTACCACGAGATACTTTCACCTGTCAAATTGGGTTTGAAATTACAAATGGCAAGCGGTTCAAAGTGGAGATGTATGTATTTCTCTCTGCAGCGCAATGAATAAAGTTATTCATATCAAATTTTGTATTATTTTCACTATTTACCTATAGTACGTAGAAGTATTGCTTTCCACCTAAAAATTCGATATAGAAATTTCACCGCAAGTGTACGTTTTGAGGCTCCCTGAATAACAAAATCATTTTTAGAAGCAGGTCAGAGAGTGAGAGAGACAAAGTGACAGACCGTGAACAGAATAACTCAAAAACGAAAAATTGGGAAATACCAGATTTATTATTTAATTTCATCATCTTCAAAGGATCCAACACCCAAATTTTCATGAAAATTCCCCCATCACGAACTATCTTTTACATGGAAATTTGTTCTTTATTTTTGATTTTCTCAAAAATGGCTCTTAACGATTTTGATCAAAATGACATGTTTAAAGAGTGTCCATAACAAATAGAACGCATATCTTGAATTTTCTGTGTACAATCTGTGAAGTGCTGTTCATTTTGGGTGCCTTTTGTATAACTAGTAAACCGTAAGAGATCAACATTTTACTACACAAAAAAAATACCAAGTTGCCCACTTCACCCGGCATCGGGGTAAGTAGACATAGATTGTGAGGTAGGACATGAACTATTCTTGCGCATAAGGGAAGCTGCTTTCATTTCCTCCCTTTCTGCAACGCATCAGTTTGCCGTGAAACACTACAACAATCGCAGTTCACATGAAGGTAATTGTTGGCACATAGTCATAGTTGTAGCGAAATCGCTTTGTTCGTTATAAGGATAATTGTTATATATGTCTTTAGTAATATGCACTAAAGCTGTGCTAGAGAACTTCACTCCTTCATGGACAGAAACGTGACTTCTGCGCATACCGCCTTTCAGGCGAAGAGTGCCACTGCGCATCTAAGGGAATTGCTCATGTCTTACCTCACGATATATAACCCTTCGTGCGTTAAAAGAGTTGCAGAACACCCCGGGGTAAATTCAGTCATTGGCGTGAGTGAACTTTGTTCTGCTTGTAAGAGAAGCGAGCGGGAACGGAATTTCTCAGGCTTCAACTAGCGTGTGCAGCGCATGATAGTAATAAACAAGAACAGTCTTAGAATATTTTCCACTTCACTTACAGGACTTTATTTTACAGGGAATAAACCCAGCCCTGTATATGCTGCTATTGTCAACATTCCAGATTCCAGATTGTAACTTGCCGTAACAAAATCCTTGCAAACATGAGGGCACGTAATGTTTCGTTAGCATTTCTTTGTTTCTAAAGAGAACTACCAACGCTAAATATGCATTTATACAGATGCTTCTAAAAACGAAACTGGTTATGCTTATGTATAGTAGTCATTTTGAGTACACAATAATATACACCTTACCAAAATGCTATATGGCTTTTTCCTCTGAGCTTTATGCCATCAAGCGGGCATTTCAAGATATTAAAATAACCAAAATAACTTCCATTTTCTAGTCCTAACTGATTCTCAATCTGCTATAATGGTTATAGAAAACCAAAATATTAAGAACACAATAATAGAAGAAATTTAAAACCAACACACCCAAATACTGAGGGGATCAAAACATTTTACCTTAGTATGGACCTCTTCGCATCAGGGAATTTCCGGAAACGAACAAGCAGACATCGCAACAAAAGAAGCAACTCGTTTGCCAATGCAGGAAGCAGATATCAGTTCTCCACATACCAATGTGGCCGTACATCTCAAGACAGCGTTATATTTTAAGTGGTTATAGACATCCAACAAGCAAGCCCAAATAAATTAAGTTAATCTTGCCGGGGACCATACTAGCCAAGAATAAGTTATCACTCGTCTTCGAACCGGACACACCGCCCTTATCCACGGTTATTTACTCAGTAAAACAGCACCTTCTCTCTACAGAACTTGTAACGTCATCATGACTGTCAAACACTTAGAAGAATGCCAACGACAGCGAATAAAAGCTAACGTAGCCCGTAAAATAACAGAAGCGCTTGGAAATCATATGTACTGTAAAGCAATGTTGTATTTTCGTAGCATTACTGAACTTTGTAAAAAAAATCTAAAGCAAATAGTAAGATAGAAATATTACTACACTGTAAAGTTATCGCGATCTGACGCATAAGTTAAAGCGACAATAAATAAACAAAATGTTTTTAAAAAGTGTGAAATAGGCCTGTCGGGATGTTTATGGTGCCGAGGCGGAAGTTAAAAATCGCCTGGTGCAAATACAGAGAGGGAACAGTGCTGCGCTTTACTACGTCTCCCTCCCTCTCCCTCGCGGGAATCTGTCTCCAGTTTTTAGGGAAAGGGCATAGTCTCATCGACGCGGAAAATTAGGAAAGGAATACTCGAGGAAGAGTAGTGAAGGAAAATGGAGTCAGAGAGAGAGAGAGAGAGAGAGAGAGAGACAGAAAGAGAGGAGTAGCGTTTCTTGGGTCCTCACGATAAACGCCCTCAATCACATATTTCTTCTCACCCTTTCCTTCCTTCCGCGACGTGGCGAAGAAGCAAAGAAGAGAGAAGAGGGAGAAAGCCCAAGGCAAGCGTGTTAGGGATCGCCATGAAGGCGTTTCTGCGGAAGAAAGGGCATTACTTTAAAGTGGGCGAACCTTGCACCAAATATTTGTTGTGCATTAACTGATTAACATTATGTGTTATGTGTTATAAGTGAGATATTCAGTTAATGTATGCCGATGGAGATTAATCCACTACTCCAACAGCAACGTCACATTGCAGCATCATGCATTCGACTGGAATTTGTAGAGTGACCCTTGAGGATAACATTTTGATCAGAAACCCATATGATATTTTCGCGTAGGTACTACTACTACTACATACTGGTAATGTATTAGATTGTTCCTCTTGGGAATCAGATGAAGAGAAATGGAATGTTAATGCTGTTACACAGGCTGCGGTAACGAGATAACCTCCTGGCAGAACTACTGAATATTGGCGTGTCAGTATCAAGTCATATGATGGTGTGCCACAGCACTTCTCTTGGCTTCATATCTTTAAGAATTACAGTACTCGGCATGGAAGGAACTGAAGCCGCAAATCACACAGTTCTCCATTTTCATAGTCTCTCCCTTACTTTCTGCATGCTTGTGTTCGTTTTCTTATTTCTTTCAAAGCCTCTTGGAAACTATTACCAATGTGTTCCAGCCCATGTGAAGTTCACCTAGTTTTCAATTTTAAGGACAGACTTATATCATAGTGGAATACTTGACGCATGTTTTGTACCATAATTACCGCTGTAGATTAGATAAGAAAACTAAAATACATACTTACCTATTATTTGACATACGGAGTAAAAAGACATCGCATAGTTAGTATCTTCTATAGGGTGATCCATATAAAACTGAACACTTTTGAAAACTTCTAATTTTCCTCTGGAAGGTAACAAAAAATTAAAATTGAGCTTCATCATCTCAGTGGCTCTGGGAGAATCTATATTGCTTTTTTGTCTTTGTTTTAAGTTTAACATCCTTTAACAGGGTAGGTCATCACGCTGCTGAATTGAGAAATACATATTCGTTTAGGATTGCAAAACTAGAGACTGATAACTAATTAGTAATGGACAGTAATAGTCATAAGGCAACAATGAATGGTAGGTGTACTAAACTTGCTCGCCTCTGTGGTGTGGAGATAGCGTCTGCCTCACATTTAAGAGATCCCGAGTTCAAATCTTTGTTGGGGTGAGATATCCGGATAAGATTCATTTCGGGGTTTTTCCTTCACAAGTCTTTCGTTTAAGAAGGTCGTCCTGTATAACGGACAGCGCAATGTATGAGTTTTACAGCCTGTATGTTTTCACGTTTTGCGATTTGCAATACAGAAAGATTGCAAGAATGCACAGCTATTATTGTTTTCCTGGCGCTCCATTGGAGTTCCTGAAGCCTTTCAGCATCTACTAGGTATTTTACGATCACTCGCAATCGGATTCCTTCCCAAAGCGGAAGTGCAGGCAATGCATTATCTTCATACCACTGACATGAACATGTTGAACATATAATACGCATTAAAACCACTCACGTCTGATACTTGAGTTTTATAAGCAACTAACGTTCAGGACGTTAAAAGCCTGGATTATGCAATAACCACTTTTCTTCTCCTTTCTTGATACCTTTGCTCATGTTACTGCCATCTGCATCTATAGAAGGCAATATCGCAACAGATAGAGACAGCCTCCACAAACAGAAGAACAGTGATAATTGTTGTTCTTCCAGTGTAGGCTAAACAGCAGAATCAGACTGAAAAATGCAATGTCATAGTTGGGATTTGAATCACGGCTATTCGGTTATTCGTGCCCTTACTCTAACTAGCTGTAACATGCCAGCAGGACACTCAAGTTCTCAACTGAGTCACACGGCAGTGGCTCATGAACAGTATAAAGAGAGTATCAGAACATATAACGAAACCCGAATGTATATGAAACAAATAAAAAAGCTAAAGCGCATTTTTGTAACTCTTCGATTGCCGTAACTTTAATTATGTAAGGTGGCTCTTTAATAATAACAACAGCAACAACAACAATAATAATAATAATAATAATAATAATAATAATAATAATAATAATAATAATAAACTTCGAACTTTGAAGCGTAGTAAATCTAATATGAAATATTCTAAGGAGGATAAACACAAAAACATTATCCTGTCACCATTGTTACCATTTCTTACGTGTGCATGTACCATTTTAATGGAAATATAATGTAGTTATTGTTTCTAAAAAACGTTATAAGAAAATGTGTGGACTAATGCTGTATTAAAATAAAATTAAAATGTCCGGTGTTTCAGAAAAATTACGAGTTTAATATAATGATGTGTTCCAAATTTTGTAAACCTTAGCCATGAAAAACAATACAATTATCGCAGACTTTGGATTTTGATTTTCAGTTATATTAAACAAGTCTATCGTGCAGTAGCTAAATATTTCCTCCTGTAAGATCCTATCTGAAAGTTACTGTGCGCAGCGCCAAGAATGAATGGTGTTCTGTGAATGAAACTATTCATGCACACTCTCAGTGTTTTGTAAAACTAAGCCCCACTGTTTCTCCAGCAAAGCAACAAAGCAATGCCTATTTTTATTTTCTCTGCTGTCTACTTACGGTAAATAGAGGAAGTACTGTATTCTACCAAAAAAATGGGATACCGAAATTTCACGGGAAATACATGTTTTAAGATTCCCTGAGTCCTACCACCCCCTCCCCCCCCCCCAAAAAAAATAATAATTTCACAAAAAGATGTGTGTGTGTGTTTGTTTGTTTGTTTGTGAATAATTTAACTCAAAAACGAAAATCATTGCAATATAGAATTTATAAAAGACTACGTAAAACTGTTAGTAGATTATGTAGTTAGTTATTTTGTAAAGTTTATTCACCACTTCCATTGAACATTGTAAAGGACGAATAATGATATTTTAATTCTTTGTAAATTATCAAACTGCACCCCTAATATACAAGTTATAAAATAGGGTTTAATTTGTTTAATCAGTAAATGAAAGATATTTCGTTTCTTTTCTAGGGTCGGTGTAACCGAGAGAAACCACCATGCAAATATTTCCATCCTCCTCAGCACTTAAAAGATCAGTTGCTGATTAACGGCCGGAATCATCTAGCCTTGAAAAATGCCCTGATGCAACAGATGGGACTGACCCCACCAGGTCAACCTTTAATTCCTGGGCAAGTTCCTGCTGTGGTAAGTACTTCTGCATTGCGATATTTTTTATGAAACACAATTCTTTATAAAAATAACCCAATTTTTCTCTCTCCTTGTCGCTGTTAAGTCTCACACTTGCAGTCCTGAAAGTTAATTGCGTGCACCACTTTCCTGTCAATTCAAAAGTTATCTTGTTGAGCACATAATGCATATGCTGAAAGAGCTTAAATATGTTGGTTCTCTGCCACGTGATTGCAGCAAAACAGGACATTTTTGCGTATCTTTAGAGCTTATCAATAGCCTGTCCGATTTGCCACCTCGGCTACTGCGACAGCGCTTATGGACGAACTGTGATGCGGATAACGAATAATTGACCAAAACATGCGCATGGCTAAACGATGCGAGAAAACACTCCACTTGCATATCTCCAAAATCATGTTTTATGTTTGTTCCGTTAATAGAAAGGAAAAGCAAGCTGGAGGAAAGGGTCACCATAGTTCGCTGCTGCGTCAAAGTCTCGGCTCCCCTTTCTCCGCGCACCTCCTCTATACTTGTTTAGCAGAGAGAGAGAGAGAGAGAGAGAGAGAGGGAGAGGGAAACACACTAGGTCTTGAAGCACACGCATGCGCAAACAAGCTGCCATGTAGTAGATGTTAATTTAACAAAATAATCAGACTTCAGTAAGACGTTCGTCTTATTCGCTTTATATGTTTAAAAAATAAGATCTTTACTATCGAACAAAATAAACATGTTAAAACATTATCTTGCATATAAAACATTTGGGAAATTCACTGTTGAAATAATTTGAATTTGGCAGATAGTTGAATGAGTTCTTAAATATCATAATTGCAACTTCGCGTTTCTATCCCACTTTGCAGCAAATCATGAAATATAAACAGCAATTTTAAGTGCTCTGTTCGTCATAAAAGTAGCTAAGGTCCCTTCCAATTTATTCACGCAAAGCATTGCTAAAATATGTCCAGAAAACTACGTATTTCATGTTATATAAACAGACATAACGCGAAAATGTGCTAGTATTCGTAATGTTAAAATTTCATGCAACATTTAATTTCTAAGAGAGATTTGGCAATACCACATTAAGATTAAATGGTGATTAAATTCATGCGAATTGAGGTAGAAATACATTACAGCATTATTCACACAATGTCTGCGCAACTGATTAGTGAAATAATAAGCCATATATATCTATTCGTCAAGAAGCTAGATGGCTCCACATATTTGACACAAATTATTTTTTTCGGTGAAACGGTTCTTTATTGACAAAAATTGTATTGGACATACTTGTTATACTCATTATGTAGAACCCTTGCTTAACGGGTGGCTGAAGTAGTACCTTCCACTCTGTGTGTGTGTGTGTGTGTGTGTGTGTGTGTGTGTGTGTGTGTGTGTGTGTGTGTACAGGTGTTCTTAGAAACGCCGACAACGCTTGGAATGTTGTGCGGGACGGCAAACTAATTGGTTTTCAAATAGGAACCCCTTTTCGGAAATGGACGGTTTGGACGCTGTAGCGCATCGAAGTATGAGATGGGTGTATGTTCATATTTCGTCAATAAACCCAACATCGAGCTGTCTACATTACAAACGGGCTTCGAACTGTGTACCTCCTAAGTTATTGCAGAACCTATATCGGCGGTGGTGAGCCTCATGCACATGACCGAATTCATGAGGTGGTCTTCGAAGATTTTCAATAGCTCCATAGACTCGAGCCATGAGGTCCTCCGCTGATGTTACAGAAGTGGTATACACCATACACTTCATACAACTCCACAGAAAATAGTCGAGAGGTGTCAGATCTGGCGAACGTGCTGGCCATGGAATTAGTCCACCTCTACCAATCCATCGATTTGGATATGCGACGTTGAGGTGATTCCGCACATTTACATCAAAGTGTGCTGCGGCTCATGGCGGCCATTTCAGCAGCTGTGTACTGGTAAGTGTCGCACTGCTGTTAAAAACCGTTACTGTATTGGAAACTACACAAGTAACCAGTAGGATGGGCACCAAGGACTATATGGAGGAATTTAGCACACTCGCAGAAATGTTATTGCTCCGGTCGTTCGTCCCAGTACACAGATGGCTAAAGGGTTCCATACATTCCATATCAAGATACCAAAATTAATCTTAACTAATTGTCACAACCGTTCGTTCTCGAACTTACACTCTCCAGCGCCAAAACCGTGCATTTTCGGACAGGGAAAACCGATCCGTTTGCCATCCCGTACAACATAGTAAGCGTCGGTGTTTTTTTTTTTTTTGGGGGGGGGGAGGGGACTCCCAGTGTATGTATAACATCAAGTGAAAATTATTGGTTCATGGGTACCCGATCATCCCAATACCGAAAAATAAACCTATCATAAATAAGGCTTTCCTCTTGTCATGTGAATTTAGGTATGTCGAGATCTGTCGTGCGTTAATTTCATTACATTATTAAACTGAGACATGGTGTTTCTTATACTCTTTTTACTATTAGTGAGTGTACTGCACAGGTGGCGAAAACAGAATTCACGCGTCACCTTGACTCTTAGGCGCCGTTCCCTTCTATCTGGCTATGCCACTGTTGCGGAGTTATGGAGCACGTGTTGCACATTTGGTGACACTCGCAGAAATAAAGTATTTTCGCCCCCTTTAGTGTATATGTTTCAGCAATATGAGGTTGTCTCATAAATTCATTCGTTTTTCGTTAGTTTCAACCACTAAGAACACCTGGGAGCACACCTCACCCGCAGCACAGCTACGACAGAGTAGTTCCCCCACTTTCTGTTTTAGGGAGAAATTCTCAGCTCGAAATCGAGCAAAATACTCGATTCGTTACTGCATCTTCCCCGTAGGCATTAACATTTTTCTACCGGATTTTGAGGCGGTTTTGCCCTTACGATAGTAAAACAGCATAAAATGTCGGAAATGTTCCTTTTTGCTTACCATAGTTTGTAAACACAAGTTCACGCTGTTCCGTCCAACGTCAGTCACAAACTATGATAACTTGAGTGTACAGAGGGTTCAGTGTTTTCAGTCGCTATAGATGAAACTTGCGAGCAAAACGAAGGAACTTAAGAGACAACCTTATAACATAACTCAAGGTTAAGTACAGAAGAATACGTTAAAATTCAACTGCAGTTAATTTGCTTCTTGGAAATTTTGAGCTTTGTGCTGTGCTCCAAAAATTATTCCAGGCGAAGGTAGCGTTGTTTCAATCTCACCATACGTAATTTGCCTCTGCACCGAAAAGAGCAATATGTATATGAAGCCTTGAAAAAAGGTTCTACATAGTCAATTATAGCGTTTTCAGACATAGAAACTATACTCCCCAAGTCCTTAAGTGAACCACAAAGTGTATGACTAACCAAGAAACACTGAAACGAGGGAGGTGCCCATTTTTGAATACATGAGCGAGATCAGGGTTACGGCCGCGCCGTAGCCGAGAGGTTAGACCATTCGCTTCTTACCAAAGCGGCCCGAGTTCGATCCCAGGCAACCGTATGTAGATTTGTGGTGGACGAAGCGGTGCTGGGGCGGGTTTCCTCCGGGTTCTCCGGTTTCCCCGTCATCTCATTCCACCGGTGCTCCAATTTCACTCCATGTATCATCAGTGTCACCGCCTGTGGTGCCGTATGTAGTAAAAGCGGGCGTTAAACACTACAAAGAAAAAGAGATCAGGGTTTTAAAAAAATGCGCTTCTATCATAAGGTATAATTAGAGACTTCTCTATAAAAATACATATTTGTGTGTGTAGAGTTAGTATGAAAAAGTATTTCTTCTAAAAATATGATGCTGCAAATATGGCAAAAATACCCTTTTAATAGAAGCTATGTGAAGAGAAAGTTGGGACTAAGCTATACATTTAAGTTGTATTTCATAGCGATGAACCAGAGGAATTTAAGTAGTATTTTATTATTTTTTTTTATTTTTTTTTTTATTTTTATTTTTTTTTTTTTTTTTTTTTTTTTTTTTTAAACAAGCTGGAATTTTCGTCGACAGTTTTCAAACATAATCTCATCAGTATTTTAATATATGTTACCGTTTCGAGCATTTCAACATTACCTTACATGCGTATGAAGCGTTCCAGTTTTGTAAACTTCAACAGATTTTGTTTAGAAAAAAGGCAGAAAGAGCTACTCCATTCTACGTGGAAGGAAACAGTATCACATGGCGTATTGAGTATTGTTTAGGGGCCCGTCAACAGCTAGGTCATTAGGGGTATCACATGGCAGCTTACGTCAGAGATCTACATGAGCTTCTGTAACTTTAAGGAATGTATTTGACATTAACAACTTAAAAACATACCCTCTTTTACTAGCATTGGGGATACTAACGTTGCGCCCTACGCAGGGATCACACGTCACTATCCCCATTGCTAGCACAAGAGCGTATGTTTTTAAGAGGCCTGATGTGTTGAAACTGTAGCCGTAATATTTCTCAGAAAACGCTGGAGTTGTTGATGTCAAACAGCCACACTAGGTACTATGCAAACAAGACCGTGTGTGCGCAGCATAGCATGATTTAACAGAATGTAGTGCACCATTAACATTCGGGACTGTATGAGTCACGTTCTAGCCCTTTATCTCAGCATATTGACAGTTTAATGATGTTTAATTGTCCTGGGATTAGCACCAAGTGTCTTGAAATCGGAAATACTGCCTCGTTCATCCACGTCATGCCTCAGTGCACTGACACAAAGGGGACCGCTTCAAATGCCAGAAGCGAGTAGAGGGTTGAAGCTCCAAAAATGATTAGTTTTAATGAAAAGAAAGACTAATGAAATGACATTAGGAGCAGAAACAATCTCTTTTACGCAAGATGATAAACTGAATAGCCATAAAAGAATGGGAATATCTGAGGGAAGAAATTATTAGCTTAATCTCTAAAAGGTGTCAATTCACGAATAGTTTTTAATTAGTTTTTTAAAGAGCTTGTTTCCGAAAATTAAAGTCACAAAAAAGAATAAACATTTGCATCTGGCCATCTCAGACACTATAGTTTAATTTTAGAAGATTTTTAATCAAAGTACATATATGTATTTATGATAACAGTGTTCACAGTAAGACACTTAATACTGCAAACGATTTTGAATTTGTCTAATGAAGTTCAAAATAAGAAGCTGTAGTTATTAAGAGAATCTCAAAAAAGAAATCTAATAAATTATATAAATAATAGTTATTAAATACAGTAATCACATATATACCTATTGGAAATTAATTTCTGCTCAAAACAAACCATCATCGCCATGGCAAATCGAGTTCAACTAGCGGAAATGAGAGCATACCTTACCTCAAAAGCAACAGAAACCTAACATCTTACAGTAAGAAAACAAAATCCAAACGTTTTGCAGGTATTATATAGGTACGTTTTCCCACCTGTTTTAGGCATTCAAGAAAAAATGAAGGTA
The DNA here is from genome assembly GCA_030765045.1 of Tenodera sinensis. Taxonomy (NCBI): domain Eukaryota; kingdom Metazoa; phylum Arthropoda; class Insecta; order Mantodea; family Mantidae; genus Tenodera; species Tenodera sinensis. The sequence goes on from CM060964.1 coordinate 263,358,722, forward strand.
GGTACCTTATTCTTTCGTAGGAGGTGATCTACATTTTCGGCAGCTTTTCAGAGAATCATGTTTCCGAATGATTGATGTCTAAACACATTCTTAAACATGATTGATCCTATCCGCTACGTAAGAATGTCTGATGATCCTATCCGCTACGTGAGAATGTCTGATATACCTAGTCACAGTTATTAAGCGGTAGCTAGTGTAAATACCCTAAATTGAGATAGAATGTCCCCTTTACGTAACAACAACATGGATGCCTATAATTATTTGCCAAATTCCTCAAAAGTAACTAAAGGAACATGATTTTTCATAATTCATGTAGCTTTCATAGAAGTGATCTGTGTGGGCAACGTCAGATATCCCAGCACCCTGGTAATATCTAAATTCCTCTTGAAAACAAATGACTTCTCTACTGCATGCATAGACAAGAATGCAATCTCTTGAACTGAGCTTGGAATTCTCTAACCTCTGTTACATAAAGTGTTTTGCACCACTCGTGCACTTACATTCGTGTTTTATCTTCAGTACACCTTCACCCCGCGAGGAATTTCATTTGATGTAACACAGTCTGTTCAAAAGTCAAACGAATGACCAGCTCTTTGTGCTGTAACTACTGTGCCATCTAAAAAATGAGATGTATGTTTCAGCTAATGTATCTATAACAGCACAATTGAATGCTGTGCGAGATCGGAGAACTTGTTCACTAGTTCCCGGCACACCGTTAAGAGGGCTTAAGGGGGGACGGAAATTCATCGTGGTTTTAGCACACCTTAACTGCGATTCACCGAGCAACTCCTGGATTCTCTTACATGACGCAATTTTGAGCTGGTCGAATTGATTTAGAGTGCGTAGCGTCAGCTTACTTGCAAAGCGTCTCTTAGTGAATTTGTTGCGCAATTTGACGTTCAGGCGGGCGTAAGCATCAAATTCCATAACTGTTTTGGCGCGAGAGTGTGATTTGTAACTTCTCATGGCTATACCATGAGAACTGTTACACTTGCGAGGTTTTTGACTCCTATTTGTCCATCGAATGCCTCCCAATTCTACGACAGTCTGTATAAAATTCGAAAAGAATAGAGATGATTTAAGAACCAAGCTATAGGAAACTCGAGGTCTGCATTTTATCTATCATACCAGTACCTCCGTATCTTGACATTTTAAAAAATTACTACAGTTATAATAAATTAAAAATAAGAGAAATAAAATTGCCTTGCGCCTAAGAGGCTTGACATAAATAATATGTAATTTGGTATCTACCAGTTATCGTTATTAAATTATGATTATTACATATACGCTTGACTTTAAAGCCTTAGATCGAATTCAGTCGTGTCTTTGTCTTAGATGAGGGGTAGACAAACTTAGGTAACAGAAAAGAGTGTTCTGACTACTATGTGCTGTATGGCCAGACATCGGTGGACTACCTGCAAATGATCTTAAAGGATTTTGGACTTAACTAAGACTATGAGAGGAATGCATTCTTATACCTATTCCAAGATATGGACATTGTCAACGTTGGGAAAAACACTACGGATTGCGACAATGCCTTGCGTTTTTCGTGAATTAGTAGAGAAGAATATATCTTGTGTTATAGCGTTGAAATGATGTGGAGAGTTTCGATGCTCCTACTCTTTTTTTATCCCGTCCAAATAATTGAGAGATGAATATGGAGTTGATTCATTGTACTCAATAAAGCTGTTATGTGCCGCAGAAAAGTTAAACCCAATAAGATATGTTCTATCCAAGTGGTTTCCGGTTTCATGGTTTTATCGACATTATCTTACATGACAAGAATATACGTATCAATTACTGTTATTGAAGCAAATGTTCATACACTTTAGCTAATCCCAGTTCTTCGGAAGCAAAAAAAAATGATTCTGACATAGTTTCAGCAGTAGAGAAATAATTAGAGGAATGAAATTCTCGTAGATGTAAACAGTTGCATGGAGAAACTTCGAGGTTTTCTTCAAATCCTGGGTTGCATTTTAGTGGTGGAGAAAATCCATTTGCAGTGCTTTTAAGCCATAGCTAAGTAACGTTTCCTATGTAGATGCTGGTAATTTTATGTATAAAATACTCATTATTTCAATTGCTATGTTGGTTTTTGTTACTAGGTTTGGTTTAAGTATTATTGTTTGCTATGCATGATTTATGAACAGAGCATGTAATTATTACCTTTATATCAGCTTTCTAGTGCATTTCCACTGATTAGAAACAACAGATTTGCAGCTACACCTTTCCATCATTTGAGTCTCGGTGTTCGGTTTATGGCTAGCTTTGTTCTCTGGCTTTGCGCTCATTTGCTAGATCATATTTGAGCATTTGTCGATTCAATGCTATTGTGTTCATATGTTCAGCTATGCTCTCTCAACCATAAATGCCAAGCAATTCACACATCATCCAGTTTAGCAATTATACCGCACCCTCCTCGATGCGAATCATATTAGCATGAACGTAACAAAACCAAGAGCAACCATTTATACCTTGTAAAGTATTCACAGAGCACGTGCTGAAGTCCAAAAGAACAGCAAGCAACACTGTGAGTAGAGGTAGAGGAAAACGAGTTTCTTGTTATGATAAAACACGTGGGTTTGTGTTTCTTTAAATATGAATTTTATTGCTTACTTCAACATATGAACGTCTTAATTAAAACATTTTTTCTGCTTAAACAAAAGTGTTGTATATGCAATAGGGAAAACAGCACTGGAGATTAATGCTCTAGCATGCCATTTTATGTGCTAAAGATGATTGATTATTCTACTTATTTTGAAAATCATGTTCCACAAATGGCCTTTATTTCTGCGATTACATATTGCCGATGAATGTTTTAGTAATTCAACTGGTAAAGCAGTAATTTCTCAGCGAATCCTATGTTGCATGTCTTCAAGGACTTATGGATGACAAAGTAGTCCCACACAGACAAATCTTGGATCTAGGAGACCATGCAGGATTTCCATATTTGAGAGAGACGATCCTCGAAGAAATCGATGCACAACGGCATTTGATGTGGCACCATCCGTTAAGACTATGCTGACTTCTCAAGGAGAAATTTAACAAGATCCATGGCGAGCAAGATTCAAGACTCTGGACATACCGAATATTTATTTTATTTATTTGTTCCATTTATACCCTGCCTCTAACTTCAATGGTCGTATCGGCGGCCTTTTTTGGAGGATGTTGTCTATAGGCAATGCTGTTTACTCGTATATAGTGGTTTTGGGTGTTTGTTTTTTGTATTTTAGATCACACACATTCACATTCTCATTCATACTTCCAGACTGAGGAGGATACATCTTGGCGAGAGAAAAATTCACTCCCCAGTCGGAAATCGAATCCAGGACCTTTCGCACAGAGGGCAGGTGCTCTACCGGCTGAGCTATGGGGCCATCCTCAGTTATTGTTTATTGTTTCTGCTCTATTGGCAGCCTTTGGACTATCATTATTGTTGTAAATCATTGTTACAGCTATGGCACATAGAGTAACAGTCACAATGTTCATATTTAGAGCAATGCAATGAAATTAGTGAACAGCTGGCATCGATGCAAGGTTGCCTCCGTTCCTGGAAAATTCTTTTAGACAAATGAAAAAGTTTTATTTCATTGTGGCATCCCGTCTATGAATTCTACCAAACTTTGTGAAAAACTAAATATTGTACTTCTAAGATGATGACGGTGATTTTAACAATGTAGATATAATTTGCAAATGTGTAGTGCAGACTTGCACTATATAGTGTCTTATCACAACTGTTTTGCCCTGTCTATCACGTGACTAGGTCGTAACGTATGTTGTTGTTGTTGTTGTTGTTTTTTTCAGTCAGTGATTTATGGGCAACATTAAGCAGCCACGTTAATTTGTATTATAACAGGGATAATGCAAGTTCTCTATTCTCAGGATATTCTTAAGTGTTCCTTCGTTTTCTTCCTTTTTCTGTCGCACCATTATTTTTATACTTATAAAATTATATATCCATAAAAAATCAAGCAGATCAAAGATCCCTTGCATGAAAATATAAGTGTATGAATGTATTTAGTATGTACTACCTAACGCAAATTTTGTGTTGTCTTGTTGAATAAATACGTATTTATTATCTCAGTAGTCATGTTTATCATAAATGGAATTTGTATTTCAATTTCTCTCAGAATTGGCATTTGTAAATATTCTTTTGGGATTCTGATGTCTATACTTAATGAACTAACATTTAAGTTAAATATACTGAATGAATAAACATTTAGAGCAAATAATTTCTAAACGTCTACTTTTGATTTGCTGACTGCATCTTCAACCAAGCTCTATGGTTGGTCTTACCCAGAAGGACAGAAGGAATGAGGCAGTACGAACTATGAAAATGATGCTAAAGCTCTTGCTGTTATCTGGGAAATAAAATCACTGAAAGGAGCAAAAGTTAGCTGGGAAATTGAAAATTCTACTCCTCCTCCCCTCTCCTCCAAAGAAAAGAAAGAAATAAAAAGAATATATGGTTCACAAAGAAGCTGTATAATTGTTCCCATAAATTACCATGAGAATGTTCTGCTTTTGGGAAAGACCTATTCTAGCTGATGCAGTAAATAGCAAATTTAGTTTGATGATAATTTAGGCTATACAAGTACCGTCGGTCTGGGTGACTCAGTTGGTTAGGTGCTGGCCTACTGATCCCAAGGCTGCAGGTTCAAACCTGACCCAGACTGATGGTTTTTAAGTGTGCTTAAAGGCGATGACCCCATGCCATTAGATTTATTGGTATGTAAAAGAACTCCTGCGGGACAAATTCTGGCACACTGACGGCGCTGATATGATCCTGGCAATTGACTTACTGTCATTCCTTCTTATCCCATTTACCATCTTTTGCATGAAGAGTATTTGTAGTTAAGCTTTGGTGCACCTGTCGTCGCGTACAGTAGGACAGATTAAATTAAAAGCAGAGTACACAAGTCAGCACTCACTTGGACACATACTCACTGTCAAACATATTAACATTAATATGGCCAGTCTATAAGGAAGGACATAAATGCATTCAACTGTACATAAACTTAAATTCTTTGAGCTTAGCCATCATTATCAAAATAATTGTCTCTTAGCTTCATGTTTCCTAAAATGCATTACAAACACAAACATTATTTATAATGTTATGTTTATCAGTCTTCATACTTCCCAGGTTAATATATTATCTTGCTTTGTATTAGTGGTGCAGCTACAAACACCATATTTTTCAGGTTGACCAATTTACCTTTCTTTGAGTTTCACCTATGCAAAGTAGTGGATGGTTGTCCAACAAAATCCTATCAAAGTCTCGGTCTTATGCTGAAGATTTGTGTGCATAATATTTTAGAATGAGTGCCTTTTGCTATGCAGACATCTTACAGATACCTGCCTATGCATTATAGGGCATACAATCACTAAAACTCAATCAGATGGCTCAGGTCAAGTGTGAAGATCAGATAGACTTTAATCCAATGTTTGAGTGCTTTGAACACATTAACATTATGCACCTGTGCAAATAAGAAATACAATAATAAAATATCCTAAGAGTAAGTCTTTTGCTCATCATATAATAGGATAACCATTACTAGAAAACTTTCCAAAGAAAGTGCTACTACAGTTTTCCCCCAAAAGTGGAAACATGCTGTTATAATAATGATGTCTAAAGCAAACAGACACTCAACAACCTGTTTGGCTGACAAGTCTACTTTCCATCTTCTGAAAAAAGTTTGAACGCATGCTTCTATGTCTCTTATTAACTAACCTAGAAAATATTATACCCCATTTTCTTTTTGAATTTAGATTGCAACTTTCCTGTCCGCAACAATTACTGAATTATTGACATACTTGGTGCCTATGAAGAACAATCTATTTGCTTTGCTTTGGATACAGAAAAGTTTTTGACAGAGTTTGGCATGATGGGTTGCTGTACAAAATTAAAAACCATACTTCAGACACATATTACATCATAATTAAATCGTACCTTTCAAATTTCACCTATTCTGTAAAACATAATAAGCACAATCACAATTGTGTGCAATTAAATCTTGTGTACCTAAGGGAAATGTTCTTGAGCCATATCTGTAGTTAAATTTGAAGGAAATGTTCTTGAGCCATATCTGTAGTTAAATTTGAAGGAAATGTTCTTGAGCCATATCTGTGGTTAAATTTGAAGGAAATGTTCTTGAGCCATATCTGTAGTTAAATTTGACTATTGTACATTATGCTATGATATTGCAGTTCTGAGCAAAGACACCTGCAAATCAACAGGCAGACACTTTAATATTCTCTGTGAAGAAGTTAATGTATGGTGCAAAACAATGGAGAATGAGTAGGAATCCTCTGAAAGTAAAATTAGTAAAATTCACATACGAGGAAACATTAATGATCACCCTGTTAAACTAAATGATGCAATTATACCCAGAACATAAGCTGTTAGATTACTTAATTTTAGATAGCAGACATACATGGAATAGCCATATCACCAACCTAGTTGAAATCAGGTATTGTATTCAGCTTCTGAAGTCCAGAAGAATGGATAAAACCATTTGCTTTACAGTACAAAATACTGTTATGAAATTCCCCCCATCCTATATGGCAGTATGGCTATGGCTATGTATGGTTCTGCTTATCACCACAAATCCGAGGAATACAAACTCTATAGAGCAAATTTCTCTGAATTGCAACAGATGCACCTTGGTATATATACAATACCACTCTTTATATTGACCTAGGGATTCTGGATGTTTCTGTTGTCTAGGATAGTGACTACAAAAGAGACAACTCATTTCTGTGACACACCAATCTTTTGCTACTACAAATACCAGCAAATCCTACACTTAATTATACCAATAGAAGACTGAAAAAAAGACCAGAAGACCTAATATAGTGACAGTGAACGTACACTGTTCTTACCAGTAACAACGCAAACACATGGTGTGAAGAATAAAACTATCAGAGCAAATTTCTCTGAAGTACAATATTGGTATATACACAACACCACTGTTCATAGTGACCTAGGGATTCTGGAGGATTCTATTATCTAAGATAATAGCTACAAGAGACTACAGTTCATTTCTATGACACACCAATCTTTTATTACTACAGATAACTGCAAATCCTACTCTTAATTATGCCAACAGAAGACTTGGAAGAAAAAAAAAAAAAAAAAAAAAAAGCGAGAAGACCAAATATAGTGACAGTGAGCTTACGTTGTCCTTAGAGTAGGGAACAACTCAAATACATGTTTCATGTTAATTTTGTTTTTCTATAAGTGTGCACAGTTATACTGTAGAGAGTACTGTACATTATGTTTTCACTAATAAAAAATGAGCATTAGATTAGTCTGTATTCAAGTGATTGAAGTACGCTACTAGTCATTATCAGGGCATCGTGAGCTAGCTATGTACCAAGCTTTTAGAGTCTCAGGTCACTGTTGCAAGACTCTACCTCAATTAACAGCATTTTGGAGTGTTTTATTTAATCTTGCCCTTGCCACTCATTGCTCTTAGGTAACATAACCTCTCTAAAGGAGTAACTACACAGAACTGATTTTAGGTACTGTATTTTGCCTAGAACAATAATTACATGCTCTAGATGTGTTTGTCTGCTTGTTTTGGAAGATTTGCATATCTTTATAACAATGCATATAGAATGCAGTAGTTTTTATTGTAATGTGCAAACATGCTATGTGTCTGTTGTGGTTTGTTTTTTGTTTTTTGAGGTTGACGGGAAGTTGCAGTATACCCCACTGGTGCTTGGTGGGCAGCCTCTAATGGTAACCCGCTTTGGTTTCTGGAACTCTCTTGATAGTATTAATCAATAGCTTGGCTTTTCTATTTATTTCAATTTTTTTTGCCAAAATCTACTATGCAATCATATGGATAGAGTAATAGGGCTTTTTTATCACAATATTTTTTGGAGGGAGGCTTAGTATGGTTATGGCTTAGTTGTATATTCTGTTCTCTTTCTCTGCTTTGCCTGATGCAAGCAGCTCCCATCCTACTGAAAATATATTGGCTGCATTAAATTAAATTGTTTCAAAGTAAAAATTGGTAGATGTATAATGACATACATTAAATTAATTTTAAAGCTAAATTTTAGACATTTCAAATAGAGATGATGAAAATATTCACTGAGTACCCTTACATTCCAGCAGAACAGTTTTAAAATAAATTATACAACAGAGTTTTGCAATTTATGCAATTATTGTGGGTTTCAAATTTATTTTGCCTAGTATTTCCATTCTTACAGTTAAATTTGACAAGCATGTTATATACACCTGTGTGATGTAGTGAATTTCTCCACAGCCATAATAACTTATTAGTATGCATAGTACTCATTGGAAATGCTTAGCTTCATTTTAATGATTAAGCATTTAATCTAATTAACCTATTAGTAACAATTTTAAAACTGAATAAAACTGAAAGTTTTTAGTATGCTTTATCCAATCAAAGCTGCATGTGTGTACTATCTACATAAGAATTGTGTACATTTATTCTTTTTGCATGTTTATTTAAGAAACCAGCATGTTCTAGACATCAGAGTAAAATCATGTAGTAATGCAAATTAGAGCTGTAGTAAACCTATTCTAATTGTGTGGATAATTTCAAATACAAATTAAGTTTTTGAACTAGTTGAGCTCTTCAAACTGTGCAGACAATTCAATATTTGGATCATTTGAACTGTGGACTATTCATTTAGTTAGAATATTTTAACTGTTTGAATAATTTTAAATTAAATTATCCTAACTATTCTGATATTTAAACGATTTCAGAAGCTTATTTTAACTATTGGTCGTTGCTGCAAATATTATAACTTAATAATGCAGTTATGAGTACTTGTTTAGATATACATAAATCATTATTTGCAGCAATTGGCAAAGTTTTTACAGAGGAAATAAAAGGTTAAATTACTATATGTACTGCTTTACTCATACAGGGTTTCACTTTTGCCAAAACATTTGGGTGTAGAAAATTGCAACATTCACTACATTTTCATTAATCAAAACACCTTTTCATCATCACAATATTGACTACAGCAGAATGTGTCACCTCTGAGATGATGAATTAGTTTGTGTAAATATGGCCTGTTTGAATGGAATGTCTATTTGAAATGAATTGTTACAGAAATATCCAAATTATTCAAACATCTGAAAGCAAATTTATTCAAATAATTTGATATGTTCATACAAATGGAATGGTCCACAGAATTATTGGGATATTAAATCTGTGCCTTATTGATGTTAATGTATTTGAATATATTTTACAGCCCTCATAAAAATATTATAAACCTCTAACTTTCCACAATTACATTTATTAATTTGTTTGTTTCACTACCACAATCATCAACATTCATGTTCATACTTTATGATAATTACAGCAGAAACCACTATAATTGATTCAAATTCTTTAGAAATAATTATTTTACCTAAAGTGTTTTGTTGTTTGTTTTTGGACTCAGTGAGCATCAAAGTGAATTTCCAGTGAAATCTTGGTGTTGAATTTTTTGGGTTGAATATGATGCTTTTTCTACTTAGGTACTGTAAGTTATCAATGCTAGAAAAGTATGCGTGTTCACACTCAGCACCTATGTATAACTCGGAGACAGAACATCGGTTAAACACCAAATAAGGTATTTAGGTACAGCAGCTTCCAAGGATGTGACTAGGGTCACCAACACTTTAAAGTGGAGATAAGGGATAATAGTTTACAACAGAAGTAAAAATGAGGGATAAATGCAAAAAATAAGGGAACCAAAGTTGACTACTCATACAGAATAACAAATGGTTTCTTTATAAACAAATTATATCACTACATTAACAACACAAATGCAAAGACAAAAAAGAAAGGGTTTAGACACACAGAACAGAGGTTCACCACTTGACAGATTACACTTACAGTGATTAAAAACCTTATATTTTAATTATTTATGGCTTTCTGGTATTTGCCGACAGATTGTGCCTCTTTCTGTATGTGTGTCGCTTTTTTACAAAAGAGGCAAATTCCTTACAACTATATTCAAAATTAAGCTAACCTGAAGTTCTGCTTTTATTACATCTACACTACTCTTGTTTCGTGTCAGTCAATTTATTTCGTTAATTAACGAAACAATTCTTTCTGTGTCTGCATTTGATCCAGGCACACCAGTAACAAATCCAACTACCTTTAAAAGATTAGGCAAATTGGCATTTCTGTTTTTTTAATATATAAAGAAGTGAAAACATACAGGTATTTTTTACAAGCATTTCGTTTCCGAGAGGTGGCATATTTTAAAACATCATAGGAATTGGTAAATTCCTCATTACAAGCATCTTCAACTTCAATTCCGAAGAAATTCCAGAAGTTTCTGAATGTGCTTAAATTTAAGTTCAGACGCTGAAGTAAATGGCATCCAAGATGCTATTGAAAAAGTTTCATCAAATTTGAAATGCTGGTTTAGATATTCAAGCAAAGTGGAATAGAAATCTATAAAGACAGTCCTGGAGTCAATTCATTTAACATCTTGTTTGTAGCATTACCAAAACATTTGTCGGCTATTCTTTGATTTTTCTCTGCAGAGCAGACGGACAGAACCGGTTCCCCACAATGTGCCGTCATATGCACTACGAACGCCGTTAACTTGATTCCTCTTTAATGTAGCTGGACTACTAAGCTTACTAACTACAGTTTTTACTATTTCAAAAGACTCCATTATTCCGTTATTACGTTACCAATATGAGGAAAAAAAACCAGTAAATATGACAAATATTAATTCCTTTTTCTGGGTTATCACAGTTATTTAAATATTTGTCCAATACTTTTGGATAGTCATTACTACTTTTAAAATAATTTCTTATGGGTTCCCAGTTTTTAATCATCCTTTCAACAGCAGGAGCAGGGGTTAGTGTTTTAACACCTGAGAATTTCACTCCATTCCATTTCTACACATTCAAAAAATGAGTTCAGAGAATCCCGTCTCTTTGCAGAAATGAAAAAAAAGTCATACAATTTTAAAACTACATTTTCTATATCAACGTTTAAAGTATCAGATGCACATTTTACAGCATTACGTAAAATATGATTCGAACAATGCGCCTTTAAAACATTTCTGTTACCATTTAGCAGTTTCATAACTGAATTGTTTTTGAAAGTTTACATTTGCATTATCCGTACAGTATGTGCTACAATAAAATTGGAAACATCTAAATCAGGCATGGGTACGAGAAGAGAGGTAGCGATTGAACTTGCCTTACCCTCCTCACATTCTCTTGCCGAGTGACAAAGGTTGTTTGGATACAACACGTGCAGTGGTGGGTTTGTTCTGAGTTGCAATAATTTCTGCGCTCTTATTAACTATTAAACACATTTTGCATACAATAATTATTACGGCCACCTACTGTGGTCAGGCAAATTACATGTTTATATTTAATAAACAAATAAGAAAGTAAACCACTAAACAGTGGAACCATTTCGTCCCCTTTTATAGGTTTACAAATACGAGTATTCAAAAAGTACCTCTTGAAATTGTAAATAAATGCCTGTAAGACCACTAAAGTTTGATTTATGCTTCTGATCAAAGTTGCGTTTCATATTGCAACGCTTTATATTTGCAAATTTTTATCCGCATATCTACCACTCTTCATGAAATAGCCATACTCGCCACTGAATGAGGCGTGTCGGAACCTGAACAGCAGTGCAGGGAAGAGATGGCCGGTGGAGTGAGGCAAAAATGGGTTTCAGGGGACTGGTCCAGTTGAGCCGATTTTGCCCATGCACGAGGAAATTTTCAGCAAGTTGTGAATGCCTATGGCCGTTTCATCATTTGCTCTAAAAAGTTTACAAGTTTATGTTGTATTCCAACATCTGGTACAAAATACCAAGACTACTGGGAACATTTTCCTATTTTAATGGTTAGACGCATCAGTACAAACAAAGAAAAATACGCTGGACTTAGATGCGTCTTACAAAATTTCAGTAAAATTGGACACACTTCTGGGGCCGAAACACTTTTCACGTGGCTTTCAGCTTCTGTGCCACCACACAGCATGGTTTTTGAAATACACGGATTAGTGAAACACTTCCTTAGTTAGCTTCACATTGCAATCCATACTATTATAACTAAGGTTAGGTTTTACATTGTGATACACAAATGTCAGTTCTCCTGCATAATTTTTTTGTGTTGTGCCGGTGCCACTAAAGAACTTGGATATCCTGTTTGCCTGCTTGACTTCTTTTTCCTTCTCTTTGTGACCTACCAGGACATAAAAATAACTAACCAGTCACTGCAACATTTTCTAGATCACGAAATAAATAACTATAAATAGGTGAGCCTATAATTCACACTACTTACCCAACGTTTCTTAATGTTGCCAACATGTGCAATACTAAAATCCTTCTTGCAGATAGAACAATGTGCTTTATGACGATTAATCTGTACATGTACGATCCTCTAGTACGTTTCCTTCCAGTTAGTGCGATACACAAATAACTTTCATTTTCTTCCTTGGTGAATTTTCTTCTCCGCTACACTCACCACCAGCAGCATCACTTATCTTTACTTTTTACAAAATATCTTGCACCAATCCTCTCAGGACTACAATGATTGAGCGATAGTGAAAGAGGAAGACCTCGTCGCTCGTCACGCATCGAAATGTATCGGCCCTCCATGGGCCGACGCAACACCGAACGGAAGTCATATTGGCGAGCCTAAATTCCTCGATAGGAGGGAGGAGGAAAACAAAGGAAAGGAAGTGACAAAGAGCATCAAATCAATCATCATCTAATTTAAGAGAATGAGTGGCGAGAATTCTACAAATACGGGATCCGGGATTTTGCCAAATTAAGTAAAAATACGGGATTTCCCGGGATATACGGGGTAGTTGGCAACCCTAGATGTGTGACACAAAGATTTTCAAGTAAATCTCCTTCCAACCCCAAACTACCCTTTAAATGAAACTTTTTTCCTTATTTTTGATCTTCTTAAAAAGGCCACTAACAATTCTGATTAAAATATATTATGATTGAGATATTTGCTTTCCAAATAAAATACATTCTTGAAGTCTTCATTCTGAATGACTTTTGTATTTCTTCCTCTTCTTCTTCTTCTTCTTCTTCTTCTTCTTCTTCTTCTTCTTCTTCTTCTTCTTCTTCTCCTTCTCCTTCTCCTTCTCCTCCTCCTCCTCCTCCTCCCCTCTGTGTGTGTGTCTCCCCTTGCAAAACCCACTAAGTTTCAAAGCCCTTACATAGCGATCCACTTTTTAAAAATGTTTACTATTGGCTTTAGTCTAGTGTACTATACCTACAGTAAATGTTTAAAGAAAGCTTGTCTTGATAAACAAGAAGTATGTAGAAGAATAAGCTTTAGTTAGAACAGGTTGTAGAAAGTAAGTAGAAAAAATATATGAATCAAATTTTTTGTCATATTCTTTCAATTTTTTCAGTTTCATTGTCAATTTTGTTGCATCATGTATAATGTTGTAGCAAATAATAACACCAGTTACTGCTAAACACACTTTATTTGTCTCTTAGGGTTTAGTGTGGTGCAAGCATTAGAGACCTGTTGCACACATTTACGACAAAACACAATTAATTCGTCGAAACAAATCACAATCGAACTGCTCAATCACAACTCAGGACTGAACTGCACTCGGCGCTGTCCACCGTACTCACTGAACTCTCACTGCCAGCCGTCCAAAGGGTCGTATACAGTTCCTTATATAAGCCCCGGACACAAAGAGAGGATGAAAGTCCTAATTGAAACGGGCAAAACGAATCATACGGAATAGAAAGATGGCACACTATGGCTATTGTTCTGCTAAAAGGACCGACCATTAGCGGCAATTAAGGTCAGGTAGTCGGGCGGGCCACGTCTGTCCTTCCTCACAAGGGAATTAGCTTAAGTTGCGATCGCAATTGCCAAGAGGTTGTGGTTTGTATGTAAGAGTTTTACATATAGGTACATTCCAAATATGCGCATAATATTTGCCATTGACAATTACACTGCACTTTACAATAGTGCGCATGTTCAGTCACAGAGTTCAAAAAATGGGTCGTTGGTAGCTCTTGGCAAAAGATTACGAGGGTGAAGATGTCCACAGAGTATAAAGTGGAAAACAGTTTTTTTTTTAATCGCAGTAGGAGTACTTCATGAATGCCTCAATTAAGCAATCTTCCGAGTCGCACTGCTTTTGAACATCAAAAATACGTTCGGAAGGTGTTTGAAACCTCTCTGGTCCTAAGTCATCATATCCAACGGGGTACCAACAAAGTCTGCGAAGGCTGCAGAACAGAACTGATTGTGTAGAGTGCACATCAGCATTGAAATTAGTCCCTCAGCGATGGATATTGTGATCTTCAATCCGCTTCAGCACTGCTTTGAACTGCCGGAAGAATAGCTAGCACATTAAGAACTGAGTGAAAGATGTGCATCCTTGACTATACACCGTGCTTTGAGGTCGGATAGCATTGATATGAGGAGATCATATTTTTACCCGATGACAACATTTGGAACTAATTATTTTTGGGGACATAATTCTCAAGGGCATTGCTCTTACTGTCATTTTGACTTTAGCACACTCTGCAAGAAACTACATTAGGTAGAGAGAAACTGTTTACGATGACTAAAGTACTACAGTCATATGTTAGGTATGGTCCATTGTGAGCGGAATATTGAATCTTCGTAGCTTACAGTGTTATAGGCGATGACATTTAGGTTTATTCATATTTGTAATCCTCACCTCAAACATGTTCATATAAACCAAACCGTATTGGCAGTTGAGATCGCAACTTGCTCTAACTCCCGTCAGCAGGTAATTAGCTACGTGGCCGCAGTGACATGTTGAAAAATACAATGAATAAATGAGAACATGCCCTTTAAACATAAAACGAATGCTATTATAGAGGAAGGTGTATATACTTTCACTTTGGGGGAGGAGGGTACCTGAACGTGGTTAAGACTTAAGCCGCATAAAATTAAAAATTTGGAGCACTTGCAAATGAGACGCAGCCATAAAACAAACACACGCCCGCGCGCGTAGACGCACACGCACCCGCATCCGCACACACACACACACACACACACACACACACACACACACACACACACACACACACACACACACACACACACACACACACACACAATTGTCGAGAGTTACTATTTCAAACTGTATAAATATATAAATTCTCACAAAATGGACTTTACAGTATGCTTCACAAGTACACATTAACTTTTTTTCAGTTCAAAACGTTATAAGCGATTTGAAAGCACAAATATATTCATAATATAAAATCAATTCTTCTTCAAACACTAGCAAACTTGTCTACAATTTCATCAACAGACACATGAATATCATCCCAAATTGATAGCAAGGCAAGTATGCTTAGTTGTGATTCAGGTCTTAGTTGTCTAGTGTGGAAAACATTCTTTCTGAGAAGCAGTGGAAGCAGACTTAATGGTTAGTATCTTGAAAAGAACACAGAAATTGGGTAAATTTTGTTTATCACATTTAGACATAGCATTTACTGTAGTTCTAAGAATGTTTCATGTGACTATTTTGCTTATCGTAATGAATATTCACTTTCCTATCACTTCTTCATAACTAGAGAGTGGATCAGAGTGGTCTGGTCCGTGATTTTAAGTTACTGTGAGCAGGGAACATGCTGTGTTGGTACATGTCCCCTCGGTACAGACTGTGGCTAAATAAATATAGGTACCAAAATATACAGTAAAAGTGAAAAAATGCTTTAGATTCCAAAGGGTCATATGCAATTCAAATTGCAAAATCCCTAATTTCAGTGGATGTTTCGAGTACTTTAAATTTCATAAAGAATAACTTTTGTTGCTTATCTAATGCCATAAACCTCCTTACAAACATCTGAGTTATATGTACACCCATGGACCAAAAAAAAAAAAAAAAAAGGTTATGTCTGAACGCCAAATTCATGCAAATCCTACACGGCACAGCACCTTGATTAATCACATGGGTTAGTAATATTAAGATTTGGAACTTGTGGCAACTTGTTGCTGCCACTACACAACTGTATCCCGGATGGTGTGAACAAGGCACTGTGTCTTGTAGGACAGATGAATTTGGCGTTCCGGACATGACTTTCTTTCCTTATTTTTCTTTTCTTGTTTCTTTTTTCCTTTTTTCTTTCTCTTTTTTCTTCTTCTTCCTTCCATGGGTGTACATGCCAAAGGCCATAAGCATAGCGGAAGAATTATGTGTAAAAATTAAGGAAATCAAAGCCGGAGCATTTAGGAAAAATGTGCACGATAAACCCCAAAATGTAATAGAAAAAAAGCACTGTTTTATTTTTATTATTATTTTTTTTTTTTCTTCAGAATTGTGTGTTGTGCAAGATGTTATGCTGCAAAAATAACCGAGCCCTCCAGATCAAAAGGTGTAAGAAACATATGAGAGAGTGATATAGTGCACCTATAAAATATACCTCTTGCGATATCGAAAGGAGTTTCTCATGATATAGCTTTTGTTTAAATGAGAGGCAGAGAACGTTCATGTTCGAAAACCTCCGCATACATTTATTGTCCATTGCAATAAACAGGTCATCTAGTATTCACTTTACATACCTCCTATAATGAAATAAAACATTAATGATCATCATGTACAGCGTAGTATACACATTATTTTGATATAACCTGTACGAGCACTGCAAACACGCACCCGTTGTTTACATCTAGACTCACCCTCTCTCCTTCAACATAAAGTCTGTAGTACAAGGTAACTCAACCTCGGAAAAACAGATCATGCTGATCCGCTTCTTATTCATAACATGTCTTTTTTTATAGAACTTCACAACAGACAGTGTGGATTGAAAATCATGTCACAACACAAAAGTCAGGAAGAATGTGCTATAAGAAAATGATTTCCTTGTGAGATTGTAATAGTTTGTTTAAAACACCATAAAAGTCGTCTAAATAAGGAATTGTGTTGCCCGGCAATAATATATTCTAGTTTAGAATAATGCACATTACAATGCGTGTTTTGTAATTTGCAGATTTGAGAAACACCTCCACCAACTTAAAGGCTCCTGCAAATATTAATCAACTGCCATATATGTCTGCAAATTGTTTTTCTGCCTCATTTCTCTTGACAGTTAAAAGTGTGGCGACGTCAGATATCTTCTGTGGATAAATTGACATTCTTACTTTGTAAAGCCCTGAATAGGATGTAAGTTATAGCTAACATTTTACATAATACAAAAGCAGCTATAATAATGTAATTTGCATATGGAATTGATCAGAGTATGGACCTTAACTGAACTTCAGTGTATTGCAGGTCTAGAACCATTAATACAGAAATACCAGGCTGAAGCCTTTCTTTGAACATCGATATTGCATCTGGTCACTGCACCAGTGTGTTTCACATAATGATTATTTTTATCTTCTTTAACTCACGACACAGTTTATTAATTTCATCTTTTAAGACACAAGATCATTTGGGAGACACAAAAAAGGAATATACCTCTGAGAATACACACATACAGTTTATAATGATGGAGATTTTGTTAACATAAGTTGAACACAAATTCAGCAAGTATGCAGCACCAAGGGTATATAGCACTGTAGGGACTTCTTCTCTGATGTAGGCCTGCAGTCCACAAAACTCTCCACACATGGAGCCTGCTCCATCATACCCTTGCCCTCTCCTATCATTTAAATTTAGTTCGAATTTTGTTAATTGCTCGTCCATAGTATCAGACCTGAACCTGTCACTGACAAAAGCAAGCATATCTTCCCCTGATTCCTTTTGAAGTATCAAACACACAATGAAAGCTTTTGAAATTTGTTTCATCTGCTAAAATGGAATAGATTACTGGCTTATTAACATTTTAAGCCATCTTGTCTTGAATCAAATCGTCAAATAACTGAATCAAGTAATTCTGAATTGTGGAGCTGGTATATACCTACCTATACTTTTTCAACCACAGTCTTCCAAGCGTTTCTTAGAGTCACATCACCATTATTAAACCTTAATCAGAGAAGCGTTTGAAAATTTCCACAATTGAGTGTAGGTTTCGCAAGGTTGATCCCTCCAAAATCATGCTTTCCTTTAGAAAAATCTGTTTTCTGCCGCATAGCCTGAATCTATAATTGGTATAAACTTTTTACGTTTTCAAGAGTCTCTCTGGTTTGGTATCAAATTGCACTATTACATTGTCCTGTTTCTTCTTCATGATAGATACAGCATGAAGCCAACATAGCATCTTTATATCTTTACGATATTTTGAATTCCCGTGGTCTTTCAAATATTTCCTAGCCTTTTTTGTGTGAGTAAGAGATTTACTCAACAAGAATGTATTGTTATATGTTGACCTTCACCAACACCATCTTTACATAAAAATATAACACAATATTTACAAACAGAAAAGCCTTTCATATCAGAGTAAGCTAACCATTTAAATTCATCAAGCCATTGGCTCTGTAAAGATCTTGAGTGCGTTTGATGTAAATTATTTTAGCAAACAAATAATAATTTGGCCTAGGTCTCCAGATGCTATGGAAGAGACAAACCTTTTCACTGTGTAAAACTGGGCACTTGTAGATTATGTTCATCTTTGAATTCAGTACTTTCTGAAGCTGAGGGATAACGAATGTTATTTATACTCAGTGTGAATGGAACATCAGTGTCAACATTACCTTGTGCTATTGAAGACACACATTCGTACCTTCACCATTAATACCGTGCGTTCCCTGACCGACCGGGCCGCTCCGCGGCGGCAGAGCACCGGGTGAGGACCTGCGCGCTCTAGGCCAGAGTTACGCGTAAGGAACCGGCAAGTTACGGGTACGGAACACTAACTTACATTAGACTTGCATGCATCACATCAGATGTTGAAATTGATTACCTTCAGCGTGAACATATTCCCTGTATGCCAGAAAACAATTCTGGTTTACTTGCAAAAGTTCATGTGGGCTGATTGCCTGTGTGTCTCTCGTGTGATATTGTTCTTCAGTGTTTGTAATGTGAACGGTTTCACGCGTACTCTTTATTCTTTAACGTTCCCTATAAATAAACTTCGCATGGAGATAGGTCAGGGGAACTAATTATTCGGTCCCCATACGTATTTCGCAATTCATGCATAGAATTACCAGCAGTGTGTGCTATAGCTGAAACCAGTCCCACAATACTTCATTTCTTGCTAGTTGAGGGGAAAAAATATTTAAAATAGAATTTACAAACGTGTGAATCAACAATTGTGTCGTAAGTGTGAGACTGATAATTCTACGCGTGGTGAGGATGAATGAATGTTATTTATACTCAGTGTGAATGGAACATCAATGTCAACATTACCATGTGCTATTGAAGACGCACATTCGTACCTTCACCATTAATACCGTGCGTTCCCTGACCGACCGGTTGTTCTGAGTAGAAACTGGCCTTGAAGATAAAACCAAGTTAGTAAAGAACGTTAAATGTGGGTCCATGTCATTATGAACGGACTGCTAAAACCAATTGCAATAATTAACCCTACTTACAGGATCTTGTGGTTGTAAAGCATGGACTTAAGTTTTAGTTGTTTCGCTACCACGAAAGCTGACAAATTGGAAATGTTAATCGCTTGTAGTAGTAGGGCCTTAGGGCGCACAACTGCTAAGGTCATTAGCGCCGTTTAATCGCTTGTGCTAAACGTCTTGGTGATTTTCATTTATGGGGAACGTTAAATTATAAAGTGTAAGCATCAAATCCGCGCACATTACAAGAATTGAAGGACGATATCACGAGAGACATACAGGTAATCAGTCAACATGAACTTTTACAAGTAAACCAGAATTGTTTTCGGACATATAGGGAATGTGTTAACGTTGAAGGTAATAAATTTCAGCATCTCTTGTGCTGCAGGTAAGTCTAATGTAAGTTAGTACAGTAGTTAGTGTTCCGTACCCGTGACTTGTCGGTTCCTAACGCATAACTGGCGGAGAGCGCGCAGGTCCTCACCCGGTGCGGTGCCGCCGCGGAGCGGCCCGGTCGGTCAGGGAACGCACGGTATTAGCATATTTTCTTCATAAAAAACTGCTTAATTGAGCTTGTTGCTTTGTTCATTTCATGTTAATACTCACATTTGTAAGCAATTGTGATAACAATAAAATCAACTTCTATTAAGGCTATTAATGCAGTTTTGCTGGCATGAAAACTAAATGTATAATTAGCATTCAAAGACAAAGCAACTCACATCACTCACTGATTGACGTTTGACAGCAGAGAGCCAAAATATTCATACTTTGAAGCTTCCCATGTTATCAGATTGTCTTAAGAAAATTTCCCTTTGAAAAAAATAAAATTCCCTTTTTCTTTAATTCATTAACTTATTTGTGTATGCTCTTTAACTGCTATGGTTCCCAGCGTCCATTCTACAATGGGCATGAAATAACACTTAATTTTCCTTAGAGGCCTCTTTTCAGGCTTGAGGTTCTTTCATGTACCATAAAAGTACATGTGGCCACTGGCTTTACTTCCCTTCCAAAGGAAGCCTTACTAAGGATTTTTGTGCCCAAAAGAATCTGTTGCACTCCATTGAGTTCGAATCTGAGACCTTGGGAACCAAAGGCTAGCATATTACCCCTAGACTACAGAGGATGACAAATTCCCATTCTGAAAAAATATTTCTCCGGGACTGATTTTAGTTAAAATGTGTGATTTCCTTTTCTTATCAAATCATTTTCACTACTGTTGTACCAGGAAGAATTAATTAATTTTGTCATGCATACCTGATTCATATTTTATTAAACTTATTATTACTAAACTTTATTAAACCTGTAAACAGTGCCAACTTGAGTAAGGTACTTCACAGTTAAGTTTTTTTGTTTGTGCTTCATTTATGCAGCCAACTTAACTACTCTGCTCCAATAGGTAGCAAAATACTGTAGCTTTTGTAGTTATGTATAGCAGTATAGTATTTACATTATCTTAAAATATTATTTTCTAGCACTGTACAAGACTTACAGCTGCTGTCTCTCAACAGGGCAGCCCACATGCGCAAATCATAGTTGGTATTCCCCATTTTTCACAAAGTCCCAGGCACATCCTCTGTTAGTCACAAAGTCCCACATAGTTTGTACAGTGGAATGAAAATAGTGAGCATAAGGATAGGGGAGAATGGTATAAAATTGTATATCATGGCAAAGTTACACCCACTGTTATGATTTCTGGATCCCACGAATTTCCATGCCTTCTGTGTCCTTAGGAGTGGTCTTTTCTGTCAGAAGTCACTTGACAACAATAACCTGATGTTCTGACTTTGCTTTTGCACTGATATTAGCTGTTTGTTCATGTACCATTGATAGAAATTTTACAGAAGCAATGTTTATATAGCATAAATTTAAACTGATTTAATGTTTATGTTGAAATATTGAAAATAAAATGTACAATAAAATTCTTTATTTAAACATAGTTTACATGCATAATTCTAGCAGCTTTTGTTTATATTCAAGATTCCCTGTCCCTTCAATATGCTTTAGGGTTGCATAAGTAATGTCAAAGTTCATTTAACCTTATATACTAAACGTTTGTCCTCTCCAGTTTAAAGTAGTCATACATTCTTAATATTTTAGCCTACTGACACAAGATAGGACTGCATGCTTCTTAACACACTTTTGGATTTACACAGAATTAGGTCAAAATTATTCAGAGATTCGCTTTAAGCAATAATTAATGCGGACATACAGAACATTTGATACAGCATATAAACTCATTATTTGATAAGGGTGGATTTTTTTCCCTTTTGAACACTACCTCTTCATTGACACCTATATGAAATTTAAGGTGTTATGATATTTCTGAGTATCTGAGATCACCTCAATGGCTTAAGCTGGAATTAAGATGACACATAATGCAATTTGATTTAACGTGGCGTAACATGAAAGTCTAACACATAACATTAAATGCAGTTAATTAGATTGACTGAATAAGATGTAACTTAAGATTTTGACACTGCCAAATCTTTTGTTCCTGTTAGGTTAAGTTGGATGTCACATGAGTAATTTGAACTAATTGGCATGAAGTATTAGCTCAGAGTAATAAAATCACTTGCCATTTTGCTAGGTCAAGTGCAGCATAATTAGACCTTCAGTTTAGCACCACTTCATGGTACATCGCATCACATCATGTTATGCCAAGTTTATTGTAATCTCGACTTACTGGAATATATGAATCAGATGAGAAAGTTTAATATGTAGTTGAGTAGCTCAGAGGAAGAACATCAGTTCAGAAAGCTGAAGACCCATGTTTTGAGGCCCAGTTACCACACTGAATTTTTCAGATCTAATTCAACTTTTGACTTTTTATAGCTTACACAAGGCCAGTATGAAAGAACAAGTATTATAATATATAATGAAGAGCTTTCATTCCATTTCTGTTAACCATAAGATGCTTCTTGTGCTTTTATATATTAATAAAAAATGACATTTCTTTTGAAGGATACATGTTGACTAGCTTTAAGAGTTTATGCTTAAGAGACATGAAAATTGTTAACATGGCTGTACTGTGTGTGCTTAGCAGGCCACCAACCCGTACCTGACAGGCATGCCTCAGGTGGGTAGCACTTTCAGCCCTTACTTCACTCCAGGGCCAGTGATGCCCGCAATCTTAGGACCCGATCCAGCCTCTGTGGGCTCTCCTCTCAGCGTAGTACCACAGACAGTTGTTACGCAGCAGAAAATGACTCGTTCTGACAGGCTTGAGGTAAGTAATGTGCTGCCACAGCTCTGGTCATCAGCTGCACAAGGAAGAGGTGCATCAGAAAGTTTGCAGCAAGTATCTCACTTTGCACTGCCGTCAAATAAGTTTCATCAGATTTCTTTGCCCATAAATTACTTTACTGAATATGCTTAAATTTTCTTGCACAGGTTGGTGCACTTGTAATCAGTCTTAACATTTTTGAAAAGATAAAAAAAAAATATATATACATATATATACTTATATATATAGAGAGAGAGAGCGAAAGGGTACTTGGGATATTAAACAAGTGTATAAGTTAATTTGCACCCCTCAATTCAATAGCACATATTTATTTTATACATTTTAAGTTTTGATTATAT
This sequence comes from Tenodera sinensis, assembly GCA_030765045.1. Lineage (NCBI taxonomy): Eukaryota > Metazoa > Arthropoda > Insecta > Mantodea > Mantidae > Tenodera > Tenodera sinensis. Next base: position 263,381,729 of record CM060964.1, read on the forward strand.
GTACTTTAATTTTATTGAATGGTTTTCTTTTCTGGCTTGCTCAGAAAACATTGGCCTTTTGGTTCAAATTAATTTCTTTTTCAGGACAATGTGCTATCCAGTTTTATTTTGCTGCTTATTCTGTAGCACAGATTTTTTTTTTTATTTTACAGATATTCTTATAGTTTGTACTTCTGTTAATGCTTGATTTAGAAAAGGTTGTCATGAATGTATGCTTGCAATTGGCTGTTATATTTACATACATTGTTCTTCTATTGGTGCAGCTGTCTGCTGAATTAATATGTAATTTTTTCCCCTTTTGTTTTTCTTTGGTTAATTGTAGTATTTTCATAGCTGAATGCAGAAATCCAGTCTTAATGTGACATATTTGTTTCATTTAATAGTTACAAATAAATTTTAGTTTGCAGCATCTGGTTTTGATAATCTTTGTGTGATTAATTAATTACTTTTGCATGTCATAAGCCAGACATAATGTTTTCAAGAAAAAAAAATTAATTGTATTCATTATTTTAACATTAAACTTTTATGTTAAGAATTTTCTTTTTGCTGAGAAAATAGTTCTTTCAGATATGCAGCAGTTTATGTAGAATGTAGATTTTATTTTATTTCTCTCTTTTTTAACCTAGGGGTGTCTACACATCTTTTTAATGTATAGGCTGCTAAAATAACAATGAGAAAACTAATATAATAACATGAATTCTGTATTTATGTAAAAAAACTAACAAGTTTTTGAAGAGTATTGAAGCTAACATAAATTAATAAAGCATGTCACCATGAAGGCCATTGTGTTAAGGTGGTGGCAAGTGCCATGGGCAGTTGTACTGTAGTTTCTTGTGTGAACCTTAGCTCAGTCTTTTCACTATCTGTCATTGCTCTGTTTCACTGGGTTTTGGCAGTTGCACTTGTCCGCTTCATTTCTCCATTTACATGGTGTAATATTTCTCTCTCCTCTTGGCGCCTACTGCTAGTACTAAAAATCTTTCCATTTCTCTGAATTAGAAAACTACCTTCCTCCCTAACCTGTAAATGGCCAAATGTACAAAATTCAAGTATATATGATTAACACTTTTTGTAAAGCATTTTTTCTCACTAATTATAACTTTGTTTCTGTCTCATTTATGAAATTAATTTTCTACAAGGAAAAGAAGAAGAAAGATTAATGTTGTACATATGTTTAAAAAACAAAAATTATTACTTTATTTTAGCTGAGTCATATAAAATAGTTGTTTTCTAAGGAGTACATTGAATGTTTTCAATATGTCAAGGAAAAAAAGTAAAAATCTTTTATTGTAATAGTAACATTTCTGATTACTGGAAGATAAATTCCAGATCAGAAACAATTATATACCAGCTGACTTGATGTTTTGTAAGTATATGTGCGTTTGAAAAAACTGTCCTAAGGAGACAATTTTTTTTTTTGTTTTTTCAGCAATTGATTCACATATATTTCCTTATCTGTCATGTCATCCAAACCAGTACACAATCTAGTGCAAGCCATTCACCCTAGCAAATCTTTCCCCTTGACCCTGTTGCCAGTAGTAGAATGTCTTTTTTTTTTAACCCCTTACCTGAAACCTATTCACCCCACAGCCTTTCCCCTGGCTGTAGCTGTAGCCTTGCTTCATTCGTCTCTGCTATAGGTCTGTCGCGAGTACCAACGAGGGGCGTGCAAACGTGCTGAAAGTGAGTGCCGCTTTGCGCATCCCCCCGACACCGTGACGGCCAACGAAGACGGCACAGTCACGGTCTGCATGGACGCAGTGAAGGGGCGATGCAACCGCGACCCTTGCCGCTATTTCCACCCCCCTCTGCACCTCCAAGCCCATATCAAGGCCGCACAGTCTCGGGCCAGCCCGGTAGGCATTTCACGGAGCCCCCGCGCTCTTCTGCTATCGGCTAGCTGTCACATGTGTTTTCTTTCACTTGTCTTGTGCCTTATTAGTTTCAATTTTTTCAGTAGAATGCAGATTTGTGTTGGATTTTAGTTTTTATCTATTTTTTTATTTTTGTAAGACTTTTTTTAGTAAAGTAGCTCTAGTAGTTCACTATAATTCTCTTCTTCTGTCTCACTCTTTCTCTCTTTCCAGCTGACAACTGGGTGTATTATTTACATGATGCTATCTTGTGGTGCCATAACCTATTCTTTCATCCATTTTCACTGTGCTTTCTTGGGGGTGAAATGTGTTCCATGGTAATAAGTCAATTACAAAACTAAATTTCTTTAAAAATTATTTTCTGTCAATCCCATGACAGAACTGGTGATAAGAATAAGAATAAGAATGTACTTTTGGCAGCAGTGGAACCATTTCACCCTTTAGTTTAATGAGTGTTGCACATGCTTTCCTACATCTGTCTCCTCCATGCTAACAAGCCCTGCGCTGCGAACTTGATTCCTACCAATGCGACAAGGCTTGGGGCATGCCATGTCGTGCCACCGAGCCAGCTGTGCTGCCCCTGCACTGCACAATTGTCTCCCACAGACCCCACCCCCCAAAACCTTTGCCTCGGCTTGGTAGCCCAGCTCTCTTTTTCTATATCTGTCTTTTCTCTTCTACTTTCCTCCCTTTAGCTGTAGCAGTTGTAGTCATGAATGCTGTCTTGCCCAACAACACTGCATCAATGCCACCCTCTTAGACAATCATTGGCCAAATTCAAAGAAAAATGAAACAAAAATACAGGGAAAAAAGGAAAAACAAAGGAAAAGAAACACAGGGGGGAAAATATTTATATAAAAGGTGTCATTGAATTAAAGCAGTTAATATAGAAATATCTAACTTCAAAGCCTTGCAATAAATTATTGTCATCTGTTGCCACCCTTCTTGTAATTTGTATGGAAAATTTTCATGCTGGTCAACTTTTGAGACAGTGTATTGCTATAAGGAATGAGTCAAGAGTTGAAGCATTACAATGATAGGTAAGATAAAGCGTAGGGCTTGTTAGCAGTGGGTTTCACTGCGGCTTATGAGTCTATACAGTTAACAGTTGTGTGAGGAGACATTAACTACACCTGCAGCAGTGATTGGACCACTGTGCATATGGGTGAGACTAATTTGTTTCATAATTAACACTAGTTCTTAAATGTGTGAATTAATGTAGTATATTAAGATCATTATTCTTACTTGGTAATTGAATTTATCTTTCAGAAGAACGTGTGGAGGCATGCCGTATAGAAAGTACTTCGTTCACAGAGACATATATGCAGGATAGAAGGAATATGGTTGCAAAAATCAGTAATTGTAAATGTAAGATCTTTTAACAGCCCTCATTTATTCCCTAAAAAAAATCAAAATTACATTTCTGAAATCAGCAATGCAGTGTATGTTATAGGGACAACTATAGGATATAAATCTAAATAATGATAATAAGCCTATATCTTGTTTAGAAAATGCAGCTACATGATGCTACAGAAATATTTACAATATTGGGTCACATAGGGAGGTCAAAAGTTTTAAGTACATTGTAGTATAACTGAAAACCAACTGTAGTTATCTAATCAGCCACTTATCTGCGCAAAATTAATTTAGAAATTTATGATTTTAGAGAATCTGTTATTTTAGCTAAAGATTCCAAGCTTTACTTTCCACTTGCCATGAATTGTATTTACTTTCAAAAGCAAACACTTTAACTAGTGTATGTCCAAAATTGAATATTGAGACAAAGACTATTTTGGACAGTATTTTGTTAAGGATGTATAATACCTAGCACAATCATCTATCTGAAATCTGTGCAATGCTACAGAGGTTTCATGTTGAATAAGATGAGTTATCAATCTAGTTCATTGCATTATCCTTTATACCCAGGGATATGCAGCTTTACAGAATCTTTCAAGATAGAATTATAGTTTTCTGGGAAGTACTTTACATATCAGAGATTTATAGCTCTTAAAAGGACACCAAATATGAAAAATCCCTGCACAAAATTTCCAGCCATTCACATCCAGCATTAATTATGCGGACGAGACTTCTTCCCACTATAATGGTAGCTGTTGGGTGCTATTTAACTCTCCTTTGAATTTTAACTGTTGCATGCATCACATTGTAACTGTATTTAGATGGTGGAATGATAACACTGGAATTAATTTTTCAGTGCTGGGAAAAGAACATAATCAGGTGGATTTATGTTCAGACATAGGCTGGGTGAGGGAGTAGTCAATATTGTTCCACGAACAACCCAATGTGTGATTTTGTATTGCTGTGGAGAAGCAGAACATTGGTCTCCATGGTTGCTTTTGGCAAATTTTTTGAGCAAAATCCCATATGCAAAACTCCTGAATAGTGTAATTTGCAATGTACCTAATGTACCAACAGAAACACAATGAATAGGAATAACATCTTGATAATTATGAACATTGATGCTACAAGAATTTCAGAGAGTTGGTGGTCTTGTTACAAAACAAGGTGTGGTAGAAACAATAAGTAGGTTTCAAATTGCAGGTTTATTAAAAAGTGCTTATAATCATTCATATTTCTATTTCATTACTTTGAAGTACGTTTCTTGGAAATTTGAGAAGACTTTTCATTTTTGGAAGAGCTGTTATGTGTAAAGCAATGATATGCTTCCTTGCTAATAGCTATGGATTCAAATGCCAGTACTCAGGCAATGTGTTGATGCACAGACAAAACGAGGTTGCCCAGGTAATGGTTTGTTTGGCATGCTACCTTGTCATTGAAGTGCTCTTTGGGTTTTTGTGATGGAGCAGATTTTGACGCCACAGCACAAGAACAAAAGAATGGCATCCATGTAGTTGTAAATAAAGACACTATAAGTAAATCAGTACTTCAGAAAGCCCTTTAATTGTCCCCCAATTAAAACCTTTGAAATATTATCACTAAGGCTCAGTTTTTAGGTACTAAAAACTTGGAATATATTTATTTTTTATGTGCTAAAAATGTAAAAAATATTTGCTAAAAAGTCAAAAATATGTGCTTAAATAAATAAAATATTTTTAAGATCTGCATGGCTGAACTAATATAAACATATGTGGTACTCACTAGACACTGTTCTTGAAAGGAATCACCAAGTACTGTAGAGTTACAGAATATGACCACATGATTCCTCAAATGTTCAATCCCAAAAGATTGCTGATTGTCATGAAGAAGTGTCTTGAATTTTGAAAATGATTACTCCACGTCACAAGAAGTAAGTCTAGTATAATTATGACATGGAATATCACTCACACTCAACAATGTCTTCATGTTGCCCATCCAATACATTTGAAATTTTACAGACTGTTAAATCCACTATTATTTTCGAACACTTCCTTGCATTTTTTTTTTACTTTCTGTACTACGTGTAATAAGTAGAGGAAGTATTGCATTCCACCCAAAAATCTGATGTTGAAATTTCACTGGAAATATATGTTTTGAGGCCCCGTAAAACCAGAAAAAGCATTTTTAGAAAAAGGTCCACACGTGCGTGTGTCTGTGTGTCAGTCAGTCTGTGGGCAGCATAACTCAAAAACAAAAAGTCAGTTAAAAACCAAAGTTGGTATTTAAGCTTAATGTCTTTCCAGGATGGGACACAAAGATTTTGAAGAAAATTCCTCCACCCTAAAGTACCTTTACATGGAACATTTTTCAAAAATTTTGATTTTCTTGAAAATGACTAACAATTTGGAATAAAATGCCATATGTTTGACATATTTTTATGGTAAATGAAATGTATATTTTGAATTTTCTGGCTATAGCCCACGTAGCCCTGTTTACTCTGGATGACCTTTGAATAACTCGTAAACCATAAGAGATAGACCAAATCTTACTGTACAAGAAATGTAGATCATACTAAATCACACAATCTATGTCCAAATAATTTTTTTTGTAGAGCGAACCATTTTGGAGATACTCCTTGTTATTTGTGTCAGTTTTAGAAAACAAAACTTTTGTCAAATGCAACATTGTTGTTCATTTGTTTATGTTAGCCATGCAAAGAGAATGGAATCTCAAAGCTTTAAAAGATTTGACTATCATTCAAAGCCTACTGTATCCCCATAGTCCCCTTGCCCTACAAGGAAATAAGCAATAATTTCTACAAATGTCTATCTCAACTAACGTGAAGAAGATATAGGAATAAGAGTTTGTAAGAATGGTTAGTACAAGAGTAGAGAAAGTCATGTAAGTGCAACACATCAGATTTTTAAGTTTTGTGCTGCAGGATTAAAAAGAACCTTGAGCTTTTTTCCCTCTCTCTCCACATCCTGAACTACTTGAACTGCTTCTCCCAAAAACATTCCTACTGATTCTAGTTTATTTATGGAATCACAGAGAAAACAAAGTGTCTTTTAAATTTCACAGTACATTGTTGCTCTTGCACCTACTTTTCACTCTAAACATGTTTAATTCAGTGTGACCTCAAAACTGTTGATATGTAATTCCCCAACACGACACAACTAGAATGTCGTATAATCTTTGTGGATTCACAAATGACTAATTGACTGTACAGTTAAACGAGTATCAGTGTATATACTAGTCAGATTGTGAAGCGATAACAGCTGCAGTGGGGAAATTCCCTGTTCTTATTTTACAGGCTCAAGTTGCCTGAGTAACCAGGATGTTTGTTTCCTTCCAACTGAAGAGATACTATAGCCGACATACCAGTTCTTCCAATAACAAATTGTGACATCTAGCATGTGTAATTGAGAATTAAAGAGGTGGATGGTGACTTGTTAAAAATAATTTGCTGCTGCTTTTATGTGAAAATTATTTGTAAAAGGTTTCCTTTGTGCGATTTTTGTGTATTTTATGTGAATATCCCAACATATTTATTTACTTTAAAAAAGTCAGAAAATATCCATTTTTATGCACGATAAAACTTAAAATAAACTAAATTTTGAGGGTCAACAATTACCAGAAACAAAGGAAGCAAAGTATTTAGGAGTTACATTTCATACCAAACTTACATGGACCAAACAAATAGAAAATGTAATACAAAGAGCAGAGAGGCACCTTTCACTGTTAAAACGTCTAACAGGAATGAAGTGGGGATATTCCAGAGCAACTTTTAACACAACATACAATGTATATATAAAGCCATTGTTTATTTACTGCAGCGAAGTTCTTGTAACAGCAAACACAAAAAAAATTCAAATCTTTCAAAACCAAAGTCTGAGATTAATTACAGGTGCTATCAAAACCACACCAATAGCAGCTATGGAAATACTAACCAACCAATACCCCATTGAATATGAAATACAAAAAGCGGCTCTTATTCAACACGAAAAGATGATCAGACTCCCATTCAATACATGGCACAAGAGAAATTTTACACATACACTAAAGACTCAGGAGAGCTTTCTTTCCAAAATTCAAGCCATCAAGAAGAATGTACACCTTCCTAATTCAAAGGAAAACTTCATATCTAAAGTCAATCAGACACATACATTAGACACATATTATTTACACCTGACAGAAGAAGTTAAGAAAAGTGATACTCCAACTAGTGTTCTAAAATTATCGGCATTAGAGACAATCCATACTAGATTTCCAGAACACGAATGGCTCCATATTTATACTGATGGATCATTGATACCAAACCAAGATGGAGCAGGTGCTGGAGTCACATGTCACCTCTTTACCTATTACAAATCTTTAAGTTATGGAACTACTAACTTTGATGGAGAAATTGAAGCAATTCGAATGGCCCTACAAAATCTTTTGTACAGAATTTCATATTTTCAGCAAGCAGTTATTCTCTCAGATTCCAGGGCAGCAATTATAGCAATTACTTCCAAGTTCTTACCAAAAAACAAAACAATCATAGAATGTTGGAAAATCCTTACCCATCTAACAGTACTTCAAAAACACCTAGTCTTCCAGTGGATACCAGCTCACTGTGGACTGAGTGGTAATGACAAAGCTGATCTTCTTGCAAAGAAGGGTACCAGCAGTGTACAACAATCTATAGTTAATCTACCATTTTATGCAGCTAAAAGATTAGTCAACTCTGAATTCAAAAAAATTATTGCAAAATATTACTATGAAAAATCAAAGAATAAAGATGGGAACTATCAAACATTCAAACAGTAATTCCTGAGTATCCTCGAAAAACAGCAGTTGCAACCTGCAGGTTGATTACAGGCCATGATTGTCTGGCAAAACATTTAAACAGAATTGGGATATATTCTTCACCACTCTGTCCTCTATGTGATCTGCAAGAGGAAATGGACCAAGACCACCTTGAAATATGCCCGGCCACTTCTAGTGCCCCATCCATCAGTGAAAAATATTGGAGAGCAAGAGGATTAATGACTTCATTGTCAGAAATCCAGCATTAGCTAACAACAACAACAATAAAACTTAAAATATATGCTCTGGTGTAAATATCCAGGACGTTAAATTCAGTTTCAAATTCATACTAGGACGCAAACAAAATATGTATTTACCTAAAAATCTGAGCCGTAATTATCACTACCCTGTGAGTATATTATGGCTGCACTTTTAATTGTAGGTGACAACCCAGAAGTGTTCATAAAAAATTCAGATATATTCAACAAACCATACACAGGCCAAGCAGTAATGTACAGGTATTCCAAAAAGGAGTTTATTACAGTGGCATAGTATAATTTAATTCACTTCCATCCTGTATAAAGCAACTGAAAACTAATCAAAATGAATTTAAGTTAATATTAGATAGATACCTTATCATTTACACTTTCTATACAGAGGAGGATTTCATTCATTCAAAACAATAACTGTACTACTAATTTTTCTCCAAAAATTAATGCTGTTGTGCAATACTAAATGTAAGTATTTTTGGTTGCCATTGCAAATATTTCTGTAAATAATATTGATTTATAATTTCTTAGCTTCTGACATAAGCTCTACATAGAGTTAAAATTTGTTTTCACAAATGTGCACAAGGTTTTGACGTAGGTAATCTACATTCTAGATAACACGCCTTCCTCACGTTGAAGAGGTCGCGAATTCACATCTCACTTAGGGTGAGTTATCCGTATAAGGTTTTTTCCGAGGTTTTCCCTTATGCTGCGAAGACGAATGTTGGGTAACTTAAAGTTCTAGGGAACTCGGGCTCATTTGAGCATCACTTCATCCATTTCATTCATTCACTGTCCGATATGACACTACATTGGAGAATGTTAACCAAAAAAAAAAGTCCTAGTTAAGACTAGCTCTCTTAAACTGGCCTAATTCATTATAGGATTCACATATTGATATATTATGATATGATATACTATATGAATTTTAACTAACACCTTGGAGAGATAATGCAACATAACAAACTCATTTCCAAGTTTAGCTATAATCATGCCACATATTTGCAATAAAAAACCCCACCAGATTTAAAATAGCTATCAAATCAAGTTCTGCTGCACTTTATATACCTTTACAAAGTAGCCTTACATTATATTTTATTTATTTTTATTTGTTTTTGCTAAACCACATACAAGTGAACCTTACTGGCACTAAGCTCACATTCTACATTTTATTTTAGAATCATATACATTTTGCAGCAATTCATAAATTTCTGTTAGCATATATTAGTTTTAATGAAAGATATTTGAATAAAAACACTAGTGATCTGAATTTTCATCATCAATTTCAGTAGCTTGCAAAGAAGTTTTTGAAGCAACTGAATTAAACATTCACAGACTTATTCAGAGTGACCAATAACAATATAACCACCAAGATTGGAGCACATGCACACTGTTCATTATTTCCGTTGTCACCCTCATAGCTTCTTGCTATACCCATATATCTAGTCGTATGAATACTAACATCAAAATTACAGCCACTTTAAGAATTTCAAATGATAGAAATATTATTATTCATCTCTGAAGTTAATCTGCGAGATATTGAAGTAGGTCTAGTATGTAATGCTTAAGCTTGATGATGATGGTAATGATAAAAATGCTGTTGACAGTGCTGAGTTTTGGCATTGTATCACCAAAGTAAGGAATTTAAAGGATCTATTACAAAATATTTCTGAAGAAAATATTTGGCTGTATTTGTAGTAATTGCACTGTTCTTTTTTATTAAATTATAGATAGTAATGAATAAAATGTGATTATCTGAACAAAGGATTAAAACAGTATGAGAATTACTATGTTTCTGATTGTAATAACTATTTGTGAAAAGATTCAAGGCCATGACCAGGTCATAACTATGGATGCAACCTTAGCCTGGCCATGGCTAGTGGGACAGAATTATTATTAGATTTAGGAAAGCTGTGATAAGTCACATGCACTGTCAGTTGGGGAAACTTTATAGGGACATAACCCTAAAGAGTATGCCTAAACTGTTAATAGTCAATGGACATATGTAACAATTCAGAAGTGTTTAGATGAGCCGATATTGCATACTAAGTATATGCACCCCAACACCTCTGAACTATCTTATCACTTTGGCCTAAGTTAGACCCCTGTTCCAAGCTTTCCCAATTGACAGAGAGGAAGTTGTAGCAAGTACTGCAATTGCAAATCTCCTTGAATTTGAGAAAATAAAAATAGACACCAAAAACTGATTTGTTTTTAAAGCAGAAAGAATATTACTTGTAGATGAAATTTAGGTTGTGAAGAAGAGACTGTTGTGTGTTAGATGTCATATCAAGTTTGCTTTTGCGAGCTACTACAGTGTATATTATCATAATTTGGCTTCAATAGCTAAGGTTTTTGCAGCCAGAGCCCTTCCATGCTGTATTTATGATAGAAAATAGTATTTAGAGCTGCTGTTGCAAGAAGCGTAATGTGGTGTATGCCTCCACACTGTACAATAGAGCAGATCACAACTGTGCCAGTAAGAGGACATCTGTGCCCAGATTCTTTTGTAATAATGTTTAATTCTTTATTCATTTCCATGTTCTCCTCACTTCACTCCTAATGTCTTAATCTCCCATGTTTTCCTCATCATCAGGACTTTCCCTTCCCATTTATACCATTTCACTGCCATAGCTAGACCCTTCACGCTGTATTGGAAGTACTTGCTTGAGTGCTGAACAGTTGGCAAAGGTGCTTTGATTGTTAATGATTGTTGTTGTCATTGTCGTTGTTGTGTTTCCTTGCTTTACAGGTGTGCATGCTGCTACATATTACGTATTCTGTGCTGTAGGTTATGGGCCTCATCATAAAAATCACCATTTCTTATTTTCCCCGCTGTTATGAGGAAACTGGACGCACGGGAGCACAGGCATATTGAAACAAAAGAACCTCTTCTTACAATATAAGCTTTTCATCCAGTACTTCATACGTCTCTATATAAGGCATGAAAAGCTTCATTTGGCCTCATTGGTAGAATGTGTACATGTATTTCAGAATTGAGAAACCTATTTTTTGCAACTTTCCATGCATGTGCGAGAAAGCCTCCGGTATGTTTAGGCAAAAGGTAGAGTACACAGTTGCTGGTGTAAACTGCCTCGCCTACCTGCCTTCCTGCTCAATCACGTGCTTGTTCAGTTTGCCTCAGCCAGTTCTGTTTCAGTAACAACAAAGAGCTGCCTGCATGTTCCACACCTCTTCTACTGTATTTGTTTATATACCAACAAATAGTTGGTCATTTTCACCAAGACACTCATTTACAATTCTTACATGTGCTCATCATATCATTCGGTGCAGTCAGTTTCCATTTCATCATTTACTGTTGCCCAGCGCCTTTTTTTATTGTGATGTGGTTGCATAGCATACCATATCTTTGCTGGTCCAGTATATTTTTATTATTATTCTTATCATTATTATTACCACCTTTGATTAATTAATGGTTGCCTTTCTAAAAGTTTTTATTATTTTTTTTTCTGATTTGTTGTGCTCATTTTCTTCCTACTCGGGCCTCCCCGATGCTTGGCTGCTTGTCTGCCTGCTACTAATAGCCCGTTTCCGTGGCAACCGTTGGCGGCGTGGAAGTGGGGAAGAAACGCGCCCGCGACCCTAGTGATGACATACTACTGGTACCATAATGCTTTGCATGTCACTTTGATTTCCCATGTAGTTGTAGTGAATAAAGTGTAACGCAGGTCACATGGCTGTAATTTATTTTAATAACATTTTTATTTTTGTTTTTTTATTGCAGAATTTCAGAATCTATTTAAAAGTTTTACTGCTTGTTTATGGCTTTAAAACTCAATATTTCAGATGCAATAGATGTATCACATCTTTGAAATTTTGCCAAGCCCAGTACTCAAGCAAAAAGTGCATAATGATTGTTCATTATTGTTCTAACATTCCCAATTTTATATATGCTTAATCTTGAAATGTTTCACATAATAGGAGCAAAAAGCTCCTGTTATTCTTTCTTATTAGTTTTGCACTGCACTATACGTTTTTAAACTATGTTTTTAAACAAGTGTAACACTTTTTTAAATCTTATAATGTGTTTTATATTCTGCATAAATGTATTATGTACATTTTCTATATTTCTGCTTCTGTTTATAAGAAATCTTTTAAGCAAATTGCATCCAATTGCGTACATGGTGAGTAATGGTGCTTTTTAAATGTCATGTGATCGTGCTTTATGCTACTTTAATTACATACTTTGCACAATAAAATCTTATCATACAGCTTCATATTGAAAATACAAACAAATGTAGTTGAATATTAATTTGTAATTAGTAGCTGAAACTGATACATAGTAGATAAAAGTTGTTGGCATGTTGTGCAAGGGCTGCAATGCTGGTGTGCTTACAGTTCTTTCTGAGAGCAGATAAATATAAACAATGCTTCTTGACATTTCTTGCTTAATGTTTCCTACAAGCGTGTGTTTGGCATGGTGTGAGATCCAACTTTTTTTTTCCTCTGAAACAAACTCACCTAGCAGGCAAGACCTTTGTCACAACATTCTGGCAATACAACATTTTAAAACCCAGTTCCTAGCTATCCAGTTGCAAACATTCTTACAATACCTAGTACTTTTTTTTTTCTTTTTGGCATTTTTAAAAACAAAATAAAAGTTGAATAATTAAAACAAATTTCAATTCAAAACAAATTGCATGTCATGCTTTTTGACATTCACTTGTTATAACGCTGGCAGAGAATGTTTGGGAAACAAAGCCTATGGTGATGGATTTGAATTTGTTCGACTCCTTCTTAATTGACTTCTTTTATTTTTTTATTATTATTATTTTTTTTCCGGATAATGCTTTGCTGCACAGTAGATGATGCATTCCCTATAGCACCCAGACCTTATTACATGGGGAGGTTGAGCATTAAATTTCCCAAGATTCTGAAATTTTCCCAGCCCCTTAAAAACTGCTGAGTCCTCCATTTAATAATTTCTGCAGCGTATATTATGTATTGTGAATTTCATTGCATTATTTGTGGGGATACTTTTTATGCACTTAACAGATGATCTCCCACTTGTAAATGTATGGTAAGTTAAAATTTGTCTCTCATAGATTATATATTGTATTTTGCTTAAAGGAATTTGCATTTTGTGTATGGTGTACATACTGTGTTTATTTTAAATGAAACCTTTATTTGGATCATAAATATAATGTAAAGCAAGCATTTACTATCATTCTGGAGCAGGAGTACATTTGGCATATTTTCTCTTCCACTACTTTGTTTTAATCACAATACAGTTTGTGCATCTTAGAAATGAGGAAGAGGGAAAGGTTGGAACTTCTCAGGGCTTACAGTATGTATGCCATTTGACACAAATTTTTCGTGTTTTTCTAAAGTTAACCTTATCTAACTCAGGGAATTTTTGCTCCTTCCTGTTAGAATGAAGCATTCCTGCAAATCCAAATCATCACCTTATATGTCTGAATTAAAGTAGAGCTAGAATGTGTCCCTTATTTACCCAAATCACAAACAGTAATAAATGCTTCCTGAAGTAAATAATATTTCATGTACTCAGCACCCCTATCTGCTAAAACAAATCCCCTAGTTGTGTCAAAATTTATAAAAATCTGGAGAGATGTCACATAAAAGTGATCTACAAAGAATTACTTTAAAGCTTTAGATGGACTTTATGGTAGAATATATGAAATGAAATTTTAAAAGTAAAACAGAACACGTAAAGTGTGAGTTAGAACTGTGGTCCATATTTCTTACATGAGCAGAAGCATGTTGTAATACAAAACTTCCTTTAGTTTGGAAAATGCTGACTGAATTATTTTCCTGTTTCAGATGGATATGAAGTCTGTTGGATCATTCTACTATGAAAGCTTTGTAAGTGTAATAACTCATTGTCTTTGTTAATACGTACAAGCTTTTGCTCATGATTATGATGTAGAAGTGGATTTATATATAAGTGCCAGGAACTCTGGAAACTTTTAGTTTACTATAGGTACCATTTACTTTGCATTGCTAATAAGATTTTATCATTACATATTTGACACTTACCATTTCTTAAAACATTTATACATTTTGCACCATAAAGCAACTGGCTGTATATTGTAAGTGGTTACCTGTCTATTGTAGGAATTACACTTTTGACTGCATAGAGTAAACATTCAGGGATTCACAAGAATAACTGGAGGGGAACTTTGTTGTATTCATAAGAAATTCATGAGGAATTCAGATTTGAAAGACAATTAAAATACCTTTCAATAGATTGCATGCAGTTTACCATAAAGTAATTTGTCAAATTACTTATAATTTGGATAAGGTAATTACATAAATTGCTAGTAAACAATTCATTCTATTCCTCTCTAAAACCCAAATCAAGGATACAATAACCATGTCAACAACTCACTCTAGGCTTCATAGATTGTTTTACTTCATGCAGAAAATATTTGTGAATTCTTTTTCACTCCATCAACTGCTAATTGATTGTTGAATGAACCACTTCAATCTCTGGTTATTTTTCTGATAACTTTGGAGAAGGATAGCAAAATTTTGTAATTAAAACTACTGTCTATGCTATGGACAAACATCAGTTATACTAAAGGATCTGAAAGTTTTGAAGTATATAGAGAATGCCTATATAATAGATGATGAAATCTAGAAGTCGGAAATCACACACTTGTTTTGCTCATAGCTAGTCTTTAAGAACATCACCAATGAGTCTCAGTTGAAGTTATTTTTCCCTTTACCTGACCTCCAATAGTTTTTATAGCGCTTTAATAAGATTACCTCCTTTTCTGTTCTATCATCCAATAAGGAGTAACTGCCGACTGCCTTTGCACTCTTCAAATCTTAATTCCAGAAACACATAATACTTTCAACTTTTTATTTATTTTCTTCCATTTTCACAAACTGAGGATTGAATATTATTAACTTTCATACATTAGTTATTCAAATTTCAATCATTTTTAGAGTTTGTGATAGAGAACAGTGTTCACAAAGACAAAATAAATGCATACACTATATGTGTAGTGTTGCTTGTCAGAATATTTTCAACAGTTTCTTAAAATTATTTAAGATGTTATCTTATTGACAATACTGTCTTTTGAGCACACTAGTTTCAGGAAAACTCTGTCCCATTTTCAGTATATCACTAAAAAAACACCAAGTAAAGTTGTGTCCATAAGGCAACTCATCTTAAATAATACATCACTTCAGTGTCAACATTCTCAAGAATATATAGTAAAATTTCTTTGAAGTTTTATTTACATAAAAAGAGAATAGAATCAAAATGAAGAACAAGAAATTACACAAAATTATAGTGAACAAACAAAATTTAAGTGAATACTAAATACCAAAATGAAGTATTATTTTGCTTAAGAAACAGGAAAGCCATCCTATTCCAAAAGAAAGCAAATGGATTTGTTGTTTATTTCTTCTCTAAATATTGTGCAAAGTCTGTTCTCTGCATTTCATTCCTGTCATCCTGAGATGATGCAGGATAGAAATTCTTATAAATTCAGATGTGTGGCACTCTCTTAACTATATATCACTAATTAGATTGATTAAAACCCACAGAATGATGAGGGATACTGCAGATCTTAATATAGTGTATGTTTAATAGTCAAAAAACAACAATGTGTTAATAGATGTCATTAAGTTGTACACAAGTGGCACAATGTGCAGAAGACTGCTCATGAGAAACTTTTTGCTATTGAAATATTCAATGGTTATAAAGCATTCTGCATAGGATGTGAATGATTTGAACATTTTTATAAACACACTGGACGTGTTCTGTGGTTGGAGATTTGCACATATATCATGTAATAAATGTTAGACATCTCAAGCTACCAGTTTTTAATTTTATTATTAACCACAGGAATGTATGTTTAACAACCATTACCCTTAACCTATTGTAGAAACATTGTTGCTTTAAGGGACCTGTTTTACCATACAGATGCTTTCTATTCATAACGCTTTTGTAACTATCCATTATATGGCCCATTTGTGACTCTTTAAGTAATTCTGTTTGGTTTTAAGTGAACTGTATCCTTTATAACAAGTGACGCTAATGACTGAGAGGTGATGATTTTACTTTGCAGGCCTTCCCTGGGATGGTTCCATACAAGCGACCAGCAGCAGATAAGTCTGGAATGCCGGTGTATCAACCCAACGCAACGACGTACCAACAACTGATGCAACTGCAGCAGCCACCATTTGTCCCGGTGTCATGTGAGTACTTGACCCCCCCTGCAACAGTCACTAGCTCCTCCCTAAGTCCTGCCACACCTAGCTGTTCCTCAGTGGCAAGCAGCGGTGGTGCCACAGTCACTGCCACCGCATCTGAGATGGGTAAAGTGGAGGAAACTGCAGCAACAGACAAACTGGTTCCTTCGGCCAGCAAACCTCCTCCTCCTCCACTTCCTATCATGCCCGCTCCAGCTGCCACCCCTACAGATCCAGCTGCTGCTGCCAAAGAAGCAGCTCAGCAGAGTTATGCCAAGGCTGTTAAAATGGCAGCAGCAGCAGCGGCAGTAAATGCTTCCAATCCTCTCAATATCAATCCTTTGGTGGCTCTTAATTACACGGGGGTTGCTCTAAACAAACAGGCACAGCAAATGACAATGATGCCTCCTCCACCACGCTTTACAAACATGGGTGTAACTCCTGCACCTCAACCACAGCCTCAATACCAGCCTCAGACAAACATCTTGGCTTACAGCCGAGCACCACCTCCAACATTTGTGCCACCTTTTCCCGTCATTCGGTCTCAGCTGATACCTTCTTCCCCATATACAGTATTTCCTCAACCGACTCAGACATCTGTGGTTGGCAATGGTATTCTGAATAACATGGTTGCCCAGTATAATCCATTGGCTTCAAGCACAAACAACAATATTATTAACAGTGTGACACTTCAGCCTTACAAGAAAATGAAAACAACTTAATCTAGAACTGAATCCTTTGATTTGTTAATTTGTTTTAAGGAAATTCCTTTCTAGTCAAAATTATGTCTGGATTGTTTCAGTATTGAAAAAAGAATTTTAAAAAGTGTGTGTAAATGCATATGCAAACACACATTCTTACACATACATACACAAAAATATACACATACACGCACATATGCCCAAAATACAGAGTGAAAGGGTGATAACTACAGATATTCACACATATATAACAAATTAGATTATTTCAATTGTAATTATTACCAAGATATCTTTCCAGAATATATAATGTAGTAGAATTGCACTCTACTCTCTTAAATATAACAAAACTAATTTAAAGCACAAATAGTAATCATCATAGTCCACATTGAGGTCTATGATAACCCCTTTCACTTTCCACTTACTAATTGAAAGTGAAATGTATCCAGCTGACTTATTAAATGTTCAACCAAAATAATATATATTCTATGAAAATGGGATGAAACAACAAAAGATGAGTTCTTTTCATTTTCTCATCTTAGAGATTTGTCTCTAAAGCATTTGTACTTATTTCCCTTCCATACTGCATATCTTAAATGGGAAAATGGTGGTGTGCAACATTACACCATCTAAAAGTGGACCAAAACTCGAGTGCCTGAGGGTGGGGATTTAATGCTGTCTGAAAGTGACTCAAGTCTGTTGCTGGCAGTCATGCCAATGGTGTAACCAAGCTGTGATAACATAACCTATGATTATAAAGAAATCAGTCACATTCACACTGTGAATAAAATTATAGAGTCTTGCTGTGGCCGTGGTGCTGTATGTAAACAGATATCCACGTATCATAAGTTAGTTCCTTGATCGTAAAGTTTTATTGAAAAAAAATTACATTTTATGTATGAATGGAACCACAAGTGTAGGAAAGGGCATAGCCTCTCAGTTTTATAACTTCATAAAAGATTAAAAAAAATTATATATCTATATATATATATATATATATAGAAAACACTACATTGTTAAGTTGTAAGTACCTTGTTACCCCATGAAAGAGAATTTTTCGGCATGCTATGGGAAATTCCATTTGATAAAATTCTGTAGAAGCATATAGCATGGTAGACCTATAAATATTGTATACTTTTCAGTGCTATTAGTTAGTGCCACTGTAGTATGTCATCTTCTGTTTTTATTGGATCTTAACCCATGAAGACCCTTGCTTATGCTCCAATTTTATGCACATTATGATTGCCTGTGAAAATGGCACTTTCAAAGCTAGGCAGTTGTAAGCATTTTATTCATGTTCAAGGGTTTCCTGGGTTAGAAATATTCCATATTCACATTCGCCAGTCATGACTGGCTCTGTATTTACTTATTCATTTAAATATTGTAGTTGTATTACTGTGTAATTTTCAATTATTTTTAGTCATTTCCCTATGTGGGAATTTTAATCTAATTCATGATTTGTTACGTAGAGAGTTTTTATATATGTAGTCCAAGAATTTTAAGAACTGTATGTCTTCCTCATTTATTTGGGCCATTCCACATATTAAATGTTGTTATGAAGTCCAGTTGTTAATTTTATTACTACCTATCTATAATAGCATAAGCTGGCACTCTCTTTAAGAATGCATACAGTTCTATATATTAAGTGTTCCTATGTTAATGAATAACTAGTTTAATGACTTTAATGGAAAGTGAATGTGTCATGACCTAAGGATCATGTTTAAAATTATTATGACTATTATTATTACTATTATTATAACAGTGATAATCACATTACTAATTCTCTAACAGGAGTTAATAAATATATGAACATATATACACCATATATTAAGCAAAAATGTGTAGTTGCAGTAATATTTAATTATCAAAAAAAATTGTTTGCATTTAAAAAACAAAGATCATCATTAATTGAGAAAGCATAATTTAGTTTATATTTTATTTAAATCACACTGTACACTGTAACAAAAGTAGTTCAGAAGGTTCAGGGCCCATGTGGCACTTCAAGGTGAGCCACAGAAACGATTGTGGAAGTGCCTATGCAGAAGTGACAATCGTAGTATGCAAGTGGGTCATTATTTAGCTTCATTTCCATCGCATATGAAGAAAGTGCCTTCTGCTACTGTCCTGTACTGATTTTTAAAAGGATTTGGGTTTTTATTACAATCTGCCTGATTTGTCACGCTTATTTGCCATAGCCATCACTGAGTTTTGACTGTATTCCATACATACTGTGTATTGTATTGTCTAATCCTGCTGATCTTTGTATGTAAAGAAACAAACACCAGCCAGTATTTGTAATAATAATGCTTGGAAATGCATGATTATTTGTTTTATTAATGCTTCTTTTTCAATCTTCTCTCTCCCTCAGACGTCCTACAGCATTTAGTTGTTAAAAAATAAAAGAACTATGGAAAATTGGTTTTTAGTTTTCCAGTGTTCTGTACCCTTTTCCGCATCTCTATAATGCTGCGCATAAGGTAAGGCAGATAGATTCCTCTTCTTAAACTAACCAGACCCAAGGCTCCGGGTCCCCAGCAGTGCGATTCTTGCCATCTTACATCTCAGTATCTTTGGTGTAAAAAGTAAAATTTCTTGCTCTGACAGGAGCATTACACAATTTTTAATATATCTATGACCATCCTTGCTAAGTAGCTATGAAACAAACTTTGAGTTTCACTCATGAAAGGAATATCTTATTTTTGTACAAAAACTAATCTATCTCAGGGATCATCAAATGCTAACAATTGGGCAGTATAGCCCTGCAGCACAGTTAACCATGGAGGTAGCATACTTGTGTGAAGTATCACCTTTTTGTGTAACTGTATTGCCAAGCAATGGCCCAATTGTAGATCATTTGTAATGACCAATGTGCACAAATACCATACCTTTTAGCGTACAGGGTGAAAAGAAATTAAACAGACAAACTCTAAGAGCATGCACAAGACATTAAAACAGACCTTGTACTAACGCCACATTTTCCTATGAGGCTTTGGTTTTGAGAATGCTGTGTTTAAGTATGTGGACCATCAATTGCCTTGACAAAATGTTACAAAAAAAGCTCAGAAAAAGTCCCCTTCGACCTCTATCCAAGGTATCCTTGAGACATGGACTATCTAACATGGTCAAAGGCTTGGGGTTGTGTTTAATCTTCCCTGCTGCTGCAACTATCCTGACCTTTAGATCTTCCTCTGTTTCAAATGTTATCTTGAAAACAAGAGCATGCATTCAATCCCTCACAAACACCAGGCAGAAATATCAAGAAATTGAAAGGGGTAGAGGTGAGCTATAATCTTCATACATGTGGAACAACTGAGGAATGACTATGCCATCTATAGAGCATCCAGCATTTGAAAATATCTCAGTTACCAGAGAGCTGCTCATCTGTCTATGCAACTACATTCCCCATACAGAAAAGTACATGCTCACAACATGAAAATGTTTTATACTACAAACTGTTTGAAAGTCTGACTTGAACATACAAACAGTAATAAGTAAAGAAATGTAAAATAGCAAATTTTGTTATTTGTGGCAATGTACCATGGCTATTTCATGTAGTGAGCTCATTTTCTCCTTTTGTTTAAAAAAAAAAAAAAAAAAAAAAAAAAAAAAAAAAAAAAAAAAAAAAAAAAAAAAAAAAAAAATAATAATAATAATAATAATAATAATAATAATAATAATAATAATAATAATAATAATAAAAAATAAGAAACTACAGACTAGTGCAATTTATGAGTAAAATGTATGTTGTAAGAAATTAAGGAGGTCTTTGGGAGTGTATTATAATACCAGCATTATGTTCATTGCACTGGGGTTGTGCCAATAGTGCAAAAAGCTGACAGATCTGTAGTATTTTTTAAATATTGGATGCTTTGTATTTAGCAGTGGTGTGCAACCTTTCTATAGATGTGACGCCAATGAAGAATTATTTTTCTATGAAGACCCTTGTAATCGTGTAAATAAAATTGCCACAATTGATTAATCTGGCTTACTAATTTTTCAAGGGAGAGAAATTATTACACTTCCATGTATTTCCTTTGTCTTAAAATATTATTCTTTCAATCTTCATATTTATTTGTTTTATGCATTCATTAAGTTATCTTAGGAAAATTTGAAACAAAATTATTTTCACCACGTGTCAACTTAATAGCATAAACAAAAGTTTTTGGATGGAAAATAATTTTCAAGTCAGCATAATTAACACTCAGCTGGGATGTCCTTGGTTTATCCTCTGTGAAAAATTATGTAGCTTTGGATAATGAACTTCTCAAATATTGTAAAAGTTGACTTTTCAGCATTTTTGTGGCTAGCAGTTCCATGGATGTACATGGACTACACTTGCCAAAGTTAATTGTATTTATAAATTAACTATTTCAAAATATTTTACTAGCCATAAATAACAATTGGGAAGTATTAAGCAAACCCTGTGCACAATAATAGTTGACAAAAATTACACAATGCTTTTTGGTATTCCTAACGTGAAATTATGCTTTCCATTCATGGTTTTATTCTTGACATCGTCACTCTGAGAAATAAATAGTGTGCCCATAATATGCTGTCATAACTCCTCAGGTTATGGCCTCTAATGTCTGGTGCTTAAATTACTTTCAGGAATTGAGGAATACACATGCCATATTGTAAGTTAAAAGAGCATCATAGGAAATCATAGGTGTTGATTTTTATATCCAATGCAAACTGTCTGAGTTTGTCAGTTTAATCTTTTTTTGTTCTGTATCCAGAAGAGAAGCTAACAACTGTGTGTTGATACATACTCACTGCACTTTTTGCACCATCATGAAATGTACATATTGCTCTGCTAATGCATATCTAACCTGAACAGTATGTGTGAACTTTTACCGCAGATGTTAGCGCGACGTATAGTGCATTAATATTCATGCTATTTTTCAAAGTTATTTTTGCATGATATCTAATATGCAACAAATGTGCACTAGAATATACTTTGTTGTTAGATGGCAGGATAGCCTATTTCCTTACCCATTCCTGTGGCTGGGAACACATCCATTTCCCACCTTAGAAACATACTCCCAGCTAGATTGGTTATTGATTGCTGTTTACCCCGTAGTCTTTGTGTACAATTGCATCTCAGTATACCAGACCATTGCTTCTTCATGGGCAGAAGGGAGCTGACTGATCGCAAAGGTTGTGTATACCTAGACACATAGCGTACGAGGCAGCAAAAGGTGGCTGATCAGCTTCTTTTCATGCAGTAAAATGGGATAATAACATCATGTATACCTGAATTTTATTTTTGAAATTTGGTACTGCTTTGCAGTGTTTTCTAATTAATTCACAGAAGATTGCATTTTGTCTGTTACACGCTGATTTTTCAGGTGCTGGATTATGCTTTGCTAAGAAGTACAAGATAGCTGTTGTCATGAACTGATGCTTTAGTAACTAAGAATGCCTACACACAAGATTATAAAGAAAAAAATGTTGGCAAAATGCAGTCTTTAGCTGTTGCTACACAAACATTTAGAAAAACAGAAACATGCTAACTTTTCTAATTCAGATATTTAATTGAAAATACTACAGTTGATAAGTAAGGTAATCTTAGAAAATGAGGAATTATAGCCATTTTGAAACTGTTACTTTAAAAAAAAATTATATACATTTAACAAGTCAGGTGTTACATTGGAGAAGAGATTGTCTTTTGTCTGTGAAAGGAGAAATAAGAAGAACTGTATAAGCTTGTTAAGGTAATTTGATTCCATAATAATTCATTGAAAATGATATCCAGACTATACTAACGTGTATGTCTTTTTGAATGGAAAGAAAATAGCCTGCAGTTTAAGATAATGGAATCAGAATGGTAATTTAACCATTTCACTCCCTATGTGGATAATAATGGGCATCTATTTACTGAAACTTTTAACTTGCATAAGTCTCTATCTTTATGACTGTGTAATTTGGCAGTTACTATAGCTTATATTATTTTTTTCCAACTTATTGTTTGAATGCCTGACAGAAGTTTCATCAGAGTGATACCAAAGTCTAATGCAGGTCCATCCATCCTCTTTCACCGACTTGGTAACACTGCAGCAAGGATTCAAACCTAGCAAATCTCCAACACCAAGTGATATTCATTGCTTTAGCCAACTGAACTATAAACTTAACAACAGGTAGAAGCAGTTTTCAAGGGCACATAGTGGTGACGTTCCATCCAGTTCTAAAAGCCCGTTTTGGTCAAAAGTAAATCGGGTCTGAAAGGATTAGATATTGTATGCTAATATAATTTTAAACTTTGTATTCTACTAACATCAACATTTATCGATACTTACCAGAGTAAAACATAAAGGATTTTTTTCTGATAATATGAAAGTTTAGCCTGATGTGTTCTCCAGCATGTGTCTGTAGAGCACAATGCTGAGAATATAAAAGCACTGCAAAAGTAGGATCAGAATACATTAGATGTGGTCAGATTATTAAGATTGAACATTGTTACTCTCCTAATCTAATATTTGACAGCTAAAAACATCACTGTACGTGAACAGAATATTATTGGCAGCATTGTTTTCCAACTGATATGCTTTTGTAATCTGTCATATTCTGAATAAGATTTTTACATTTCTGGATTTGGCAGCATCTTTTTGTGAAATGTTTACTAATAGTGCCTTAGGGCAGTGTTTGTAAAAATGTTGATCTCTTTTTAATGTCCATTTAGATAACATAATTATTGCTTGGGCATCAAATGTGCTGATAAAGAAATTTTGTAAAACTTTAGAAACATTTTTCCTATATGCTCCACCATATAAAAACACGTTTACATAGTTGTCAAATACTTGTTATCAAAAATAGTTGAAGATTGATAATTAACAGATTGAATGCATCAACCATGACTGTATTTTCTTGTAATATAACACACCATGAAAAACTTAACAACGTATCCATGTAATCTAATAATTTGACCATGTTCATATTTCATTTATCCTGCAGTGATTCTAGATCAAAAGAGATGATGACAATGTTGGTTCTCACAATTAATGATAAATCACTTTTGAAGGTTTTCAGATAATACCGGCATTAAATAATGTTAGTTATTGCATCTATTAGAATGTTTGATAGTAATTAACAGCCGGATGCTGCTACCTAAAATATTTAATTTCAGATATTGTATACATCAGTAGAGCAGTGTGCTGCATTAAAAATTAAACTAAAGATGAATGGCATGTGCATTTTAAATAATAAATGCCATAACTTATTGATAGAAAAGCCAATGTGCTTTTATTTCAAAGTTTAAAGATGAATACTATAAAAAGTAAAGCAATTGTTTAATTTTCAACAGAACTACTACTACTACTACTACTACTACTACTACTACTACTACTACTACTACTACTACTACTACTACTACTACTACTACTACTACTGCTGCTGCTGCTATTCTACTACTACTAAATAACAATAATAATAATAATAATAATAATAATAATAATAATAATAATAATAATAATAATAATAATAATAATAATAATAATAATAATAATAATAATAATAATAATAATAATAATAATAATAATAATAATAATAATAATAATAATAATAATAATAATAATAATAATAATAATAATAATAATAATAATAATAATAATAATAATAATAATAATAATAATAATAATAATAATAATAATAATAATAATAATAATAATAATAATAATAATAATAATAATAATAATAATAATAATAATAATAATAATAATAATAATAATAATAATAATAATAATAATAATAATAATAATAATAATAATAATAATAATAATAATAATAATAATAATAATAATAATAATAATAATAATAATAATAATAATAATAATAATAATAATAATAATAATAATAATAATAATAATAATAATAATAATAATAATAATAATAATAATAATAATAATAATAATAATAATAATAATAATAATAATAATAATAATAATAATAATAATAATAATAATAATAATAATAATAATAATAATAATAATAATAATAATAATAATAATAATAATAATAATAATAATAATAATAATAATAATAATAATAATAATAATAATAATAATAATAATAATAATAATAATAATAATAATAATAATAATAATAATAATAATAATAATAATAATAATAATAATAATAATAATAATAATAATAATAATAATAATAATAATAATAATAATAATAATAATAATAATAATAATAATAATAATAATAATAATAATAATAATAATAATAATAATAATAATTGTTAGAAAATTTACCTGAGTCATAGAAATGCATCTTAAGAAATCATTGTGCTACATTATTACATAGTAAGAAAGCTGCATTGAGAAGAGCTTGTGGAGAAACGAAAGGACAATAGTGTAACAACAGTTAAATATTCTGTATTTTTATAAATTATTACAGTTTTTACAGAACACTAAGATCTCCTTACTTATCAACTCTCCTCTTTCCCCCCCACTCCCCAGTTATATTGTGTGTCCTAAACTATGCCTTGAGCAATCTCATATTAATGTACATCTTTCAGTAATAGATGCACATAGCTAACAGCTTCACTTATTTTGGATGCATACATTGCAGCTGTCATTTATCATTGTAATCAACAGTGTGTGTGTTTAGGTATGGGTGTGCATTTAGTGGCACAAGCTGAAAACTTACTTTAGTAGAAATTGTTTTGTTTTAAATATTTTCTAGCACTAAAGCAGTATTACTTTGCCATTATCAGCAATGTTAAAATAGATATGCATATGGCTTTAAAAATATGAATTTAGCTTGTTAAAATAAATTCACAAGAATTATAACAAAGAATAAATATCTTTCTTCTTAAGTTCTTTCATTGGGCACGCCATTAAGATTGCTGAAGTTCTGAGGTCAGAGCAAAGTTAATAAATATGCAAATGCTGCTTTGCTTTCTTTTATTAATTTTACGTACTTTGTTCTTTGCATGATGATGTCTTTACACTTGGTTTAATCAAAATTACAGACAGGAATATGTAAAATTTACCATTTAAGTAACTTAAAAGTAACTTTTAATAGCAGTGCATGCACTGAAAGTAATTCTGAAACACTTCCACTATGAAACACATTTTTAAGTGGCAATTTAAATTTGAAAATTATCACAGATGAAGATAAAGGCAAAGACTTGTAATTTTGTATAATAGTTTGGTCACTGGAGTTTTTTAAACATTTTGCCATTTTATTTTGTGAGTTGCACAGATTGCATGTTACCATGAATACAATGTTTATTTAAAGTGGTCTTCACATAAACATTACTCCTAGATTGAAGTAGCATTCAGAAAGTGTGCTGGCAGGTGTTGTGATAGATGTGTGACTGCTTGCAAGACATGAAGAGAAAAGAACCTTTTCGTTTCACTCTTACAGTATGTCTCACATCTTATTTATGTCATTAATTGCTGATGTTTAGAGTTTGAATCGCATATTGTCAGCGAACTTGCAAAATCATGTTTCTAAAATTTTACCGATTCTTAGACAAGATGAGAAACAAGTATTTACTTCCAGTATTTGTGTGTAACAATAATTAAAACCATAAATAAATTCCTAATAATAAATCACAGCTTTATTGTGTACAGGGCATAAGTAATGGAAATAAATGTGCATTGTTTCTTCACCAACCACATTTTCAAAATTTTAGATATGTGGTCTTGTAAAATCCTGACAATATTTTAATGCTAACTGTTGTAATTTTTTAACATACTCAGTATTCAGTCTGTGTTTTAAAATGTAATAATCGAGTAGCCAGTATCCTAAAATTTTAATTCATATAATTTACTGGTTCTGGATACTTGATAGCATGGCTTACAATTTGTTTAACTTTAACCTGTACTAAACTTCATTAAAATACTTTGAGTCTGTAGATAATTTACTGTTTAACTTAGCAAATGAGCTTAATGTTTCTGAAGATATATGCCCTTCATACAAATGCTTCAAAATACTGAACAATTACTCACTTAGTTTTTTTTTAAAAGACTCTAAAAGTGTTTGCATAATATTAAAGCTTCCTTTTAGCGATTGAATGTATTATATAATATTTTAGATAAAGGTTACAGTGCTGTAGCAAGTGTTGATCAAAAAACTATTAATGTATGGAAGCTCCCAAAAAGCTTGAAAAAAGAAAAATGCTTTAAAAAAAAAGAAAAGAAAAATAATAATAATAATAATAATAATAATAATAATAATAATAATAATAATAATAATAATAATAATAATAATAATAATAATAATAATAATAATAATAATAATAATAATAATAATAAAAAAATTATGCCTTTAGTTACTCATGGAAAAACAAACAAACACACACGAAAAGAAGGTATGTGGATAACAGTTGAAAAATTTGTACTGTATTAAATGACTGTTATGTTAACAATGCTTGAAATGTTGTTTAAATTGTGTATAGATTAATCACATTTATCATAGCATTTGATGGCAAGAACTGAGACACAAAATTAAATTATTAAATGATGGCAATGAGGTACTTGATGCAATACTACTCTACATTTTGTGATCTAATAGATTAGGCTTGCATCTTTAAAGATTGCATCATCATTTAGTTCCAGTAAAAAGTTTTTCCTCCTGATTATTGTTGTTTGTTTATTTATTTCATCTTGAGTTAGGAAGTTGTATGCAATTAGGTTGTTCACCTCGTAAGGACTGCATCATTTAGATGCTCAGTGTATCTTTGTAATTCTGTTTTCTCAGTGGACTCAGGTTTCATAAAGCCTTCTTAAAATTTAGGTCAGTATGTTACATTTGCTAAAAATGAATTCATTCTAGCTACACTTCTCCCATGTTCTGGTTCACAACATGCATAATGAAACTGTAGAGGAAGACAAAGAGGAGCTTTTTTTTTTTTTTTTTTTGCAATCCCTGGTCTACGAAATGGTACAAAATTTAATAAAGAGATACTGACCCCTGTTAAATAAATAATGCTAGAAGTTAAACATGTTAACATTTCACTGCCTCTGCATTTGATTGGTCAATATTCTGTCTTCTCATTCCAGAGTACTTGAATTTGATTTCCAGTGGAGAAAGGGAATTTTACAAATTATCCCTCTTTACCTAGAGTTTGGAAGTGTGAATGAAAGGAGCATGTATCAAAAAAAAAAGTAAAAGGGGTATAAAAACCTGCTGTATAAGCTAGCTAAGTTCAAATAATTGTTTCTAAAGTTAAAATCTCCAATATGACAGTTTGAAGGTGGCTACATAAATGAGAGAATAAAAGGAGGTAGCATTTATGTATGCTTATAGAATTCTTAAGTACCATATTTCTCATTGATCTATAGTTTTAAGATATATACAGAAACATGTATCTAATCAAAAGCTTGCTTATGCTATTACATTACTGAAGCTAGTACATACTAAAGAATTAATTGAAATTAATTACACTAATATAATGTAATCAGTAAAGACTTTTTAAGTGCAACATTTTCAGCTATTGCAATGTTTGCAGGAAGAACTCAACCTAGATATTGCAATAAACTGGAAGCAGTAATGAGTAATTTCAGTACTTAACTAAAGAAAGTATATTACTTCCTGAGATATTTCTTATTTTTGTTATTAAAAAAAACGAATAAGAGATTTTATACTGAATGAATCTGCAGAGATATGCATTTATTTAATTTATAGTTAAATTAGTCACAGCCTGTTGAATAAGGCGAGTAACTGAAAGTTCTTTTCCCTTGGTTCAACTCAGATTTCAAAACAAAATTGCTGTAAAATATTGTTAATATGGTCCCAGTTATAACACTATCCCACATTACATCTTTACAACAGTTGCTGGATGTTCCATATTCTGCATACATTTATTTACTTTCTTAATGTTTACCAATTCTACTTGCAGTGCCTTTAATTCCAAATTGGAAATTAGCAAATAATCCATATCAGTTATGAATGTGGTAACATTTAAATAAATTCCTTTTCAAGAGATGATTAGATTTTATTTACTTAATTCATTAGAAACTTGACATGTTACCCAATGAAATTAGTGATGAGGATTGAATTGCTGTAGGGGGATGCTTTTTGAGAATTTTTTTATTAGTTGGCAATGATCTGGTAACTTGGAAGTCAGCAATGTCAATAACATAATTGCAAATGATCCTGCTACTACCATCGAAGATGAAATTGATTTCATGGAGGAAAGTTATCCCATATAAAAGAGAATCCTCACAGCAACAAATCGGCTTAAGAAAAAAAAAATTCTGAAGTGTTATATCTCTCTACCCATTTTTTAACAAACTGTTCTTCTGAAAGCTTACATATTAATCCATCTACTTCATGCTATTTTATTACATTATTTCCTTGCAACTATAAAGGGAATAAAGGAATACAGTAAGCTTAAGCAACAGTCATATCTGTTAGGAACAAGTTGCTGTGTGATGTCTTTGAATCTCTGTTGTTGCTTGATGACCATGAGAAAAATACAATTACAGTAGAAAATTTATAAAGTGTTTGACAATTGAAATCTTCAATAAAGAATATCTCAGAATTGGTTAATACCACAAAAAATTTTATTTCACATAAATTGTGCTATTTAAAAAGATCTGCATCGTTGGTGAAGTACAATTTACAAATAATAAAAAATTCATTCAGAATGAAGATGACATCACAGGTTATCCCCAGAAAATTCTATACATATATTTTATTTGTCATGCAAATGTCTTAAATGTATGGCATTTTAATCAAACTTGTCAGAGTCGCTTTTGAGAATATAAAAAATATTGAAATTATGCCATGTAAAGGATAGTTTGAGATGGGAGATATACTTAAAAGTCTTTGTGTCACATTGCTAGAGGTCACTGAACTTAAATACCAAGTTTATTATTTAACTGACCTTTTGTTTTTGAATATTGCTGCTCACTTATACATTGAATGTTTTCTAAAAATGCTATCTTTGGATTCAGGAGACCTCAAAATGTATATTTCCAGTGAAATCTCTGTATCAAATTTTTGAGTGAAATGTAATACTATAAGTACCAACTTACTATAGGTAAGCAGTAAAGAAACTACATTAATACAGCTGGCATCACTATCCAGTGATGTTCATATTTAGTTGAACTACATAGGACATCTTATTACTCATAATTGTACGGACACAGAATAAACAATTGTCAAAGATTCCTCCCCCTAAGAAATAAGTTTCTGTTCCAACATTCAAACAGTGTGGAAGCAGGTGAGACTGCATTAGAAAAGCTAAGGTTCCAGTGAATTCTCATCTCAGGCCATTGTTGTGTGCCTTAGCATAAGTGAAAATGAGAATAAAGGAAACATATATTTACTGTGCCTCGTGATGAAAAATTTCATGTTACATTCACATGACTTTTTCTATTCACTTTTCTATAAAATATTCTTACAAAATCGTACTCTCCTGTCTTACTTCCTGTTAATGAGATAGGCTTTCATTTCACATTTACACATTTGTTGTAGTGTAAGAAGGTCCAGTAGCCTAAAGGAATAGTCAGATTTTTAAAAAGAAATCTTTATGTCTGAAATTTCATGATGGCTCAGTTGGTTAGATGCTGGCCTACTGATCCCAAGGTTGCGGGTTCAAACCCGGCCCAGACAGAGGTCTTTTAAGTATGCTTAAAAACGACAGCTTCATGCCAGTAAATTTACTGGCATGTAAAAGAACTCCTGCGGGACGAAATTCCGGCACACCGGCGACGCTAATATGATCCTGGTAATTGACAGTGTTGTTAAACAACAATTTTTTTTTTGCATAGCCATGAGAAAAAATGAATAGCTACTTAACACTTGGAAAAAAGTATTCTAAAAATAAAACCAAAAACAAGAATATCTATAAAATGGTTAATGCAACAAAAATATTTGTCACACATTGTATACTTTAATGAGTTTTGCTTTTTTTGTATTCTAAGATTTTGTCTTTTATGCTTTACCAGTTATACAAAAGTCATTTGGAATGAAGAGGACTTCATAGGCTGTTTGCAGAAAATTCAAGATATACATTGCATTTATGATTCAGATATCTTAATCATATAGTATTTTAATAAACATCACAAGAGCCATTTTTGACAAAATAAAAAATTAAAAAGAAATTTCCATGCCAAAGGTAGTTAAGAGTGAGGATTTACTTGAAAATCTTTCTCATGCTTGGATGATACAGAACTTAAATACCAAGTTTGGTATTAACTGACTTTGTTTTTGAGCTATGCTGTTCACCTGCATGCACACACTCACAGAGAGAGAGACACACACACACACACACACACACACACACACACACACACACACACACACAAAACACACACAGACACACACCCCAAACCTTTTACTAAAAATGTGTGCTTTCTTTCTTTTCCTTTTTTTTTTTAATTTCATTTATTCAGAGAGCTTCAAAATGTGCACTTACGGTGAAATTTTGGTATCAGTTTTTGTACGGAATCCAATACTTCCTCTACTTACTACAGGTAAGAAGTTGAGAAAGTAAAACTATCTGAAAATAATGAAAAGAAAATTTATCTATCAGAGATGAATGCTGAATGTGTTTACATTGGATATAAGTGTTGGGGAGAAAAAAAAGACACTGAGTCAGATTATTAATTACTATTTATCTGCTACCACAATAATGCACTCCTGCGACATTAAGTAATATAAAGGGCATTTGAATGGTTTTCATTGAAGTTTTATACATCTAAAAATAGCTGGTTTTCAAAAACTTGTAAATATTTACATATTTTGTCTAGTTATTCTCAAAGTTCAGCAACACTAACTCTGCTTATTGTTGGCTTATTCTATCGTTGTGTTCTGTCATTGAATGAACTGCAAAGAATTTCACAGCCATAAGTCTTCATAAAGCCAGAAAGCCATTAAACGAAGTAAAAGCAATTTGCATCTAACTTAACCTTTTTAAGAACAACAGCTTTCTCAGTTTGAACTCATGCAAATAATGTTTTGCAATAATCCTTTCATATTTAGTTTATATATTTATTTTCAGTAATGCTCTCTCTTCCTTCAGCTTTCTGCTATGGTAACAGTTGAAATAGCTGGTAATTGTCACTTAGCTTCTTTCAAGTTGTGGTGTGTCAGTTGTTTCATTAAGGACTGATTTCATTCTTAATCCATGAACACCAGCTATGGTGCCATCACACTTTTTACAGGACCTGGTTCACAGTCACATGCCACTTCTACCAACACTTTTTCATACACAGACTGTCTTGCATCGAAACAAGTAGGATGAATGGACAAGGTCATTATTTCAGAAATAACAATATTGAATGTCCTTTGCATTGCTTACCTTTTCAAAAACTATGTTGAAAATGTTCTCCTTGTGCTCAAAGACAGGCATTGCAGCATCTCAACAGAATATCACAAACATGTTGCAGTTATTCTTGGGATATGTTGGTAACTTCTTTCCATACATTATTTTGAAGTTCTTGTAATGTTCAGATGTTAGACTTATACACTTTCTTTCAAATTATCCCACAAGTGAAAATCACAATATGTGAGGTCTGGGGATCGAGAGGGCCAAATCCCTACACTGATCACTCCTGTCACCAAAGATGTCAGCAATTGCATCCAAAAAAGTGTGAGGTGTATAAGCTGTAGCCCAGTCTTATTGAAATACGTCATAATTTTAGTTTTGTCACTTTCTATGCTGACCCATAGCTGACTCCGGCTTGCTGAGCTATCTTTGAGATGGGCTTTTGTGGCGAACATTCTAACCACACTGATATCATCTTTTTGACCGTAAAAAAAATTTGTTTCCAATTTGTTTTTCTTCCCCTGTTTAACACTGATCCCATCATTTTTAATTTTTTCACTATTTTATGAACTATACTTCTGTTAGGAGGATTAATGTCAGAAAAGTGTTTTTGAAATAGTCTACAACATAGAGATAGAGATTCAGGTTTTATAAAGTTGCAACAAATAAAAAAATATTTTTTCTGTAGTAACTTGGACCATTAGTGGACTGAGACCCAAAAGATTTTAGCTACTGCCAGCAGTTGTCATATGTGGTGTGAACCAGAAGGTCATGTCATATGGAATCTTAGCAGGCGAGTGGCACACGTCCAAGAACCAGGTGCCAAAAAGAGCATGGCTGCTTAATCTCCTCTTCTTGCAAACTTAACCTCTTCTGTACTTAGAGTGAATTTCAAATCTAATTTTTGTGCAGACTGTGCAGAACTATGTTTGCAAAGACAAGGTATAACTGCATCTCACATGGCTTCAGAATTTGCGGATACATTTACTACCGATTTCTCTTGGTTGTGTTAGGCCAGTTTCATGTGTTTGAATTTCGTTGCCTTCAGGGTGTAAAATTGTTTGTGAGGTGTAACCTTGTTTATGAGCTTACAGGCTCTTGAGCTTGGATTACAACTAAAATTACAATAATCAAAGTTCATCCAGCTTTATTTAGCATTTTGTGCATTGAATTACACACTGGGTCCCTCATAAGTGGGAATGCCAGAAGTTTAGAAGACTCCAAAAATCTACTTAGGTGACATAATAGTTCTTGATATACATTGTGTACGTCACTTTAATATCATAGGTACTATTTTCTGCTATGCATATACTACAACCCTCACTACTAACTACTTACAGAACCCTCAGCTTAAGATCTAGTACTGCATTAAATGCAGAGATTCTTCTCTCATGTTTCAAGTGCTGTTTGGAAAGCAAAAAGGTAAACCTTTTTTTGGGGGTGTTGCTAAAACATAAGTATAATGTTTAAGCAGTGCTCAAAGTATACATGTTCCTTCTGTTTGTTATGCTATCAGTACTACATTGTGTCTGATGGTAACTACAAAGCTAAAATAAAAGATCCAGAATTATAATGTGTAAGAAAAGAATGGCATAACTTCTTTGATGTTCATGTTCATCTAAGCTTTGTAAATAACAAACTTCTCAGAAATATCATGTTCAGTGGCGGCTTGTGAGTATACAGTTAGGGTATTCAGAAATTTTAGGTTTAGATTGTCCTGAAAATGTGAAATAGTATGCTTTATAATAGCATGTTGTATAATAGATATGATTATAAAAACTGATACAAGTGTAACAACAACAATAATAATAATAATGATGATGATGATGATGATGATAATCATCATCACCACCATAATCATCATCATAATCATAATAAAATAATAATAATAATAATAATAATAATAATAATAACCACAATAATAATAATAATAATAACCACAATAATAATAATAATAACCACAATAATAATAATAATAATAATAATAATAATAATAATAATAATAATAATAATAATAATAATAATAATAATAACCACAATAATAATAACCACAATAATAATAATAATAATAATAATAATAATAATAATAATAATAATAATAATAATAATAACCACAACAACAACAATAATAATATAATTATTATTGTCATCATCATCATAATCATAATAGATACTAATAATGCGTAACTTGTCTGGCTAAAATAGAATTCTTTTTGTTCCTTTTTATGTGAATTGTACATAATTAAGTCTAGTCTAACACAAAAACGAAGTAATATGTAAACTTTTTCCTACTCCCCATTTGCACCGTTTCGCTAGCCAAATATTAATATTGATATTGATATCTCTCTCTTAATTTATTACATTATTAAAAGACATGACAACCTTTTAGTAAGAGCTGTATTGTAATTATAACCTAAAGGCTGAAAAAAGTGAAAAGAAAAGTGTGTTGGAACCTCTTAACAAAATAACAATTGCATGATTATGTAGCACACTTTGTTGTTCCTTCTTCCTATGCATAATGTTTTTTTCCTCTGTTAAGTATTACGAAATGAGAGCTTTGTTTTCAACTAAAATGGCCTACAGTGACTATTTCATGTCAGAAAGCAAGGTAAGTAGAGTAGAGATAGTCATATAGCACAGTGGGATTTGAATTATATCCAAAATACAAGCTGCACATGCGAGTAGCTGCATTGCCCGACCTCATTACATCACCAGCAGACAGCCCTAGGAAGAGCGATTGCACTAAAGTGGGAAGAAATCCCCCCTGTTCACATCGTTTTGTGTGCACGCTTAGTGACTATTTTGGCCCATAAGACAGTGGAATAATGCCATCTATGCATGTGCAAAGGCTCCTAAAAACGTGCACAACTGAGTTGTGCTAGTGACCATGATGCCCAACTTCATCCAGTTTTGAGGAATAGAGTGGTAGATTTAAATGCCATGTGTTTTAGATTACCGCATCTATATAGCATTCAGTAGCATTTAAAGTAAAATTAATCAAAAATACCGCAAGGTGACGAAAGTTAGGGTGTTCATGTGCTCTTATACAACAGCCGCCACTGATCATGTTCCTAATCTCTTGTTACATAATGTCTTCTTCTTCTACTTCTTTCATTCAAGTTTTTCGCCAAGTACCTGTTATGTATTCAGGCTAGATTTTCCAGCTATTGTTTCTTAAAGTGGCCCTGAGAACGTTTTCCTCTGGATGGTAATTAAGCAGGACTTTAGGGATCCTACTAGAGTGCATTCGGTATATGTTTGTTCGAGTTGTTCTGGTAGTGTTGGAGATATTGGATTGCAGGAACAACTTGTAGTTCCTTTAGCACATCTTCATTGCATTTGTGTTTATGTTGCATATCCATTAGATAGCATGAATTTCTTTTCATTAGCCATTATCTTTTTTTTCACCATTTTATCTCATTGTCATACCTTGCTACCATTACATAAGACTAGTCTTGCTAAAGTCTTGTAGAGGCATAGTCTTGTATGCCACTATACTTTGGAGGGTTTCATTGTGTTGTTTATTATCCCCAGAGTTCTTGTGTACTTAAGAATATTATCTGTTATATCTACTTCATCCACAAAAGATTCCTTATCAGAAAGCTTGAGATTGTGTTTTCTTTTAACTTTGCATTGTGTTACAACCTCCGTACCTCCATTGGGGAGACGTAAACAAAGCCACGTGCATTTTAACCATAGCGCGCCCTCTTGACGCTTTTGCCGTCTAAACAGTCCCTTGAAGAAATACTGTTATTAAGGTATGAAATCTCACTTAATGTTTGATAAAGCACGAACTAAGTGTACTAAGCATAGTTAAAAGCATAAGAATACACAGTTAAGTGAATCTGAAACCAGCCTAATTCATTCTGCACATGCATTATTCAACATGAAAGTAACATGGCGAAACAAGTGAGTGTTGTGAATCATAAGCGTGGCAAACCGTTGCGAACTGGTGAAAAGACAGTAATATTGAACGTGTTTAACAAGTTCTGTGAGAAATATCCTGAACTTGCTATCAAAGACGTGATGAAATTAACATTGGAGTTTACCAGTGTGTCAGTTGTGAGTATTTACAGCACATGCAAAGAAAAATCCTCAGTTGATGAAGTCAGAACTCTCGGCAAAAAGCGACCATATGCCAGACAAATGTTGGATGTAGTTTGCGACGAATTGTGAGATCTACAATCCGTCGAAAAGTTCACCCGTTCTTTGTTAACAATAAACCCCCATCTTAAACAAAGAGCTGTCGACAGTTAACTCTGATGCCGATCTTCCAGATTTAAAGCAAACTTCCCTCCACAAGCTGCTTCTGCAGATTGGTTTCGAGTTTGTGAGCAGGAAATGAAAAAGTGTTATTGTGGACAGAGATGACGTAAGTAGCAGTTAATTTCCATGTGCTACATGTCATTTGGATCAAGTAAATATATCCTTTTAGTAGTGTAAAATGCATATTATGCCTACACGTAGTGGTAACTGTGTTACGTCATTGCGAATGCACGTGGCCACGGAGTGATACAGACTGGTGCTTTGTTTACATCTCCTCTAATCTCTTGATGTACATAGTATAGTGAAAGTAATTATCGCCCATTCTGTAAATGTGACCCAACACATATATATCAAGTAGCATAGAAATCAGTTCATTCATTCTTAAGCAAAAAGGTGATGTACACATGTTCAAATGTTTTTTTAAAGAGGTGTATGGCTTCAGGGTAGCCCGGTACCAGAAAGTTTTGGGTTAAAATTATATTACATTTATAGATTATTTGGGACTCAGTGACACACTTGAGAGTGCATGGTAGCCACCACTAGGATTTGTCAGGAAATGCAGAATGTGTATGACTGCCCTTATTGAACACGTGAGGATGAAAAAATTTCTAGAAATTCCACACAGCATAGCTATGGATTTCTCAGCAACCACTGAAATGCTCTACTTATAGCCCTGCATGAGTTGCATCAATGTGGTTACGTATATCATAATTTGCAAGGGGAAGTGATACTGAAGAAACATGAGCTATCTATACATAATATTGGTTATGTGAAATAACATACAGGTGACAGGATTATGCTATTGTTGTATGGACCCCTGTAATCAAAATAACAGTAACATATAGAGCTTTTTCAGTAGCTACAAATTCCTCCAACTGCCTATTTTGTGTAACCATTATTATATACTCGTGTATATGCATTTTAAACGCAATGATAATATTCTTACATCTGAAGTTCCTGAAACCATTAACTTTATTTTCAAGCAAAATGCTAGCTCATGTAGAAAGAATTTCAGTTTATTTACATATTTTAAGAAAAGCTTTAAATGTTAACACACATTTCTGTCTATAGTACTACTAATTGTTGTATTTGTTACCTCCTCATTGGTAATGTACACCATAACAACCTATTGTCTAATAATTTGAAACACTGATATACGCAGAGATATTTTAACACAAATCGTGAAGAAATTTTATATGCTGGTATTAAGTTTTCATTAAGCTACAAGATTAATAGTATCTTTAAACTCCATGGAGTATAAGACATTTATGACTAAGAAAAAAGAAGGAACAAAAAGCCTTGTTTTATTCACTTAGATGCACAAAATAAGAAATTTAAGATTTATGCAAGTCTAGATAGCACTTCTTTCTTTTACTGCAACAAGAAAAATATTCAATACAAAATGATACATAAACATTTTAAAATAAGCATGTATGCTTGATTGCACTGAGCGTGATAATAGTAATTTTGTTTATGTTACTATGTGTTTATATACTTGCTGTGAGACATACAGCTGTTATGAAGTCTCACATTTCATTAAGTTTGCTACTTTATATGTGATTTGCAGTAGTTTGAAGCATTCTGTGGAATGGCATTCAAAAAATTTTTATTTAACTGTATGTTCACTAAACACTGCTTCAGTATAATTATTTACACAGT
Source organism: Tenodera sinensis (assembly GCA_030765045.1). Lineage (NCBI taxonomy): Eukaryota > Metazoa > Arthropoda > Insecta > Mantodea > Mantidae > Tenodera > Tenodera sinensis. The sequence goes on from CM060964.1 coordinate 263,420,040, forward strand.
GGCCTAAATATGTACAGGTTTCTGGATTTATTTAGATCTGATCTGAAGCATGCAGTATTTAATTTTTCTGCTATTTCTCTTTTTTTCATGCTTACCTCCACTATGGCTGAAATAATGATACCCCCTGCACTGCCATACCATTCCTGCAACAACATCCTACTATTCCAAACAAATAAATAAAACCTCAACTGTGATAACCCATGCTGTGGTGGTTCACTGTTGTCCCCTAAAAATCAACTGTATTTTGGATCTCTTGTGCTGTATGTGTGCGTTTTTGGTGGTTTAAACTTTGGTGTGCCTTGATGGAATGGAACATGATAATCATCCTGTGGATCACTTGACGCACACCAACCTCATTCGGAATGTGCTGCGGTGTGGGAAAATGCAAACTGGTAATGAACGCTCCGCTCGCCCGCCCGCCTACGTCTGGCTGTGCTTTTCCCTTTGGCCTGCACCACGCGCCTTCTCACATGTACTTCTGCTCGCCACGTGCTTGTTACGTTGCATGACGTTCATTGGTTTGGTACTGGCACCAAGCTATAGCCATGGTGCCTCAAAACGCTCCCTATGTGGTCTACACAGATGAGCACGGACAGGTAGTGAGCTTTTTTATACCATAGTTAATTTTCTTGATAACTCTCAAAGCTTTTCATTCTTCTGGTAAAACAAAATCACATCATGTAGGATGGGAACATAGCTACTTTGCCATTAGCTTTGTTTCAGCAATTGCTTTTGACAGTAATTGCAGAATGAAAGCTAAATAAAATGGTGACATTGCTATATTTTGTGGGCCACAAATGCCTGGTAGCTAATTTTATCCAGTTAAAACCTTGCATGATGTGAACAGTTCTGGTGGTTTGGTTTAGTATATCGGTTTTCATTAACAGTTTAAGGGTGAACATAGTTGTGGTTTATAAAATTCTAAGTATCTAGTAGTATGCATGTAAATATGTGTCTTTCACAAAACAGTTCTTTCTGTGCTTGTTCGTTAATGCATGCCAATATTATGTGTCTAGTTAGTAGAAAACTACAATGTAAGGAAGCGGAGCATACTCATGATTTGACTTGCTTCGCTGTAGCTTTGTTTCCTGTAAAACCTGCCATTTTACTGTGTAAAGAAAGAAAGAAAAAGAGAAGAAACAGAAACATTTTCACTTTTTTAATCACACCTTTGTAGTTATATAATTCCATGTATCAGCGTGAAAGAAGTTGACAGCGGTCTTTTCCTGTTTCAGTTACTGGACACCCTCCCGGTGTGCCAAGATTTTAACCGGCAACTCTGTAATCGCCCAGCCTGCAAGTTTATACATCTTCAGGAAGGTAAACAGTTATGTGATTTGGGCCACTTTGATTTTTTTTTATAAATCTGACAAGTTCATCAAGACAACAGTATGGCACAAAATCATATATTTATGCATATCTGCTACAAAACATTGGATAACAGATAGATATATTTTTGTAAACCTAGCTGAATTGATTGTTGCCTGTCATATTTTTGCTCTAAAACAGTGGCCCAGCAAAGGAGGTGAGATTCTGCCCCCAAAGCAGAAAAAAATTAATATATCAATGTTTTACTTAGTATAAAAAAAGTTAAAAAAAAAAAAAAAACATTCATTGGCTGCCATTTTCTAATGAGAGGCAATTCTCTGCTCAAAGTGATATGTACGATTAGGTGACCACAGTTGTCTAAATGCAAATTCCAGTTATTGAACCCCTTGCCAATATTTTCTTTGTATCAGTACCCATCTCCCATCACACCAATGGATCAGTTATAAAATACATCCAAAGAATATTCAAACTTTTTATTATTACTTTAAACGTTGCCAACCTGAGTCATTGAATCTGGTAAGGCCTTCTGACCTTTGCCCTTTTATTAATGATAATTGCATATACAGATAAATAATAATTTTTACCACAACTACAAATTTATGAATAGCACTAAAATTATGGCATATTCATTTTGTAGTAGAAATAATGCAAGAGCACGATATATATTTTGGGAAATAATGCTAAAAGTCATTAACTTTTAAGAAGCTTCCAATTTAAACCACCCTTTTATGTACTGATTTCAACTAATTTTGAAGTTGTAGATAAATTATTAATGTTGGGATGAGAGACAAATTATTCCAGATTTCTAGCAACATGGAAGCCAGAATGAAAAAACATCAAATTCAAGTACATGGACAAGTTGCTGTTGCATATAATTTTTGGTCTTCAAAATTCAATATAAAAGATAAAATTGTTGAAACACATCAAGAAACCAATAGAACTAACCATTTGGTAAACCATATTTATCATCAAGAATGAAAAAATGTAATGAATTTTTAAATTGCCATTAGATGATGCCATCCATTTAATCAGAAGTACAGAGGGAAGGCTCTTATTTTCATTGCAACCAAACCGGAATGTATTAACAAATGCTTCTCAAACTTGTGTATATACTTTAAGTCTGTAGGTGCAACAATTTGCCCAAAAATCATATATTTTTAGAAAGCTTTGCATATAAACTATCCTTAATTATGTACTAATTTTAATCAAATTTGAAACGTGTAGATGTAATTTATTCAGGCTGATGTATAACACTTCAACTCCCACAATCATGACTTGTCTGATCTTAATTGATGAAAAGATGATGCGCTGTGAGCAGGTTCTCTGCAACAGAGAATGCACCTAAGAATGTTCCTCCCAGAAGTGTAACCTGGCTGTGCCACTGTTTTAAAGTTGTATTGATGGTCAGTAATTTATGATCTGTGCTAATGAGCATTATCTCTTAACACTCAGAAGGGGAATTCAAAGAGGTAGGTATCCTTAAGGTGGTTAATAACCTCCTCCAATTAATATGGAGTAAAAGTTTTGAAAACTTGTGTTGTTGAAGAGCTTCATTGTTGTTATGTTACAGCTTGCTGTACTTTTTAAAGCAAAGATTTATATTTACATATCATCCTTATGTATTATTTCTTTCACAAACATATCTGGTGTATTGTCATGTATCTTTTATTTGAAGTCATCTGTACCTGCATCCTATGCCAGTTAGAATTCTTTTTTTTTTCCCCTATGAGTAAATAATTAAGTCACAAAATGTTATGCTATCCCAAAAACTGTATTATTAACTTGTTAACAAATTTGTATGAACTTGATTTGAACGTGTTTGAGAGCTATTGCCCTCATTGTCAGCTATAGACCAACTGGTAATAAGTAACAATGAAGCGTATAACAATTTAAAAGGATTTGAGTTGGTTTTTGTCACATAGCTTCACTCCCTTATAAATCAATAATTGTCATATTAACTTCCTGTGTGAATCAGTAGGTGGCTGCACAATTCATATACAAATACCATAGCCTGTAATACATATAACAAATGTGCAGTTTTGCATGAGGGAAAGAGGAAAGGGAAGATATGTTTAACAGGATTGTTGTAGAGGATAAATTACTAGAGATCCAGAAAAGCTTTCTAGTGATTTTCTACTAGGATCACCAAGGCTTATCAGCAGAGACCGGAACTTAGGCAGAATGTCTTTTTAAATGTGTCAAATCTATCTTCAATTTGAAAGTGAATCTGTACGAATTATACCTTTTTGATTGAAATGCCACAGTTTTATGTTGCCTTTTTCTGCCTTTTTAAATATAAATGCCTATTTTATGAAATAAATGCTTTTTGTTGCCTTTATTTCATTATTTATTAATTGTTAAACATTTTGTTCAGGTACATTTTATTTCACTAATCATTAGTCCGTGACAATGAAAGTTACTTTGCCGAATGTATATTATTATCTTTAAGTTGCAGACAACATAGGCATCCTTCATACAGTTAATTATTTTCCTTGCAACTATGAGTGCTGCCGTGCAAATAAATGTATAAGTAATAGAAAGTGTTTGAATTACCACTTGTGTTTCTTTCTTGTGTTTATTTTAAAAGGCAATAATGAGTGCAGGTCTAACTTTGTTTTTCTTTCAGTTTTCATTGCAACGTTGTTGTAGCTAGCAGCAAGCTGCCAAAATTCAGTGTTCCTTTACGCAGTAAATTACAAAGATACGTTAATACTTTGGGATCCAACGTATTTTGTACCAATGGTAAAGTAAGTAAACCCCGGCACAACAGCCCATGAAGAGCCAAGCCTTACTGCCCAGCCACTGCATCCCCCACCACTACAGGGTTCATTAGTGGGGTGCAGTACTGGAGGGTGGTACATGGTCAGCGTCCCGATCCCTCCCGGCCAGTTATGTGGTCTTCATGACCTGTGGCCACTACTTTTCCATTCAAGTAGCTCCTCAATTGGTCCCTCCAGGACTAACGAGGCTGAGTGCACCCCATGCCAGACCTCCCAGAGGGGATAAAATCCCCATGCTGGTACCGGGGATTGAACCCAGGTCCTCCGCACCAGAGGCAAGCGTGCTACCAACTGCGCTACGGAGACGGTTGATGCTAAAGTACTCACATGTAAAATATTGAAGTCAGTGAATTATAAAAAGAAGTATTTTATATCACAACATATCAGCAGTCAAACACAAAAATGCACTTTCTAAGGCTACTGGGTAGAAGATTTCTTTGCTTCCAACAGTAATTGCAACATCGAGTCGAAAATCCCAATTTGCATTCGACTTATGTAAAGCTTTCCCTTTGTGGAAATTATAGAATCCTACATTATCACAGTTTTTGGAAAAGTATACTAACCAATCTGTACGTAGTAAGTCAAGTTTGCGAAAATGTTACTTAACTGAATGTTACGATGAAACAATGAAAATCATTCAAGATAAAATGAAAAATAAGATCTGGATTTCCAGTGACTAGTCAACTGATTGCATGGATTATTTCATTGCCAGTGTTGTTATTGGACCATTAGATCCTACAGAAGATGAATCAATGAAAACATTTCTGCTTACAAACAGTGTCTTGAGAAACACTTAACAATTCAACTATAAACAATTCAACTATCACACAGTTACCCACCAGTTCATTAAAGTTGCTGTGGCCTGAAGAGATTCAATACATTATCATCTTACTTTTCATCAGTGATGCTGCACCATATATGAAAAAGGCTGAAATAGCGTTAAAAGTGCTATTTCCAAACATGCTTCAGTGACCTACGTGGCACATGGCTTTTACAGGTGTCAGAAGAGATAAAGTGCTTGTTTCCAGATGTTGACAAATTGACTTTCAGTATCTTTGTGAAAGCCCCATCAAGAATCATGACATTTAAATCCATTGCACCAGATGTACAGTATGGTGCATGGAAATTTTCCGATGCTGTTAGTGTCTTTTGGTGTTACCTTGTTGGCATAACCTTTTCACCAGTCATGTTCCACACCAGTTCTGGCTGTGCCAATCTCTTATTAGTTTGTATCAAAGTCCAATAACACAAGCAATTACCGATGAACAAGGGGGCATGCCCAAGGTGCGTAATGCAAGGGGAGGGGTAGGGAGGAATTTAACCTGAGTGGAACGATAGTCACCGTCGTCATCTGGCTGTGCCCATCGCTCATTGATTTGATTTCATAACTCTGAGATTCGTTTCTGGAACCAGGGCGAAGGACAAGGGGTGGGTCACAGGAAACAGCTTTGTTGAATATATTGTCCTCTATACTATGCATGCCATTTGAAGTGAGCAAACGATATGGATAACAACCCGAAAGTAATTGCGCTTCATGAACAAGGATATAACGCTGCAAGGGCTGCGGAACTATATGGAGTGAACTGCTTCAAACTGGTGGAAGAAATACCGAGAACGGGGATACTGGACACGTGGACTAATTACAAGAACATTATCTTCTTTTGTTTTCCCCTTATGTTTGTCTACGTGACAAAAACATTCTTTCGTGTGCTCACTCTATTTTGTGTAGATAGAGCTTATGTTACAGCTTTAAATTATTTTGTAATGAAATGACATGATTCAAAATAAATATGCACAATGTGGAGTTCAAGTTAATACACATATAATAAAACAGATAAAGCTGCCTCATCCCCCAGTCTCTTCCCATGAAAACTACACAAACCTGGGAAGGTTCATTATTCGAAAAGGATTGGCAATCTGGCATTTGCTCCTGTCCTCAATAACTGATGATAAAATAATCAAAATCCGATGTGACACATTCTGAATTAAGTTTCAATGTATCTTAAACTGTCTGGGCTTCTGGTTCATCTCTGCCATTGCAAAACAAAGGGCAGGTGCATGCCCTCCTATCGCTGACAGGGGTTTGAACAGGGGGCGTGGTGCCATTCACTACCAACCTAAACAGCTATTCCTCATACCGGAAAGTTTCCGTGCACTGGACTGTACCTCTGCCCCCCACCCCCCAACCCATCATAACAAGATGGGGAACATGGATCTCAGCAGCGCTTTACTACGTTTCAAATTTCCAGAGTATAACTGAGGCGGTGAGCGCTCTAGAGGATTAAGCATCTACAACTGTAGCAGCCAAGAAACTTCTCAACTCTTCGGAAGTGAAAAATGACTTAACTTTCATTGCGGTTGAGTTTGGGTTCCTGCCACAAGTGTTCTGCCAGCTTCAAGAAAGAGGACAACATTTAACTAAGTCAGTGAAAATTGTGGATGATGCAGTGCAAAGACTGGTTGGTGCACCAGGGAAATGGTGTTCATTAGTTAGCGAAAAGTGTAAAAAAGTGTTATCCAATAATTGTGATCTGTATAAACTAAAAGACGTTTCAAAAATTGTACAAGGTGCAATTCTGTTGCAGTTGAAATGGATCCTACAATGATGCTATGTTATAAATTTGCACCAATAACCTCTGTCAATGTTGGAGGGTCATTTTGTCATATGAAAAAAGTGTTGTTTGGAAGGAGCATCAACATGGCCCCAAAGAACTTAAAAAAGCATTTAGTTGTCATGTGCAACGAATAAGGCATTGCAATACACAGACCTTTTTAAAACATATTGCATTTTTGTGTCAATTACAACACTAGCATTTCGTTTAAAACTTTGAAGTTCTTTACAATATGACATCAACTGATTGAATAGTGCAATCTATTAAATAAGAGGGTTTTTCTAATTGCCTTTTATTGCCTATTTTAGCTATTTATAATGCCTTTTTGCCTGCCTATTTTAATGATTTATAATGCCTAAACTTCCGGTCTCTGCTTATCAATAAGTATGCACATAAGTATAGTGAAAAGAGAACATTGCCAGTATTTGAGTGGCTCTCTTTGGCTCTTTTTCTTCACTGGTTCCAAGCCTTGGAGTATTTCAGCAATTCATTTGTTTCATTCTTAATAATTTCTCAAGGCATAAAGCAGACACCAACATCTCACTTCTGTAACTGCCCACTTCTCTGCTTATTTACATTAGTTGTTAAACCTTTCTTGTTTGCCTTCTACAGATCAAAGCATGAGATTCTAAAAGAACCATCAACATCACCACTAGCTATTGTGCATTGAATTATGTATGGCTGTAATGTCATCTATTCAGATAACTGAAATGCAAATGGTTATGCTCAAACTTTACTATCATAAGATGATTTTGACCTGTAAAATATATTCTCTCCCATTGAAACGTTGCGGGTTCAGATCCAGCCCAGGCCGATGGTTTTTAAGTGTGCTTGAAAACGACAGCTCCATGTCAGTAGATTTATTGGCATGTAAAAGAATTCCTGCGGGACAAAATTCCGGCACACCGGCGATGCTGATGTGATCCTGGCAATTGACAGCGTCGTTAAACAACAAAATATTTTTTTTTTTTCCCCATTGAAACTTACGTGGTAGGAAAAATTATGTAGAGCAATCTAGTCAGCATCATTAATGTTTTATTATTCCAATTGTAATGCTCTTTATAGTACTTTAAACACCTTCTCCCATTTAGCAGAATTCAAATGTCCCATTTAGGCAATCAGCTGTGGTGTGGGTTATATACTCTGCATGTTGGCCTGGTGCTACAATGATTTTGAAGGCACCAACACCACATATCAGGATATTAAAATGAGCTATTAATTTCTCAAAATTAGGTTAGTTGAAAATATGTGGATTCTGCAGTACTGAAAGTATAACAAACACCTCCTTTACAAACCACTACATTAATTGGTAGGAACAGGACCCCCACTTTCTTTGCTTTAAGACTGTTAGAGAAATGAACAATCTCAATTTTGACATAAGTTGTGGACTAAGCAAAGAAATGCAATTCGTTTTTAATATTATAATTTATTAAACTAGGATTTTTAACTCTTCACTAAAACTTAATGCATAAACCTCAGTCATTTATTCCGCTCCCCCAAGTTCTTTTAGGTATTGATCCCTAAGCAGAAGCTCCATTATAACCTTTTGTAAATAAAATAATCTACTTGTTTAGTTAGAGCTTAACACCATTATTATGTGTGCAGTTGTCAAGCTTACATAGCATTTTCAATACCTAAATATGAGTATAACTGTAGCATTAACTTGTATTTTCATGAAAATGCCTATAGTTTCCAAAAACTTGAAACATGCAAGTATATTTAAGGATCCAGGATACATAAACTGACTCTTGGTTTACAAGTAAAATCGCTGGCTGGAGCAAAAAGCTATAAAAACCATTTTTACTTAAATTTGAAAATAATGTACAGATATTAAAAAATTCTGTAACAGAATGACTAAATAATGGCCAAAAAATAGAAAAAGAATTGTTTGAGAAGGTACTTCAAATATGCAAGAATGATACAAATGCATCCAGTGTTTCAGGTTTCTACTAATAGATACCACTAGCATGTGCTAAAAATGAGCAATTACAAACAAGTCAGACTATCATCAACTCGTCCTGTTTTTCTAGTAGTTATTGACACTGGATATCATAAACACAAACAAAATATCTCGTAAGCAGTAATAATAATACAGTGTTAACCTTGATGGTAAGATGACTGCATCAGAGAGAAGAGTAGCTTTTTTAGCATATACTTCTTTTATTGATTCAATTAACAGCAAGGTAAGCTCAGAAGAACTATTTTTGTGGAGGCAGTAGCAGGAATTATAAAAAAAGGAATTAGAAAATTCATTTTCTACTCAAATTTTCAAGGTTTAAATAACATAATTTGTGTTAAATATTATTAATTTAGAATTATATGTCATACTGTTTTTGACACTTAAAAGTGAGGATAGAAATTAATAATACTTCAGCATTTTAAATAGGTACCCTACAGCGACACACTCTCTTACAAAGAATGGCATGGCAATTGTTACTATTTATTTTAGTACTCAGCAATTGTAACAATTAAGCTCAGAATAGACTCAGTTTTCTTCCATATGTGCAAATATTGTCAAATTAGATACCAACTTAATGTAACCATTGCTTCTTTATATGCTTTATATAGCCAAATAAAAAAAAATTACTTTATTATTTGTTTGTTTTCATAGTAGTAACTGTTTTGCCTATCAAGTCAGTAATATTGATGAAATAAACCACTCTTTTACAGAATATGTGGAGGTTGTGGACATGAAGGTAACGGTGTGTCGAGATGCAGTGAAGGGGAAGTGCGCACGCCCACTGTGTAAATACTACCACATACCCATTCCACTGCCTCCGGCAAGCGAGATGGCAGCTCAGCTGGAGGATCAGGGACAAACATCAACAAATCCTTCCCCTGCCATCGTTGCTGCAGCTGCTGTTGGACAACTTAGGACCAATGTGACGGTCTCCTCGGGAAATCCAAATCGCATGCTCTGTCAACAAATATTTGGGTTTAATTCCTAGTTTTCCATTCATTCAGACATTCTTGTCTATATATTGTAAGAGTTTTTTTGTTGTTTAAAAAATTGAACTTGTTTATTGTAGGGTTTATATAATTATTATAATGTCATATGATGACACAAAATATATTGATTTATAATGTTAATTTTTACATAATATCAAGTTGTAAGTATAGAATATTGGGCAACATAGGACATAATTTAGCAGGTTACCATAGCAATGTGAATGTGGAGTGTGGCACGTGGGTGGCCGAACTAAGCAAGTGGCTTGTCCATCAGCGAGGAGCACCGAGGTCCGAAAAGCGTGGAGAATGGAAAGGTTTTTATACTCAATGTCCTAGTTTCTTTTTGTAATAACAAAGGAATCCCTTTAAAAGGGCCAATTGACAAAACTATTGTTTTGTAACGTTCCCCAAGTAGATTAGTAGTTTAACAAACACACTCCTGGGTGTTGAAGTACGCATCTACTGCTGAGATCGTGCGAGGCCTGGGATCAGTCAGCCCCCACTCATAACACAAGTCAAGGAGGAGAATTCTAAGAGAGCCTGAACTCATACAGTTTCTTCAGTGGGTGGCTTAAACATGAAGAGAAAAGCAAGGTGCAAGTGAGATAGATGGGGATTTTCAGCACTGATATGTTACAGACTGAGTCACCAAATTTCATTCTTTCAGGCAAAAAAAAAAATAATAAATAAATAAAAAAATAAAAAAATAAATTATAATGTGAACAATTATTTGTTATAATTTAGCTGTAAGTGGTATGGCTTGGCAGATGGGCAGAGCTGCCTGCAAGACATATTCTAAAATAAATGCAATGGAACCTCAGAACTACCATGTCATTCAGAGAGGGGAATTTAATAATCATGGTTGTTGTAAACTGAAAGTTGTACAATAATTGCGGACATCAAAAGCCAGGGAGAAGCTCTGGAAGACTGCATATGGTCACTGCCATGGTTAAAATGATGTCTCCTGTGATTTTTATTAATTGTTGACATTTTGTTTTCTGCCAAACCATATACACACATACACACACATGAACAATTAAAGAAAAATCCTGATTGGTTCTAGTCAAACAAGTGATGTAACTCAGTCTCTAACTGGTGTTCTGTCCTTAGAGGCTGTGACAAAACGTATTTGGATGTTTCCCTTACAAATGTAAGTAGTGCAAACAGGACTCAAGAGCCTCGCAATGAATGAAAGAAAAAAAAAACACTTATCTGGAGGTCTTGTTTGCACTATGCTTGAACTGTACTCCGTGATATCTCTCAGACGAAAGAAGTGCCACATTTTTTTAAAACTGAAGTAAATGTTCCTGTACAGCATTTAAGAATCAAAGTTAGGTCAGGGCAAAGGTTTTTTCTTCTTAGCGGGCTCGATAGTACATTGTTTTGGTTGGATTCTGTCGGTTAACAGTCATGTTGCCCAACCTCAAGAAGTTGGCATTTTGGTATTAAAGGGCAAGATGGATCAAACTATTGTAAATATGTAAGCGATACATATACTAGACTTGTTGTAAACTGAATGTGATATCAAGGATTTTTGAGAGGAGTATTACATTGTATTTAGATTGTAAAGCATAAACTCTTCTTGTTTTCGAAAATAATTATGTTGTTTATATTTGTCTCAATTGAATTCTGAAGAGGCTGAACTGCATCCACCTTCTAGACAGACGATTGGTGTTGTTACGAAATGGAACGTGTTATGTATATAGTATATGAGAGGATGAGTGGACTGTGGTCGATGAGTTTTAAAAGTGGATGTTACTTTTATTCAAGAGTTAGAAATAGTGAATATTGAAAATTTAGGCCATGTTGTTGAACAAGATCTTTCCCTTTAATACCAAGGTTTAGAAGAGTGAGCTTCCAGAACTGACTGTAGTCAAGGGTCTAGGCAGCATTTTATGGAGAGTTCCGGCAGAGCAGGGTTAGCTTGAGTCGCTGCTTGCTAGCTTCTAGGTGTTAATCACGTTAGGCTTCGGTCAGCTTGTTTTAATCCCAGACACGAATGCCTAAGAAACAGGACGCATAAATTAAATTGAGCATCGCAGGCTTTTTGTCCGCAGTTAGATTTTTCCGGCACCAGTAGCCCCCTGGAAATGGACGGCTTGTTAGCCACCAAGGTGACGAGGCCCGGAGAGACCCCCCATCCACCCCTCACTGCGGCTTACTGGAAAACAAAGCACTTCCATTCTTGCTACCCACAGCAAATAATTGACTGCCCCAATCCCATTAGGTACCGGGCACGAACAGGTTGAATCAGCCTTGAGACGCCACACCCCAGGAAATGGCAAGGGAAGGTTTCTATAATAGAGTTTATATTGTAGTTGTACATTAGCAAGTGATGTAACCACGTAACACAGTAGGCAATGTAATCCCTCAGTAATTATTTAAATAGTATTAAAAAATTCACTAATGTAATCTATTCAAGAATGGACATGCTTTGTTCGAAGCAATATATACCCTTGCATTTTACATTGCATGTAACCTATTTAGATGTGATGATGTAGTTTTAGCTTTCTTTCTGTCTGCTTAGATCCGATTATTGACCCAGCCACAAAATGTTTAGTTTGGCTGCGAGAAGGTTCTGGCCCTCTGGGCAGATCCTTATCAACATTATTCCTTGTATAGTGCAGTGCATGCATGCATGCTTAGACTGCTTCCGAGGAAAGAGAATGACCCTTTTTAATGTCTCTATAGATCTCATAGCTATTCAAAACAAAACAAAAAAAAAAAAAAAACAAAACAAAAAAAAACAAATAAAAAAAAAAGGCCAAAAAAACTACACTTCCTAGGCTACCTACCAGTATATTCAGTACGTTTAGATATATATTTTAATGTGCTTGTTATTCCACTGGAAAATGAAGATGTAGTATAGGTATCCACCTTGTGTATGATTATCTAGATGAAATAGAAATGTTTATTATTATTATTTTGGCTTAAATATATGTTCTATAACCTATAAAGAAATTAGAACATAAAATATTATTCATTTTCCAGTGGATTAAAAAAATTAAAAAAGAGAGGATCTTTTCAAAGGTAAACTGTTGAATACTCTGAACTTTTTTTTAACGAACCATACTTTTTTAAGTTCCTATGCATGATATTGGTATGCAAATGTCAATTATGGATGCAGATTAAGTATGGCAGTGATTAACCATAGATGGATGTCTTTGGTCACATTTTTGTTATGAGTAGAATAAACCCAAGGCAAAATGGAATGTAGAGTATAGATTATCCATTAGCCTCTGCTCTCTGAACGATTTTGAGAAGATCCACTCTGATTTGATAAAAATGATTTTTCTAATGTCCATTTACCACTGCAACTTGGTGGTTCAATTGTTCCAAGCGTAGAACACAACAGCTTAGGTTAAACATATTTAAACAGGAGGAAAAAATAAACAAGAGGATTGTACACCACAATTTGTACATATTGGAATCATAGAGAGTAAGTTTTTATGACATTTTTGCTTTCGTCAAGCTTTGTGGCAACCCTGCAAGCGGCTTGGTTAGGTCATGCATAATTTTAGTTTGTCCTCCCCAGCCTCAAGTAATTCAAAATCTGCAGAGTCCTTGATTCCATGTACCTTCATGTTGTGATGATTAATAAGATTAGAAAGAAAGTGTCCTAGGTGTACTGAAAGTGATTAAAGTTTGGCAGTACTGTGGGTATAGACTGAGACACACCATACAAGATAATAAATTTATTTCTAAAATGTCCTAAAAGTAAATACCTCAAAAAAATTAGAATTCTTTTATTGCAAAGTCAAAAGCGGACAATTAATGGTTTTCTTTCAACCCTTATCTGTTACGTGTTCAACTGTGGCTGCAAGAATAAGAATTACAGTGAGTTAAGGAGAGCTACTATTAAATTGTTTAGATTACATTATTCCATGTTTGAGCATGCTGATGTAAGCACCAGCAGAACTCTCAACTCTGATCACATTATTGCAGAACTATGGAAATTCTATTATGAGTTGCTCCCCCTCTCTCATTTATGCCACTCTCCCTCTGTCACTTTCCATTTCTCTCCTATCTGTACAATGAACAGGTGCAATATTTTGAAAACCAGTAATATAGCTGCTTAAGGTTTAATGGAACACAAACTTGTGCCTCTTCTTTAAGGTTGCAATGCAATCTGAGCTTCAAAAGTTTCATGAGCCAAGGGTTGTGTAAGTAATTAAAAACTCATCCTATTGGCATTAAGTAAGAAAACTTTTCAGAAATATTATGCCTGCAATTTTGCTGTGTAAGATTTAAAAGAAATTCATAATAAGAAACAAATTTTGATTGTTTGAGTTTGCAACCCATTAGAAACACCCCCGTCAAGGGAAGTAAATTAAGTAGATAGCCTATAGGGCTTAAGGTATGTTATATATCAAATTTCACAAGAATCAGTTTGACTATTTTTACATGTTAAGCTCACACACACAAATAGAAATTCTAAAAAATGTTATTTTTGGCATCAAGGTTAGTAGAAAATCTTCACTTATGCTTTTATCGTAACGTATGCATTGCACCTATTTTTAAGTAAAATACCTAGCATTAATTAGAAAATATTATTTGTAACAATAAATTCCATCTATTTGTGAGAAACATGTTTTACATCTTTGTCTCCTTATAAATTCTTACACAAAATATCTTAGAAAAATAACATAACATTTCAATTTGGGATTACCATGCAGCAACTTCTCAGGCCACTAATAATGGCTAAATGCCAAGTGATCTTTTTCTTCATTTAGTTCACTTCAAGAAGTACTGCACAATATTATTTTCATTATTATTTTGAAGAAAGATTTTACTTTTAACACCTTCCTTTTTCACATTACACATCAAGCAAATAGAAAGTAAAAAATAATATTGTAGGAAGTCACTCCTGAAGTTAGTTCTCTTCTGAGAAGCTGGAGTACTGAAAGAGCTACAACGCTTTAATCTCTTTGTTCAAACCATGAAGTAGTCATGGTTGTCATGAGCAGATTTGATATAAATTTTCCTTATGAAAGCTAGTGTGTGTATAAAACAATAACTTAGCAGCTGTGTTCATTTATGAAATCATGGTTTTTCCAGCAATTTCCCCGGTAGACACATAAGAACCACACTAAGACTTTAAGGGAAATTTTTCTGCTCATATGCTGTACACCTTTGGACGTTACACTAGTGTTTTTGGAAAGTATAATATGCAGTCTTTGGTTTTAAGAATCATAATATGGAGTGTTAAGGAATCATGAAAGCTACACTCTGGGCTGTCTGTAATATTTTTATTTTTTTAGTTGTTTTGTGTTTATATAGCTGAGCATAAATAAAATTGTTCCCCCTTCCCCTTTTCCTACCTGTACCCTTTGTTCCCTTTCCATCCCCCCTTGACTATGAGAAATCAAGGCCTGTTTCCCACTCTTTCACTTATCTTGTAGGCTGGTTGTCTTTGAGTCCAGTGTACTGCATCTAGTTGAATCTATTTTTGAAGATCAGAAGAGAACGAAAACATGAGTCACTTTTGAGAAAAGTGGATCTCACATGGGACATGACAGTGGCTCAGTATTTTTTCATTTTATCAATAATTTTGTGATATTTTAGTAATGATTGTTATTTAAGCCTCACTATAACCATTACTTGTACCTTGTTATGTTATTGTTAGACTTTACAATTCAGATAGCTTATTCAGGAATGAGGAGAAAACTAAAACTGTGGATGAAATTTTTATTTTTGGATTCATTAAATGTTTAAGTATTGTCAACACATAAATTTTCAACTGTGAGTGTTATGAGTAGTAACGAGCATATTATATGGGTAGGGAAAATCATTTCATATATTAGATTTTCTCCTTGTTGTTGAATAATTTGTATAATAACCAGGTGTGGATATGTGTGAGACACATTATACACCTACTCTCTGTGGAAGTTAATATCTGCAATGAGTGGATAAAAACGTTGGTTACACCAATCTCTGAAATGCCTTTATTTTTCAATGAGGTTATGTAGAAGGATGTAAGTCTTTCAAGATATTTTGCATGTGGGATGAATATTAAAATAAATTAACCATATTTGATGCATTATGAGGGTAATGGAAATGCAGGAGTCATCTTAATTTCATAATGTATAACCCAGTTAGATTCACAGAACATGACTCTTTCATATCCTTGTAAATTAAAAGACTTAAAATTTCAATATTTTTGGTCAGGAATTTTTATGTGGAAAGGAAAATAGCTGTATTGTTAAGAAAGTATTATTAATGCAGGAAATATGGTAAATTGCTCAAAATAATTATTTTGAGGAAAAATTCAGGAAAAAGAAATTATTTCACATGTGACAAACTTTTTTATACTAAATTCCTGTACACTGCATTTAAGGTGGAGTGAAAAAAATACCCTCCTGTTTTCCCTCAACAGAAAAGATTTGCCACATTTCAACCTATCACATTCCCTCCTATAAAGTGGCTACAAAACCACATATTATATTATCTGCCAGTATGAAAAAAGTTAATAAAATACAATTAATGTATGCTAAGGAAGGTGGCTTTTACCCTATTTAGCTGACACTAAAATATCTTGAAAGAATGAATAAACAATTTGTGAAGACATTTCATAAACATTTAGTAGATATAATATTGGAAAGAGAATAAACTTCAGGACATATATCCAGGAACATGCTGAATTATACCTACATTTTTAAATAACATTCCATAATTTTCCTATAATATATAGTAGTGCAATTTGTGTTATGGTTAGCCATATAACATTTATATGATGGGATTCATGGTAGTGCTAAGTCAGTCATTGGCAGAAATATTCGTTATTAAGTGTCTTCACAATATTAAAATCAGTAAAAACCAAATCTAGCAAAATCAAACAGTATCTCCTTTTCCTAAACACAGATGGCTTTAAGGCAGATATTACTCCTTCAGATACGTCATCGGGTATAAACCACTTTCATCTAGTATGAAAGAAGATGGAAGTAAAATAACAATACCCCTCCCCTTTTCTGAGTACAGTAGATAATAAATGATTATGTGAAATTATACTTGTGTTTTATTTATTCAATCCTTAGCTCCTTTTATCTTTATGATTGACAGCTAAAGAGATCATTGGTTTGGCATATGAAGAAGATTTATGTCTGTGATAAGTTGGCAAGACTGTGTTATAAAATTGGTGCTTATTAGAGTAGAGAAACATTGCTCAGGCAGCTGTTGACAGTAAACCCTGCCAAGAAAAGCTGAAGCACATTGGTGGAACACAGGAAATAGCATGAAGATTATTGGTGCTTCTAGGAGATTTCACATTCCAACATTTCCATGCTTGTCTTTGGCCTCTTCTTCTGATGCTCCGAACATTGGTATCTATTAACATTATTGTAAGTTAACAGTCCGGAATTATTATGGAGGCAACTAATATCATATTGAAAGAGACATTAAGGAACATTGTCATAAAAGGTATGAAAATATAAGCAGAGCTCAATGTTTGCAATCCTTTCCTGATCCTTGTGCAAATATTCTTAATACAATCCACTGACTGTTAAGTAAAAGCAATACATATTTGGCTCACAGTTTGTGTACAATTTAGGACTGCATGGATGAGAAGGGAGTCAGTATACTTAAAGAGGGTTAAGAGGAAGTGAAAAAATCTGGTGTGTTACATTCACATAATTTTCTCCATCCCAAACTATCTCAAAAGAAAACCCATTCTTTTATTTCTTCCTGTTAATTGAGATCAGCATTTGTAGAAGTCGTTTTATGACATATTTCATTATAGGTGCAATGGGAATACTGAAATGCTGTGGGCTTAAGCGAGTCAAATCTTTTAAGCACTGGTCACTATGTGATGGTATTAAAATTTCATTCTCTTTGCATAACCAGGAGAAAGAAAAGTGCTGATGTTACATTCATATGACTTTCTCAATTCATTCTTCAGCAAATTATCCTTAAGAAGCTTATTTTCTATCCACTTCCTGCTAGTCAAGATAAACATTTGTGTAAATGGTTTTATTACATATTTTCTTGTAGGCACAAGGGGATTATGGAAATACTGTATGCTTAAATGATAGTCAAATCTTTTAAGCTGATTACTTATGTGATGACTAATGTTCCATTCTCTTTGCATGCCCAGAAGAAAAAATGAATAATGACTTCCCATGTGAGAAAAGTATAAATATTTCACAATTCAAACTAACAACAAGGAATGATTAATTCCACAAAAAAAATTATTTTATATAAATTGTGTGCTCTGACAATATCCAAATTTTTTTGTGTAGTAAGATTTGGTCCATCCCCTACAGCTTACAGATTCACTTTTGATCAGTCAGGGTGAAGAGTACTTCAGAGGTTGGTACTTAAACAACCCTTTCATTTTTGAGTTATATAGTCCACACACACACACACACACATGCAAACAGGCCTTTTCCTTTTTCTAAAAATGCCTTTTTTCGATTCAGAGGGTCTCAAAACATGCATTTCAGGTGAAATCTCAGTACTGAATTTTCAGCTGGAATGCAAAATTTTCTCTACTTACTGTAGGGGAGTATGTAGTAGGGAAAGTAAAACTGATTAACAGAAAGCAAGCATTATCAGAAGCATTTGCTGACATTAAATTTCTTATCTGTGGTAATTTTGAAGCCATGCAACATTCTGGTCATCAGATCTTATGACCAACTGATGAAATTCACATGTCATCTTTATTTCTTTTTTTAAGGGATAGATCCATTCAACATTAGTATTGCCATTCAGAATTGGAACAAAATACACCATAATAATAAAAATGAACAAAATAACTTGATCTGAGGTCAGCCACATGAAGCCCCTCTGGCATCAAAGAATTACAAATATTGATTCGTTAAAAGTCTTCCAATTCAAAATCACTTCTGAAAGCAGCAAATCTTGTGGGAGATGACCCTTGATCCAGGGAACCACATAAGAACTTTGTTCCAAGTAGAAGTACTCATACAGGGCATCAGATAATAAAGGGAAGGTGCTGAAAAAATGTGTGAGCCTTAGAGCAATGTGTGCAAAAATGATACTGAGTCCAAGTTCATGATGTACCAAGGTGTTTCTGACATACCATGGTACTTTCAGTAAAAGCCTCAGAACTTTATTTTGAAAGACCCATAGATTATTTGTGTTGTTTGCAGCTGCACCTCTCTGAACTGGACAAGCATATGTGAATAAAGGATGAATTAAAGACTAAAGAGAACCACATGGTATTTGCAAAGAAGACTTGCATTTGAGAATGGGATAGTTTGCATAATCTGGAGTAAGCGAGATTTAATTTTGAATTAATGTGAGTATTCCAGGTGAGTTAATGATCAAAATGCAGGCCAAAATATACAACAGTGTCATCAGTGGCTTCCAGGGCATGAGAACTGTTGTAAAATAATAGGATAACACACTGTAAGAGTTATGGTTTCACATTTCTTGTGAGTTAAAGAAATCCTCCAGTTCTCAATCTAGCATACTAGAATATTAAGAAACGTCTGTAATCTCTGATCAGTGGTATCTAGTTCATAGTTTGCATTAAAAATGGTGATATCGTCAGTGTACATGGTGATGTTAACCTGTGGTAAGGCAGGCATGTCATGAGTGAAAACACTAAACAGCAAAAATGCTAAAATGGAACCTTGAGGCACTCCAAACATGATTGATCACACAGAAGATAGAGTAGGACCAATCTGTTCTTGAAAATCACAACATGAGAGAAAGTTATCAAACACATAATACAGGTAATCTGGCAATCCAATTCTCCAAAGATTATATAGCACACCGGCATGCTACACATGATCAAAAGCTTGTTTAAAGTCCAGAAATGTTATGACTGTTGTTTAAGCTCAAAACCATGTGCAATCACCTCAGTTAATCAGAAAAGATGAGGATTCCAGAGTGGTACCTGTGAGAACCAAAATGCTGTGATGGTATCATCATTGTATTATCTGACAGAAATTTACATAAGCATTTGTGAATGACTTTCTCAAAACGTTTAGAAAGTATAGATAGTGGACTAATAGGACAATAACTGGGGGATAAGGAAGGTGGTGTCCAGGTTTAGGAAGAATGATAACCTCAGTAGGTTCCCATAATAATGGGAAATATCCGAGGCTGGAAGCAACATTAAATATGGAGGCCAAGTAGCCTACAGCCTTAGCACTAAGGGATTTTAAAACAATATGTCCTGGAGCTTTTGTAGGGGTTTGTCATGAAGAAGCAAGAAGCCATCAAAGATCTTGGGTCAAAGTGCAGTTGAGTTGCTCTGAAACCCAGGAATAGGTGTCAATCACAGTTTCAATATACATACTAAATTCAGAAGTCAGAGAGGGATTGGGTGTGAATGTAGTTTGAAAAATATACAATAATAGCTCACATTTTGCAGCTCCGTGTTCATACACGTGATCTTAGAATTTTAAGAGTTATTGAAACACCTGCTCTGTCTTGTTCAACAGAGAGCAAACTTCTGGCAGAAGGTTAGACAAGTACCTAGTACTGATAGGTAGCATAATGATATTCATCTAGAGTTTGTCAAATTATTTGATTTAACCTTTGACACTGCCAAGGCAATCATTTTATGTTTGGGTTTCAACAGTTCTACAATTCTTGAGGGAAGGGCTTGATGATATGAAATATTGCCATGATAATGTGGCATACCGCTAGCAATTTTCATTGGCATGTATAAAGACTTTGTGAAATTCGGCACTGCAACCTCAACATCAGAACAGGTCTGTAGGTAACATGCAGCTCAAGGTCCAACTGCCTCTGAAAAGTTTTCTAGTTCACTATTCCTTGGATAAGGTGAGGATGGAACGAAGTGTATGGCACTTCCAAATGAAATGTAGAGATGACAAGGCATTGATCGGAATCCATCTCAGTAATAGAGTGCATGCATAAGCACTGCCAGATATTCATTTAAATATTTAACATAATTGCCCTTGTTTGAAGAGGCAATTATAGTTGTTTTGCACATATTATGTGATTACAAGAATAGTTGTGTTTTTTGGGTGTCTTATAAGTGTTATTTAAATCATCATAACTGCTGGAATTCCAAACTTACTTTTCTTTTGAAAAAAGATCAACAAAACATCTGTTTAAAGTATTAGGACACAGCCAGGATTCACTTTCATAAACTTTGGTGTTGACTTATGCATTTTTTAATGTTTGTCATTATACTGAGTGCAGGGCTTGAAGGATCTGCTTTAGTTACATATTGCTTTTTTAGAGAAATTTTAATGTTTGGAAGCTCCTTATGTTGTGTTTATTGATCATTCAACAATTATTTCTATTTTTGTTGCAACAATGGTACAGAAACAAAGTTTTGTTTACTACTGTAGCTCTAATTCATTTCTTGACTTCTTGGATGTACACTACCTGTGTATATATCTTTGTCCCAGAATCTGTGCAAATCTTGAATTACTTTACTCATAACCATAAATGCAATAATGTCAGTGTGATTCTTAACATTAGATGTACAATAACACATTACATTACAACATCAGTTTCCTGCAGCTGACGACAGTTGTTGACCCAAACTTTGTTTCAAAAGAAAGTTGTTGCAGAATGGCCTAAATTCAAATTGTAATACTAAGGAGAGCTTAATTTTGAATAACATTAAAACAATTATATACCACAAAAATTATAATGTACCAATTTGGTAATCAGTTTGAAGAAAATTACTGGGTATGCAATACACCTTTAATATCCATTGATGCTATGCCCCGTGTTTGGTAAGTTAGGAAAGTGTGTATCAAATGATGGGGTGAGTAAGTGAATGAGTGGAGTTTAAGGGCCTGTCAACAACTAGGTCATTTGGTCAAATGATGGTGGTGTGGATTAGGCACATTGGGGCATTCAGAATTAGCCTGTAATCAAAAAGATTCACAATTAGTTTTGGTACAAAGATTTAAGTAATAAGAACAACCTTCGTACTTCACTGCATGGGCAGCATTACAATTCATGCACCAAGGTGCTTTCTGTTTGGATTTAGAACAGACACTGTAGTGGTGAGATTCCAGGGTCTCCACACATCAGGGATTAAGATGACAGAAGATTTTGTGTGACCATACCATTGCCACTTATACATGGTGTATATTGAGGTGTATCCAAGGATCTGCAGCGATATTCAGCATGTTGTATATGCCAAGGATTAAAGAGTTCTTTAGTTTGATTTGAGTTTTCCACTTCAACTACACACAAGGGCATAGGTTGTATATTCTTATAGAACAGTTGAACAACTTTTAGTAATTGGAAGCTTTTGAGAGAGAAGTTCCGAAAGAATTTCTTCATGAGTTGAAGAATATGGAACATTCCAAATAAAACTTGCTTGTTTCCATTCAATTCCCTTCACTTTTATTATGTCTTGGATTCCTTCCTCCCACATATGTACCTATGGGTCTTCTACCCTTTGGCCTTTTCCTTCTGATCTAGCTTACCATGCCATCTTTGGGTGTCTTTCATTATCCATTTGTACCACATGCCCAAACCATCTTAGTTGTTTTGATCTATGTCAATAAGAGAGGAGACTCCTAATTTTAACCTTATTGTTTGCTTATGTATTTTGTCTCTTCTAATTTTAACTTCTATCCTTCTCAAGTATCTCATTTCTGTGGCTTAGAGTTGGCTTCTCTGTTTGTTTGTTAGTGTCTATGGTTCCGACCCATAGATTGTGATTGTCACATATGCAGTTTTATATACTGTTAGTTTTTTTTTATTTGAAACTTCTTTTCTATTTATGAAATTTCTATTTAGGGCATAAAATAATCTGCCAGCTGCTGAGGTTCTACTGTTGATTTCTTCGTATATTTTGCTATTTCAATGTATAATGGATCATATATATTTAGCTGACTATTTGAACTATAAAGCCACTTTGCCTGGTATAAACCAGCTTGTGCTTTCTCAAATTATTTTCCATTTTCCTATTACATTCAGAAAACCACTTGGACATCCTTCATATTGGAATGTGACTATCTTTTTTTATATTGTAATGTTTGCTACCTCTTAAGGGTTCAGCATTTTACTTTGAAAGTGGGTTCCACAGTGTGAAAGTAATGTAGGGAAAACATTTTGATGCACAATGATGGTCAGTTGCTGTCTCATGAAAACAGACAGATGTACATCGTTTAGTTACAATGCCTAAATTCAGTCAAACATTGAAAAGTGAACTCATAACTCCACAGTTATATTAATTTGGCACCCGTATGTGCCAAAGGATACAACCTGATATGTTATGCCATATGCTTTCAGCTGATGGAACAATAGTTTTATGTGACATTTGTGAAAAGACAGTTATGGAAAAATATTGTTATCAATCAACACAAGACAGACCTGCTCTCTTTTGCACTTCAAAGACTGGTGATAAGAAAATGAGCTTACTTTCAACAGACATTGTCACAACTAGCACACACAGTCACAGTTTTCATTATATTTATGTTAATCATTAATTGATACCAGCAGAGTATCACACAAGAATATATGCAACAATACGTTGTGCTAATGTGTAACATTGAAATAGGTATAATTTACGCGATTTTTTAACCAAATGACTATTAAACATATTATGATTATGACTGTTTTAAATTTGTAATGGCATTTTTAAATTTCCTGTGATTTCCTTTTATTTTACATTTTTAATGGAATTTTGCTTGCCTATTTTGATTGTTATAAATGCCTAAACATATGGGCTCTAATAATGACTAGGGTAATATCTTTTTACATTGTATAAAAAGATGTTGAGAGGTTAATT
The DNA here is from genome assembly GCA_030765045.1 of Tenodera sinensis. NCBI lineage: Eukaryota > Metazoa > Arthropoda > Insecta > Mantodea > Mantidae > Tenodera > Tenodera sinensis. Next base: position 263,443,409 of record CM060964.1, read on the forward strand.
TGCATAGTTTGTCAGCCAAATTAATAGTAATCTGGGTAAATGACTCTGATCCTCTTCAAAGTACACATGCAATAATTTATATCCTACCTTAAGTTAGCAGATTGTTAATTGCCCAATTCTTTAATGCATTAAAAAGTAGGTACTTACTATGAAATTCTACCATGGAAATGGTGCATAAGACTAAGCTAATTTCCATTTAGACTTAATTTCTTTAGTTGTTGAAGGTATATGCATAGAAGCACATTTAAACACTTCCTTTATACTGAATAATAAGGAAAAATAATAAGAGAAAACTGCTCTACATTAAGGGGAGCTGGCCCTGAAACCTCTGAAAAAAATAGTTTTATTTTCATTTGCTTAAACAATAGTACAGGCTTTCCTGATCATTTTGGCATATAATTTATAACACACATTTTATCAACACCCTAAGATATTCAAAAAGAATGTGAATACTATAACTCATCTCATGGACAGGGTCACTGGTTTGAAATATGCTTGACAAGTGGCATAAAAACATGTTTGGTTTTGAATTTTAAACTTGAAGAAACTCAAAGTGTATGGGTGTGTGTGTAACAGAGGGGGATATCTCAACCCACTGTGACCTGCCATAGATCTATTACGGGCTACCACCTCTCAGAGGTAAGAGATGAGACGAAGTGAGACTGGAGGCTTGTCAGAGAGCGGAGCCAATGAAGGCCCAGAGAGGCATAGAAGTCCCTAACAGTTACAGATATTAATACCTGGTGCACAATCGAAGTGTGTCCTCTACCCAGGGAGAGGGCGACGAGGCAATCCTTGCGGCCTGGGCAGCAACTTCCAGTGAGGGCCAGGGAAGAGTTCCAGTGTGTAAGCAACTATGCCATCTGTCCACATTCGCTGGAGCAAACTGTGCTACCAACCAAACCTGAAAGATGGCAAGGGAGGGAAATGAGAAATGAAGGGAAAGGAATCCATGGAGAAGAGACTAATGCACCCCAAAATTCACCTACGTGACATAGAGAAACCATAGAAAACCCATGTCAGAGACCATGGCCATGGGGATCAAAACCATGACCTCCCAAATGCAGGTCACAGACGTTACCGCATGAGCCATCCTGCTTGGTATAGTGTATAGGTGGTACATGTCGAAAGGAATCTTGCAGATGAGATACAGGAGGATCCAGATCATGCATTATGTAGGCCAGGAATGCATTAGAAAAGTAACATTTTCTTTAGATTAAGTTTTCCCTAAGTTTAATTTTTACTACTTCAAGGTATGTTTTTCATTAACTGTTGAAAATAGCAAGATAAACCTTTGACCAGTTATTGTTATAGCCAAAAATATTTAAACGTGGACATTGTTGCCGCTTTTAGGTTTTTAGAAAATGATAGATAAAATTAAGTAATGTTTTTCTTGGAAAGATTTAAGATTACTAAAACATATTTCAGTAAAAAGTTAAACTTAAAAAATCTCTATGTTAAAATGGTCTAAAATGTATGGTACTATGTTCTGTGGAAAAAGAATCAGAATCCTAGAAGCCATAGTTATTTAGAAAAGGTATATCACGTTTGTCAAATTTAACATTGTTAACATAGAGAGGACTGGCTTCCCTTAATGACATACATTAGATAAAGATAACAAAGGAAAGAAATAAAAAGGACTGCATCTTTAGTACTATGTATAAAAATGCAACTAAGCAAATCTATACAGAATAATTTATTTGGACATTTTCAATACTAGCCCTCAAACTTTTTTATTTTATTCTTCAAGACCAAGTGAAGTGCTAACACTTCACAAACAAAGAGTATAGATATACTACAGTTGATGCCATCTGCAAACATTGTAATAGTTAAAGTATGCATCAAATTACACAACTGTATGCAGAAATAGATAAGTATTTTGCACTTCTAGAGCCTTGAGAACAAGTTCATGCAGCTGGAAACATCTGGGGAGGAAAACATCATGCAGACCTGCAGCTGTTTCTTCAATTCTTTTATATTCAGTGAGCTGCCATGCAACTACTCCTTTCATTACTCCCTCACTATCCCTTAAAGTGTGTACAGAATAAGAAGGCACACGAGTTCTTCCAATCTGTAATCAGCTACGATGCAAAGCAAAAGAAAGAGAGGGGAGACATGCACATGTGCGATACCCATAGGCTGCAGCAAAGACAGTGGGAGATTCAAGGTGTAGTTACAATTAAAACCAGTGGTAATAACTTTTCTCTGTTTAAAATGAGACAATAGGCTCTAATCTTGTAAATCACCTCAAATATCAATTCCTCATGTAAGCAAGGAATTTTCCTTTGTAATGCAATATTTAAAAGAAGTTTATATTTTTAAGGAAACTGATTGATGAAATGTGGGCCAAAATGATTATAATTGCAATTCAATTCTAGTCTTGTAAATCACTTCAAATATAAATTCCTCATGTAAGCAAGCAATTTTTATTTGTAATGCAATATTTAAAGGAAATTTAAACTTTTAAGGGAAGGGAATTGATGAAATTTGGGCCAAAATGATTAAAATTATAATTTAGGTTTTTAATCTTTTATTACATTCAATTTCAAAAATGTTGTTATAAAAATTTCTTTTTTTTTTCAGAGTGAAAAATAAGTTACATAACAATTTAGATAAGCCTAAGCAGAGGACATGGTTGCACATTTCAGGCTTTTTATGATTTCTCAGTTTTGTCAAAATTTCTAAAAGTTTTTAGTGTAAAATTTGCTGCACACACACTATTCAATTTCTAAATTACATGTTTTAAGTTCAAATTTACATTATTTGATAACAAATAAAGAAGTAGAATTTCAGGCCAGTCTTTATGAGTAAATTTTCCAGTGTGGATTTCTCAGTTATAAAATTTTGGACATTTTCAGCATTTAAAATGCCCCTTACAATGCACTTTTTAAAGTTATCAGTGAGAAACTTTGGGAATAGTTTCCCCAATATATGCTAACTAAAATACATTCTGCAATTATTATCTAAGGCAAATGTGTTATGCCTACTAGGTTATCCAAGTTTGATAAGTATATGTTTTTTGCAAAAGTTGAAACTCACAATTGAACAAAAATACTTTTTTAAGCCAATTATGTTAAAAGTATAGTTCTTAGCAAACTTATTTTATAGGTCAATAAGGAGCATTAATATGAAGCTCAGAAATTATGAACATTGCATCATAAGAAGCACAGTTTTTACTATCTCTAAAATGTACTTCCAGTAAATAGATCAAGTAGTTCCACTAAGCATTTGATATTGAGATTTCACTAGAAGTACATTTTGAGATTCCCTGAATAAAAAAAAAAATTTTTTTAGAAAAAGGTCTCTGTGTGCATCTGTCTGCCCTCCATCTGTCTGTCTGTCTGTCTGTCTGTCTGCCTGCCTGCCTACTTGCCTGCCTGCCTGTCCGTCTGTCTCTGAGCTACGTAATTCACAAATTTGGTTAAAAACTTGATATTTAAAATCAGCACTTCCAAGGATATGATACAAAAATTTTCAACAAAATCCCCCCACCCCAAATACCCTTTACATGAGTATTTCTTGAAAATTTTGATTTTCTCAAAAATGGCTCTAACAATTTTGATTAAAATAATATATGTTTAACAGTTCTTTTTAAAAAGTATAAACACTGAACATCATTGCCCATGCACCTGAATGCAACACTATCGCTTTCAGCGTCAATCCACGTAAAATCACACACCCGTAAAACACAACTTTTTCGTAGGAGGTTAAAATTTTTTTATGAATAATAGGCATCAAATAAGGAAACCCATATTTTTTTATTTCTGTAATTTTAAATTACTTGCTTAGGTATGGCTATTAGAAGCTAAGCAATTTCTGCGCGCACCGTAATATAAAATCACTTGTTACTCTAAGGCCATATACAGTTGAGAGTTGGGGTTTGGCGCAGTGGAAGGGTTAAATAAAACACTTTTAACAACTTTTGACCAATCATTATTATATACAAATTTTGGACTGTTTTTTATGCTATATTTTGTAAAACCAAAAATAGAATTTAAATCGATGTATTAAAAATCTAAAAAAAATACACACATATTCCCCGACATCCTATCTATAAAATAAGACATTAAAAACTATGGAATGAGCGTAAGTGCATTTGCTAAAATATTTTTTCTGGAGGCCTGCAAGCACTCACGGATGACATGAAATAGAGATCTGTTTGTACAGCTGGATTCACCATTCTTGGCCCCTGAAGCGAGTACCAGGTCAGGTGACTGCAGACAGTTTGCAAATTGGTGCGTCAGCTTCATATGCTACTCACATAACTTCTTCTTACTAAGGCAGTACAGCCCATGCAGAAAAATGTCCTTCGTTCTGATACTCCTGTGGCAACTGATTTGCACTCTTGAACTTTTTGAATTTTTTTGAAAAAATCTTCTGATGCAAGCAGTTCTTTGGATTTAGCTTCTTTCTTCATGTACACCCATACATTTGAAACAATTTCTCTACTCTGACTGTGTAATGTTTTTGTCCCTAATTTAGAACATGCAGGTGGCATAGTTGATTTACGCTATGATCAATGTCTCACAAATGCACTATATTCACTCCTTATCACAAAGATCTAACTGTCTTCAACTGCACGCTGCACTAAAAAGCACCTGTGAATTAGCAAGGACTGTCTCAGTTCATGCAGACATCATTACCTTCCCCCTCCCTCCCCATGTTGTGCATGGCTTCATTCATAGAATTATACAATATGAGATGATGAAAGAGACAAAAGCTATAGGTTCGCCTACAGGACTTCCAGTCAAGGTCAGGGGCCAAGAACGATGGATCCAGCTATGCTTTAAAATTACACTCCTTCATTCCTATGTCAAAAACTGAAGCTTTTGTGAAACAATTTTCTTTCGAAGAAGGAGGTAGACGAGTAGAAATTTAAGGTTTTGTGTTCTATAGAAACATTAGTTTAAAATGCATATTTTAAAAACATTTTGAAGATGATAATAGTGTACACATAATAGTGTCAGCTAGCAGTGTTCTCCTTACTGTACTGTTGTAACGTTGTTGGAACCTCAAGCAGTGAACAGTTGCCATAATGGAAGGTGCCAATTTTGTGAGGTTACGGTAGCCGTCACTGCTGCCACATGAGTCCGCTGGCCTGATTTGTAAGTAAGTTAATTACAACTGAACTATTAGAGACTCCATTGTGATTTTTTCTGAGAATATTTAATAAACTTCGGTGTATTTTTAGTTTTTATTTTCTTCAGATTTTTAAATGGTCAAGTTTGTTTTATTATCTAACTTTAAAAATTTAATTGTATGAAATATAATATTAATAATAATTAATACAATTTTATAATAAATACCTCACGAAATACTGCAATTTATCTTTAATTTGAGCCAAAGATCAAGTAATGTGCTTGTTTACAATCGGAGATATGATTGATCGAAGAATGAGGAGCGCACAATTTTTGGGACATTTAAAAAATTAATATCTGCCAAAATAAATTTTTTTTCATAAAACAAAGAAACATGGGTCAAATTTATTGTGTTCCAAAACACCAAAAAAATTGTCAAGAAAATCTGAGATATTAAGGTCAATTTTTACCACATTTTGTGCGATTTGACGTGGAATGACTCTTCTACCTAAATGTCTGTGAGCCATGATTTCTTAACAGCAAAATAAGTTACAGTAACTATAGTGGACACATGTCACTGCACCTACATGTCAAAATTGGAAAACTTATAAGATTAAACTGAGCTCCTTTTATGGAGGCATCTACATCCTTGAAATGAAAATAACTTTGAGTGAGAATAAACAACCATGATGCAGGCCATGTGACGTTTGTTGTCATTTGATAGCATGTTTATTGAATTGCACATTCCTTAAGGTTACAGGCCACCTTCTTGGACACTCGCCTTCAACATTTCCAGCCCTTTTCAGTGAAATAGTTTATAATAATGAGTTAATGCTGAATTTCTTGAATGCAAGGAGAAAAGTAAAAAACAACTATTGCATTAGACAGCACGGTACCTATCTAGGATAGTCTACTCACACTTGCCCAGCTTCGTCTAGCTCCACCACATGCATCATAACATTCTCCAAGCAAGGAATCCCTACCACCTAGATGTACAGGCACAAATGTTTTAGCTAATTCCATTATTAAAACTCCAGAACTAGAGAATAATTGAGAATCTAATGTTTAGATTTCTTTTAAAAGTAAAGTATGATTATTTTTACTGAAAGGTTATACAGTAGATTTTAAAATTAGGGGCTGACGTAGATTACAGTGAAAATAATAAAGTGTAACCATTATTATAAAATAAATCAAATAATATGTATATATTATATATAATATGTATATAGTTACGGAAATATTAAGGTGTAGTAAACATAAGGAATTATAAATAGCATGGACCAATGTATCGCAGTTGTTAACTTCCTTATTCATTTCTGGAATATGTTGTTAGCTAATGCTGGATTTCTGACAATGAAGTCATTAATCCTCTTGCTCTCAAATATAAAGAGAGCAATAGCAGTAATAGTAACCGCTTTTTAGAGAGCACCATATTTTTATGTTTTTGCGGTCACATCGCTCTCTCACAACCCCCAGAATGTTTGGAGGACCACACCTGTCGTTGGTTTACGGATCTCACCAACCTGACCGGGAGAATTATCAAAATAAATTCACCGACCATATCCTCTGATTACCAATCAGAGGACGTATTACATGCCATGACAGGTCAGCATGTTAGGGGTTAAGATTTTATAGAGGAATTAGAGAAATGGAATGTAAAATTGTGTAAACAAGTAAGCAATTTCCTTCTGGTTCAATAGAGAAGGCACATTCTTATGTCTTTATTATTTAAGTCCCTTTTTTTCTCTTTTTTCTTTTATATTTGTAGAAATCTTATTTATACTGCATGTCCGCATATAGTTTAATATGTTAGGGCTATAACAGATATTTTGATACATGGTATCTTAATATGTAACCACTGCAGTGCGTTAATTATTTCTTCACTTTGTCTAACACTTTTCCCACTAACCAATCATATAGTTCCTTGCATGGTTGTAACTGCACAGTGAACTGAGCAATGTCTGTGACAGACTAACCATTTTGCTTCACACATCAATGTGTGACCCACTGACCTAGATTGCCTTGGTAGCGTGACGGTTAGCGTGTCTGCCTCACATTCAAGAAGTTGTGAGTTCGAATTTCGCTTAGGGTAAGTTATCCGGGTAAGGTTTTTTTCCGAGGTTTTCCCTTATCCTGAGAAGATGAATGTCGGGTAACTTAAAGTTCCATGGGCCTCGAGCTCATTCGAGCATAATTTCATTCTTTACTGTCTGTCCCGACATGGTTTCAAAATTTTTAATGCCCTCTAACTCGATAACAAGACATTTGCAGACATACATTCACTGTAAGAAAATATTCAAATATAATTCCTGAATTACGCCTTAAAATTATTCAATGTTATTCTGACTCACCCTGTGAACAACTAATATATTTCTGGAATATGAATACATGCTGTTTTCTTATGTTGGGATATAAACTGCCGAAATACAAACAATAAAATTGCCACTTCAGTGCGATTATATTGACAAAACAAAAATGTTTGAATGTTTAAATAACATTCACTATGGCATAATAAAAATGAGTGGAAACTATATTAACCCTAGAGGAGGCATGTTCTTTAATGCTAAATGAGCAGGCAAGAGGAGTATTCCATACATAGTGCAAATAAATTAAATATGTTACCACGCATTGCACTAATTTACATTACATAATCGATGCCCATTATGGGCAGTGGTTGGTAGGTCTTGGCCTGGCATCCAGCTGTTTTGCCGCAAAGTTCAGAGCTCAAAGCTCAAAATTTATAATTAAAGAGACAGTGTTCAGCTTGGACTGTAATGATCATTGGAGGATGAAACCTCATAGATACACTAATTAAGCAAAGCACTCGCAAAAAATGAGTTGCAAATCTTATAACCAGGTGAAAGTACAGCACTATAAGCAAAATGAAATTTTAACCACGCCATTATTTTCATTAAAGAAGGTGCAACACCACATGTTCCTTGCCAGGTGAAAGATTTGCTACAAGACACCTTCAGTAACAATCACATCATCTCTAAGTAATTTGATACTTTTTCGATACATTTAAATTTTTAAGTTTTCCATTATTGAAGGTTGTTGCATTTAGCCTTATGCTAGATAAGGAATGAAAGGAGTTGAGACTTCATGTTATAGCCTTGCACATGCCCTTAAGCAGTTGCTGGAATATAATTCCTGATAGATCTGGACCACGTTTCCTCTGAATGAATGAGTGTAACATTCCAGACACCTTTGTATCTAAATGAAAACATGCAAAACAATAGGAGAAGGAGTAGAGCTACTCATGTAACATGCAGTGAGCTATGAATGAAGATGTTTTAGCTGACACATTAAATTACATTTCCCCAATAGTCTGACTTGGTGATTCATTCTCTACTTGGGTGACCAAAATTTATAAGCCCAGCAGAAATAAATCAGAAACTGAAGATCTGAGATGATGCAGTACATGAAAATATTTGTTCTTTCCTTCCATCTGTTACTATATGTTACACATATCAAACTCAGGTCATGACCATACCTTACAGGTACCACATATCCTACAACTAATTTCCATAAATATTTTCTTTAACAAATGCACAACACTGATATTGAATAAAGTATGAGTGAAGTGTGGAACTATTTTGAAGTAGATAGTACTAATAGCAGAGTAGTGTGTAAAATATGCTGAAAAACATTTTCGCACTGTGGTAAGTTACACAGCACAACTAATCTAAAGAAGCATGTTACATTCATACACCGAGTGAAGTTAACAGACCCTCTACTACAAACACAAAATTGTTTAACTACATGTGTTTATACACAGAAAACTACTGATAAGAACATAATTCAGTCAATAAACTTTGCCGTTACACTTTTTATAAAGTGAGTATCAAGTATCATTGGTGCTTAAAAGTCAGCGTGGGTATCAAGTATCAAGAAATAGTAGTATCATCCCATCACTAGTTCCTAATAAACCTGCAAGAATCATCTTTAGCAACTGTCTGTTCTTTTCTGCCTCTTTCCTGCACCTATGCCAGGTTCTGAATTCTAACAGCATCATAATTTCACTGGTGGCAAGATTTGGAATTAATTTTTTTTTTTTTGTATAATCTGTGAACACATTGCATAATTAGTGTATCTCTCGTACAAGGTTTTAGGCTCCACTATCATGCTGTGCCATGTTGAAGTAGCCACCCAATGTTGTGTGTATGTGTGTGTGTGCGTGCATGCGTGCGTGTGTGTGCAACGGGTGACCCAGAAGACTCTGAACCGGCTGCATTGTGTTTTGCCTGTATGCATCCTCAGCGCTCGTTGCTGGCTGCTGCTGTCATAGAATAGCATGGATGAAATCATACAACACTTTTAGAACTACTTTTAAAGACTTTACTTACCAATATTATTCAAGGAAATGCTGAAACTGGCCATTTTCATTGTCCACACACTTTTGGCACTTCTTTAGGAAAGTATCCATCACTTGCTGTAGTTCACGTTGAGAAATGCTGGCGGATATCTTGTTTTAATTCTTCGAGGGTTTGTCTTGTACACTTCATGCTTTAAGTTACCCGCAGATAGAAATTGCAGATCACCTGGAAATCTTTCTGAAAATTGTACTTTTACTTGGTGAGCTGACTGAGTTAACACATACAAATCATAAAAAATACACACTGTGCATTAGAAAACAAATGCTGAGCCATAATGCACATGGTGACTAAGTACAGGGCAAAATAATAAAGCACACTGGTAATAACTCAACCATACAATAGTGCATCAGCTCAGTACTGCACCTTCAGAGCAGAGGAAAACAAGTCAACCACTTGACCTAGTGTATAACAGCTGCATTATTGTCATTCTGCTTGCACAGTGGAAACACACCGTGCAGCGATTCGGATGTATTTGAGTCTCTGATATATATAATGGTATTCAAGCTTATATTACATATTGGATGGTGAATAAATGAAAAGAGTGAAATAAAGCTTAAATGAATTTTTCTTTTATTGCATAGATTAGTTAAGCATTAGGAAATACTACACAGAATTGTTAGAAAATACAAACAAATTAAAAAAAAAACTGATGTGATACACTTACATGACTTTCTCTACTCTTGTACTAACTATTGTTATGAACTCTTTTTCCTCTATCATCATATTAGTTGAGATAAACATTTATAGAAATTATCTCATTGCTTATTTCCTTCTAGGCGCAAGGGGAATATGGGAATACAGTAGGCTTTGAGCGATAGTCAAATCTTCTAAAACTGGTTGCTATATGAAGGCATTGAAATTCTGTTCTCTTTGCACAGCTAAGATATAAAAAGTGAATAAAAACCTTCCATTTGAGAAAAGTTTAAGTACTGCAAAACTCAAACAAATAACAAGGAATATCTCCAAAATGGTTCACTCCACAAAAAAATTCACTTGACATAAATTGTTTGTTTTATAAGATCTACATTTTCTGCATAGAGATTTGTTCTATCTCTTATGGTTTACCAGTTATGCAAAAGTCATCAAGAATAAACAGGACTATGTGGGATATAGCCAGAAAATTAAAAATATAAATTTCATTTGCCATAAAAATATCTTAAACATATGGCATTTTAATCAAAATTGTTAGAGCCATTTTCGAGAAAATCAAAATTTTCAAAAAATTTTCCATGTTAAGGTTAGTTTAGGGTGGAGGAATTGTCTTCAAAGTCTTCTTGTTGCATCCTTGAAAAATATTAAACTGAAATACCAACTTTGCTTTTCAACCAATTTCGTTTTTCAGTTATACTGTTCACAGACAGACGGACAGACGGACGGACGGACGGACGGACGGACGGACGGACGGACGGACGGACGGACGGACACACACACACACACACACACACACACACACACACACACACACAAACACACACACACACGATGGACCTTTTTCCAAAAATGCTTTTTTTTGTGGATTCCGAGGGCCTCAAAACATGTATTTCTGGTGAAATCTTGACATCAAATTTTTGGGTGGGATACGATACTTCCCCTACTTATATAGAGAAAGTAACAAGAAACTAACTTGATCTGAGGTCAGCCACATGAGGCACCAAACATATAACTATATATAATTAGTTCATTAAAAATCTTCTAACTCAGAATCAGACTCCCAGAAGAAAGTAACAATCCTATGGGAGGCAACCCTTGATTTGGGGAACCACATTACAAGTTCCTCCCATGGAGAAATACACTGTGCCAGGAATAATGAAAGATGCTGAGAAAATGTGTGAGCCTGAGAGCAAATGTGTGCAAAGATGGTATTGAGCCCAATTTCATGATGTATCTGGGTGTTTCTGACATACCAAGGTGCATTCAGTATAAGCCTTAGAACTTTTATTTTGAAACACCTGTAGACAATTGTTGCACCTCCCCAAGTTGGACAAGCATATGTGAGCAAAGGACAAAGTATAAACTTGTACAAAAGAGAATCATATGGTATTTGCAAAGCAGACTTGCAGTTGAGAATGGGATACAGTTAATGTAATCTGGAATAAGCAATATTTAATATTGAATTAATGTGAGTGGTTTTCTCCCTTTCTACATGTCACTTTGTAGCAGTGGCATAGCTAAGGTTTTGGGTGTCCACCTCCAAATAAATTTCAGGGGCCCTATTTACTAACAAAGCTTAAAACTGTAGAGATTAAAATATTACATATTTACTCACATAGAATAGTATGAAACTGAAATAAGCTCACCTAATGATGAACTCTTTTTGGAACAAACAACTTAGCAAATTGCTAAAATAACATTTTTCCTATAGAAACAATATACACTTGCTAAATGCATAATACACATTGGTGAAAAACAAAATCATTGCCTGTCAATATTCTGGTTAACTCAGATATTAACCCAAGCAAACTTCTATTTGTGGTACCTCAGATATTGGTTCAGAAACAATAACACTGAACAATTGGTAAAAACATATATTGATTTATGTTTATACCTTATGACCAAATTCTAAAATAATCCAATTTATTGGTCATTCAACTATATTTTCAGATAGATACCAGTCATATTTACTATGTAGTTTGTTTGACTTATATAACAACCATATTGAATAAAATACTGTGCTTTAATGAATTTCTCTACATGATTGGGAATGGATACACACTTGGAGGTAAGCTTGTTTCACACTTTTAAGCAAGAAAGGATAGGAAATGTTTACATGGTACACTTCTGTTGTCAGTGTGTCATCAGTGAACTGCATCTGTTCCAGTGCTTCTTTCTAGCGATTTTCCATGTTTGAATTGAATATAAAATGTCCTTTTTAAGAAAACTATTAAGGGCAGTCTGGGGGTCTCTGAAGATCAGGGGTTCCCCTGCGCTGCTGGTCTGTGGGGCCATTATTTATGCCACTGCTTTGTAGAACTGTAGGATAGTGCCCCTAGCAGTGTAAAGCTGGAGACTCTATGCTCTCTGGGGCGGTTGCGAAAAAGGGGTGGCTTAAAGCAAAGTGTGGGTAGCTCTACAAGAGAAGGGAAAAGAGAAGTGTGGCTAATTGTATTGGGGATTCAGGGCTATTTCATTTTCCTTGTGTACATGTGCCCGTATGTCTAGTGTATGTTGCACTTTGGTTTTTGCATTTGTGGCTTTTTCTCACTATAAACAAGAAATTGCAGTCACACTCTTTTGATCTAGACTGGTACAGGCAAAAACCATGGTTGACAGCTAGCGAGATCAAGAAAATGTTAGTTTGCTTTAACTGCTTGTTGTTTGGTGGTAATGCTTTATGGACAGTTAGTATTAGTGACCTCAAACATGTTTCTGAATGAATTCAATCACATGAAATAAGTTCTTCTCACAATGGAAACTCCTTAAAAGTTTGTTTGAATAAGTTGATGTATGCACACATATTGAATTGATTGTAGCTGAAAGGTATTAAGTCAATTTTTACAATTTTTCAGAAGGGAAAAACTGTATAAATATAACAAAATCAAATATATGTAGATTATTAATGTATTTTTGTATAAAATAATGCCCAGTATGCATTTCTCTGACTGAAAACACAATTTGAACGTTTCATATGTATTTTGTTATTGTTTCAAAAATGGATTTAATGCTTTTCAGCTCCATTGTCACTATTAAATTGCAGATCTTGATTGATTTTTAACTTTATTGTGTTCTTATTGGTCATATATGTGTTTATAAACATAAATAAATGAACAGAGTAAAATAAATTACAAAATGACTACCACTTTCCCTAAATACAATTTAATTTGGATAAACAAACATGCGACTTTGAGAGCTTTACACAGAATCACTTTGAACCACATTTGTTGGCCATTTCTGAACACTCTCATAAAACTGCATAGTATCTTGAGGAACATATTTTACTAACCTGTCAGTGTCCTGAATCTCTTTATAGTTCATAGGAACTTTGTCCTTGTATGCCTTTTCGGAGAGCATTATAAGATGCTGTAGCGAGCAAGGTTTTCCCAAAAAGAATGTACCCATGTTTGATAGGTAAGTTGATGTAAAATGATGCTTCAACCTCTCCAATCTTGTTACTGTGGTATTTGAATTGCTTGAACTTTAAGGGGGAAAACACCTGCTTCTTATCTCTTGGGAGTCCTTCACTTTCTCTGGACATTACTCTTCTTAAAGTAAGATGGTCACCATTTATCAAAATTAATAATTTCATCAAATTCTGCAACATGAATTTCCACATTTTTTCTGCTGTTTGCTATTATTTCAACATATTCTTCTGGAGTATAAACTATGTCACAACTTTTAATTTTCTTTTTAAATAACCCAAAACCTCTGTCGCATGGTAGGTATGGTTCAGGAAACGTGGGTAATTGACTCATGTCTATCAGTTTCAGTCAGTCCCATGCACATTTTCACCTTTGTGTGGTTTCTATTTATTCCAGTTTCTTGCACAGGAATTTCTGACAAGGGTAAATTCTGCATATGGTCAAAGGCAATGACACCCATTTTTCATTTTGAAGACAGTCTGACTTGGCCTTCTCAGTAAAGCCTTCGGCTTCTTCAAAGATGAACGTCCAAATCTCATTTGGCTGCAAGTTTCAAAGTTTTGCAAAGATGAGGACTTTTTAATTTGGTATGCATTCCTCATAAAGAGAACAGACATCTATTTGTGGTCTGCCAAACTTATAATCATAGTTTTCCTGAAAATGCTGCCATAGAAGTCAATATTTCATGGCTGTGTCTGGATAAGTACCACAGCAAAAGTCATACATTTTTCTTACACACAGCTAAGAATCTAAGTACTGAACTTCCTTTCCAGCATAATGAGAGGACTTCAGAGGAAAATAGTGTATATGTTCATTTACAGTTTTGAGGATGATCTCAGGAATTTTATTTCCTTTTAGATTTTTCGCATGTTTATCTTTTGGAAATTCTCCATTTATTAATGTCTGAGTTACAGAGAATACCCACCTCATACCAATGGAGTGAAAACTCCAAAATGCTTTTTGATATACCTGCACTCTATGAGACCCACACATTACAAACTACCAAAAACTGGAAGAACACTTATTTTGTTCATCCTCATTTGATTTCCAGAATCTGCACTGCTTGACATCACATGCCTCAATAAGGCCCATTAAGTATGAATCTTGAGTATCCTTGTTCGGAAGGTCGTGAAATTTTGCTAGGATATCAATTTTGTCATTGTCAGCGATTCTCTGGAAACAGACTTTCCAACATCTACAACCAAAACAATTTTGATAAATTTTGCACATTTAAGTGTGTTCTACTAAAGACATTAAAAAATAATAGACACACTTTACATCTCGGACTTGAAAAAAGTACACTAGAAATAAGGCCCATTATCATTATTGTAGTAGTAAACATTTATACTGACCTGCAATATTCTTCTTTAAATATAAAACTGAATTATAACATAAATTTAAAGAACAAACAAACTCACAGCTGCATGACCAACCAGATCATATGAACAAAGAATTCTGTAAAGTCATCCTAGAAACTGCAAAAAAACATATTCCTCGTGGAAGAATTAAAAATTTCAAACCCTTTTGGAACCCCCAGTTAGAAGAACTGAAAAAGCAAAGGGATATAGCTAGAAATACAGCTGAACAAACAAAAAACATATCAGATACCCAAATATGGCGGAAGAAATGTGCCTCAATAAAAAAAGAAATTAATACTGCTAAAAGGAATCACTTTAATAATTTCTTAGAAAAAATGGATTATAGGACAAATGGTAACAAAGCTCATAAGTTCATAAAAAATGTCAAGGACAGGAAAGAAAACAACAGCACACCTATCATACACAACAATAAAATGTTAGTAAATGACGCAGTCATAGCCGAAACATTCAATAAATATTATGCTAATTCACACAAAGTAACAAGAAATAATAAAAAGGAACGTAAAGAATTTAAGAAAGATTTGAAACAAGAAAGAGAATGTAATCCTAACACTCAGTGCAATATCTTTTTTCAAAATTTTAAATGGAAGAATTGAACATTGCAATAAATAATCTAAAAAACAAAAAGTCTCCTGGACCAGATCACATACATCCAGAGTTCATAAAAAACCTTGGAAAAACAGCAAAACAACAACTAGTGAAACTCTACAATCTATCCTGGAAAACCACTGTACCTGCTGAATGGTGAAAAGCAATAATTGTCCCACTCTTGAAGAAAGATAAAACAGCATCAGAAATAAAAAATTATAGACCAATAGCTCTTACCAGCATAATAGCAAAAGTGATGGAAAGAATGGTGTCAAACAGGTTAAATTGGTTCTTAGAATCACAAAATTTAATATCCCCATGTCAAGCTGGATTCAGAGAGTTCCACTCTACAAATGAACAAGTCTTACTTCTCAGTCAAGAAATCAAAGACTCCTTCAATAGAAAACAAGATAATTTATCAGTTTTTATTGATTTTCAAAGTGCATATGATTCTATATGCAGAACAAAACTACTAAAGAAAGTAAAAAAAATAGGGATACAAGGTCCAATGTTTTCATGGCTGTGTCATTTCCTAACACAACGCTTTATTGCAACCAGATATGGAAGAAATATATCTAAATATAAACAAGTACACCGTGGCTTACCACAAGGTGTAGTGCTCAGCACTACACTTTTTAATATATTTATTAATGATCTACCACAACAAATACAAGAATCAGGCGTGAAGTGTGCACTATTTGCTGATGACTTAGTAATGTGGACTTCAAAACCAAAAAGCAAAAGTACAGAACTAGACAAAACCATGCAACAATCCTTAACCAACTTACAGAGGTGGACCAAAGAAAATTTAATGACTGTTAATACAACAAAATCAAACTACCAAATCTTTTCACTAAGAAAAAAACACTAAAAATAAAACTAAATTTTGAGGGTCAACAATTACCAGAAACAAAGGAAGCAAAGTATTTAGGAGTTACATTTGATACCAAACTTACATGGACCAAACAAATAGAAAATGTAATACAAAGAGGCGCCTTTCACTGTTAAAACGTCTAACAGGAATGAAGTGGGAATGTTCCAGAGCAACGCTTAACACAACATACAATGTATATATAAAACCATTATTTACTTACTGCAGCGAAGTTCTTGTAACAGCAAACACAAAAAAAATTCAAATCTTTCAAAACCAAAGTCTGAGATTAACTACAGGTGCTATCAAAACCACACCAATAGCAGCTATGGAAATACTAACCAACCAATACCCCATTGAATATGAAATAGAAAAAGTGGCTCTTATTCAACATGAAAAGTTGATCAGACTCCCATTCAATACATGGCACAAGAGAAATTTTACACATACACTAAAGACTCAGGAGAGGTTTCTTCCCAAAATTCAAGACATCAAGAAGGATGTACACCTTCCTAATTCAAAGGAAAACTTCATATCTAAAGTCAATCCAACACATACATTAGACATCACATATTATTTACACCTGACAGAAGAAGTTAAAAAGAGTGATACTCCAACTAGTGTTCTAAAATTATTGTCATTAGAGACAATCCATACTAGATTTCCAGAACATGAGTGGCTCCATATTTATATTGATGGATCATTGATATCAAACCAAGATGGAGCAGGTGCTGGAGTCACATGTCACCTCTTTTCCTATTACAAATCTTTAAGTTATGGAACTACTAACTACTTACTAATTACTAACTTTGATGGAGAAATTGAAGCAATTCGAATGGCCCTACGAAATCTTTTGTACAGAATTTCACATTTTCAGCAAGCAGTTATTCTCTCAGATTCCAGGGCAGCAATTATAGCAATTACTTCCAAGTTGTCACCAAAAAACCAAACTATTATAGAATGTTGGAAGATGCTTAGCCATCTAACAGCACTTCAAAAACACCTAGTCTTCCAATGGATACCGGCTCACTGTGGACTGCGTGGTAATGAGAAAGCTGATTTTCTTGCAAAAAAGGGTACCAGCGGTATACAAAAATCTATAGTTAATCTACCATTTTATGCAGCTAAAAGATTAGTCAACTCTGAATTAAAAAAAATTATTGCAAAATATTACTATGAAAAATCAAAGAATAAAAGATGGGAACTACCAAACATTCAAACTGTGATTCCTGAGTATCCTCGAAAAACAGCAGTTGCAACCTTCAGGTTGATTACAGGACATGATTGTCTGGCAAAACATTTAAATAGAATTGGCATATATTCTTCACCACTCTGTCCTCTATGTGATCTGCAAGAGGAAATGGATCGAGACCACCTTCAAATATGTCCGGCCACTTC